>CM037881.1:28351257-29551257 GCA_021292165.1 Shinisaurus crocodilurus
TCAGTTTGGTGTTAGGTTCAGGGTTCAGTCCTTCTGTGGCTTGCACCACTGGCCTTGCTGGTCCAGTCAGTTACTACTATTCCTGGGTGCTGGGAGTCCTGGGTGCTAGTCAGGGTTGGGGTCATGACACTTCCAATGTGATTTACCTCAGAGAATGTGATTTACTGCAGAGATTTACCTCCATGGCCACCATAATTGCTATTAGTACACAGGCATTCTCACAGCAAACATGTACACTTTGAATGGCAGGTCTGAATCTTTAAACATCTGTGTACATGTGCGTGGGAGACCAGGCCCAACCAGAGTGCCCAGGTGCATGTATGTGGCATCTGCAGAAAACATCAGTGTGACACTGTTATATCAACAGCAGTGCTTGCTGCATAAACTGTGGCGCTGTTGTCATTAAGGGCCAAACCATGTATGATGTGGGATTTCTTTACTTAAATGAAATCATGGCGCAGGGGCAGGAATACAGAGTTTATCAGAGTTGTGGCACCGGGGAAGAGGGCTTTAACTTTCCCCCATCCCTCTGTCATTTTCTCATTCCGAAATCATCCATTTACCCTTTAAGCTGTTATTAGCTTTGCAATGGAAATTTAAAAAAAAGCCCCCTTCTGCAGTGCCACTCCTCCAATCAGATTCAGAGCTCCCACCCTCCACAGCTGCTTTTGAGTTGAAATGAAAACACTGGGAGATCTGATCACAGATTTCCTGTGGCACGGGTAGTTTGGTCCAGATTCTTTACATTTTCAGGTGTATATTTGGGTCCAAACTAAGTACAGATGCATGCAACATTATCCCATGAAACTTTTAAAACAGGAAAAGCCACTAGGAGGGGCAGGGGTGGGGTGATAGGGATCAGAGAAACAGTAGAGGGGAGGGGTGTTTGACCAACCCTTTCTCCCACCCCCACCCATCTCCCTACTCTGAATCATACACACATACACCCCCACGGCTTTTTCCCTCTGCAGAGTTCTGAATGAGGGCAACCATTGTATTTGGGATTTTGTGAATCAAAAAGCTTCATGGGGGGAAATAATGGAAGGGGAAAGGGGTAAGCAGCCCCCCCCCCCCGCTTCTCTGATCCTGGTTGGCCCTCCAGAAGCAGCTTCTCCTCTCATGCCCCCCCTCAAGATTTGGGGTGTGTGTGGTGGGCTGCAGGTGGGAGGGGAAATTCCCTGCTGCCAGGGGTGTCTGTTCTGCTGGTGGAAGGACCCCGTTGGATACAACCTTAGATGTACACTTAGGAAGTGGCTCCTGCATTTCTTCCAACCCCTAGTTTTGGAACTCTGAAGACTGATTGAGGAGAGGGGACACATTGTGTGCCACAATGAACAGAAATTCTGGGGACCCCATGGAAGATGAGATTGGGAACTCTGGAATCTAGGTTATGCCTGCGAAAGTGGTCTCTGACTTGCTTGCTCTTCTCTCCCCCCCCTCCCAGCATGAGGCAAAGATCCGCTCGCTCACCGAGTACATGCAGAGTGTGGAGCTGAAGAAACGGAACCTGGAGGAATGCTATGATGCTCTGAATGAAGAACTGGCTAAACTGCAGGCCCAAGGTGTGTGTGTGTGTGTGTGTGTGTGTGTGTGTGTGTGTGTGTGTGTGTCACGGGGTGGGTGGGCATGCTGTGCTTTATATCTGGCACAGAACATGAGAATGATTTGCATCGTTTATGCCAGAAGAATGGGGGGGGGGTTGGAGGTGGTCGCAGAATGTGGCTAGTTTTTAATGCAGAAAGGAGAACCTCTGAGTACAATGGAGGTCTGCTGTCTTGCTCGCAAGCAACTGTCATCACGTTTGAATGTACCCCCTTTAATAACTCCTTGTGTGCATTTAAAGACCAAGGACAACACTTATCCTGCTTCTGAATAGCTGCTATCCAAGCAGCAAGGAGAGGATGCATTTTTTTCAGGGGAGAAGCCGCAGCCTGGGTCTGCTGCCTCCAAACATCTGGTTCTGCCCTCCGGGTTGTGCATGTGGCACAACCCGGAGGCTCAGCGCTCTTGCACCTGGCAAATACAGGCTCAGCGCTCTTGCACTGGGCATTACCGGTAATTCTTGTGTCGCCTCTCAGGGCAGCACACAAGTTGCCATTATTAATGGAAGGCCTGCTCAGGGGTTGGCATCATCGGGAACCTGCCAAGGCCACGCGTGTTGGTCCAGCCCTCCTTGTCCCTGCATGCACTACCCCCCATCCCCCAGTCCCTGACCTTCCTGAGTTGAGGGGAAAGATCTGAAGGGGGCTTCTACTCATTTCCGCTTGAATGCAAGGAAGTTTGGGGGGGGGGCAGCATGTGCAGCTCTGTGCCTCTTACATGCGTTGATATACCCCCAGCATCCACCAACATGGTGCCCTCCAGATGTTTTGGACTATGATCCATGCTGGCTGGGGCTGATGGGAATGGTAGTGCAGAATATGTGGAGGGCACCAGGTTGGGGAAAGCTGATATACCCTGTTTGGGTATAACCCCCAGGAGTCATAGTTGCCTGTGGAAGGTCATAGGGAGCTGCATGCCAACCAGGGGTGGGGCCATAGCCCAAAGTGGGCAGCACAAACCCACTTTACCCCTCCACCTGTCCAACCCCATTTTCTCTCTCTCTCTCTCTCTCTCTCTCTCTCTCTCTCACACACACACACACACACACACACACACACACACACACAGCCCCATGACATACACATACTGGGCAGCAAAGTGAGGAGGAAGCCATAAGAGCAGAGGTGGGCAACATGCCCCCCCCACGTGTAAAAAAACATTTTTAAAAGTTTTTTTAAAGGCATCCAGAGCAGACATTTTGACCTCCCCTAATTTTGACCCGTTTAGTGCTCCATAGCTGGTCCAGACACCATTTTAATAATAATGATATTAACAACAACTACTATTATTATTATTATTATTATTATTATTATTATTATTATTATTATTGCCGCCACCATCACCACCACCACCACCGCGAGATGTGGGTTCTAGGGGTGGGCCCGGGGGTGGGGCAAAAATGGCCTTCAGGCCTCCCAAAGTTGCCCACCCCTGCACTAGAGGCTCTTTCAAGAGGCCACAAGATGAATCCAGGGGAGGAGGTGGGGCTTCAACCCAGGTCTCCCAGATCCAGGCTCAAAGGTCTAACTCTGGCCTCATCCCAAGGATTCTCCTTCTTCTTCTCTCCTACAGAGACTGTACATGAAGTAGGCAAAGAGCAGGACTTGATCCAGCATACAGATGAAGTCAAAGTGAGTAACAGAACAATGACATATCTTTCCTGGTCAAGGGAACTCTCCCATAGAGGAAGAGAGCATCTTCCTCTTGAGCAATGTATTTGGTCCTGGGCATCTCTCAGTGGAAAGGGGACTGAGGGGGTGAAGAAAGCAGAGAAAATGGAGGGTGGAATGTGTGTATCCCAGGCTAATATCACAAAGCACTGGGAGGGAGAAAAAATGACCTGGGGATTTTGGGGTGGGGGGAGGACTGCAGGAAGCTGACAGGCTGCTGAAGGAAAGAGGTGTGGTGGAGAATACTGAAGATACTTGTACGGTACGGTTGTACCTCCACGAGGGATCCTGGGAGTGCCCTCTGTGTTTCTTAGCCGCTCCATCCTTGTCACGCAGAAGGCCCTGGAAGTGCAACTGGAGAGTCACCGTGAGGCCCACCACAAGCAGCTGGCACGGCTGCGTGATGAGATCAACCAGAAGCAGAAGATCATCGATGAGCTCAAGGAGTGAGTCACCCTCAGCGGGGAAGGCCCACTGGATTCCATGACGGGACATGATAATTCACCATGTGGGTGGGTGGGTGGATGTGTCTAGTGGTGAGATGGGCCATGCTGGGGTTTGGAGGCTGGGCTTCCTGGCAGGACTGGACCTGAGCAATGGCGGGAGGCTGTTCTGCAATGGAGTCAAGGGCCAGGCTTAGGTAAGAAGAGGAGGAGAAAAGGCAACAGTAGTCGTGGAGCTTATTTGGAGTAGGAACCAGAGCAAGATAGTTGCGCTCTGTCTCAAAGCTTTTTAATGATATGGGCCTGTAAGTCCATGCCCTTGGTGTGACATAAGGCCACCTCACTGGTGGTCTTTGAGTGGTGTATGTTGAATACACCAGGCTGCTGATTCAGGGCTTGTACTTAGCTCCTGTAGTTCAGGACATGTGTATGCTCCTGAAGAAAACCAATTTCACTTCAGTGATACTCCCTCCTAGGGTTCAATCAAGGGAGCTCAGATCCACCGAAAACTCCACTTCCCAGGGTTTAACCCAGTTAAATATCAGTTCAAGCCAGTGCTACGTGAGGGACAGTGCTGAAGACTAGCAGCTGGTAGCGCTGGAAAGGCTTAAGATGTGGTTGTATCAAACAGCGTCTTCTATGCACTATCCTGGGATGGGGGCTCTCAAGGGCTGGAGGCCGTGACTATTTAGTCTCACTGTCTTGAGCACATAACATGTACTTGCAATGTTGGTCTTACACTCGGGTATAAGGCTGGTGAGGAAGCACAGCAGAGATAATTGGCATGTTGGGCATCCCTGTATTAGCATCTCTGTTTCTCTCTATATTCTATCCCTGCCCAGCTTGAACCAGAAGTTAGAGCTTGAACTGGAGAAGCTCCGTGCTGACTACGAGAAACTCAAGAGTGAGGAACAGGAGAAATCACAGAAACTTCAGGAGCTGACGTGAGAGACTCTCTTTCCCTTCCTTTCCCCAGCCAATTTCAGTTGCCTCTCCTCATCCCTAGAGATAACAAGAGAGGTAGGAGACGGTGACTGGGTTCAGACAACACGATAACCCACACTCAAGGGTTGAGTGTGGGTTGTTCTTCTTCGTGGTCTCTGTGCATCACACATATGGGCTCTGCGCCTGCGCGGAGGCCGCTTCGGGAAGATTCTAAAGCTGAGGCAAATTTGGGCGGGAACCCCTCCCCCTCGCGTCTCCTTTCACGGGTTCCCGCCCCCTCCCTCAGTTCCTCTTCGATTGCCATCGTGTATGGTAGTTCTTCGAGAGGTTCTATTATTCTATTAGAGAATTCAACTGAATTCATCTGTTTTTTCTGAGGATTTTCTTCAAAATATCTCTTCCCCCCGTTCGTCGTGGGATCGTCGATCGTTTGCCCTGCTATGGCTCCAAAAGCTCCCTTTCGCAAGTGCGTTAGGTGTAGCACGAAACTCCCGCCAGCGGACGGGCATTCGCTCTGTCTCGCCTGCCTGGGTGAAGAGCATAACGTGGACGCTTGCCACCATTGTCAGGTGTTCACAAAGCAGGCAAGGAGGCACAGGGCAGACAAGTTGACCGCCATTTTATATAAAAGAGCTCTCCAACCGCCCTTGGAACGGCCTATCCCTTTGGTAAGGCCTAGTACGCTGCCCTCCCACACGGTCTCCTCGGTGGCTGCTCAGGAGAAATACATGGCAACCATGATCTCTAAGAGCAAACTTAAAAAGGCTTGCAGAGCAAAGGAGGAGGCGAAGAGAAAGAGCAAGGAGAGGAAGGACAAGGTGAGGAGACTGGCAAAAAAGTTAGCCTCGTCCCTCTCGGGCTCGAGATCGACGCTGGCTCCCAAACCGACGGATGTCGTACCCGCTGAAAACCCAGCTGGGCAGAAGTCTCCTCCTACTGGGGCTCCCTCGGGCTCAAGGGACACAATGCCTTCCTCTCCTCCAAAAACCTCTTCGGGCTCGAAGAACCCCATTCTAGCTCTTTCGGTATCAGAGGGCAAAATACCAGACTCTCCATCGGACCCGAGACCTTCGGAATGGGCTCTGACCTTCTCCAGCCCCCGGCTCTCCTATCCGTAGCGTACGGGCTCGTACACCACGGACTCGGTCAAGATCCCTTGAGATCGGTTATGATTACCCGGGACCGGGCATCCTCCAGATCTACCGATTCTTATCGGCCGCGGGACCTCTCACGCTACAGGGAGCGTTCCCATGATTCAAGAGACTCGAGGTACTCCTCTGTGTCTTGATATGACTATCGTCGGAGGCGCTCGCCAGTATCGGGGTACAGATACCAACCAAGACGATACCACTCTTGAGACAGGTCCCCGATCAGGAGACAATCTCCGCGTAGAGAGTCCAGGACACCTCCACCTAGACGAGGAACAGCACGTCCGAGTCCCAGGAGATCTTCTCCACCAGTTCGACTGCTTGCCCCTCCTTCGGAGGTCCGTGAAAGGGAGGACCAACTAACTGTGGTATCGATGACAGCAGTGTCTCATTCTCGCAAGTCCTCGACTCCAGGGTCCCCCTTATCCGACTTGGATTCGATTCTTTCCTTGTCTCCATTGTCTACGTCTCCAGACCAGAATGTTTCCACACAGTCTGCAGTGTCCCCTTCTGAGGACATGGGCACCTTTCAGGATCAAGTCCTTCGAATGGCCCAGGCTCTGGGTCTTGAGACTGCGGTAGAAGAGAAGAAAATGGTCGATCCACTCTTCGATGCAGTCTCCAAATCGTCTGCGGGTCCAACACTACTACCAATCACCCCGACGATGCTGGAAACTGTTCAGGGATCATGGAACTCACCTTCCACAGCCCCGCCAGCAGCAAAGCGCCTGGATGCACTTTATAAAATCCGTCCAGACACAGCCAAGTTCCTCTTCTCCCACCCTGCTCCAAACTCGGTAATAGTAGAGTCGGCCCAATCCAGATCAGGGAAGCAACACTCCACCCCTTCTGACCCCGAAGGAAAGCGCTTAGACAACTTCGGAAGAAGAGTCTACACCTCAAGCGCCCTGGGGATCCGGGTTGCTGGTTACCAGGCTACCATGGCTAGGTACCAGCTTTTCCTTTGGGAAAAAATGGGAGGACTAATCGACTATCTACCGGACGAGAAAAGGGATTTGGCTCGAGTTTTCCAGGCCGAGGCGATGAATACATCCAGACAGCAAATTCATACTGCCAGGCACCAAGGAGACTGTCATGGAAGATCACTGGTGAGTGCCATTGCCCTACGCCGTCACGCCTGGCTTCGGTCCTCCACATTGACCATGGAGACCAAAGCCAAGATAGAAAATTTACCCTTTGATGGAATCGGACTTTTTAACGATAAAACGGATGATTCCCTTGACGCGGTACAGAAGGCACGTGTAAACGCGAGGAAGATGGGTCTATTTCCACCACCCTCTTCTAAGCCATTCAGACGCCGCAGGTGGGCCCCATATCTGGCCGCTATAACTTCTGCCCAACTGAGTCAACAGCAGCAACAGTGGCAGGACAGTCGTGCTCGTCCACAGCCGCCCCGGGCACCGAGTCATCAGTACCAGCAACAACGGTACCGGGGCTCCCATAAAGGAGGTGACTTTCAAAAGCGGCACGTTTGACTCATGCGAAGGCCCGACCGACATCTCTGCACCGATCCTCCCGGCTCGACCTCAGTTTGGAACTCGACTATCCCTCTTCCTACCATCTTGGAAGAAAATTACCACCGATCGTTGGGTTCTGGACATTGTCCGACAAGGATACAGGATCGAGTTCGACGCCCTCCCACCTTTTGTTGGCATCCGCACCACGCAGCCTTCCCACATGCTGCGGGAAGAGGTCGTTTCCTTGCTTCACAAAGGGGCCATTCAGAAAGTCCCTCATCACCTTGCACAGGACGGCCTGTATTCCAGGTATTTCACGGTGTCAAAGAAGGATGGAGGGCTTCGACCGATCCTGGACCTGCGTTCAGTGAACTTCTTCATTCCACCCAAGAAGTTCAGGATGGTCACTCTCCAATCGATCTTGCCTCTCCTCCGCAAGACCGACTGGTTTGCATCCATCGATCTCCAAGATGCCTACTTCCACATAGGGATTCATCGAGACAGCCAAAAGTACCTGAGGTTCAAGATCGGATCCGATACTTACCAATTCAAAGTCCTCCCGTTCGGACTCTCGACGGCACCGAGGGTGTTTACCAAATGTATGGCAGTAGTCTGTGTGGCTCTACGGACTCAAGGGGTGACACTCTACCCCTACTTGGACGATTGGCTCATCGTTGCACCATCTGCTCAGGAACTATGGAGCTCCCTCCACCTGACTACCGACACTTTGAACACTCTCGGACTCTGCCTCAACGAGAAAAAGTGCACACTTTATCCAACTCAGAGGATCCAATTCATCGGAGCACTTTTAGATGCTACTGTCGGTCGCGCCTTCCTACCCAAAGACAGGACTCTCAAAATACTTACCCTCGCTTCGAAACTACAGAAAGCGACTTCGTGCACAGCCCATTCGATTCAACAGCTTCTCGGACTCATGGCGTCGTCGATATCGGTCGTCCCTCTCGCTCGACTTTGAATGCGCCAGCTCCAAAACTGGTTCATAAGGTCGTTCGATTCCGAGATGAATGCCCATCGAACCCGATTATCTATTCCGGCCAGCATCAAACAGTCACTTCGTTGGTGGACGGACTCCTCCAATCTGACGAAAGGACTACCATTTCAACCCGTCACACCTTCACTCACGCTGACGACAGATGCCTCTCTCCTGGGCTGGGGAGCTTGCGGCAAGGCCAGTGGGGCCCACAAGATAGAGGGAAGCACATCAACGTACTCGAGCTCAAGGCAGTGTGGAATTCGATGAAATCCCTCGAATCCGTACTCAGTGCGAGACAACTGCAGGTGGTCATGGACAATACAACGGTTGTGGCAAGGAGGGCGGCACAACAAGGAGGGCGGCACCCGCTCGCTGCGCCTGACCAACCTAAGCCTTCGTATGTTCGACTGGATGATCCCTCGTCATATATCCGTGAGAGCCATCCACATTGCTGGGAAGGACAATACACTGGTAGATGCCCTCAGCAGAATGTCTATCAACTCTCACGAGTGGCAGCTCGAAGATCGAATTCGGCAGTCCCTTTTCGACAGTGGGGGACTCCAATGGTAGATCTCTTCGCCACTGCAGCCAATGCAGCTTGCCAGACTTTCTGCAGCAGAGCGGGGCACGACAGCTCATTGATCGGGGGCGCGTTCTTAATAAATTGGTTGGGGACTCTGTTTTATTTATTTATTTATTTATTTATTTATTATTATATTTATCAATCGCCCATCTGGCCGGTCACCCAGCCACCCTGGGCGATGTACAATTAAAATACAACAAAACAACACAATAAAATATAATAATTAAAACAATATAAAAAATTCTCATTAAAAACCTAACCCACCCCATATTCCCGCCTGAACAGCCATGTTTTTAATGCACGGCGGAAGCTCATCACGGAGGGGGCATGGCGAAGGTCACTAGGGAGGGAGTTCCATAATGTGGGGGCCACCACAGAGAAGGCCCTCTTCCTAGTCCCCACCAGCCTGGCTGCTCTGGCTGATGGGATAAGGAGAAGGCCGTCCGTGGCAGACCTTGTTGAGCGGCCTACTTGATGTTGCTGGAGGCACTCCTTGAGATAAGCTGGGCCGGAGCCGTGTAGGGTTTTAAAGGTCAAAACCAACACCTTGAATTCGGCTCGGCAAGCAACTGGTAGCCAGTGCAACTCATTAAGCACTGGCGTGATGTGATCACGCCGGCGGCTGCCCTTAATCAGGCGAGCCGCCGCGTTCTGTACCAGCTGAAGCTTCCGGACCGTCTTCAAGGGTAACCCCACGTAGAGCGCATTACAGTAGTCTAGGCGAGAGGAGACCAAGGCATGAACCACTGATGGGAGCAGGTGATTAGGAAGGTAGGGGCGCAGCTGCCGTATCAGATGGAGTTGATACAGCGCCGCCCGGCTCACAGCTGCCACCTGAGCCTCCATGGACAGCTGGGAGTCTAGAATGACCCCCAAGCTGCGGACCTGGTCCTTCAGGGGTAGATGTACCCCATTCAGCACCAGGTCAACATCCCCTAACCTTCCCTTGTCCCCCACCAGAAGTACCTCGGTCTTGTCGGGGTTCAGTTTCAGCATGTTCCTTCCCATCCAGCCAGCCACTGACTCCAGGCACTTGGACAGGGTCTCAACGGCCAACCTCGGTGAGGACTTAAAACAGAGGTAGAGCTGCGTGTCATCCGCATACTGATGACACTGCACCCCAAACCTCCTGATGATAGCTCCCAGCGGCTTGAGGTAGATGTTGAATAACATCGGGGAGAGGATGGAACCCTGCGGCACTCCACAAGTGAGCAGCCGAGGGTCCGAAGCCTCCTCCCCGAGAACTACCCTCTGATACCTTCCAGAGAGGAAGGACCGGAACCACTGCAATACAGTGCCTCCCAAGCCCAACCCCTCCAGACGGTCCAGGAGGATACCGTGGTCAACGGTATCAAAAGCCACCGAGAGATCGAGGAGGACTAGAAAGGAGCATTCGCCCCTATCCAAAGCCCTCCTCATATCATCCACCAAGGCGACCAAGGCTGTCTCCGTCCCATGTCCAGACCTGAAGCCCGACTGGCACGGATCCAAATAATCGGCTTCATCCAAGTGTGCCTTCAACTGAGCACCCACCACCCGCTCGATCACCTTGCCCAGAAATGGTAAATTGGAGACTGGGCGAAAGTTGTTTAAATCCTGGGGATCCAAGGAGGGCTTCTTTAGAAGCGGTCTTATTACTGCCTCCTTGAGGGCTGATGGCATCACTCCCTCCTCGAGGGAGGCATTCACCACCGCCTTGATCCCCTCACCCAGTCTCTCCCTGCAGCTCATGATGAGCCAGGACAGGCAAGGGTCAAGCAAGCAGGTGGTCGGCCTCACAGATGAAAGCACCTTGTCCACTTCATCAGAAGGAAGAAGCCGAAACCGATCCC
The DNA here is from genome assembly GCA_021292165.1 of Shinisaurus crocodilurus. Lineage (NCBI taxonomy): Eukaryota > Metazoa > Chordata > Lepidosauria > Squamata > Shinisauridae > Shinisaurus > Shinisaurus crocodilurus. The sequence continues at coordinate 28,361,953 of CM037881.1, forward strand.
ACAAAACCGGTCTGCCATTGGCCTCCTCCCGCTCACTCCCTGTGTCCACGACGTACGATATCCCACTCCTAATCCGATCGATTTTATCTGCGAAGTGCTTCGCTAAAGCCTCACAGGAGGCTTTTGACTGTTCCAGTGGGTCCGGAGCGACTGGACCGACCAGACTCCGGACCACTTGGAACAGCCTCCTGGGGCAGCACTCTGCAGACGCAATGGAGGCAGCATAGAAATTCTTTTTTGCTGCCTTCACCGCCACCCGGTAGGCTGAAGATGCAGCTCTAACCCGTGTTCGATCGTCTTCGGAGCGGGAATTTCGCCATCGGCGCTCTAGCCTTCTCACCTCTTGTTTCAGAGCTCGCAGCGACGGAGTGAACCATGGCGCCGCGCGAGCTCTGTTTAGGCGAAGAGGGCGCTTCGGGGCAACTCGGTCTAATGCCCTGGTGATTGCAGCATTCCAGTCATTCACCAGGGTCTCGACCGAGCTACCGTTTGTGTGCTCCAATTCCCCAAGCGCGTTCAGGAATCCATCTGGATCCATAAGACGCCTGGGGCGGACCATTCTAATAGGTCCCTCACCCCTGCAGAGGGGTTGTGGCACCGAGAAATCCAACCCCACCAGATAGTGATCTGACCATGACAAGGGGGTGGTGGATATACCCCCGATCTCCAGATCATTTCCCCCCTCTCCGGAAACAAAAACCAAGTCCAGTGCATGACCGGCTACATGGGTAGGTCCAGTTAATACAGGGTGCAGCTCCCAGGAAGCCATGGTCTCCATAAAGTCCCGAGGTGCCCCAGTGAGGGAAGCCCCCGAATGCACGTTGAAGTCCCCCAGCACCACTAGCCTGGGGGACAACACACGCACATCAGAGACCACCTCCAGCACCTCGGCCAGGGAGTCTGTCGTGCAGCGGGGTGGACGGTACACGAGCAGAATCCCCAGACTGCCCTTTGGACCCAACCTCCAGTACATGCACTCAATAAACTTGGTCTCCCGGAGAGGGAGTCTGGTGAGGACCAAGGACTCCCGGTAGATAACAGCCACTCCCCCTCCCCGTCCCCCAACCCTTGGCTGCTGGGCATACGAGAAACCGGCCGGACACAAGGCCGCCAGAGTAGGAGCAGCGGCCTCGTCCAGCCAGGTTTCCGTAACACATGCCAGGTCCGCACCCTCATCCATGATCAAGTCATGGATGAGAGATGTTTTTTGGGTAACGGACCTGGCATTGCACAGCAGCAAACGCAGGGTGGGGGGAGGAGCAACACATCCCCCAGTTATCCCTTGGCTCTGTTCTATATATTCCCACCGATTCCGTTACTGACCAAGGTCGTCTCAAAAATCCAGTCCGACGGCACGAACTGCATCCTGGTGACCCCATGGTGGCCGAGGCAGGCCTGGTTTGCACCACTCCTTCGACTATCCAAAGGAGAGTATCGTTACCTACCGAACACGGCAACAATACTTTCACAAGCTTGGGGCTTGCTGCTGCATTCGAATCCGTCCATCCTGAAACTCACGGCCTGGCGCATATGATACTGAGCACTCTCCCTTCGGAGATCAAGCTCGTGCTACAAGAAGCTTGGAAACCGTCCACTAGAGCTTCCTATGCAAGGAAATGGAAAGCCTTCTGTGAGTACCTTGGTCACATTGAAGTACCCTACTCTAGTGCTCCTATCCATCTGCAGTTCCTTCTCCATTTGCAACACAAAGGACTTAAGATGAGCTCCTTAAAAGTGTATTTAGCTGCCTTATCAGCTTACCATGATGGGCAAGATGGATTTACTTTGTTTTCAAACCCATTAGTCAAGCGCTTTATGAAAGGATTAAAGAACATAGCACCTTCATTTAGAGCAATTACTCCAGTTTGGGACCTACAATTAGTACTCCAAGTGCTCATGTCTAAGCCATTCGAGCCAATGGCTACAACAGATCTTCGCTTGGTAACTTTCAAGACCGCTTTTCTTATTGCCATCACCTCCGCTCGCAGAGCCTCGGAGCTGGCAGCTCTAAGGGTGGATTCGCTGTACCTTAGTTTCCACAAAGAAAAGGTGGTGTTACGCCCAGATTTAACTTTCCTCCCCAAAGTAGACAAGTCGTGTCTACTTTCCATTTAAATCAGGACATCATATTGCCAGCATTCTTTCAAGCTCCAACATCTTCATTGGAGCGTCAGCTGCACATGTTGGACGTACGAAGGGCGCTAATATTTTACAAGTCCCGTACTGAGTCCATCAGAATGTCTCCCCGTCTTTTCGTTTGTTACGGAGGACCCTCCAAAGGCCTCCCGGTCTCGAGCCAGCGGTTATCTTCTTGGATAGTGAACTGCATTGAGTTGGCTTACGAACTCAAAAGACAATTGCTGCCAGGTTCGGTACGAGCTCACTCTACTAGAGCTGTGTCAACCTCGACAGCCTTTGCAAGAGGCGTCTCGATGATGGAAGTTTGTAACGCGGCTACATGGTCCACGCCTTCAACGTTCGTGACGCATTACCAGGTCGATGTCCGATCCCGGAGGGACAATGCATTTGTCAGAGCTGTCCTTTCCTCGGTCCTGCAATAATCTCGACACCGACCCTCCTCCGGTAAGTCAGCTTGCTACTCTGCCCATATGTGTGATGCACAGAGACCATGAAGAAGAAGGACAGGTTGCTTACTTGTAACTGTGGTTCTTCGAGTGGTCATCTGTGCAGTCACACAACCCGCCCAGCCGTCCCCGCATCGGTGTCACCGTCGAGTTCGCTGGTGTACTGAATCGGGGCACTTGGGTATACAATTGTCGATACCGTGTAACACCATCGAATTCGTTTTTTTGGTATTGATTCATGCACTGGGAAAACTTTTTCCTATATGTTCTCCCTTAACTCTGGGATCGCGATGGTGGTCTCAGGGGACTGAGGGAGAGGGCTGGAACCCGTGAAAGGAGACGCGAGGGGGGAGGGGTTCCCGCCCAAATTTGCCTCAGCTTTAGAATCTTCCCGAAGCGGCCTCCGCGCAGGCGCAGAGCCCATATGTGTGACTGCACAGATGACTACTCGAAGAACCACAGTTACAGGTAAGCAACCTGTCCTTGTTGAACCATGGGTTATCATGTTGTCTGAACCCAGCTGCACTAACAAGCCATGGCTTGTTAACCACAAACAACACATGAAGAGAACCCATGGTTTGTTGTTAGGTTTTGTTATCTCAGCTGGGTCCAGACAACACGATAACCACAGTTCAACGTCAGCCCACACTCAACCCTTGGTGTGGGTTATCATGTTGTCTGAACCCAGTCAGTGTCTGAGAATTAAAGCCCAGGAATTTGTTTCGAGTACCAGAGCTGAATGGACCTCACAGCCCTTCACACAAAAATCCACTCCTGTTTACCCCCCAAGCTTTCTTCATTCCGGCAGTATAATTTGGGGGTGATGGGGAGTCATTTTGTGGCTGCTTTTGTTAAACAATTAAGAGTCAGAACTCCTTGCTGACCTACTGCAAATCAGCAAGAGATCTACCAGTAGATCCAGACCTACCCTTCTGCCAGTCACTCTGGCAGTGACTCTCCAGGGTCTCAAGAAAATAATCTTTCTCATCACCTCCTCCTTTTTTAACTGGCGATGCCGGGGATTGAACCTGGGACGTCCTGCATGCAAAGCAGCTTCTCTATCCTGGAGCTATGGTTCCCTCCCTCCTCTACATAGTGTTAGTCTCTATTGAGGAGGTTGTTTTTAGTGTATGTCTTTTGCACCAGGCTCCAGCTGGTGGATCCTGGGATTCTAGGAAAGATCCCGCAAACCTGAAGTCTGCCCACCCCTGGAGTAGACAACGCTAGCTAGGTGGGCTGACTTGGTATAAGGCTAGGTTCCTTATACTGAGACATACTGGTGTGAAGGCTGATTTCCTATATCTTAGGGTTGCTTTATACATTATATTTAAAGCTGTACACCAAATATTGTTTATGCCTGGAGGGGTGTGATATGTGAATGAGACAATCATGTATATTATACAGGAACACTCACCATAGAACCAGAATTGGTTGCAAATCCGTGTGTGTGTGTGTGTGTGTGTACACACTTGGTAGCAACCTAGGCTTGCTGCCTCATCATGTGTGATGTGGCCTTCCTTTGAAATCTCCAGTTAGGTAACTTTAGAACTGTGAATAGAATTGGCAGTTTTCAAATCTTAGAAGTGAAACTGACAGGCATCCAACCATTCTAAAGCAATCTGTATTCCTGGTAAAAGGGATAATAGTGTGAAGCAGATGTAGATGCAGGGACTAAATGCCAGAGTGCTTGCCCCATTTCTCACCCCCTCCCCGTGCAACAATACTGTCCACTTATCCCACCCCGCTGCTGCTGACCCAACCACAGAGCTGTTGCAAAATGTACAGAAGATGTAGTGAGAATCGGCCAGCTGATCCTCCTTCCTCAAGCACTGGCCCCAGTGCTGAGAGAAGCTCCCAATTTTTAGGAGCTGGCATGAATGTGCAAGATCTTGCATTCCCAAACCATTGTATGCAATCTGCCCGCTCCACCTCCAGCATCTCTAATTAGAAACTGAGCACAAAATATTCTTCTTTGTGGTCTCTGTGCAGCCCCACATCTATCTATCTATCTATCTATCTATCTATCTATCCATCCATCCATCCCCCATTAGCCGAAGCTCTCTGGGTTGTTTACAAGACAAACTTATGGTTTTGTATTATGTTTAACTAAGTTTAAAACAGAATAAAACCAAAGCTTTTTGGTTTTATCTTTGGTTACCAGATAAAAGCCAGCTGCAGTGCGGCTTTCTAAAAACACACTAACATGGTGTTTAAAACTAAAGCTAAAAATCCTGGGAAAATAAAGAGGTCTTCACCTGGCACCAAAAAAGACCACAATGTAGGAGCCCTCCACAACTGGGGCACCACCACTGAAAAGGGCTTCCCCTTAGTATCCACATATGACATGCCTGTGCAGAACAGCTCCAGAATGTTCTAGAGCTCTAGCCAGGGAAGAGGCACTAAAATCCTCACCTCTGAGGGGAGACGTATAACCATCTCTGTGCATGCCTCAAAGGGAGGGGCGAGCAGGCTCCTGCTCAGGCCTCCCCTTCCCTCCACCACCAAATCCCCCTGCCCCCAATTAGAGCCTTGTCTCTTTCTGCCCACTCATCTTCCCCTCCCCAAACATGAAAACTGATTCATAAGGCTTTGTAAAAGATATTGGATCAAGGGCATCAGGCCCCAAACAAGCAGCCTAGATTTATCCCTGTGGTTTATGACTGCCTCCGCCACTGGCCGAATGCTGTAACCTAGCGCTCAATATGTTGACGGCATCTAGGTACTTGTGCCACCAGTTACACTTCAAGGACTGCAGCCAAACTTTTTTGTGCCATGATATGACCTACACACACACACACACACACACACACACCCTTGACCCGCATCTTCTTTCTGCTTCACAGATTTCTGTACGAGCGACACGAGCAGTCCAAGCAGGACCTCAAAGGGCTGGAGGAGACTGTTGTAAGTATCTAAACAAGAAACGAAAGGTGGGAGAAGGAGGCTGAAGTCCAGAGTTGTTTCACCTCAGCCCTGACTGTCCTTTTGTGCCCCTCTAGGCCCGTGAACTCCAGACCCTCCACAACCTTCGCAAGCTGTTCGTTCAAGACGTCACAACTCGAGTTAAGAAAGTAGGTTGTTCTTGAGCCCCATGGAATACTCAGTGCTGCTGTTATTTGTTTAGCATTTATATAGTGCTTTAGAGCAGTGTTCTCCAACCTTGCTGGCTGGGGCATGCTGGGAGTTGTAGGCCAAAAACATCTGGGGACCCCAGGTTGGAGAACACTGCTTTAGAGTACTGAGAGTGCTTGACAAACACCAGCGTTCCTCAACCCAGTGTCCTCCAGATATATTGGATTACAACTCCCAGCATCCCCCAGCCAGGGAGTGGGGATGCTGGGAGTTGTTGTCCCAACACATCCAGAGGGCACCAGGTTAGGGAAGGCTGACATACCGGTACACTATTTCAGGAATCTTTACAACAACTTTGTAAAGTAGGCTAGTGGTATTAGCTCCGTGTTGCAGATTGGGAAAGGAGGCTAAAACTGGGAGACGGTGGCTTGTTTAAGCCACCAAGCAAGCTCATGGTAGAGGTGAAATTTGATCCAGGGACTTCCTACTTTACAGCTCTGTGGCTCTTACCCACCACTCCAGGCGAGCTACTCCCCTCTGAAATCCTCATTTCTGTTTTCATCTCTAAACTTGGGCAGTGTGTCATTCTTAAAGTGACAGACTCGGGGCCTCAAACCTGCCTTGCTTGCAGGCCGCATCCTCAGGAAGCCCCTTGCCTCTAGTAAGATCAAGACTTGTGCAAGTCCGCAGTGGTAATGGAAATGCAGTCTCTTGGGTATAGATTTGTACTTCAGCCTGAGATCCTGGCGCACGCCTTCCTCTTGAGCCCATGCTCAAGTCAGGATTGAAAATGGCTGCTCTGGACCCTCAGTCCTTACTGGCAACCTACTCACCATTTGGCCGCTCTAAATGCTGTGTTTCGCTCCCAAGTCCCAACCTCCCTCATGGCCAACCAAAACCGTCATTCCAAGGTGCCTCAATATGCCACAGCACCATCCTCAGTCCTGTGCTAACCTCATTGTTATTTTGGAGGCAGGCCAAACCAAGGACGCCTCTCAGGAGCCTGAGTGACTTTTTCCGTTCCGACCCATCCAACTCGGGCCTCAGGGTTTTCGGCCCTTCTCTCCTGCCTCCTTCGCCACTCCAGAGGTATGAGTTCACTGTACTTCCCTTCCAGAGTGCGGAGCTGGAACCCGAGGATAGCGGGGGGGCTCATTCCCAGAAACAGAAGATTTCCTTTCTTGAGAACAACCTGGAACAGCTTACAAAAGTTCACAAACAGGTGAGTGGATGGGACGGGAGCCAGAGAACCTCAGCGAGGGGTCAGGGGGAGTGGGGGGCGGGGGGAGTATATGAGCTGGGTAAAGCAGCTGGTGAGTTCAGCCCTCCCCTCCCTCCTCATACTCTGGGTGGGAAGCCTCTTCCCTCTCCCCCATTTTGCATTGTCTCTGTGTATTGTTGTAGCAGCTTTGAATGTTTGCTCGTGACATCCCCTCCTTTGCTGGAAATGCCACCTGGATTTTCTCCCAATTTTGGCCACCCACTCAAGACCGCTCAGGCACCGAATACTGCATGGGCATGTCACATAGCTTGCCAGGGTGGCCTATATGCATACCCATGCTGGGTATATTGCCCAGCCCTGCCCCCGTGGCTATCCTCTTCCTGAACCAGGCCCCACTTACAGCGGTACCATTTAATATCGCGTTTGCTTACAACAAAACCTTCCCCAACCTGGCGCCCTCCAGATGGTGTTGAACGGCAACCCCCATCAGCCCCAGCCACCACGCCCAATGACCTTGCTAGCTGGTGATGATGGGAGTTGTAGCCCAACACCATCTGGAGGGCGCCAGGTTGGGGAAGGCTGGCTTAGACCCTCTCCCTCTGCCCTTCCACAGCAATGGAGTCATTCCTGCCAACATGGGAGGCAGATTCAGATCTCCGCCGCCGCCCCTAAAATCATCATGGACTTCTAGCTTGTGCTGACCTGTCTGCTGTTTTCTGTCAACCTGCCATGTTCTTCCCATCTTACTGTGCTACTGACAACCAACATTTGCCAAGCAATTCCTCTAGAAAAAGGGTGGGCAACCTGCAAACCTTGGGCCCCCTGTGGCCCTTGGACTAATTTCAAGAACAGGGAACAGGCATGAATGGGTACGTCCCTTAGAAAAAACCATGGGGGGGAAACCTATTAAAAGGAGCCTGACAGCTCCCATAAAAAGGGGGTGGCTTGCACTTTCCCACCTTCCCGAGCACCTAGAATCTTGGGAAAGGGTGGAAAAGTGAGAGGACCCTCAGAGGAGCCAGGTCCAAAAATAAATGCTTGAGGATCTCTCTGCAAAAGGTTGATCAACTGGCCACCCCCTTTTTGCGAGCAAAGAAGACTCGTGGCTTTGGTTTCTCTTGACAGCTCACCTTTTGACAGCTGTCAAGACAAACCAAAGATAGAAATAAAGCTCTTGGCAGCCTCTCTGGGTCAGTGCCCATGGGGTGTGTGTGCCTGCTGCACTTTGACAGCAGACAGCCCCCAGGACATTGCCCAGGAGAGGCAGGCCATTTCGGACCCACAAAAGTGTGCAAGTGCACACTTGCACAATTCTGACTCAAATTAATATATATATATATATATATATGTGCACATTTGGGGCACAAATTTTTTTTTAAAGGGCTGACAAACTAGTAACTGCGATCGTGGCGGGGGGCACAGAGCCAGTGCTGGTTGCCTCAAACTGTGGAGCGGCTGTCACTGGTGGTGACCAGGCCGAGCTTGGCAAGAGCAGCAAGGGGTTTTTGCCACTCTTGCCAAAAGGCTTGCTTGTCGCTTCCCAGTATCCATGATTGAGTTGGTCGCCAAGGTTCAGACGACACAACAACCCATCGTGGGTACAACAACCCCTAGAACAAGATATGGGTTGTCAGGGTGGCTTGTTGCCTTCAAACAAGCTGCCCTGCGGGAAACAGTCCAGGTTCGCACAACACAACAACCCACCGTGGCTTGTCACCCATGATGGGTGATCTTGTCTTGCAAACCCAGTCATTCAAACTGGGCTCTACCATGCGATGTGATGGTTCCAGGTTTCATCTGGATCTGCCCCTAGGAGTGGTGTGAACAAGAAAGAAGGGCAACAAGGTGTGATCCCCCCCATTTTGAAAACTATCTGTGAAAGGTTGTAGGGCATGGAACACAGGAGAGGTATTTGCTTGGCTGGGGGCAGGGAAGCTAAGGCGCACTAAGGTTGAATACGAACATTTAAAGTTTGCCTTATACCACATCAGGCCATTGATCTATCTAGCCCGGTACTGTCTCCTCTAACAGTCAGCAGCTCTCCAGGGCAGTGTTCTCCAACCTTGGGTCCCCAGATGTTTTTGGCCTACAACTCCCAGCATGCCCCAGCCAGCGTAGCAGCGTTGTAGGCCAAAAACATCTGGGGACCCAAGGTTGGAGAACACTGCTCCAGGGTGTCCGGTAGGGAAGGCCCTTTCCCATCAGCTGCTACTTGATTTTTTAATGTGGAGAGATGCCAGGGATTGAAGCTGGGACCTTCACTATGCCAAGCATGGGCTCTGTTGATGAGCTATGTGCTCTCCCCAGGGAACAGGTTAAATAGCACCTCTTCTTCGCTTAGCTTTGCCCAACAAAGGTACCATTCGTTGCTGCCTTACACTGCATACTAGGTACAATGCCGCCCATAGGGGGCAGTCTCCATCTAAACCAGAGGCACTCACCCCTCCTAGCCTGGCTGTCTTTCTAAGTCTGCCCCCCCCTGCACATTGGTACCCCCTAATGCACATCTTTGTTCTGCTCCCCACCCCCACCCCCAGTTCTTGGCAGCTTTGACTGAAAATGCCACATTTGTTTAACTCCATTTGATAATGGAGTTAAAGGCATACTAAAGGAAGATAAAGAGATTGTGGAGAAGCTGAATGAATTCTTTTCATCTGTCTTCACTGCAGAAGATATGACAGATGCCTGTGCCTGAACTGATGTTTTCAAGAAGGGAGTCTGAGGAACTGAGGCAAATAGTGTTGACAAAGGATGAAGTTCTCAGCCTTATTGACAAATTGAAAGTTAATAAATCACTGGGCCCAGATGCCATGGTATCCATCCTAGAGCTTTTAAAGAACTCAAATATGAAGATGCTGATCTTCTAACAAAAATATGTAACATGTCCCTAAGATTAGCCTCTGTACCAGAGGACTGGAGAATGGCCAATGTAACACCAATTTTTAAAAAGGGATGCAGGGGGTATCCAGGAAATTACAGGCCAGTTAGCTTAACATCCATTCCAGGTAAATTGGTCAAAAGCATTATTAAAGATAAAATTAGTAAGCATGTAGAAGGACAAGCCCTGCTGAAAAAGAATCAACATGGCTTCCACAAAGGTATGTCCTGTCTCACTAACCTTTTAGAGTTCTTTGAGAGTGTCAATAAACCTGGGGACAGGGGTGATCTGGTAGACGTTGTTTACTTGGACTTCCAAAAGGATTTTGACAAAGTCCCTCACCAAAGACTCCTGACTAAACTTAGCAGTCATGGAATAAGAGGAGAGGTCCTCTTATGGATCAGTAACTGGTTAAAGAATGGAAAGCAGAGAGTAGGAAGAAATGGTAAATTCTCCCAATGGAGGGATGTAAACAGTGGAGTCCCACAGGGATCCTTATTGGGACCAATGCTCTTCAGCTTATTCATACATGATCTGGAATTAGGAGTGAGCAGTGAAGTGGCCAAGTTTGCAGATGACACCAAATTATTTAGGGTACTTAAAACAAAAAGGGATTGTGAGGAGCTCCGAAAGGATCTCTCCAAACTGGAAGAATGGGCATCAAAATGGCAAATGTGGTTCAATGTAAGTGATGCACAGTGTAAAGTGATGCCCATTGGGGCAAAAAATCCCAACTTTAAGTATAAGCTGATGGGATCTGCGCTAGTGGTGACTGACCAAGAAAAAGATCTTGGAGTTGTGGTGGGCAGCTTGATGAAAATGTCGACCCAGTGTGCAGCTGCTGTGAAAAAGGCAAACTCTACGTTAGGCATAATTAGGAAAGGAATTCATAATAAAACTGCCAATATCATACTGCCCTTATACAAATCTATGGTACGACCAGACTTGGAATACTGTGTACAGTTCTGGTCACCGCACCTAAAAAAGGATATTGTAGAGTTGGAAAAAGGGCAGAAAAGGGCAACTAAAAGGATTAAGGGGCTGGAGCAACTCCCCTATGAGGAAAGGTCACAGCAGCTGGGATTGTTCAGCTTAGAAAAAAGGTAAGGGGAGACATGGCAAAGGTGTACAAAAATATGCATGGTGTAGAGAAAGTGGATACGGAGACATTTTTCTCCCTCTCTCATAATACTAGAACCCAAAGGGGTCATCCCATGAAGCTGATTGGTGGGAGATTCAGGACAGATAAAAGGAAATACTTCTTCACACAGTGCATAGTTAAACTATGGAATTCACTTCCACAAGATGTAGTGATGGCCACCAATTTGGACAGCTTTAAAAGTGGTTTGGACAAATTCCTGGAGGAGAAGGCTATCAATGGCTACTAGTCCTGATGGCTCTATGGTACATCCAGGATCAGAGGCAGTATGCCTATGTACACCAGTTGCAGGGGAACATGGGCAAGAGAGTGCTGTTGCACTCATGTCCTGCTTGTGGGTTTCCCGTGGGCAGCTGGTTGGCCACTGTGTGAACAGAATGCTGGACTAGATGGACCCTTGGTCTGGTCCAGCATGGCTCTTCTTATGTTCTTATGTTTGCATGTATGATTTTGGGAAGCTGGAGGGGAAGGAGTAAGTGGGCTGCAGGTACTGAATCAAATGATGTCCTGAAGAGGGGAGATGAGGGAAGTGGGTGAGTATCAGTCGTGACAAGCGTTTGAGGCTAATGGCTCTTTTGCGGTTCCATCTCCCACTGGAGAACTGTATGCCAATTGAAGCAGTGGAATCAGTTGGCCCAGGGCAGGGCAGGCGGCAAAGCAGGAAGGGCCTGTGTGGGGATGCGCAAATGATCAAGCACAGAATGGATGCTGGCTTGACATTGGCTCTATCCATTCCCTGCACTGCTTCCTTGTTCCCCACCCCAGGCTTCCCCTGGTATGTGTTTGTGCCCATCCTTTCGCATGTCATTTCTTTTATCATTATCCCTGCTGTGATCTCCCCACCCTTTAAATTCATTCTGCTTAGCATTGGGGCAGGGGAGAGGGTCAGGATGTCCTGCCCCAAAGCTCAGCCCCAAAGAGAGAAGATTCCTTGCTTTCAGCTCTAGGAAGGAAGGAAGGAAGGAAGGGGGATGGTGCAAAATATTTTGCTGCCTGAGGCGAAGAGCAAGATGGCGCCCCCTCCTGTTCTGTATACAATAGCCAACTGGGCTGGTAGTTGAATCTTTCTTCAACACTGACAATGGGGCACCATTGTCCAACATACCTGAAGGCCGTAGGCTATCTTAGGGGGTGCAGGGCAGGCTGTGTAGCCCACAGCTCTCTTCCTCCAACACTTGCTGCCGCCTCCTAGAATCTGTCTCCTGAGGCAACTACCTCACCCTAATGGTAGGGCCGGCCCTGGGAAGAAAGGATGCTGTCTTTTTAGAGCCAGCCATAGGCATACTTTGTTGCTGGGGTGTAAAATTGTCCCTCTCTGGATTTCCAGAGCAGGGTTTAGCCGGGGACTCTGTTGGTGTGCTCAGTCGCTGTCTATGTCCCCCTTTTCCCATTGCTGCTGCACCCTAGTTGGATCGCTGGGTCTCCAAGGTACCGTACGGCCTCTCCCACATATTCACCTGCCTGCTGGGCTGGGCAGGAAATGTTTGCACTTGGTGACCAAATTGGGAGCAGAGATTTTTTTTCTGGGGGGGTGGGGAATGTCAGGTGTGTTATTTCCACCTCACCATTCCACCGCCATGGCAACCCTACCCATGTTGACTATTGTGGCATCCTCCAGTACTAGGCCATACTTTGCAACCGCAGTCATTGTGGCCTGCATGGCTGACACAAAGACCCCATTCTTAGCGATGTCATGTGTGTGGCTTCTACTATGCTGCCATGGCAACCCTGACGGCTAGATTTTGCCCCGCACAGCAACTGCCCACAGGGAAAGAAATGCTTAAATAAGGGCAAGCTGCTCCTTGCTAAATTCTCAACCGCAATTCTCTCTCTCCCACTTTGGGACTAGGTGGGTGTGGAAAAGATTGGAAACGGCTAGCCTTGGCTTCTGGATAATCTCACAGATCAAGGCCCTACAGTTCTCTGGAGAGGCGTGATGGATGTATATCCTCAGTCCTCTGTGTGTATCAGTGACCCCCCCCCTCGCCCCACCTTGAGGTCAGTCTCTGGATGCGGGAGACAAATGTTACCATCTCAAATATTTTCTCCCTCTCCCTCGGAGGCTGTGCTGCCCAGTGGTTCCCCTGCTCATTTCTGTCGTGCTGGTGGCTGCCCCTAGGCTGCTTCTTCACCTCGTGCCATTGTGCTGCCACCCTCGCATGCTGCTCACCCACCTGCCTGTAGATTGGAGCCTGTGTGTGATGAGAGAGCTGAAGGGATCATAGTCTTGGCCAGGAGAAGGGCCCTTCCTCGCTGGAATTTGCTCTCCATAGTATCCCCCCCCCCCCAGCATGGTGCACGGCTTGGATCTGTGGCACTTGGGTAAAGATGGGGGGGGCACCAGCTGAGTGGGAACGAGGGATGGGTGCTACTTGGGTTGGGCAGGAGCTTGTCACACACGCATCCAGGCTGGATATAGGAGATGGTTCCTGTGCCTTTAATACAGTGTTCTCCAACCTTGAGTCCCCAGATATTTTTGGCCTACAACTCCCAGCGTAGCTGGCTGGGGCATGCTGGGAGTTGTAGGCCAAAAACATCTGGGGACCCAAGGTTGGAGAACACTGCTTTAATAGATGCACAACAAGGAGGATTTTGGTACGGGCACGGTTTTGCGGGCTTTCCCCTGCAGCAGGTGGGAGAAACTACATTGCCTCAATATTTATTATTGGCAACTGTTTAAATGCCCAAGAGCTCTGGCGCCACTTCAGTCTAGCAGTGCTGGGGCCAGCTGTGCAACATTATCAGGCAGATGTAGTTTCATTATCTGGGTGTTGAAAAGCGGGACAAGACTAAGTCCAGTTGTCAAGGGGTGCTGATGCTTTCCCTGAGGTTAGGGACACGTCTGACGAACATGGGTTATGTAATTCTTACATAACCCATGGCGTGAGAGGACAGGAGCACGTGCCACTCTTCCCCTCTAGGAAAGGGTGGGCATGTGTCGAAGGTGTGAGGTTTCTGGGAATAGGATCAGGAAGGGCAGGAGGATTAGTGTTCTGTATTTTTCTGGAAAAGAGAGCGGAATGCCATGGAGCCCGCGGATGAGCAGGGTAGAAATGTATCGGAGCGAGGGTGAGAGCAAGTGTCCCAGGCCTTGGGGGCAAGGTCCCATGCACCTTATCCTCTGTTTCTCTTCTCTCCTCCTTTCCCGTCGACATGGGGCCCAGCTGGTTCGTGACAATGCAGATCTGCGTTGTGAGCTTCCTAAACTGGAGAAACGTCTTCGGGCTACGGCTGAGAGAGTTAAGGCCCTGGAGGGTGCACTGAAGGAGGCCAAGGAGGGTGCAATGAAAGACAAGCGTCGCTACCAGCAGGAAGTGGACCGCATCAAGGAGGCTGTGCGCTACAAGAACAGCATGAAGCGCAACCACTCTGCGCAGATTGGTGAGCAAGCAGGCTGCCAGGCTGCGGAAATTACGGGTGGCAGGAAGATGGCCAGTGCAATCCCATGCATGTTTCCTTGGAAGTGAGTCCCACTACGATCAGTGGGGCTTACTCCCTAATAAATATGTTTACGATTGCAGCCTGTGAGAGCGGAATCCCTTTTAATGGAATTTTTTTTTATTATTGTCAGCCACCTGGAGTGTCATTTTTTAGGTGGAAAGGTGGGATACAAAATCAAATAAATTAATTAATCAACATTCGTCCTAGACAGGCTCGTTTGACCAGTTTGTTTATTTATTTATTACATTTATATCTTGCCTTTTCCTCAGAGGAGCCCAATGTGGCATACATGATCCTCCTCATTTTATCCTCACAACAACCCTGTGAGGTAGGTTAGGCTGAGAGCCAGTGACTGGCCCAAAGTCACCCAGTGAGCTTCATGGCCTTGTGCGGACTTGAACCCAGGTCTCCCCACTCCAACTCTAACCACTATGCCACACTGGCTTTCAGTTCATTCAGTTTGTTTTAAGAACACTGTAGGCTTCTTCCTACAAGGAAGACATTTGTCTGATTGGGCCCTTTTTCTTGCTGCTGTGATTTGTTTTACTGCTGTTGTGTGTGAGTGTGATTTTTTTAATATCTAATTTTTTAAGCCAAAAGTTCTTGGGGCAGCTAACACGCAAGACAAAAAACGTACACAAACGTCAATAAATTTATTTGTGTGCATTTTTTGTCTTGTGTGCTAGCTGCTTCAAGAACCTTTGGCTTGAGTGCAGGTGTAATAAGTTCAGAATGGATAAAAATGAATGAATGTGTCACGTTGTGTTAACACTTGCCATGTGTGTCCCTCTGCAGCCAAGCCAGTGCGGCCAGGGAGTCACTACCCAGCTTCATCCCCCACCAACCCCTACGGTGTCCGCAACTCTGACTGCATCAGCTACACCAATAGCCTCTTCCAGAACTATCAGAATGTCTATCTGCAGAATTCTGGCAGCACTGTGCCTGACAGCTAGTGAGTATCCTTCACCTACATTTACCTTCAGAAGGGTAATCTGCAAATGATTTCTCACTAACCAGAATTCCACCGTGTAACTTAATCAAGGCTGACTTGTTAGACCTGCCCAATCCCATTCCCAGGTCACTTTTTAAAGAGAAAGGTGATGGGGGTGGGGTGGCGGCAGGGGGGAATCAGAGGGAGTTGTTGCCCCACAAATCAAAACCTGATATACCATCTCTTATACAAAATTCTGAGCCAAACTCTCCCTTCTGCACTTCAATCAGATCAGAATTTCTGGCTCACCAATTGTAGCTGCCTACTAAGGTTAAGCCAAGCAGCGGGGCTTTCTCTAGATCCAGACTCTGGAGTTTTAAAATAATTTTATTGAGTGGGCGAGTATCAGGGCTTCATGTTACTTCATATGATCATGTGTGGAAGTTATCTTGTCCAGTGGATTTCAGTAGGCTGATCTGGTATTGTAGGCGCTTGAAAAGATTGTGACTCAGCAGCACATACTGGTTCAACCTAAGATGTGTCCAGTTGTGATGTGGAGATACGAACTGTTCATAAGATTATTGCAGCATGCACAGATCCACTGGAGAGGGGAAAAACTGTGCTAATTCCAAGACATAAAAACATGGCTGCTGTAATTAGCCTTCAGTCAGGGGTGTACGATTCAGGATGGAGAAGCAGGTGCAGATCTGGCCAATTTGGAAATAGATAGTCTCACCCATACTAATGATTTTATGAGATGTGTGCTTGCGTCCCATGCCCACCCCCTTCCAAGTCATACACAGGAATCTAGCAGCAACAGGCATGGTCTAATTCTGTTCACTACCCAGATCTTGCAGGCTCTCACAGTCCGTTATATTCCCCCCACCCCAGAGGCACGCATACCTTCTCTCCTCAAGACCCTTATTGGTTTTGGAGTCCTATAGCCAACTCTGTAGCCAGCTAAAGGCTTCCCCCTCTGGCGTAGGTCCCAGTTTTGAGCAAAGTGGACCAGAACTGGGGTATCTGAGCCTATGTGGTCCTCAGCACATCCAAGTGATAGGAGACCCATAGGCCTCCATTCAGCCCTCAAAGAGTACTTTCTTCCTTTCCATCCACCCAGCTTTACCAATGCCTCTTCCAGCAGCGGAAGCAGCTCCTCCAGTGCCCCTCTGACCTCCTATCAGAAGCTCAATGTGGATAATGGTAAGGGGACTTGTGGGGGGAGAGAAACGTGTACAGCAAGGGGAGGGGGGCAACTTGTGGCTCTCCAGATATTTTAGCCCATGACTCTCATCAGCCTTAGCCCTGAAGGAGGGAGGGTGCCTTAGGAAGATGCCTCTTGTTCTTAGATTTGCATGTCTAATGGCCGCCTGAGACTGTTGTGTTGCCCACTGAACCGATCGTTCTGTTCCCATGGCCCAGAGTGTCCCTCAGTTTAGAGACTGGAGTGAAAGGTATGCCTCCACCTCACAAGAAAGCCAAGGGTGGGAGATGGGAACCAAAGAGAGGAAACAGACTGAGGGATGGTCAGCATGTTTGAAATCACATCAGAATAAGGCTCTCTGGCAGGCATGAGGAACCCACAGCCGTCCAGATATTGTTGGATCCCAACTCCCATCAGCCCCAGTCAGCATGGCCAATGGTGAGGGGTGATGAGAGTTGTAGTTCAACAACATCTGGAGGGCCACATGTTCCTCACTCCTTCCCTACCGTACTGATACTCATAATGTGGGCAGAGCGCTGATAAGTTGTACCTGAACTCCTCCCTGTGTCCACGGAGTTGCTCAGCAAGGGAGTATTAACTTTGCAGGACCGGGCTGGATATATAGTGGGAGACATTTATCCTCTTGGGATTAGCTCCTCTCTGAACCCTAATCCTGCTGTTTTTCTCTTTCCATGTTCTTTACCTGGACTGGTGGTGCAGGAAATGCCACAGACATCAATGATAACAGGTGAGAAGCCACAGGTGTGTGGGTGTGTAGACTCTACAGGGAGGATTCCCTATGCAGGGTGGCTGAATCCAGAGAAGGACCATCACCTTTTGTGTGCAGAGGAGGGGGAAAACATCTAGACAAGAAGGTCTGAGTTGTCACAGGTTAACTTTCTCTCTCCTGCACACTAACTTTCCCTCTCCTGTAGAAGTGACCTGCCCTGTGGTGTTGAAGCTGATGAACAAGCCAAGCTCTACCCCCTTCACCAGGAGACCGCAGCCAGCTAATAGCAACAGAGCCACCAACTGCCCAGGGGGCCTCAGCACACCATCAGGTACAGCCCCTCTTCGGCTCTCCACCTCAGCTAACCACTTTTGTTGGGACTCTGTCTCTTTCCAGAAATCTATCAGGCCTGCCTTTCAGCTCCCTCTAACTATATTTCTTACAAGATTTGCCAAATATCCTTTCATTTTTTTAAAATAAAAAAGTCAGCACATGTTTTAGGGAACACATACCTATCCAAGTTGCATAGGATCAGCTTGCATCTTATGTGTGTTCTGTGACTGCATGCGACTGCAGAACCCCATCCCCTAACACACACATACACTTTGGTATTGGGTGCAAGAATTCAGCATCCCGACAATATCGGCTTCATTAAAATCTGAAGTGAAAAGCAGTTTCCTTTCCATTTTGGCTGAGAAGATAAGCTCATGAAAGGTATGGGATTAGAATCTATAAGGGGATTAGATAAATTCATGAAGGAGGGACCTAAAAGCGCATAACCCATTACCTCCCTTGTGTGTGTGGGGGGGGAATGCCCATTTGAAGCTATGCTTAACCTCTGGCAGATTCTCACTTACCTCTAGTGAGCCAGCTCATGCAGCTGCACAGAGGTAAACATAGCAGTGAAGCATAATATGATTGTCCACACTAAAATGCTTAAGGATACATTCCTATACACCAGCCTTCCCCAACCTGGTGCCCTCCAGCTGTGTTGGATCACAACTCCCAGCATGCCCCAGGAAGCCATGCTGGGAATTGTAGTCCAACACATCTGAAGGGCACCAGGTTGGGGAAGTCTGCTGTACACACTTACTCGGGATGGAGTCAAACTCATTCAACTCACTGGGGCTTCCCTCTGCATAAATACGCATAGAACCAAGCTGCATGCCAAGCACACACCTGACTTTCTCTGTATTGTGCCCAGTGTGTGTGCACACACCTCTTTTCTAAGAGCTTTCTAGGTGAACCTTTGGTCTGATCCAATAGTACAAATCTTACCTTAAGAAATGCTGGAGGGGCTCAATGCAGAAATCTGGGTGCTTAAAAAGCCCAGGCTGTACTCTATCCGCAGCACCAGGCAGGGCAGGATCTTGGCTTCTCAAGACCAGTCCTGCCTACTTTCCCCATCTCTCTTCTTTTTCTCTTCTCTTAGTTTCTAATTGGGACGGAAGCCTCAACTCTGCATGCCGCAGCCCGGCTTTCCATGACCTCTGCTACAAATGGGCCGTTTGTGTGTTCTGCTCTCTCGCTCTCTCCGTGTCCTGTATATTTATCCAGCTGCTGCTTCACTCTCACTGTTTCTCTGTCCTACTCACTTAACTAGACAATGATATACTCACTTATTTCCTTGGGACCCCTGCTCCTTAGCTCAGGAGGCAGGTGCCCCCCTCTTTCCTGCCTCAGTTGCCTTAAGGGACTGGCTGCCATTGAAGAACCCCTACTGTGGGAACTGGTTCCTGCCTAAGAAAAGGGGCATAAGGCATTTTCCTTGTATCATACTGATCCTAGCCTGGCACCCAGCAACCCCCCACCCCATCAGCTAGGCCCTACTGTGGCCTATGGGGGTTGAGCACCTCCAGGTTACTGGCTAGGTGGGCTGGAAAAGCGCTACCTGTTGCATTGGCTGACTCTGCAGAAAGGCCTGGTGCTTCAACACACCCAGCTCTTATCCTTCCAGGATGTTTCTCAAAGGGCATAAAAAAACAGGCAACCAGCTTCACCTTTTGGAGCCCACCATGGTACTTGAGCCTCAACCTTCTTTGGACTTGAACTTCCCAAGTTTCCCCTGGCGATATCTATAAGCAAGGGTCATTGTGGCACCTCAGGAATGGCTGGGGCCATTTTCTGCAGAAGAGAGCTAATTACGCCTTGCTTTCAAAGCTCTGCTAGCCATCTCCTTCAGCTGGTCCAATAGCATTAAGGGACACTGCCTGTCCTTGGTTAAGCTGATCACTTGCTAATGGTCAGGGGTGATCAGTTGATTTTTCATCAGTGGGAGCAAACCACAGGGACAGGAAGGAGTGGAGGAGATGGGCAGCTTTTGTGTGAGCCAGCAACTGGGCATAAGGAACACAGGGGGCTCCATTTTGTTCTATAAAGGGGGAGACAAGGTTGTTTGGGGGTGGGGGGAGGATTACAGTTTGCAGAGCAAACATGTCCTGGTCAGCTACAACCACTGCACATTCAGGAGGGCAGGCTAGGGTCTAATGATTCTGCAAAGTGGGACAAAACGAGGCTGCTATCAACACATTTTTGGTTGTTCCTTTTTTGTGTCTCTTGATAGCTGGGTCAGTGGCCTTTAGTCTGTGTTTCCATGTATACCCCCCCCCCCAAGGGGAACAGTGAGTCCGCTGCACATCTTCAACTAATGTCACCACTTCTGATGTCACACAGAGCAGACAGGGTTGTGGGGGGGGGGGGATGGTAGCTCCTATGGGGGAATCTCAGGTCTGCTTGCTGTCAAAACTCCTAAACAGCAGTAACCCTGTTTGACCTTCTTGCTGGAGCTGCTGACACCCCATCACTTTATCCCTGTCTGCTCAAATCACACCAAACGTTGCATGTCAGAATAGTCAAAAGTTTATTTAAAAAAAATAAATGAACAAATGTTAAAAACAACAATGTCGTGTGCTCTGCCTGTTGTTGTGTGCCAATATCATAAAACTGGAAAAACTGCAAGAGGAACAAGAAAAATGCTCTGAGGTGCGTCCTTGTGAGAGACTAAAAATATCAATTCACTGCACTGTTGGTATCAAAAGACAGAAGATGTGTGGTAGGTAAAACACCATGTTTAGCCAGACCAGCTGAGGTTGTTGCAGAATATTCAGACTTCTGAGTCTCTCAGAACTCTTCATCAGGCACAGTGGAAGGGAACAAGATTGCCAATATTCAAAGAATGAGGAACATGGCACTGAGTTAATAGTGCTTGAAAAATATCTGCATTAACACTATGGTAGCCACAGCTTGGGAAAAAATGCATTAGTAGTGGGCTATTTTGCACACCTAAAGATGCAATCCTATGCAAGTTTAGACAGAAAAAAAGGCCTACAATTCCCAGCATGCCCCAGTCAGCTATGCTGGCTGGCACATGCTGGGAGTTGTAGGCCTTTTTTCTGTCTAAACTTGCATAGGATTGCACCTTAAGTTACAAATGGCTGATGGTGTTTACATTGCTGAATATCTTACAGTAAGCTATTACACAGAATTGTAATGATTCCAAAAATCACTATCTTCTGGTTTACAGCAGAGATGGCCCATATTTGTCTCGCAAAACAATTTTATCCGACTAGTCTAAATGTACTTTTGCCCCAATTTAATTCATAAAGAAAAAGAAAATTGGTTTCCAAATGTTGTGTGCAAAAGAAGTAAGTCCACATTTTAACGTTGCATCTCTCTTTAGGCTTTATATATAATATCCCCTCTACAACCAAACATGTGCTCCATAATTATGAAAGCCTTGCTGATAGGCAGTGCCAATACTGAATCTAAGTTGGATAGTGTGACAAAATACACTTCTCCCAAACCCCATACCTTTCTTGGACCATCATCATATTATTACCTAGTAATCATAAGGATTGGTGCTGGGACTTTTCATGACAAACTCACTTTTTCAACATTGTGCAAGATCTTGATGACAACTCAGACTCAGAATAGGTCTCCATCAGTTGTTTCCTGGATTATATCTCAAACATGTGAAGCAGTCTGCACTTCATCCCCGATGATAAAGGGTCCATTTGTAGATTTTGTTTCAAGGAAGTTAGTGACTGGGTTCAGACAACACAATAACCCATACTCAAGGGTTGAGTATGGGTTGAGTGTGGGTTGTTGAAGTTGAACCATGGGTTATCGTGTTGTCTGAACTCAGCTGCACTAACAAACCATGGCTTGTTAACCACAAACATCCTACGAGGAGAACCCATGGTTTTTTGTTTGGTTGTGAACTGTGAGTTGTTCACCATGGGTTATCTCAGCTGAGTTCAGATAACATGATAACCCACGTTTCAACAACCCATACTCAACCCTTGAATGTGGGTTATCGTGTCATCTGAACCCAATCCATGCCTTGTTAAAGTGTTCCCTGTGATGTCTGGACATTGGGAAGGGACCTTAATTAAGTGGAAGGGCACATGCATTGCATGCGGAAGATCACAGATTCAATCCCTGGCAACTCCAGTTATAAGGACCAGGTAGTAGATGTAGCAGGTTTCCAAGGACTCACCAGCGAGAGTAGATAATACTGAACTAGGTAGACAGCAATATTAAGGCAGCCTCCTATGACACACATCACAATGAAGGTTGTTTCCCCTTTAAGCTTAAGCAGGTTGACATCCCTATTTGTGCGTAAACAAGAGCTGACAAAGCAAACTGTTGTAGCCAAACTTTTGACCCAGAAAGTCTCCAGCTAAAATCTCATCTTGAGCATGAGCTCATGGTGGCTTTTAGAAAACTAGCCACTGTCTTTTATCCTCACTCCCACATTGGCAAAACTCTGCAGATTCTGGATTGGTGAACAATAAAAAGATAAAACATAAGAATAAAACAATATGTTAAAAACAAAATCAATAGAACTGGGGCTTGTTAGTTCAGGAAGGCATCTTGAAATAAAAGTGTTGTCAGGAGGTGCCGAAAACAAAAAATGTTGGCGCCTGCCTGACCTCCAGAGGCAGGGAGTTGCAGAGAAATAGAGGTGCCACCCTGAAGGCTGTTCTCCAAGTGGACTCCAATCAGGCTGTAGGTTTATATGGAACCACCAGGGACATGCCATTTGATGACCTCACTGACCAGGCAGGTTGGTAAGGGAGAAGACACTCTCTCGGGTATCCTGGTCCAAAGTTGTTTAGGGCTTTGTACACTAGTACCAGAAGCTAGTGATAGCAAACAGGATTCAGGAAGGCCTGACCGTTAAGCAATGCAAAGTAGACATTTCAGGAAACAGATTCTAGATGGGGGCACCATTTTCGTCCCTCCAGTAAAAGGAAAAATAAAAAGAGCTCCAACTGGAGTGTGGGCGTATCATGTTACTTTGCTTCAGCTGCAAATAATCCTAAAGTTAGCACTGAAGCTTTCTGTCCCCATTATAGATCTGCTGCTTTCACAGGTATATACAACCATATTGAGTATTAGGGTTAGGATGCCAAACTTTGACCCTAACCCTGTTTCCATGTAAACTACTGCAGTGATTGCTGCCTAAGTTTTGTACTTATCATCATAAGGTGAAAGTTTAGCATGTTGCCTGTGCAGCATGCTAAACTTTAAGATGGCAACAACTCCTAGGATTGCTAACTGACCAGAAAAAAACAACATACACAAAACCAGATGTGCATTTTTGCCCTCAACAGCACATTGATCCGCAGAAAACACAAGATAAAATAAACATTGTCACCTGCTAATGTGTGCACAACAAGTTGCTGTTAAGAACATAGCTAAAGGGGCTGCTGGGCTTGAACAGCTCTCAATCTTCACAACTGCCCAACAGCTAGGTGTAAATCCTGCTACCCACCCCCTTTTACAGAGGCTCTGCTCTTTTTAACGGCTCGCTTATTTATTTATTTATTTATTTAATACATTTCTACACCACCCATCAGCCAAAATGCTCCCTGGGTGGTTTACAAGAAAAAAAATAAACAGAATAAAAACCATCGTCTTAAAACCAAAAGTATCATTAATATATATATAAAAAAAACACGGTATAATACAATAAGACAAAAGCAGCCAAATGAATCAGTCCAGAGGTACAGTAGCAATAATAAAATTGGGAATAAAAACCGTTAAAATTTTGGGAGAATAAAAAGGTTTTCACCAGGTGCCTAAAAGAATAAAAAGGTTTCACCAGGCGCCCCTCTTTGGTGAGCTGATTCCACAAATGGGCTGCCACAACTGAGAAGGCCCTTCCCCTAGTAGCCACGCTCCTAGCTTCCTTTAGAGGGGGCTCTCTGAGAAGTACCTCCAAAGAGGATCTCAGGGTTCAGGTAGGCATGTATGGGATGAGGCATCCTTCAGATAGCCTGGCCCCAAATCGTTTAGGGCTTTGAATGTTAATGTTAGCACTTTGAATTGGGCCCAGACTTCAATTGGTAACCAGTGTATATTTATACCCTGCCTTTTTTCCTGCAAGGAACCCAAGGCAGCTTAGATAATCCTCCTCTCCATTTTATCCTCACAACAACCCTGTCAGGTAGGTTAGGCTGAGAGTCAGTGATTGGCCCAAAGACACCCAGTGAGTTTGAACCAATTGAAGTCTCCAGACCATTTCCAAAGGCAGCCCCACGTAGAGCACATTACAATAGTCTAAACGAGAGGTTACCAGAGTGTGGATCACTGTTGCTAGGCTCTGCCTGTCCAGATAGGGTCATAGTTGGTAGATCAGCTTAACCTGATAAAACGTGCTCCTTGTCACTGCATCCACTTGTGACTCCAGTGACAGTTCAGAGTCCAGGAGCACCCCCAAACTACAAACCCTGTCCTTTAGGGGGAGTGCAACCACATCTAAGGGAGGTTGAGTATCTTCCCACTGGACAGATGACCCACCCACCAACAGCACCTCCATCTTGTCTGGATTGAGTTTGTTTATTGGCCCTCATCCAGTCCATTACCAGGCCCAGGCACTGATTCAAAACAGCCACTGCCTCATATGAATTTGATGAAAAAGAGTGGTAGAGCTGAGTGTCATTTGCATATTGGTGACACTGCAGCCCAAACCTCCGGATGACCTCTCCCAGCGGTTTCATGTAGAGGTTAAAAAGCATGGGGGATAAAATAGAGCCCTGCAGAACTCCATGGCATAATTGCCATGGCGCAGAGCAATAATCCGCCAGCACCACCTTCTGGAATCAGCCGGTCAAGTAGGAGCGGAACCACTGCAAAGCAGTGCCTCCAACTCCCAAACCCACCAGCCTATCCAGAAGGATACCATGGTCGATGGTATCGAAAACCGCTGAGAGATCCAGGAGAATCAACAGGGTCGCACTTCCTCTGTCTCTCTCCTGGTAAAGGTCCTCCCACAGGAAATTCCAGAATAGATTAGTTAGTCTTTAAGGTGCCACAAGGCTCTTTTGTTGTTTAGGCTGCAACAGACTAACACAGCGACCGATCTGGAAAAAGGTTCCGACTGTTAACCAGACGCTCAGGCTGTGTGTACGTGCGTGCCGCTCTAGCCTCATCTCTATGTCACAGCCTCTGTCACGTGTTAGCGGAATCAGCTGATCGTTGCTTCCGTTGCCGGCGGCAAGGCTGAGAGAGGGAGACGTGGGCAGGAGCAGCGAGGATGGCAGCCTCGGTGGGGCCGGGCACCCGCACGAAGACTAAGAAGAAGCACTTCGTGCCGCAGCGCGTGAAGGTGCTGCGGTCGGCCAACCCCCTGCTGGGCGTCCTGGGTTGGGGGATCAACCATCAGGTAACCCGCTCGATCCCACCCTTCCTCCTGTAGGAGGCTGCGGGGGTGGGAAGTAGAGTCTCCCCTCTGCAGGATCTATGGCTGGGAGGGAGGGAGATCGTTATTCTGAATCCATTCACAAAACCGCGCCTCTTCAGAATTGGAGGTGCTGTGGGACCCTCCATTGATGCTGACCTTGGAATCGCGCCAATTCCTTCCCACGACTATATTCTCTCTTTCTCTCGTCGCTTCACTCCATACTCTTTGGCATGTTAATAGCTCAGCCAGCATGGCTGGCTGGGGGTGGTGGTGGTGCTGGGGGTTTAGTCCAACACATCTAGAGGGCATCGGGACGGGGAAGGCCGTAGGAGAGTATAGTGCCTGTCCTCTTCTCTTCTCCTTTGCCCACTCCCGGGGCCATACCTGGTACTAGGAATTGTTCACCTGGTAGATATATTTGTTTGCTTTTTATTATTTATGTATTCAAAGCATTTTAATCTCACTTTCAATGAAAAGGCTGCCAGAGCCGCTTACAAGGATCAGTAATCAGACAGTCCCTGCCCTCAGGCTTACAGTCTAAAGAGACACAAGGAAGGGAGGAGGAAAAAGGCATGATGGTTGATTCAGTTGCCTAGAGGAATAGGAATATACCAATTCTGGAACCAATTGTATTCAGATTTGCACCTCATCTATTGTCCTTCTGGTCTGGTATGTTCTTTGGTGGCCTATTCTACTTTTCTTCTCTTCTTCAGCTTCTCATTTTGCTTCCTGGTCATGAGTTCAAACTTAAGCTGTTCCTTTTTATGATGTCTTGTTGTTCTGGTTTATATTTCTATTATCATGAGCCTTTTCTCTGCCGTTGTAAGCTTTTTTGAATGCATGCTGGAGAAGTGTATTCCTTAAATATTTAAAAATAAAATATTTAAAAAGTAAATGAATCGTAGTAATATACGGTAAGTAAATTGATCACTGAACTGATATCAAATGATGTGTGTCTACTCTATGGAATCTAGTATTGGGGGCTGTGCTGAAGGAATCATTCTCAAGTGTTGGTACTGAAGCAACAATAAACCAACACATTTCCCCCAAGATTCCTACTTTTTTCTGTAACCATTACCATCTCCCTTGCTTCCAAGTCTAGTGAATCATACTTTCCCACCTGATACTAGGTTTGCCAAGCAAGATTCCCAGTCATTAATTGCACAGATGCATCTCTGAGTTTGCCTATTGTGAGAGGAGTTTGATTAGTGTTTCCTTCCTGGCTGTATGGCTGTAGCAATCTGAGTACTTGTTCTTTTTTTCTTTTCTTATGTGGTGTGTTTGAATGGGTCCCATACAGCAGAGGTGGGCAGGCTTCAGGCTTGCGGGATCTACTTCTCACAAAACCCCCAAGATCCATCTGGAGCCTGGTACAAAAGACATACACTTAGAAGTAAAGAATCCTGAGCCTGGGAATTTGTTTTGAGTACCAAAGCTAAACAGAGCTCGCAGTTCTTCCATACAAAAATACACTCCTGGTTGCCCAAGCTTTCTTCATTTCAGCAATATAATTTTTTAGGGGAGGGGAGCAGGGCAATAGTTTTGTTGTTGCTATTGTGAAACAATTGGGGGGTCAGAAATTGCAAATCTATTACAAATCACTCAGAGATCAATCCCATAGAACCAGACCTCCCTTCTGCCCACTCCTGCTGTAGAGCATCTGTGCAGGAAGGAGGGACAAGTACCCTGATCATTTTAGGATGCAATTCTTTGCATGTCTAAACAGAGTTCTACAACTCCCAGCATTTCCTAGCCAGATTTCATCAGAATTACTCTTCTTTCTCTTTTAGAGGATAGGTTTTGCACATCATAGAACACAGGGATTTGTGTCAAGAACTCTCACTATAGATTCTTGGTCGGGGCTGACCATCCTGGTTCCCTGCAGATGGTTTGGACTTCAGCTCTAGCTCTCATCATCCCTAGCCAACATGGCCTGTGGTGATGGGGGTTGTAGTCCAAAACGCTTGGAGGGCACCAAGGTTGCCTACTCTTCTTCTTGGTGTTCTGGCTCTTGATTCTTTAGTTCAGGGGTACAGAACTTCGGGCCCCGAGGGCCAAGTGTGGCCCTCTGGAGTTCCTCAGAAGACCACGTGTCCTTCCTCCAGCCCCAGCCCCTTTCCTCCGACCACCAATCATTTGGTGGTTTCCTGACTTTTGTCCAGTTTTTCCCTTGTTCCAAAAGATTGAAATTCCTCTCCCAAGGCTTTGTTACTGGCAGGAAGAGCTGTAAGCTAAAATATGCTGGTATTTGGGGTATGTCTGCCCTGACCCTGTTGCTTTTGGCTCTGCCCGCCACTGGAATGCAGCCCCTGGAGAGCTTCTCCAGAATGGAATTTGGTCCTTGGGCTAAAAGAGGTTCTGCACCCCTGCCTTCGTTGGAATGCATATGTGGTAGGAAGATCAAGTGTACTTGGTGGTGAATGCCCTGGCCTTTGCCCTCATCATGACAGACTGGATTGCTTGTTGAGGGACCCCCTCCAAAGAATAGGGGTGGTCTCCTTATCAGGGCATTGCCAGAAGTGTTAAGAATACAATGCTCTGATAACTGAGAGCCAGTGTGGTGTGAGAGCCAGTGGTGGCGTAGTGGTTAAGAGTGTTGGACTGGGACTTGGGAGAGCCAGGCTCTAGTCCCCACTTGGCCATAAAGCTCACTGGGTGACTTTGGGCCAGTCACTGACTCTCAGTCTAACCTACCTCACAGGGTTGTTGTGAGGATAAAATGGAGGAGGAGGAGGAGGATTATGTAAACCGCCTTGGGTTCCTTGCAGGAAAAAAGGCGGGGGTATAAATGTGATGATAATAATAAAATAAATAACTGTGTTAAAGCACCTGAGCAGAAGCTGCAGTCCCCGTGGTAGATCCTGAGTCGTCCTCCGTGTGATGCACCTGGCCTCATTTAGTCTCTGAAAGGAGGTTGCTTCCCGGGCCTCAGATGGGAAATGAATTAACCGACACCGGGAGGCATCCCAGGCACAGAACAGCCATTGCATCTTGCGTGATGTGTGCACCAGTCGTCAACAGGAAGACTTCATTCCATCGCTGGCTCTCTCTTAGCTTGACAGACCCCTTTCCCTCTGATTCCAGCAGTTTTACAACCCCAGTGCGTGTGTGTGTGTGTGTGTGCGCATATGAACTCCATGGCACGGCTCCAGAATAATTCAGATTCCGGAAGAAAGGAGGCGGCTGGTACGTGGGCCTTATTGCATGCCCTTCTGCCTTGCAAACTGTCTTTGATTGCTGCAGGCGTCGCCTCTTGATGTATGCAAAGCTGGATGCTTCCTTCGTTTTGCCCTTTGGTGCTTCCAAAGTGTGACTGCTAAATTTGTAGTTGTGCCTAAAAATAATTTGTGCTGTGGCTCGTTCCCCCACCCCCCTGAGAAACTGGATAAAATAGATCTTGTGAAATTAAAACTGCCGTGCATTGTCTTGGCTTCTATCACTTGGCCTGGATGGAAACTATCTGGGTAGATGTCCCGACTAGGTGTTCCCA
The DNA here is from genome assembly GCA_021292165.1 of Shinisaurus crocodilurus. NCBI lineage: Eukaryota > Metazoa > Chordata > Lepidosauria > Squamata > Shinisauridae > Shinisaurus > Shinisaurus crocodilurus. The sequence goes on from CM037881.1 coordinate 28,390,355, forward strand.
AATCATTATAACATATGATTTTAACCTCTTGACCCTGTGTGTGCACTCTTCCTCTGTATGGCAGTGAATGCTGGTTGTAGCTATTTTTTGGTTAGATGGCTTCCATTTAGAACTGGCTTACTAACTCACAAGCAGTGTTGGCTCATTTAGCTAGCTCTGTTCCAGCCCTTGCTCTGTGGTGGGAACAGTACCAAAGAAACGGAATGATTATGTATGTAGCAGTTTTAAAATGCATAGTAATGTCCCAATCTTCTCCCATAATAGTCATTCAAAGCAGGTGGTGATTTTTCTTCCCATTAGAGCAGAGACGGGGAACCTCAGGCCCATGGGCCAAATCTGGCCGCCTTGGGGCCCCAATCCAGCCCACTGGGGTATACCTTGGCCCCACCTGCTTTGGTGGGTTCCTGACTTTTGTGCGTTTTTTCCCTATTCTACAAGGTTGAAATGCCTCTCCTATGACTTAGTTACTGGCAGTAAGAGTTTTAAGCTACAACATGCTGGTATATTTTGTATTTTTTAGCCACACCCCTTTAGCCTTCAAGGGGGGGGCACCTCTAGAGTGCAGCCCCCAAGAACTTCTCTGAAATTGAATTCGGCCCTTGGGTTAGCTGCATTAGCTAAAGGGAACTGGAGCAGACTTTATCCTTGGATCACCTGGGTTCACTGGCTTTGGCAAGGCATTGCCTTTTGGCCTCAGTTCACCATCTGGGCTCTCAAACTGTGATGTGCACTCCACTGGAGATGAGCACCCAGTTCCTGGGAAGGAGAGGATGCTGCTGCAAGCTGAGCTGGAGACTTTCCTCCTAGCAAGAGAGAGCAAGCGTTTGATCTACCAAAACTGCTCTCCTAACCAAGAAAGCTGCTGAGGGTTAGGGAACATTACCCAGCAGCTGTTTCTAGGCTGGTTTTCGACCCATTTTCCTTTTCTTCTTCATGGCAAGGGTGCAATGTATTTGTGGGGAGGCTGAGGGGACCGCAGCAAACAAATCAGCGGTAGAATCTACAGCGTCGACGTTGTCAAAGCGCTTGCAGATTGCGCTAAACTGAGCCTAAATCCCAAACGAATCTCCTCTGCTTTTCAAGGTTGTTGCTTCATTGGAGGTGTGCCAAATATGTGCAGCTAAATACACATGCTTCTGAAACATGCTGGGAAAACAATATGAGCTCAAACCCTTCAGAAATGGCATTTCCTGCCAATCCAAGCCACTCCGCCAGCTGGAGCCAGAATGGCTGGGCCAGTGCCAGGATTAGGTATCACCAGTAACATTGTTAAAGGCTCTCAGGAGCCCTGGGTGTTCACAGCAAAACGTGGGCAGGCTCCCTCTGGCACCATCTCTCACGCACCCAACAGGAGATCATGCCCTGGCGGAGCTGGTGGAGACTCCGGCTGCTTGTTGATGCTGCTCTGCTTTCTCTTGTTGTTTCTTGATGCGTAGAAGAGGATCCCAGCAACTGACAATCTGGCAGCCACGGCCCCCAAGATGGCTCCCACAGTGAGCCCTCTGTTGGCCAACTCCTCCCGGTTCTTGGGGACGATTTGATGACTGAGCCAGACCTTCCTATGGAAGGTCTCCTCCCAGACCTGTCCATATCTCCTTCATGTGGCTTCAATCTTCTTGTGGTGGGGAAGCCATGGGCCTGGCAGACGTGGGTTCCCTGGCCATAGTTAGCTTTGTGCATCACCTTCACCGCTAGGGGCTCTTTTCACAACAGAGTCTTGTTGCCATAGTCTGGGTATCTCTGCGGGGCATGCGATGCATTCCTCCTCCAGGTAGGGCTCTTAGAACAGGGAGGGGACCAAGTTAGCATCCAGCATCCTCTCGGAGATCTGGGCCAACACAACAGCAGCCTTCCCAAGAGAAGTTCTCCTTGTCTAGGCTGATGGAAGACCCACCCCAGCCCTGCCCCATCATAGCTGAAGTGGTAATACCCTCCACTGTGCCCGCCTTTGATCAGCTCCCAGCCATGCATGACTTGCAGGGGGTGTGGAATCTTCCACACTGGTTAATAGTGATTCCATACAGTGTGCGGCTCTCTCTAAACGACAGGTCAGTGCCCCGCAAAATCTGAGTGTTCCTATCCTGGTACTGGGTGTCCTCCTTCTCCATCCAAGGCCCTTGTGGCAGATACCTCCTTGTGTTGCTGTTCTAGTAAGCAAAGAGCTGGCCACCCACAAAGCCCATCTCAACACATGGGGGCAACCCCCTGGCTAGGTTCTGACACCACTGTGAGGAAGGAGAGCCAGAGCAGCCCCGAGTGGGAGGATGCTGCCCTCAGGAGTGAAAAGCACCATGGAAGGAGCCCCATTTCAATCTGAAACACGTCACCCTAGTAAGTCGCCAACCACATACTTTCTGCGTTTGCCTCCTGGAGCGATTTGGTGCTCTTGGGGAGGGAAAAGTACAAAATGATACATGCCTGCCAGCCGTGTTCTCTCTCTCTCTCTCTCTCTCTCTCTGGCTTGCTGTTCTTTCTGCGCACGTTGCTCATAGAATGGAGCATGCTCCTGTAAGGTAGGGTAGACCAGGAGAGAGAATAACTGGCCCGACGTATTCCAACTGAGCTTCTTGGCTGGCCAGGATTTGAATCCAGCTCTCCCCACTCCAAGACTGACGCCCTGTTAGATGGGCCTGTTGATTACAGCACATGGGCTCACGTGTAGGCTGCTTCATCCACATATCTCAAACCATCTTACAAAGAAGAAAGAGTATTGTCTCTACTTTTGCGAGGGAAAAGCTTCTCTCCCCCTCCCCCTCATTAAGTAGATCTATTTTTGTTTTTCTCTGAAGATAATTACTAACCCCCACCCGCACCCCCACCGTGGAAGATGCAGCTCTGCAATCAATTAGTTACCACAAATCATGATCTCTAATCCCAGACTATTACTTGAGAGTGGGAGGCAAAGCTTAAGAGCTGTTTTGCTAGCATTTAAATGGAAAGTTTGAGTTTAGTATGGTGAGAGCCAGGAAAGCAGCCTGTACCTTTATATTTGGTTGCTGTGTCTACCACTCCAAAATATCCTCTGTCGGAAGACCTCTGATCTCCAGAGTACCAGCCGAACAGGCTCTCAGCCACACCTCTGCGTGCATAATTTGCCCATGAACATAAGAAGAGCCATGCTGGATCAGACCAAAGGCCTCTAGTCGGCATTCTGTTCTCACAGTGGCCGACCAGATGCCCCTAATGGGAAGCCCACAAGGAGGACATGAGCACAATGTCCTGATTGTTTTGCTCTGGTTCACAGTTTTCTCTGCCACGTACTGGGTCTTACAGATTGTTCACCACAGAGGAGTTATCACAGATAGCCCCATCCCTGCAGGCTGAATCAGTAACGTTGATTTTTCCGAGAACTTTATTAAAGCTGAACTGGTCCTGTTGACAGCCGACAGGAACTGGGATACTCTTGTTATTCTTGGAGAGCAGTCCGAAGGCACACGATGGAAGCGCTGCTGTTTGCAGCTGTGCTGCTGTTTGCAGCTAAGCTGCTGTGGCCCTCTGCTACCTGTCTTAGGAGATTGCAGGGGAACAATGTATACGCTGCTATGAACTCTTTGCAGGGAAAGTAGAGTAAAAATGCAATAAGTTCATAATATGCACAAGGTCATCACACTGTATTCACCATTAGTCAATATAGAATACCTACAATTTCTTTCCCATACTCACTCGTGAATGTATATTACAATCCTAACTTTGCATATTAGCAGAGCTGTGTGCATGCAGCGATTCTGTGGAGTGTAGGAAACCCACAGAACATGGTTTTGTGTGTGGAGTTCAGCATCCCGAAGAACTAAACTTAAATTAATGTATTTTCCTAAAGGCAAGTTTCTAGCCCTTATGGTTGTAAATATATGTTTGAAAGTGTGTCGTTAATGCCTGTTGCGACTTCAGAAGGTGGCTGAAGAAATCTTGCTCTCATTGGGTGCAGGGCTTCAGTGTTCTCCATAGATTTTCTACAAGCAAAGGCAGAATTCTTTTCTTTTTTATTATTATTTTGCTGTTTAAATTATGCAAAATAAGAGAAAATGAACAGGTTTACAGTCTCGCAACATGAGCCGCTGCTGCCGCATGTGACTCCTGTTGTGAGACGTCTTTCAAATTTAAATTTATGCTAGCAACTTGAGGCTACACCCCGGGAGGCGCAGGGAGGCGCAGAGCGGCTGCTCGCTTGGACAGCGCCTCGCGCTGCTGCGCCACCTCTCTGCCCGGCCTTGCCATGCCTCCACGGCGTGCCTCACGCCATGCCTCGCTGCGCCTCCATGGGGTTCCCTGTTGCTGGCTCCTGGGCAGGGAGCCCCGTGGAGGCGAGGCACGGCACAGCTGCTTGCTCGGCCGGCGCCTCGCGTTGCTGTGCCGCCTCTCTGCCCAGGAGGCAGCGCAGCAGCGCGAGGCGCTGGCCGGGCCCGGGGGCTGGCAGAGCACTGCTTTGCCAGCTCCTGGGCAGGGAGCCCCGTGGAGGCGAGGCGGAACGAATCATTTGATTTTCCATAATTTCTTATGGAAATATTTGCTTTGATGTATGAGTGTTTTGGATTACAAGCATGGTTCCGGAACGAATTATGCTCGTAATCCAAGGTATTACTGCAGGGGTCTTCAAACTAAGGCCCGTGGGCCACATCCGGCCCGCCTTGCCTTTTTATCCGGCCTGGCGGCCGATCGGAGTATTCATTAATGCCAGGAGTATTCTTTAATATTCCCCCTTCTTCCCTCCCCATGCCTTTTTCCTTGTGTGTCGTGTCTTCTTAGATTGTAAGCCTGCGGGCAGGGACTGTCTTGTTAATTGCTGTAAACCGCCCAGAGAGCTTCGGCTATGCTTCTGTGCTTCCCATATGTTGGCCACAGTGGGAACAGCAGAATGCTGAACTAGAGAGGCCTTTGGCCTCAACCAGCAGGGCTCTTCCAGTGTTCCTAACCCCCAGAAGGGAGATTGGCGGGCCCCCCCGATGTTGCCCATCCACAGGAAGCAGCATTGGGACAGCAGGTTGAGCAGGTAGGCACACAGCTCACCTGGCCACGGTCTTCCCCTCTGGGGTGAGAGGCCTTATATTATTTCTAGGGGAGGCTGGCGACTTCTATGTCATTGAAGCTTTGATTTTGAACTTTGTAGGAGCTATTCGGCTATTGGGTGGTTTACACCCCTATCAAGTAAAAAAAAAAAGGACCCGGGTCCTTTTTTTTAAATTTCAAACTAAAGTCCGGCCCCCCAACAGTCTGAGGGACAGTGAACTGGCCCCCTGTTTAGAAAGTTTGAGGACCCCTGTATTACTGTATATGTATTTGAAAGAAGCTGTCCAGATGGAGATCATAGAATCATAGAATCATAGAAAAGTAGAGTTGGAAGGGGCCTACAAGGCCATCGAGTCCAACCCCCTGCTCAATGCAGGAATCTAGGTCAAAGCATCTCTGACAGATGTCTGTCCAGCTGCACCTTGAATGCCTCCAGAGTGGGAGAGCCCACCACCTCCCTAGGTAGTTGATTCCATTGTCTTATTGCTCTGACAGTCAGGAAATTTTTCCTGATGTTTAGGTGTTTAGGAGAGATGCACTCTCCCCGGTGGGGAAGCCACAGCAAAGCCCCACTTTGTATCACTCCTTTGAGCTCATTCATATAATCAAGATGCAGAGGGGATTAACTCATGGCTGTTTATCCCAGAGTTTTTCTCCCCAGATAAGCCCTGTCTACACAAAAAAGGACTGCTGGAAGGGCTGAGGCCAAAACAACCTACTACTGCAGGTGGCGTCGAGAGCACATAATGCAGGCCACATGCTGAAGCTAAGCAAGTATGAGCTGGGTCAGTGCTTGGATGGGTGACTGCCTGGGCTGCCCACATCCGTTCTCCTGCATTGAGCAGGGGGTTGGACTCGATGGCCTTATAGGCCCCTTCCAACTCTACTAGTATTCTATGATTCTATGATCATGGGTCACATACAGATCGATGTGTGCTGCTTCAGCCATGAGTTTCATCATCTTGGCCCAGCATTCTGTCTCCAGTAGTGGCTAGTTAGATGCCCCTGGGAAGTTTGCCAGCAGAGGCCAAAGGAAAAGGCCATCCCAAGAGATGAAAATGGATGACAGCCCCATGCTTTATATCTGTCTACTTACCATTCCTTGATCATTGTCCCTGGCATCTGAGAGCCAACCATGAGGTTCCATTCTTAGCTATTGTGCCTGATAGGCATTGCTAGGCCTAGCCTGCGTCTGCTTGCGACCCTTGCAACATTCTGTGGCAACAGATCCCATAGATCAATGATGTGCTGCACGAAGGCATACTTCCTTCTCTGTCCTGCATGTGCTGCCAGTCCATTTTTAATTTTTCCTCGTCCCAAACCAGATTTCAGGGAGAAGGGTTTAGGCCTTGTCTTCTCACCTGAGATGCTAGTTTTCTGTGTGCAGGGTTGTTGTTGTTGTTTTTTTATATGGAGGAGCATGCAGTTGTGTGAACCCCCACCTGCTATCTGAAGTGGTCTGTGCCCAGACACACAGGTCTACCACTTCAGTGAGAGCGAGACACAGGGTTGGATCCAGACTTCCAGTGCACTCCTGTGTATGTCTACTCAGAAGTAAGCCTCTTTGCATTTAATGAGGCTTGCTTCCAGGTAAGTGTGGATAGGATTGCAACTTATGTCCCACTGAAATAAATGGGATACTGTAGTTGTGACTTGGTTCCCATTGAAATCAACGGAACCTAAGTTCAGCTAGCTTAGTCAGTATCCATGCTAGTGCTCTTGCATTTTGAAAGAGAGTGGTGACCTTTTCTTTCTTCATTGTTTAGCGTTTTCTAGCTGTCCCATCTTGTTTTCCCTTTCTTATGCCTTTCTTCTTCAGCAAGGTGCTCCTCATGGCCTGCCACAATCTGTCTGAAACTTTCAGCCAGTGCAGTCAAGTGGAGCCCCAAAATGAGCTCACTGCCATAGTCTAGCTCCCTGGGTCCAAAGCATCAAGTGCTTGGGTTGTTGGGATTTGGGGACAGATGTGTGGCTTCCCTGACTAGAAGCCACTTTTTCCTCAGAGCTCTTATGATTCCAGCCTGCTCCTCTTCCTCAGTCATTTCTATCTTAAGTCCCTTGTCTTGTCTGGCAACTCCCTAGCTAATCCTTTCTAAACTGTTGTACTTAGCTATGTTAATTTTGGGGATAATACAAGCTTTCTGGAGGTCTCTTCTTGTAAGTGTGTGTGTGTGTGTGTGTGTGTGTGTATTCATTCCTTGGCTGCTCTGATGCAGCTTCAAAACTGAGCATGGGATGGGATTCCTTTAGGGCAGCCTTCCCCAACCTGACGCCCTCCAGTTGTGTTGGATTGCAATCCCCAGCCACCATGGTCAATGGCTGTGGTGATTGGAGATGCTGGGAGTTGTAGTCCAACACAGCTGGAGGGCGCCAGGTTGGAGAAGGCTGCTTGGGGGGGGGGAATGATACTGTTTCTACCCCCTGTCCGACTGATGTACGCTGAGTCGCTAATGGCATAGCTTCATCGCTTCTCCTAATCGCATGAACTGCCCAAGTCTCAGGTTGGGAAGGGTGCAGCATTGGACTCTTTGCTCAGGCTGGAGCTTTGGACTGCTCGATAGGCAAGGACTCTCTTCTCGAGGCCTTGCCCAGGCTACAGGCTGGGCGAGTTGTAATGGTGGCACTGCCTGGCGGCATCGTGGTGGGCTGACATGGGCTGCCTCCTGCGAGAGAAACCAACTGTTTTGCCTTTGTTTTCCCACTTTAGATCAACGAACTGAGTCAGGTTCCCCAGCCTGTGATGCTGCTCCCTGACGACTTCAAAGCCAATTCCAAGATTAAGGTGAACAATCATCTTTTCAACAGGTGAGGAACTGCGGTGTGTGTGTGTGTGTGCGGCCTTCCTAGTCCAACTTTGGCCCTGGCTAGCAGTTCCCCTCCAGTATCTTGGGCAGAGCTCATTCAACCCCTGCTGCTTGAGATCCATTCATTGAAAGTGCTGAGGATTGGACCTGGCAGCTTTAGTCATGTAACACAACTCCATGCTGGGAGTTGTAGGCCAAAAACATCTGGGGACCCAAGGTTGGAGAACACTGATGTAACACACATGCTTGCATCTGCCAGATGGACCTTTTAATGCACATGCCCTAGGGCAGCCATCCCCAACCAGGTTCTTTCCAGATGTGTGGGACTACAACCCCCATCATCCACTGGAGTTGTAGTCCCACACATCTGGAGGGCATATAAGGACTGCTGCCCTGGTAGATTTATAGTTCCCATACCTTCCTGTCCATTAATTACCCTTCTCTTACACAGTAGTGTCCCTCTCCTTTTATTTATTTAAAATCTATACTGTGCTCAGCATAGCTTTACCTCCTGAGCTCTTTGGACCTTTCCTTCTCACTTCGTTCAAACATCGGGTGACCACCTCTCACTAATAGCTCTGTCTATGAGAGTCTCTGTTGTACCCACAACTCTCATGCTTTCCCCCCACTCTTGTTAACTAGATTGGAGGAGAGAGTACTTGCTTCATGGTGATCAGAATGGCTGTATTGTGAGAAACCTTGCATATACTACAGTTGTGGCCATGAGGACTAGAGTCATGTAGTAGCCATGAGGACTAGAGTCATGTAGTAGTCATGAGGACTAGAAACTTTTATTATTATTATGAAGCAATATGGAGATTGACCTGTACTTGTTCAACCTGGTGAAATATTTTGTTGCCTTGAATTGCTGGACAGTATTTTTGCAATTTTGTTTTGTTTTGGGGTTGCCCCCCCCCGAAACTGCGTTATAGGCTACAAAAGGATGTACTGCGTATTTAAACAATGCACAATGTATGTATTACACTTCATTTCATTTACATGGGCCTTCCCTAACCTGACACCCTCCAGATGTTTTGGACTGCAACTCCCAGCATTCCCAAACATTGGCCATACTGGCCGGGGCTGATGGGAGTTGAATTCCAAAACATCTGGAGGGCATCAGGTTGGGGAAGACTGATTTGGACCGTGTCTGTATGGGAACTTTTCCCCGTTCAGTATTTTAACTCCAAAACAACTGTTTCGGAAAAGGTTTTGGGAGTGGAATGGCATGACTTGGTACAGGATGAGTACTTCTGATCTCCCAAAGAAACCCTGTTCGTGATGGTGCCAAGTAATTTTTTTTAACGTTATTTAAAATATGTATATCCATCTATATCTATCTATAAATATATATCTCCCATGTCTTCAGCGTAAAGGCATTTATTATTGACATTTGATTAAGGGCATCGTCTACACATTTGGGGTGGGGTGGGGTGGAGTGGGGTGGGGGGAATTACATGGGATTGTATTCAGTGTTAATCTAATTTAAATCCCATTAATTTCAGTGGGTATACTCTAAGTAGGACTAACGTTGGATACAGTCCGTGATCTAGCCCTCCTAGGACTGTACCACTTCAGAAAGATCAGGGATTGCGTGATTTGAATCCTTCATGTAAAAGTACATGGCATTCTGCTAGTACATAGAAAGGCAGATAATCCTCCCTGCCCACCACACTGTCCTTCCTTCCTCTCTGCCTGATATCTAATGCTTAGTATTAAAGGCAGATTGTTCTGCCTAGCTAGTAATGTCACCATTCACATAATGATGGAGTGATTACACCATGTGGTAGAGGAGGCTAATGGTGATAGGATTATGGAGCATGGGCCACAGATTACTGAGTTAATGCCCAGATTGACTTGGTAGCTATTACTTGCTAGAGCCTTGCTCACTTCTCTGAAAGAAAGACTGGCTTTCTGGTAAGGGAAACAGAAAGGGCTTTGTATTTACAAGAATGCGTCATAATGAGCCGTTTCCAGTGGTGAGCTTTTCCCCTCCCTCCACAGCAGGAGAACATAAGGCCTGGGCTGCATATGTGGCAGAGGCCTGAGGTTATGGAAGGGACTATACCACTTCAGACTGCAAGGTGGAGAGAATAATTTTTTTAAGCAAACAGACAAAAACCCCTCCCTGCCGGAAACAAGTACAGCAGAGAGTAGGCTGGGCTTGAATCTTCTTCACCGATGTGCTAGATTATTTTTTTTTTTAAGATAGAGGAGCAATCCAAAATGTACTCCCCCAAATCTGAAGTGATTTCATAGATTTCATAGATCATAGAGTTGGAAGGAGCCTACAAGGCTATCGAGTCCAACCCCCTGCTCAATGATATAGTCCACTCTTCCACCTCATTCTGCTGCCTATGCAGACCAAACTTTGGTGTAGCAGCTAACAATATTTGCCACTCCGCTCTTGCAGGGAAAACCTGCCCGGCCACTTCAAATTCAAGGAGTACTGCCCACAGGTCTTCCGCAATCTTCGTGAACGCTTCAACATTGATGACCAGGATTATCAGGTGTGTAGGCCTACTCTTTCTTTCAAACAAGCCTGCATGAAACTTTATATATCTATCAGACATAGGCGTGTGGTATTTTTCCATCTCTGCCACCAGAGATCATCCCCTCTCTCTACTCCCACCCCCTATTTTGGTGGTTACGTATACTGACCGGTACAGACATTAAGCGTATAAAGTACAAGGTTAAGGGCCTTCTCAGTGGTGGGACCCTCATTGTGTAACTTCCTTCTCAGAGATGCCAACAGGGCCAAGTTTGCTCCCTGTCTTCAGAGAATTGGTTACGGCCTTTTTCTTTAGGAAGAGCTCTGCCGGTGCAGGAGAAGGCTAATGAACAGCTGCTTTGTTGCTGGATTTCTTCAGGTTTTATATGTGTGGGATGAAGCATTTTTAATGCTCTTTTATATTATGTATTGGCCAGCTTTAAACAAAGAAGCATGTCCAACTTCAGTAATTTGTTTTAAGACACTTTGGGAATGCTGGTTAGCAAGCGGGGTTGAAATCCAACTCATAAATCATATTATACACTTCCAGCGGAGTTAATTTTGGGAGTTATAAATTACTCTGCTAGACATACAATTAAGACTCCCATGTAAGGTTGCTGGACTTGCAATAAGATCACTGGAGCCGTTGCTTGCAGGTGTGTTCCCTTGAGAGAAATTGATGTCAGAAGCGGGGGATAAGGCCATTGGGTTATTACCATTGGTGATATATTAGTAGCTTTGCTCCTGGATATGCTTGCCTAGACACTACCATAGTTATAACTGTTCCAAATAGCTGCTGTGGTATTTAGTTTTGCATCTATTCCCAACAGGAGTTAGAGTAGGGCAGGGGCTGTACAAGTTCCCAGTTCCAGACTTGCCTCTGTCAGGAACTAGTTAGCCTTCGCCAAAGACAATGGAACCAACTACCTAGGGAGGTGGTGGGCTCTCCCACTCTGGAGGCATTCAAGGAGCAGCTGGGCAGCCATCTGTCAGGGATGCTTTGACCTGGATTCCTGCATTGAGCAGGGGGTTGAACTCGATGGCCTTGTAGGCCCCCTCCAACTCTACTTTTCTATGATTCTGTGAAATGACACTCTCTCCACCTCACACATCCATCTGCAATCTGAAGATAACAATGTTCATTTAGGGTGCAATTCAATGCACGTTTAATGCAGTGCAATTCGACGCATGTTGAGAGCCAGTGTGGCGTAGCAGTTAGAGTGTTGGGCTGGGACTCGGGAGATCCAGATTCTAATCCCCGCACGGCCATGAAGCTCACTGGGTGACTTTGGGCCAGTCACTGACTCACCTACCTCACAGGGTTGTTGTGAGAATAAAATGGAGAAGAGGAGGATCATGTAAGCCGCCTTGGGCTCCTTGCAGGAAAAAAGGTGGGATATCAATATGATAAATAAAATGCATAAAAATAAATAAAATGTTTAGACAGAAAAAGCCCTACAACTCACAGCATGTGCCAGCCAGCCATATTGGCTGGGGCACGCTGGGAATTGTAGGACTTTTTTCTGTCTAAGCATTCATAGGATTGCGCCCTTAATGTATAAGGTTGTAGTAAGGATTGCAACAAGTCCACCTCTGTGGAGCTCTTCAAACTCTCTCTGCAGCACCCAAATAAAACAAGCCTTTCTAACTGTGGTATGACCCCAGGGGTTTTCAGTGGATGTCAAGAGGTTCTGGATGCACAGTCTTAAAAACAGCCTCTCATGGCTTGAGGCAATGTCTAGATGGCTTCAAAACAGGCACTACTTCTGGTGCATAATTCCAGCCTGGTACTTCATAGACCAGGGGTGGGCACCGTGTGGCTCTCCAGAGGAATAGGCCTACAACACCCCTGATCCCTCACAATTGGCTGCAGTGGCTGGGGCTGATGGGAGTTGTAGGCCAGTGGATCTCAAAGGCCTGAGGGGAGGTGTGGCAGGCAGCTGCAGTACGGTACTTGGTTTTCTCAGAATGGCGGCTACCTTTTTGGTCTGAGGCTGGCAAGCTGAATTTTAGGGGTGTGCCTTGAAGCCGGCGACATGAGCCGAGGCTTACTCAAGAAGCAGCAATAGCCACGGGGGCTCCAGTGTCCGTTGTCAGGTGGCTAATTTTTTTGTAGCATTTTGAAAAGGGAAGAGCGGGCTGGGCTAGCCCAGGTTTCGGTGCTGGCCAGGAGTGTGTTTGCAGCACAGCCGAGACCAGTGTGCCAGTTGCGCCTAGAGTCTTATCTGGCCTCGGTCACGCGTGCCTTTGCCACATCCCATTTGGTCTACGGTGATGCGCTCCATGTGGGGCTGAAGCAAGCATAAGGGGTTCCTGCTCCACCCCCTTGTCCTAAGGGCCTTTCTAAGATATTGCTGCCCCTCCCCCTTGCCCTAAGGGCCTTGAAGGTGGCTGCGGAAGGGGCACCACCAAAGGGAATGTGACCCTCTGCGGGAGGGTCCAAAGCCCAGACGTTTTGCCCAGATGCTTAAGGGAGCCAGCTTTATTCCCTCCTAGTCAGCCTGTCCATCAGCTGGAGGTGATGGAAACTGTTGTAGTACAACACATCTGGAGGGTGCCAGACTGTGTGGACAATACCAGCCTGGAGAAACCTTTGGTCTGATTTGGTGTTAGTTTCCATATATTTTATATGTAGGCCTTTGCTTAGCCCATGCCAGAAAAAGAAATTCTGCAACCATTATGTTAGCCATTATGTCTAGTTCCCTTGCCCTCTCTCTCTCTCTCTCTCTCTCTCTCTCCAGTAGGGGGTCTGGTCCCTGTGATGAAGCAGCCGTGCTTGGGCTGTCGACACAGAGCCTGGTCATCACTGGGTTGTTCCCTGACTTTTTTAGGTCTCGCTGACGCGCAGTCCACCCACTTATGAGACTGAGGGTGGAGGGCGCTTCCTCCTGTCCTACGACAGGACATTGGTCATAAAGGAGATCTCCAGTGAAGATGTGGCTGATGTGCATAGTCTGCTGTCCCATTACCACCAGGTAAGGCGAGTTGGCAGACGCAGTTCCTTCCATGGGATGATAACCAGGTGAGATAGGTACACTCTCTCTCATATACACACCTGGATCCTAAGACAAGTTAACTGAAGGAAGCTCACAAAAGGAAAGTTTCCTGTCCTCCCCCCCCCCCCTTGCTCCACCTCGTTGTCCAGAAGGGCCCCCTGCCCCTCTTTTCAGGGGAGACAGGTGGGACAGAAGACAAGAAACATTCCTTCCGCAAACTTAACTTAATTTCTCTTGGGAACCCAGCCTCTGTGTTAAAAACAAGCAGACATCCAGTTTTTGTGCTCGGAAGAGCCAAATGTACATGTTGCAGGTTTGCACAGTTTTCCTGTTAGCCATGGACAGGGGAATAGAGCCGCACAGAACAGTGAACTTCTACCCCTGGCCACTGGGAATTCTCCTCAGTGCCTCACCTATTTCTGAGATTTGAGCAGGCACTTCCACGTGCTTTCAAGCTTCTCTTCACAGCCTTGGGAGCAAGAGACTTGTTTTTCAAAAATAAATAAAAGGCTGACCTTCAGAAATAAAAAAGCTGACCTTTAGAGAATGCTGAGCATTCCACCATCGAAGAAGAAGAATATTAAGCACCCAGTGTACTATCTAGGCGCTCTGCAGCTGTTCAGAACGTAAGACAGACCCTGTCTGCAGCCTACCAAATTCCCCGCTTGGGTCTTGTGATCATAGATGGAAGGAATCCACTCAGACCTGGTTATAGATAGCGCTTTTGAAAAATAAATGCAGGCAGCCATGTTGGGCCATGGTGTGTGTGTGTGTGTGTGTGTGTGTGTGTAAATCCTAACAGTAATATAGTAATACAGTAATACCTTGGATTGCAAGTAACTGGGTCTGAGAGCGTTTTGCAAGACAAGCACATTTTTTAAAATAAATTTTGACTTGATAAACAAGTGACGTCTTGCAAGACAAGTAGTCGTAGGGATGTAACCGCTTGCCTCGAGCGGGCGTAGCGGGCCGAAATCGGCCCCGCTCATGCCCGCTAGAGACCCGCTTTGATATAAGAGTGTTTTGGATTACAAGCATGGTTCCAGAACGAATTATGCTTGCAGTCCAAGGTATTACTGTACCCTTTATTAAAACCAACTAAAATTCTCAAAGGAAGTGAACAAGCATTTGAATTCACTATAACTTCTTCAGGCTGTGTTAAGCAAAAAAGTGGAGGTTTGTGAAAAGGGTGTTGCTGACCATGATGAAACTCCGTAGTTTGCACTTCATAATAGCCTTCAGATGAAACGTAGGGGTTGTGCAAAACAGATTTCAGGTTGCAGCGAGGTATTCTGGGGTGAAGGAGCAGTGGCTGTTCTCCTTCTTGAAAACACATAAACCAGCAGTTCTTTGGATCGCTGTTCTAATCAACACATGCAGGACCTTGTAAGTCAGAGAGGAAAGGTCAAGAAAAAAAAACCCATGGCAGTCCTTAAATTGGCAAAGCTGGAAATAAATTATACATGGCACACTAGATCAGACATCCCTAAGCTGGCACCCTCCAGATGTGTTGGACTGCAACTCCTATAATTCCCAGCCAACATGTGTTGTAGTCCCAACACATCTGGAGGACACTAGCTTGGGGAAGGCCACATAGACATAGAAACAGTGGCTGGAGATTCATTGCCTCCCACTAGGGGGGGCCATTAGTCCATCTGAATGGTTGTGATGAGAGATCTAGAATGCTGTTTAACCTGGACTTGGGTATACTTTCTTTCTGAAAAAAGGCATCGATTTTGTGACCCAGAGCAAGGATGGAGGTGAAGAAAGAGGGAGTTTGATGTGGAGATTTGAGTACCAGGTAGTGATGGCAAGGAATAGTCATCATCATCATCGGAGAGGGGTAGTTAAGTAAGGCATGGACGTCTCATTCTCGGACCCATGCAAAGCCCTGACTGGCCCCATTCTGCTTTAAGTGCCCATATTTTCTTTATAACCACAAGGCCTTGAAAGGTGTCTTTAAAAATCTAATCTGACATTATCTGGATGCCATTTGGCAAATTTATGAGTCGCTTCCAGATCCTGTCTTTAACTAGCTCTCCTTTACCCAAAAGGCAGGAAAGTTGCGGTTTTGGGAATGGACTCCCACATAGAGCTCTGGTTTCTGTTCCCAGATCTGCCACCCCTTCTTTTCTGAAGTCCTCTGACTACCATGCATGCATCCAATCCAGGCTTTTGGCTGCCTGCATCTGTGTTGGGCTCCTTGAGAACTGGCAAGTGGTCCTCCCCTAACCCTCTTTGTCTCCTTCTAGTACATTGTGAAGTGTCACGGGAGCACCCTCTTGCCCCAGTTCCTCGGGATGTACCGGCTCAGCGTTGACAACGAGGAGAGCTACATGCTGGTCATGAGGAATATGTTCAGCCACAGGCTCACCGTGCACAGGAAGTACGATCTGAAGGTAAAAAGGGGGTTGGAGGAAGGCAGGCGCAGTGGGTGCCAGGGCTCTGGTCCCATTCGTCAGTCTCTTGCACTGGGCTCGCCCATGTATGTGTGTAGATCAGGGGTGTGGAACCTCTTTCAGCACAAGAGCCAAATTCAATTTTAAGAGAAGCTCTTGGGTGGGGCACGGGGCACACAAACGCAAAAGGGGTGGAGTCAAAATAGATCAGGATTTGGCCACCATGGTACAGGCGCTAGTAACCTCAAGACTGGATTACTGCAATGTGCTCTATGTGGGGCTGCCCTTAAGCCCGTTCCGGAAACTGGAGCTACCGCAGAATGCAGCAGCTCGGCTGTTGTCTGGAGCTGCCCCCTTTCAGCATGCAGCTCCTTTGCACTGGCTACCTATTCGCTACCAGGCCAGGTTTTAAGGTTCTGGTGCTAGTGTACAAAGCCCGGAACAACTTGAGACCAGGATAACCCAAAAGAGCACCTCCTCCCGTAACAACCTTCCTGGTCACTGAGGTCATCAGATGGGATGCTCCTGGTGGTTCTGCATGGACCTCTGGCCCAGTTGGGAGTCCACCAAGAGAAGAGCTTTCAGTGTGGTGGTGGCCCTCCTTCTATGGAACTCTCTGCCCCTGGAGGTCAGGCAGGCACCAACACTGTGTTCTTTTGTGGCATCTCCTGAAAACATCTTTATATCAGGAAGCCTTCCTTGACTGACCAGCCACTTTTTTTTATTGATACCCCATTTTTAACATCTTGTTTTATTCTTTTATGTTTTCTCTTTTTATTGTTCACTGCTCCGGAATCTGTTTCGATGTGGAGCGATATAGAAATCTGTATACTAAGTAAATAAATAATAAATAAATAAAATACAAAATATTATCTAAATGCCAGCATATTTTAGCTGAAAGCTCTTACTGCCAGTAACTAAGCTTAGGAGAGGCATTTCAACCTTTTAAAATGGGGGAGGGGTGTTTATGTGCAAAGCCACCAAAGGCGAGGAAAGGGGTGAGGCCAGGGGAAGGGGGGCTGGCCATTTTGGGAACCCTGGAGGGCTAGATTGGGACCCCAGGTGGGCCGGCTTTGGCTCACTGGCCTGAGAGCCAACATCCCTGATATGGGTGGTGCTTTCTTTGGAGGTCTGCAGCCACTTGTTAATTTTACCAGCTTGTTCACGTCTCAGCTTACTGTGGGAGGTTGTTACTGAAGGTCTGGCTTAATAACCTGAGTGTTGTGGGTTTTTGTGTAAAATGCTAATATGTCCGAATGATCTAGCTAGAGTGCTGGATTGTTGAGACAGAGGCCTGGGTTGACACAGAGTTTACATCGCTGGCTGGGGAATGCTGGGAGTTGTAGGACATTTTTTCTGTCTAAACATGCATAAGATTGCACCCTAAA
Organism: Shinisaurus crocodilurus; assembly: GCA_021292165.1. NCBI lineage: Eukaryota > Metazoa > Chordata > Lepidosauria > Squamata > Shinisauridae > Shinisaurus > Shinisaurus crocodilurus. Next base: position 28,407,437 of record CM037881.1, read on the forward strand.
TTTAGATAATAAGCTCCTTGGGGGCCAGGGATGGGGACTCGGACTCGAGGACTCGACTCGTGAGTCGGACTGAGTCCCCCCTCTGACTCCACTCGGACTCGAGTCCCAATATTTTTAATGGGACTCGAGACTCGACTCGGGACTCGAGACCAAGGACTCGTCAACATCCCTGCTTGATGCCACCTGCAGGTGCTGTCTGGACCTAGTTGCAGTAACAATCCAAGTTTATTTTTTTAAATCATTTTACTAATGTAACCTTTCAGGCATTTTGGGTTTGGCTGCCTCTGCCTGCCTGTTTGGGGTTCCCTGCCTCCTCTGCCTGCCTGGTCCCTTCTTAACCAGTTCCACAGTTTGAATTGTCCAAGACAAAGGCCTCTGCCTGCCTGTTTTGGGGTTTCCTGCCTGGTTATTTTGGGTTTGTCTGCCTGGTCTGTTCTTGTCAAAATCAGTGGCAGAGTTTTGAGATAAAAAGGCACCCTTGTGCCTAGAATTTATTTAAGCCACACATCTGAAGTAGCCTTATTTTGTTGGGAAAAGCCCCCATTGATTTTAATAGGGACTCGTGGAGTCAGCTTTGGGAGTGACTCGGGACTCGTGAGTCACTATTTTGGACCAAGGACTTGGACTCGGACTCGAGACTCGGGTCCAAAGACTCGTGACTCGACTCGTGACTCGAGACCAAGGACTCTTCAACATCCCTGTTGGGGGCAAGGACTGTCTTTTGCTTATGTTGTTTTCTAAACCACCATGTATTCTGTTGGCCCTTTCTGTTTCCAAGGCAAGAATGCTTTGTTTCCCACACACACACACACCCAGACTTGTCACTTCTAAGGTCAGAGATGACAGCTTGTGGTCTGTGCCAGGCAGAGAGTTCCCTTTGAGCTTCCTCCAGCCATCTTTATGAAGCCAATTAAAATGTCTTTGGCTGGATTGTATCTCCTAAGAAGGGCTTCCAGTTCTGATTTGAAGACTGCAGGCAACAGAGTATCCACCCTTCCTCTCTTGGCAGGCTGGGAGCAACTCCTGCCAGCCCGCTGAACAATTTCTGTTGCTGCACTCGAATTTCAGAGCTGTTAGCAGCCCTCCTTGGGTGCCTGCCCTGCAGAAAAATGGCTGAAATGTGAGTGTTAGGCTGACAGTTAAACTAGGTTTTAAGTTTATTTATTTATTCATTCATTTATTCATTTATTTGTTTTCTATACCGCCCAATAGCCGAAGCTCTCTGGGCGGTGTACAACAATCAATTAAAAAACAACAACAATGAAATACAATTAAAAATATAAACAATAAAACGTTATGACATTTTTAAAACCAATTTTAAAAATATCCCTAAAGCAAGTTAATAAAACACGACCGCTAAAAACAATTTACCACCCCACCATATACCATTTAATATTTGTGGTAAAGTTTGTGGTATATACACTCTCTGAGAGGTCTGTGCCTGTGCCTCATTCCCTGTTCCGTCGTCCCTGCATGTGACTTGCTCTGCCGATTAAACATTCCCTCTCTCTCTTGATATTGTAGTGAAATCCCCTCTTTCCTTGGGGAACTTGTATTCAGTCCATTAATGATTTCAAATGCAAGGTCAGTACTGTGTCTCTGTGTGTGTGCTGGAAAACTAAGCTAGGAAAATGAGACGGATCATGTCCGCCTCTCTCTGCCTTCAGCCTGACTACACATCATTAAAGCTGACCCAAAGCAAATTCTCCCACAGCAAGGTTATATAGATCCTTTATAGCAGAGTTAACTACCGTATTTTTCGGACCATAAGACGCACTTTTTCCCCCCAAAAAAGGAGGGGGAAATGTCTGTGCGTCCTATGGAGTGAATACAGTAAAAAAAAAAAAAAAAAATTTTTTTTTTTATTTTTTTTTAACTTTCCTCTGCTGGTCCGGAAGAGCGGAGGACTCCTGGGTGGGGCGGGGGAAGCCCCCTCCTCTCAGCTGATTTTTTTTTTAAAAAATTTTTGTACCATACAGTAAGTGCGTCTTATGGTCCGGTGCGTCTTATGGAGCGAAAAATACGGTAGGTCCTTGTTCACAGTTACAAGTGTTTTAGGAGGTGAGGGCGGGGGAGGAATTGTACTGCAGCAGAAACCCGGCTTGAGCAGGAGGATTCCAGCTGATGTGCATATGATAAAGGAATGCAGTTAATAAAGTAACTTGGATATGATGTTAATCAGCCTAGCACATGATGAAATACTGCATTTGTTATGCTTATCATTCTACATACTCTGAAGTTATTGACTTCAGATATAAAACCTCAGCCAACCTATCCAGGAATGGTTGGCAGGCAGAAAGAACGTGCTGTGAGGTTGAGTCGAAGACAGGGGATTTTGGCGTCATTGCATTGCCTCTCAGACATTACCTCTACAATCATGAGGGCTAGAGCCTTTTTTTGTTTTAATGGCATCTGGCTTTTTTTCTCCCCCGCCCCCTTTTTAAAGGCCTCTCAGAGATGTTGCCTACCTTGTTCTAGAATATCATGGGCATCAAAGTGTGTTCATATGGAAATGAATGGAGCAGATTTTTCCCTTCAGTTACAATAACTTTTTCAAGAGGGATGGTCTGGCATCTGCCTGGGGTGGTTTAGCAGTAGGGTATCCTATTTGGGGGCAAGGAACTGGATTTCATCCGTTAGGTCACTTCCATACCTGATACCAAGATTCTACTACTCACCACCTCTTCTAGGCCAGCAAAGTGCTAGGTGCTGTGTAGAACACCGAAACAATATAGCCCCTGCCCAGAGGGCTTAACAACCCGAGTAAAAGGGGGATCCAGCAAATAGCAGGGTAGGGTAAACTGGCAGAATGGAGATGAGTGTAGGTCAGGGGTCTTGAACCTCTTTTAGCCCAAGGGCCAAATTCAATTTCAGAGAAGCTCTCAAGGTCTGCATTCCATGGTGGGCGGGGCATAAGGCAAAGGGGGCGTGACCAAAATACCAGGATATTTTAGCTTAAGGCTCTTCCTGCCAGTAACTAGGCCTTAGGAGAGGCATTTCATCCTTTTAGAAGTAGGGGGGGGGGGGAAGCTGCACAAAAGTCAGGAAACCACCAAACGATTGGCATTCAGTTGAAAGGGGGCATAGCCTCTTGGGGAACCCCAGAGGGCTGGATTTGGCCTCCAGGAGGGCTGGATTTGGCCTCCAGGAGGGCCAGATTTGGCCTGAGGCAGCCCACTCCTGCTGTAGGCAGTGCGGGAAAGGCTCTGAAGAGATGGGATTGAGCAAAGACATTGTTGATGGAGAGCGAAGGGGAGGTCTGGAGAGCATCTCGGCAGAAGGCTGGAGTGAGAGAACAGAAGCAGATGGGTTGGGGGCTTCTGAGCTGGTGTTGACTGGCCCCCTCCACACACAGGCCTCGCCGAATCAAGGGTGTTTTGTGCGGAGAGGATTTTTTCTTAAAAGGAGGGAAGGCACCAGGTTTGATGTGAAGCCAGTCAAACTATGGTATAACTCTTGCCGTTTGCACGCTGCCAGTCAACAGTTCCCATCCTGACAGCTGAAGTCCTTTAAAAAAAAAACAAAAACCCAAACCCGCTACTCTCCAAGCAAAGCTTTGAGGACTTAATGGGTGAGGCCTAGTTTATTGATGGCTACATCAAGAACTCCCTAGATAGCCTTGGACAAGTTCTGCTTTCTCCGCCTCCTCTCCTCCTATGAAGTGGAAAATAATGATTGCTCGCCTCATATGGGTAAAATGAGTAAGGGCTTCTAATTAATTTGCACAGTAAAAGTCTTGTGCAGTGTGCGGTCACTGATGTTTACGCTGCAGCTCTTCAGTTTCAGACTATGCCCTCAGCCTATCTAGAAGGGGAAGAGGCTGAAATCCTTGTCACTGTGAGCCAGTTCCCTTGTGGTCATTAGATGGTGGGCAACATAGTTCATTCAGTCTCATTCCGCCCATGGTGTGGGGCCCCTTGGGGCAGATTTTTTGGCTGGAATTCCTGATAGGCTTGCCAATGGAAACCATGTTGATATTGTTTCTATCTTTTTATCTGGTCAAGACTAGCCTGTAATGAATAAAAATGCAATTTTTTGCTCTTGTGGTATAGAAAATCAGCTAAGTGTATGCAGCACTATGGTACTCTGATGTAGAGTGGCTTCTCACGAACACAGACGGAAAATAAGCCACTGTGGTCACAAGCCACTTAATTAGTATGATTACCCTTTCTGGGTGCCGGTTGTTGTGACGTCCAAACCCGGCGAGGGTGGGTGATTTACAAACCACCCTGAAACCCTAGAACAAGCCCCACTCAAATTCAACTCCTGCCCAAGAGCTTTTCAGAGGCCTGGCACCTGCGCTGATCAGATAAAACCAACACTTCTAGAAACCTCAGTTCTCAAATCACCTAGCTATCCAGGAATCCTGGCTCTCCTAGCCTTCTTCTAATCCACTCTCTTGCTGAAGAATCCTGACGTCCCACACTCTATCTGGAACATTTTTGGGGGGGTGGACAGGAGAAAAAGTGAAATGCTCTGGCAACAAGCTCTATGGATTCTGCCATAGAAGTGCTATTGCTAGAGTGGCCTAGGTAGTGGGCTGTAGCCCGTGCTGTTTCCTAGGATGCTCCAGGGACACTCTGGGAATCTAAGCTTCTATAGCAGGAACCATAGAGGCCATTCCTGCAGTGGTACTCGTTATTTCTGGAGTGCCGCCCATAGGCTGCACTATTTGTGCACCTGGTTAAGGCTTGCCTTGAAAATGCCTTCTATTTGTGTTTGTGAACTTGAGTTTCCCTCCGCAACCTAATTTTTGTGTTCCTGCTTTTTTAGGGTTCCCTGGTATCCCGTGAAGCCAGTGATAAAGAGAAGGTAATTGGATATTATGGCTGTCTGGTGACATATATTTTCTCTGTGGTGAAGTAGAGTGGCTTTTGGTTTGATGGCTTAGCCCAAGGTGACAATATACTTCCTCTGAGCAAAGGAGGATACAACATGTTATTTGGCATGGTCCAAGAGTAGATTTAGAGACTTGATTTAAAAGAAGAAGAAAAGCAGGGGCATCTATGCATTGATATTACCTTCCTAGTGTGTGTGGCCCTGTGCTAGGATGAATAGACCAGATCTCGGCTTGAGCAGTCCAAACAGTAGGCCTGGGAAGAGGTGGAGAATAAGCCTTAAAATATGAGCAAATATGGGCATTCCAGTTTGCAGAACACATCTGCAGAATTAAATGTTTTTGTTGTCATCAGAATTCTAGGATGTCAGAAGTATAAAACCAAGAGAAGAGGGACTGGAGCTCAATATTAGAGTGCCTGCGTTGCCTGTAGCTTGTCCCAGGTTCAATCCCCAGCATCTCCAGTTCAGGGGATGAGGTAGCAGGGGATGGGGAAGATTTTCTGCTTAAGAGCCTCTGCCAGTCAGAGTAGGCAGTACTGGACTAGATAGACCAATAGTCTGACTTGGTATCAGGCAGCTTCCTATGTACCTTAAAAAAAAAAAAAAACCCTTGTAGAATTTTAATATCATACATAACTCGGTATGCCAGGGGTCCTCAAACTTTTTAAACAGGGGGCCAGTTCATTGTCCTTCAGACTGTTGGGGGGCCGGACTATAGTTTGAAAAAAATATGAACGAATGGATCAAGTAAAAAAAATGGACCGGGGTCCTTTTTTTTTACTTGATTAAATGGAAAGTTATTATAAATTAATAATACATTAATTATAAATTAATTTGCTGTCTAAAATTGAAATACATTAAATTTTTAAAAGGTATAGAAAGGCTTGATTTGCACACTGCACATATCTTATTTGTAGTGCAAAAAAACAGTACAATATTTAAAATGAAGAACAATTTTAACCAACATAAGCTTATTAGTATTTCAATGGGAAGTATGGGCCTGCTTTTGGCTAATGACTTCCTGCATTTAATGCAGTGGACTCTGGTCCATGAAAGCTTGAGCCAAATTTGTTAGCCTTAAGATGCCACAAGACTCTTGGTTTTGCTGCAACATGGACTAACCAAGGCTACCCCTCGCGAAATTAACACAGATTGGGATAGCTTTTCAGTTAAGGTTGCACTCTTGTTCTGTTTTTTAGGTTTGTTTGTTTGTTTTTAAATGGACCATGTGGATATTAGTAATAAAAAAAAAAATCCCTGCAAGGATGAAGCCAGACTATCCCAGTTCCCGTGTGCCACGTTCAAGCTATCAGCTTTGTTCATTTTTTTAATAAGTTTTCTATACAGAAAGCAGTTCCACATAGGAAAAGCATATTGCCTTATCAAACTGACAGGCAGCCGCATCCTAATGCATGCTTACTCACTGCACGCAATGGTGCTTACAGCCTTACAGTGCACAAATCTTATACATATCTGCTCAGAAGTAAAGTCCAACGGGCTTACTCTCAGATAATTGGCTATAGGACAGCAACCTTCAGCACACACCAAACAGGAGCCTCATGTATGAAAATACCTTGATTCAGATCCTTCCTGTTGTTGAAAAAGCAAAGCTTGCCGTGCTGGTCTACGAGAAGGCGGGGTGGTGTTGCAAAACCCACAGTTGGGAAATACCATTATTATTAAATTCGGGTTGCACATTTTTGTGGATTTTTAAAATTGATCCCAATAAAGGCATGGCCCGACTGTGAATTTTGGATTCCCCCCCCCCCTTCCGCTCCCGGTCCTCTGTTTCTTCAACAAGTTAACTCACTGTTGCTAAACACAAGGAGGGAGAAGGGCTTGTGAGGTGGGGGCTGGCAGAAAGGAGAGTATGCAAAGGATCGAGGTGGGGACTGGCAGAAAGGAGAGTTTGCAAAGGGTCGAGGTGAGGGCTGGCAGAAAGGAGAGTTTGCAAAGGGTCGAGGTGGGGGCTGGCAGAAAGGAGAGTTTGCAAAGGGTCGAGGTGGGGACTGGCAGAAAGGAGAGTTTGCAAAGGAGCAGGCGACTCAAGGGACAGGGGAGGAAGGGGCAGAAGAAAGAGGGCAGCTCGCTCACCTGGTCCACTCCTCGGGCATCCCCACCTAAGGAAAAGGAGGAGGCCATGTTGCGAGGCACTCTTGCCCAGGCACACCCCTTATTCTCGTCGAGCAAGAGCCATCTGGTTCGAAGCTCTCCACTCGGAGCCGCCTCTCAGACTTAGTCCCTTAGCCCTGCCCGCATCTCCTGAGAACTGGAGGGGTGTGGCCTGGTCGGCCCCGCGACCTGCTCCTGGGAGGTGAAGGGTTCGCCTGAGGGAAAAGGCAAGGTGGGCACGCGCCGAAGCGCGGTGGTGGTGGTGGTGGTGGGTGTTCTCTAACCCAGGAACTCAGCTGAACAGCGCGCAGTTTTACCCCGCAGGGGGGGGTGGCGGGGGCGCCCTGCCGCCCACCCCTCCCCTTCCCCCCCCACAGGAGACACAGGGCTGCCGCCGGGCCGGATAAAAAGACCCGCCGGGCCGGATGTGTCCTGCAGGCCGTAGTTTGAGGACCCCTGCTGTATGCTGTGCTGTGACTGGGAGGGGTGCAGAAATAATATGGCGCTGGACCATGAATTTAGCTTCTTGGGAATCTTTTGAGATCACAGTCAAGAGGGGCTTTACTTTGTGGTGTTCTCTTGGGCAGGTAGTTCAGAGTAAGGGTGTGTACTGCTCTCAGAAGTGATCTTACAGCTCTCTCCTCACTTCAACTCCACTCTCAGTGAGAGCGGAACAGGAGTTATTTGTTTTAGTGTTCCAAGTATTTACACACTACCTTTAGCTATGTTCTCCGGACAGCTTACAAAAAGATAACAACAAATTTAAAAATACATACAGTCACTGCCTGTGTGAAACCCAGCTTGGGTTTTTAGGGACTGTCTCGCCACTCCTTGTTTGATGCCTCTGGTTTTGTCATCAAAGTCTGGATTCAGCAAGCATTTGCCTGACTCTTGTCTTACTTCCTGTGCCAGCCTTTTCATCTGCAGTATCTCTTCGGTCTTTTCTAGGGCAAGGAACTGCCGACGCTGAAAGACATTGACTTTCTAAACATGAACCAGAAAGTGTACATCAGTGAAGAGGCCAAGAAAGACTTCATGGAGAAGTTAAAGCGAGATGTGGAGGTACTGTGGCTCTCTGGGCCTAGGCCTGATATAGAAACAAGGACTTTTGCAGCAGCCATGCTTTTGAATAGGATCATATTTTGAACAATCTCTCCTGATGAAGAGCTTATTCTAAAGCCAGTTGGGTTCTAGTAGGTTTTGCCATACTGGTGTCAAGAAGCAGTAATGATTGTGTAGGGTTGTTCTCTCCCCCCCCCCCCCAAAGTTCCTAAGACTTTGACTTTTAGTCTCATCAACAAATATTTATACACAGCTCTTAGGAACTTGGGGAGAGGGGAGCGAGAGCAACTTGCACGTATGCATACTCTGTAGCAGCCCCCAACAACCCCCCCCCCGTCCCCTTGTTTCTCTGTCTCTGAGCAGGGTCCCATTTTACACTGGTGTATTGGATGCACCTGTAGTGTTCTTCATTCCTGTGCCATTGGGGTAGCATGAGGAGCCCTGGGGCTCATGGGAAGAACAGCTTCTTCTTGCACCAGCATTGCCCCCCTGGAGACTGGGGTAATGTTGCTGTGGAGATGAGCCGCAGCATTGGTGTATGTTACTATCTCAGTAACACAGGAAGCAGTAGTGTTACCACCTGCTTAATACAAGGCCCCGCCCCCTGACAGATCCACCATTGCCATTTCTCCCTCCTACTCTACTCTGGCCCCACAATCCTACCCTGCTTCCTTCCTCCCTTTCCACAGTTTGGCCCTTGACACAACCGTCTCCCCATCTCAGGCTCCCTCGGGGCAGGTTTAGTTGCCTTTTTTTTAGTGCTACTTGCGGTTAATGGTCTGGTCATCTGAAGTCTGAAGTCAGAGGGCTGCCTGCTGGTCTTTTTTTTACCACAAGCAGGAAGTATCCTTCAACAGGTGGAAATTTTAAGCCATGGTGCAATTATTGCTAGGCCGGTGAGCTGCCTGACAGTTTGTATGGCTCCACTTTTGAGTCCCAGTATGTGGCTTTGAAGGAGAAGGGAGCAGGCCAGGACAGGGCATTCTCAAACTCCGAACTGAAGGATTTCATGGTGGACTTGCAGTCAGTTTGAAGGAATCTGCTCTGGCTTTTGAAAAACTGAGAGTAACTGCTCCGGCTTAGTCATCTCTGAGCTACTGGTGGATGTGGACCAGTTGAAAGCAGATCGGCATTTCAGGGTTTGTGGAGCTGGCACCAGTAGATGGTAGACTGGGCATTTTGCCAAGCCCCCCCAAGATCAGCGAAGGGCCCACAGCCCCAACAGTGCACCATTTTCACTTTAAACAGAGCACCCCAGGAGGTCAGAATACTCAGAAGGAGTGAGAATACTCTGTACACACGCACACGCAAACGCACACACAAAATGTCTTTTCTCTGAGACTCCTAAAATCCTGGAGCAACATTTGCAGAAGGCAAAGGGAATTGCCTCTGAAAGTGCTTTTGGACTGGTACAGCACTTTTGTCTTTGGAGGCTCCATTTAAAAAAAAATTTAAAAATCTAGTTGGGATTTTTTTTAAAAGACTTTGCCCACCTGCATCTGAATCAGTCAGCCACTTGAGGGTGAAAGGATGGAGATTGCTTTTGACTGTCTCCTATGATGACTGTGCTCCTGTTAGGGTGTGTGCACAGTGCTTATTGGCTGCTGCTTGTGACATCCGAAATCTACGTTTCTCTTTCTCACTGGAGTGGTTTTCCAATTTACACCCCACCCCCCACGCGTGCATACACACACACACACACACACACACACACACACACACTGATTGGCTTAAAAAATTAAGGCACTGAGTGAACCTGTAATTGCATGATTGTATAAGCAGTGCTTTGAACAATAATAAAAGTAGTTGGATGGACCACATGAAGCATGAGGGAAGAGGCAAAACTGAAGGTTACAGTGGGATTCAAATTGGTGGCAATTAGGTTTGTTCGCAGGGCAAAGATGTAGGAATTGACCCTGTGGGATTTAAAAACTCACACCAACTCCTGTGTTCATGTAGTCGCTCTGTTCAGGCAGTCTCTTTACACACCCTTAATCTGCATTTTTTTAACGGTTTTTCAGCCTCCAGGCAAGGCTGCTATCTTGGCTTATAACCTTTGCATCCATAGCTTTGAGAGGTAGAGACTTTAAAATATATAATAATCCTGAGGTTCCTATACCTGTCTGAGCCCAGAGATGCGTGGCTTCTGGACTGCAGATTCCACCCCACCCCATTTGCCGTAACGAGACGAGAACTGAGGCTGGCTTCCAAGACTAGAAAAAATGCTCGCAGCCGGTATCTCATCAGCTATTATATTTCCTCAGGGACTGAGTCTGCAGAATTGAAAATGCTTCTGCAGTGCAAGTTTCACCCTATTAGCCTTAATGACTGTTAATAGCATGTGATGGTGGGGGAAGGGAGGGTTACAGATGCTCACCATCTTAATTGCGATCCCCGGTACACCGTGCAGCCTTTTGCCTTCATCAGCTGAATCTCTCCCAAACATTCCAGGGTGGCTTGGCTTTTTTCTTTTTTGCACAAATCAATCTCGAGACTGCTGCTGACCCAAATTGGGGAAATGCCAGAAAGTGAGTTTCCTTGATTTGACAGAACTTGAAGCTTTTGCATGCAGAAATTGAAATTGCCTGGTGACAGCCCCTAAGAAAACTCTAGTCTGAGATTTTCCTCAGCTCATACATGTGCTTCTGCTAGCTGTCTGTGCAAAAGCATCTGCTGAGGCTGCATTCACGTGAACGAAACAGCATTGGGTTCTTCCATAGGGGTTGGCTGGAAGGAATGCCTTCCTTCTGTACTGTGCGTCTTCTGCTCACACACACACACACACACACACACACACACACGTCTCCCTCTATTCCTCGTCATCATTGTTGTCCTCTGCAAAAGGTGAGAGAAGAGTGCTAATAAAGCAGCCTTCCCCAACCTGGTGCCCTCCAGATGTTACAGACTTCCAACTCCCATCAGGTCCAGCCAGCATGGCCAGTGGTCCAGGAATGCTGGCAAGCTGTAGTTCAAAACGTCTGGAGGGCTCCAGGCTGCGAAAGGCTGTAATAGAGGCGGTGTGAGCCTCCAGTTTAAATCTTCCTTCAGCCACAAACACACACGTGGTCAGCCTTTCCCAACCTGCTGCCCTCCAGATGTGTTGGGGGAATGATGGGAGTTGCCATCCAACACATCTGGAGGGCACCAGGTTGGGAAAGGCTGCACTTGGTGGTCTTCCATTTGCAAATGGTGGTAATTTCAGGCTACTTTTATTGTATAACAGCCTGCTCATTTTTGATTTGTTTCCTGCCTTTTCCTCCAAGGAGTGCAAGGTAGTGAACATGGCCCTTCCCTCGCCCTTGCCACTCTTTTTATCCTCCTATGGAGTAAGTTGGGTTGCGAGAGATGAGTGTCTGGCCCAAATTCACCCAGTGAGCTTTCATGTCTGCGTGGGGATTTGAATCCGGATCTCTCCAGCTCTAGTCCAATATTCTTAGTGCTACACCATACTGGCTCTCAGCCTTGTGGCACTGTTGTAAGAATTACTGACATAGTGTATGTGAAATGCTTTGGACTTTTCTTTCTGTGATTGATACAGAGAAGGGAAGGGGTGGAGTGAAGCAGAGCCCTATTCTGTTAACATTCACATGAACAAGGATTTCAGGAGTCTTATTTTATTGTACTTTGTAAAAAACATTTTTATCCTGTCCTTCCTTTCCAAGAAGTTCAGGGTGGCATACATAGTTCCTCATTTTATCCTCACAACAACCCTGTGAAGTAGGCTAGGCTGTGGGGTGTGTGTGTGTGTGTGTGTGTGTGTGTGAGAGAGAGAGAGAGAGAGAGAGAGAGAGAGAGAGAGAGAGAGAGGCTGGTCCATGGTTGGCCAGTGAGCTTCACAGATACAGGAGGAGGGGATTTGCACCCTGGGTCTCTCCAACCAAGTCCAACACTCTAAGCCAGTGCTCTCCAACCTTGGGTCCCCAGATGTTTTTGGCCTACAACTCCCAGCATGCCCCAGCCAGCTACGTTGTAGGCCAAAAAACATCTGGGGACCCAAGGTTGGAGAACACTGCTCTAAGCACTATACCACAACAGTTGTAATATCTGGGCTAACAGTGAGCTGTAAGCCAGGAAGTCCCTGGTTCAAAGTCCCAGGCATGAACTTGGTGGCTTGCCTAAGGCCACTCAGTTTTTCACAGCCTCAGCCCCACACCTGTAATACGGGGATAAAGCTGACCTAATTTCTGCTGGTGCTGTGAGGATTATTGAAAGAATGACCTGAAGTCCTTGGAACGCCGTAAAATGCTATTAGGAGTGGGGCAACCTGTGGTCCTCCAGTTTTTGGACTACAATTCCTCTCTTTTTAAAAAAACGTAGACTACAATTCCCATAATCTCTGACAATTGCCCCTGCTGACTGGGGCTGATAGGAATCTAGCAACATCTGGGGGGCCACAGATTCCCCACAGCTGCACTATATAAATGCAAAATACTATATATTGGCATGTGTAAATCCTTTTCCGTGGAGAGGAATCCCTTCCCCTTCCAAGCTTTAACTTCCCTCTTGGCAAGAATGAAAGAGCGCCTCCTACATTTTGTGAAAATGAAGCGAATGTTCCCGCGAGCATGGGCCTAGGATCCAAAAAAAGCAGAGCCGGCCCGATTCGTGAGCCCCATTGCTGGGCTCGGGGTGGTCTGCGTGCTGCCTCCCTGCCGCTCGGTGTCTGCTGCTGCACGGCGCTTGTGACTGCTGATGTGTCAGTACACAGCTTGCGATGCTGGAGGAGGGATCGTGGTGGGATGCCCGGACCCCATAGCAGGGAGAAGAAAATGCTGGATCACCAAAGGTTCTTGAGTCAAGCAAGCAGGGTTGGAACGAGGCCCCTTGCCCGGGAGTTAAAGCTAGATGCCTTCCAGTTAGAAAGGAGGTACACAGCTTTGAACAGCCGAGGCAATTAATCATGAGGATACTTTGCCAAGAGAGGGGTGTTTCTCTCCTCCCACCCCCACAACACGTGCCACCTTCAGATTAAAACTAGACTCCCTTTTAAAGACAAGAAAACTGCCTTTATTAATTCTTGATGAATCCAGGGTAAATACTGCCCTCTGGTTCTTGCTGTCACACTCACTAGACGAATTTCCACACAGAAAATAATTGGATCCTGTTTTGTTAACCCTCTGCATGACTTCCATGGGGGTGGGAAGAATCTACCCTTTTATTTGTTCATTAACTGGCAGCTAGTCCACACTAAATCCTTAAGCCCCCTGGTGAATTACCAGACACCTCTCTGTAGGGTGGTTAATGTGCGTTTTGGAGGTTTCAGCTTCTAACCAAAAGGATCACCTGCGACCCTCTAGATGTTTTGAACTGTAACTCCCATCAGCCCCCACCAGAATAGTCAGGCTTGATGGGAGGTGTAGTCCAATGCATCTAGAGTGCACTCCAGGCTGCAGAAGTTTGGTTTGTAGACGAAGGTATTTCTAACTACAGTCATGCCTTGGATTGAGAGCATAATTCGTTCCGGAAACTTGCTTGTAATCCAAAACACTCTTATATCAAAACAAAATCCCCCCCCCCATAAAAATATGTACAGGGATTTTTAATTTAAGCCGTACTACAGTACTTGTATTGCAAGACGACTGCTTGTATATCAAGTAAAAACAAATTAAATAAATATTAAAAAATTGCTTGTCTTGCAAAATGCTCTCAAACCAAGTTACTTGTAATCCAAGGTATTACTGTAGTAGGAAAGTTCAGGACAAGGAAGGTGATTATGATCCCTGTTTAAAGTGCTGTTCTATTGTGCAGAATGTGGTGATGGAATTTCTGGGTTGTACCACTTCGGATTGCATGTGATGTTGCCTGTGCTGACATATTTTTGAATGTGCCCTTGTTAAACAAAAAATTAAAAATCATCCTCTTAACATAGTAAATAAGCTCATCAGGGGAAAGGCTGTGCTAAACTTTTCCCCTCTGCTGGTCTGGTTTATCACATTGTGGTTTGTGGTTTTGTTTTGTTTCTCCACATAGGGGAGTATTAAAACTGATCTCCCTTCACACTCACACACACATCACCTGCAGCAGGGGTGCAGAATCTCAGGTCCGGAGGCCCAATCCAGCACTCTAGGCTTCCCCAGATGGCCGTGCCCCTTTTCCCTGACCAACTATGTTTTGGTGGTTCCCAGCTTTTGTGCAGTCGTCGTCGTCCCCCATTTTAAAAGGTTGAAATTCCTCTCCTAAAGCTTAGTCTCCTAAAGCTGGCAGTAAGAGCTTTAAGCTAAAATATGCTGACCATATACCCCTTTTGCCCTCAGCCCCACTGTGGCCCCCAAGAAATGGTGTGTGGCCCTTGGGCTGAAAGAGGTTCACCACCCCTGACCTACAGCCTGAAGTGGTACAGTCCATCTTTCAAGCACTTGAGCCTACCCCTTCATTCTCTGCAGTGTGTGAAATGGAACCACTTCACAGTCCAGAGTATGGAGTTAATCTGGATCATCCCAGACTAGCAAGGCTAGGCTACAAGGGGTTTGGTTCTGACTCTGGAGGGGAGGGCAGTATTTATTTATTATATTTATATCCCGCCATTTTTCCTACAAGGAACCTAAAGCAGCTTACATAATCCTGCTCCTCTCTGTTTTATCCTCACAACAATCCCATGAGGTAGTTTAGGCAGAGATTCACTGACTGGCCCAAGGTCACCCAGTGAGCTTCATAACTGAGTGGGGACTAGAACCCGGATCTCCCAGATCCCAGTCCAGCGCTCTTAACCACTAGACCATGCTGGCTCTCAGTATGCTGCTGGAGTGGGTAGTGTGTTGGGTTTGAATAGGGCCGGATCCAGGTTCAGATTCCTACTTAGCCATGAAGCTCGCTGTGTAGCCTTGGGCAAGTCACTAACCCAACTTGACCTGCCTCTCAAGTTTGTTTTGAGGATAAAATGAAATGTGCTATACTAACAGGGTTTCTTTGAGCCAAGGCTCACTAGAGCTTACCCTTGAATCCTCTAAAACTGTTTGAATTAAAGTAATTAGTTGCCCCCACATATCCAGGGGGGCTTGGTTTTCAGGCATTCTTGCTGAAATATAATTGCACTGTTCTTATAAGCATGGAACATGTAGATTTCCCCGAAATCACAGTTTTATATAAATCCAGTTTTAGATAAATCCTGATAGACATGAGATGGCTATGGATTGGACCCAAACTTAGTCATACTTAGAGTAGACCCATGGAAATCAGTGTATCTTAAGTTAGTTACAATGAGACTTCACTGATTTCCATGGGTCTACTGTAGGTATGACGTAAGTCTGGATCCAACCACATATGGCTTCTAGTCTGGGAGCCCTGCCTGGCCATTGGTGGAGCTGCTGTGATTTCACAGAAGACTAATGGTCAGAGCTGCTACCTTACTGAAATGAGTCCTGTGTCCCATTCTCCCCCCCCCCCGCAACAACTGTTAGGTGAGTTGTTGGGATGTTAACGAATGTTGAGCATTCTAACTGTTCTGAATTGAAACTTAGTGCAAAGGATCCAGCGATGGTAGGGCAGCTTTCCCCAGCCTGGAGCTCTCCAGATGTGTTGGGCTGTAACTCCCATAATTTCCTGCCAGCATAGCTGGATAACTTACTTTGTTTTATATATACATGTCTGGGTGTGGGTGGGTGTGGCTCCACTTGTAAGCTTGTTAAGTTCCCAGCTAACTGACAGTTATCTTCATATGTTCAGTTCCTAGTGCAACTCAAGATTATGGACTACAGTTTGCTACTGGGGATCCATGATGTGCAGCGAGCTGAGCAGGAAGAAGAGGAGGAAGTGAAAGAGGAAGAGGAGGATGGAGAGGGTGAACCTGGGGCTATGGCCTTGGTAGGTTCCTATGGAACCTCTCCGGAGGGCATCGGCAGCTATCTCAGCTCCCACAAGCCCCTGGGGCCTGGCGACTTCGAGCCTTACATTGATGTCTATGCCACCAAGAGTGCTGAAAGTAAGTCTGGGGAAGAGGGAACCTTCACGAAGAGAATTTCCAGAGGGATAGCCATGTTGGTCTTTTGTAGCAAAAACAGGAGTCTTGTGGCAAGTTAAAAACTTAAGATCAGATATTTATTATGGCATGAGCTCAAGGAGCAGAGTCCAGTGTACAATAGACTCAGGCTCACAAAAACTTATGCCATAATAAGGGCACTTGTCTTTAACATGTCACAAGACTCTTCGTCATTGTTTTCAGTAAGAGAACTTCGTCTTTACTCAGGGCCGCTACGTCGCTTCTCCCACTGTGTCCCCTTTGGCTGTATTGAGTTTGTGCCCTTGGCCATATTTTTACCTACAGCCAACATTCTGGCCTGCTGTGTGTTCTACCATGGATGGTGTGGAGACTTATCTGGGGAAGAAAGCCTCCGAAATCAGAGGCAGGGCTTGGGTAGATTATTGTTCATGTGTTTTTGTTGCAGTGTATGTTATCTCGCCTCTGGCACAGAATTCAGCAGCCTGAAGATTCCCATCCTTCCACATAAAAAAAGGGTAGCCCTTGAGGGATGTGCACAAAAGCTAAATGGGCTAATATCTGATGGAATCTGAGATGTCAATCAGATTTAGGAAAGACCTCCAGGAAGGGGCTTCCATGTTTTGCCCTTCACGGGTACCACTAGACCCATATGTTGTGACCCTGAAGAGTGGCAGGCAAGTGCCTTGTTGCAGACTCTAGCAGCTACAAGCCAGGCCCTCAAGATACCCCCAGATATCCTGATGCTAAACTGTCCCAGCCCTCTGAATCCTCCTTTTGAGTCTGTCTTAAATCTGAATTCTAAAAGCCAAGTGAATTATGCAAAATAAGCAAATACCTGCATCTGCTCAATGTTCACAGTTTTCATTGCAGAATTGGGTCTATCTTGGTGCAAAACGTGGATTATTGGAGAGAGGGTGGTGCAGAGTGTGCATAGCGTAATTTGTGTAATTTGTAATTTGTTCGGGGCGGGGTATCAGCTTCGGGGAGAGGAGTTAGGTTTGATAGCCAGGATTCTGAAGTTTACTGCCTCCCTCTAATATTTTCTGTGTGCTGCCTCTGGTTTCTTCATCTCTACAATGCAGGCTGCATTGGGTATGAACACGCAGAACATGATTGCATGAATTCACCATCCTGATTTGTTTGCTAAATTTAGGGTCAGGATGGGATTCTTTTCTCCCAGATAAACTTTTGAGTGGGGGTGAGGGGGAGCAGGTGTCCTCTAGCATTTGGTTTGGTTCACACTCTTGAGTCACTTGGCATTATCCACTTTGTGTAAGCTACCTTGGTGTGTTACATTCTCTTTGTTCCTAGTTATGGCCTCTTGTATCCTGGATTTTATGGTTTCATGCACTGGGAGACTATAAGTAGAGCAGCCACCCCCATCTTGGAAGGTTTTGGACTTCAAGTCCCATCAGCCCCAGCCAGCATGGCCAATAGTGGGAGTTGTAGTCTAAAACATCTGGTGGGTACCAGGTTGGGGAAGGATGGGGTAGAGCATGTTGACATTTTGGCTTTTCCAAGCTTTGAATTTCTATAATACAGGGTACACAACCCGGTGCAGAGGGTAGCATCACCCATGTTCTTCACTGACTCTCTTTTAACGTTTCCAGATGGCCCCCAGAAGGAGGTTTATTTCATGGGTCTCATTGACATCCTCACACAGTATGATGCCAAGAAGAAGGCTGCCCATGCAGCTAAGACAGTCAAGCATGGGGTGAGTCTGGCCTACATATTTATAGCAACAGCCTAGGAATGCTAGAAAGGGAGCTCTGTTCCTCATTAGGTGGCCTGCAGCTAGCCTCTGGCCTTGTTCACAGATAATGCTAACCCATGGTTTGTTGCCCTACCCAGGGTTTGTCTGGCAGAAAATCAAACAAATTGTGGTTTGTTTTCTCAGTCCCTGGGTAGTTTCCCTCCTTTGCCTGCTCTGTCCCGGCATCCCAAGTGGCTTTGTGGTTCTGTAGTACTGGCATGTAGAGTGGCTGGGTTTTTTGGACCACTCTTGCTCGCTGCCTCTGTAGCCTGGCAAAACAACCCATGGTTCTGGGTTCACATATAATGGCAACCCATGATTTAAACAAAGCCAGAGAACACAACCCAACAACAAACTATGGGTTCTCTTTCTGATTGTGAGTGGTTAACAAACCATGGTTTGTTAGCGCAGTTACGTTCACACATCACAACAACCCAGAATTTGACAACTCATACCGTGGGTTAGTGATATGTGTGAACCAGGCCTCCTCCTTCCCCCTACCATCCCCACTGCTTCTGCACTTTTTTCTGCCATTGACAGTGGCTGCTGTTGTCCAGCTCTGACAGCCCCATTTCCTTTTATCATGCATGTGCAGAGTGCAAGGGAGTCACTGTAAGCAGTGGTTGGTACAGTTGAGTGGGCCTTGGGTGGCCGGTCCAGGGGTGGTCCTGCCTGACTTGATTAAATAATCAGACTGGAATAGAGAAGGCCTATCCTGTAGGCTGGAGCTGCTCCCTGTTGCCTGCCTCCAGCTTTCCACTTTATCCTTGGGCAGTAGACTGCAGATCCTGTCGGGTGATCTTAAGATGGGGTGGGGAACTTCTTTCAGCCCGAGGGCCGATCTCCTTTCGCTCTCGTGAGCCGCATTCCAGTGGTGGGTGGGGACAAAGGCAAAAGGGGTGGGGACAAACATACCAAAAATATCCCAAATGCCAGGCTATTTTTGCTTAAAGCTCTTACTGCCAGTAACTTGCCTCTCCTAAGACTTATTTCAACCTTTTAGAACGTGGGGAAAATTGCACAAAAGTAGGGAAAACACGGAAGATATGCTGGGGGCAGGGAGCGGGAACCACCTGGCAATGTGGGAAAGGAGATGTGACCATCTGGTTAACCCTAGAGGACCAAATTGGGACCCCAGGTGGGCCGGATTTGGCCCCTAGACTGGAAGTTCTGCATCCCTGCAGTGCTATGACTATGAAGAAGGACGTTGTTTGTGGTTCTCGTTGACTCTTTGTCTCCCCCTACAGGCTGGTGCAGAGATCTCCACAGTGCATCCAGAACAATATGCCAAGCGCTTTCTGGACTTTGTCACCAATATATTTGCTTAGCAGTTGTGCAGTACGTCTTGTTGGCCGAAGCTTAAGAACAAAGGCTTTCCTGCCCCCTTGTAGTTCTCCCTCACCCCGCCTCCAATTCTCAGTAAGAGGGATGGTTCCCCCCTGCTGTTTTGGGTCAGCAGGAGAGTTGGGTTCACATCGAATGAGCCCCAGTTGTAGCTGGTCTGGGGGATGGCTGCTGAATCAAGTGCCTTAACTTTGACCTTCTTTTGGGATGAGCAACAGTCCAGAATACCAAAGAAGCAGTTTTGATAGCTACTTTTGGTGGCAGCTTCTCCTGCTTCCTGCTGGGAGCAGGAGGGGGAAAAAAAGCTGGCTTGGAATATTCATCCCAGCATTGGCCTCCTCTATCCCTTAAACTGTACCAGCGGTACACCGCTTGGTGACTCTGGTTAGAGGGTTAGATGGTATTTTTATCCTGAGAGAGAATAATATGCAATAAGAATTTAGTCTTGTGCCTTGGAAGAAGGGGGTTGAGTGGAATCTTCCCCATTTACACAATCAATTTCCTCGCAGGGCGACTGATAGTGTATATATCAATTTACCCTGTGCTATCCAGTGGTACTGTCTATTGGTTTCCAAGCCCCCTGTGCTGATTCTTTACCTCTTTCCCCCAGCCCTTGCTTGAAGATTGCACTGTGCTCCAGCCCTTGTGAGCAGTTTTGGCCTCTTCTAGCACCCTTGTCAACAGTAAGAGACCTACCCTGCTAATGGAACATCCTAAGAGCCTAGTACTGCACTCCAGTTCCAGTGGGCCTCTTTCCTTCTAGCCGTGCATCAAACCCTGTTGCCTAAGTTCTGCTCCCTGTGATAGAGCCCCTTCCAGGGCCTAGAGCTTTTGACCGTCCTGAGATGGAGCATGGGAGCTTCCTTGGGGCTGCTAACGGGGATTAGGGATTAGCCCCCTTAAGTGGCACCTTCCCCCGAGTCTCTGATGTAGTGAGAGGCTTCCTGTGCCTCCCTTGGCAGAGGGAGAGATGGGATGGGAGAGAAACTGGATTATTCCCACCCCGGTGTAATGCGCCCAACTTCCCTAACTCCAGTGGGCACTTGGCAGGGTTGAGTAGCTCTACCCCATAGCAAGGCGGTGTCTTTCCATGATGCAGCCTTGGCCCCACCAAAGGATAGTCTCTCCAGTTCCAAAGCTTCTGGGAAATGCTGAGCTGGAAAGCCTTGCCCCATGTTTAGGTGAGAGTTGGACCAGGGACAACCATTTTAGTGTAGCTTTTGGGAACAAGAAGATGTGGGAATGCCATGACCAAGGTTGGGATGTTTTCAGAAGGGGTGTGTGTGTGTGTGTGTGTGTGTGTGTGTGTGCGTGTGCGTGCGCGTGGGCACACATAAGGTGCTTTAGATCAGGGGTGGGCAACTTGTGGCCCTCCAGGTGTTTGGGCTTATAACTTCTATCAGCCCTAGCCAGCCTAGCCAATGGCGAGGACTTATGAGAGTTGTAAGCCACAATATCTGGAGGGGCTCAAGTTGCCCACCTGCTGTAGACAGTTCCTGTTTCCTTCCATATGCAATATATCAAAGAAACAAACCAATCTGTTGTAAGAAAAGTCAGCCTGCCTGTCAGTGGCTGTTTGGAGGAGCTCTCCAAGTAGTTATAAGCTCAGGAGCTGTGAGGTTTCCTAAGGAGGACTTTCCCTCTGCAACAGCATCCACTAATTCAGCAGAACAGGACTACTCAGAGACACCTCCCTTCCCCATACATACACATACTGAGCATATGGAAGAGTACAGGCAAAAGGAACTGAATGAATGAAGTACTCACAGGCCACTCACTCTTACTGGCCTGGTACACTGACCTAGCATGCTGGGTTAGATACTCTCCTAATAAGAGGAGAAACTCTTGGCAGGTTCTCTGCTCTGTTCTGCATAGCCATTCCATTTGCTGCTTCGTCCTGGAATGCAGAGGTAGCAGCATCATGCTCTTTTATCAGTCTTCTCCCCTCTGTCCCACTAGTGGTGATGTTGGGATCGATGCCATTCTTCCTCTTGATGCAATAACGCCTGTGCCATGGAACTGTGCTTGTGCCCTGGGCTGTACTCCTTCCAGCCCCTTTCGGTGTTTCTTAATTGTATAAGACGTTGTGTATTTCCAGTTTACTCTTGTATCGATAGAAATAAATTATTGAACCAGAACGTTGTCTGCATGCAAAATGTTTGGCTCTGCCTGAGCTGCTGCGGTTGGATTCTGCTACTCCAGCGGTATGGATGAAGGAGCCCAGTGTGTTCAAGTGGAAGAACAGGGGACTCTCCTATCCTGTTAACTGCTCTTTGGGCCAAAAACGGCGCGCTAGCATCAGAAAGGAGGCCTGCGAGCCGCAACATTTTACGTTTTTCATATCTGAAATGTCTAGGGTGAAGGTTCAGGAACAGCCTTCCCCAATCTGGTGCCCTCCAGATGTGTTGAACTACAACGGCTGTCATCCCCAGCCAGCAAGGGACGGCAGTTGTAGTCCACTCCATCGGGAGGGCACCAGGTTCGGGAAGGCTGTTCTACGCTGGTCAAGAACATGACGGTGCTACTCACATTAACCACTACAGGTAGCCAGAGTTACCGTAATTTCAAAAATAAGTGCAGGCTAGAATTCTGGCTGGCTGCTCTGCCTTCTAGTACTGGGGCAATGCCCCTGTTCTCCATTCCCAGCTGACTTTGCTTGTTCGGTATAAAGGGAAAGGAGACATACCCATTACCCAGGAATTATTTGCTTCTTAATGGTCCAGGCTTGACCTCCCTCAAGAACATCATAAGAGCCCTGCTGGATCAGACCAAATGCCTATCTGATCCAGCATTCTGTTCACACAGTGGCCAACCGGCTGCCTGTGGGAAACCCACAAGTAGGACATGAGTGCAGCAGCACCCTCCCTCCCATGTTCCCCAGCAACTGGTGTACATGGGCACACTGCCTCTGATCGTGGAGGTAACATAGAGCCATCCCTCCCCACCCCCATCCCCCTTGCTACTGAGAATTGATTTGGAGTTTCTGCCCCCGATAGCCAGCTAACCTTTTCCAAATGGAGTTCCATTGCGTCCTGTCATGCTCCACAACTTCCTATCGATAAATCCAGATTGACTCCTGACCCTCGCTTGTCTACTACTGATGCTAATGCAGCTTAGAATCGACATGTGCACACACCTCTTCTGTGGTCAAAAAGATGGAACACTTTAATCTACTGGTCCTTTGAGTGTGTAACAGGTCTATAGGTTGTACGGTGGTAGTGGGTGCTTTTCAACTGTTAGCTGGAAATGCTGTCTCAGAAGCCTTTGCAAAATTTGATTTTTCTAAATGCCACACTTCCATGGAACACTAGGAGTGCCATTGGTTCAGAACAGTGCCTGTGCAGCCTGATCTTTGGGGAATTAGGCATGCCGAAATCCATTGGAGTAGTAGGATTGAACCCTCACATGCCCTTTGTTCTGGCTGCTTAATGTTCAGTGCAGCCAATAGTTAGCCATTCAGAAAATTAGTACTGTAGGCATGAGAACTGGTGTAGTAGCTTAGATTGTGAGCCAAGAAATCTCTGGATTCAAATCTTGTTCCGGTACTAGGGGGTAGCGAGTCCTGGGGCGGGCCTTCTCCGAGGTCCCCAGCGACTATCACCCTTAGCCCAGAACAAAGGGATAACTTATAGCCACAAAAGTATCTTTTATAAAACAAGTTTATTTACAAAATTACCTTCACAAACCCAGACACACGCCAGCAATACAGCTTATCAGTACGGTACAAAGTAGCAAGCAAGAGGTCTCAAGGACACCGTGATTTCAGGGCTCTCAGCTAGTTAGTTCAGCTCGGGCTCCAGCAGAGGCCCGGTCAACCGCATGCTGCTAGCTGGGTTCCCGGCGGAGGTCCGGTCTACCCAAGCGGCTAGCTGGGTTCCCGGCGGAGGTCCGGTCTACCCAAGCGGCTTGTGAGTGATTTCAGCTTGGTTTCCCGGGGGTCCGGTCAACCCAAGCGGCCAGTGATTTCAGCTAGCTGGAGCACGCCGGGTGCTGCTACCCGGGGTTGCCGATCCCTTCGTTCCCTTACCCCAAGCATGGGGCAAGATTGCTGATCAGGTCCAACAACTCATTCCCTTGCGCAGGTTTTTACACCTTGGTTTCAGGTACCATCCCTCTGTAATCAGGTGGGTGGCCATCAGTTGGTTGGCCACCCTCCCTGAGGGGCGGCCTTTTGGGTCGGTGAGGGTACTACTTCCCCTGGGTGGTGGGTCCCCTTTATCCACTGCTTATGTCCCTGCCTTTGGTGTGAATGGTCCTTTCTTATTGGTGCCAAGTGTCTGCTCTGGCGAGGTATTCAGTCTTTATGTGTGTTCTGATATGGCGAGAGCACTGACGACCTGGTGATTCTTCCTGCCTTCCCCCCGGGGTGATGTCTATGTCAGATGTTTGTTTTGTCCCTTTGGTCTCTGTGGAAGACTGGCTGTCTCCCCCCCCCGGGGTCGCCTTCCCCCCACCTTGGTGAGTGTGTGTGTGTCAGAAAGGGGTTTTAGGTTGGCTTTCTCCACAAAATCTTGCCCTGTTACAAACTTGCCAGCTGGCCTTGAGCAAGCAGCTATGGGCCCATACCTCTTTTCTATCTGCAATATGGGAATAATACTACCTTTCCTTTATGATAGGGGAGGGGCAGGCTTTACTTTGTGTTCTACAGGAACCCTGAGGTGCAAAACGATGGCTTGGGGCAGATCCATTTACCATACGTACTGAACCCTATGAGCTTGGATAAAACCCACATACACAAAATACAAACCTACATCAGTTACTGCAGATCAGGGATTAGGACAACCTGATTTAGACTTTAAAATTGCTCTTGTTGGGAGTTGATCTGTAGATCAGCCAGAGATCTTCCAGTAGATTCCCAATCTACCTTCTGGCCTTTCTTGCTTCATGGGAAGGATGCAAAGATTACGGAGATAATGTGTGTGAAGAGTTCTGGCTGCTTTTAAGGCTGCAATCTTATGGCACTTGGCAAAGGAGTAAATTGCATTGATTAGAGTGAGATTATACTTCTGAGCAAACATGCATAGAACTGGGCTGCATGCCTATCCTTTTTATGGGAGCAACTCCCAACGGGGTTCAGTGGAACTTGCTCTCAGCTAAGTATGCATGGGAATGCAACTTTACAGGGGGAACCAGCTCTATTGAACTTGGCATATGTATGTGGATGGAGCTTCACCACCCTTCTATAAGTGCTGACAGCCTGCCCTGCTGAGTTCAGTAGGGTTTACTCTCAGGTAGGTGTGCACATGATTGCTACTTACATAGACATTAACAGCGGTGTAGCGGAGTCAGGGGCTGACATGGATGCAGCACTGGCACTTCTTGATCAGCAGGGACCATGATGTCGTCTACCACCCCCCTTTCAGGATACCCTATTCCCACTGAGCTTGGCTGTAACAGTAGGGTGGGGTGGGGGTGGGGGGAGAGAAAATGATTTATAGTGGGGGTGGGGGGAGAGAAAATGATTTATAGTTGTGAGCTCCCCCTGCTGTGATGCAAAGTATTTTGGTGTGGCTTGTTCTTAAATGGGCAATTAAGACCCATTCGCTTTAGAAAAGACCTGCTCCTAGCAGATGAAAACTAGAACTGATTTGTTCATATGAATCAACACAGCTGCGTGCATTTTTATTTTGAGACTGGCGTGGCTACTGGGAGTGTCATGATGAACGCCTGCACTTCAACACTGACCACTGCTAATTAAAGCACGTCCTCTCTAGAGAAAATTACAGCGTCGCGTCGCGGGACAAGGAGACGTTCCAGGGAAGGCTAGCGAGTCTTCCCGCCCCGCCCCCCTGGACGTGGGACTAGCTCCCGTGTAAGCATTCAGAGAGGATCGGGCTGTCCCACTCTCTAGCTCTACTTGGATCCCGTTCCCTCTTCAGCGGAGCCTGAGAGGGAGGGACAGGGGAGCAGCGCCGCCTCTCCCTCCTCCTACCCGCACCCCCCACCCAGCGAGGAGAGAACCCCGCCGCAGTTTCTCCTTCCTCTTCCCCGCGCGGTCGCCCACAGCCTTCCTTCCGCGCGCAGGCGGGCAGGGCGGGCTCTCCTTCGCGATCACGTCGAGTTGTTGCTATGGCTATGACCATCATGCCAGCAACAAGCGGCCTCACGTGACGCGCCCGGCGATGGCTGCTTGGCGGGGAGGGAGACGGCGGCGGCGGCGGTGATCATCGCAGCCCCAGCGGCGCGGAGCAGGAGGAGGCAGCGGCACAGGCACCACCACCGGCACGCTTTCCCGGGCGCGCCAAAGGCGGCCGCCTCTCTTCGTCGGCACCATCCTCAGCCTCGGGATCCTCATTGTCCCGCTCCCCTCCTCCCCCTCCTCCCCCCACTATCCACCCCCATCTTTTCTCTTGCAAATGTCGTCTTTGCACGCAGCAGCGGCGGCGGCGGCGGCGGCGGCGGCAGCTTCGATGGATGGAGCGTTCCTGCCAGCCTCGCATGTTCCGCTATGGTGGGTGCCATCCTTGCGAGGGTTGGGGGGGGCGCGCACACACACACACACACACACACACACACACACGACCTAATTGCAAGATCGGGATGGCTTTGCATCGCGAGCCTGGGTAGGTCTTGCGTCCTTTGCGCGATCGAGGCGAGGGATGCGGTGCTTTGCTCCAGCCGGCGCCGTCTGGCTTTGGCTCGTCAGGAGAGCTCGCTCGCTCGCTTTCTCTTTTTCGTTTTGTTTTTAATAATAATGATGATGATATGGCGCATTGATCGGAGCCCATCTGCATATCCAGGCAGCCGCTAGTCAAAGCGGCAGCAGCTGCAGTCGTCTCTCTTCATTGTGTGTTGTCAGCTGGCTTTGCAGCAGGGGTGTTGTCTAAAGGATCGTGTGTGTGTGTTTTGATGGGGGGGGGAGTATGATCGCTTTTATGGGTGGGGGAAGGCTAGCAAGGATCCCTTCTCTATTTTTTAGGGGGACATACACACATAAAAATCGGGGGCACTTTACGTAACGTACCCTATTCATCTACCTGTCAAACCTCCCAGAACCGCGGGGGCGGGCAGGCAGGCAGAGGTTTTCTTTCTTCTTTCTTTCTTTCTTTCTTTCTTCCTTCCTTCCTTTTCTATCGCCCCCCCCCCCAACGGGGAGGTGTTGATCTGGGGTATAATTGGGTCAAGTCAGAATGAAACTTAACTGCCCACCTTTTCTCTCCCACATCGTGCCGTGGTGGGCAGAGATATATTTTCGCCAGGCGCTGCTGCGGTTCTTATGATTTGGGGTCTTGAGGGTGGTGGGATTAAAGGGAAGAGGCTCTGAAAAAATGTAAGGTGAATGCTTTTGGAGTGTGTGGGGAGATAAAGAGGGGGTGGATGTGACTCAGGAGCCTGTGGAGAAAGGATGGAGGTCTGAAAGCCCTCAATAAAGGTCTTGTTTTCCAAGCCATTTGTCTTTCACCTCAACTCCCCACCCCCACCTTCCCCCTTTGTTCTGTATTTATCGTTATTATTCCAAGGCAGTAAAGGCAACTGGGCCTCATCTTTGATAACCCCTGGTGAATAGATCTGATAGCCTGATGGGGCTAGTAGCTATTGCCCAAGTGGGGGGGAGGGGGGACAACGACCCTGAATTACTGAATTGATAAGCATCAAAACCTTTCTCACACCCCCACCTCCGGCTGGTGGGTGGATCTGAAGGAGAGGGAGTAGTCTTGAAAGGGTCTCTTTCTCTCCCCCCACCACCACACACACATACAATTGCATCTGCCCCCCCCCTTTTCTCTTTCCCCTCTCCTTTTCTATGTTTGTTTTCCTTTCCCCTGGTCACAGTGGGCCACAGCAGGGCCTGTTGTCTTTATTGCACAGGTGAGACCTATTGAAATGGAAAGGCCCAGCCTTGCCCAAGGTCACATAGATAAAAAGTGTCCAGATGCAATAGAGGGCAGGGCACTTAATGCTTATGTGAAAAGAGAGCAGAGGGTGGTTTTTATGTTGTTGTTGTTGTTGTTGTTGTTGTTGTTGTTGTTTTCAAAAGCAGGCATAGCTTGTCATGAGAAAAGTGGTGCCTCCTGAAATTCCGGTTGTCTCCAGTAACAGAAGTAAAAATTGCATCTCCAAGATCTATAGGTCCTTTGCCACTGGGCCACCCTCACTGGCTGTGCCATGTTTGTTGATGCAGAACAGCCTTCTCCAACTGGGTGCCCTCCAGATGTTTTGGACGGCAAGTCCCAGCATTCCAGACCATTGGCCATGCTTGCTGGGGAAGATGGGAATTGAAGTCCGAAACACCTGTAGTTGCGGAGAAAGCTGATGCAGAGTCTCAAAAAGCTACCTGTGGCATGATTCAGAAGGGTCACTAAATTCTATAGGGCAGCTTTCCCCAACCTGGTACCCTCCAGATGTTTGGACTGCAACTTGGGGAGGTGGCTGTAGGGTAAGCACCTCAGCCTCCATCTTGATGGTTTGAGAAAATAGACAGGCAAGATTGATGCCCCCCTGCCCCCTCCCATTGCTCGTTTCTGATCCTCCAGGGTATATAATTCCCAAACTGCAGGATGTCTTTTCTCCCGCTACTAAAGGTTCAACAAGTCACCAATTGACCAGCTTGTGTTTTCTGTATGTTGTCTGTAGTCTGTACAGTTGCTCGGTTGTTGCAGAGTTCTCTGTTGCTTTGTTGTGGAGCTGAACTCAGGAGGCTGGGGGCTTCATCAGCTGGGTTTGTTACATCAGGGTCCTTCCCAAAGGTGCTCTCCAGATGTGTGTCGGACAACAGTGCCCATCATCCCCAGACAGCAGTGGCCATGCTAGCTGGGAATGATGGGAGCTGTAGTCTGACACATCTTACAGGCCTGTGGCTCACGCTGACTCAGCATGTCTGAGTGTGGAAAGCAGGGTCAGGCCTGGTTATTACTTGGATGGGAGACCCCTCCTCTAGTTTCCTGCATTGAGCAGGGGGGTGGACTCGATGGCCTTGTAGGCCCCTTCCAACTCTATGATCCTATGATATCCTATGATATCTGGTTGAGGAAGGCTGTGGCAGATACTGGTTGAGGAAGGCTGTGGCAGATACTGCAGAGAGAGAGGACTGGTTGGCTCACCACTTCTTGCCCTCATCCCAGCCGCTCACCCCTGCTCCCACCCTCATACAGTCCAGCCAGGAGCAGTACCATCAAGTCTAAGGGCCCTCCAGGACAGGGAATCTATGCAGTCACTGTGATCTTGGTACTTGATTAGGTAAGGGGCTCTGCAAATGAGATTTGGGACCTGGTATACTCCCCCGGTAGGAGAAAATCCAGATGATGTGAGTCAAGGTGGTGTTGCTATATTTGTTCAAGGGTTCGCTAAATCGGCAGAATGATGTCTTTTTCCATGAATCTGTTTATGCAGGGCTGACTTTGGAAATGGCCATTCACCTGTGGCAAGTAAGACTCTTTTCTGGGCTTTGGTAAATTGGAAGAGATGTCTTTATAGATACACAGATACGTATACAGACACACATTCAAGCTATCAGTGTGCCAAGAATTATGTTTGAATAGGCAGGGTATTAGCATTTTCTATGGGCTAGCAATTTTATTTGCAAGGTTGTCTGGGAGTATGCAGGCTTCTGGATTAAGCAGAACTCATCAGGTCGAGTGGAAAAGTAACTAAGATTGAATTGCTATGCATACTTTTTCTGAAAGGAAGCCCAGTGGGACTTACATCTGCAATTCTGCACACACTTTTAAGGAAGCAAATCTTACTGAAGAGTGACTTACTTTTGACTTGCTTCTGAATAAATATGCCTGGGAACAGGCTGTACAATGTCCTAACCAGCACAACTCTTTATGTTATCCATTTGAGAATTTTTTATATTGTTTTAATTATTATGTTTTATTGTGTTTTATTGTATTTTAATTGTACATCGCCCAGGGTGGCCGGGTGGCCGGCCAGATGGGCGATTGATAAATATAATAAATAAAATAAATAAATAAATAAATTAAGATGTAAATTAAGATAAATAAATAAATTAAGATATACTTAATAAATTAAGTATAGTTCTTAAATAGATAATATGAAAGGGTGGTGCTGGTTTAGAACTGACTATCTGAAAACCAAATATTTGGACAGCTTGTGACCAGTCTTGTTCTCTGTTGACCTAACTGCTTTGCCATTCTGCTTGGTGAAGAACTCTGTGTCACTCACAAGCCTACATTTGCTTACACCCACACTTTTCACATTTTCAACCTTCAGGTAACGCTTTCTGCATTGAAGTGTATTGAGGCGTTTTGCAGCGGATACTGGGGCACATCTTTAATCAGACATATTTTCATGCAACACACAGGCCAGACTTCTGGCTCGTCACTGCTGCACCAGAAGAATGAGTGTATGACCTGGAATGCACCTGGTACTCTTCCGTGGCTGCAGTGAAAAGCCAGTAGTGGTAGGTGAGCTGTCATTCAGAGAAACTTGACCATCAGCACTCTCCATCTCATCACAGATCCCTAGCAATTCTCGCAACACAGTGTGAAAACCACTGTCTTGTAGCAACAACAACAGAGGTTGCTGCAAGAAAAGCTCTTACTTTACCAGTGTTTTTAGTCGGAGAGGGCTGAGTTTCTAGTACTCTACCTTTTTATAGCCATCGGTTATGTAGAAATGTGCTGATGTGAGAGCGGTGGAAACCACTTTTCAGCTTTGTACACTGATGCACTTCTTCTGTTCCAAGGTGAGCTCTTAAAAACACACACACACACACACACACACACAGTTGTGCAGAGTCTCTATGTTGTGCTGCTTAACCTGGGAAGATCCTCTGGGGAGGGCAACCATTGGCTGGTGCCAGGGATATCATGGACCTACTTTTTTTCTCTTTCTCTCCACCCACAATCCCTGGAGCAGCTTTGCAGCAACTTTTTAAAATGTGCATATTTTAAAGATTGATGGGCATGTGGTACTTTAAAAGTAAAGGGTAGGCAGCCTGTCTGAAACTAGTGGCTGAACCAGCATTCGATCCACTGGTATGTAAGTATTTGATGCAGATTGTAAAGCCAGGCTCACACTGTGGGTGAAGAGCCTGCTGTGACTTCTTTCTTTCTTTCTTTCTTTCTTTAATATTACATCTGTCTTGGCCTTTAAGGACTAGAAACTTGCTTTAAAGCAGGGCTCTCCAAACTTGGGTCCCCAGATGTTGCTGGCCTACAGCTCCCAGCATACCCAGCCAGCATGGCTAATGGCAAGGGGTTCTGGGAGCTGTAGGCCAGCAACATCTGGGGACCCAAGGTTGGAGAGCCCTGCTTTTTAAAAAATGGATTGTGTCCAAATTCCACGTTGATCAATACACCCGCATGATACAAGCATCTCTCTTTGCGCCCATCATGGGCCAAGCAATTGCCTTTAAATTGACTAAAATTACCAGAATATGTTTTGTAGAACGTGTTTGCATGCGCACTGATCTGTCCTGAGCAAAGTGTGTAGGGTGGGAGGGAGACTGTTCTTCTAGTGCAAGACAGATCTGCTGAAATTAATCAATAACCCGCACCATGTGTTCTGGAATGGTGCCCTGCCACGGAAAACAATTTCTCAGGCTCCAGTTGAGCAATGTCGGAGGGCATCTGAGAGTCACATCCAGAAGGGCTCTAGTCAGCGAATCAACTGCATTCTTATTCCCCTAGCTGGCTGGGGCATGCTGGGAGTTGTAGGCCAAAAACATCTGGGGGCCCAAGCTTGGAGAACACTGCCCCTAGGGGCTGGGTATTCCTCATAGCTGGCAGCAGCTCTTGCCTTCTCGGTGTTCATATCAGCACTATGTTCAGGCCTGATCCCAAGTGTAACGGGGGGGGGAGGTCATAGTTGCATAAACTATGAGCCCCCCCCATTACACTTGGGATCAGGCCCAAGCATAGTGCTGACAT
Source organism: Shinisaurus crocodilurus (assembly GCA_021292165.1). Classification (NCBI taxonomy): domain Eukaryota; kingdom Metazoa; phylum Chordata; class Lepidosauria; order Squamata; family Shinisauridae; genus Shinisaurus; species Shinisaurus crocodilurus. Next base: position 28,438,317 of record CM037881.1, read on the forward strand.
GAGCACTGAGAAGGCATTGTGCTGCCGCCCACAACCAGAAATCAATTGTGAAGTTGGTGCCTGGCTTACGTTCACACAACCCTTCAGATCCTTAACTGCTGCTCTTTGCGCACGAATGCCCGTTTGCTTCCCAAAGCCCATCTACCGAGCCATCTGCTTTTGAGGTTGGTGGCTTGTCAGTGTGATGGAACTGCCTGCGCTGACGCGCAGGAAGCAGAGAGAGGATGCTGGGGCTAAAAGCTCCCTTGAAGACTTCCTCTCCTCCCCTTGCATTCCCCCATGGGCTGGACCGCAGGATACCTGTCTTAGAAATGCAGCTACCTCTGGGACGTAATAGCGGTTTTCCAGCATCGAAGTGGCAACACCTGCATGGGGTGCCATTTCAGAAGGGGGGAGGCAACATAATCAGTAACGTTTAATCAAAGACCGTTCTTGGATATTAAATTGCAAAATGTGTCATTCGAGAGCTTTTTCATACCTCTTCATGCTTATAGCAGTTCCCTAAACGTGGATCAGTTTTACCCTTTGGGGTTCCCCCCCCTTCTTCTGTTCTATAAAAAGCAAAGGATTGTGTATCTTTTGGCATGCATGCCTAGGACTTAGAGCCTTTTAATTGTTCATAATCATAACTAGTCAGGCAATATGCGGAACTAATGAGTTGGTTAAAAAAATATAGGTATTTGTCAGGAACTATTACCCACTTATAAAGTCTGAAAGCGGGGGCAGGATGCCCCAATCCTCCTGGTTTTATTGAAAGGTATCCCTGAGTGTAAGGTAAAGTACAGTGTTGTTTTTTTAATAAATTAAAAGTCAGACAAGTACATACAGAGAGTTCAAGGCAGCTTTCTCCAACCTGGTGTCCTTCAGATATTTTTGACTCCCAACTCTCATCAGCTCAGCCTGCATGGCCAATTGTCAGGAATGCTGGGAGTTGTAGTCCAAAACATCTGGAGGACACCAGGCTGGAAAGGGCTGTTTTAAAGAAATAAGCTGCTGTTTCAAGGCCAGTATTAATTCTCCTTCCAGCACCCCCATTTTAAGGAACAAAGGCAAGGAATGGAGGAAGTGTTTGCTGAGCTTTGTCACTGAGAGATCAGTGCCCCATCCTTTTCGCCCCCAACCTTTGTTTACTTGGGAGATTCTCCCCAACCCAATCCAGCTTCAAAAAGTAAATCCTGGGAATTTGATCTTTCCTTCTAAGTGATCTTGATGTTGTTGCAGGGAGGGGAGGGGCTTTGTGACATCATGACCTGGACCAAAATTTCCCAGGAAATTGTCTGGCATACAAATTAAACAAAAATCCCATTGAGTAAAGAAAAGCCCTGAGAAGCCATTTAATTCCCCTTGTGCATGGCTGGATTGACTTGCAGAATCAAATCCATAGGTCCCTGCCCCAAGGAAATTACTATCTAAATATAAACAGAGGAGGTAGGGTATGTGTGAGCAAATGAAGTTACACCTCCTTAAAAGTTGGAGACTAAGGGGTTAAAGCCAAAAGTTTATTCAAAGACGGGGATGTTGAAGAAAAAAAATAACTAAGGTTTGAGTAATTTCCAGAGGTGTACCACGTTAGTCTGTTACACAGCAAAAACAACAAAGAGTGCTGTGGTGCTACAGACCTTTCACTGCTGGTACTTTCTGCATTTCAGTTCCCTCTGACAACTGAGTTTCCATCTGACCATCATCATCATCAGGCGATCACTCGTGACCGAGTAAGATTGTCTTCCGGGATAAAAGGAGGAAATTCTAAAGAAGATTGTGTAGACTCTAGCGATGGGTCCGTAAGTGACTGTGGAGGCCAATTCTAGTGTATACAGTCATGCCTTGGATTGAGAGCATAATTCGTTCCGGAAACGTGCTTGTAATCCAAAACACTCTTATATCAAAACGAATTCCCCCCCAAAAGAAATTTGTACCGAGATTTTTAATTTAAGCCATACTACAGTACTTGTATTGCAAGACGTCACTTGTATATCAAGTAATAAATAAATAAATAAATATTTAAAAATTTGCTTGTCTTGCAAAACACTCTCAAACCAAGTTACTTGCAATCCAAGGTATTACTGTATAGATGCACCAATTTGAGGTTAACACTTTGTACATCTGATGAAGTGGACACTGTCTACGAAAGCTTATGCCAGAATAAATTAGTTAGCCCCTACGTGCCACAAGACCCTTGGTTCTTGTTTTTGTCACATCTGAGCGGCATTTCAGCCCTCCCACAATAATCCTGTGAGATAACCTCGTTGGAGAGGAGCGGGTGGACTTGTCCAAGACTGTAATCTCTGACCTTCACAGATGAGTGAGGATTTGAACTTGGGCTTCCCACCTCCAAAATTAACACTCTACCCACTTATAAGGAAGTGTGTGAATAATTTTGTGACCCATTTTTCTGAGTGTATATGTGGCAGGATGCCATGACTGGAGGCTGCCTCCCACTACGGTGAAATAGACGTGGGTGCATTCCGCACAAGTGAGAAACTATATGTGGGATTCACCTAAATTAACCTATGCGGAAGTAACTTATGTGTAGGACTTTTCATGCTGTGTGAAACTTGGACATTTCCCCTTCCAAGCTGGTGTGTCAAAGCATTTGTGGTGAGCCTGTGTTGCGGGAAAGGCAATCTATACATGGGCAGAGGCATTCTTATTGCATTAAATGTTTCGGTGCCCAAATTTAAGTCTTGGTTAAAGGTAGCGCTAGCATGAATCAAGTGCTCTCTAGGTGTTATGGTGAAGCAAGAGCCATAGGTGTGCTGGACTTCGTTAATGAGAGCCAGTGTAGATTGAGCAGGGGTAAGCAACCTAGTGCCTCCCAGATATTTTGGACTATAACTCTCATCAGCCCCTGCCAGCATGGCCAATGCTCAGGGTTGATGGGAACTGTAGTCCAACATGTCTAGAAGACGCCAGGTTGCCAACCCCAGAGATTGCGTTGGATTTGTACGGGAGGAACCTTGGTTTAAATCCCCATTCAACCAGAAAACTCACTGGATGGCCTTGAGTTAGTTATTACAATTTGGCTTAGCCCTACCTCACATGGGAATCTTTGCACATTAGGATGAGGAGGGGTTGGCGGGGTGACCTATGAACAGAGCTGATGCTTCAGACCAAAGGTGCATTTAGCTCAGGTCTGCCTTATGGCCAATGCCACTAGTCAGGGTTGGGCAACCTATGGCCCTCCTAATGTTTTGGCCTACAGCTCCCTTCAGCCCTAGCCAGCATACCCAACGGCGAAGGGAATTGTAGGCCAGAACATCTGGCGGGCAGAACATCTGGCGGGCCACAAGTTGCCCACTTCTGCACTCTGCGCTGGAAGGAGCATCTAATGCAATGGACTGAGGCAGTAATGAAGCAATGGGGGGGATGAGTCTTAACAGATTATATTTGCTTACCTGTTACAGGTGTTGGCAACTCGAGGCCCTCCAGATGTTTTGGCCTACAACTCCCATCAGCCCTAGCCAGCATAGCCAGTGGTGAGGGATGATGGGAGTTGTAGGCCAAACCATCTTAAGTGCCATAAATTGCCCACAACACCTCCTCATTCTACAGTGCAAAGATTCCCATAAGGGTCTCTGGTAACTGTTCTGGCAAAGACCAGGCCTTGCTTGAGACCTCTGGAGAATGGCTCCGAGTCAAACTAGAATGTCCTGGGCAAGACAGACCAATAGTCTGACTAGAATGTGAGGCAGCTCTAGTGTGCCCTGCTGGTAACTCAGACTAACCCAGCCTGGTGCCCTCTGGATGTTTTGGACTACAATTCTCAGCATCCCCAACTATTACCCATGCTGGCTGGGGCTGATGGGAGTTGTATTGTGCAGGTTGGGGAAGGCCGGCCTAATCTGTCTCCCTGGCGTGGTAGTGCATTCAACCCGGAATCCTAAACGTATTTACTAGGGAGTAAGCTCCATTGAAATCAGTAGGGTTTACTTCGGAGTAGCATGGTTATGACAACAACAACAAGGTAGGGGGAGATGTTTTTTCTTGTGCCAGGGAAGCGCCGCAGGCTCCTGGCTTGCGCGCAGACCGAGGCTGAGCCTGAGACGCGGCGCGTCTGGGTGGAGCGTTGCGCCCGGGCGCAACAACAACAGCTCGCCTGCCACAGCTATAAATATGATGCCGCTTCCCCCTCGGCCCAGCCGCGACCTAACCCGCCTCCTCCTTTTCCATTTGCAGTTTCTGATTCGCAGCTCAGCTGAACTCCCACATCCGGCCGGTCCTCGCTCTCAGCCTCTCCCATGGGCTCGCCAGGTACGGTGCCGCGATCGCGTTGCGCGCTCTACAGCTGGGGCCTGAGGGCGGCCGTCTCCTTTCTCTCCCCCTCTTTCTCTCTCTCTCCCCCCCTCCCCCCCTCCTCTTGGCCTGTGCTCGCGGGGTTTTTGCTCTCCAGCGATTCAATTCTTCCCTTTCCCAGGGAAGTTGGGTGCCGTGATCAGAGAATAATAAACCCCCTTTTATTCTGCCGTTTGCCTTCGGGGATCAACTCACCCTTCTGGCTAAGGCCTGGATGCAAAGCCATTTCCCCCACCCCGCTGCAAGGCTTCTTTCTGGGGAGCCTGGGTGGTGATGGTAGTGAAAGGCTGCTTGCTTCACACACACACCCCCAACCCAGGGATCTGGACGCATCTCTTGCATGGGCGTGGCACAGCACCTGAGCCCTTTTTATAGAGGGCGATCTGCTCTTCCACGCTCCTCCGGGCCCTGCTGGCGTAGCTTGGAAGAGGAGCAGGGAGGGTGTCTTATTAACTGGTCAATTCTTCTGAGGCTCTTTGTCTGGGAGCAAAAGATTTCTCATTTCTGTTTGTCTGCGGCTTCAGTCTGTCTGTGTTCCCTTTTTAATGCACGGTTTGAGCCGGGTGGGTTTTGTTTCTGTTTTTTGGCTAATTTTTACAATTTACATTTGGATGGAAGCTTGTTTTGCAATGAAGACTGAAAACTCTCAAGTCATGAAAAGGAAAGGGAAATCAGCAGGCTGTACAGCTAGTGGCATTATACAATTAAAACATTTAGGGTGCAATCCTATGCTGGCCGGAGAATGCTGGGAGTTGTGGGACTTTTTTCTGCCTAAAACACACCTAGGATTGCACCCTGATTCTTTATTTTAAACGTAAAGCCCAGCCCAAAGACTCCAGTGACCACAGCCCGATTGGGGCCATTGTGTATGGAGATCTGTTGTAAATCATAAGGCATGAGGGTATGCTTTCCAGATATTCACCATTCCACAGCAAATCCACCAGAGGTGTGTAAAGCCCTCTCAAGTGTGTTTGCCTTCCCAGCATTTAGTAGCCAGGGCCAGCTCAAGGCTTTTTGCTGCCTGAGGTGGAGCAGCAAATGGCATCGCGCGCGCGCGCGCACACACACACACACACACACACACGGTGAGGCCAGCCAGTCAAGTTATTCCCCCCCCAGAATTTAGCTGTTGCAGCAAAAAACAACAGAGGCTTGTGACACCTTAAGGGTGCCAGCCATGTTGGCTGGGGAATGCTGGGAGTTGTAGGACTTTTCTGTCTAACCATGCATAGGATTGCACTCTTAAAAGGCTAAATGTGCCACAAGAACCCCACAAGCCTCTCCCCCTCCCTGGCAGTATAACAACAACAAACAATTTGCTGCCCTTTCAGGCAGCCATCTCACTTTGCCTAGTGGTAGGGCCGGCCCTGGTAATAGCCCATTATCGCTGTTCATATTTTATCTGGCATTGTTACTGTACCTTAAGAGCTCTTATTTATTTCTGGTGTATGTTGTGCTCAGCAAAAAAAAAAAAAAAAAAAAATGCCTTGTCAAAACAGGTCAATAAAACCCTTGAGTCCTGAGGACCAGCTCTGTGCTGATGATGGGGTGTCTTGAATGTGGGTGTCTTGTCTGTGTGCATCTGTCTCTAATCCTGCCAGGAGCCACTTCCTGCAGCTTTGATGACTGTCTTGTCTTTCTCTCCCTCTTCAGTATCGTTTGTTTTATCCAGGATGGCCGCTTGCGGAGGCACCACCAAAAATAGGCTCACGGTAAATAAGCACGTCTGGGACTTCCTGACCAAGGAGAGCCCAGCCAAGCTGGTCAAGCTGAAAGAGGAGAACAAGGTCAGTGTCTTGATCGATGGCGAGACCTCCGAGATCTACGTGCTGCAGATCACCATGCCCGCCCATGGGCCCAGCAACGGCCTCTACCTGGCCCGCAAGGCCCTCAAGGCACTGCTCAAGGAGACGGAGAAGGAGCTGAAGAAGGCCCAGCGCCAGAGCGAGCTGATGGGCTGCATGGCCTTGATGGAGAAGAACCGGGAGCATGGGGCGGTGGAGCTCCACCGTCGAGGGGCCGCCTTGATCTCTAGGGGGCAGCAGACCTCCGGGCCGAGAGTGGTCGGCAGTGGTGGAGGGGTGGCCGGCTGCTCACGGGGAGGAGGAGGTGGCAGCGGGGAGGAGGAGCAGGACAGCCAGTGCCCCATCTGTTTGGGGGAGATCCAGAACATTAAGACTCTGGAGAAATGCAAGCACTCCTTCTGCGAGGACTGCATCACGCGGGCCTTGCAGGTCAAGAAGGCCTGCCCCATGTGTGGCCGCTTCTATGGGCAGCTGGTGGGCAACCAGCCGGAGAACGGGCGCATGCTGGTCTCCAAGGACTCGAGCCTGCTGCTCCCCGGTTACGAGAAATACGGCACCATCATAATCCAGTACGTCTTCCCACCTGGCATCCAAGGAGTAAGTTGGGTTGATCACTCTCTGTGTATTTCTGATGTAACCCTGGGGGTGCTCCGACGTGGTGCCTGCGGGTGCTGGGGCACCCACACTCACCTCTCTTGGCGCCCACCAGGCTCCTTGCCCCCTCGGGTTGCTATTTTATTTCTTAAGATTTTTAGAATTAGAATGATTGATGGCGGGTGATGAGTGACAGCTGAGGGGAGGAGGAGTCTTTCCAGTCACGGGGTGGGGAGAACTGAGCTGCTCTTGGAGAGTCACTATGGGTGTGGTGTGGGGGAAACGCAACGGGGGCGGGGGATACCATTAACATGCACAAGCCTGAGAGCTAAGCCAATATTATTTCTTTTTATTTTATTTATTATTTATAAATAAAATTTGAAAAATACATTATTTATTTTTTAATTTTCATTTAAGGCTGACAGCCCACAACAAAATTGCAAAGTAGACATTGAAAGAAAGCCATCGGCCACAGGGAATATAGGAAGCTGCCTTATGACAGGCCAAACTTATGCACCCATCTAGCCCTGGCGCCCTCCAGATGTGTTGGGACTACAGCGCCATCATCCCCGGTCAGAGCAGCCTTTGGCTGAGCTGGCTGGGGTTAATGGGAGTTGTAGTTCAGCCCAATACTTGTCTACTCTCACCGGTGGTGGCTCCCCGGGGTCTCGGGGAGAGAGTCTTTCCCTGCCTTCTGCTGCTTGACCCGTTTTAACTGGAGAAGGCGGGGAATGAACCTGGGACCTGCTGCATGGAAATCATGAGCCACGGTCCCTCGCCAGCATTTTATATCGCTTTGAATCTTTCTTTTCCCATAATTAGTCTCCCAAGATTTAAAGGCCTTGTATGGAAAAAATCACAACATGGGGTATGATCCAGTCAAAAGTCAGTAGAAAGTAAAAGTGCTTGGGAGAGGTGTACAGTATAATCCTATGCATGTTTACTCCGAAGCAAGCCTCGCTGTGTTACGTTGAGGCTGACTCCTAAGCAAGTGTGCATAGGATCGCGGCCTTGTATGTGAAAGTGCTGAATTTTCACCGGATCGTGCTCATGATACGGGCCCAGAGCACATACTTACAATTTAATGAGAAAACTAGAGGAAAACATCCAAAGATGCCTTACAAATCAATTTAAAATATCACTTAAAAATCCTTTCTGTAACCATCACATGACCAGCTGAGCCTAATTTGAACGTCTGCAGATCCCTCCTCCCCTGTTCCATCTTGGGACTCTTGAGCATGCAGACGCTCTGACTTCACCATCAACTCAGATTCCGCCAGTGCCCCCTGCTTTTTAAAACATCTTGCACATTTTTTGGTAATCTTTTTCTTGGTCTAATAATGGTATTACACTAATAGGGGTTTTGGAATCTTAAAAATCAAGTTATTGTTTGAAGTCTACCCGATGCATTTAGACCTACTGCTCTTTAGCGAGGGTATTTTTCCACTCCTTGGATAAAGAGACCAGAAGACAGAAGGCAAAGGAAGATAAGCTGTCTCTTAGGAAAGGAGTGGGGAAAATACCTTTGGGTAACAGCCAGCTGGAAACAAAATTGGGGTAAGCATTAAACAATAAGTCCACTTGTTAGGATGCCTTTGGGATGTTTTCCTCCTGGTTTTGCTTCTGTGGATTCATCTTCTGGGTTATAATCTAATGAAGAAACTAGAAAGATGCAAGGGGGAAGAAGATTGGGGCGGGGGAGAAGCCGGTGTGAACAGATGGGTCTTCAGCAAGCCAAGTGAGGCGCGGGGGGGGGGGGGGGGGAGAGGTCAGAAAGGCTCGCAATATTAGTTTCCGGGGAAAGGATGGAGGCGTGAGATTGATGTAGTACTGTATTCTGTCACTTAAAAGGGGGGGGACTCCCATGGGTATTCCTGAGGATATGTCTAAACTGATACTAGTACCCGTGCGCTTCTGAGTGGTGACAAGTTTCAGGGGTTCCAACGGTTAACCAGAGTTCTGTTTCCTTCGAAGGAGGGTCACTGGAGACTTATGATGTTTCTGTGCTGTAAGGTTTATTTACACACACATACAGGCTGAGCATAAATTGGGGGTTCACAGCATTACCACTCCCAACAGATTTCTGTTCCCAGTCAGATGTCTAGGGGAAAACACTGTGCGACTGGATTTCCTGCAGAGAGCAAAGTCGTCTCTCTGCCTCCTTTTCAACCCCAGCACAGGCTGCTGACTTCCGGCTATACACACACACACACACACACACACACACACACACACACGCGCGCGCGCGGTCACTTGCCCCTTTCTCTTGTCTATTATTGTATTTCTTTATTACACTTATTTATATGCTGCCTTTCAGGATACAAATCCTACCAAGGCGGCTTACAAGTAATATGAAAATAATAAAGCAACAATAAACAACATTAGGGTGCAATCCTACACGTGTTTGCTGGCTGGGGAATGCTGGGAGTTGCAGGACTTTCTTCTGTCTAAACATGTGTAGGATTGCACCTTTAATAAATTAAAATAAATAATCAGGATCCCTCCCATCTACCCAGTTGATGGTAGATGGCCCTGAAGTGGGAAGGCGAGTCCAGCTGGAACAGGACCTGAAGTCTTTCCCTTAAGTGTGTGTTTTGCACCAGGATCCAGTTGGTGGACCTCTGCTTTCTAGTAAAAAAAAACAAAGCAGCTCTCACAAGTCTGATGTCTGCCCACCCCTGTTGTATTATCTTTTCATGAGGACTATCTCCAGGTTCACAGTATGTAGATGACAGCTTAAAATCAGGTGTAGTATTTGCTATTGGAATAAAAATGCTCATATAATTTGATACAATCAGGCGATCACTCGTGACCGAGTAAAATTGTCTTCCAGGATAAATAAAAAAAAAAGAAAATTTACAAAAAGGAGATTTTAAAAGGAGGAAAATTCTAAAGAAAATTGTGTAGACTCTAGCGATGGGTCCATAAGTGACTGTGAAGGCCAATTCTAGATCCACACAGCTTCCCACAGTGAGGACACAGGTTACCAGATGGAAGATGGTCCTGTAAAGGATTCATTTGACGTGCTTTTCGCTTAGCACGTTTCTCCCTTTCACCTTGCACTCGAGCTTCTTCAAAGTCCATAGAACCTTTGTGAAAGGCCAACCTCGAGTTAGATCGTTCATGGGCCAGAGCTTCTCAGTTTTTGATGTTTATATTGCTTTTTTTTTTTTACATAATTAAAAGAGGGAGGACCCTAGGATCAACATTCTTAACAATAATAAACAATTTTACTAATAAAAGTAAATTTCTTATGGAATCAGTACGAGGTAGGAAGAGTTCCTCCCTACATTATCTTGATCGCACCAGATAAGCCAGTTGAACAAGCATGTGTATTCGATGAACTTCGTAAACATGGTAAATAGTACTTTTATTTGTTAACCAAGTCATCGTTCCTTACGTTTTGAATTCAATTCCCCAAAGGCACTTGGAGGGGAGATGTACATGCCACCTGCCCCAGTTTTTATCCTCACAACAAAGATTTGAAAGCTTTTGATGTTTCCATTCTTCCTCTGTTGTAGTCCCCACCCCACTGCATAGGAAATTCAATACAACTGCTTCTGTGTATCATTCTTTCCTCCTGTTCCTTCAGCATTCTCAGAAATCTTTCATTTCTGCTGAGATCTGAAAGGCCTTTGTGCAGTCTCCCCTAACCTGTTGGACTGCAACTTCTACCATCCCCAGCCAGCATGGCCAGTGGGAGGTGTGGGAGTTGTAGTCCAACACATCTGGAGGGCAGCAGGTTGGGAGAAGCCTGTCTTAGTAAAAGCAAGATGGTCCAAGCTCTAGCCAATAAGGTTGGGGTCAGGGCAGGCGTTTCACCTTGTGCCATCCCAGGCTTCACCGCCTGAGTGTGCAATCCTATGCCTGTTTAGACAGAGAAAAGGCCTACAACTCCCAGCATGCCCCAGCCAGCTGGCTCGGGCATACTGGGACTTGTAGGCCTTTTTTTCTGTCTAAACAGGCATAGGATTGCACCTTACGTGTATCGTAATCCACCTGCTTTTCCGGGTTAACGGTGGATTCTTCTCGCCCTACCTCGATCCCCTTCTGCAGGTGGAGCATCCCAATCCCGGTGTCCGCTACCCAGGCACTACCCGCGTGGCCTACCTTCCCGATTGCCCCGAAGGCAACAAGGTGCTGGCGCTGTTCCGCAAGGCCTTTGACCAACGCCTCACCTTCACCATCGGCACCTCCATGACCACCGGCCGGGCCAACGTCATCACCTGGAATGACATCCACCACAAAACCAATTGCACTGGCGGGCCGCAGCTGTAAGGACCTGCCATGGGATGTGGGGAGCGAGGGAGGGTGGGTGTTGGGGAGGAGATAAGCTTAGTGGGGCTGGGTCACCAAGCCTGGTTTAGTGGGTAACCTAGAGGGTGCTTGGGACTCAGCAAGATCCTATAAGACCCAGAAGCCTTGGCATTATTAAGGAGTAAGCGCGTGCTCTTTCTGGCTCCAGTAGGGTGTGCGTTCAGAATAGCTGGCTTGTTCCTGTAGTACCTCATTGTGACACTGGAGGGTGGTGGATGGAATCGTCCTTTTCCCTGTTAGGCCTGTTACTTAGGGTTCAAGGCTGGTAACACAAACATTTACCTTGTACCATGTACAGTAATACCTTGGATTGCAAACATAATTCGTTCCGGAACCGTGCTTGTAATCCAAAACACTCTTATATCAAAGTGAGTCTATGGCAGGCATGAGCGGGGCCGATTTCGTGGGGCAGGCGAGCGGTTACATCCCTACACTACTTGTATTGCAAGACGTTGCTTGTTTATCAAGTCAAAATTTATTTTAAAAATTTGCTTGTCTTGTAAAACGCCCTCAGACCAAGTTACTTGCAATCCAAGGTATTACTGTACCATGTAATCACTCTGGGACCAGGGGTGTTGAACCTCTTCGAGCACAAGAGCCAAATTCCATTTCGGAGAAGCTCTTGGGGGGCCACATTCGAGTGGTGAGTGGGACTGGACAGGGCCCCAAATACCAGCATATTTTAGTTTGAAGTGTTTCCTGCCAGTAACTAAGCCTTAGGAGTTCCCTCTTAGAATGTGGGGGGGGGGGGACACACTGCACAAAGGCAGAGAAACCACCAAATGATTGGGGGGAAAGCGATGGGGCATCTGGGAAATCCTGGAGGACTGGATTTGGCCCCCAGGCGGGCCGGATTTGGCCCCCAGGCTTGAGGTTCTACACCCGTGCTCTGGGGTGTGGGCAAGTTTTAACCCATGTTATAGGTGAGAAGCTGGGCTTTTCTTCTCCATACGACGGGGGGAGCTTTCAAACATGCAGCTTCACATCTGCAGCCTGAAGTGATAACAGTTGAGGGAAAGTTTAACTACTGGTGCATGTGTGTGTCTTACATTTTTGTCGCACACTTGCCCCAAGGAACTCAAGAGTGGCCGACCTGGTTTCCCCCCCCCCTCCCATTTTATCCTCCCAACATCCCTGTGAGGTAGGTCAAGCTCAGAGATAGTGACTGGCCCATGGTCACCCTGTGAATTACACGGCTGAGTAGGGATTTGGACCTCCCTGGGTCTCCCTGGTCCTAGTCCAACACTCTAACCACCACACCGCTCTGGTTCTTATGCTTGATTCCTATCTATGTTCATGCTGTGCCTGAGGCAAAAGTGGTTAGCCAAGGCCATTGCAAGAGCTGAGGCGTGACGCCATATGTCTCTCAAGTCTGCTTTCTCTTTGTTGGTCCTGCTCCATGGATGTACCGCAGAACCCTATATCTTTCAGTGAGCAGAGTGGGTGAATTCTCCATCCTGCTGCACAAGCGTGTAGTCTTGGCCAGCGTCTTTAAATAAATAAATAAATAAATAAATCAGGGGACGGTTCCTAGCATCTCTGGTGAGGAACCCATGTGCAGCAGGTCATTAGCCGGGCCTGTTGCACCACACAGTTGATGCATGTGAAGCAAGGGAACACAGCCTAGGACGCACCCCAGACTCCGCTGCACATTGCAAGGGTGGGAGTGGTGGAAATCAGTGGGTGCTGGCTGGGCAAATTGTCATTTAGGGATGTTTGTCCACTGGTCTCCTCCTTGAGGGATCCCTGGTAAGCACCGAAGGAATCCCAGAGTTGTTTGGAAACTTAGTAGTAGGCTAAGCTGTCAGAGCCTAGTCTATGGAGGATAGGTTCATGCCATTTCGTCTCCATTTCCTCCCAGGTTTGGCTATCCTGATCCTACATACCTTGCTCGGGTGCAAGAGGAACTACGGGCCAAGGGTATCACCAATGACTGATCTGGTTTCCTTGCTGCCCACATGCCCAGGAATGGCTTGTTGTTTCTGCTGAGACCAGCCATTGTGGAGGGAACTTCCTTATCTGTTGGAGCCAACTGTCTTGCGATGTGATCTTGATCCAGAGTGCAGAGCCTGGGCGTTCGGGCTGAGATGACATTTCCAATGGAACTGGTTGCTTGAAAGACGGGCCTGTGGAAGCAGAGGCCTGTGGAAAGCTGTGTGTTTGTGGAGAATGAATTAGAGACATGCATTTGAATTGGTTGGGTAAGAAAGCTCAAGCCAATCTACGCATCACACAGAGTGAGATGGTAGGGTTTGGGGCTGTACCACTTCAAACTGCTAGTGGGGAGGGGGCATAATTTTGAAAGATGGCCCGTGTGTTTACAAAGAAAAGAAAAAACAACTCCCTCATGTAGTAAACAAGCACATAGGGGAGAGAGCTCCACTAAACCTTTCTCCCTCATTAGCTAGGCCACTACATGCAGGGAGGTGTTTATTTTGTTTTAGATGGGGAAACATTCAAAAATAAGACCACCACCACCTGCAGTCTAAAGGAACACACAGTCCAGGATTCTGCCACCTCATCCTGTGTAATAGTAAGTTGGCTCTTAGGGCCAGAAACAGATGGGATGAAGGGGCCAGCCACAGTTTTGTTTTGTTCACATGTCTGCTCCATTCACATTTCAAGAGTGGGATGGGGGGGGGGGATTTTATTTTTACATCCAAAGGGGCGTGCGGGTGTGGGGAGCCAAACCTTTCCCCCCTCCCCACACTCCCATTTTTCAGGCGTCTTTCTCTCAGCCAAGGTTGTTTCTGCAAATGGAGCCAGGCTGGGAGAGAGGCTTTGGGGAGGAAAGCTGTGGATCCGGGGAGGGTTCTTTGCGCCTCACGTGGACGCCCCTTTTGATGAAAAACATTAGGCCTCTCCCTTTTTGCTTCTATCATGTTGGTCCTCTGTGGGATGGACGTAGGTGAGATTAAAAAGTGCCGGTCTGTGGGGGGGGTTGCCTGAGAGAAATCGGCGGCTTGCCCAGGGTGCCCATGGCAGAGGCTGGTTTTTAAATCCAGGTCTCCTAGCTGGGCAGCCATTTTATATGACCACAATGGAGCTCTTGAGCGTGGGAGTTCATAATCTGCCCACGAGGATGCCAAAATCGGGCTGAAACCCAGCGTGCATCTTCATTCTGTTCTTTTCTTGCCCCCTAGCCCTTCTCACAGAATTCTAAGACACTTTGGGAACTGGATTATTACAAGCAGAATAAAATTAAGCAAAGCACACTTGCAGAATTGGTATCATTTGGGCACTGAAGGCACAGTGCCAGGGTTTGGCTTAAAGTGAGTGGGAGACAGAAAACAGGACAGTTGCATGGATTTATATGGGGTAACGGTGACAGAATGGGGAATGGAGAGTGAAGCTTATGACCATGCTTGGACCTTTGTACACAGCCTCTTCCCTTGTTCTCTGCTACCCCTTTCCACCCCTTGCTGGTCACTTGAGCTGCCCAGCCATCTGAGAACCTACCCATCCTCTCCCATGCGGCTAATCTCCAGGATCAGCATCAAGCCCAACTTGGTAGAACTTTCCGGAATCATTGGACTGTCCCTTCACGTCGGCTAGGCAGGCAGTGGCTTGTCGACTCTGGTCACCAAACAACGCACTCAACCACCCTCTCTGGCGAGGATGGTTGGCAATCCCATGGACCATGTCTTCTGTGTATATATACTTTCCGTGCTGGCATATCAGCTGTCATGTAATTAGCCCAAACAGGTCCCGCTTGGGACAACTTGTGTCGTTTGGAACTTAGCTGGGCCCGCCCAAACTTCTTGGCTGGTCTCTATGCTCCTGAACTTGGCACCTACCTGTTGTTGAGTGTTTGGGGGAGGGCAGGGTGGGGGGGAAGGGATGTCTCTTGGCTAACTGTATGCGTGTTGCCTCCGGCAGAGATGAATTCTAATATCCAGTTTGTCTTGTACTGGCGAGAGCTTCCCTTGGATGCACAGTTTGGACAATGGGGCTTTCTTCGCTGTTTTAAAAAGAGTAACTGAAAATACAACTCGTTCTTCTGATCTTTTGGGGAAAGTATGTGTGGCAGGGGTGTGTGGGGTTTTTTGTTTTTGTTTTGATTTGATTTTAAAATTTTGATGTGGGTCGGGTAATGGCATCTGTGGCAATTTTTATGTCAGCCTTGCAAATGAGTCCACAGAAGTTCTTAGCCCATGGCAGTTTTTATCACCCACCTGACTACACCTGGTTATGATCTTACTTATTTGATTATTATGTTTATTTACTGCCTTTCTGCCTATGCACGCAAGACGGTCTGCAATTTAATCGTCATAACCATTGGATGGACACAGTAGAAAAAAGGATAGGGGAGGGAGAGAGAACAGGAAAGTATGCAAATGTAGGTATCAATCGATAAATATTACTTAATTGTGAGAATTGTCGTCAGGGAAACAATTCTGGGAGGGGAAGAGCCAAACTGCAGTCTGTCCAAGGCAAGCTGATGGAGTGAGCCTTGCTGTGTCACCTCTCTCTCATATTTCTGGTATATCAATAGCCTTTTAACAAAAGAGAAGTACTGTTTTTCTCTCCCAGCTTGCAAAAAGTTTCTGAGTTGGTCACCTGGAGCTGATTCTTCCTCTCCACAGGTGACCAGGTGAGTGGCTATATGTAAGCCAGTTTTTAGATAGATACTGTATTTTTTCTGATTGAAGTTTTGAGGTAGGAGTTCTTTTTAAAGGTACTACAGTGTCCTGTCCTGTATATTGTACAACTCCCTTTTATCTAAATCCATTGGGCTCAGAACTCTATTTTTAGTTATATGTTGCCTTTCTGCCTAACAGGCCTCCAGTTTGTTTATCTGCACAATATCTGCTGGAATGGAAGGGGCAGACTTACTGACACATAATGCAAAGATGTATGATGTCCAGAACAAGAGGGGCTGAGCTACAGAATTGTGGGGGCAGAGAGAAATCACAGGGAAATTTCATCTTCATCATTTTTAATACTTAAAAATCTGAGACTTCTTGGCTCAGATTTTCTTTTCCTTTCAGTCTCCACCAACAAGTGTTTTCCGCTCTTAAAGAAAACAAATGTGTCTAAGGCTGCAATTCTGTACCCACTTTCCTGGGAGTAAGCCCCACTGAACCCATAAACTGGCAATCCTGTGGATACTTAAAGCCTCATTGAAATTGGAGGGACTTCCTTCTGAGTTAACATGCATAAGATTGGGCTACCTGTCCCATGCAGGGGCAGGGAGAGCAGAAAAAGTTTAAAATGATGGAAATAAATACAACTCAAATAAAGAATGTTGGTGAGGAGGGGGGAAATGTTTGTGAGATGGGTTTCCTGCCAGACGAAAAGTTTCAAAAAAACAAACACACTCCAGAGTTGTAAGGCTGGCCTTATCAAGTTTGAGATATATCGGGCTTGGGTCATCTGAAACTCAAAAGGCCTAGTTATTTGGATACGAGAGGCACAGGGCTGTTCATTTTGTTTGATTGCACATGGAATGTATTTGGTACAGTCTGGATTCCTGCAAGTATCGGCTTCTTGCCTTAAAAACAACAACCCCAAACTCTAGTATCTAGCCCAGGGCTCTCCAACCTTGGGTCCCCAGATGTTGCTGGCCTACAGCTCCCAGCATTGCTAATGGCAAGGGATTCTGGGAGCTGTAGTCCAGCAACATCTGGGGACCCAAGGTTGGAGAGCCCTGTCTAGCCCTTATGGTTGAAATGTTTTGACATAGTACCTGCACTCACTACCTGCGTTCGGCTGGCTTGTGCTGGAGGTAAACTCCCACCTGTGCAAGATTCCTACTTGATCTGCAGTAGTTTGGTGTGTTAATTGCCATAACATTGCTGTTGTGTCGCTAGGATATCTGGAAGGCACACTGTAAGTGGTTCTGGAGTAGAGGGTGTGACTACTTCTGTCCTAGCATGAGTGGTGCTAGTGGGTGCTTGCTAAGACCCAGAATCCAGTAAATGGCACTGCAAGCTGAGAGTTATCATTTTCAGTGTTGCAGCTAGGTAATTTTAGACCCTGGACTTCATGAAAGCTAAGCAGGGTCAGGCCTGGTTATTACTTGGATGGGAGACCCCTTCTCTAGTTTCCTACATTGAACAGGGGGTTGGACTCGATGGCCTTGTAGGCCCCCTTCAACTCTATGATCCTATAAATCTATGTTGGCGGGGGGGGGGGGGCTTTTGATGTCCGTGTCTTATTACTTCAGTAGTGAAGCACGCAACAAACATTTCTCTTCTCCCATTCCATGCTTCACAACTGCTTCTACATTCCTGCTGTCAGCAAAATGAAGCAAAAACCTATTTACCAACCCTGATTTTAAAAAAAGAAATACTCTGAGCATGTGCAGTTTGGCATTTTAAACTCCAATCATAGCAATATGTTTACAGGAATAGAATGAAGTATGCTTCTGATGACAAACACATTCACTTGGGAATAATCATTAGTTTGTTGTAGAAAAGGATAACACATATAGTTACAATAATACAATGAGTGTCTGTGACCATGTATGTGCCTAGTCGGCTGACCCTCATTTCTAAAATGTTTAAAAATAAGAGCCCTGATGGCCCTGGCATACCCATGCCAGCCCAGGTGCTGATACAGGAGGCCAGTTTGCGCAATCACCACAGCCCAATAATCCTACAACAGACCATGGGTTATTTGAGGGTTGTTTAATTCAAAATGGCCACTGGCATGCACCACAATCCACCGTGGCTTAAATAAGCCACAGTGGGCTGCCATGTTCATGCAAACCCAGTCATGGACTATTTGCCACTTCCCCCATGACCTGCTGCTCTCCGCATGGTCATTTAGTAGTAGTAGTAACGTTTATTTGTGTAACCAAAGCCATTACAAAAATGATCAAATCAGATAAAATACTTTAAACAGATAAAAGAAACATTTGACCAACATTCCAGCAATAAAACTATTCATCTAAAATATTTGGTTTATCTTCACTACCAATTTTCCTTCTTAAAATTGACGCTCTAAAAGCAAAACAGGCCACCTTTTCAGGGATAGAAGGAGAACTATCCCCTAATAAAAAATTAATCAAATACCTAACAGGTCTATTAGATGAAAGATCTAGGTCTATAAACAGGGCTGCTCTTAAGGTCTGTCATTTGGTCATTTGGGTGGGGGCCCTGGACTAGCTACAGGTACTTTCCAATTCACGGGACCAAAGGTGAGGGTGAAGGACCAGGAGTGTTGGGAATGACACAAAGTGGGTACACCTCCAGGGGTCTTCGAGGTGCCATTTCGGGCCACGTGCTTTGCTCCTTGGTGATTAAGGGCCGGGATGTGTGAAACTCATTGTCTTGTATGGGGACCTCCCAAATCCTGAAGCTGCCCTGCCAGTTGTGTAGAAATAGGTGTAGTTCTCTTGAGGCTGGACTACCTTGGCAAATACAGGTTCCCAAACCCACATTGCTAAGGTAAAGTTGATGGGTGGGTGGAGGGTGTGTTTAAACCTGTCTCCTCCTCCAGCTTGGCTTATTTCAGGTCTCAGAACCTGGCTGGGGGGAAAGCAGCCTTGAGGGCTGGGGAAACGGAAGGCAAGAGAAGAGTTAATGCTTCCCTCCCACTCCTGCGCCAATTCTCCTATGTGCCCCACTCCTGCATTAGCTTTGTGAGGCAAGCACATTGAATCAGAAGCCCACTGGTTGCCTTGCAAATGTGTAGTTCTGTCCTGAAAGATATCCTCTGTAGGTTCTTGGTGCAAAGGCCTGTGGGATAGCTGCCATATTGGTTCCCAGTCCTGTGGCCAAGGCAAAGAGGAACTGCAGTGATCTAATCACCTCTGTCTGGATAGCCACTGCAGTACAGAAATAGGAGTACTAATGTTTCAAAAATGCATTCGGCTCAAGAATTTTGGAGATGACACTTTGGAGAGGCTAGGCCTAAGTCATCTCATTGCCGTACCATTGGTCATCAGTCCTCCTGTTCCCATACTTGACCGATACCCCTTCCTCTCGCTACTGCACACTGAACAAGTCTATGCAAGATAAGCAAATGTATACATATATTTTGCGTAGCTTAATTTTATCGCAGTATTTGACCTTTCATGGTATGGAATTCAAGTAGGGTGTGTGTGCTTTGTGTCTGTTTTGTGTAGAACATGACCAGCCCGGATTCCAGTCCCATCTTGCCTGGTGCATCTTAAGTATGTTACATTAGCCGATGGATTTATGTCAAGGCAAGAACCATGCAGGCCGGACAAGAGGGGGCACCTAGACTGGAGGGTTTCCAGTTTGGTAAATAGCCCAAGGTCAAGCCAGGTAGCTAAGCAGTGAGACATCTGTCAATTGTATCTCATGTTCTACCCTCCTGAGCATAAGATTTGCCTGATTCTGTGCAGGTCAGGACATGTACTAAATTGCCATTCTGGGTTGGATTAATTATCTATTGCAGGGGCCTTTCAGCACGAATTCCATTTCAACGAAGCTCTTGGGGGCCACATTCCAGTGCTGGGCAAGGCCAAAGATACTAGCATATATGTTTGCTTACAGCTCTTAACTGCCAGGAACTAAGCCTTAGGAGAGGCCTTTTAGAAGGGGGGGGGGGGGAACCGCAACAAAAGCTGGGAAATCACCAAAAGATAGGTGGGAAGTGGGAGGGGGCTTGGCCATCAGGGGTGGATTAGGACTCCAGGTGTGAGGCTCTGCACACAATCCTATGCATGTTTACCCAGAAGCAAGTTCCAGTCTGTTCCGTGGAGCTCACTCCCAGGTAAGTGTGCACAGGATTGATGGGTAAGTAGATAACGCTGAAACACTCACAGACAAGGCATGATGGAGATGC
This sequence comes from Shinisaurus crocodilurus, assembly GCA_021292165.1. Lineage (NCBI taxonomy): Eukaryota > Metazoa > Chordata > Lepidosauria > Squamata > Shinisauridae > Shinisaurus > Shinisaurus crocodilurus. The sequence goes on from CM037881.1 coordinate 28,458,086, forward strand.
CCAGTTTCCTGTTTGTTGCTAAACATGCCCAACTCCTTCGGTCTTTCCTCCTACGACTTGGCCACCATCTTTGTCGCCCTCCGCTGAACAGGTAATGAAAGCAGCAACTTTGAGTGATATAACAAAAGGGAGGGAGGTTAACAAGAGGTGCCTAGCAACAAGCAGAGCAACCTCACAAAGGTTGAGAGAGAGATTCCTGGGCAGGTGTTAGCCACTGCCTCCAGTAGGCCAAGCCTTTCACTAGAGCAGAGTCTAGTCCAGGGGTGTTGAGCCTTTTAAAGCTCAAGGGCCAAATTCCATTTTTGAGAAGCTCTCGGGCCGCTTTCCAGTGGTAGGTAGGGCTGAAGGCAAAGGAGGCAGGGCCAAAATAAAAAAAATACCAACGTATTTTAGCTTAAAGCTCTTTCTGCCAGTCACTGAGCCTTAGGAGAGGCATTTCAACCTTTGAGAATGGGGAAAAGCAGCACAAAAGTCAAGAAACCAATGATTGGAGGTCAGTGAAAGGGGTGGGGCCAAGGGAGGGGGTGGGGCCATCTGAGGAATCTCAGGGGGCCAGATTTGGCCCATGGGCCTGAGGTTCAACACTATTGGTCTCACTGGTATATCCACAAGCCAGGAAGGTGTTGATTTCAGGCATTTCCTGAGAAGGCAGGGCTTCCTTTTATGCCATGAATGTATTGGGAAGACTGAAGCTACAACAGATCAAGAGGTCATCATACTGGGGGTTAAACAACTCTCGTATAGGTAACCCATGGCCTGTTCTGTGTGAACTGGCCCATTGCCTTGCTAAATCAGACCAAGGTCTGTCTGCTCCTGAGCTGCCTCCGTCAGTGGTCCAGCAGATTTAGCAGAGAAACTCAGAATTGGGGCAAGTCAGAGATGGCCATAGCATTTGCCCACATGGGTTCAGACAACACAATAACCCTCAAGGGTTGAGTGTGGGTTGTCGTTGAACCGTGGGTTGTCGTGTTGTCTGAACCCAGCTGCGCTAACAAGCCATGGCATGTTAAATACGAACAACCCATGAAGAGAACACATGGTTTGTTGTTGGGTTGTGCACTGTGGGTTATTGACCATGGTTTGTTATCTCGGCTGGGTTCACAACATGATAATCCACGTTTCAATGAGGGTTCAGTGTGGGTTATTGTGTTGTTTGAACCCAGTCATTATCTGGTAATTGGCAGTTTACTGCCACTGATTGTGGAGGCTCCATTTCAGTTAACCTGGCTTATAGCCCAGATAGACCAAATGTCCTGTGAATTTGTGCCCATCACCACATCTTGAGGCGATGATTTTCCTACCTAAGCGAATTATGTCTTCTGTGAGAAATATTTCCTTTTGTTTGTTTGTTTGTTTATTTGTCATGCCTTGGAACTGTTGTACAGGTTATCCCAGCTGAAACTACCACAGGAAGTGCCACTACCGATCTGCAAATCAAATTGAGTTTGCCATCCTGTGCACATTTACCTTTGCCTATTGGGTGGAATGAAATGAAATGAAATAAATAATAATTAAAAATAATCAGCTCATTAGCCCCAAGTAAGCACAGCTTATTTCCATGTCAGAGAGACTATGTTGCAGAGACTATGTGGCCTGGCTACTTCTGGGATTTTATGGTAAATAGTTTGGTCTTCCCAAAACTTAGAACAAAAATGTCCCCCGCCCCCCAAGTCTGTCATCTGCTGAACTCCGTTACTCTTTGCAAAAGAATATGGGATAGTTGCATGAAGACTAGCATCAGCGTTGAGTGGGGACTAGAATTGTTTAAAACTAAATGGAATAATCTTGAAAATTAGTGCTGAGTAAAACCAAGCATTAAAAAAAAGATATGCCAAACAGAATATCTGTTCTCTTTTAGCATGAAGAAGGAGGTTGTACCTCCAATACATTTTTGGACTTTTCCAAACCATTATGGATTGGGCTCTTGTTTTCTTTTCTGAGCGCAAGGGAATAGGACTCTCTTGAGGCATGAGGGATTCTGGGCCAAAACCAGCTGTCCTGGCTCCTTGCCCTTGAGAATACAGCTCAGAAATCAAGCCAGCATGAACGGGCGGGGTGGGACTCTAGAAGTTTTATAAAACCTTACTCTTCCCTTCACAGCAGATCAGAAATCCTGACTATCTGGCTCCATAGCCTTCTTCCTGTCACTGCATTTGAGAATCTTGTGGAATACCCCGGTAAGATCCACTTTGGGGGTTGGGGAAATGCTGTTCTAGCGAAAAGCGCGCTGATATATGCAGGATAGAGTGAAGCTTTCAGGCAGTACTTTACAGGAGATAAAGCAGGACATGGTAAGATATTACTTAATGTCAGGACTGGGAACATGTGGTCCTAGTCCAGATGTTTTGGCCTACAGCTCCCATCATCCTTCATCATTGGCTATGCTGGCTAGGGCTGATGGAAGTTGTAGGCCAAAACATCTGGACTAGGAGCTCAAGTTGCCCAGCCCTGCTTTATGCTGCAAATATCGAATCTTTTCACAGTATATTTGGTCACTTTAAATAGTTGCATGCTTGCCTTACGGAAAAATTAAGAGGCCAAAGCTGGTCCAGGATAAAATGGACCACCTTCCACCATTCCACATACTGAAGCCAACCAAACTGGCAATTGAATCTCAATTCAACATTGGGCAATGGGGCAGCATCCTCCACTGCCCCTGAGGGCAGCAGGGTAGCTTACCGTAGAGCATAGCGCAAATGGCCTCTTAAAATTCCCCACCATACTGTGTAGGCAGAGAATCTGATGGGACCATTTTGCCAAGTTCCTTCAAGGGGAGGAGGAGGAGAAATTTTCTAACTTGCTCAGGGGTTCACTATAAGCATTGGCAGCAGCACTGAAGTGGTCACCTTTTACCTCAGACAAGGACAACGAGGACCAACTCGGGTTATTGGAAAAAGGTTTATTGTGCACAATAGGTCCTGCGGACTGTGTCGCAAAGCAGAACCCCGGGCGGGGCTTTTACAACCACTTTTATAGCATACATAAGTCTGGTCATTTGGCAACAGTTCTTTACATTGGTTAGCAAGCTCAAGACAAAGGGGAGCTTGCTTTAGGGGAGGGGGATTTCCTTACAAGGAGACAGGAGGATGATCTTATAATCAAGCAGCTGGTAGGTATTATCTGATCTTGGTCACGTAGGCAGGGTGAGACAGCAAAACACCTCAACCCTTTTGAATCAACATAGCCATTGTCGGCCATTGTCAGTCAATGCCACAGTCATTACCCTGGCAATCTGTCTACATGCTTGGCTAGAATCTCTTGTAAGATTTTATTTTAACTATTTTGTTTCCTTCACTCCTCCCCTTGAAACTTCAACACCTATCTGGAGTTTCACCCTGGGGGATGGGGCGATACTCTCACACAGCCAGGACCTGGGCAGCCGCCCTTTTTCTGCCAATAGGCTCAGGCTATTTTGGATTGTCCGGACCACAATAGGGAGGATACAAGGGAGCAGGATGCAACCCATTGCGATTAGCCCTATCGCTTGCAACCCTGGTAACTTGGGGAACCATTTAGAGAAAGCTTTTCCTAGATCGAGCCCTTCTTAGGTCTGGACTGGATGCATATGTAAGCCATAGGATTACATTCAAGCAGAATAACAATAAACATTGGCTACAGGTTATGTGTTTATACAATACAGAAATTACATTTTGAAACTACACTTTACCACATTCTCTCCTTTTGATTCTAAGTGAATGCACACTGAGGGTCACTTTTAATTAAAGGCTGATAGGTAAGGCTGGTTCAGACTGAGCTGGAGTTGACATCAGTTCATCTCGTCCGATCCTCTGGGTGTTGTCTTTGATGGTCGTCCCGTCCGAGGTCTGAGATGATATTGATGTTTTGGCACAAATTCTTCTGTTTCAGGGGAAGAGGTTTCTAGCACGTTCCCCCGAATCGTTGGAGGCGTTATTATGTCCTCATTCTTGTTTCGGGTTTGAGGCCTTTTATGGCTGAAGTCCTTGGCACTTCACAGCATTAAGTACACTTCCTTTCGCTGTACTTGAATATGAATCCATTCACCTGGGACAGAGTGTCCCTCCATGCTGGGCTGGTGCTGAGCCGCCTTCACCCGTGAATGAAGAGTCTTCACACATCTCACCAGGGCCTTGCAGTAATTCTGAATTGAATGTCTCATCAACATCTTACGAGGGATCAGGTCTCACCACTCGACCTGGCCTGGATCTCACACACACAAGGGCCATGGAAGGTGCATCTGGCCACATCAGTCTTGTCTCTGTGCATACTTTGGCCAGCTTGTCTTCTAATATTTTAGCAAAAAGGATTCTCTCTCTCTCTCTGCCCGCTGCCGTGGCATTAGCTCTCACACAGGGGCATGTTCTACTCACTTAGAACCATACAAACAACTACAAACACATATTTATAGGAACAATACTTAGGCATTTCAACAAAATCAAATTGTACACCACAAAAAAGGTCTTTAGGGTGACGTTGTATGCTCACCCTGTCTTTTACAGGTTTTTCAGTATTATGAGCCTGGCACACTGTACACTGGACAAAGTACTGAGTTACTGGAGATGTAAAATTAAATTCAAACCACTCTTTGTTAACAATCAAACCAATAACTAAATCTGCTTTTCTGACTGACGCTGTACAGAGTCTTTAGCAGGAAAGCAACTTACTAATCTGTGACATTGCTATAAAGAATGCAGGAGAAACTGACTTGTTTTGAGTTGGAAGGGACTCACAAGGCCATCAAGCCCAACCCCCCCCCCCCACTCAATGCAGGAAACCAGAGGAGGGGTCCCCCATCCAAGCAACACCCAGGCCCGACCTTGCTCAGCCCTCCACACTTTAGACAAGCTGAGAACCAGCATGAGCTACAGACTTTTATCTTTAGCACGGCAAATTAAGCTTTTGAAAATCACATAAAACACAACAGGTCATTTGTACAACTTTTTGAAAACTAACTTAACAACAACAGAAGGATTGCAATTCTTTTGGTATTTTGGTGCCATTGCGTTATGCTACACTTAAATACTTATTTTACAAAAGTGCTCTGTTAGCTTGCTATAAAAGCCACTAGACAAGCATACAATTTGCAATTAAACTGTTCAAATTTACCAAAGCTGCCCTGTTGGGTTGCCTTTGGCAAAAACTAACTAAGCATACATTTTAAAAAGACAATAAAGAGGGTAAAATTTCAGGAAAGCCCATTTCAACAAAACTGGGCACTAAAACGTACAGAAACTGAGTTAGTAGTTTAGATTTATCTTTGATAGCTGCACTTCTTTTATTGCTTGTAAATAATCATGCCCCCCCTCCCCTTGCCTACCCTTCTCTTCTGTTGGGAGCAGCAGCAAGGTGGCAAGGTTTTAAGTGACACAGCATTTTACAATTTTTCTTTTTGGATTTTTCTCTTTACAACAACCCTTTGAGGTAGGTACAGCTGAGAGTCTGTGACTGACTCAAAGTTACCTAATGAGCTTTATAGCATTTATTGCTTCTCGAGGGAGTGGATATTGCAGCATATCTCCCTTTTCTTCTGTTTGAACCAGAGAAGTAGACTTTTAAGAGTCTTACTTCTTTTTTTTTTTTTTGGTTTTCCGCCTAACATTTTGCTGGTACCAAAGCCAATATTGGCGGAAAGCCCTGTTTTTTTTTCATTCCCCAGAGACTCAGCAAATGCCAGGAGAATTGGGACTACATTCTATTGTAGCCCTTAGTTTACACAATCTATTATGACTTAACAGAACCTTTTTTCATTTTTTCTTTCAAGAAGACAAGAAAACTTTTGATTTTTTTTTTCTGCCTTGTTAAGAACAGAACTGCACGTTACTTCTCAATATATATATATATATTTAAAGATACGCATTCTCTTTTTTTGTTTGTTTTTTTGACACTGCTTTACACAACTTTCTTTCAAATAGCCTTTTTTTTTTCAAAATCTTTACTTTTTATTACATCTTTTACAACTTTCTTTTTCCTGCATACCTTGGGCAGAGAGGGTTTTATTTCTTTTTCTATGCCCTTTGTTTGCAACTCTAATATTTCTTTTGCATCTGCCCTTGTCCAACCTTTCTCTTTGCCTAGTCTTTATTTTCTTTATCTTTTTTCCCCCTACATTTTTTTTTAAAACTTTTTACTTACTATTTCTTTCTCTATGGCCCTCTTCTCTCCCCCCTCTCCTCAGGGCAGAGGGGAGAGCCTACATGCCTTTAAATAATCATCTCTTTTCCTTTTTCAAAAACCTTTGGGCTCCACTCATTGGTGAAGCTCTTGAATTTTCTGTGAAAAATAGTTAACCATTTCTTTTTGAACTTAGTCTGCATCAGCTGTAGTCTCAGAGAAAAAACCTGCCTTGATCAGGGGCAGACTTTTTCTGACCTTTTAAAGCTAACACAGTTCAATTCTCAAAAGGCACTAACACTTTGTTTATGCTCAGAAAACTTGCATTCTCAATACTCAGACTCTCTCAATTACAGTTCTTAAAAAACACTTTAGTATCGTTTTTCGCTCTAGTGGTTAGCTGCTGATTCTCTGGGAGCGTGAATGGCCAATTCTTGCATACCAGGAAACCTGCAGTCACTTGAGGGTTTTTGTTTGTTTGTTTTCAATCTTTGCAATTCGTGGCTGCTAATCTTCTCACATCTCTAGACTTGCTTTTGCCATACAAGAGGAAGCAACCTCGCATTTGCATAACCAGAAGCAACATTTATTATTTTTTTTGCTTACTTCAGAGATTTAACCCATACTCAAAACAAAATAAAAACCTTTTCAATTTACACCATCAACTAGCCCCACTTGGAAGAATAAACATTTAACTTGAACATAAACCTTCTTTTTTCTTTTTGGCTACACACATGGCTTGCAGTAGCCAGAATCTCATTTACATGTTTTTTCTTTCCCCCTTTGAGAATGTTTTTACAAATGGATATTACTAAAGGCTCATTTATTTATTTATTTATTTATTTATACCCTGCCTTTTTTTCCTGCAAGGAACCCAAGGCGGCTTACATAATAATCCTCCTCCTCTCCATTTTATCCTCACAACAACCCTGTGAGGTAGGTTAGGCTGAGAGACAGTGACTGGCCCAAAGTCACCCAGTGAGTTTCTACCCCTCTAAACAAGTGGATTTGTTGTTTTCACCAGTACAGAAATTGTGCTGGAGATTATGCTGACAACTGCAAGCATTCTTTAACTGTTTTCAATTGCTTGAGTTCTTAAAGTTCTTAAAGCATCATGAAGCACTTTTTGTCTGGTGAACCTACTTCGGAAGGCTTTTGAAATCTCACTTCTGTCTAAACATACCAATCATCCAATTGTCCTTGGAATTTGTTCTCTAGGGCCACCAGAAGGTCTCTCAGGTTTCATTTTTCTTAGGACCCATTTTGGGCCAAGTATTTCTCCCTCTGCATGGCCATTCCTCAGTACAAAGAGTTTGCCACTATGTCTTTGACAAAGTCTTACTTCTAGGTAAAGAGGCAAATTCTTGGAGTACTATTGCTAAAGGTGCCCCTTTTGGAGCATTTTGGTTCCCACCTATGATGTACTGTGGCACAGAATTCTACCTTTTGAGCTCACTTTGTGTGTGTGTGTAGTGCTTTGGTTTAATTCACAAACAGGCACACAACATTCACATGTCACTGGATCATGGGAGGGGGGGTTCAATCAGGCCCACTTGCTTTTGAAACTCTGCCGCAACAGAGATCAGGGCGTCTTGACCTGATTTAATCCCAGATCTTGTTCAGCGACTTATATGCATTCATCAGCAGGGAGGTTTGGAAAGAAGGGGGGTTGTCCCTGTCTGTTGACTCTGGTGGGACTCGAACCCACAATCCCCAGCTTCAACAGCTTATGAATTCTAATAAGCGAAGGAGAGAGAGATGGGCCTGTCTGTCTTTCAACAGCTTATGAATCTAATTCATGCACACAGACATTCTCACACGCACATGTATACTACCCTTATTGAAGGTTTCCCTCTTTTCTAAACCTTAAACCTTTCAACATCAATAACAATAACACAATGCAATAATCAAGAGCCAGAAGAAAATGAAAAGGAGGTATTTCAATTCATTTCTGCCCATTTCCTTGGAGAACTGTTTGATTTTGCTAGCAGCTATAACATATATATATATTTTTCTTTTCATTTTGGGACTTTTCACCTCTAGTTCAGATCTGAGGAAGTATGTGCTTTGGGTTAGGAGCACACTCTTTTCCTTTTCACTAAACACAGGACTGGTGGAGACTCCAAAAGGCACCAAAACTTTGCGTATGCTCAGGAACTCTTTGCAAAAAAGCTCACAAACATTTTTGTTGTTGTTGTATTTCTTTAACACAACACAGGGTTCTTTAAGTACCAGTACTTCTTGCTATTCCTAGATCTTGTGTTTGACTTCTAATCTATTATGAATGTGATTAGCTAGTCTGTGCTTTTCTTTCTTAGGCAACTGGGCGAGCAGACAGAGGTTTTACTTTAAAGGGACAACTGCACTCACTTATTTATTTTTTTTCCTTTTTCTGCCTTTCTTTTGGTCTGGCGCGTTCCTCTTTTCTGGGCCAGGGCAGGGTCTCTTTCCAGGCAATCATGTGTGCTGCCCCCATCTTGCACTCCTTTTTAACCATGGGGTGGGTTTGTGCTGGCCACCCCACTCCCATGGATGGCCACTCTCTACCTTGCACAGGGTCTGGAGAATTTGGCGTTTAAGTTTTCGCCCGTAGTCTCTCCCAAACCCCGCTTTGAAATTCCTTTCCATGTATTGAAGCTGTGTCCTTGGGACGCTGCTTCCCTCCCACCCCATTCTCTTAATTCTAAGACCAACAACAAGAACAGAAACAGAAGGGTGGGGTATGGACAGGAGAGTAAGGGGTCTCTCCTGTTAGACGTTAAGGGATTTCACACATACGCTCCGCTGACCCGTGGCCCCGGACGTTCCACGGTCACCTACGGGAACTGCAGCGGCATTCACACTTCACCACACATACCAACACATTCCCTCCCGAGATCTCTTATATTCCTTTACCAAAAGGGAGGCCAGTTCAGCCTTTTTCAGCTGCCTCGTAGGCCCAATCCTTTATTCCTTTACCAAAAGGGAAAAAAAACCAGTTCAGCCTTTTTCAGCTGCCTCGTAGGTCCAATCCCCGGAGGATGGCCAAATCCTCCTCCCCTTGTTCCTATTCTCTCCTGTAGGAACCCTAGAGTATACTCGCCTGTTCCGCCGGTCCGGCCCCCTTGGTCCTAGTTCCGCACCGAGTTTTGTTGGTTCTTGGAGTCACCGTCCGACCGCTGCTCCGTCAGGCCCCCTGTTCGGATTCCCTCACAGCCAAGTGCTGTGATGCGCGCTGGGAGCTCCGCAAGGCCTCTCCTTAGGGGGCAGCGGTGGGCTGTGCCCCAAGCAAGCTACAAAGCTTCCTTGCTGTCCCTTCGTGGTTCGCCAGATGAAGTGGTCACCTTTTACCTCAGACAAGGACAACGAGGACCAACTCGGGTTATTGGAAAAAGGTTTATTGTGCACAATAGGTCCTGCGGACTGTGTCGCAAAGCAGAACCCCGGGCGGGGCTTTTACAACCACTTTTATAGCATACATAAGTCTGGTCATTTGGCAACAGTTCTTTACATTGGTTAGCAAGCTCAAGACAAAGGGGAGCTTGCTTTAGGGGAGGGGGATTTCCTTACAAGGAGACAGGAGGATGATCTTATAATCAAGCAGCTGGTAGGTATTATCTGATCTTGGTCACGTAGGCAGGGTGAGACAGCAAAACACCTCAACCCTTTTGAATCAACATAGCCATTGTCGGCCATTGTCAGTCAATGCCACAGTCATTACCCTGGCAATCTGTCTACATGCTTGGCTAGAATCTCTTGTAAGATTTTATTTTAACTATTTTGTTTCCTTCAGCACCACTTCTTTTCTTTCTCCTACGGGGTGTGTGTGTGTGTGTTTGTATTTTGGCAGCCGGACCATTGTTTTGCCCTCCTCCACAATGCCCCAGGCCTACTGTCGTTCTTCCAGGCATTATGGAGGGAAAATGGTGACCCCAAAACAACGCCAATAACGACAACAAAATTGTGGCCTGCAAAGTGCTGTCCTTTTTATAGGGTGGGGTGGGGGATGATGTAAACGTCTTCTGAGAAATTTTGGGTCAGGTCTAGTTAGGGGGCACGCCATGGGGCACACATGGCTCTCTCCGCTCCTTGCCCCTCAGCATCTGCTGTCTGAGGCAGCCACCTCATAGTGGTAGGGCAGCTCTGCCCTTACCTCTCTATCCTATCTGAGGCCATGACTAGAGTACAGGGCCATCCCTACCATTAGTGTGAGTGAGGCGTCCACCTCAGGCAGCTGATGGTGGGTGTCATAAACGGGCAGCAAATTGCTAGTTATGTGTTATTGTTGTATTTTTACTGCCAAGGATGGGGAGAAGTGTTCGTGGGATTTTCTCATAGCCTAGCCTGCCTTGGTTTCTATGCACCTTGGCTTGGGCAGGGGTGGGCATTTTCTGCTCCGCCTCAGGTAGAAAAATACCTTGGGCCTGCCCTGCAGGAGAAGCAGGGTAATGATGAGAGCGCTCTCAGTGAACCTGCTGTGGCACTTTCCTACCAGGAGGTGGAGCCATGCAGTTGCACAATCCCCAGCCATGGCGCAGGACAGGAGTGCAGGTCTTGCAGGGAAATGGCCCAGTGGCAACATAAGAGCACTGGCTCCCCCACCCCACCACCTTTTCCTCCTCCCTTTTCCCAAATAAAAGTGTGGATGCAGTAATGTGAAGTAGGGGTGGGGGGGGAGGGTTACAGCAGTAAGCTTTGCGGAGCTCCCAAGGATTGAGAAATTGTAACACATGGTAAAAATTAGAGCGCATTCCCTCTGGCTCCCAAGGCTGAGATGAGGCCTTTTGGCTGTCCATCCCATTTTTGTTTTTGTAGCACCATCATGTAATCTAATCCCAAACCCAGCAGCTGTTTCTGAAGGCAGGAATGCCCCCAGTCGAGTGGAGCCTCTCTTTCCAGATGCCCACAGTCCCCGATCTGTGCGCACCCCTTATTTCTTCCCCATCCCCACAAATCTTCAGTATCTTGCCATTGCCTTGCAAACTGTGTGTGCCTAGTCAGGCTGACTATTTTTAACCTTCGGGTGCGTCTATTTTTATCTCCGCTCCCTTCATGCCGGGGGCTCTCGTTGGGCAGCGCTGATCCGGAGCGGCACACTAGGGAGGCCGCCGGGTGGTGGCACGCATGGGCGCGCCCAGCCCACTTTGCTGTAGCCTTTGGAGTGGGGGAATGTCTCACTGGAGGCTTCTTGGGAAAGGGAATGCTCCCGTTCACTTCCCATCTCACACACCCCATATATCACACACACACACACACACACTGCAGCTGGCTCATTCTGTCAAGTCCCTCTCCTTTGGGGAGGGGGGGTGTTGGTCCTTGCGCTTTCCCCATATTTGGCCATTTCTCTTCTGGAGCACAACGGCAGGTTGGCTCTGAAGTCTGGCACAGTCCTCATCAGCTTTGTGTGGAGGTCAAGATTTTTCCAGGGGGCAGAGTTAGCTTGAGGGACATGGGTGGGGGCTGTGAAGAGCCATTTTCTGAGGGCCCCAGTTTAATGTGCTGGCATTCTCGCATACAGCTCAGGTAGGCCGGAATACAGATAGTCTCTCTCACTCTTGTCCACTCCAGCCTGCCCTACCGTTGAAAAAGATTCTGTTCAATGTAGAAAAGATTCTTCTTATACTGTTTAGGCTACTGTGACGCTCAGTTGTCTTCCTGGCTTTATGATGAGAGATGCATAAGTGTGCAAGACACTCATACTTCTCACAGTGGGAATTAAGTGCTTTATTAAGCACTTAAACAACGATTAATCTGGCCTTGCCTGTATGAAAAGGCTCTATAATTGGAGCTGAGCTAGGCCAAATACAGAGGTATTCCAGCCCCTGCTGTGTACTTTGGAGGTGAGGCTAAAAACCAGGTTGCTGGGATGGAGGACCAACACAAAAAATCAGCAAGATTCTTGGCCTATGACAGCCTTCCCCAACCTGGTGTCCTCCAGAGGTTTTGGACTTCAATTCCCAGCATTCTGGATGATTGGCTGGGGCTGATGGGAATTGTGGTCCAAAATATCTGGAGGACAGCAGCTTGGGGAAGGCTGGTCTAAGAGATGGGGAACATGTGGCCCTCCAGATGTTGTTGGATTGAACCTCCCAACAGTCCTAGCCACCGTAGCCCAAACTTTACCCAGGTAGGGGGTTTCCTATGCTCACCCTTGGCTATAAACCAGGTTGCTGAGTGTGCAACATTAGTATGCCATCCTCCCAGGCCTTGGATCCCTGGTGTGCGCCTGGTGTCGAACAGTGCAGGTGCCACAGACGCAGTTCGTACCTGAAGCTGAGTGGGGGAGACAGGTAAGGCTTTTTCTTAAAAACATCAACAACAAAAACCATGCCTCGTATTGCATTTAAACCAGGCCTAGCTTCCTTGCTGGGAAGAGCAAGGTGGCTGGTTATTGCGCAAGTGTGCACGAAAGCAGCATAAAATGGAGGCTACCCCATTTTATACTCAAAACAACCACGTGGGATAGATTAGGGCTGAGAGAAGGTAACTTGCCCAAGGCCACGGTGAAATTTTGTGGCCACGCAGGGATTTGAAGTAGGGTCTCCTTAGTCCAAGTCCAACACTCAATTCAACACACAAAAGGGAGAAAAGGATCGGTCTTCTCCCCCACACATTTATGCATGCAGCCATTATTCCAGCCTCCATCAGTGGTAGTGAGCCGCTAAGGTGCAGACAAATTTAATCCAGAAGAGAGACCAGGAGGAGTCCCTTGTAGGCACTGGAGATGGAGAAGAGGAATCTGGACTCACTCCCTCCATCTCTCAGCACAGGCTGTGTAGTTCACTCCGTAGCCTCTTAAGGAAGTTGGATTTGGCCTCCCATCCCTCAGTCATTTCTCTAGAAGCCGGGATAGTGGCTGCTTGTCCCTCTGAGGAGCGTCCAGACAGCTGTTCAGGGAAGCACCTGGTCTTGCTACTGCCTGGCTCACTGCACCTCCCAGCTGCCTGGATAGTCTCACACTTCCCTTCTACTCCATCAAGAGCTGAATGAACAAGGGGGACGAGTGAGCAAAGCTAGAAAAGCAAGTTGGACTGCCACAGATTCCTGCCCTGATGTATTTCATTCAGCAAGGCTACCTGAGGACATTCAGATGTGCAGAACTAAAGCAGACTTTTCACTGAACAGAGGATGGTTTATCGCAAGCCTAGAGGCAGGAAGCACAAAGCTCGCTTCTGTTTTGAAGAAAGAAACGGAGGTGAGAGGGGACAGAAGTTAAATGACAACAGAGAGAGACTTTCTACTCTGATGTGACAAGCGTGGGTCAGTCTGCCATTTCATCAGGAGCAACACAGCACACGGAGAGGTCCAGTGCCAACGCACTGCCACCAGCCCAACTAAGTGTGGGTTTGCAATGAGTAGAGAGTTTAAACATCTGTACATTTTGAAATGATGGAGGGTGGGCGGGTGTGCGGGAAGAAATCCATTTAAAAATAATAAAAGCCAGAAGTCTTGTGAGAAATTGAAATATACCTCTTATCAAGTCTAAATTTACTTTACTATGTGAGAACACGGAAACTAATCCTATGCACGTTCACTCAGAAGTAAACTCACTGGAAAGCACCTAGGAAGCTAGCTATCTTATGGCAGCTCAAGACTATTATGGAGAGCCAATGTAACACTGGTGAGCCGGTGTGGCGTAGTGGTGAGAGTGCTGGACTAGGACTCGAGAGACCTGGTTTCTAGTCCCCACTTGGCCATGAAGCTCACTGTGGGTGACTTTGGGCCAGTCACTGACTCTCAGCCTAACCTACCTCACAGGGTTGTTGTGAGCATAAAATGAAGAAGAGGAAGATTATGTAAGCCGCCTTGGGCTCCTTGCAGGAAAAAAGGTGGGATATAAATATGATAAATAAATATTGTCCATCTAGCCCCGTCTTCCCTACTGTGACTGTATCTTTAGTATCTCACTGTATTTTCAAGATCATTAGTATTTTGGGCAGAGATCTTTGTCATCACCACCTATCCTAATCCTTTTTTTAAATGCGTGCAGATTGAACTTGGAACCTCCTGTGTACAAAGCATGTGCTCTAACACTGAGCAATGGGCCTTGTGAATGCAGAGGTTCAACGGGACTTGCTTGTGAGTTATGTAAGTGTGCATGGGACTGCAGCCCTTATAACATTGGGCTGCAGTATATTTATGGTAACTAAAATGTAACTGCCTTTGTTTTATTAAAACAGTAATTACAAATATACCCAGAGTTAGAGAAGGAGCTGCTGCACCGTAAGCAGCTTAATAAAATAAAGGCATATCTTAACTTTGGCCAGTTGGGAAAATAAATAAAAGTAGAAACCAGAAACCAGCAGCACTGTAGCAAATGAAAGGAAGGCTTTATTATCTGGGCTTAGAAACAATATTGTAGATACCTTAGCATTATCTTGCAGAAACAGAAGCAACTCATATGATTTAGAGCTGTGTTCTCCAACCTTGGGTCCCCAGATGCTTTTGGCCTACAACTCCCAGCATGCCCCAGCCAGCTACACTAAGCTACACCTCTCCCAAGGCCAGTAAAATAAGCCTTGGGAGAGGTGTTTCAACCTTTTAGAATGGGGGAAAAACCTGCACAAAAGCCAGGAGGACCCCACCCCAAACTTATTGGTGGTTGGGGGAAAGCGTGGCCTCCTGGGGAACCTCAGAGGGCTGGATTTTGCCCCTGGGCCCGATGCTCCACACCCGTTTTAGAGAAAATACTTAGAAAATAAACATCCTTATAATTAAATATCAACAATACATTTGGATATTCAGTTAAAGTTACAATATTGTTGAACTCTTCAGTTATCATCATACAGTGAGGCTGCAATCCCTTGCACCTTTACTAGGGAGTAAGCCCCAAGAACTTAGTGGGGCTTGCTCCTGAGTAAACATGCCTAAGATCAGGCTGTGCATATCATAATAAGCGTGGACAAGATTTTATGCCCTGCTCCATCCCAATAAATATTGCATCCTTGACAAAACCAGCATAACTCAACTAGTGAATGGAGTCATATTTTTTTCAATCTAAACTTTAACTTTGAGCTTTTATGGGCTTTAGAAAATGAAAGGTCTGCATAAAATGAAATGAGCTTCTTTCCTGTGTTAGATTGTTCCTTGACTGTTTATGTTTTAAACAGTCAGCAGTTTCTTTCACTTTGAGGTAGAAGATAGAGGAATCTGAGCCATGAAACACAGGAAAAGCCAGAGGCTGTTTTGCTACCTGAAGTTACAGGATCAATATGCTTGGCAGATTCCGAGGCTGGTGCAAAAAAGTGAATTTGTTCAGTATTCTGTCATATTTGAAAGTACTTTTCCAGTAAACATGTCGAGTGTTGCTTATTTAATAGTCAAGTGCAGCTCTGACACAATAATTAATACCAGTGTGAGATGTGCAGTAGACCAGGGATGGGCAAAAGGTAGATCTGGATCTACTGGTAGATCTCTGGGTGATTTGGAGTAGATCACCAAAGATTTCGGACTCCCAATTTTTTTAAACAATAGCAACAAAGTTATACTGCTGAAATGTAAAAAGCAAGTTGGGGTAACCAAGAGTGGATTTACATGTGGAAGGACTGTGAGCTCCATTCAGTTCTGGGACTCCAAACAAATTTGTGGGCTCAGCATTCTTTAATTCGAAGTATGTATCTTCTCCACCAGGCTCTGGTTGGTAGACCTTGGGGTTCTAGTAAGAAACAAAGTATCTCCTAAACATGCCTGAAGTTTGCTCACCCTTGCAGTAGAGTGTACTGGCTATAATAAAAAATATATCTTTGTTTATAATAATAAACACTGTTTTTTTTTTTTAAAAAAAAATAGCATTTCACTCCCCATACTGAAAAAGAAATATTTCATAGCGTCCTCTGCAAGGTGTGGGGGTTCCTGGGTAGGCAAACTGATGTGGAAAGTACTCCCCTGAAAGGAAGTGTTTGAAAACCTTAAAACCACAGCCCGTGGCCAAAACCAGACGTGGCATTTGTCACACGGTTAGCCCTGCTGCGCAAGCTTTTTTTTTTTTTTTTTTAATGAAGACAGCACAGTGGGGAGAGCCAGAATGGGACTGCGGTGTGTGGGACGGGGACTTTAACCCGGTGGCTACAATGGGAATGGCCCCCTGGGCCTGCTCTTTGCAGTGGGAGGAAATCTCCTATTGGTGCCAATGGGAGTTTTCCTCCCATTCTATATATAGCAGTCAGGCATGGTATGGGGGGCGGCTCTGACTGGGATCACGGCAAAGGCAGAGGGTTAACAACAACACCCCCATGCCATGCTCCTGTCCTGATCCAGTTCATGCTGGCTATTTTTTTTTTTTTTTTAAAACAAGTAACTTTGCATGACAGGTGGGGCCAGAGCCAAAGTGGGCCAAGTTACAGATGTGACTCTTACCTTAGTTCAGCATGTGAGTAGTGCCACTTCCAGGTTTTGGGAGGACCCTTGGGCAAGACACCCTCCATGGGACCCCTCCCTCAGTGAAGCTACCTTCTCATTGCCATTGTCACCAGCTGCTATTGCTTCTCCTCTTTCTCATCACTGCTACCACTTGCTGGCTTGACAGACGGGCAGAGAGCCAGTGAGAAAGTAGGCAGTGGCATCTCTCCCCCCCCCCCCCCCCGTCTGGGCCAGAGAGAGAGGCAGGTGAACCAGCAGGCTGCAGTGGTGAAAACGAGGAGCAATTTCAGGGGGCTCTTGTCACTGGGCCCCTGCTGGGGTGTGGGCCCTCCGCAGATGCCTGATCATGCCCACCCTTGACTCTGGTCCTGAATGGGAGGGAGAAGGAAGAAAAGAAATTTGCATCCAGGCATTCTCCTTCCCTCCATCCATGCAAGTTTCTCTCCATCAGGTTTCTAGTTGGAGGACAGAGTAAATAATATATATCAATAACCCAGAGTGGGGCTGGTGAACGTGTGGGCCGTGAGGGGAGTTTGGGAGGTCCAGACTGAGAATGGTGGGTCTGCATCTGGCCCACAGACCAGAGGCTCCCTACCCCTAGTCTAAACCAGGTAACACATTGGAGTTGCTGCTGGGTCTGAAATAAGGAGCACAACTCTTAGGGTCCTTCTCTTCCCTCTGCCCATCCCACAGGGCTGGTAAGCTGAAAAAATAAAAATAAAGAGTGTCTGGCAGCCCCATAGTTGATGTTTAATATGTTATGTACAGGCCTGTGGCTTACACTGGCTCAGCTTGTCTGAGTGTGGAAAGCTAAGCAGGGTCAAGCCTAGGAATCACAAGATCCCCGGTTCGAATCTCTCTGTCGTAAACCCACTCGCTGGCCTTCAGGAAGCCACGAATCGATCTCTCTCGGCCTCAGCTCCAGCCTTACGAGGGCTGTTGTAAAGGTTACAAGATGGGCCGTGCTTTCGAAGCATTTAAAAACGCTGCAGAAAGCCCGCCGCCGACTCTTGTTCTCCGTTCCTCCCGTCGCCAGGAAGCGCCGCTTTGCCGCCGCACGCACCCAATAGCACAAACTTCATAATGCCCATCGCTTCGTCCGCCTGCTTTGGGGTTTGCGCTTGAGAGCTCAGCACTGCAGCAGCTCGGTCCCGTCTGGAGACGCATCTTGACTCGGCCTGGCTGGTTTCCCGCAGCTATCAGGTTTCTCTTCCCGGCGGCTTCTTCCTCCACGGCCCGCCCCCCTTGCAGCGGGAGCGGCATTACCGCGCCGGCGCCGGCGCCTGGTTCTTTGGAATAAGTTGCCTCCGGCCGGGGCGGGGGGAGCATAACGCGTGTCTGATTTTGATTGTAGCCGCCGCTACAGCACGGTCACGCTGGGAACAAAGGGGCGGAGATTGCCTCCCAGGCCAAGAAGGGAACGAAGCGGGGCGGGAAGATGGAGAAGTTATAGGACCCAGGACCGAGGCTGCGCGAAGAACGCGAAGATAATAGATCTTCTCGAGCGCCTCTTGGAAGATCGTTCGCAGAAAGCGCTGCAAAAGCTCGGGCTCGCGCCAGGCCGCCGCTGACCTGGACTCGCGCTCTGATTGGACAAGACGCGGCGATCTTTTTGGGGTGTGTGTGTGTGTGTGTTTTATATATAGAACGTAGCAAGCCAAGGGCGTGGCCGCCGCCGCCTGCGCGCCTAACCAGAATTTCAAGCGGAGCGGGGCGAAGCCTCAAATGTTTCGCTTCGTTTGCGTGCCGGCTACGGTTTGATTGGAGTTGAAGCTCCTTCCTTCGTGGCACTTGTTTTGAACAACACCGCCCAGCTCCGCCCCGGAATGGGTAGACTGGATGATTTTAAAAGAAAAATGTCTTCCTGAGTATGTACAGAATGCATTTCTGACACCCTGAACAACCCAACCCTCACGTATCTGAAAGTAATGGCCAGAACTTCCAGAGGACAGGGTCTTGTCTTCCAGGAAGGCGTCAGACACTGCTTTTCTTTTTTAAAAGAAATTTAAGTACCACAGAACCTGTTTTGTGTTAAATGTACTGGACCATGCGGACGAATAATAGAGGCCTCTCAGCCTGAACAGAATACTGCCTGTCTCCCGCCATTTGGTAACCATAGTCAGCTCTCTCTCATAGGGCAGAGTTTCTAGGTCAAAATGTGGTGTTACCACACAGGTGTAACCCCTAGGTCTAAGAGTTCTCTTTTGAAGGAATTTAACCACAGCTTTCCTGCTAGGGGAAACTGGAATAATGGTCTCCGGACATTTGTCACAATCCCGGACTTCAGAAAGTGGCCTTAGGAGGTTGTATTTGAAGCTGCTGTTTTTAATGTGTTGAAGTGATCATTCATTGTAGCAAAAGTTTGATCACTCAGAACATTTCAGGATTCAGAGGTAGAAAGTTCTCCCCTGCAGTACGAAAAAATAAATAAAGGAAAGGAATCTACAGTAATACCTTGGATTGGGAGCATAATTTGTTCCTGAACCGTGCTTGTACTCCAAAACACTCTTATATCAAAGCGAGTCTCTGGCGGGCGTGAGCGGGGCCGATTTCGGCCCACTACGCCCGCTCGAGGCGAGCGGTTACATCCCTACCTTGTCTTGCAAGACGTCGCTTGTTTATCAAGTCAAAATCTATTAAAAATTTTTGCTTGTCTTGCAAAACGCTCTCAGACCAAGTTACTTGCAATCCAAGGTATTACTGTATATGGGTTTGAAAAGACCCAGAGTAAAGGGTCCTACCAAATATAAGCACAAAAACTCCAGACTTAATGCAACTTGAAATACATATGGGGCTTGTGCTAGAATATTCTGCTCATTCTGCCCTCCCTCCTCCCAAGTCTCCCTGATACTGTAGATATCCCATATATTTTTGTCTGCAACCCATCCAAACCAGTGCAGAAGCAATAATCTTGTCTCTCCAATCTGCCTGAAACCTGACACTGCATGGGCAGCAGCCACTCTGTTCCTTCTGCAAGGCAGCTGCTTGCCATTTTTAATTTCCCCACAGCTGGAACACTGCCAGCGCTTCAGCTCTTGTCATGTCTCAACTCTGGAGAATTTTAAAGGATCTCTTCCATAGGAAGGCGAATCCTTCTATAGGCTCTTCACTAACTACTGTGATTTGAACATGGTGTGTGTGTGTGTGTGTCCCCTGATGGTTTGGATTACAACTCCCATCAGCCCCAGCCAACAAGGCCACTGGTCAAAGATGATGGGACTTGTAGTTCAAAACATCTGGAGGGGATTGGGTTGCCTACTCCTGGTATGTGAGAAGGCACCCAAGGTTCTGCAGGTGGCTCCTTTTGGAATCCCCATTGGTCCCAGCCAGGGCTCTTCTGACTCCAGTGGGGCTGCTGGGTAGGAGGATCAGCAGAGCA
The DNA here is from genome assembly GCA_021292165.1 of Shinisaurus crocodilurus. Taxonomy (NCBI): domain Eukaryota; kingdom Metazoa; phylum Chordata; class Lepidosauria; order Squamata; family Shinisauridae; genus Shinisaurus; species Shinisaurus crocodilurus. The sequence continues at coordinate 28,477,893 of CM037881.1, forward strand.
AGGATCCGAGAGTGGGGAGACCACCAGCAGAAGGAAATTGTAGGCGCCTGGGCTTTTCTCCAGCATTATGAACCAGGCTGAAAATACCTAAGCAGACTGGACAAGCCATGAATGACTATGGAAAGCAGGCCAAAGCTTGACTGGGTGGACAGAAGGACATTTTAATTTCTGTAGAGCAGAGTGATGTATTTTCATCAGAAGTGTGTCTCTGAGGGAGTGGGGAGTGAACCCCTGAAGGCAGACCTGCCATCCCTACCCCCAACTTATTTGGGGACCTCTGTGGCAAGGGACAGTCCCTGGCTGACCCCTGTGCTGGCTTTTGGGCGTGCAGTACACCGTGGAGCAGAGGTAGGTCCTTTCCCTTCAGCAGCCTTCCCCAGCCTGAGTCCCTCCAAATGCTTTGGACTGCAGCTCCCATGGTCACTGACCATTTGCCATGTTGGCTGGGGTTGATGGGGGATGTAGTCCCACAAACAGTGGGTGGTGAGCACATATGTCAGCCTGCTAGCTAGTCCTAGGGAAGGGGCCAATGGATACAGGGCAGTAGGAATGAATGGTGGATGGATCGTAGGTCTGTCTACTTCTTTGTGGCCTCTTGATATTGCTGTGCATGTTGTCACCCGGTCTGTGGCCAGGTGGCCACTGTGAAACCACTGTGTGCAGCATTTAGTGATTGGCTTTCTGCCCACCACCACAAATATCCCAATAGGTAGGATTGGCATGCGAGACCTTAAATCCTTCACATGCCGTGTCTTGCCAGCTCTTGATATAAAAAATAAAACAGGGTCTTCAGGCAGTACCTGGAGGCAGTCTTCTGGGTCTGGTTGCGTCAGAGAAGAAGCCCAGATATTTCTGGTGCAACCCAGTGAAAAATCTTTTTATTTACAAAATCTGAAGAAGAGGGACCATCCTTGCTGCTTTCTTCCTGACAATAATTAGAAAGCAGACACCTTGGGCAGGCCTTCGCTCCCCCCCTGACTAATGGCAATGCAGTGTGGTGTAGTGGTTAGAGTGTTAGAATAGTACCAGGGAGATTAAGGTTCAAATCTGCACTCTGCCTCGTAGCTCCCCAGGTGACTCTCAGCCTAATCTACGGTACTTCTCAGGGTTGTTGTGAGGATAAAATGGTGATGAGGTGGAGATCCAGGTCTACCACCCTGAGCTCCTTGAGCAAAAGTGTAGGATATCATTGTTACCAATAAATAAACAACAAACCCCATAGGTCATGGCAACTGCAAAGTCAGGGAGCCTGTGAGTGCAGCAACCTCAAGCAGCCACCACAAGCCCGAGGACAGTGTGAATTTGGCCCTGCAGGACGACAGATTCTACAGGGATGCTGCTGTTGTCAGCACATGCTATTGTTACAGGGTCTAGGAGCAGGTTACTGGGGTGAGGGTGAGAAACGGGGCTCTGTAGGGCTGAATCCAGAAGAAAAGGGAGGAGTGGAGCAGGGGCGCTGTGTGTTCAGCACAAGAGGCAGCTTTGGGGCCCAGAACGGGAGTGGAAGCGTTTGGGTGGGACAGAAGATATGCAAGGGAGATGAGAGCTGTGCTGAAGGCCTTGCATGGTTTGCTGGGGTGGGGAGCAGGCTCTCGTGGTTGCGTGGCAGGGAGGGGAGGGGAGAGGGGCACTGGCTGCTCCGTTTCTTCCACCCACCCACCCCCGCTCGCTCTCACTCATGGCTCACACTCAACACTTTTGGCTCCAGAAATGTGTTTTGTCTCTCTGGAAAGTGGAAATGAAAAACTACAGGAAATGAACATCCCGGGGGAGCCCCTGCTACCGTATTTGCGAGAATATAGCGGGCAGCCCGAGGAAAACAGTTGGGGCGGTCACCCTACCGTAATTGCAGCACTCATGCCGAGAGGCAGGGAGGTTCTTGGGGTTACCCCTTACTTTTAAATGCTTACGGTAAACAGGGAGCTGGGGTGAATTCTGCATACTGATGAGAGGGCAGGGACAAAGGTAGGGTGACCTCCCAACGTTGCAAAGAGGCCACAAGGGGTGATCGCTGCTCTTATTAAAAGGCTATAAAGCACAGCAGTAAACCGTGCATGGGGGCCCCCATATATTAGCCTTCCCCAATTGGGTGCTCACCAGATGTTTTGGTACTGCGACTCCCATCATTCTCAGCCTTCCCTCCCAGGATGATGGGAGGTGTAGTCCAACACATCTGGAGGGCACTCAGTTGGGAAGACTGTATCTGTACCTATTTACCTGTATCTATACATATTGATGCCAACGGGACTTATTTCTGAGTAAAGATGCATAGGATCAGGCTATAGATCAGGGGCGGGAAACCTGCGGCTGTCCTGATTATATTGGCCTACAACTCCCATCATCCCTGACCATTGATTATGCTGGCTAGGTCCCATGGGAGTTGGGTGTCCAACAATATCTGGAAGGCCACAGTTTTCCCACCCTTGCTATAGATGCAAAATAGGAGCTCTTCCTATAAATATAGAGTAAAGGGAGCAACAGAAAGCAAACTGGCCTAATCTTAGCTACTGCTATTCAGGTGATGCAACGAATGCCCCCAGGATCCATAGCAAGGCCAAATGAATTGTCCCAAGGGCATTCAGGATGGCTGGGTTGCAGGGGGGGGGAGGATATCCTTCCCACTGCTCAGAGTTTGCCCCACATCTGGGTGTACTCCACAATTCATCCCATGTTCTCTGTTAACCCCTCCCCATTCTTTGGGAGGTCACCCTGAAGCTGTCTGATTGGCTGTCTGTTCTATGAGAATGGGAGGAGGAGGAGTAAGCATTTGGTGGTTGCCATGCAACTACAGTACAGACTCCTTAGTCCAGCTGCCTGTGTTTGTGGAGAGCATCCAATATTTGTTAGGTGACTGCAAAGTGTTCCTCCTTTGTTCTTGCCTGGAAATAATTAAAATGGCAGTCTGGGCCCCAAATACAGCTATAATTAGGGATGGGGGGAAATTAATGGCAGAATGTGAAGAGGAGCGGGCCTTCCTGCTGCATGCTTCCCTTCGCTTCCTGGCCTGGAGAGAAGAACCAGGGCTGCATCTGGCAACATGGCGCCCTCTAGAGGCCCGTTGTCCTGGACGCATGTCCCTTCTGTCTAATGGCAGGACTGGGTTAGCAGCAGGGCTGTGTTGCTGTCAGAATCGGAGAGCTTTTGATCTCCGTGTCATACCGACTGGGGCCAAATAATTAAACACCTGATTTTACCAGCAATTCTACCTCCCTCCACCCCATATTGTAAACCACCCCAAGGCTGTCTGCCAGATGGCCAGTATATAGAATGAATGAATGACTAAATAAATGGTTTGTTTAAGCTAGTCTCAATATTAACACGTGCGAGTCCCGTTGTTCCTCTGGAGCTAGCTGCTTTGTCCCAGCTGCTGCTCCCTTTTCAACCATGCTGCCTGTTTTTTCCCATATATAGACGGAGCTTCCAGTCATGGCTACATGCTCGGCTTTGTCTGTAGTGCCCTGGCTGCCCCTCCCTGTCCCTGATCCATGTGCTATCTGTGAGGCTGGATCCTCCAGTGTACAGAAGGGTGATGTTAGAAGACAAAGGGCTCGGGATCTCCAGGCACGGAGGGATTCGGGCTCCAAAGGCAGCAGCTTCTATCAGGGAAGTTATGGTAGCTGGAGCTGGCTGGCTGGGAATTGGTCTTTACTTGGCTGTCCCAGCACCCAGCACCCGGGCAGGGTGCCCAGTTTCCTCCCAGTCCTCCGGATGCCTCCGGCTCTGAAGCCGAAGGCGGTGGAAGAAGGTGAGCACCAGCCGCTGCCATCATGAAAGCCCCACAGCGGGCATCGGGACGCACCGACCAAATGCTGGGGGCTATGGGGGATATCCTGACCTCGCTGGCCCTGCCCAGCCAACAATGGGTAAGGTGGAGGAGAACGTTGCAGTGGGGAAAACACCTTGCAAGGAAAGAGGCAGACACGTGGATGCAACCTTGAGGCAGAGTGAAGAAATACTGGGGAAGTTGGAGCACCATGGTGGAGGGGGCTTGGTGAACCTATGGTGGTGTTGGTTGTGGCCTGCCCAGGAGGGAGTGCAGCAGCGTCTAAGGAGGGGCAGTTGTGCTCCCAGGAAGGGAGTGGTTGTGCGATACATTGATTGTGCATTTGAGAAAGGGGGAGGGGTGGCCGATGGTTCCCCAGGGAAGTGGGCGAGTCTTATCAGTAGCCTTGCTATCCATGGTAGCCCCATGGAGGAAGGGCTTAGTAATTATGAATAGCTTGGAATGCCCTGAACAGAGATTAGATTGCTCATGCTCTTTTGTACAGCACCTAGCACCCTGATGCCCCCACCCAAAATAGTCAATACTTTATTTATTTATTTATTATATTTATATCCCACCTTTTTTCCTGCAAGGGGGGAAAAAATCCCACTTACATAATCCTCCACTCCGTTTTATCCCCACAACAACCCTGTGAGGTAGGTGAGACTGAGATTCAGTGACTGGCCCAAAGTCACCCAGTGAGCTTCATGGCCAAGTGGGGACTAGAACCCCACTTGGCCAGTGTGCCCAAGTGAGAGCCAGTGTGGCGTAGTGGTGAGAGTGTTGGACTGGGACTCAGGAGATCCGGGTTCTAGTCCCCGTTCAGCCATGAAATTCACTGGGTGTCTTTGGGCCAGTCACTGACTCTCAGCCTAACCTACCTCACAGGGTTGTTGTGAGGATAAAATGGAGAGGAGGAAGAGGATTATGTAAGCCGCCTTGGGTTCTCTGAAGGAAAAAAGGTGGGGTATAAATATAATAAATAAATAAAATAGAACCCGGATCTCCCCGAGTCCCAGTCCAATGCTCTAGTCTAACCAGTAGGCCTGTGGCTCACGCTGGCTCAGCTTGTCTGAGCCTGGTTATCACTTGGATGGGAGACCCCTCCTCTAGTTTCCTGCATTGAGCAGGGGGTTGGACTCGATGGCCTTATAGGCCCCTTCCAACTCTATGATCTATGAAACCACACTGGCTCTAAATAGTAATCTGTTTAGTGCTGCAGAGGCTTTTGCCAAGGTGCCTTGTTATGAGATAGACATTTCGTTGGTTGGTTTGTTGGTGTTAGCCCAAGATCAGAGGTCTATCATCCCTGGCTAATGTGCTTTCAGTCCTCCAGACACCTCCAGCTCTGAAGGGGAGGGAGAGCCGAACTCTCTTCCTTCTCTGCTATTGGGATATTTTTCTTGCTTCAGGCTAAGCTGCGGCCCCTGGGCAGTGGGGTGAGTTTTCCCATGGATCTCCCAGCTCTTGTTTGTTGTTATCATCATTTTTACTGCTCTGTGAGTAGGGATATGGGAACATGAGTGGGGGGAGGTCTGTTTGGAAACTTTGGCTCCAGGGTGGGGCTGTGCCTCTCCCCACCCCCAGTGCTGATATCCCCACTCCAGGACTGAAAAAGTGAGCTGGGGGTTGTTGAGCAGTGCTGAAGGGTTGGGCGGGCACAGCTCCAGTGGAAAAGCAAAGATTAAGGGGTCTAATGCTGTTTGGAAAACTCTTCGCAGAGCTCAACGTGCTGCATTGGGCTAGGCGGGTAAGTTAACTCCAGCTTCTCCAAGACCTAGGACAATGTGATGTGGCCACCGAGGGGGTTGTGCAATGGGAGGGTGTTGGTGCAGGGGGTTTCTGAACTGAGTTTTTGTTGCGTATGTATGTGTTTGTTTAAATTCTGCAGGCTAGAGCCTCTCAGGAGATGCATGGGGACACTGTAGCCCTCCACTTTCTTGGGGGAGAGGTTTTGCATGGGAATCCTGGTGGTCTATTTTTTAAAATCTTTTTTTTTTTTTTTTTTTTTTTACAAAGGAGGCATTTTGATCTCTCCATGCCTGTAACTGAGATGTAGTTCCTACACTGACTGCAACATATGCTCATTTATTAAAGTTGGTTCTCTCTCACTTTCTGAATTGCGTTAATTATGTTTAGCCCACCCACGTAGATAGGAGGAGAGAAGGCCAGGGGCAGTCATCTGCTAGTTTGCTCTCCTGATAGCCAAGGGTAAGAAGGATGTGGCCCTGCACAGACTTCCCCCCACCCCCAGAGTGCTGCAGTTTGAAAAGGTAATAAACAACAAGAGGAGAGGTGGGGTCTTCCCTCCTTAGCACTGGAGTATGAAGGAGGTAAGAGCCAGCCGGGTCTCTACAGCCGCTTGGAAGAGTCCAAGCGGCTGTAGAGACCCGGCTGGCTCTTACCTCCTTCATACTCCAGTGCTAAGGAGGGAAGACCCCACCTCTGCACACATGCCAGGCCGCTTGGGGAAGGGGCGGGTGGCATTGACTACAAATAATTGCTGGCGAGTCAGCCAAGCCAACATTTGTGGAAATGGCACTTTTAGCATGTGAAGAATGCAACCCCTGAAACCCCGACTGATTAGGTCAGCTTTTCCCAACCTCGCACCCTCCAGATGTGTTGGACTAACTCCCATCATCCTCAGGGTTGTAGCTCAACACATCTGGGGGGGGGCACCAGGTTGGGAAAGGCTGGATAAGGCTAAACCTGAATTTTAAGTCCATAAACATTACTATTTCCTTGTCTTATTTGCCCAGACGTGGCGACGTTAACACAAAAACTACTAATCTTGTGGTTTCGGAAGGCTTCTGGTTTTATTGTAGTGTGAGCCTTTTTGTGGCTCCAGTCCACAAAAGCTTATGGCGCAATTGCAACGGTTAGTCTTTAAGATGCTTCCCCCACACCTTCAAATGCTTGCTGTAGCAAATTAACATGCCTACTCCTCTGGAGTTTACCATCATGGGAAATACCCATGTTAGTAATCTGTAGCATTTTGCTGTTCAGAAAGAGAAAAGGAATCAACTTTCACCATCTGGTTGCCTGGAGAAGAATTTTACTCGCCACAGGTAACTAGGCGAGTGGCTCTTTGCAAGCCTGATGCAGACAGGCCCCCCCCCCCCATTTTCTTTACTGTTTTCTGATCTTGCTACATAGGACAATGACTTTTCAGCGTGACTATTGCATGGAACTTTTGTTTCACTAAGCACATGACTGATTTATATAGGCTTGCTCACACATGGCAACCCCAGAGAACTGCTGCTTGTTTTATTTCTCTTAGAAAGTATCATAAAGCAGGGCATGGCTCTTGCCGTGCCCAACTCCTCAACTTAACCAGCTCTGGTCTGGGCTTGTCTCCTTTGTTATATGGAATGGTGCAGACAGATGCAAAGGAAGACAGAATTTCTGTAACTTTAAGAGGTGTGAAGAGAGGGGGCAGGTGTAATGTGTCATGTTGCAGAGCCACAGAGGTTAGAGTAGCTGCACCTGCTGGGTTTCCTTCTTTATATCTCTAAAAGGTACAGAAGCCCCGGTCTTCCTTTGCATCTTGCCTCCCTATATTACAGGCCTTTACAGGGGAGACTGCTGAATCCTGAGAATGGGCTGCAAAAACTAAAGGTATGAAACAGCAAGAAGAGTCTCTTCCAAGAGGCTGTAGATATTATGAAGTCGGGTGATTAGAGCAGTAGATCCAGGACAGCCAAAGTCAAAGTATTTCTTCCCACGATGCACAGTTAACTTATGGAATCACTGCCACAAGATGTGATGGTTGCTGGCTATCCTGCTATCTGTACATGATAGCTCTGCCAGTGGGTATTGGCCATGGTAGCTAAGTGGAACCTTTGTGTGCAGAGGCAGTAAGTCACTCAATGCCAGCTGCTGTTGTGTGTGGGGTGGGGGCGGGAACGGAAGGGGGCTATTGCATTCATGTTCTGCTTGTAGGTTTCCCAGGGGCCTCTGCAGGAAATAGAATGCTGGACTTTGATGGATGCTTGGTCTGATCCAGCAAGGCTCTTACATTCAGGCAGTGGGGCAGCCTTGTAATTTTAGCTCCTGGACTTAATTATCTTTTGAGGGGGCCCTGTTAGACAGCCATGGTGGTTAGTGAGCATACAACTAACATTTCTCTTCTCTCCCTGCCATTCCATGATTCACAACCCTTTCTACGTTCCTGATATGTTAGGGCAAAACAAAACAAAACAAAAACTATTTGCCAACCCCGACCAAAAATGAAATACTTTGAACATGTACAATGTAGCATTTTAAACTCACTTAAATCATAGCACTATCAAGACTACAGGAATGAAATGGAGTCTGCTTCTGCTGCCTTCATGCTAAGCACATTGACTTGGGAATAAGCACCAGTTTGTTGTAGAAAAGGATAATAAAATTTTAAAGTTAAAATAATAAAATGAGCATCTGGGTACATGCCCAGTTGGCTACCCCAGCTCTAAAATGTTTAAAAATAAGAAGAAAGCATACCTGTTTGCCACTGCCCCATCACCTGCTGCTACTGGCTGGAAATTGGGGGAGCGCTGGGCTATGCAGCGCAGGCTTTGGGCATTGCCCTGAGGCCTAGCCCTAGCTGCACCACTGCTTTCCAGCAGGATGGGGAGGCTATTATGGGAAAAATCGATAGGAGGACCCAGAGTTGTTCCCTCTCTTTCCTCCCATATCTCCTCTGATGGAGCTTGCCACACTCTTGAACTTTTGTCCAAAGGCTGTGGCTCTCTTTTATCCTCTGTTTCTGCTCCCCATGCAGGCAGTCCCCGGGATACTAAGTCGAATGTTTACATAAGTCGCACAATGTTTTCAAAGTGTTGCAAAGTACCTATAGTGCGTACATTCGTAAGTACGGACCATTGCATTTAACTCAGATTTTTACATATATGGTGGTCCGTTCTTAAGTATGAGTTGTCCATAAGTCGGGATGTCCGTAACCCGGGGACTGCCTGTACTTGTAAAAGCTCTTGAATCTCCTGTAGAAACTCCAATATCCACATGCCTTCTTCCAGCTTCTTAATCAAAAATGTATTCTGGTGCTGCACACTGCCATCTCATTCTGAAGAACAGTATAAAGCAGTGAGGTTTCAGATCACTGTGAACTCCCCTGCTGGACTAAAAGTTGGGTTAGTCCAGCATCCTCTGTTTCCTACAGTGGCCTAGAGGGATACACCCAGGAAGCCCAAAAGCAGAAGGTGATGGCCTTCCTTTGTTGTTTATACTCAGTATTTGGAGGTATACTTTCTCAGAAGATGGAGGTTCTGTTTAGCTATCAGGTTAATAGCTGCTGATAGACCTATCCAATTCAGTGGGGAAGACTATCCCAATAGAAACTAGACTTATTTATCAGCCCCTCTTTGCCTTCTCATCCCAATTGGGTCACCAATCCCTGTGGACAGGGCCCTTCAGCAGTGTAATATATAGACTATGGAATGGATATTCCCTTGCACTTTTGTGTGACTCTGAGAATCCCACCTTCCTTATCTGTGCTGATTCTTTCTTTAAAAGTACGTTTCTAGCCTTCATGTAGAGGTGCTTGAAAATGAGTTGGCAGAAATCTTGAAGTGTACAAAGTGGTGAGGCAAATAAAAAAAGAAAGGAGACTTCATTGTTTTTCAGCTGTCATCATGAATGCTGTATGTTAAAGTATCTCCCCCTAAAACAGGCCTGTGGCTTACGCTGGCTCAGCTTGTCTGAGTGTGGAAAGCTAAGCAGGGTCAGGCCTGGTTATTACTTAGATGGGAGACCCCACCTCTAGTTCCCTGCATTTAGCAGGGGGTTGGACTGATAGCCTTGTAGGCTCCTTCCAACTCTATGATCTATGAAATCTATGCCCTCTACATACATGTGAACACACACACACACACACACACACACACACACACACACACACACACGGGCTCTCAGATTTTTCTCATTTGAGGGAAACAACTATACTTGAATACGAATATGGTGTGATAAGTGCAATATGTCTGCCAACTGTAGTTCTGGCATCCTTGATGTTCAGGGAAATGATCTGCAAATGATGCTAATTGCATGCTTCTAAAATATGCCCATTAACGGCTGTTCTCCAGCTTGTGATCTATTTCTGACGCAGATCCTCTTCACGCCAAGCAGGTTGCCCACATCCTGCCCTAAAACCTAAACTTGTTTTTCCATGCTTAATTGCAGCTGCCAGACCTGTGTTCTCAGGAGCTGGGAGCTGAGATGCAACCCCAGGCTAGCAGCGGTGTTGAGGCTTCCGAGGACAACAGGGAGCAGGAGCCTGGGGAATCCCAGCCTGAAACAATGGTACCTGGAGCCGCTGAGGCCCAGACCACGGAAGAAGGTGAGCCTCTTGGTTCCTTCCATATTGAGCTTTACAGGTCCGCTGTGGTGGGGGAAGCAGCCTTACAATTGGATTTTATCTTATTATGTGCCAGTGTACATCCCCTCACCCAAGATTCTGAACCCTCTGATTGCCCTAGAGAAGAGAACTGTCATCGCTCGCTGGAAACTTACCACCTATCCATATATGAAGCTGCCTCGTATCGACTTGGACAACAATCGGCTTATCTAACCCTGTGCTGCTGTCTCTTCTGAGTAGCAGTCATTCTCTTCCCAGCCCTGCTGCCCGAGTGCCTTTTAACTTAGCCTTCCCCAACCTGGTGTCCTCCAGATGCTTTGGACTACAACTCCCAGCATCCCAGGCCATTGGCCGTGCTGGCTAGGGCTGATGGGAGTTGAAGTCCAAAACATTTGAAGGGCACCAGCTTGGGGAAGGCTGCTTTAACTGGCGATGCCGGGTTCTGAACCTTGGGAACCTTTTGCATGCAAGGCATCGTGCTCCATCACCGACCTACCGCCTCTCTCAAATGGGTTGCTTGTGGGAGGCCAAATCCAGTGCTGACGTTATGACTTGCATACAATCAGTAACACAAGACTGCTGGGAAGCCTGCAGGCTTACAATCTAAAAAGACACAACACACAAGGAAAAAGGGATGGGGAGGGAAGAGGAAAAGATGAAGTAGTCTTTCAGTAGGGCGGGTGGGATGACCCTGCTCCCCCTCTCCTCCATGGGTTGTTAACCACAAACAACTCATGAATCAAACCCATGGTTTGTTGTTGGGTTGTGAACTGTGGGTTGTTCCCCATGGTTTGTTATCTCAGCTGGGTTCAGAGAACATGATAACCCATGTTTCAACAACAACCCACGGTTCAACGACAACCCACACTCAACTCTTGAGTGTGGGTTATCCGGTTGTCTGAACCCAGTCACTGTAGACAATACTGAGCTAGACGGAAGAATGATCTGGCGCAGTATAAGCCAACTTCCCATGTCCCTTGCGAACAGGCATCTGGAACCACGGAAGGGGGAAAGCGGCTTGGTGTGCCGACAATTTTGAGTCAGAAAATGCGAAGCAAGGAAAAGGGCAGAGGAACCTTTTTCTTCCCACCTCCCCTCCATTCAAAATCTCAGCCTCCCGAGGCTGCTTTTCAATTCAAAACAAAACTGTTGAGACTTTGGTATACACACTTTCATGTAATGTGTAATTTGCCTCTAGAGACCAAACTAGAAGTAACAGTGGGAGATCCATGACCAGATCTCTGGCTGTTTTTTAAAAGCAGGGGTAGGGAACCTGTGGGCTGGCGTGTGGGGGTTCCCTGTGAGGCCTGGCAGCTTCTTCCCCTGGGCCTGCCCCTTCTGCCACAGAGGGGAAAGCTCATCCCTAATGAGCAGCTGCCGGGGATGTGCTTTCCCCTGCTTAGCACTGAAAAAGGTGGAATGCGGCCCCCAAGAGCTTCTCCAAAATGGAATCCGGCCCTCAGGCCAAAAAAGATCCCCCACTCCGGTTTTAAAACTTAATAGCAGCCATAGCTCCCCCCTCCCAAATTCAGTTAGGACCATACCAATGAAGGGGCGGGGGGAGATTTGACCAAATCCTCCCATGCTTTGGCATGTAAACCACTCAAGCATCATACAAGTATTTATTAATAAATAAATAAATAAATTCTGTTTCCCCAATGAAAATTGCCCTATCTGCCAAAGTTGCTCTTTGCCCTGTGGTCTAATTGCACCTAAATTATACAAGAGTGGTTACAGTGCATTAGTTTCACTGTCAAAGCGTGCTTTTGCTGATTTGCTTTGAAGGATTTTCCCAGATGTGTGTCTTGACAGTCTAAAAGCTGCTTCACGCGCTGTTTCCTTGCTGTGGTAAATGCATCTTTGCCACCTTGTAATGTGTGATCAATGGGGTACATATAGACCTGGTTCACATGTAACGTCGACAACCCATCAGTTACAACCCATTGGTTTTTGTAGGTGATGTGCGGGTGCGCTCTGCCTGCTCGCCTCTTCTGCTTTTGCACAAACCCAACAATCCTCTCCTTCTTAGGTTGTTGAGCATGATGTGCGAATCTGGACCACTGGGTTGTTTAGGGGCTAACTGCTAGGTTGTTTAGCCCCTAAACAACCCAGCAGTCTGGGTTTGCAGCACATCACACTGCACAACCTATGGAGGAGCTGATTGTGGGTTGTGCATTAAAGCAAAGGAGGTGGGTGGGCAACATGCCTGAGCATTTCCTGACAACCCATGGCTTTTTAAACTGAAAGGTTATTATGTGTGGATAGCCCCATTATAATAGAAGTCAGCAACAGGCGGCCCCTGGGCCAAAGCTTTTCAATGGGGAAGTGGCTGGTTGTCTGGCTTTCCAAATAACCCCCTTTTGCCACCCTGGGGTCATCTGCTGCCCATCTTTCAGTCTGTAGTTGCTGCTCCTCCTCTAACATTAACAACTACCTTCATGTTGGCAAGAGGCTTATTCTATAGCACGCATATCATTGTTTTTTATTGCTGCTTTGTGGTTGATTGTAGTCTAATTGAGATGGCATAGGAGGAGTATTTTATGTGCATGATGTGCTATATGCCACTTTGGATTGCAGAAAGGAAGAGTTGACAGCATGGAAGTGGGAAAGGAAATGGAGGTGGTGGGGAGTTGGTAGCAATGGATAGCAAGTGGTATTATTATTGTTGTTGTTGTTGTTGTTGTTGTTGTGCTGAGGAGCAAGTGAGTGTTTAGTGCAGGGCTGGGAAATCTGTGCACCTCCAGATGTTGTTGGACTCCAACTCCCAGCAGCTCCAACCAACATAGCCAATGGACGGGTGATGGGAATTGTTGTCCAAGAACATCTGGGGGGCCACAGGTTCCCCAGCCATATATATGAGAGAGAGAGAGAGAGAGAGAGAGAGAGAACCATCCCCCTTCTCTTCTCTACCCACTCTTATTCAGTTCTAGATATTTCTGTTGGCCACTCCACTTGTTGATCAAAACCAGGGTCCTAAGATTTGTGTGAAATTAAAAACAAAACAAAACAGAATTCATTCTAATACTGGGGTGCCCCATGGATGCATGAAGTGGCCTTTGGCATGTCTCTTCCCTTCCAGCTTTGGGCCAAAGGAGAAGTGACACCGTTTATGCAAATAGAGATGGTGTGTAAACACCATTCAGGGAATTAGAAACTGTGTGAAAGGTTTTTGTTTGTTTTTGTTTGTTTTTACATAAGAATAAATAGCAGTGGGGCTGTCCTGGATCAGGATCACAGCAGAGGGCGAAGGGCAAAAGCCCCTCCCAGGGTCTTGGCCTGGTATTTATTCTTATTCTTATTCTTATTTATTCCATTTCTATGCCTCCCAATAGCTGAAGCTCTCTGGGCGGTTTACAACAATTATAAAATTACACAATAAAATACAATTATACAATAAAAATACAATTTTACAATAAAATACAGTATATTAAAAGATACAAGCAATAAAAACATCAAAAATTTACACAAACATTTTAAAAACACTTTTAAAATTAATTAAATAGCTAAGACAGGTGTAAAAAATAGACAGGATAAAAAGATGACATAACCACCACCCCATGTGCTATTTGCAGCTATTAAATGCCTCCCTCAGCATAGAGGGCAGTTTTAGCCTGGTGCAGAAAGGATAGTAAAGTTGGCGCCAGGAAGGCATCAGTGGGGAGGCTGTTCCACAGTTGTGGGGCTACCACAGAAAAGGCCCTCCCCCTTGTTGCCACCTTCCGAGCCTGGAGGAAGGCCCCAGATGCTGAGCATTGATTTACACTAAAAATCAACAGCAAGCAAATTGTTAATTGTGTGAATGATGTCACACCCAGTTTGTCTCTTCAACAGAAGGGGGGGGGAGTGCCCTGTGGGGCAAAAGTGCAGATGAAGGGGATAAGCATGATAGAGGACTTTGTACACGGAAGCTATTGCAGTAATAAGTTATTCCTGTTGTGATTGGCTATTATTTCTAGGGGACCTATATAAGCTGAACAGTGTAGATAAAACAAAATAAAGACATACACAGCAGGCTTACATTCTACGTAAGAAGAGACACACAAGGAGAATGCTGAGAGCCTGGGCAAGAGGTGAGATCAGTGAAGAAGTGAGTTTTTGTCTTGTTTTTATCATGTCTAATGGAGGAGCCAGACCAGATGCCAGGAAATAAAACCTTCCTATGGAAGCAAGCAGTGAGGGAGAAAGGGCAGTTAGGGAATGGAGGATTTAATCTGGGGTTTAGGAACATAGGAAGCTGCCTTATAACCGAGTCAGACCGTTGGTCCATCTAGCTCAGTATCATCAACACTGGCGGTGGTTTCAGGCAGGATTATTTCTTCACCCTACCTGGAGATGCTGGGGATCAAACCTGGGACCTTCTGCATGCAACACAGGTGCCCGAGCACTGAGCTGCGACCCCTCCCATCATGGTGTCTGGGGCACAAGGGGTACCAAAGGACTGAGAAGGGGCATGGAGGGAAAGCACACGAAGGAAACGAATAAACAGACAAGCGAGAACAAGAGAATTAAGATGTTGGAAGGTCAACAGAAGAAGTTTAAACTTTAAACAGAACGCAAGAAGAAAGAGGGAGCCAATGCAGGCAAGAGAAAAGAGGAGTAAGTAACATGATCATAGCGACCAGCGTAATAAATTAGGCCAGCTGAAGAATTCAAAACAGAAGCAAGAGGTTTGAAGGGAAGGGCAGGAAGACCGAGCAGGCGAGTGGTGCGACAGTCAGTGCAAGAAAGGCTGAGACAATGAACAAGGGTGCCAGTTGATTGTGGAACATTCGTTCGTGGGATAAGCAATAGCTCTCAGAAGCGTTTCTGTGAACAACAGGCAGACAGGGCAGGGGAACAAGTTAGGGATACTCCAGACCCGATTACATCTCTTCAGTGAAACTCTGTTGGGTGGAGGCCGGCACCCGGCACCCTGCCTGCCAATTCCTTCTGCCTGATAGTCGCAGAGGGATGGGACCAGGGGCGTTCGCCAGCAAACTCCAAATCTTATCCCTGTTAACAGTCTCTTCACGTCCAGAGGAAACATAGGAAGCTGCTCTATACCGAGTCAGACCCTTGGTCCATGTAGTAGCCCACTCTCCAGGGTTTCAGGCAGTTTTTCCTGCCCTACCTGGAGATACCAGGGATTGAACCTGGGACCTTCCACATACAAAGCAAGTGCTCTATAGCTGTGCTATGGTCCCTCCCGTTAGAGTGGGCTTCTAACCCATTCATTGGTGCACAGAGCCTGCTGGGCTTCAACCAGACTGGATCTTGGACGGGATCTTAAGAGATCTGGAGTTCCTTTCCATGTAGATGTCATTGGTAGGGGGGCTGGCTTGCTCCGTGTGGCAAACAGCATGATGTGGGGACCAAGATAAATGACAGGAGGGATTGTTGCCTTTGCATAAGGGAGAGAGAGAAAAATGACAGATGGCAACGCACTGGGGGCTGATGCAAACGTAGCCAACATTTCATATGCTCAAAAAGCACTCTCGTCGTGTCATGTCCCTGTTTATTTCTTTTTTACATTTTATATCCGCCTTTCTTCTAAGGTTCCCTTTCCCACCCCCATTTTAACCCCACAACAATCCTGTGAGGTGGGATCAGGTTAGGGTGCTTCCAGACGGAGAGCTACTAGTGCTGCCAACGAGAAGCCATTGTGCAGCTATTTCATTTTTTCTTTCTTAACAGGGTTTGTGCAGTAAGAGAAAGAATGGAAGAAGCGGTGGAAAAACATGGGAGGGCTACGTCTGGGCCCCCTCTGTGATTCTGTGAGTGAGGCAGGGTGATGGCGCTATAAAAGCTTTGTGTGGAAGCACTCTTAGGGACTGGCTCAGGGTCAGCCCGTGAACTTGGAGGCTGAGTGAGGATTTGAACCTGGGTCTTCCCAGTCTGGCACTCTCGCCACTACACTTCACTTGGCCAGTCATCACACATCTGTTTCACTGTTTCACACTTGAGCTGGGAGCTCACGATCTGTACATGCAACACAATGGGTATGTGTGTGATTGTTATGTGACTTGTCTTGACAGTGGGGATTTTATGCATTTTTCTCTCTCCCCTATATGGAATTGCTTTCTGTGCAGGAAATGTGTAACAGTTTGAAGCAGCCTTCAGCTGTTTGCCACACACACCCTCCACCCACAGTGGAGACAAGAAACAGCTGGGGAAGGCCCTCTCAATATGGGATGGATCCAGAGAGGGTCCCTGACCTTTGCTGTACGGTGGTGGGAGAAGACCTGGACTGCTCCCCTTCCACTCCTTATCTTTGGGGCACTGATGCCCTGTGCGGGCAGGGATGACCATAACACTGGATATTAAGCCATAGCAAGCTCCTGCAGACAGGAGTTGCCCACTCATTCTTGGGCATTCCATCAGCTGGTAGTCAGAGCTCCTCCAACTTTGTGCATTCTGAATATATGCCCCCTTTTACGTGTGTGTGCACACACACACCTCCACAGCCCCTCTCTTATTTGTTCCGTGTGTGTGTGTGTGTGTGTGTGTGTGTGTATTTTAACAACCAGGCATCCCCACGCCCAGCTCCTGACCCCTGCATCCAGATCTTTCTTCTTCTTCCTCTTCTCCATCTCTGTGCACACGCGCCGCGTACACACACACACACCAGTTTCCTCTGCTCGCCTATGGGGTGGGGGACACGGAGATCTGCCCGCCCCCTCACCCGTGCCCGCCGCAGGCTCCACTGCTGCAGAGCTGGCTGCAATGGCTCAGCAGGAGCGAGGAGCGGGGGGGGGGGGCGGGCGTCTGGCTCCAGGAAGCTCTGGAGATGGATGAAGAGAGAGAGAGAGAGCAGGAGGGAGGGAGAGCTGTGAGGGGGGGGGGAGCTGCAGAGGCTCCTCCTCCCCACGGGCAGCACCAGCCCAGCCCTGTTGTTCTGTCACTGAGCAAACGGCTGCGGTGGCGGGAGCGCCCCCCCCCCGCCGGCCCCTTTCACGGCTCGGGCCGCACTGTCCCTTTGCTCAATGGCTGGCACAGTGGGTGACAGAGCCCAGCGTGGCCGGGCGGCACCATGAGGGGTGGGAGCCAGCAAGGCTGTGCCTGCCACCACTTGTTCCGCAAAGTCCTGGCCAAGTGCAGCTGCTGCCCCTCCCGGGCACGAGGTGAGTGGTGCTCCAGCATGGGCACTGTTTTCTCCTCTTCCCCTGCCCCGACCTCCCTGCTTCCCCGACCTCCCTGCTTCCCTTATTCTGTCCTTTACCTGCAATACATGCTGCTCTCTTGCCCGTCCCTGGTTGGATGCCACCTACCACTTGGCTGCTTGAAGTGGGCATCACTGTCAGCACAGTGTGGCATGGGCGTTGTCTGTCTTCCCTGCTCAACAGCATCACCTGCCCTGGGGTCCCTTCCTGGTCGTCGCTGACTATTGCTGCTGCTTGGGCACCAATATCCCTTTACTTGGGCACCGTCATTTGCAGTGGGGTCCTCCCTACCGCCCCTGGCACTGAGGGGCATTGCCTCCCATGCCTGCCCCCTTAGCTTTTCACCTGTCCCAGACTTCCTACAGATGGGCATGCCTTGATTCATGGCACTGTTGACCTTTGGAATGAGATCTGCTTTCATTAACGTTATTTTCCCCCATTCTCATAGGAGCCTGGCACTTCTTTTGCTTGCAAAAGGATTGCTTCCAGGCGAGGAAGGGCACGGGAATGCCAGGCTTATCTTAGAGACGCCTCTCCCTTGAGGTCACAGTAGATCGGGCACTAACTGGGGGAACAGAGTTGGTGGCGCGGGGAGGGGGTAGGAAAAGTTTGTGGCAAGAATCAGAGGCACATTTAGAGTCGGGGTGGTCCAGTATCTTGGCTGCTGGATGGGTGGGGGCAGAGTAGAGGGAAAAGGGGAAGGGTATGAGGGAGTTCAGTGGGTCTTGTATATGAGGATGTGTTGTTGTTTTTTAGAATATGCATACATGCAGAAGAGAACATCCCTTGCTTGTGTTTCTTAGTGCTTCTGTCAGTGTGATTGTGTGTACATCTGTGTCATGCACCTCGCTGGCTCAGCTTGTCTGAGCGTGGAAAGCGAAGCAGGGTCAAGCCTGGTTGTTACTTGGATGGGAGACCCCTCCTCTAGTTTCCTGCATTGAGCAGGGGGTTGGACTAGATAGCCTTGTAGGCTCCTTCCAACTCTATGATCTATGAAATCTATGAAAACATTGTATTTAGGATTGCAGATGTGAATTAGAACTCTTCCTGCATCTCTTTATGACCCATGTGTTCATCTCTGCATGCATGGATCTGTCTCTATGTTCAGGCAATGTTTAGGCATGTGTGTGTGTGTGGGATGTTTGTGGGAGGTTGGATGTGCAAGAAGGCTGCGTGCGTGCGTGCGTGCGTGTGTGTGTGTGTGTGTGTGGAGACTGTGTGGGAGGCTGCATGTGTGTGTGTGGGGGGGGCTGTGTCTCGCTATGTGAATGACTGCATTTCTTCTGTGTGCCTGTAAGTGATTGCTTAGCAGGCTGTGAATGTATGTAGGTGTGTGTTGGTGTACCATGCTCTGTGCACAGGTGTGAGAGTGTATAGCACACTCTGCATGCACATTGTTAAAAACAGCAACAGCAAGGATGATAAAGCGCTCGACATGTAGGATGCTGAGCAGCACTGGGTGGGATGCTTCAGGAGCCCACAGTGCCCCTTGCTGTGATTTTCCTGCCACTCACCACTGCCCCTGTTTCCAGCCAATCTTCATTGCCCAAATGTCTAGATCAGGGCTGAAAGCCCCACTAGTAGTAATGATGGGGAAAATAAATGGATTATGAATTGAGGAACCATAAAAGTACAGCTGGGGAAGGTAGAGAGCCAGGAGCCCTGTTCTGGGACTCTTCAGGACTAATGCTGGCCTTGTGAATGTGGGTGGAAGGCAAGCACTATCTCTTTATACATCCCTCTTGCTGCCCTTTATGTCTGGAACTCCCTCCCAGAATAGCTTCACAGGGTGTGTGTGTGTGTGTTTTCCCTTTCAGATCTCATCTTAAAATTGACATTTTTGTGAAGACTTTGACTTAAACACCCCGGTGCCTATACCCAGCTGTCTGAAACAAAGCCTAGGTTAACATGTAACTGCCTCTCTGTTATCTATGCCTCTCCCTTTTCCTCCCCCCTGGTTGAAATGTAGATTGTAAGCTGCTCAGGGCAGGGACCTATGTTTATTTATTTATTTATTTCATTTTTATGCCGCCCAATAGCTGAAGCTCTCTATGTTCAAGACCTATGTTCTTGTTGCTGTTGCTCCATCAAGAAAACACTATGTACATTGACAGCATTGTAAATAAATAACACCTCCATGTGGGCAGCTGGCTGTCTCAGTGGCTTTTCAGAAATTCGATCTTGGGGGAATCCTTCCAACGCTGACTCTCCTCTGCTGAAGAACCCCTGTAAGCCTACTGCAGTGAGTTGCAGAGGATTCTGGGGCATGTGTTCAGAATGTAGTTGGGTCATGCAGGGCACTGTCCAGGCCTGTTAGGCTTCCCTGTGGCCCCTGTTGATGAAAGGGCACCCTAAAACATACCCAGCACTCCCCTGTGGCTGCATGTTGCAGTGGAAGCTTGGTAGCAGTGGACAAGTTGTCTTTCAGGGAAGCTTGTCCACTATTCCTGATTGTCCCATTGAGAATTCTCTGGTAAGCTTCCAAGAGACCCCAGTGATGTTCTCTGGAACATAGTTTGAAGACCACTGGGCTAATTTGTGTAGGGGACTGTGTGTTTATCCACATATGAATGCAAAGGTTGTTAAAGGTATGCATACATGGACTCTCGATTTGTTCTGCCTAGGGTCATCTATCATTCCACAACATACCGTACTACCTGTGGATTTCTTGGGTGCTTTCTGTGCCCAAATAATTCTGTCCAGGTTGACTGTAAGAACATAACATAAGAAAAGCTGTGCTGGATCAGACCAAAGGCCTATCTAATGCAGCATTCTGTTCACACAGAGGCTAACCATGCCCCAATAGGAAGCCCACAAGCAGGACATAAGCACAATGTAGCACCCTCTTGTTCATGTTCCCCAGCAACTGGCATGCAGAGGCATACTGCCTCTGATACTGGAGGTAACACATAGCCACCATGACTAGTAGCAATTGATAGCCTTATCCTCCATGAATTTGTTTAATATTTTAAAGCCTAATCCATGTTAGTGATCTTCACATCTTGCAGTAGTGAATTCCATATTTTAACTACGGTACTGAAGAAGTACTTCCTTTTATCCGTCTTGACTCTCCTACCGTCAACTTCATGGGATGACCCTGGGTTCTAGTATTAAGAGAGAGGGAAAAAAATATCTCCCTTTCCACTTTCTCCACACCATGCATAATTTTGTACACCTCTATCATTTCTCCCTTACTCACTTTTTTCTAAGCTTAAAAGCTCCCAATGTTGTAACCTTTTCTCATAGGGGAGTTGCTCCAGCCTTTGATCATTTTGATTGTTGTGGTGGATTGTTATGTTCCTTGATCATTTTGTTGCCTGTCTTCCTGTTCCTCTCTCTGTGCTGGAACTGCCCTGTCTTCTTCCATTCCACTAAAGTACCGTAAGTTGATGCCTGCTGATTCCCAGTCATGCAACTGCTACTAACAATGGAATAGAAGAGAGGACTGATGGAGTTGCCAACTTTGCTGCCAAGTGGATACCAATGCCCCTCGAGGTTTGCAGAGTAGAATATGGGTGCCCCTCTGCCTGGGACCACTCACAAGTTAACATTGTGTGTGGGGTGGGTGGGAAGGGAATTTGACTACTTCTGGCACCGAGGACCTCTTTGTGAGTTGGCCCACCTCAAATCCATTGTTATATTGAGGCTCCACAAAATTGCCTAGTTTTAAGATGGGTTGTTTAAACTATAGCTTAGAAGTAGTTAGAAGCTCTACTAAGAGCACATTACGACTTTAAACCTGTTTGAAACTGATTTAAAGAACCTGGCTTCCTGCAAAGAACTGTTTGGAACTGTAGGGTGTTTTGGGGTGTGTGTGTATGTGTGTTTAAGAGTCCTCTGAGTTCTCTAATGGAATGTTCTAGAACTACAGTTCCCAGGATCCACTGACTCAGCCCATGACAGTTAAGCAGTTTGAAACTGGTTACTATGATCGTTAGATGCTTTAGGCACCATTTTCTTAGTAGGAAGGCCGGGTACAAGTCAAATAATTACATTTAAATTGGTAGTGTGGACACTATTAAATCACGGAATTCTTCCAGGTTTTTTTTTTAGGGTGTTAGGCATGCTGATATAGTGCAGCTGACAGGGCCGGTGCTACCATTAGGCCAACTAGGCAGCTGCCTAGGGCGCAGGGCTAAAGGGGGTGCCAGAAACGCCTTGAAAAAAAAATACAGCGCTCTCAAGTGGGAAGGGGGGGCGCTAAATATCTGATCTTGCCTAGGGCACCAAACTGCCTTGCACCGTCACTGGCAGCTGACATCTGTAGGCTGCACTGGCACTCTTCATCATATCTCTGTACTAGGATTGGGCATGTATGTCTCTATCCATGCCCAAACCTACTGTTGGTTTTCATGCTGCTTGTGAAGCTGTAGGACTTGCGCTTATAGATCCCAAAGGCTCATTACTTAATCCCCAATCTCTGCTCCATTTTGGCTGGGTCTCCAAGGACCCCCCAAATAGGCTTGCTGGCTGGTTTCACTGATTTGATGGCATTGGAACCTGGCCTCTGGGGGTCCATTAGCAGCTGTGGTAATGGCGGTGGTCCCTGGTGAAATTGGAGCAGAGAGTGTGAGAACCCAGATGCCTGGCTTCTGTTCACATATCTGGGAGAGCAATTGAGACGGATGTGGTGAGGCAGGGATTGGGGGGAATAGAAGCTGGTATTAACTCCCTCTCCCTGTGTTCAGGGATCAAAGGTGGTGGTTTGACACCCCGTTCCCACAGTCAACTGGAAGTGTACGTTGCTTCCATGTTTCCAAACTCCCTCACCATGGTAACTGATGGCGTAAGAGGCAAATTAGGCGTCTATAGTAGTGGTGGTGGTGGTGGTGGTGGGGTCAATATAGGGCCTTTTCCTCATGTAGGCCTCTCTTTTTGTGACCCAGGCTTAATTGGAGACACACTTCAAGAAAAGAGTGCCTTTAAGCTTGTGTAGAGTGCCTTCCCTCCTGAGATGAGGAATCACAACCAATTCCAGTGCATTGTGGGACTAGGGGCAAAGACGCCCAGAGCAAAGAAAGTAGCTTCTAGACAAGCCAGAGACCCAGCACCTCTTATTTTATCAATTAAGCACCAGGGAAGGGTCAGGGTGAGTAGAGGGGAAAGACCAGCCCCTCTTGCCTGCTCCACAGGATGTTCCTTGAGAATCTGACCCTGGAATAAATGCTGGCCCTAGCCCAGGCTTCCGTGACTCACCATCCACGCTGCAGCTGGCTGCTCCGGTTACCAACAACTCCCCCAGTTTAGATCCGACTGGAGCTGCTCCCAGATTGTGGTGGGGGGGAGCGTTGCTATACTCTGCCCCTGCCTCCCTACTCTCTGGCCTCAACAAACAAGGCATGGAAACATTTCCTGTGGCGAACGTTGCAAACTGAGTAAGGGGTGGGGGATCTGTGAGGCCTAGTGTGAGGAGGTTTCTCAATCCGAACCAGGTATCGCCAGATCTGAGAACTGACTTCCGCCCCAGAAGAGAGGAAGTAACATTAAGACGGTAGTGTCTTTGAGCTTGTGCAGAGTGTCTTTTCCTCCACATTAAGTGATAACAACCGGCTGCACTGGAATAGAAGAAGTATTTCCAGGTCTGACAGGATCTGGCTTCTAGGCCAGCTTGAGCTCTGGCATTTCTCATTTTAGATATTCTTCTATTCCTAGGAGTGTGCGTGTGTGTGCGTGCTTGTGCATTCTATCTCAGCTCTAGACGGAAAGAAGGGGAACAATATGGTGGTCTAGGCTGTGCGGTGTGGAGTAGGTGAATTATCAGTCAATACCTCTCCCTCTGTGGAGTTTAATACTTTCAATCGACTACTCTCTAGGGAAGCACAAACACAAATGCCAGCTGGGAACGGGGTGCCCACCTAGGGGCTAAGTAGGTAGGTACAGCTGGGTAGCCGTCTCAGGAGCACCTTGCACTTTATACCCCCCATTATTCCTGTATAGTCTGAATTAACTAACCCTGAATATAACTGCCGCCCCATTGTTTAGTGCCTGCAATCCCAGCTGTGGATCAGAATCTTTGTTTTGCCCATAAGCATGCAGTGAAATGCTGGGAGGATATCCAACCCTTTCCGCAGCGTTTTGCCACCTTGACAGTGAGCAGCACTACAAAGTGGTTGCAAGGTGATACACGGTAATTAAACTGCATTAAGTGGTCTTGAGTCAATGACCCTGCTTAGGGTCATAAAATGATCTTGAGCATGTGGGTGGTCAGGGCATCTCATTGCAGGCCTTCATATCTCCCATCTCCTTTGCAACCTATTTGTTCTGAATCGGCCAGGCTTGCTGTTTCTTGTGCAGGCTGACTCCCATTTTAGGCTGTCCTTGCTTGGTCTCCTTTCTGTGCTCCAGTGGTTACCCTCCTGCATGTTGATATCTGAGAGAGCAGGGCCCCAGAAGCCTGTACAAATACTGTCCCAGACAGGGATGCTCTTAACAGTCTCAGTGGAAGTGCAAGCAATGAGTAAACAGTAAATAATTTAGGAAGCGAATATCTTTATTAACAGCCCAGCACAAGCTGCAATGTAAGGATTAATGCTTAAGGCCCCCTCTGTTTTGCAGCAGTCACTTATTTCCCTTTACAGTTTGAGCCATCTTGCAGATCCTGGGAAAGGGGTTGTCTGATTAGCTCATCATCATGAGTAGAAGGTGCCATTTGCCTTGCTACTGTGAACTTAGAAGTGCTGTGTGTTGTGGAAGGTAGCTGTCTCAAGTAGAGTGGTTGTGTGACATTGATCCTAAGGGGGGGGGGAGAGGGGGACCTTTAATTGAAGCAAGTTATGTTGTTGGAGGACTGTGCAAGCTTTTGAATTACATTGAACTCTTTGTCAGGTAGAATGGAAAAGTACTTGCTTCTGAAGAGGTGTCTAGAGATGGCACAAATATGAGGATGGTTTTTAAACTTGTCAATAGTTCTAGTATGTGACTGAAATATGTGTCTGCCCACCACCCTTTCTGATGGTTTGTGGTGCATAACAGCCTTGTGGATGAGATCAAGATCCATCTAGTCTGGCATTCACCAGCCAGATGTGTGCAAAGCTGTGAATTTTCCAGCAGCTGTGGGTTGTTTCCTTAAGTGCATCTTGAAAATAATGTGAAATACAGATCTAATATGTGGCTAGACTAGGAAAAACAACAAAGTTCCTTAGTAAAGTAAATTCTTATAGCCATTTCAAGTACAGAGAGTGCCTGAAGCTGATCCATCTCCAGATAACTTATTATCTAGAGAGATAATGCCCAAGCAAGAGGGGAAGAAAGCAGTGATCTACCTATTCTAAAACACATAATCCACGGTGTGTGTGTGTGTGTGTTTGGAGAGGGTCACTCTTGGTCCTTAACAACCTGATAGGGGCTGAGATATGTGAATCAACTTTTGGACCTGGGGTGTAAGATTAAATCTGAAAGCAAATCCAGTCCTACCTATTGCTCTTGGAGCGATAACATCCATGCTTTCAGTTTGCTAACTTCTTTTTCTGCTGGCCCTGCTCTTGTGTTGTTAACACCAGCCCCCAACACACAGAAATTAACCAGGTGGGGCTTTTCCTGACATGAAAATGGCTTAGGCATAGTGTAGTGGTTTTTAAACTTTCCTCCCCTGGCACAGTCCTAATGAAAATCCCACCCCCACACCCCCACCGAGCTCCTCTTAGCCCTGGCAGGAAACCTTCCATTGGCATAAGTCCCTACCTAGTTCAAATCTTGCTTCTCCTGTGAAGTAATTGGGTGGGCTTAGGCAACCCAGTCACATTCAAACCCTGCCCTCCATCTTCGGTTGTTGTTTTTGTTGGTAATAAACATTTATAATGCACTTAAAAATTTCTAAGCAAAATATACAAGACAGGTCCTGCCCACAGGCTTACAATCTAATACAGTACAAAAGGAAAAAGGAATGAGGAGGGAAAAGGAAAGCAAAAACAAGCATTGGAGCAGCAGTTCCATCTCTGGCTAGTGGAGGAGGCCAGGTTGGTCACCCTTTTGCCATTACGTTCTTTGGCAGGAGGTTCAACCTTCCACTAGCCCTTTGTGTCCTGGCCGATGAATGAGGCCAGGGAGTGTGCAGCCCTTCTGGCATGACAAGATTACAACAAGACAATTGCATTGAAAACTAGAAGGTGCTATATAAATGCTGCTGTTGCTGATCAGTAGTTTTTATTTATTTATTACATTTATACCCCGCCTTTTTTCCTGTAAGGAACCCAAGGCGGCTTACATAATCCTCCTCCTCCTCCTCCTCCATTTTATCCTCACAACAACCCTGTGAGGTAGGTTAGGCTGAGAGTCAGTGACTGGCCCAAAGTCACCCAGTGAATTTCATGGCTGAGCGGGGACTAGAACCCGGATCTCCCGAGTCCCAGTCCAACACTCTCGCCACTACGCCACACTGGCCACACTAGTTGGTAAAGCTTTGGCTGCCAAATTTGTGTCAGGCTACCATTCAATTCCAGGAAGGGAGACAATCAGGAGGGCAATTCTCTTGCCCTTTACACGGGGAGCACATGTGGTTAGCCCTGTTTATTTCCCAGGTGCTCATAGATGACTCTGTACCTGTCAGATAAGCTCACATGAGCTTCTGGGCAGTATGGACCAGCCAATAACCTGCACGGCGGGGATGATGGTTCATGTTTCCCTGAGCTCAACATTCCCCTAAATTGATGCCGATGCAGCATCTGCTGACTGGAAAAACTACAGGACATGGCAGAAGTGTGTGTGTGTGTGTGTGTGTGGTGGGGGAGAAGAAGTCAGATCTGACTGCAAAACAGATGTGACTTGAAGGAGGAAGGCCTAAAAAGGCAACAACAAATTCTGAGGATTCATCTCGAAACAGTGCTGATGTTCAGCTACCTGACTTACTAGCTGTGTTTGGGTTTTGCTTCTCTGCTGATCACGACTGATGTACTGGGAGCCGGTGTCCCACTTTTTTGTCCCCAGAAGGTCAAGTCTGACAAAATTTTGAGAGGATATTTATTTATTTATTATTTATTTATTTATTACACTTCTATACCGCCTTTCTGCTAAGGCACCCAAAGCGGTTTACAATGTTTAAATAAACAAACAAATGCCCGCCCCCCCCAAATATACACCAGTTCTCTCAGGCCAACTGAAGGTTTCTTCTGGAGCTGCTGCCACAATCTCCCTGGCCTGGGCTTTTCTTCTGCCTTCCCTCTGTAGCCCCAGGGAAGGCGGGGGAGGGGCTGCCCCAACAGCCTTATCTGGCAGTTGCTCCCCGGCCTGGGCTTCTCTTCTGCCTTCCCTCAGGGCACACAGGTCTTAAATAGCCCCAGGGAAGGTGGGGGAGGGGCTGCCCCAACAGCCCTATCGGGCAGGTGATGGTCCTTTCAGGAGCTGATGGCAGTTGCTCCCCGGCCTGGGCTTCTCTTCTGCCTTCCCTCAGGGCACACAGGTCTTAAATAGCCCCAGTGCATGAAGAGTTTGTTAAATTGAAACTTGCTTGCTGGGCATTTCCCCCTTCCATGTGAGGCTTAAAACAGCTCTTTCTTCAGCTCAGGATTTGTAATGCGAATGCAAAACCTTGCATTGGCCAAGATGCTCATTCACATTGCAAATGCCTCTCATTTGCTTTCTCTCCTGCATGGACAACGATAATATGTGATCATATGTTAGCATAAATAGCGCAAGAGAGGCACAGAAATGAGTTAGGCCTTTTGTACAGGACCAACCTGCCGGCGAAGCAGGAGGAATCCTCCACCTCAAGCAGCAGATTAGGGGGCAGTGAATTGAGGGGGAATCTGTACTCCATTAATGGCACCTATATGAGTAGCCTGTACCCAGTTCATGGTACCTATCTGGGGGAAGCCTGTACCCCATTCATGACACCTATTGGGCAGGAGTCTATACCCTGTTGAAGGCACCAATGGGACAAGAGCTTGTACCCTATTGATGACATGTATGGGGTGTGTGTCTTTACTCCCTTCATGGCCCCTATGATTTATTTATTTATTATTTATTATATTTATGAATCGCCCATCTGTTCAGACAACCGCCACTCTGAGCGATGTACAATGCAATAAAATACAGGGACACACACACACACACACACACACACACAGTATAAAACACAATTAAAAATCCTAACCCACCCCATATTCCCACCTGAAAAGCCACGTTTTTAATGCTTGGCGGAAGCTAATCAAGGAAGGGGCATGGCGGAGGTCACTGGGGAGAGAGTTCCATAAATTGGAGGCTGCCACAGAAAAGGCCCTCCTCCTAGTCCCCACCAGACTGGTTTCTCTGGCTGATGGGACAGGGAGAAGGCCATCTGTGGCGGATCTTGTTGAGCGGCCTACTTGATGTTGCTGGAGGCGCTCCTTGAGATAGACTGGACCGGAGCCGTACAGGGTTTTAAATTATGTGGGGAAGAAAGAATGAAGCAATTTCATCATGCAATTTCCGTCACTGAGAGAGTTGGGCCTGCCTGCTGACCTCCCCTAGAATCATTTGGGAAGCACTCTAGGGAGTAGGCCCTGCCTTCCCAGAGTGGCTGCATATTCCCAGCATGTATACACTCTGTGTGCATGTGTTTAAAATACATGGACATCCAATTGTCACTTGTAGCAATCTGCACGGGAGTGTTGTTCTGTTTCGTCCCCAGATGGGCTATCTGTGCAGGAAATGCATTACGCATGAAGTGGCCCTGGAAAGGGCTTGAAGGGATGATTCACACAACCAGTCTGCTTGTGGATGGCTGCTGGCTTTCTTTTGTTCTCCTGCCTGGATCCAGCTGTGCTCCTGGTAAATAGGTTTTCTGACCATGATCAGAATCCACAATTGGTAGACAATGGGCAGGTTCGCACAATCAAGGGAAAATGAGCCACAGTGGCTTATTTTCCCTCCCCATGGGAGCTAGTCACAGCCGCTTAATTAGCATAATTAGGCAGCTTGCGAATAGTATGCACAGGGAGGAAAAATAAGCCACAGTGGCTTATTTTCCCTCCATGATCCTGCAAACCCGCTCAGTGGGTTGAGTAGTGGCATGAAAAAAACACCCTGCAGCTTCTGCTCAGGGCAAACAATTCAGATCGGATGCCCCTTTTGCCAGCCATTTGCTTGCTTTCTGGCAAAAACAACAAAAGCAATAACAACAATAGCAGCTGACTTCAAGCTGAACAATTGTGTGAATCAACCCTTATTCTCTTCGGCTGTACACAGATGATATTTTTTTCTCAGAGTGTTGAAAGTGGTATGATCATTACCTATAGTGTGTACACATATCTCATTGTTGTCTCTGTTCACGTGCCTTTTAGACTTCTGTTGTGCTTAAAAAAACCCAAAGCCCTGATCAGAGATGATGATGAGACCAAAGAATTGGTGTGTACAGCAAGGGCAACAAAGCCTCTGTTATCCCACCTTCAAGAAATGATGGTCTGTCTCCAGCTTTACACAACCTTACAATCACATAGTGTGGGCAGGGCCGGTGCTACCATTAGGCCAACTAGGCAGCTGCCTAGGGCGCAGGGCTAAAGGGGGTGCCAGTCAGAAGCGCTGCGCTGCGAGGGCCGGAGTCTGCCAGAGCACTAGGCCGACCCCGGGCAGGGCCCAGACGCTTGGCAGGCGGCAGGGAACCCTTCCTCCGTGGGGATGCGTGCAGCTCCGCATTCCAGCGGCGAAGTCTCGCCGCCACGCCTGCTGCAGCAGCGCCAGCGCCGTCAGGTTGCCCAGCACGCCGACTGAGAACATCACGGCTGCGATGGCCGGGCCCTCGGACTCCTGCGGGTTGCGCTGCGGGCTGTGGCAGTCCAGCGGGGAGCTCGGCGTTGCCTCGACCATCGTTGTCGTTGGAGTGGGACGCCTAGAGGGAATGCAGAGGGAGGAGGCGGCCGGCCGCCTGGAGAATAGGCAGCACCTCCGTCCGTCCCTCCCTCCCTCGCTTCGCACCGCATGGCCAGGGGGTTGGAGGGGCTACGGCCGCTGCGCCCCATCGACCAGCGCTCAGCAGAGGCGGAGCGCGCGCAAGTCTCTGAGGGAGTCCTCCCGCGTTGCTCACAGGTTGGAGCGCTTCGCGGAGTCCCTGAGGGCGCATGAATGGGCGCCTGTGGAGAGGAGCCCTTTCGGGGCAGGGCATCTCTCTCCTGCTTCCCGGACCGCTCGTTGGACGGCTTGTTTTTTTGGAAGAACGGAAGCTGGGCATCTCCTCGCACACCACTTGTTGCCAACAACTGGCGGAGCGGGCGAAGTTTTCCATTGGCCACGCCCCCCTACATGAAGCGAGGGAGCACAGAGGGTGGAGGGGGTTGAGCTCCTCTCACCGGCCCACTCCTTTCTGTGTGTAAATAAATAATAATTGATCCTTTTGGGTGGGCGGGGCAGTCATGTGCATAAATCTGGCTGGGTGACCCGCCAGATGGGCGATTAACAAGGGGGGGGCGCTAAATATCTGATCTTGCCTAGGGCACCAAACTGCCTTGCACCGGCCCTGAGCGTGGGTTTGAACATCACGCTAAGCCACCCTGCGAATAAGCCATGGTGGGTTGATTCGCCAACCCAGCATTGCAGTTCCCTGACAGTTTTTTTAAAAAAATGCAGAAATACAGTATACGCATATTTAATGGCTGGGAAGGAAACGAAGCAGGAACTTGCACCAATTTAAGGACTGGGAAGTAAATGGAGGGGAAACTTGTGCACCTGCAGTATCGGAGCAGTTAATGCAGGTGTGCAAATCCCCCCCCCCTTTACTTTCCGACTTAAATTTTCATGCATTTCTGCAGTTGTTTTTTTTTAACTGTCATAGAACTGCAGTACTCACAGCAGCAAGTGCTCCAAAAATGGGGGGGTGGAGTTAATACTTCCCCTTTCTGGAGTACTGGGTAGCTGGAGAGTAGGGGAAGTGTTGAAAAGATGGAGGGTACTGAGAACTGTCAGTTGGACACTAAGAATTGAGAGGATTAAATTGCTAAGGAGGAGATATTGTCCCCACCCACTTTTGGTGCATCTTCTGTTGCCGCTTTCCCCCCTTTTACCAATGCTTTTCAAAGGACAGCTAGGCACTTGGTCCCTGGCAACTGTACACAAATTAGCCTGTATGCAGTCTTGCCTTGTCCTCCCTTTGACAGCTGAAACTGACAAGGAAATTGACCAGGAAAGACTACACATATTGGATAGCCTTAAGTGTGCACTTGCCCACCTGCGAAAGACCGGCAATAGTAATCATAATCATAATAGTAGTAGTAGTAGTAGTAGTAGTAATTTATGACCCCAATTGCGTATTTTTGAGGGGGCCCTCCCCAAAAATAAAAAGCTGAGGAACTCTGTAGCCGTTCCCAACAACAACCCATGATAGAATTGCCCTTCTGGGTTCAGACGACACAACAGACCATCGTGGGCAAGAACAACCCTAAAACAAGCCACGGGTTCTCAGGGTGTCTATTTTGTGAAAAATCTGTCTCAGATTAGAAAGCTCCTTCATTGAGAGGATGAGGTTGGGGAACCAAGCTCTTTACCACTCTTAACAATTCTAATAGTGTGTATAATATGGTGACTACAGGCTGTCAGAGTAAGTAATCAACATCATACAGTTATGAGTAGCCGCTCTTATTCTTGCTTGGCTCCTTCTATAGAATGAGAGACACAATAGTTCTCGCCTCTCTCTAAACCCACTTGATCATGGGGTAGGGCTGTTTTAAAAAGATGCATTATTAGAGTGGGCTGGACATTTATTCTGTGGGGTTCCATGGAGTGGTGGAGTGTTTGTGTTCTATAGTTCTGTGGCAGTATTGGACACCGGTGAGATTTGAGGGAGCAGTTAGAGGATTATTTGGTCTATAGAGCTTGCCTTAATAAGCTTTGCTGTGTGTATTCTGTGGTATTTTTATAGAGGTGTGGGCACCTTGTGTGACCCTGAAGCTGAATATTATGCATTGCTAAGTCATAATCATCTGGGGATACATCCACACTAGAACAGGCTCTCCAACCATGGGTCCCCAGATGTTGCTGGACTACAGCTCCCAGAATCCCTTTCCATTAGCCATGCTGGCTGGGTATGCTGGGAGCTGTAGGCCAGCAACATCTGGGGACCCAAGGTTGGAGAGCCCTGCACTAGAACTACAGTTCTCCTTATTCCTTGCGGTGATAGGAAAGGCTAGCTTAAATTCATTGTGTGTCCTGCTCTTATTGTTGCTGACTGGTTACAGGGTGCTTTTAACATGCAACAAATTTTACAGTCTTCATCTGTTTTGTCCTCTTGACATACTTGTGAGGTGAGTTGCAATTATTCCCAGATGGGAAAACTGAATTTGAGAGAGAGAACGACTTTGCTAAAGGCCGCTCAGCACAGCCTTCCCCAGCCTGGCACCCTCCAGCTGTTTTGGAATTCAACCCCCACCAGCCTGAACCAGCATGGCCAGTGATCAGGAATGCTGGGAATTGTAGTCCCAGACACCTGGAGGGCACCAGGCTGGGGAAGGCTGGCTTAGCGGGTCTGGGGCAGAGCAGGGATTTGAACCCATGTCTTTATTCTACATCCAGTGCCCTGCTTCCTGTCTATGGAAGTGGTATGGTATGGTAGTGACCTTTAAGGATCTTCATTCAACCCTCGGCATGGGATCCTTTATTTATTTATTCATTTTTAGTCTTATTTTTAACTCCACCCTGCTCGGTCTAGAGCTGTCCTTCTTTCTGCTTTGATCTCCTGCCACCCTTTCCCTCCTTTTCTCCCTCCCTGCCTGTCTCCCTTTCCTTATTTTATTTATTCTGTTGCAACACCACTGGGACCACTTTCAGAGGCCAGGTCCCAGTCTTCCAGTTGAAGACCAGTATCCTATGGGATTCTGCAGAGCCAGAGGATTTCTGCTCTGTGCTGAGCTGTCATCCCTCTCTGAGGAGAAAAAAAAAGTGCTACTGCTCATTATGCATGATAATTCATTTAAATGTATGCAGATTTAAAATGACACTCTGCTTGGCGATGAGGCAAAGCTTAATTTTTTATTTTTTATTTTTTTTAAACCCTTGCTTAGCAAGTACATACTGACTTCCTAATCTGTGGGTGGATTGTCTGCTCGATGTAGTTCAGTGGATTGGGGGTATTCTGATAAAGGGACTGCTGATAATCTCATTGTGAAATTTGGCATGTAGGGTGAAGACAGACAGACTGTGATATTAAAAAATGTTTGTGGTGAACTCTTCAACTATGGGGCAAGCCGCAGCTTCCTCCTAGTTTTGCAGTTTGAATAATAGACATACACGGCAGCAAATCACTGAATGCTGATTCAGCCATCAGTCCCCCCCCCCCCCCCCAGTTTAGGTTGGCCTGCTTTTTGTTTTTTTAAAGCAACACATGAAGGCTTATCCATTTAGATAATCTTTCATTTTCTGTCTTTCAATTTATTCTTAAACATTATATTTGTATAATATTTTAAAACAATGCTGTATTTGTTTTATATTTGAAAGGTGTTTTTTTTTTTTAATTAATGTAAATCTACTCCAGCTATTGGGAATAGGAAAGGGTTTCATGATGACACAGGTGCCGTTCACTGAGTGCAGTCCACAGCTGGCTTCTGATGCAAACTTGCAGAACCCTTTTTTAAAGAGCTCAGCCTGGGAGATTTAAAAAAAATAAAAAAAAAAATTAACAACCCAAGCCTGCATTTTTAAAAGTAGGAGACTGGATATATGGGAAATATGGAAAGACTGATACTGGTTCACTGACGGGGCATATCTATACCATCAACTTAAATTAAACTGGTTTAATAAGTAATTCCTCCCTCCCTCGGAAGTGTAGGTCTGCGTGGGACTTAGGGATAACAGTGAAGTCTCAGTAGCATTACTAAACTACAACTCCCAGGATTCTCTGGAGGAAAACCATGACAAATATGTTACATAGCCAATATAAAGTTTGCAATGTAGAGCTTTTCTACATGAGGCATTTATTGTGCGCTCTTGATTCCTTACAGTTGTTTACGGGTTCTTTAGATGACGATGTGATATTCTAGTATCGCTTCTGTTTTTTAAGAGCACTTTCGTGAGTTTTTTTAGGGCGGGGAAAATGGGGTATTATTTCTGAAAGCGAAAAAAGGTATTTTCCTACTTGTGTAATTGCAATATTCCACTATAGCGCAGCTCCACCTAGACATTATGTAGTGAAAAAGCAGGAAAGGAAACTCTGACATGGTTCACATGACACAACAACCCATCGTGGGTAACTAGCCACAGTGGGTTGTTGTGTCGTCTGAACTTAGACCGCTCCCACAGGGTGACTTGTTTTTTTCCAACAAGCTACTCTGAGAACCCATGGGCTATTCTAGGGGTTGTTTAACCCACGGTGGGTTGTCATGTCATCTGAACCCAGGCGACCGATCCCACCATGGGTAAAGGGAAGTGGGGGGGTCAAGTGGCAAGTGAGGTACTCAGCAAGAGCGACAAAAAAAACCTTGCCACTCTTGGCGATCTTGCCCGTACCACTGCCAGTGACTTCCCCTCCGAAATGCCCAAGCAGCACACTGGAGGGCCCGTCAGAGGTTGGCCACCGCTTTTTTTGAAATTATTTTTTTGCTCTCCAAATGTGCCCAAATTTTTTTGTAATTTTTTTAAAAATTCTAGTCAGACTTGTGCAAGTAGAGGTGTATACTTCCGCAGGTCCGAAATGGGAAGCCTCGCCTGGGCAATATCTTGGGAGATACCTGCTGTCAAATAGTTTTTTTTAAAAACTTTGCTTTGACATGACAGCTATCAAAAGGCGAGCTGTCAAGTCAAAGCAAAGCTGTGAGTGAACTTTGCTTGCAAAAGGGGACAGGCGCCTTCCCCCCCCTTCACAGTGAGATCCTAGGGTTTTGAGTGTCCCCCCATAGGTCCCAGTGCCCCCAACTTTGCCACCCATTCCTAAGACTCTAGGTGCTCAGAAAAGTGGAAAAATGCACCCCACTCCCTTTTGCTGACACTTGCCTTGGACAGCTGTCATAAGGAGGGCTTTAAAAAACAACAACCCAGGGATTCAGGCAGGGCAAAACAGGGTAGTTTGGACAGGACAGGGAAGTATACATATGAAATCTGTGCAAGTGTCAGCTCGCCTTTTGACAGCTGCCATGTCAAAGCAAAGTAAAAACAACACCACCTATTTGGAGCTCTCCGGGTCAATGTCCAGGGTTGGTACCTGCTGCACTTTGACAGCAGGTACCCCCCCTCCCAGGACATTGCCCAGGTAAGGACCCGCGGAAGTGCACACCTCTGCACTTGCACAAGTCTGACTATAATTTTTTTTTAAATTACAAAAAAGTTGCACACATTTGGAGAGCAATTAAAAAAAAATGGGGTGGCAAACCAGTGACATTCTATCCAATGTGTCACTTGGGCACTTTGGACGGGCTGTCACTGGTTGTCAATTTGGAAATAGCTGTTCATGATCTCTGGGGGGGGGGATCTCTGGGGGGGGGGAAGGGTAGAAGGGGAAAAAGCTACAGTGAGCCAAAAAATGGTTCGCAATCGTGACGGGGAGAGGAGACAAGGAGGCTTCTGCTCCCAAGTCCTCTGGTATACCAGCTGGAGGACTGAGGGGGGGGAACAGCCCACGGTAGCCCGATCGTCTGTCAGGAGCACTGTGGGTTGTTCGCAAAACAACCAACCTACCGTGGCTTATTGCCAGGTTGGGTTAGCATGACGTGCAAACCCACCCTTTGTGTAGTGCTTGGATCTCAATCCTGCAACAAAACTGAAAGTAATACAGCAATTAACAGCCTTCTGTAGAAAAGCTCTCTTAGAGATGCCCTGCAGGATCAGAGTGTGATGAAATGGGACAAGAGTGCTGGGATCTAGATGCATGTCAAGGAGTTATAAGCCCACGTTCTTTCCTGTTACATTGCTGGGCCTGAGTCAAGGCAGGTTCTACCCCATCCTCCTCCTTTCCCCATGACTGGTCTCACCCTTTTGGGCTGGGACCCTAGCTCAGGAGTGTGTCATTCCTTGCATGCAGAAGGTCCCACCAGGTTCAGTCCCTGGCACAGGGTGACCATGTGTCCTGCTTGACAGAGGACAGTCCTCAGGCTGTATTTGAAGGGCTGTCAGAGGCCAATTCTCTATTTGAATGGCTGTCTGATCTTAGTCAGGTTTAAAGGTAAAAAATCATTAGAAGGGGGAGCAGGGAGAGGTCTTAATGTGGACCCACTCTCTCTGCATTCAGGAAGGGGGCAGGGAGTCGAGACACATAATCTAACTTGGCTTTATAAATTGTTACAGTTTTTAATGTTGGACTGTTTTTATTTGGTTATGGTTTTTATTTTCTGACATTTTTGCATCTCACCTTGGTATAAAGCAGTATTTAGTATTCAGTAAAGCAGTATAGTAATGTATAAACTTTATGTACACTTTATGTATACGTACACTTTTGTGGCTTACGCTGGCTCAGCTTGTCTGAGTGTGGAAAGCTAAGCAGGGTCAGGCCTGGTTATTACGTACCTTGATGGGAGACCCTCTCCTCTAGTTTCCTGCATTGAGCAGGGGGTTGGACTTGATAGCCTTGTAGGCTCCTTCCAACTCTATGATCTATGAAATCTATGTATACATACATGGGCAATTTTAGTGTGTGGACAAAGCAGGCACACAGGTCACAGTCTTCCCCAGTATGGTAAAATGTATTGTATTCTATTTAAATTATAGTAGTTATTTCTACATTTGCAGCTATACATATAAATTAGCATATGCAAAGTTTATGCCAATTGGGACCCTATTTTCTCCTCTTTTTTGGTGATGCAGATCCTCTTTTGGAGACAATGTGTAAGTGGCCCCTACTGGCACCTCCAGCTAAGAGGATTTCAGGCAGCAATAGGGCTAGAAAAGGCAGCCAGTACTGGGCCAGATGGATAGATCAGTGGTCTGACTCTGCTTAAAGGAGTATCATATGTGTGTCTCTCTGGAGCCCAATTCTCAGGCTGTTCTTGCAGCATTGTACCCCACCTTATCCTTTCCCCTCCCACTGCAATAATACAAGATTTTTCCTGAACCTCATTAAAATAAACACACATCTAATGAGGAAAAATGCTGACATGGACTTACTGGCTGGGGCGGGAACCTGAATTAATCTTTCCCTGGAGTGTCGTTTAAGACTCAGAATTCCATGTTATCCTCCTGCTATCCTGGCTCTAGAATGCAGCCTTGCCATCCATCAAAGCCTGGGTGGGAAAGAGGGCCTTGCTATGCCTTATCTTGTGTCTCTCCTCATTTCCCATGCACCATCAAATATGGCATTAGAGCCCAGAGATGGTGGAGGGTGTGGGCGCTGTCTGGTTACTTCAAAACCTCTTGCTATACCTGAGCTGCCTTTCATTGCTGGAGTATAAACACTGTGTCTTTTCTGGCCATATTTTGTGTGAGGAGAAGAATCACCACTTTAATCCCATTGCAGCCTCAGCCAATAGTCCTATGGGATTTCCTGGTGTCAGTTGGATAGGAATGGGAGTTTCTGGAATGCAAATTGTGGAGAAACGAGCCTTTGGGGGTACACACACACACCTCAGGTGTGAACCGGCTGGGGTGGGGTGTGCGTAGTTAGCGTGTGGAAAGAGGGGCCCTTGGGGGTTCCTGCATGCACACACACACACACACACACACACACGCCTCCTCATGTGTAAAACATAAGATGGGGCCTGGCGCCTGGAGGTCTGGAGGAGTCAGAGTCAGGCTGAAAGCGTTCATATGTAAATGTAGTTCAAGCCATGAGTCATGAGTTCCCTTCCCCCTGCCTGGCCAGGTGAGGTGCATGGTGATTGGCTAAGAGGCAGCAGAGGAGGGAGGGGGGGAAAAGGTATATTTCCCAAAGCGTGGTTTTTTGGTCTTTGTCTTTGTTCTACCCGGCTGTGGTAATGGCGGAAAGCCAAGGACCCCAGGCAGCTCCTGGTAAAATTAGCTGGATTGAGGGCTCTAGTAAAGGCAAGCCTTGTGGGAGTTTCACCCATCTCGGACCTTCGGGTAGATGTGGTAATCTCCCTCAGGCAACAAGGCTGTGCTGGATTTAACCCTTGAAGAGAACACCCTCAGGTAACTGGTGTGTGCCTGAGAGTTATTAAGGAATCAGGTTTTATTGTGTTTTAGCTCTATTTCTGTGTGCCAACGTGTCTCTCTGTCTCTCTTGTGTGCTTCTCTCATTTCCCCTAATCTTGTTGTTTAAATGCTATCAGAATAAACCTTGTCGTGGTTTTACCCCACATGGGTTTTGTAGTACTCTGTGAGTTCAGTATCTAAATCCAGGTTACAGAATTGAAGGCGAGTCCCTGAACAGAGATCCAAGTAGGGTTGCAGACAGCTGAGGCTGGCAGTCTGGTACCTTGAGATCTCAGGGGGTCTTGGTTCCTTTGGAGTAGGAAAGGGTGGGGGTGTAGGCGGGCCAGCCAGCCCCCCCTTCCTCCACACAAATACATTGACTGGTGCAGTGTAATATCAATGTTGATGAGTGACCCACTTCTCCTTTCAGAGATAGCCCAAGTGCCTGAGGCAGAAAACCCACTCGGTGGTGAAAATATAATAATAAATGAAATAATCGACAATTTGCTGTTATTTTTTTTTTGGTTTTGGTATCCTAAAGCAACCTTCCCCAACTTGGTGTCCTCCAGATGTTTTGGACTCCCAGCATTCCTGACCACTGGCTGTGCTGGCTGGGGCTGATGGGAGTTGATGTCCAAAACATCTGGAGGTCCCCAGGTTGGGGAAGGATGCCCTAAAGCCTTCTGCTGCTTGAGACAGGCTGCTTCATCCTGTCTAATGGTGGGGTTGACCTGTCTCCTCTGCCCTCCTTTCCCCTGTGCTCAGGCTGTTCTAACAATTGTAATTTTAATTTGAGGTCCAGAACAGCCCGGAACAGCCCAATCTTGTCTGATCCTGGAAGCTAAGCAGGGTTGGGCCTGGTTAGTACTTGAATGGGTGACTGCCTTGGAATACCAGGTGCTGTAGAGAGGGACCATAGCTCAGTGTGATGGAGCACATGCTTTGCATGCAGAAGGTTCCAGGTTCGATCCCTGGCCTCCAGGTAGGGCTTGGAAAGAATCCTGCCTGAGATGCTGGAGAGCCGCTGCCAGTCAGTGTTGACAATACTGGGCTAGACAGACCAGTGGTCTGACTCAATATAAGGCAGCTTCCTAATTTGTTTGTTTGTTTGTTTCCTGTGCTGGCTGTTTAAGAGTGCAGTCCTATACATGCCTACAGTAAGTCCCATTGATTTCAACGGGGTTGACTCCTGGGCAAGTGTGTCTAGGGTTGCAGCCGAGCGTTTCCCACTGTACCTATTCAGCCAAAGTGCTCGCATAGATATAGGGAGGGAAACCCCTGCGAAACCAGCAAGGCTACCCCACACCACTGCAGCGATCCCCAATCCCCATTTTGTGAACACTCCCCCCTTTTTTAGACTTTAGGTGCACACATCTCTTTCTCATGCTCAATTAAAGAGGGGGGAAAGGAAAAGGGAGAAATTGGCAAACAAATTCCCCACCTAACCTGGCAGCATAAGCCCTCTTCCCCAACCATTGTGTAGCACAGCCTTCCCCAACCTAATGCTATCCGGGTGTGTTGGATCACAACTCCCAACATCCCCCTGCCACGTTGGGGAAGGCTGATAATAGCATTGAAAATGGGCAGCAGAGCTACTTCAGCATTCAGAATGAGATGTTTCTTTCATGATTTGAGTATGATGGGGAGATTAAAAGTTTCATTATTTGAGTATGACGGGGGAGATTAAAAGATGCTTCCTTCATGGTTTGAGTATGATGGGGAGTTTTAAAAGCCACCAATCTGCATGATTTGTTTTTTTGAGTATGTAACCCTAGAGAACACGCATGCTCAGGAAGGTGTAAGAAGGAGAATAAAGAATATAGTGGGAGTGGACACAAACCAATAGATTAAACAATTCCACTGGAAGGTTCTTCTGTAATGCTCTTGCACAGCTCCTGTACATTTCAATGGGGTTTACACCGGAGAACTTCCCAGAAGATAGGGGCCCTAAATTAAATTGTTAGCTTTCATGGTGTGTGTGTGGGTTTTTTGTTTTTTGGTTTTTTTAAATATGACTCTGCCTGCCATTAACGCTTGTGTTTTCCCAAAGGCAAGTATCATGAAAAGAGGTTGACATTTTTAACTTCGAAGTCAAGAGATTTATGATAATCTCATATTTGGGGGGCCTTGCTCATAATGTTTGCAGCAATCTGGGATTGGTGATCTAAGAGCTGGCTGGACACCTACACTCATGTTGCCAGATGTCCCATGTCCCTTATATTAGATAATCATTTCTTATTCCTGAACATTATAATTCCAAAGAGCATACTAGATGTGCCTTAAAGTTTGTCCAGAGCATGGGGACATGACCACCATCACTTTTTGCTCCTGGTTGACTGCAGTACCTTACAACTGAGAATGTGGGATGGGAGTGGGGAGGAAGTGTCCTGTGGAAAAATCTCCTACTTCCATGGCAAACCCGTTACCACCTTTTGTTATGGACAGAGGCTCCTGTGTTTTTAACTCCTGCAGCTCAGGCTATTCACCACCGCAGAGGAAGGGAAAAAATTCATCTCAGAAGGCTGCTGCTCATGCAGCTGTAAAGGCACAGGAGCTTCTCTCCATAAAACATGGTAACCCTAGAAGCTGCAAGAAGAAGAAAACAGCAATAACAACAGAAGGGCCTTTGTGCCCACCCACCCGGTGATAACCCTAGAAGCCAGGCCTATGAATTGTACAGCCTGGAATGGTCTGCACCTGTACCTCACAGCTGTGACCACAGTGGGCACCAGCGTAGCTCAAGTTGGCCCGCATATATAGATTGGTAGTGATGAAAAAATATGTCTCGATCAATGAAATGAGAGCCACTAGGCCAGCCTTCCCCTGCCTGGCGCCCTGCAGGTATGATGGGCGACAAGTCCCAGCATCGCCCAGCCAGCATGGCTGGCTGGAGAAGCTGAGAGTTGTAGTCCAACACATCTGCAGGGCACCAGGCAGGGGAAGGTTGCACTAGGCCAAGCTTTTATTTCCAAACTTCTATAGATTTCTATTTATTTATTTATTTATTTTATTATATTTATACCCCACCTTTTTTTCCTGCAAGGAATTCAAGGCGGCTTACATAGTCCTCCTCCTCTCTATCTTATCCTCACAACAACCCTGTGAGGTAGGTTAGACTGGGAGTCAGTGACTGGCCCAAAGTCACCCAGTGAGTTTCATGAATAGTACAATACTGAAAAAACATACAGGTTATTATAAAGCAGGGGTGGGCAGAAGTTCCATTGTCATTTACTCCCGAACGGCTCACCTAGTGCCTAATGGCTGCTGGATTCTTGCAAAGAATGCTGGACCAGGTGGAATTCCATCTGATCCAGAAGGTACAACTTATGATCAATGAATGTCTTTTGTTCCATGTACCCCTGATTAGACCTGCACAACTTGTGACCTATCAGCCATATACTGTAGCTTACCAGGTGCTTTTGTTCTGTTGTTTAAAGTTTGAATTTTTAGAAGGTAGTTTTGTTTATTAGTACACCTTACAATATACAGTAATACCTTGGATTGCAAGCATAATTCATTCCGGAAACGTGCTTGTAATCCAAAGCACTTGTATATCAAAGCGAAATTCCCCATAAGAAATTTGTACACATATTTTTAATTTAAGCTGCAATAAAGAATGATAGTGTAAAGTCTTCATTTTTCTTGACTGTACTACAGTACTTGTATTGCAAGATGTCGCTTGTTTATCAAGTTAAAATTTATTTTAAAAATTTGCTTGTCTTGCAAAACACTTGCAGACCAAGTTACTTGCAATCCAAGGTATATAAAGTCATGCCTTGGATTGAGAGCATAATTCGTTCCGGAAACTTGCTTGTAATCCAAAACACTCTTACGGTATATCAAAACAAAATCCGCCCAAAAAAATGTGTACAGAGATTTTTAATTTAAGTCGTACTACAGTACTTGTATTGCAAGACGACGCTTGTATATCAAGTCCAAAAAAATTAAATAAATATTTAAAAATTTGCTTGTCTTGCAAAACGCTCTCAAACCAAGTTACTTATAATCCAAGGTATTACTGTATACGGTATATATATATATTATATATTTCCCCCAGAGGGGTAGCTGTGTTAGTCTGTAGCAGCAAAAACAACAAAGCGTCTTGTGGCACCTTAAAGGCTAACAAATTTATGAACTGTTTTAACACCTCACTTTATATTGCCTAACCCCCTCCAGCCTTACAAGAGGTTGACAAACCCCCCTCCCATTTTTTCAAACCCATGTAGGCAGCAACCATGCATGGTTTTTGAGTCCGTATTGGGCCCACTATCCATGGCTGGTGAGCTGTGTTCTTCAGAACTGCCCCAGCTCCAA
The DNA here is from genome assembly GCA_021292165.1 of Shinisaurus crocodilurus. Lineage (NCBI taxonomy): Eukaryota > Metazoa > Chordata > Lepidosauria > Squamata > Shinisauridae > Shinisaurus > Shinisaurus crocodilurus. Next base: position 28,519,429 of record CM037881.1, read on the forward strand.
AGCATTCTCTTATTTTGACATTTTTCATCTGACAACCCTTTCCCACACACAATCAGGTCCAGGAGTTATTTTATCCTACAAGACAGATGCCACGGGCTTAATCCTGCTTGGAGATCGCACCCTCTGAACAGGAAGGCCCTGCTGTCCGATCCCAATTGTGGCCATGGTTTTTCACAGAGCAGGGGGAAAAAGAAAGATCTTCTCTACACATTTAAAGGTCCTCTGTTCTTTTATTTTTGTTTCACATGTTCTAGGAATTAGTTTTGACACTGAAAAATAGGCTCTGGAGCCCTGCCACAGTAAGCTCCAGGCTCGGATTAAGCTCAGATCTCTCCCTGGGTACATTTTTTTTTTTTTTAATATTGACTGAAAATAGAGTGCTGAAGTTTTGCTTGCTGGCTGGTAATACAGTCTGCAAACCGCCGCCTTTAGAAAACCCTGAAAAATAAATTGATGATGAACAGAGGGAAAAAATGTGTAAAGTCCTCTGCCCCCCCCCCCGAGTTCTGAGCCTCTCCTTCCCCCACTTGACTCCACCCACCAGCACACTGAACTCCTGAAAAACAGATGGTGGAAGGCCAGCCAGAGCTACACAGGCCCTGCCAAGGAACGTGCCGTGCACATTCCTCCTCCGCCAATATTAGGCTGTTGCCCCATCGCCCATAGAAGGGGAGGATGGAGCCGAGGGAGATTAGCTTGGTTTGAGCACAGTGTAAGATGCGCCTTTCTTTGTGGCACGCAGCTCGTGTGAACATGGCGTTTGCCCCTTGTTTGCTATACTCTGGCTCTTGTGATCCTCCTGGGGAGCCGCAAGGCCAGCTCTTAGTAAACCGATCAGAGGGAAGCAGGAATGGATCGGAAAGATGGTGTAATTCCAGCAGGATTGCACAACAACTTGTAAACCAATGAGCTGCTGAGCGCCATCCCACCAGCCACATATTACGTCCTGCCAGGGTCTTGGCAGCTTTTCAGTTATCCACCCCCCCACCCCCAGTTCTAGGCAGGCTGCAAAAATAGGACATTTATTCACAGGGCCGGTGTGAGCGTCCAATAGAGCAGGGGTGGGGAACCTTTTTTGGCCCGAGGGCCGGATTCGTTTTGAAGAAGCTCTCGGGGGCAGCATTCCAGTGGTAGGTGGGGCTGAAGGCAAATGGGGTGGGGCCAAAGATGAAAGAGGTGGGGCCAAACTACAAAAAAAAACCCCAATAATCACACCAGCATATTGTAGCTTAAATCTCTTACTACCAGGAACTCAGCCTCAGGAGAGGCATTTCAACTTTTTAGAATGGGGAAAAAACTGAACAAAAGCTGGGAAACCACCAAACAACTGGTGGTTGGGGAAAAGGAGATGAAGCTGGGGGAAAGGGGTGTGGCCCAGCCTGTAGCCAGCTGAAAAGTTCTGGAGGGCCGCCAAAATTAGGGGGGCAGTTCATCTGGTTTGCAGGCGTTTTAACGACAAAATTGTAAACTGTTCTTTAATTATTTGTTTGTTTAAAAAGTTTTAAAAAATTAGGGGCCTAGAGAAAATTTAGGGGGGACTGCCCTGCCCTGCCCTGCCCGAGTGTGGCCATCTGAGGAACCCCCTAGGACCAGATTGGGGCTCTGGAAGGGCCAAATTTGGCCCCTGTGCCTGAGATTCCCTGCCCCTGAGCTAGGGTGAGGTGGAACAAGGTAGGGCTGCATTAAAAACAAACTAGTTGTTGATGATTCTTTATCATGGTGCGGTTTGCCATTAGGATTTTCTGCACTGGGCGGGCAGCAAAATGTCTTGGGCTGACTTCTGCTTATTGAGCTTCTCTTAGGCTGCGTTCAGCTTAGCGGGTCCCTGAAGTTTTACAGGCCAGAGGTGTAGCCAGTGTAATGTGAGGGACATGAGGTAATTGCCTCAGGGTGCTAGCGATAAAGCACACCATACAGCCTGTACACAGTTCTGTTATACTTGTGGAACGTGTGCGTGCATGCGTGTGCACACATTGAGAGTGGAGTATAAAGGCAAATTTTCAAGTTACCAAGCGATAGTGCAGCAGTGACTTGGGAGTAAAACAGAATGCTTTCACAAGCTGTTAAGGCTGATTCACATATACACATATGTCACTTTCTCTACATTTGATAACCAACAGTTGAATGTCTGAACTGATTTCACCCACTGACAAACTTTGTGTTTTAAAGTGATGAGATAATTGTCTCTCTGGTGTTAGACTTTGTGATGGCTCATTCACATGTGCAAGTCATCACTGGATACTGTAGTCACCAAGTAATCAACTTGCATGTGTGAACTTAAGACTCTTAGATACTTGAAGTGTGTGTGGGGTTCTCTTTGAGGGTAAATGACCCCTCCTCAGAAATGCTACATGTGCTGCACACCGACCTGAGACATGAATATCGTTTATCTGTAAGTTGGGGAATGAAGTAGTTAAACACGATGCTGCAAATGGCTGGCTAGAAAATGGTCTTTCACACTATTTCCAGATGTCATTCTATGCTGCCTGCATGCTTGAGTCTCATGTCTGGTCCTCTGTTTGAACTTTTCTTGCAAGGGTGAGCAATGTGTAGGCCAACATATTTGGGGGAGGGGCACAACTCCCATGATCCCTCACTATTGGCTACGCAGGTTAGGACTGATGCGAGTTGCAGGCTAAAACATCTGGAGGGCCACAGGTTGCCCACCTCTAGGCTCACCACCAGCACTAGAAATTGTTCATTTTTATTATAAACAAGAAAAACAACAACTAGGACTTAGTTCTTACTGAGGTGGTAAACCTGTTTCTAGTCTGTACCACTTCAGAATGCAAATGGCAGCACCTCCATACAGAAAAATTTTCTCTATGTATGATGCCAGAAAAAAGGTTGTGATCGCCTGATGAGCTATTTTTCTACGTAGTGGGATTGTGTGTGTGTGTGTGTGTGTTTAATATGGAGGAGCATTTTCAGTTAACACAAGCTCTCATCTGCAGTCTGAATATAGCCCAGGCACAGCTTTACCACCCAAGTGAAGAGTAGGCCGAAGCCTATGAGAAAATAAAGCAGGAGCTGTAGGGAAGGCATTGTTTGCAGGTGCAAATTGGTTATTTCTAAATGATGGTCCCAACTAGTCCATGGACATGTGTAGTGCTGGCCAGTCGCCATAGCAACACCCCTCACACTGTCATGGCAGTTTCCAAGGTGGGGTCAGGTGCCTGTGGCATTAGCTTGACACATCTCAGGTTCCTGACGCAGGCACAGTTATTTCAGGAGCAGGTGCCATGCCGCTGCATTGCATTATTGCCTCCTGCTGGGCACTTGCAAGGCTGTTGCTGTCATGCTCATTTCTGGAAATATGGCTGCTCTTTTCTGCCCTTAAAACCTGTTAGTTGTACCACACAGACATTGCTTACTCAGGACATATTTCTGCCTGTGCCCACTTTCCTACATTCACACACATACCTCCATGCACTCTGGGCCAATTCACAAGCCTAGGTAGAGTGAGGACAGCCGCCGCAGGCAGCAGATGCTGAGGGCAGGATGTGACTGGGAGGTGTTGGAGGCAGGGCCGGTGCAAGGCAGTTTGGTGCCCTAGGCAAGATCAGATATTTAGCGCCCCCCCCTTGTTAATCGCCCATCTGGCTGGTCACCCAGCCAGATTTATGCACATGACTGCCCCGCCCACCCAAAAGGGTCAATTATTATTTATTTACACACAGAAAGAAGTGGGCAGGTGAGAGGAGCTCAACCCCCTCCACCCTCTGTGCTCCCTCGCTTCATGTAGGGGGGCGTGGCCAATGGAAAACTTCGCCCGCTCCGCCAGTTGTTGGCAACAAGTGGTGTGCGAGGAGATGCCCGGCTTCCATTCTTCCGAAAAAACAAGCCGTCCAACGAGCGGTCTGGGAAGCAGGAGAGAGATGCCCTGCCCCGAAAGGGCTCCTCTCCACAGGCGCCCATTCATGCGTCCTCAGGGACGCCGCGAAGCGCTCCAACCTGTGAGCGACGCGAGAGGACTCCCTCAGAGACTTGCGCACGCTCCGCCTCTGCTGAGCGCGGCCGATGGGGCGCAGCGGCCGTAGCCCCTCCAACCCCCTGGCCATGCGGTGCGAAGCGAGGGAGGGACGGACGGAGGTGCTGCCTATTCTCCAGGCGGCCGGCCGCCTGGACTTGATGGCCTTGTAGGCTCCTTCCAGTTCTATGATCCATGAAATCTATAAATCTATGAAATAAATAAATTCAGCCACCAGTCATCAATGCTTGCTTCATACAGGAATGTACATCACTAGATTTCCCTACACTTGATGTCTGGCGGCTGATTCTTTGAACTGACTCCATTGAAAAGCGCTGTGGTTTGAGGTGATGCAGAGCAAAATGAAAATTTGATCTGTAATTATATATCTGTGATGGCCCCATTCACACATGCAAGTAATCCCTTGATGCTGAAGTCGTCAATTAATGAACTAGGCTTGAGCACTTTGGAGGAAGAGCAGGGTGTAAGAATGATAGTAAATAATAAATGGGTATCTATCTTGAGATATGAGGTATATGGGTCTGTTGTCATGGATCCCTTTGCTATGTGTCCAGCTTGCTTACAATACAACCTGTATTCATTACCATGCCAGGGGCTGAGACAGTAACTTTGGGGGTTGATTTGCAAGGTAGGTGTGCAACACTCTGTGGCCCTCATGTTTACACATTTTCACACATTCTTGATGAAAATTCATGGGCATGAATGCACTCCTGCACCCATGCACTAGGGCTGAATTTGAACCTGTTTTCAATGTGGGGGCTCGCGACTGGAATATGTGTAGTAGTAATATGGGAGAGGTGTCCCTGAGCATGTGCAAATGCCTTTCCTTTGCTATAGACTTAAGTTGAAGAATAGCTCTACCAGCTGCAGTTAAAGAGAGAAAAGAAGTCCATGTCAGCATTGAAGGGTTGTCATGCACCTACTTCAGCTGAAGTTGAAGGCTTAAGAGTAAAAGCAGTAATTCCTGCTTAAAAAATAACAGTGTGGTGTGCAACAGCCCTATGTAGTCCAGTCAAATTAGCATATGACCCAGACATTTAGAATAAAAAACTGAAGTTTGCGGGTTATTTTCCTTTGCTAAACATGATAAACATACAGAAAGTCACACAAAATCCTAGGTTTTAAAATCCTCTCCAGAATGGTTCTCTGAGATTCTCTGACAATTTTGAGTGCAAGAACATTCAGTTCGGTTTGTTCATTTCAGATATGTCTCATTAGTGACAGGGATATGGGTGCTTTTAGCTAAACAGAGAGTAACCCACAATTTTTCTAATATGGCTGCTTCCCCCAAACTGGATTGTTGGGGACTTTCTGTACATTTTTCACAGTGAACAAATGAACATATCCTGCAATGTTCAGCGTTTCTTTCTAAATGTCCAGGCTGGGCCTAAAATGTTGCTAATTGCACTGGACCAATGCTAATACAAGTTCTCACCACTTCTGAACAGCATTGACATACTGCACTGGTATTTTCCCAACCCAATTTGCAATGCAGATGAATAATACAGAGCATCTGTGCAACGCAGTGCACATCTCGCAGGTTGGCTGCACTTCACATGCACAGACCTACATAGACCCTCAAGGGCACGTCCATAACCATGAGTGGAGTGCTGTTCAATTAAACTAAGCATGGGGTCTGCAAGGTGATATCTTAATAAGGTGTTAATGGCCTCTGAGGGAGGTGAGATTAGCTGGTGAAAGAGCTTTGAGATATTCCCCAGTGGTAGTGGTGAACTTAGAGAAACACAGCCCCTGTCCTCAAATGTGGCCCTTTAACTACATTGAGCATCCCAGCATTGCAAAGTGGAGAAGGTCATTTTACCCAGGGATGAGTGGGAAGAGGGTTCCCAAGCAGCTGCCCATACAGGCACTGACCAGACCAGACCTGCTTAGCTTCAGAAAGATTGCTGCACCATGTGCTTTCGGACCATAGCTCTGAGCTTAGAGAGCTGCTGTCAATCAGAGTGGATAATATAGGTGGTCTGACAGTAAAAGGCAATTTCATATGTTCATTTCCAGACCAGTTCTGGGGCTAAAAACTGCATAAAATTAAGACCAACATTCAAAGTGAGTATGGGGGTGAACAGAATTACATCATCCTTGATAGGGCTGTACAAGAATTTCATTGTGATTCATTTATGATCAGAATCTGCCCAGTTTGCAACTCCGAATGCGAATTCCTTTTTTCAAAAAATGCTCACACATTCCCAAGCTTGCGATCATGTTTGAAAAATATGTATTTTACGGGGGAGAAAAGCACACTTTAAAATGCACACTTTTTTGTAAAAGGCATTTTTACGCTTTGTCAATGGGGAGAAAGTTCGCAGTTCAGTGTGCACTTTTTAAAAAATGCACACCAAAATGTGTACTTTCCCCATTCTAATGAAAAGAAAAACTGGTCACAAATGGAAATGGGGGCAAAGTGGACTGAGATTCAAAGTGGAAGCGAGCTTGAGCATCCCTGATTCTTGGCAAGCTTTAGCATCCCTGATTCTCCCATCCGTACCCATGCACAAGCATGTCCAGGGTGCCTTTGTCTCACTACTGAGGAGCCCTTCTGGAAATTATGGTGAAGGGCTTCCAGGCCAAAGGGCGTGACTTCCTCTGGGGCAGTCTTGAGACCAGCTGCCTGTCTCAAGTAAGCGTAGCCTCTGTGTCTTTCAGATTTGTATATATTTTTGAATATCACCCAAGATCTGTCTGTGTACTCATTTCCTGTGCCTATCCTCTCCCTGCAGATCCCTACTCCATTGCAGGCAGTGATGGCAGCATCTCTGCCTCAGTGGCCTCGATCCAGCCACAGGCATCCAGCAGCTCGGCTCCCAGCTCCCCTGCCTCCCGCCACTCGGTCAGCACCCTCAAGAAATGGCTGACCAACCCTGTGCGCAAGCTAAGCGCCGGTGGGCTACCTCGGGGCGAACGCCCGCTCAGGAAAACAGAGGGCCGGACTCGGCGACAAGGGCGCCAGGAGGATTGCAAGAACATCGACCTAGGCCTTCTGAGCCAAGCAGAGGGGTCCTTTGTTATCCCACAGGAGTCAATTGGCACGGTGAGAGCAAAGGACTTGCGTGGTTAGAGACCATCTAGCTCAACCTCCTGGCACAAGGCAGCCCTAGCCACCCACAAGTCCCCTACAGATCAGCCTGTGCAGTCTTGGCCACAGCATGCCACAAGCCTATAACAGACTAGTAGAGTTAGGGCTTTTCTACATGAGGCATTTATCATGTGCTCATCACTCCCTACTCACAGTTGTTTATGGGTTTTTTAGATGATGTCATGACCCTCCAGTTTCGCTTCTGTGCCTAAGGAGTACTTTCCACGAGTTTTTTTAGAGCAGGGAAAATGCGGCATTTAATTGTGAAAGCGAAAGGAAGTACGATTTCCTCTTGTGTATTTGTGCTATTCTGCTATACCACAGTGCCACCTAGGGGTTATGTAACAGAAAAGCAGAAAAGGAAACGCTCCTCTTGTAGTGCTCGGATCTTAATTCTCTGATGAAACCGAAAGTAGATACAGCAGATTAACAGATCATGTAGAAAAGCTCTTAGAGGCCATCTATAGATTTTCATAGATCATAGAGTTGGAAGGAGCCTACAAGGCTATCGAGTCCAACCCCCTGCTCAATGCAGGAAACTAGAGGAGGGGGTCTCCCATCCAAGTAATAACCAGGCTTGACCCTGCTTAGCTTTCCACACTCAGACAAGCTGAGCCAGCATAAGCCACAGACCTGTATTAGTTCAACCTCCCACCACAAGGCGGCCCTAGCCACCCACCAGTCCCCTACAGATCAGCCTATGCAATCTCAACCACAGCATGCCACAAGCCAAGAGCCAACACAAGTGTGCTCATAGAGCAAATAGCTAGAGATGAGTTGAACAAGCAAGCCAAACCACATGCTGCAGGAGGAGGTCAATGTCACCACCACCACCACACACCCATAATCTGAATGAGAGGGAAATTCTTCCCCAGGAAAAAATGCAGCCATTAGTGAAACCCTGAACATGAGCAAAACTCATCCGTTGAATCATCCCAAGCGATACAGATAGGGTACATCTCTGCACCACCCAGCATTCATTCCCCATTAAGGTTGTTCTTTAGGTTCCCAAGAAAATCAGAAGAACAAACCTCCAAGATCATATTTTTGTATGGGAGAGCAGGTGGGTTTCTCCTTTCTCATCCCAGTAAGCCACAACTGTAGCATCAGGGCAATCCTGGCTTCCGCGGGAACTGATTTCCCCCCTGCAACATCCCAACTACTAATTTGTCAGCCTTTACCTCTTCCCTTCACTGCTCTCCTGTAGAGAGGTCAGTGAACTCCATTTTCATATGGAGCCAGACTGGCAACATGAAGGAATGTTCTGGAAGGCTTCTTTTACACTGTGGGCCTGGGAGCACTATTTTAGGTCTCTGTAGGATCTGTGGAGACCTAAAATAGTGTTCCCAGGCCCACAGTGTAGAATATGGGCACTCCTATAGGTTGATCACATATTATCTGAAACATGGGAGGAGGGACCCCTATGTAGGCCTCTGAGCCTATACCTGTGTGGCAGGGCCTGCAGTGTCACCGAAGCCTCCAAAACTGCTGGAACACACTGGATTAAGTTTGGATGCAAATGATTCTAGGACACATACTAGAAATTGGATTAATCTGGGTGGGATGGGACTGGTTTTGCTTGACTATTTCTGGAGTGACACCAGCTGGTTCCACCCATCTCTGGTTTCCTGTGCATCTGGCACAGGAGAGGGGTAGCTGTCCGTCTGTATCCTTTTGGCACCACATAGATGCCTAGTAGTTGTAGGGGAATCAGTGGGACTTAAGGTGTGTGGCTTGGAGCTGTGAAGCTGGATACTATGCTACAAGTGACTTTTGTCCACCGAAGCTAATGACAAAAGAGGGGGCTGGAGAGCAGGATGCAAAGATCCATTGTGCCTGTGAGGCCATTTGTGGATCTGTAGTCTGGGTTGTTTTTAAAAAAGAAAAGAAATGAAGATGTTTTCTTTCCCTCCCTGTATTGTATGTTGTTAATCTCTATGCTGTGGTAAACAATGTGGGTTTCCTCTGACGCAGTCTGCTTTCTTTCCTTGCACCAGGAAAAATAAAATATAAAACAAACTTGTTTTTGCGCCTAATCAAAAGCGTTGCTAATATCCTGGGTCCCAAATCATAAAAGGGTCTAAGGGTGAAGGGCCGCCTTCTCTCATACAAGTCCACCTGTGTATTGAGATCTTCAGCAGAGGCCCTCTTGCATGTCCCAGCAACCCCTGAAATACATCTGGTCAGGATAGGGTAGCCAGAATCCTGCGGAAGAGGACACAGGGCTCCTGCATATTTCATACTTGTGTAGAAGAGGGAATTTCAGCAGGTGTAGGTTGCATGATAAGGTACACCTGCTGAAATGCCCTCTTCTACACGGCTATGAAAGGTGTAAGAACCCTGCCCTCTTTTGCATCATTCTGGCCACCCTAGAGTGGGATCAAGAAGGAAAGCCCTTTTTGGTAGCTGCACCCAGTCTTTTGATTTCCCTCCTAAGGGAAGCCTGCCTTGCTACCTCTTTTTGGACTCTTCCTGCATTGTAAATCCCTTCTTTTCAGGAAGGGCTTTTGGTTAAGTGTGTTAATTTGGTTGGAAGAAGTCTTAATTGTTATATAGGATGCCTTTTGGTTCCTGTTTTAACCTCCGCTGCTTCAAACTTTTTGCAGTTTTTTTATGGTATTGGTTCCCCCCCCCCTTATTTTATTGTTTTAATTGACTGCTACACTCCTTGAAGTCTTTTTTTTTTTTTTTGAGGAACAACAGGATAAAAAGGGTTTTTTGTTTTTTTTTTAAATTTTATTTATATTTTTTAAAAGAACACACATACAAAAAAACACACATAAACCTACAAATCATACACTACAGGTGCACCCGTCACCCCGGGGCCAAAACCATTTCTATCCACATAATCCATTATTAATCTATATTCCAAAAATACATCATATCATGACATGGCTTACTCCCTTTCCCCTTTACTAAAACATAATCTAAAAATGACCCCCATATTTCCTTAAAATTATTTTTCTTTAATTGTCCCCTTTTACATTTAATACTACATGTTAGTTTATCATTTAAAGCAATATCCCAAACCTCTTTATACCAGTCTATTATTAAATACTGATGTTGAACTTTCCAATTCCTTGCAATCAATAATCTCCCTGCCGCTAATAAACTTACAATTAGTTCCTTTTTCTCTTGTGAGCACAGAAGTTTCTCCGTTATTGATAACAATGCTAATTTTGGACAGACCTCCACATTAATACCAATAATTTCTGAGATTTCTCCAAAAATTTTATTCCAAAAATCCAATACGCTTTTACAGCTCCACCACATATGAGCATAAGTACCAAGTTCCTGGCATCCTCTCCAACACAATGGAGCACAATTACTATCTATTTTATTTAATCTTACTGGAGTCAAATACCATCTCCAAACAGTTTTTAAAAAATTCTCTTTTATCCGTACTGACATATTTCTTAATATACGTCTGCCCCAAATATTTCTCCACCCCGCATTCGATATCTCCTCCTCAAATTCCATTTCCCACATCATCTTAAGGTTGTCTTTTTTCACTTCAATCCTCTGCATCATTTTATATATCTCCTTAGTTAACCCTCTAGAAGAAACATTCCCTTCTATAAGTTCTCTAGACAACACTTTCTTTTCAATAAAAAGGGTTTTATTATCATTTTTTTTAAATGAAAGCATACCCGGGCATTTGAAAACACCCCTGCCCATTTTGTCTCTCCACTCCCCCTGAAAAATGTCTAATGTTTACCAGATTTTAGTCTATTCTCTTTCCCTGTTATTCCCCCTCACTGTGCCTTTTTGTTTTCAAAACTCAAGGTACTTGAAAACCCAGATAATGGAAACACAATAGAAGGTGCATAATTAAGCAATTGCTCTTGATTTACATAATTAATTCTGGTTGAAGGATTTGAGTATGTCAATTGGAGAAGTTGGATTTTCAGAAGGGGCTGGAGGAGGCAGAATAAACATCATCCTAATCATTCTTAGAAGCTAGCAGTATTGTTAATTTTTTTTTTATTTAAACATTCATACCTGCTTTTTGTTATAAAATAAGCTCAAAGCAACTTAGAAAAAAAGACCGTAAAATATATAACACACAGTCCAAACAAATAGTCCAAATTACTAAAATTCCGTTTAATAGCATTAAAACCAAGAACAGGATAAAACAATTCAGCATAAAAACAGGGGGACAGAATTTGAACAGCCACTCAAAGCTCTGCAAAATAAAAAGGACACTTCGTAGCAGCTTGCCTAAAGAGAGGGAGCCAGCTGAATCTCTCTGGAGCAGGGGTGCTCCAGATGTATTTTCTGCTCTCTGCAGGGCAGAAAATACATCTTCAGATGTTCTGGATGTCAGCTCTCAGCATTCCGAACCGTTGGCCATGCTAGCAGGGGCTTCTGGGAGGTGAAATTCAAAACACCTGGAGATCTACCTTTCTTCCACCCCCTGCTCTAGGGAGGGAGCTCCACAATCTAGGTGCTGCAACAGATATTCACTTAGTTGCTCTGCCTGGGTCTGGATCAGAAACTGGGCTGATAACTTGTTTCCAATGACACTAAAGTCAACCCCTCCTATGCCTCGCCTAGGAGACTTTCCGGGCAGCCAGGCTTACTTCCAGTTTCCAAGCCCAGCTGGAGGGAAGATAAATTGAAAATGGGTGGGCATTTGTAGGGAATAATTGGTGAGTAGGTGAAACAACTCTCCCATCCACCAGTTCTCCTGTACAGGTCTCATAGAATCATAGAAAAGTAGAGTTGGAAGGGGCCTACAAGGCCATCGAGTCCAACCCCCTGCTCAATGCAGGAATCCAGGTCAAAGCATCCCCGACAGATGGCCGTCCAGCTTCACCTTGAATGCCTCCAGAGTGGGAGAGCTCACCTCCCTACCACCTGTTTATTGGCTTAACAAAGGAAACACAGAGTTGGGATCCCTTTTCTTTAAAATGAAAAGAAAGGGGGGAAACCATTGAGATTTTTCTATTTTCTATATGTGTTTGTGTGTAACATTTAGTGCAGGTGTCCCCAACTTGGTGCTCTCTGGATGTGTTGTGCTACAACTCCCATCATCCCCACCCAGCATAACCAATGGCAATGGCCATGTTGACCAGAGATGATGGGAGTTGTATTCCAGCACGTCTGGAGGACACCAGGTTGGAGAAGGCTGGTTTAATTGGAAGGACCCAACTAATTTATTTCTTCTTAACATTCTTATTATGTTATATGTTCATTTCTTATTAACATATATATTGCCTTAACTGCTACAAAGCAATCAAGGCTGCGTACAAAAGTTTAAAATAATAAAACCTTAGAACAATAAAACCAAGAACATTTAAAACAGTAAAAACAAAACTATGAAAAGGCTAAATTGAAAAGATGCATCTTTACACTTCCTTTCTAAAGGCCAAGAGAGCAAGGGGCCAACCGTAGTTCTTGAGGGAGAGCATTCCATAATTTGGGGGCAACAGAGGAGAAAGGCCTTTCACGCATGCCCACCAAATGGTGCCCTCAAAAGAGCCTGTTCTGAAGATCTTAATACTTGGGCAACTAAGAGGCAACTCTAATTTGAACTGTAAGTAGTATGGATTGACAAGTGTCAGGAACTGACTGAGGGATTTGGGATTGTGACACCGAAACAGTTGCTGCTGTTGGTGGTGGTGCTGTTCTCTTACCTCAGCGAAGGTTGACAGTCTGTGTAGCGTCCTGTGTGAAATGTCCCCTCTCTGAACACCTTGGTGCACACCTAACACCAATGTAAGCAAGTGTAAAGTGATGTATGTTGGGGCAGAAAATCCCAACTCTAAGCTGATGGGATCTGAGTTAGCGATGACTGACCAAGAAAGAGATCTTGGGGTTGTGGTGGACAGCTCGATGAAAATGTTGACCCAGTATGCGGCTGCTGTGAAAAAGGCAAACTCCATGTTAGGCATAATTAGGAAAGGAATTGATAATAAAACTGCCAATATCATACTGCCCTTATATAAAACTATGGTGCGGCCACACTTAGAATACTGTGTGCAGTTCTCATCACTGCACCTAAAAAAAGGATATTGTAGAGCTGGAAAATGTGTTGAAAATGGCAATTAAAATTATCAAGGGGCTGGAGCAACTCCCCTATGAGGAAAGATTACAACATCTGGGGCTGTTTAGCTTAGAAAAGAGGTGAATAAAGGGAAACATGATAGGGGTGACAAAATTATGCAGGGTGTGGAGAAAGTGGATAGGGAGACATTTTTCTCCCTCATAATACTAGAACCCAATGGGGTCATCCCATGAAGCTGATCAGTGGGAGATTCAGGACAGATAAATGGAAGTACTTCTTCACACAGCACAGAAACTATGGAATTCACTTCCACAAGATGTAGTGATGGCCACAAATTTAGATAGCTTTAAAAGGGGATTGGACAAATTCTTCGAGAGGAAGGCTATCAATGGCTACTAGTCCTGATGGCTATATGCTACCCCCAGTATCAGAGGCAGTATGCCTATGTATGCCAGTTGCTGGGGAACATGGGCAGGCGGGTGCTGTTGCACTCATGTCCTGCTTGTGGGTTTCCCGTGGGCAGCTGGCTGGACACTGTTTGAACAAAATGCTGGACTAGCTGGACCCTTGGTCTGATCCAGCACGGCTCTTCTTATGTTTGTATGTTCTTTCCCTTGTATTAAAGGATGGCAATGCACATCTCCCGGACCTTTCCCTGCTCTCCAGCCTGCTAGAAGGGGATGGCTCAGGAACATACACCCAGGTGAGCTGCCGAGAGAGGAGGAGGCAAGGTTGCCTTGCATCAGTTGACCCAGTGTACGGCTGCGGTGAAAAAGGCAGGGATTAGGGCAACAATCCCTCCCTTCTCCATGGGACAAGGTGGCTGTCTGGCACTTCAGAAAGGTTTGGGCCATGGCATGAATGGACAGCTGCTGTTGGAATGACCTTTGTGCCCAGCAGGTGAAGGTAACCTGGGCCGGGTGCTTCTTAGTAACCTTATTTAATGCATTGGTACAACTAAACCCATCTCTATTAACTGCAGCTGGAGTGCATCTAAGCAAATTCTCTTATATATATGTAATACACAGCACACACTGATGGACACTGTTACATTTAAGTAGGTTTAGAAAAATAGACTGTAGTGTAATGAATTTAACAATTTAATGCTTTCCCGTGGATCTTATGCAGAGCCTGGAGAGACTGTAGCTTAGTGTCATCAGTGTTCTCCAACCTTGGGTCCCCAGATGTTTTTGGCCTACAACTCCCAGCATGCCCCAGCCAGCTTGGAGAACACTGTGTCAGATCATATGAGTTCGGTCCCAGGTTCAATCTTTGGCTTCTCTGGTAACAAGATTTGAGGTAGCAGCAGGGCTTGGAAAGACCTCTGCTTGAGACCATAGAGAGGCTCAGGCTGTCAAGAGACGATAATTCTGGACTAATTGGGCCAGTGGTTTGAATTCACAGAAGGAAGCTTAGTATGTTTGTATGAAGCCCACTGATTTCAACAGGTTTGTGCATACTTTTCTCTGACTAGGATTGGGCTGTTACTATTTTATTGTCCTAAATTTTATTAGCAAGGTTTTAAGATGTGGGTTTTTGTTTTTTAAAGTGTCATGCGGAGTCAGACTTTAAAAGCAAAGATAGGAGAGGAAGACATTGATGATCAGCATCTTAACACTTGCACACACACAAAAATAGAGGTAGCAGCAAGATGGAAAGTGCTGGATGATCCAACAGAAACTCATTTTTTTTAAAAAGTGGAATGTGACAAAGTTAATAAATTGGCTAATAACCACTTAAGCCTCATTGAATTCAATGGGACTTACTTTTAGGAAGATATAGATAGGATTTTATGTAATTTAATATGAATTGGAAAAGGAAGGATGATATCTAGTAGCTATGGAAGCAAATTATTATTATTAATTTATTTATTTATTCAATTTATATCCCACCTATACACAAATACCCTAGGTGGCATACAAGATCATAATCAATTTAAACAAAACAAATATACAGTAATATGCAATTAAAACTGACTAATACAATTAAGCATAAAACAAAATAAAAATTCCATAAGATCCCATAAAAATTGATAAAAGTTCTATAAAAGTGTAATAAAATACTATAAAAGGAAGGCCTGCTGAAATAGTAAAGTCTTCAAATGGCTTTTGTTTATAATTTTTTAGAATTGATATCAGGATTTTCAAGAAATATTGTTTGATTTCTTCACAGTTCCATAAATTAATTTGTTTCTTTCCATTGTAGATAAAATATGTATGGCTAGCTACATATCTGTGGAATTCATTATTTTGATCAGTTCTATAGGAAATGTAAATTAGCTTTTTAAACTTTTCTTTATTTAGTTTTAATGAAAACAAAACTACTAGAAAATAAGATACATTTAAATAATTTTAGTTTTATGTGTATTTTTCCTATTGGGTAGGTGTAAAAAAATTAAAGCAATAGTTGAACAAAAATTTCCAATTGAAATGGGAAATCCAGCATTTTTAAAAAGGAAAATATCTACCGTAATTTGGAATGTGTCCCACAAAATTAGTTTTAGCTCTGTTTCGGGCACTTCATCAGGTGACAATATCAAAAGCAAAATGACTACGCCAAATGGGAAAGTGTTCCTGGGTCTACTCTGTGATTAACATGTATCCCTTACCTCCACTGATCTTTCAGAGCTTCTCATGTTCTGAACGAGCTTAGGGGAAATATGAGACCATACTACTACCCCTTCTTGGCCTAAGCAAGATGATCTGATGTGTCTCTTGGGGCCCCGGTGGTCTCCCTTTCCCCTTTATTCACTCACTGATGAATGTTGCAAGTCATAAGATGCAAGGAGTTCTGTTCTCTCATGGCAGGATCCTGACCCCTCTCTGCTCCCCAGTGACCCCCAAAGCCCCGAGCCCCCCTCGGAACCTCTGGTGCCGCCCCCAGCCTCTGAGGAACAGGAAGAGGAGGAGAGGCGCAGTGCCTTAGAAAAGAGTATGTAAGTGATTTCCTTTGATGCACCGGCATACAGGCATGACAAGAGAAAAGGGCAGGGGTGGGGTGGGAGAATTGCAGCCTTTGCCACTCGAGAGTCTGGGGCTGCTGGGGAGCACAGAGGTGCAGTCCTGGTGCTGAGCAAGGGCTGTTTCCTATGTTACGCGGTTCAGCAGATTCAGTGTATGGACAGCTTGTGTGTGCTCAGGGTGTACCTTATAGAGCATCCTTCCCCCAGCCTGGTACTCCCAAGATGTTTTGGATGGCAACTCCCCCAAACCCTGACTCTTAGCCATGCTAGCGGGGCTGATGGGAGTTGTAGTCCAACACATCTGGAGGGCATCCGTTGGGGAAGGCTGCCCCAGAAGGTTAAGTAGTTGGCGCACCTCATTTTTTCATTGTGCACATGCTGTGTGGCATCGCCATTGACCCTGACCCTCCACCCACAGTGTTCGTGCATGACAATGCCTTGAATAGTTTGGGAGAAGCCATGACTGCACAATGTTGCACTTGCGGTATACGTGCTCCATTTGTAACGTGCAACATAGCCTGCAGGCAGGAGCCTTTACGTCACGTGTCATGCCGGGGTCAGGGAAGATGGGAAGGGTTTAGAGGAAGGTCGGAAACAAGGGTCACACAGTGAAGTTCCTTCCCCTCAGACACTGCTGCTTCCTCTTGCCTGCAGGTTTGTTCTCAGGGAGTTGATTGAGACGGAGAAGAAGTACGTGGAGGACCTGGGCAAGATTGTGGAGGTGCCAACCATCCCCTCCGTTTTAGGGACTGATCCCCCCCATCCACCAGCAGGGCTGTCTGCAGATTTTTTGTGGGACCCTGGGCAAGAACCTGCCCATCTTCCAGTGAGAGTGCACTGCTTGCTCACTTCTGTCTTTCGTGGTGCACCTTCCCTGCTGCCATCCTGAGTGCCGGGAGAGCAGTAGGAAGGGTGGATTAATGATCATGCTTGGTCCCAGTATTTCATTCAATGGACCTTTCAGGGGCTCCCCCGAGCAGTTGGCACCGGCCATGTCCACCAGTCCGCTGTGGTATATCAGTGGTACTGTGCCCCTCACCCTTTCTGGAAGAAACAAGAGCCCTACCACTTAACTGCATTTCCACCCCTGCCCCCACAATCTTCCTTCTGGGTGCTCAACCCCCTGTCTCCTATGAACAGAAGATTCCCCCTTTTCAGACCCTGCTGTCCTATTGAATTCAGCTTGGCTAAATCTGTTCATCTTAATTCCACATGCATGACATTTTGTGTAGAGTTTGGTCTGGAATAGTATTTGGACCCCTCTTAAGCATTTCAGGTTTTGTTTTTAAACAAAAGGCAAGTTTCTAGTTCTCACAGTTATTGAAAATATGCAGGCTGTAATGGCTGCAGAAGGTTCTAGCTTTTAAGTGAAGGAGCATCCTTGCCTGACATGGGTCCCTGCCCCTTTCTCGTAGCTTCCAGTCCTATTCCATACCTACCGTACATGTCCTTAATGCTACTTATAAGAAGAATCAAACTAAGGGCCCATGTAGTCAAACTTTCAGATGTTTTGTTATTGCAGCCCTTACAAGCTGAGAGGTGCTAGTGATCCCTTGTAGAGAGACAGTGAGAGAATGTATGTGTGTATATCTGTCTGTATGAATGAGATACCATGAATTTTAAAAAGTTATCTGATTTACTCACCACTACCTCATTTTGTGACAATTACCTAACTCCATAATTTGATTTTGCATGGATAAATGCGTTCCTGTTTCTTTGCTATTGTTGCCAATTTCATTAGATGACATCAAGTTCTAATATTTTGAGAATATTTTTTCTCTCTCTACCAGCATTTTATAAACTCAGCCTTATCTCTGTTTAGTTATCTTTTTTCCTTTCTAAACTACAAATCCCCACTTTCTCAAGCCTGTCTTTCTAGGAAAGGCACTCAACCCCCAGTTCATTAGTTGCTCTTTTCTGTGGCTTCTCCTCTAGCTCTGTATTGTGATACACTTTTTGAAATGGGACCATCTCCAAAAGTACACAGTATCCTAAATGTTGGCACGCTATAGACCTACATCTATTTTTCAGTCCCTTTCCTAACTTATACACTAATAGTGAACTCATTCTCCCGGTGTGGAGAATGTAGCCAAAATGTCACCATTCATGCAAAAGACGGAGGCATCAACAAGCTTGGGTGTGCAGGAGTACAAAGATTTGCAGAAATACAAAAAATACTTAGGAAACCACCCCCACAAGGGAGTAAAACTGAAACCCCCAAAACAGCCCAGTCAAGACTAAGCATATTCAGTGGGCACAGAATGATGAGGGGTGGGGTGGAATGGAGTATCCTTGAAGAAGGCATGGCAGGTTGGCTGGAACCCTGAACAGGAGCACTCCACAACTGCAACATTTTGTGCAGGTCCCACTTGTAATTTCTAATATTTAGGATGTAATCCTATGCACGTTTAGACAGGAAAAGTTGTGCAACTCCCAGGATTCCTCAGCTAGCCATGCTGACTGAGGAGTACTGGGAGTTGTAGGGCTTTTTTCTGTCTAAACATGCATAAAATTGCACCCTTAACTAGCTTGTTCATTTCCGTGGCTTACTGAGCTGTAGTTAGCTTTCTGCTATAGCTCCTGGGTGACTTCAGTCAATTTAGACCTCATTTCTGTATGTGTATGTTAGTTTAAGATTCTTGTCCCAGTGTACATCAGTTTATGGTTGCTTCCCTTGAGTTTCATCTGTTACTTTGTTGTTGCTGAGACAGCCAATTTGGAGAGATAGTCTTTTGCAGCTTTTCACAGTCTGCCTTGGATTTTACTCTCCTGAATAATTTGGTATCATTTGCCAACTTGGCCACCTCACTATTTACGCCCGATTCCAGATAATGTATGAACAAGATAAACTGCACTGGTTCTTATACAGATCCTTGGGAGGCCCCAATATTTTCTTCCTTGCATTGTGAATACTACTTGTTCCTACCCTCTGTTGCTTGTTTTTTTAACCAGTTACCAATCTGTACGAAAGCCCATCCTCTTATCTCATGGCCACTAAATTCCCTTAGGAGCCTACAGTCTTTGCCAAAAGCTTTTTGAAAAGCCAAAAATATAGCGTCCACTGGTTCACACACGTTTCTACATGGTTGCTGATGCCCTCATAGAATTCTAAAATGTTGGTGAGGCAGAACTTCCCTTTGCAAAAGCCCTGCTAATCCTTCTTCAGCAAGACATGTTCTTCTTATTTAATTTTTTTAAATTATTTTTTACAATTCTAGCCCTAATAGTGCTTTCCATCACTGCACCTGGGACAGGTAATTTCCTGGATCTCTTCCTGCTCACCCCACCCCCAGATCCTTTTTAAAAGATTGTTAGCATACTGGCTGCCTTCCAAGCCCTCTGGTAAGGAAGCTGATTTAAGTGATATTACATATTTTAGTATATTTCAGCAGTTTCTCGTCTGTTCTTTAAGAACTATTGGGTGAACGCCACCTGGCCACAAAGCCTGGTTCCTTTTCATTTCTTTTTCCAGTTAGCTCTAACACAGACTGAATCAGGCATGGGTACAGTTCCAGCATCTTTTGATGTGATGACTGAAGCAAACTGTTTCCTTTGGTTTCTCTGCAATTTCCCTGTCTCCCATAATGGCACCTTCTATGTCTCTCTCGTATAATGGTCCCATTGGCCCTCTGGTTGGTTTCCTGCTTCTTATATATTTAAACATGTATTCAGGCTTTTAATATATTTTAATAACTTTAGAAATTTCCGCTTCACATTTCTTTTTGCCTCTTGCTACATTGTACATCTACATTTGGTTTGCAAAATTTGTGTTCGTTTCTGCTCTTTCTTCACTTAGGCAAAACATCCATCTTTTTAATGAAAATCATTGTGCCTTTTATAGTCTCCTTGGCTCTGCTATTTAACCATGTTGACTTACCGTTGAGCTTGTTTGTGCCGTTAAAAAAAATCTGTGGTACATATTATTACATATTTACAATAACTTCTAATGTCAACCTTATTTATTTTTCCATTTTGGGCATACCTCTCAACCCAAATCAGGCCATCAACCATTCTTCCCACTGGTTAAGCCATCAAAAATTGCACAAACATTAGATTTTGCAGGCCCATATCCAGAAATGTTGTGGTGCTGGGACTGAAGGGGGCAGGAAAAAATCCCTAAATAAAAGTAGTATAGTACATTTAGACACGGTTCACATGTCACGACAACCCATGAGTTATTTAACCCATGGGCTGTCAGGGATGAGTGGGAGCGATTGAGCATGCCAGTGCGCTTCCTCTTTCTCGCTAGGTCTTGGCAATTTGTGGGTTACATAACCCACAAATTGCCATTACATGCGAACCAGATCTCTGTAAAATTATTTGATGCAATTTTATTAAAATAAAATGGCAAAGATAAGTGCTATGTGCCCACCAGGATGTCCTCAAGCCAGAAAAAATGAATGCCCCATGCTCACCGATTTGTTCACAATCCAGAAAAACCTGTGATCTAGTCGGCCAGCCTAGGAAATATAGACAGTCATGAAAGCAATGCAGTCATTCATGGTCAAGTGGAACAAAATGACAGCTTTAATTGAAAAGCATTGGTAGTACAGAAATACTGCCTGTACATTGGTCAATACCAGGAGATGGAGAGAAAGGAAGCAGGACATCTTTGCTTCCCTTGCTTGTCAATTATCCTGGTGCTTTTTCATACCTTAATCAGAACACTAGAAAGTGGGAGCAGGTTTGCTTCTTACTGAGCAATGGGGTAGAATCCTGCACCATTTCCACTATATCTCCACAAATAAAAGCGCTTGGAAATGATGTTGAGATTTGAAGGTAGGGTCTTTGAGCCAGTATTTCTCCCCACCCTACCCCAAGCCTAAGGCCCTAGGAGTTCAGAATAAAGCATGCAGGTTGAGCAACTTTAAACTGGATTCACATAATGCATATCAGGTGCAAAACTGAGATTTTTATTATGGACAATGTAAACAGCCTTGTCTTCAGCTCAGCAAAGCAGTGGTTTCCCAAATGTTCTGCCTTCAGGGAGCCATTTCCACACCAGCTTGTCTTTTGAGGAACACCAGATGGTGTTGCAGATGATTTTTTTGGGAGGGGTGTATTCTAAGGTATGCTCTCCATTCCTGCAGGGTGCTGCCTCATCATCAATATTCCATATAAACAAAATGCACCGGTTTCCCAAAAATCTTCCTCAGCCGCACATCTCAGGGAAAGATTGCTAATCTTTCAGGCAAGCTGTCTTTCTGGGAAGCTTGTCTACCATTAGTGTTACTCTCCTTGCAGAACGCTTGATAGAATCTCAGGGTTCCCCAGCCAGAACACAAAGAAACATTGCTGTGAGTAACATGCATGCACGCACACCCTTCCTCCCCAGTCACCGGGCTACAGCCCACGCCACCTAGTTCCTGTCCGTCTTCTGCACTCGCCTTCTGGGCACTGACTCCACCAGCCCAGACACCAGTATTGCCTTTATTCCACCTCCCCAATTTACTACCTCCACCACCTCCATGGCCTTAAAGAGGAAGCAGCAGGCTGCCTCCTCTAGCCTCCTCTTCTGACTTCTGCAGGGTTATATGGCGACCATGAATGCCCGTGGCATCCCCGAGAACATGAAGGGCAAGGACAAGATAATCTTTGGGAACATCCACCAGATCTACGACTGGCACAAAGAGTGAGTGAGTGAACACCTGTTCTTGGGTGCATCAGGACATGCAACAGTTAGGGAAACCTTAAAACAAACAGGGACCATACGGGATATGGCTGACGGTTGGTAGTGAACTCCTCTTGGATTGCCTGTCTAAGTGCCTTTGGTCCAGGTAGTGGTGTAGTGGTAAATTTTGAAGTGCAGGTGCTCATCATGACAATCCCCATGGCCATGCCCCAACAATAGTCCAAAAATGCAGGCAATTGTGTTGAGCCGTGTGTGTGTGTGTGTGTGTGTGTGTGTGTGTGTGTGTAATCAGTTCTAGCAGTTTTCAGTTTCCACCAGGGGCCGGCCTTTTGTAAAACGAATGGGTCTTAATTGGCCATTCAAGACCAAGGCACCCCAAAATACTTTGCCTCACAATAGGGATAGCTCATAACAGAATATTGTTGCTGGGAAAATCCATTTCCCTCCAGCTACTATGGGGATTGCAGCTAAGCTCAGAGGCCATGGGGAAGTTGTTGGGGGGATGATGTCATCATCCCTGCTAATCAAAATGTCCTGGGGCTTCGACTCTGTGAGCCCAGGCTCCACTCTACCACTCGGTCCAGGTGACATGAGCAAGGTGAGGGGGAACTGCTGTAGTGGACCACCATTATGGGGACTGCTATGGGGATGAGTGCTCCCCTCCAGCCCCCCCCCCCAGCCCCTATTGTCCAGGCCTGGGAGAAGTGATGGCATGTCTGAACAATCCTTGGGAAGCATTTGGGGTTGAGCCCATGAGATGAAATGCAGGGGGGGGGGATGTTTTCAGTCAAGAGAACATGTCCTGTGGATATCATGTAACCTCTATTCCCTCTCATTCCCCCAACCCCAGTTATTTACTCAAGCAGCTGGAAAGGTGTCCGGAGGATCCTGAAATATTGGCGGACCTGTTCATAAAGCACGTGAGTCCCTGCTGCCGTTGCTAAAATAAGAGCAGAAGAGCTGCTGAACTGGGGCATAATGGCTAAATAGAACCTCCCTATTGAGAGGTAGTGTACCTCTGATTATCAGGTACTGGGATCAAATAATAGCCATGGTTGTTACATTCATGGCTTGTGTGTAAGCTGCTCAAAAACATCCACATGTCCACAGTTGGAAACAGAGTGCTGGGGTAGATGGAGCTTCAGTCTGACTCGACTCTGCTCTACTTATGTTCTTGTGGCCATCTAACTCAGCTTACTATCTTCAGACAGTGGTCAGCTAGATGCAGGATGCAGGAAATTGTGGTTCATCTCAAGCATTTTTAAGCCAGGGGCTTTGAACATAGAGGGTTTGCATTAGGCTAGGAGTACTGGAAGCTGTTTGCAGCCAATCATTTCTACAGAGAAAGGAAGCAACTGGACCATTACCACTACTGTGACTAACCCAGTTCTGTTAAGAGTAGCTTGATAACTGTACGGATATATAAATGGAGGTGAGGTTGTTGCAGAGGGAATTTAATTGCATCCTCTTTGCCTATCCCAGTGGTAGGAAACTTCTGGGGGTTGGAGTTCCCCACCACCACCAGGATCGGTATTCCACACCCAGCAGGAGGCTTTCAGGAGTGCAGTTCTTCTTGCAAACAAGGCATGTGCTCCTCTCACATTGTTTCCTTGCAAAATGGCTGCAAATTTTGCTGCCGCAGCAGGGATAAGAAACCCACAAAAATGACCATGGGAGACTGCATGCAGGCTATGTGTTGCTCACTGTGGCCTAATCCAGTGATGGCGAACCTATGACACGCGTGCCACAGCTGGCACGCAGGGACCTCTCCGTGGGCATGCGAGCCATAGGTCGCCAGCCCTCGAGCGACTTTGGGGGCACAGAGCTTGTGAGCAGGGGGGCGAAGCCACCGAAGGACGGAGGTAGGCAGGAGCGGCTGCTCCTGCCCACCGCGCGTTGCCTGGCATCCTGCAGGCCGCCACCTCTGCCGGGGAAGGGCCGAGAAGGTCCTCCCGGGGCAGGCAGGCCTGGAGAGCCGCTGTCGCCTCGGCAAACGCCCAGCTGGAGAGGCCAGCAGCCGGCCGGGAGCGCCTTTCACTGCAGCCGGCGGCGGTAATGACATCAGGTCGCCGCTGGGCGGTGCCAATGCTCCCAGCCAGCAGCGCAAGGTGGCATCACGCCCCGCACATGGGCTCAGGCCATGACGCGGTGGGCAGGGCCGGCGGGAGCACCAGCTCCAGACCTGCCCACTCTTTGCAGGGCGCGCGGGGTGCCTCCCCGCAGCCGGCGCCACCTCCACGGCCCGTCCGCAGCCCGAGGTGCGTCCCCTCGGGCAGCAAGCTTGTGGGTGCCGCAGGGCTCTTCTTCGGCCCGGCGCTGCGGAGGGCGGACCGGGCACGCCGGCAGCAAAGAGGCCGGAGCGGCCCAAGGGCTGCTGGGCCAAGTCCTGCCTCAGGAGGCTCCATGGGCGGCGGCGCGGCAGGCCAGGAGGCTGACTGGGTCCTTGGAGGAGGACAGCGGCAAGGAAAGGCAGGCTGCGCCTCGGGCACGCGCTCCCACACAGCGCACCGGGTGGGAGGTGGCGATGGGGCTGGGCAGGCTGCGGAGCATGCACCCACCCAGCGCGAAGGGCCCGTGTGCCTCGGGGGCTTGTCTGCAGTGCCGGTTGCTGTGAGGCACGCGCTGCTGTCACAAGTCAGCTTGGCTTGGCCAGGTTTCTGGAGCCAGAGCCTCCCTTGAGGTACTGTACTGGGCACTGGTGTGGCTGTGGCCAGTCCCAGTGGTGGGGCGGAGGGCGTGTCGCCGCAGGCGGAGCAGTCCTTTGCACTAAAACCTCGGTATTCAGGTTTAATTGCAGTGCTGGCACTTTGAAATAAATAAGTTGTTTTTGTGTTGCAGTTTGGGCCCTAGGGCTCAAAAAGGTTCGCCCTCACTGGATCTAACATAAGCCATGGAATTGTGAAATTGACTAGGCCAGGTAACAAGCAGCTTCTGGTCTAGTCAATTTCACTTTGAAGGGGGACATTTTAAAAAAATGTTCTTGAATGTGATAGAGAGGAAGGATGCACACACTGTTGAAAGAAAACTACATTTAAAAACACTCAGAATGTAGGAGCATTGCTGTTGTAAGTAGAGATAGCATTGTACTATTTTTTAAAAAAATATATTAAAGCGCTACATGGTAAAAAATGTTGTTCAATATCTATATGAAGCCGTTGGGAGCGGCATTAGGGGATTTGGAGCCAAGTGCCATCAGTATGCTGATGACACACAGCTCTATCTCCCTGTGTCAACTGAATCAGGAGAGGCTGTGCAAGTCCTGGATCAGTGCCTGGACTCAGTGATGGGCTGGATGAGAGCCAATAAACTGGAGCTGAATCCTGGCAAGACAGAAGCCTTGTGGGTGAGTGGTTCCCGAATCTGGGAGGTAGGCTCATTGCCTGTTCTGGAGGGGTTACACTCCTTTGAAAGATCAGGTTTGTCGTATGGGGGTACTCCTAGATCCATCACTGTCTCTGGAGGCCCATTCCAGTTCAAAGTGCCTTTTACCAGCTTTGGCAAGTTTGCCAGCTACAGCCTTTCCTGAAGAGGAATAGCTGGGCCACAGTGGCACAGGCGCTAGTAACCTTGAATAGATTGCTGCAGTGTGCTTTATGTGGGGCTGCCCTTAAGGCTGGTCCTAGAGCAAAATGCAGCAGCTTGGTTGTTGTCAGGATCTGTCCCTTTTCAGCATGCAAGTCCTTTGCTGAGGGAACTGCACTGGCTGCCTATTCACTACTGGACCAGGTTTAAGGTTTTGGTACTAGTGTATAAAGCCCTAAACAACTTGGGACCAGGATACCCGAGAGAGCGCGTTCTCCCTTATCAACCTGCCTGGTTACCGAGGTCATCAGATGGCATGCTCCTGGTGGTTCTGCATGGACCTATGACCCAATTGGAGTCCACCTGGAGAAGAGCCTTTAGTGTGGTGGCCCCCTTTCTATGGAACTCCCTGCCCCTGGAGGTCAGGCAGGCACCAACCTTGTGTTGTTTTCAGTGCCTCCTGAAAACATCTTTATTTCGAGAAGCCTTCTTTGATTGACAAGCCATGGGTTTGTTTTTTTATTCTTAAAAACTTTTTTTAAGGTCATTGTTTTATTCTTTTTATCTTTTATTGTTCACTGCTCTGGAATCTGTTTAGATGTGGAGTGGAGTATAAATGTTGTAAATAAATAAATAAATAAAATAATGTCGAATTCCGGGGGAGTGGGTGTAGCCATTTTCATTACTCCTAGTCTGACTGGATCTTGTATTCATTTGTGCTCTGCCTAAAAATGAGACAGTCCCACTGCCATTTCTTGCATGTCCTTGGCATTTTGGACCACCCATGTAAAACTAGGATGAAGTGGATTCTAGTCCACGAAAGTTATTTATTAGTTTGTAAAGGTGCCACATGACTCTTCATTGTTTTTGCTGTACAAAACATGTTGAGTATCTCTCTACCAAACATGCTGTCAGGAACTGAACCTGGCTCTTTGACATATCTGCCCCTATAGTCAAGCCACTGCGCCATGCGATGTTTCAGGTTTTGTCTTGAGTGTTCTGCTGAATTGTTTCCCTCTTGTGTTCCAGGAGCGCCGTTTGCACATGTATGTTGTTTACTGTCAGAACAAACCCAAATCTGAGCACGTTGTGTCCGAGTTTATTGACACTTACTTCGAGGTAAGGGGTTCTGTGATTTCGCTGCTGCTTTGTCCTTTCCTGCTGCATTCTTCTGCCACATGGCTTGCCTGTGTCTGCCTCAGTCTCCTGCTGGGATCCATCTGCCTCCATCTCCTACACTTTTGTGCCCCTTTCTGAGCCAACACAGATGAACTTCAGGGTATTTGGCAGCCTCTTTAAATCCACACACCTAGCAGCTCCCATCTTGGGGAAAAGTCAATTACATGTAGTAGCAGGTGACACACACCACATCAGTTTGTTTTTTACATGCCACAACAATATTTGTAATATACGAAACCCGTGGGTTCAGCTCCTAACATCTACTGCATGTGCATAGGAACATAGGAAACATAGGAAGCTGCCTTATACTGAGTCAAACCATTGGTCCATCTAGCCCAGCATTGTCAACACTGACCAGCAGTGGCTCTCCAGGGTTTCAGGCAAGATCCTTTCATAGCCCTGCCTGGTGATGCTGGGGATTGAACCTGGGACCTTCTGCATGCAAAGCAGCTGTTCTGCCGCTCAGCCATGGCCCTTCCCCTATAGCAGTGTTCTCCAACCTTGGGTCCCCAGATGTTGTTGGCCTACAACTCCCAGCATGCCCTGCCAGCATGGCTAATGGCAAGGGATTCTGGGAGCTGTAGTCCAGCAACATCTGGGGACCCGAGGTTGGAGAGCCCTGGGTTAGAGACTAGGTCTCGGGCTCGGGAGACCCAGGTTCCAGTCCCCACTCAGCCATGAAGCTCACTGGGTGACTTTGGGCCAGTCACTGACTCTCAGCCTAAGCTGCCTCATAGGGTTGTTGTGCGGATAACATGGAGAGGTGGAGGAGGACCAGGTAAGTCATCTTGGACCAGGACCAGGTACCTTCCTGGGCCAGCCCAACCTGAGCATCTGCTGTCTGTTGAGGTAAGGTAGGACCAGGTGGAGGAGGACCAGGTAAGCTGGCTGGGGCATGCTGGGAGTTGTAGGCCAACAACATCTGGGGACCCAAGGTTGGAGAACACTGCCCTATAGTTTGCCTTGAGGTGAGATCTGCTGTGAGAGTCAGTTTAAAAGCCAAGCCAATCCCCCCCCCCCCAATTGCATGTATTGAGTCTTTGAATTGGCACAAGGAGCAGCGACCAGCTGATTGCCTGGGCTATGGCTTCAAGATTGCCCTTATCCTCAGAAATACCTGCCCTTGTGCTAAATGGGGATGTCTTTCACCAGGGTGGTGATTTACATGCCCCCTGTAGTTTCTCTGCACTGGGACGAGATCTTGACTGCAGCCTGTCCCTTGGTGCCCCACCTGGCAGAGTTCCTTTGTGCCATGCTTTGCTCTGAACATATGTGGAGTTGCCTTATATTATCATTTGTTATGGGTCCAGTATTGGCTATTCTGACTAGCAGTAGTTGTAGTTCTCCCAGGGTCTCCAGCTGGCCGTGGCTGTCTCAAGCTCTTTCTCAGTCCTGCTACCAGATATCCTTTTAAAGGAAATGCCGA
The DNA here is from genome assembly GCA_021292165.1 of Shinisaurus crocodilurus. Classification (NCBI taxonomy): domain Eukaryota; kingdom Metazoa; phylum Chordata; class Lepidosauria; order Squamata; family Shinisauridae; genus Shinisaurus; species Shinisaurus crocodilurus. The sequence goes on from CM037881.1 coordinate 28,547,245, forward strand.
GGATTGGACCTTTGGCATGCAAGCATGTCACACATTGCAGGGGTGTGTGTTTTTGTTCTGAGGCTGAGAGAGTGTCTTGCCTAAGGCCACCTAGTGTCTCCATACTCGCTATGAGACTGAACTGGGGACCTCTGGGTTAACAGCTCAGTATCTTAACCACTGTGCTACACTTGCTCTCATCTGTTGTGTCAGGATGTCATTCCCCCCTTTCCAAGATTGTCTGACTTAATCTGTGCCATACAATAAGGTATGATGTCCTGTAGGAATCTGTAGAATTGTAATTTGTAGAAGATGAGTATTCCAACAGTTTGAGTCTGTGGTCCCAATTCCCCCCCTGAAACCCTAAAATCCCCCCCAGGGGGAATTCCTCCCTGATTGAGAACCCCTGCTCTGGAACAAGGGTGGAGAACCTGTGGCCCTCCAGTGTTGCTGCACTAAGATTCCCATCAGGCCCAGTCATAACGGCCAGTGATCAGGGCTGATGGGAGTTGAAGTCCAGCAACATCTGGAGGGTCACGGTTTCCCCACCCTGGCTTTAGCAGCTGCATAGGATCAGAGGAAGGGATTCAGGGTCTTCCCGGGAATGTGAGTGGGATGCCTCAGAAGGCAGGGAGATTTTCCCATGGAGCAGGTAGGAATTGAAAAGGCAGGATGGTAGAGCTCCTGCATTATTATTTTTACAGAGTCCGCTCTGCCTCATTCTTTCCTTTCCAGGAGCTGAAGCAAGAACTGGGACACCGCTTGCAGCTCAGTGACTTGCTCATCAAGCCTATACAGCGGATCATGAAATACCAGCTGCTGCTCAAGGTGCTAAAGTGGGAGGTGGAGTGTCAACGCAGGAGTTGGTGGTGGGCCGGCAGGGTGGGGAGGCAGCAGGCCCTGACCTTGCACAGCAAAGGAGAGACTATATATCTTCTGCAAGCTTTGATATCTGTAGAGTACAGCAGTGGGGACAAGGGAGGAGTGTTGGTTGTGTTTATTTTTGAGGGGTTGGCAAAGTCCTGCAGTATCTGCGTCACCTACAGGGCGGCAAACCACCCAAATGTTGCAAAAGGAAAAGGAGTGGCCGCTCCATCTGGTGGCCTTCTATCGCCACCTAATGGATAGTGGTTGTATCTGCCTTCAGAGCTCGAACTGTGGTTATGGCCACTTTCAACATTACATAGCAGCAAACGCATGCTTCCCATCATGTGTACCCTCTTGACTGCAACCGTTCCTTGACACTTCCATTCAGATCTTTGATACTTATTGTTACATGCTCCTCACTGCCCTGAGTGGTAAAAAGTCTGAGGGGCACAACTACCGGGTTTAGTTTCCTTTGCATGAAGAGAGCACTGAAGACTTAGATTATTTGGAACCTTTGGACTCGTAGTTTTATTTATAAATATACAAGCAGAGCATCAGTGAAGGCAAATCCACTCCTGTAAGGAGACAATATAGTCTGAATCAGATTCCCAGAAAGAAATTTTTGCAGCTGCACCCCCAGTTTTTGCTATTTTGCTGTCAAAAGGATTGGGTTCAGACAATACGATAACCCATACTCAAGGGTTGAGTGTGGGTTGTTGTTGAAATGTGAGTTATCATGTTGTCTGAACCCAGCTGCGCTAACAAGCCATGGCTTGTTAACCACTGTACAACCCATGAAGAGAACCCATGGTTTGTTGGGTTGTGAACTATGGGTTGTTCACCATGGTTTGTTATCATGGCTGGGTTCAGACAACACAATAACCCACGGTTCAACGACAACCCACACTCAAGCCATATTCAACCCTTGAGTGTGGGTTATCCTGTTGTCTGAACCCCCCCCCCTCCTTCCAACCACAAACTGGTTCTCACCCATTCATCTCTCAGGCACTGGTTCCTAGACCTCACTGACCCGTGCAATGAAGTGCCCATTCAGGAGACCATGCCTTTGTCCCCACCCCCGCTGGAATGTGGCCCCTGAGAGCTTCTCCAAAATTGAATTCAGCCCTTGGCCTGAAAGAGATTACCCACCCCTGTGTTAAAAGGTGGGGGTGGGATTTTGATAGGGAAAATGTAACCTTCATGGTTGGTGAGAATTAAACACCCTCTCCCTCAATGCCATTGCTACAGTCAAACTGGCATCCCCCCACTTACACGTGCACACATGTACATGCATGCACACACACACACACACACACACTGCTGCATTTATTTATTGTTTTATGTCAGGCGATCACGGATTTCTGGTGGGTAAAGCATTGGCTTTGCTGGTGTTAACCACCTTAGGTAGGGATGCGACCTGATTCTAGGTCACGACTCACCTGTTGAAGACCCATGGTTTGCATGTTTAAAAGGGATCAGAGGCTGAAGTAAATGGAAAGGGAATTAATATCTCCTGGCAAGATCAGGAGCTCTTGACACAGCTCTCTGTTCCTCCTAGGATACGTGACCTCTGTGTATGTAAACAATAGCAGAGTGATTCTCTCTGGTGGGTGGACCTAACAAAGTCAGCAAGGTGATAGAGCTGAAATTTCTGGCATTCCTTGTTTGTGACCTTGGAATTGTGACAATGGCCCAAACTTGATTTTTTCAATGGGGCCTAATTTTGGAGTAAGGTTATGTGTCCAGGGTATGTCTGTAGGTCTGTATTCCTCAGCTCTGATATTGGCCCCCTATTCTGGACTTTATTAGGGTTTACAGTGGATAATCAAATGAGAAATGGGGGCCAGTTTCCACAATTTGTGTTGCTGGTGGCTGTATTGGGAGCACCAGGAAAGTTGTCCCCAGATCCTGCTTGGAGCTGGTGACATAGCTTGGCTCAAGTCAAATCCGGCCCTCTCATCAAAGAGTAGCTAATATTGCTCTTCCTCTCCCACTTAAGAATACATGTGTTCTTTTCCTCTCCCCGCTCCCCCCCCCCCCAGGATTTCCTGAAGTACTATGGCAAAGCTGGCAAGGACACGGAACAGCTGGAGGTAGGAATTGAATGCATGGAAACCTGTCTTATAATTGTTGTTCCCCCACAGCACCATTATGTATAGACTGGATATGACACTATCGGTCTTGAATTGGGACTTGCAGAACTATCCTGCAAGGGCTACATGTATCATGGTATAGGCACATTGTGAGCTGGTCCTCCTCTTAAGCCTTGAGAGAGGGAGCTGAGGCTTTGTCATTTGTAAACTCCCACCTGAGAGGGGACTTGAACCCAGATTTCACAGTCCCTGGTGTAACGGTATCCATGCCAGACAACATTCCTCAGTCTGGACCTGTGGCCCCATCAAGTCAACCTGCATGGTGCAGGTTGTCTGATGTAATTTACTTCCATCTGCACCTCTTGGACTTGATCATGATGGTGCTGCCCACTCACCATGGGGCTCTTGTCTTGCATGCCCCTCTAGCCAGCCATCATGCTATTCATGTCCAGTCCAGCACCTTTTCCAACTCCCTCCCTTCTGAACAGCCCTGAACAAGTGGATCTTGTCTGATCCTGGAAGCTAAGCAGGGTCAGGCCTGGTTAGTACTTGGATGGGTGACCACCTTGGAATGCCAGGTGCTGTAGGGAGGGACCATAGCTCAGTGTGATAGAGCACATGCTTCGCATGCAGAAGGTTCCAGGTTCGATCCCTGGCCTCCAGGTAGGGCTATGAAAGAACCCTGCCTGAAACCCTGGAGAGCCGCTGCCAGTCAGCGTCGACAATACTGGACTAGATGGACCAATGGTCTGGCTCAGAATAAGGCAGCTTCCTATGTTCCTATTTTGCCTTTCAGAGAGCTGTGGAGGTGATGTGTTTTGTTCCTAAGCGCTGCAATGACATGATGAATGTGGGTCGTCTTCAGGGCTTTGAGGTAGGTTCTGGGAGCTGATGGCGGGGGTGGAGATTCCACTGATCCCTTGGGAGCCAAACTCTCAGCCCAGAATTTCCTCATCAACTCTAGTTTAGAAGGCCCTTTAGGTTTTTTTTAAAGGGCTATGGTTAGGAGCATGGGAGTGATTTTCCTCAGTCTTGTAGTGATGGGAAGCCTGGGACCTGTTCAAGGAAAGGGGTTGGCTATTTATGTGGGTTCCACACCTCAGTGTATGTTAACCTGGGAATTGTGAACTTAAAATACAAGAACTTGAAAGGAGAGTAGCAATTGGGGAGGTAATGGGCAGAATGAAAACCCAGACGTCACGTTTAGAGATATCCTGCAGTACAGCCCTTCCTGGGACTGTAGTACTTCAAATGTAAGTGCAAGTTTGCATGGTGGAATGCCGCTCCAAGCTATTAAAAAAAAGAAGAAAATCCAAAACCTCTCTGCACATAGCAAGCTACCACTTTAAGAAGAAAAGTTCTAGCTTAGCCTTCTCCTGGACAGACCAGCTTTCCATGGGCGGGGAGTTTTTGATATGGAGCAGTATTCAAACATGCAATCCCTTATCTGCATGTGGTAATTCTCACTGTTCTGCTCTAAGAACAGGGCAGTTTTGTGTCTTTTGCACAGCTGAGTAACTAGGAGCTGCCTTCTCTTCTCCAGGGAAAACTAACAGCCCAGGGGAAGCTGCTGCAGCAGAGCACCTTCTGGGTAACAGAGCAGGCAGGCGGGATCCTGGCCCGCGGTCGTGAGCGCCGCATCTTTCTCTTTGAGCAGATTGTCATCCTAAGCGAGACCCTGGAGCGGCGGCGTGGTCCATATGCTGCCCCATCTTATACTTTCAAGAGCAGCATCAAGGTATTTACAGGGCTAACAGTTGAGACTCTAGGCAAACCTACCTACCTGGAGCCCTCCTCATAGGGCATTTTACATTGGAGACTCCCCACATCCAGGGCTGTGTATCCCATGTTTCTGCAGTTGCATTATTGAGTGTTGAATTCAGCATCCTGAAAATCTCAGCCATCTTCGATAAATACATTTTTTCTGGCCTTATGGCTGTGAAGATTAGGCTTGAAATTGTGTTGGCAATGCTTGGTGAAATCTCAGGGGCAGAGAGCAGGGGTAATGCAAAACAAGCGAAGATGGACATTTGCTTGATTCACATTCTTTGTACAGGTTGCAGAATGTAGCTCTTTTTGGCACAAGAATTTAGGCTGGCTTAGTGCAGAATATTGATGTATGTATGTATGTATGTTTGTTTAAAGCACAGAGTATACAGTTATATCCAGAGAACCATACCATTTCTATTTATTTATTTACTTACTTACTTACTTACTTAATTTATCTTATATCCCGCCTCATTTCCTGCAAGGAACCCAAGGTGGTTTTCCTCCCCCTCCTCTCCTCGTCCTCCTCGTCCTCTCAAATTTATCCTAGGACTTCATGAATGTGCAGAAGCACCCAAATCTATAAATAAACACAGGGCCCTCCTTTTGCTTGACTGTCCAGCCTCTGGCTGTGCATGTATGCCCATTTCATGGATAGTTACATTTTTCTTGCTTTTGAACATTATTGCCTGAGAAAATACACATTTGAGCTTCATATGGTCCAATGTTTCACTGGGCACGCTCCAATTCTATTGTCTTTACTTATACACTGTCACTTCTGTTGTATTTACTTATCCATTGCCCATCTCTACACCAGGTAAGCTGTTTGGGCCTGGAGCCCTGCGTGGACAATGATCCCTGCAAATTTGCACTGATCTCTCGTGGCGCAGAACGGGGCACCGTCCGTTATGTACTGCAGGCAGCAACGCCAGAGATTGCCCAGGCCTGGGTGGCCGACATCAGCCTCATCTTGGAAACACAACGTGATTTCCTCAATGGTAGGGGGTTGAAGATGGTCATTCCCCACTTCTGGTCCACTGGGGTTATCTCACAGAGAATTCACTGCTCCTTAAACTACATCTAACCTTCTTCAAGGGCTGATACTTCAATATTTATTCCCTCATTTTCCTAGCTCCTGATTTAGATTGAATATTTATTTATTTATACTTCTATCCCACCCTTACTCGCAAGGAGCTCAAGGGAGCTATGAAGGCTACTGGGACATTCCTACAAAGCTTTGCGGAAGCATGGGAAACTTTCATAGATGAGAATAGACCAATAGACAAAAGAGTAATTTAAATTAGAGGCATTAAAATGCATTAACAAATGTTATTGCCTTGCACAGGATTTAAATATGGTTTGGTACTTCCTATTGTGAAAGAAACCACTTTGTATTTGATTATATATCATATATGTGATACACTTTTTATGTATTGTTCCATCAATCAAGGACATATTTTCTTCTCACCTTGTTAACTTATTTTAGCCTCCAGTGTGCTTCAGCTTATAGGTGTATATGTATCTATATCATATGAAAGCTAATTCCTAGGTTCCACCTTTTTGTCATACTCTAGAGTAGCCTTCCGCAACCTTGCCCATTGCCAGGGATCTTCCTTTGCATGGTCTAGGAGCAGGTGAATAGAACTGGTTTTTCAATTCTGTGTCCTATGGTCTGCTTGAAAAAGAGCTCTGCAGGTCAAGTGTCTGTATATTCTTTTATCCATAGAAGTTGGGGGTCCCACTGCGGTATTCTGCATTTATTGAGCCAAATCCCCTTTAGTAAAATGGATTAGAATCCCCTCTTTACCTCGGAAGCATACATTAAAAGGGTGGAAAAGCCATCTTTTTCCCATCCTGATTATAAGAGGTTGATTAAGGATTATAAGAGGTTGATGGGGTAACTAGTCTGTATTAAATAATCTTAGAGTGTACGCCCTGTCAGGACTGATTCACACATGCATGTTCATCACTTCCTGTCTTATGACTTGGAGACTGGCTCTGTATACACTTAGAAGAATGAGGTGTTAGAATGGAATGTACCATTTCAAACTAAATAGTCCCCAGGATTAAAAAAAAGACACATGCAAAAGCCCCTCCCAGTTCCTTACAAGTAAAGAACTAACACATCAGTGAGAACAGTTCTTTCTCATCCCACTCCCTGCATGCTAATTTTCTACTTCAAAACATAGAGGGCACTAGGTTGCCTACCCTTGGCTTAAGGTGTCTTTTTGTTGCTGAAGGCGAAAATTTTCTCTTCTGGAATTCAAACTGTTGTGTGACCCTGTGTCTCAATGCCCCTTTCTGTCTTCCCCCTAGCACTGCAATCACCCATAGAGTACCAGCGTCGAGAGAGCAAGACCCACAGCCTCGGGCGGACAGGAGCCCTGCATCCCTCACCCGCCCGGCCCTGCTCTTCAGCCTCCATGGACCAGAACAAAGGATCCAGCCTCCAGACCCACAATGCCTCCCTGCCCTCCCTTTACCTTCCTGGGCCAGCCCAACCTGAGCATCTGCCGTCTGTTGAGGTAAGGTAGGACGGTGTCCCAATGGAAACTGCAGTTTTGTGGCGCTGCTGGAAAATTCCCATTCCACTTGGGAGGTGAAGGGAGCAGGAAATGTAGTTGGAAATGGCAGCTTAAAATTCAGGTTTTTTATTTGCTTAAACCAGCCTTCCCCTACCTGGTGCTCTCCAGTTGTGTTGGACTATAGCTCCCATCATCCCCAGCCAGCCCTGCTGCAGTGTAATCTAACACATCTGGACAGCACCAGGCTGGGGGAAGCTTGGTTTAAACTGTAGCTCATATCACATTTATACCTTTGAATCAAGGGTGAGGGACCTCCAACCTACAGGCCGAATTTGACCTGCCAGGCCTTCCCATCCAGCCTACAAAGGTTTCAGGCAAAGCCCCATCCTGACTCCTCACTTGCCTTTCGCCAGTAGGGGAAAGTGAGGCGGGAGCAAAGCTGACTCTGGACTGAACTGGAGGTTGGAGGAGCTGCTTCTGAAGGCACTGGCCGAGAGGGCACCACCCACTGCTTGCCTTCCCCAATTAAAAAAAAATCCACTGGGGGTGCTGGTTTGACGTTCTATTGCACAGATGCTGCCACAAAGGCAAAAGAAACTGATCTTTTCCACAATATTCTATTAGGATTAGCTAGCAACATTTGGGGGGGGGGGGGAGGTTGTTTGTTAAGTCAACCAAGTAAGACATGCCCAAGAAGAGATGTTATAAAAAATTAGGTCTTAACTTCCTTGCAAATTGGGCAGGTCAACAAATAATGAGGAACTGGGGGCTCAAGGTGTACTTAATATTTCATTATCTCATTTGTAAGTTGCCCTGGAAAATATTTATGTTGAAGGGTGCTATAGAAATCTTTAAAATAAACATAAATAAATAAATAAAACCAGGGCATCCTATGTCTTTCCATTTGAGGAAAATCATGGGGTCTTTGTTAGAAGAAAATGATCTCATGCCATGTATATAAATATAGGGTTGACCCTTGCACTCCCACATTAATTAATCAATCCAGAGGAACTACTGCTGCCTGGTTCTGTAGTAACTGCTAATGGATTAGAATCCTTGACTGTCATGCATAAGTATGCATTGAACAAGTGGAAAAGAGACCTACTCCTCAGCCACTCCAACTGTGGCTATAACAGGGTGTTTGTTAGGAAGCAAGTCATCTGTATTAAGAGCCTACACACCTGTTCCAATATTGGCGAATGGTACAGGGGGGTCTAGGGCCTAGGTTTTGGAACTCTCTGCCAAGGAAGGCTAAGTTGGCTCCCTCTCTGCTGTCCTTTTACTGGCAGGCAAATATGGTTTCATTCATGCAGGCCTTTGGCAGGTAAGCGGGTCTGTTGGGCTGGGTGCTGTTTTTATTTTGTTACTGTTGTGTTTTTAATTATGTTTTAATGTCTTTGTTTTATTATTGTTTTAATCAAGTTTTATTTATCTATGATTGTAAGCCACCTTCAGTGCCATTTTCTTGGTAGAAAGGTGGGTACAAATCAAGTCAATAAATAGAACAACAAGAACAGGTTCTTGAATTGTGCAGCTGGCATTCAACAAGCAGGGGCTGGAGAAAAGAATTGTTATTTCCAGCTCTAGGCAGTCACCTAAGGGGTCAGGAGGAAAGCCTGTTAACTCCTTCCCAGCCTGCCTGGATGAGATGGCTTCTTCACTTCCTCAGCCACTAGGCCCTCCAGATGAACAGGCCATGCTGTTAACCATTTCCCTAGCATCATGGCCTCAGCTAGCCTGGTTCTCTAGCTTGCTCTGCCCCTGAGGTGGTGGGTGAGAGAGATGGGATTGGTCATCATCTGCTAAATAAGCCTTTAATACCTCCACAGACCTTTGCACAGATACATGTGAGAATCTTTGCACACCCACCCACCCAATAGATGACAGGGGAGGAGGGGGTAGAGAAAAGGTAGCGTAAGTTTAGAACAGGTTTGCTACTTATGTGGAAAGGTCAGATTCACATGATATGAAGCCATCCAAATGTGTTTTGTGCTTATTGATCACTGACAATGTCAATATTGTTAGACAGATGGCATCTCTTTCACGTTTCCTCTGTGTTAACATTATTATGATTGTTACTGGATTTATCTGTTTGGTAAATAATAGCACTGGAGTTCATTGTTGGAATTTCCCCTCTTTAAAATGATTGTTTTACTGTGTTGGGTAATGTTTTAACTTTTATTTTTCTTATGATGCTTATCTGTGTTTTTTTAAATGTAAATTTCTAAAACTATAATAAGTCAAGTGTGGGGGAAACACTGCTCTAGAAGGCCCCGGGGGGATGGGTGAAGGACAAGAGTGATGGTTTCCCTTGTCAGAAACGAGTTGAAAGATTGGAGGCAGTGTAGTGGGCATGTTTTGTGCTGATTTTGTGTGGCTCTCTGAGGTTCTATTCCCAGATTAGGTAAAAAGATGACCATGATGATTATCTCCAATATGGGTCAAGAGAGAGAAATACACAGAAACTTTATCTTTGTGAGAGTATATCTCTATATGTTTCTTATTTGAGAGATCAGATGCACACCTTTGATTAACTGGATTGCCACAATCCACATTTCTCATCCCCTGCCAGGTCAAAATGTTGACCGCATTGACCGTGGGACTAGTGAAGCTATGACATTTGCATGGCATACTTTCAGCATGGCCAGCTGGGAGGAAACGGATTGTGCCTTTTCAATGCCAAATTGAGAGTGCCCAGCCTCCAAACACGAAACATAATTTCTGTGCCGGTGTGTGTTTCCTCAAATTAACCCCCCTCCCTTTGGTTTTCACCCACAGCCATCTCACAGCCAAAGCTCTCCAGGGCCTGGACCGGTTCACATACATTCTGATAGCTCAGAGATGCAACTCTCCGGTGCCCCCCAGCAGGAGTCCCTGCACGTGGTGAGTTTTGGTAGGGCTGAGGAAGTGCTCCAGCTCATCTAAGGGAGGGCTCAAACTCATCCTTGAAATTGTGATGATTCTGGTTCTGTTGCTTCGTCCACTAAGACTGAGGGTCTGCCTTTTTACCCTTCCTCTAGATATTGGTTTAAGTTTTTCTGAATGTTTACATTTTTACATACACACTAGCCTCCACCACTTGGCCAAATGTTACCTTTTACAGAGCTGTGTGGTGGGTGTGCTGGTATTCCACAGGAGCACCGGGGGCGGGGGGGATGCAGAATTTGGTACAGTACTGGCTGTAGAATTCAGATCTTGTCCACCATTTCTGATCTTGTCATTCAGAAACCACTAATAATTTCCCAAGGTTTCCCCAGAACACAGTTTGAAAATCATTACTGTAGAGCACGGGTGGAGAACCTTTTTCCTATGAAGGGCCGGTGACCCATGGGAACAACAATGTATGCAGGGGCGGGGAGACGTGCACAGGGAATGGGTGGTGCCATAGCCAAAGGGGGGGGCCATCCTTTTTCTCTCCTTGCCACCCCCTTTCTCTCCCCTTCTCACACACACACACCAGGTCCCTAAACACACTTATTAAGGAGTAAGCCCCACTGAGCATAGGATTGTACTGTTAGTCAGACCTCTCCTTTTTTTAAGCCTCAAGACAGCTGCGGGGTGGGTGGATGAAAGGGGGGCGGCTAATCCTCCCCTCCCCCCATGCCATTTTCTTGGTCAGCCTCCCCCTCAAGCTGCCCCAAAGGACAAGACATTCAGGCACCAGTTCATCTCGCCTTCTAGGAACACTGCCTGTCAGGAGCTCTTCAAGCTATGGGGCTCCCACAAAATGGTGCTCAGATGCTCAGCCTTTCTCCTCATAAATGTCAGGCTTCCCTTCCCTATGCTGGAGACTCCCATCAGCAGGACACCTGGGTTCTTTTGCTCAGCTCTGCCTCCTCAGCACCAGCTAGCGCCCTCCCTCTGTCCTGGTGGCTGGCAACGGGATGGTGGAGGTTGGCGCAAAGGCTTTGGCACACCAGCTAGTTTCACCCATCTCTTTCTCCTCCCACAACCCACGCATGGGAAGAGGGCCCAGATGTGCCACAGACACACTGATCAGTTAGCAGGCAGAAAGGGCAGAGCCACCAGTGATCCTGCAGCTTGTGGGTTCCCTACCCCAGCTAAAGAGTGGCTTCTCATCTTTTGCGGTGTTTACCAGTGCCAGTGCATACTCATAAGTCAGTAATTTATTTTCTGGCAAGCTTTTTGATCTCCTGGTTTCCTTTCCCACAAGGGACCTTAGGCATGTTGTGTTCTCATGTGGTCCCCTTCCTTCCGTTTACCTGTAATCTGCTTCACCCTCGGGCTGAGAACATGGGCAGGCACCACAAAAGCTAACTGCTTTTTTTGAGGCTTTGCTTTAGAGCCGTATCACATGTGATGAACTTTCCGGCATGCACGTCCATTCTATGTAGAAAAGTTACATACACTGTCACACATGAGTAACATGTGCATGTCTGTTTTGCTGCATGGATGTACCTGTGGGATCATTATCACCCATCACTGCTTTCTGCCACAAGTACGTGAGATGGTATGGACACACTGTGTGTGCCTGTTTTCAGAGTTTCCCGCAGGGAAATGATATCCATGTATTTATTTATTTCATTTTTATTCCACCCTTCCTCTAAGTTGCTGGTGGCACCATACATTGTTCTCCCCGCCCCTCCCACTTTTATCCTTGCAACAACCCTGTTAGGTAGGCTAGACTGTGGCTGGCCCAAGATCACATCTTCATGGCTGAAGATTTGAGCTCTGGCTTCCCTGACCCTAGTCTGACAGTCTAACTGTTATACCACATTGGCTGGGTTCACACAGGGTGGCTTCTTTTCCTCATGTGAGCCGGCTGCACACTGCACAGTTTGCCTATTACCCTCACAGTGCGTAGGTTGCTGTGTTGGCTGAACCCAGCAAGGTTCAGACAACACCTTACAACAAGCCATGGGTTCTGGGGTGGTTTCGAAGCTGCGCACCTCGCCAGGTTTGAATGACATGGCAAGTTGCACGCTGTGAGGGTAATTAGGCAAATCGCACAGCTCGCACTGGGGGCGGGGAAAAGAAGCCACCTTGGCTTCTTTTCACCATGATGGCGCAAGCCTGGTCATTGTCTCTCAAGTGCAGGAAATTTGCTGTGTGTTTAGCAGGCCTCAGTTGCATTTGGAGATATGCTAGCAATTCTTTTCTTGCCTTTGCTATAATGGACATTGAGAAACCCTGGCATAGACAACTGTTGATATATGTATGTTCGTTGGTCCCAGGGAATGGCAAGTGTTTGAAGTAGGCAGAACTTTTCTTGTGTGTGTGTAAGTTGGAAGGGAATTTTCACTAGTTTGGGGACAGGTTTTCAGTGCTGTGCTTCTTTGCCCTTCCCTATGATTTGCTGTAGCACAGGATAAATGATATAGAATTAGTAAATATAGGCAAATGTGTTTAGATTAGACCAGCCTTCCTCAACCTGGTGCCTTCCAGATATTCTGGACTACAACTCCCCATCAGCCCCAGCCAGCATGGCCAATGGTCAGGAATGCTGGGAGTTTTCCCTGGTTGGGGAAGGCTGGATTAGACAAATTCATGGATGATGGGTCTGTCCATGGCTACTAGTCATGATGGCTAAGTCTTCATGGACAGACACAGAATATCTCTGAATACCAGATTCTGGGATGGAAACAAACAGGAGACGGTCATCGCCTTCATGCCCTGCTTGTAGCTTCTAGTGTCACCTGCTTGGTTGCTGTTGAGAGACACGGTGTTGGACCTTGATGGAACCTGGTCTGATCCAATGAAAGGCGAACAAATGTCAGTGTACTGGAAGAAGCAAAGACCACTAGCATTGAAAAAATGATCCTTCAACGCCAACTTCAGTGGACCGGTCATGTTGTTCGAATGCCTGACTGCCGTCTCCCAAAGCAGTTACTTTACTCCCAACTCAAGGATGGAAAGCGGAATATCGGTGGTCAATATAAGAGGTTTAAAGATGTTCATAAGGCTAATCTAAAAAAATGCAATATAAACATCGAAAACTGGGAAGCTCTGGCCCATGAACGATCTAAATGGAGGTTGGCCTTTCACAAAGGTTCCATGGACTTTGAAGAAGCCCGAGTGCAAGGTGAAAGGGAGAAACGTGCTAAGCGAAAAGCACGTCAAATGAATCCTTTACAGGACCATCTTCTATCTGGTAACCTGTGTCCTCACTGTGGGAAGCTGTGTGGATCTAGAATTGGCCTCCACAGTCACTTACGGACCCATCGCTAGAGTCTACACAATCTTCTTTAGAATTTCCTCCTTTTATCCCGGAAGACAATCTTACTCGGTCACGAGTGATCGCCTGATGATGATGTTCTTACATGCAGCTTTTCTTGACCCAGAATTCAAATTACCTCATTGTACAGAGTTTGTTTGTTTGTTTAAAGCACAAAATACTGTACTACCGTTACCTGTTGATAAGGGGTTGGATCCAGATTCAGAGTAGACCCATTGAAATCAATGGGACTTAAAGGTAGTCGGGAGTAACTTAAGTCCTATCCATTTCAATGGGTCTACTCAAAGTATGACAATCTGGATTCAACCGAAGGTAAAGCAAATGGCTATGTTATGGGTGGTGATCTTGGGAAGGTTTCCAGAGTTGACTTGTTTCTCTGCCCCTTGTCAGACCCCGACTGACGACGACGCCAGGCCGCTGCTCCCCGATCCCGATGTCCCGGAAATCACCTTCCCTCAAGGCTGCGCCCGACTCGCCAAACTTGACGAGGATGAATTGTGACTCTTGGGACTGTGGGACAGCCCCTGTCAGGCCCAGGAACTTAGACTGGGGGAGATCTAAGTGGTTCTTCCCTCTTCCCTCCCTCTGGTGTCTCTGAGGGAGAGACACAGCAGCAGCAGCGGCAGCATCAGGATGGAAGAGCTTGCTGCCCTCTGATCCTGCTCCTAAAGCCCAGACGTCCCCTTCCTATAAAGGGGTGCAGGAGCCCCACATTGGGACCAGGGAATGCTGCCGGAGGCCCTTCCCTCTCCCCCAGGCCCCAGTATATGCATGCTGTGGGGTTCTAGGGAGCTCCAGGTCAGGGCTCTCAAGACGAGGGGGTTGGATTGTGTGACATGAGAATTTTATTTTGTTTGTTGTAATAATAAAGATTTTAGTTAAAACAAACACGGAGGCCAGTTGCTCCAGGTCCTTGCGTCATCCAAGAGTTGCACAGGCACCAGTAAGGACGTATATTTACATGACTCAATCTTAGTAGCCTCTCTTCCACGGGTAGAGCTCCATGTGCTACGTGTCAAATCCCTCTCCTTATCTACCACCTTTGTATTACTTAGCATAAAACTAATTCCCTCACAATTCCTTATGTTTGCGCTATGAATGTGTTTCCCAAATCCCCCCACCCCACCCCACTTAATCTAGGCTTTCAAAAACATACCATTATTTTTAAGTAGGCTATAGCACATAGCCATGAACCTCTGACACCTTGTTTGCTTTTTTCTTTCCCCATCACCAGCATGTATAATATTTAATAAAGACTTTGCACACTCACACACCATATATATTGAGCTGTCTGAGAGCCACTTCTCCATGGCTTTGGCTATCTCACATTGCTGTGATGTGCAAATACCACAACTCTATGGGTGCAGCTCATTGCAAAGAGGTCTTTCCACCCTGACTGACATCCCACTGCAACAGAGGATGCTGATTCAGGGCGGAAAAACCCATGTAATCAGCCCTACCCAGGTGGAACTTGTATTTATACACACAAATATGTCATAATGAAGAAGTGCCTCCTCTGTGTGTGTAGATATAATATAGATATACTGTAGACATAGATAGGTGTGTGTGTGTGTGTGAAGGGGGCCATCTTCATTAGCAATTTTAGAATCTCTCCCAAGAGTTTTCCCCCCAGCCCCATCCTATTTTTAAAAAAGTGGGCTAGCCTAACAAAGTTAGAACAAGTTCACAGTTTACTTTTGAACTCAGTTACAGAAAGCACCTGAGTTTAAATTATACGGTACATGGCACTGCCCAGTGTGGATTATCACCCTCACAGAGTTAAACCGCTGGCTTTCCCTGCATTTACACAGAGACAGTGCCCCCAATCCTTTCTCAATAGCTGCTTCTATACTTACAGCGGAGTAACCCAGCTACTCTAAATATGTCCTACATGCCATTCACAACTGATGGCACCAAACATTTATACTTTGTGCCCAACTTTTGAAAGTATGAATCTGCACTTTGTGATGTCCTTGTGAGCGCACAGCTGCCTGTGTGCTATCTTAGCATTATTATTATTTTTAATGAGCCCTACGCTCGCCCCAAATAGTTCACTGAATGCAAGAGAAGGAAGCCTATTTGGACAGTGATTGTGCAAATCACTTTACATGGCTCAAAGTGGTAGGAAGGAAAACATTAGCAGGTACTACTGTCTGTGTGTTCCCATGCATGCGTATTAGTGGTGCAGGCACAGTTTAAGCAAGCATGGCTGTCCCTCTGCATACAGGAATACCCCACTCTGGATGTAATTGGCGGGGCGGGGGGGCGTATCTAATGCTTGTACACCCAAACAACATTACAGTTGGCCAAGAGACCACAAAAGAGTGTAATACCATATTTTTGGGTGGAAGTTCAATCCAAGCCAAAGCCTCTTTTTGGTTAATTCAGAAAACACTATCTACAAGCTCTGGTTATACTTTGAAATCATAAGGACACTTGCTTTTAAAACAACAATGATAATGCAGTGGTTCACAGGATAACAAATGCTGGACCAGATCGTTTCCTATATTCATATGGAGCATAGGGAGGCATGCAAACAACACATACCCCTGCCTATGAATGTATTTGGCTTGATTCCCAAGATCCATTGGCCATTCCAGACAATTCTTGTTTGTTGTTTGTTTCATTTATATCCCACCTTTCCTCCAAGGAGCCCAAGGTGGTGTACATGATCTTCCACCTCCTCCAGTTTCATCTTCACAACAACCCTGTGAGGCAGGCTAGGCTGAGAGTCGGTGACTGGCCTAAAGTCACCCAGTGAGCTTCATGGCCAAGTGGAGACTAGAACCCAGATCTCCTGAGTCCCAGTCCAACACTTCAACCACCACACCACACCACACTGGCTCTGTTTGCATTATTTTCTTCTGCAATTTTTGCCCCTTACTGGCACATCAGTGAGTCTTTTGAGTGTTTTCCAGTTCACACGATGGCTTATTTCCCCTCCCTGTGTGTGCTGGCTGTGTGCCAAGGGGATTTGCCTATTTCCCCTTGGCAACATGACTTGTCATGTGAACCCAGCCAGGGTGGGTTGTGTGCTGGTTGCATGCCACCCAGAACCCTACAGCAAGCCACCCTGGCCGGGTTCGCATGACATGACAAGCCTCGCTGCTGAGGGGAATTACGCAAATCCCCCCTGGCACACACACACGGAGGGGAAATAAGCCATCGTGGCTTATTTCTCCTTGATCGTGCAAACCCAGCCACTGGCTCTGTTTGCACAATTGCAGGGTAGCGTGTGCCAGCTGATTTGCATAATTACCCTCACCAGGTGCAGCTTGTGTCAGCTGAATCCAGTAAGGTTGACTTGTTGGGGTAGTTAACAAACCACCCAGAACCCATGGCCTGTGTTGTAAGGTTGTAGGGTGATTTGTTAACCATCCCAACAAGGCCCCCTCGCAGGGTTCAGGTGACATGAGAAGCCGTGGAGGCAGCGGCTTGAATCAGCAACATGGCGCCCAAAGGTGCTGTCCCTGACGTGTGATGGCACTGTGGACCAAGCCAGAACCGACCAAATGTATGTAATGGTGAATGTCAGCACAACATTTGGGGATGAAATGCAGTGCTGTCTAGATGCTAGTGAACCCTGCAGCCATGGCACAAAAAGGATGCTGGATGCAGTTGAAGATGCCTGCAGCAAGACAGTTGGGCCTGCAGCAGCTAGGCACAACTTCATGCATGTATCCTCCTTGGTCACAGATGGAACATCTGTCAACATAGGTGAGAAGTCTGGCTTGTGGACTCTCTCCCAGTCCAAAATGAGGGATTTTGTCCCACAGCTGAAGTTCTGGTGTGGAGTCCACTGGTCAAATCTTGCATGGAGATCTACAAATAACTCAGTCAGTGAACTTGGACACATGTCCCAGTAGCTTGTAGGGCTGAGCACATCTTTCCACACATCAGGGCTCAGATCCAGAGAACTTCGGGACATTGCAGAAGCCGACAACTGCTGTCTCCCTGCACTCCCCAAGCTTTTTGAGGCCAGGTGGACAGAGTTTTCCTTCTCACTACTGCATTCAGTCCTAGTGTCTTGGCATTCCCTAGTCCTCTTCATGAAGAAGTCTGAGGAGAAGGCAGCATGTGGGTTTCTTGCATTCCTCCTTGATGAAGATAAGCTCTTACTTCTGTCCTTTCTGGCTGATATATGTACAGTCTTCAGTAGGTACCAGAAGCAGTTGCAAGGAGATGTGGTCAGCATCCTCAATATAGAGATGCTGACAGTGTTAGTCAAATCAAAGCTATTGGCATTGAAAGAACAGAATTTACTTGGTGCGTGTGTCAAGGCGTTCAAGGATGAAGCTGTTACACAGCCAGATGGAGCAGTGACATTGAAAGCAATTCAGCTGGTAACAAAGCACAAGAAGAAACACAAGGAATGCCACCAGTATGTATTTGACAGGAGAGATGTTGATGCTGTCTGTAAGGACTCTCTTCTTGAGTTCTTGACTCAATGCTTTGAAGTTGATGTCGATCTGTTGCTGATTATGAAGCGTTTTGCCATCTTACAACCATTAGTAAACCTGGAAGCAGTTCACAAGGTGCTAGGTACAGACCTCAGTCTGGCAAAGCTACTTCAGCTTGACAGCATCAGTGATGTTTGCAAGATGATATTGTCCCATTTGGTCCATTTTCTTGCATTATCCAAAGAATACAGAAACGTGACAACACTCATGGCATGTCTTCTAGAGGCGAAGCCTCATAGTGCTGATCTTGAATGTCTCATCAACACAAGTGTCACGTTGAAGTCCATAACCAGAAAGAGACTCTCAGTTGAGTCTACATCTATCACAATAAGCCACTGCTCATTGAATGGGATCCTAGGGCATCAGTGCTCCTGTGGATGACCAAACGAGATCACAGAACCAAAGACACAGCTAAAGCAAGAGAGCAGATAGGTTTAAGGAACTTTCTCGGAGACTTCCAAGCAACACTGCTTATATCCCACCCAGTCCCAGATGGTGACAATCTGACCATCTTTAAAGAAGGGAAATTTTGATGTGATAGGTATCATGTGCGAGGAGGTATGGCACATGGCACAATTATGTAGTCTTCTTTGCGTTTGTACTGCTATGTGCCACTGTTATATACCTGCATATACCGTTGATTTGTACATGAGTCAATAAATGCTTTTAACTAGTAAAGCAGATGGTCCCAATAATATATGATTAGTATAAGGTTATGGAGATTGAAAAGAAACAGTAATAATCTTAATGTTCTATTTCTTTATCTTATTTTCTTATCTATTTCTTTTAAGAAACAACCTTGTTCCTTGTTAAAGTCCAAATTCCCAACTGCACAAAAACAGTAGTTTCCACTGCATAATTTTTCCCTAACTGCACAAAATGCGTCCAGCTGCATATTAGAATAAACCCTGTGGCAGAGGAAAGGGTCAGGACAGAACTGCTTTTTCTGTCCTCCCGCTTTTTATAACGCAGCCAGAACTACTGAAGAGATGCAAATGAATGAAGCATGGCTCTTCTACACATCAAAGGTCACACAGCCTATTTTAACAAAGGGGGATCTGCTCAAATATGGATCCTGAGTGTGTTACAGGCCTGCCTGAACTTTCCTGTGAGAAACAGGCAAAAGGTCATTTTCAATTAACCAGTCTTTGCATTGGTTTCTTCTGCCATTTGGAAGTAAAACTGATTTTGGCTTGTCTCGAATGGCTACTTGGCTCTCCTGCATTAACAACATCTACATGGCCCTCCACGAATAGTTGACCTGGTTCACAGGATTGCAGGATGCGTAATCAGCCATGGCGGCTTATTTCCTTTCACCTGTGTGTGCCAGTCACATAACGGGGGATTAGCATAACTACCCTCAGCAGTGCAACTTGTTGTGTTGTGCGAATCCAGTCAGGGTGACTTGTTGCCATGGGTAACAAGCCACCCAGAAACCATGGGCTGCTGTAACCTTCTGGGTGTCTTTGCATGACATGACAAGCTGTGCTGCCGAGGGGAATTATGCAAATCCCCCTGGCATGCGACTAGCATGCACAGCAGGGTAAATAAGTCATGGTGGCTTATTATCCCAGCCACGATTGTGCGAGCCAGAAAATACCGCAACGATTCTGCCTTTTGGATGAGTTGTGTCTCCGGGCTGATTTATACATTACGCAGAAAGAGGTGGCAGACTGGCAGTCTTACTCATTCCAGAGCGTACCATTTCAAATTGAACATGATATTTTTGAATACTCCCCCATGTACAGTACTCTCTGCGTGTGCAGTAACCTAATGCATCAGAGGAAGAATTAGCATAACCACACCCCTGATGTGCATCTGTATGTGCATCTGCAGAGGGCAGGATTTTGAATCTGGAAGAGTATTTAAAGGGCATGCTTAAATCAACGAGGTAATGTATCCACTAGTTACAGTGGGGCACATAGTATCAATAAAGGGCCTGTAAGTAAAACTAATAAATGTCTTTATTAGTTTTAAACCTTGTTTGGACAATCCGTTTCCTTTTAAGAGCCTTTTATCAGGGTTTAACAACCCACTTGGTGATAACCAGTTTCAATAACCAGGCTGTGCATAAGGGGGGAAACTCTGCTTCAGCCTAACCAGTATAGGACCGACTCCTTCCCCCCCATATCCTCCAACAGAATTCTACAGCCTCCGTCTACCTTGGCCCTATTCAGACATTACAGAAGGGCAAAATGTGTTTTATAGGGATGGGGTGGCGGTGGCATTGGGGCAACAGTCTTCTGCTGGATCTATGTGCATTTCACACGGCTATGCCTTCTTTCCCCCCCCTCCATGTTTACTCTAGAGTAGGCCCAGGGGCCAAATCTGGCCCTCATGGGGTCCCAGTCTGTCCTTCCGGGATTCCCCAGAAGGCCCTTCCCCAACGACTGATCCCAGCACAACTTTTCCCCCTTCTAAAAGGTTGAAATGCCTCTGCTAAGGCTTCATCACTGGGGGTAAGAGCTTTCAGCTACAATATGTTGGTATTTTTGACCCCACCCCCTTCTGGAACAGCCCCCCCCCCAAGGTATCTCTCAAATGTAATCCAGCCCTCCAGGGTAGAGGTTCCCCACCTCTGGTACAGATGAAAGGATACCGCTGCATTTGGTGGAACTATTTTAAATTATTTGCTCACATACAACATGCAGTAGGGTAACTGTTAAAGGTGTGTGTGTGTGTGTGTGTGTGTGTCTTGGCTACATTACAGCTGGGGTCCCTGGCACCCTTCCCATTAACACAGATATCACAGTCATGCCATTTGAGGTCATAGACCCACAGGTGATGTCACACACCCCAGGCAGCCATGCAAACAATGGTAATGGGTGGTTCCCACAGCAACAGGAGAGGCCTTGGAGATGCTCAGTGGCCCATAATCTTCCATCTCCACATGGAAATAGGTGTGGCTAGGCCCTCCTCAGAGCAATGGGAGCAACTGGTAGACTCTGCTATAAGCGCATGTGATGATATATCTGTTCACTTCTTCTGTGGTTGTCTTTTAGGGTGGCCATGTGTCTTTCTTTACAGAGAACAGTCCTTTATTTGAAGGAATCCTCTGCTTGAAGGGCTGTCCTGTCCAAGTCTGGTTTAAAGTCAAAGAATCATAAAGGGAGGAGCCTTGAA
Organism: Shinisaurus crocodilurus; assembly: GCA_021292165.1. NCBI lineage: Eukaryota > Metazoa > Chordata > Lepidosauria > Squamata > Shinisauridae > Shinisaurus > Shinisaurus crocodilurus. The sequence goes on from CM037881.1 coordinate 28,568,255, forward strand.
GTTGCCAATCAACACTTAGCACCTGGAGAGCAGCCCGAGCAGGCACACAGGTCGTCTGTGGTCACTGCCTTCCACACTAGGGTGAGCTGTATTAGATTTCTATTTAAATTATAGTAATTCTTTCCACATTTGCAGCTAGACATATGAATTAGCATATGCAAATTTGATGCAGATCTGCACCACCTCTTTTTTGGCGGTGTAAGTGGCTACCCTGTTGCCTTTGCATATTTTCCTATAAAGGTTGATGTATAGTATACAGTATACTTATACGTATATACCTTTAGAATATGGAAAAGTATATATTTTGGCCAGGTGCACCTCTGTTGATCCTGGGTTTAGGCTTGTATTATCCAAGGGCTGCATGCAGATCAGCAGTTTTTTTGGTGCAATCTGCTACTGATGTTTACATGAGGATGAAGCACCAGGCTGTGCCAGTGTGTCTCCTAATCCCGTGGTGGCCAATCTTTTCTGAAAGTCAAATCTGAAGTATGAGTTACAGCCCCTCAGGTATTGTTTTTGCTGTACATGGATGAGCATTCAAAACACAGTGTTCTCTACCTACAGAGGTACAGAACACTCTGCTACCTCAAGAATATGCATGTGCAGATCTTGCTTGCTTGCTTGCTTTTTCTTTATTTCTTTTCTCTCTCTCTCTCTGTATGCATGCATGTATATATGTATTGATCAACTGATTGACTGATTGGTGAATTGGCATCCATAGAAAAGTAGAGTTGAAAGGGGCCCACCAGGCCATCGAGTCCAACCCCCTGCTCAGTGCAGGAATCCAGGTCAAAGCATCCCTGACAGATGATTATCCAGTTGCACCCTGAATGCCTCCAGATTGGGAGAGCCCACCACCTCCCTAGGTAGTTGATTCCATTGTCTTATTGCTCTAACAGTCAGGAAATTCTTCCTGATGTTTAGGTGGAATCTAGGTTCCTGTAACTTGAGCCCATTATTGTGTCCTGCAAACTGGGATGATCGAGAAGAGATCCTGGCCCTCCTCTGTGTGACATCCCTTCAAGTACTGGAAGAGTGCAATCATATCTCCCCTCAGTCTCCTCTTCTGAAGGCTAAACATGCCCAGTTCTTTTAGTCTCTCCTCATAGGGCCTTGTTTCCAGTCCCTTTATCATCCTTGTTGCCCTCCTCTGAACCCTCTCCAGTTTGTCTATGTCCTTCTTAAAGTGTGGTGCCCAGAACTGGACGCAGTACTCGAGGCCTAACTAGTGCCGAGTAAAGGGGAACTATCACTTCCCGCAATTTGGAAGCTATACTTCTATTAATGCAGCCCAAAATAGCATTTGCCTTCTTTGCAGCCATATCGCATTGCTGGCTCATATTCAGTTTGTGATCTACCACAATTCCAAGATCCTTCTCACTTGTAGTATTGTTGAGCCAAGTGTCCCCCATTCTGTAACTCTGCATTTGGTTTCTTCTCCCTAGGTGCAGCACTTGGCATTTATCCCTATTAAATTTCATTCTGTTGTTTTCGGCCCAGCGCTCCAGCCTATCGAGGTCGCTTTGAATTTTGTTTCTGTCTTCCAGAGTATTAGCTGTTCCACCCAACTTTGTATAATCTGCAGATTTGATAAGCATTCCCTGTACCTCCTGATCCAAGTCATTAATAAAAATGTTGAAGAGCACTGGGCCCAGGACCGAGCCCTGTGGTACCCCGCTCGTTACCTCTCCCGTTTGAGAAGGAACCATTGATAAGCACTCTTTGAGTCTGATTCTGTAGCCAATTGTGGATCCACCTGATAGTTGTTCCATCTAGCCCACTTTTAGCTAGCTTGCTAATCAGGATATTATGAGGTACTTTGTCGAAAGCTTTGTTGAAGTCCAGATATATGATGTCCACAGCATTCCCACAGTCCACAAGGGAGGTTACCCGATCAAAAAATGAGATCAGATTAGTCTGGCAGGATTTGTTCTTGACAAATCCATGCTGGCTTCTAGTAATCACTGCATTGTTTTCAAGGTGCTTGCAGACTGACTTCTTTATAACCTGCTCCAAAAATTTCCCCGGGATTGATGTCATGCATGGGGACACCTAAATTTCAGCTGTTAGTAGAAACTAAAAAACAACTTAGGATGCAATCCTATGCATGTTTAGACAGAAAAAACAGTCCTACAACTCCCAGCATCCCTCCAACCAGCCATGCTGGGAGGGGCATGCTAGGAATTTTAGGACCTTTTTACTGTCAAAATATGCATAGGATTGCACATTTATTGCATGATCTCTGAACCCAACCACAATCCCATCTCAAGTCTTCCCCAACAACACCTTTTTTCTTCAATATACCAGGTGCAAGTATACCAGTCCAATGTTTATTGTGCGTGTGTGTGTGTGCGGCGTGCGTGCAATATGAATAAACTTCCCAGTCTAGAAGAAGGAAGATTAGCACCAACAGATGGATGACATGAAATGAAATGAGACAAGAGGGTCTGTGTCGACGGACCCCTGAGTATGTTCAAGTTTTGTTTGTGTGTTTCTGTTTATGGGGTAAGTCCACCCAGAATCTTTCAGCACTCAAATTCACACAAACAGCACAGGAAGAGGTTAAAATGTTCCTGGGCTCAACCATTTCAAACTGCAGGCGATGGAATCATATGGTCGAGTGAATCCACAGGGGAAAACCTCACACTGCACATATAAAACTAGTAGATCAGGGAGTAGGAGAAGGCTATTGATCCATGTAACCCCAGTGTTGCTGACACTTGACTAATAATAATAATAATAATAATAATAATAATAATAATAATAATAGTAGTAGTAGTTTATTTATAACGCCCCTTACACCAAAGGGCGGGACAAATAACATATACAGTAAACATAACAATACAATAAAATAACCAACACCAAACACTTACAGTAATGAATCCCAGCAACCACCACATTAGCCCAACCACTCATTCTGGCTGACTAAAAAGATAAGTCTTTAATCCCGTATGAAAGCAGGAAAGATCCTCCTCCAACCGGAGGTCCACGGGAAGCCTGTTCCACAAAAGAGGAACCAGGTCCCGAAAGGTTCGCAGCCTTGACAAGGCAGAGCGTGTCAGTGGGACCGCTAATAATCCCTGGCCCACCGATCTTAAAATTCCTACCAGGAACATACCACGAAAGCCTAGACGCCAAATAATGAGGGACATTAAAGCGCAAAGCCTGGCAGCAATGACTCTCCAGGGTTTCAGGCAGGAATTTTTCCTGCCCTATTGGGGATGCTGGGAATTGAACCTGGGACCTTCTACATGCAAGCAGGTGCTCTGCCACTGAGCCATGGCCCCTCCCCAAAGCTACAGCCCCTCCTCAAATATTAATATATGAATGAATATGTATTAATGCTTATATTTGTGTGTATGCATATGCACATACGCTGGTTTGGATGCTCCCTACTTCCTAAATCAGGAATGAGCCTCCGGTTCACCCATGCCTCCCTTGCCCGTATCTTCCCCTTGCACACTAGATTTGTTACAGATGTCCTGGTTTGTTTAAACCAGAGTATAAACCAGAGTTCCCCATTTCAAATGGAATGGGGAACTCTGGTTTAATGTCAGCTTATTAGCCAGGATATTAGGCCAGGATACACACACACACACACACACACCTTAATAGGGGCAAGGCAAGATAGGGGCGAGAAAGAGAGAGAGATATCATGAAAATTCCCAGCTCTTGTCTGAAGTGGTACAGTCAGTAACAGTTTTACTATCTCATCTCTGTGAACTTAACTTCAATGTTCTATCTTTTAGTGAAAAACAGAACATAGGAAATCAGAACAATGTCATAAGGAAGGAGGACTGCACAAATAATTCAAATTCCCTGTTGCTGGCATCAGACGTTTTGAGGCCTGCATCAACTGTGTAGGCAAGAGGCCAGCACAGAAATGGAAAAATATTTCAAATTCCAAGGCACTAATATCTAATATTCAGATGCATGGGATTTTTTTTCAGTGCTATGATGTGATTATAGGTGATTGGTGGGGAAGAAGTACACACACCACCATCACTGTAATTGAAGGGAAGGACTGTAGTGCAGGGGTAGCGCGCCTCTGTTTTGCATGCAGAAGGTTCCAGGTTCAATCTTTGGCACCTCCAGGTAGGGCTGGAAAAATTAACTGTCTGAAACCCCAGAGAGCTGCTACCAGTGATTAGGCTGGATCTTGAGAAGAAGGGATATGCTTGCTGAAGGACCCGCTGCCCAATTTTGGGGGTTCCCCCCCACACCACAGCTCACCCCATTCAGCAGACAATTTCCTGACACTCTGTGTGGCATTTTCAGGGTGGTGGATGGGCTACTGTGGGAAGGAGGGGGCGGGAAAAGGAAAGTGCAGCTGATCCAGCATAAATCTGGGTTCAACCCAGTGTAAACAATACTGAACTAGATGGACCACTAGTCTGACTAGGCATAGGCTGGCAGCTTCCTATTTTCCTATAACCCCTGGATGGACTGCACCACCTGTGCTGATAGACGTTTTGCATGGCTCGAGCATGCTGAATGAATATGATCCCTCCACGTGTGGCTGTGTGTGGACATGCCCTTATGGAGCCTTCACTCACTTGTAACCTTCTGGATCCTGATGCGCTTTGACTGTGAATGTATCTGAGAATTTTCCTGAGCGTGTTGTTTACCTACTTTTGCATCTGTCGCCTCTCTTTGGGTGGATCCTCAAGGTAACTCAGCTTGCATCAGATATCACCTGCTCTGTCAGACTCACAATCAGGGTGTTGAACAGGTGGGAGTCTTCCTATCCTTCCTGTCGTGCCCCCACTGGAGGAGTCCTCCTCGGAGGAAGACCCAGAGCCTCCAGCAGCTGCTGAGGCTCAGGACCCACCAGGGTCAGAAAGCCTGGAGGCTCCTGGGCCCTCAGGTATGCCCACCCAAGACCTACCCCTCAAGAGGAAGGGGGATCCACTTCAGAATCAGAAGTGCAGAGATCCCCAAGCCCCCGGGAGTGTCGCAGGCTGAAGAGTCAGGCCAGACTCCTTGAGCCCAGGAGAAGTGCCCGGCTGCAGCAGAGGAATCCTCAGGAGTAAGGGGGCTCCTCAAGAGAAGATGCTTTCCAGAAGCTGCTGATAAGCTGCAGATGGAGCTGGGGTGGGGTTCTGGCAGCCTCTGTGTAAGAGCAGCAGTTGGGAGCCGGAAGAGTTGCTGGAAACAACACTATCCTTTCAGCTCCAGTGCCTTGTTTTCCGGACCTTGCCTTATGACTGACGCTCCGTGCTACTGACCCTTGGGCTCCTGCTTGATTCTGCTTCTGGACTGTGTAACGTATCTGACTGCTTAACTATGCTTTGACCTTTGCCTGCTGTCTTGACCACTCCTGCTTTAGCCTGATCCCTGACTGGACTGAAACTGTTGTGCTTGACCATTTGCCTGTTTCGTTAGCTTGCCTTTTGGATTGCCCCATAACTTGGGACTAATGCGGAGTCTGATCCAGCCATAGCAGGACGCTTCCTGGGGCATGCATTGGAAGAGGGGAATCTATGCCAGTTGAGTGACAGGGCATTTCCACGCTACAGACTTAGGTTGACCTAACAGCCTTCCTACTTCCCAGGGAATAAAGTTCTACAAGGCAGGGCCTAGGGCAGAGAATGTGTGGTCCTCCAGATGTTGTTGGACTGCATCAGCCTTCACTGTTGCCCATTAGGGATGTGTGACAATTTCATTTAGATTAGTTTTACCTTGAAGTCTACCTTGAATTTGCCCTGTTCGCAACTGCAAACATGAACAGGAGAGCCAGTTTGGGGGGGGGGGGGGAGCTCACAGGTTCCCAAACTTGCATTTGTGTTCCCAAAATGTGCTTCTTTTTTTTTTAAAGGCACTTTTAAGAATGCACACTTTGGTCTATGGGAGGAAAGCATGTGCTTTGTGTGTGTACTTTCCCTCTTCAAATGAAACAAAAAACAGATCACTATTGGTAACAGGAGTGAGGTGGTCTGAGCTTCAAGGCGGAGCTTGGAGAATCTCGGTGACCACAAATTTCACTGATTCTCCATCCCTGTTGCCCATGCTGGCTGGGGCTGATGGGAGTTGCAGTCCAACAACATCTGGAGAGCCACACATTCCTCATCCCAGGCCTAGGGATTTCTGACTGAGAATTCCCAGGATCCTTTCCCTCTTTTTGTGGGGTTGAAGGGAAGTTATGATGCTGAATAGGTTGGCAGTGTTGAACTTGGGTCCTGCGTGTGCAAAATGTGCTCTGGTGCCTTGTCATAGCTGCCTTGAACCCACCTCCATTTTGGCTTCCCATCCCCTCATCACTCTTGCTTGATGCCCACCGCCGTGCCTCGCACTCGCTTCCCCTGGTGGGTCTTGACATGCTTGGCCAGGTGGTCGCTCCGCATAAACCGCTTGGGGCACAGCTGGCAGCCAAAGCGCTTCTCGCCTGTGTGCGTCCGAAGGTGCCTCTGCAGCTCATCCGAGCGGGTGAAGCTTTTCCCGCAATAGAGCCATGAGCAGATGAAGGGGCGCTCGCCCGCATGCCAGCGGAGGTGGGCCTTCAAGTGGGACGTCTTGCCATAGACCTTGCCGCAGCCCGGCAAGTGGCAGACGTGCTGCTTCTTCCGGCCTGGCTCCTCGTTGGCCCCGTTGGCTGCCTGGCAGTTGGGGCATTTGCAGCGGCGGCAGCGGCGGGCTGTACCCAGCAGCCCCTTGGGAGCACCCTGCAGGAGGGCAGCTAGGGGTGGCTGCGGGCTGAGGACCAGCGGGCGGCCCAGGGAGAAGCTGCCTGGCTGCTGGAGGCTCCACCAAGGAACGTCATCCACCGAGGGGGTGCCCGGAGGAGGCAGCAGCAGCAGCTGGGCCCAAAGGCCGGGGGCCTTGCAAAAAGCTGGAGAAGTCCTGGGCCTCGGGAAAGGTGTACGAGGCTGGCACTGCGGGTGCCAGCATCTTGATGGGAGACAGCTCAAAGGAGTAGGCGGGCTCAGCTGGCGGGGTCAGCGGCAGTTCGTGGGCAGAGCCACCAGCACCGCTGGGTGCCACCTGCCCGTGGTACGGCATCTTGGGCAGCCCAAAAGCCATGGTTGTGTGGGAGCCCGATGGTACCTCGTTGCTCCAGATTTGGAACATCCCCACAGACTCGTAGGCTCTTGGAGTGGAGGCTGAGGAGTGGGGAGCAGTGGACGCTGCTGCCACGAAGGCCAAGGTGGGATTGCAAGGAGTGACGTCCCCTGGAGACAAGCTGGGGGTCCGGTCCTGAGGCAGAGAGAAAAAGACTGAGAAAAGAGCACTGTAATAATCCCCAATCCTTAACTTAGGCCAATTTCTAGATATTTTGGCGCCTCAGTGGACATGCTGTTCCCCTCTGCCCCCTCACTCCTCTCCCTCACCATCCCCCTAACCATGTTGCCCCACCCGCCCCTCTCTTCTCACCTCTCGGCCTCCGCCACCTCTTCTCTCCCAGCCCACCAGCCACCACTGCCACCCCCTCACTCCAGCCCCCCTTCTTTTCCAGACACCCCCTCCATCCTCCTTTCCTTTACTCTCCCTATCTCCCACTCTGTGCTGCGCTTTGAGCCGTCCTTTCTTAAAGTGAGGCATTTTGGGTGAGGTGGCCTGAAGACTTCCTGTGCTGTGGCAACACAGGCAATCTTCATAGCCACCTCACCTAGAATGCCTCGAGTTAATGGCATTTGAGCCTGGCTGGCTCTCCACAGAGCCTGCTTGCCTGCCTGATCGATCTCTCACTTTGAGAAAGTCCTCAGAGCAAGAGACTGAGCAGGCATGCAGGCTCTCTGAGGGGCATGGATGGGTGGGCAGCTGGCATGGGGGAGGAGCCAGAGCACTACCGCCACCTCTGGGAAGTCATTTTGGCATCCCCAGAATTTGGTGCCCAAGGCAGCCCCACCCTTTTTGCCTCACCCCCCCCCCCGAACAAATGGCCCTGCTTTAACCACATCCACCTTGGACCCAAAACCTTGCCCAAGCAGACTGCCTCTCCTCTTATGGATACCTCCCAATGCCTTGCCCCTTACATGCACTCTACATCAACAAGCATGGGCAAAAAGTAGATCTCCAGATGTTTTGGACTTCAGCTCCCAGCATTCCTGACCATTGGCCATACTGGCAGGGGCTTCTGGGAGTTGGAAGTCCTAAACATCTGGAGATCTACCTTCTGCCCACCTAGACATGTGAAAGCCTGGGGGGGGAAACCTGGAAAAATGGGGGGGGGATCAAGTTTTTTCGGCAGAAAATGGAAAACCAGTTTTTTTCTGAATCTTTCCGGGGGGTTTCTGGGCCTTCAAATCTCTATACCCACCCTATACTTGTGAAGAAATGACTACTTCTTCACAATGTAAGATTTACTACAAGTAGTCCTATTAGGAGTGTGTGCCTACATGGCTAAGCGCTAGAGTAAATGCATTGATGTGCACACACCTCCTGCCGCATAAGGGCCATGTTGAACTGAGCCTCATCACCACTTGCATTAGCTGTCAGAAGAAAGCAGCCATTGAGTTCTCATCTTGGGCCAGCGGCTGCATCAGGCCACCATGCCTAGGGCCCATTCCCAATACTTGCCTCTCCATATGGGGCAAAGCAAGTTCTGAGCAAGGCCCAGGGGTGGGCTTCTGGGAATTTAAACCTCTGGAGATAGTTGAAAATAATTTTTTTATGATCATTGCTAGCACTGTATTGCTGAACTGGGTTACAGTAACAATGCAAAGTGTTGCGTAGAAAACAACGTTAAATTATTGGTTAAAAATTATCTTCAGTGAGATCCTCTTGGGATATCCTTTGAGGAAAGTAACAATCACTCTTGGAAGGGGTTTCTTTCATCCTTACTGGTTAGATGAGGCTTTTTTGAATGATACATCCTTACCGATAGACAAAGCAACTATATCCGTTTTGTGGAGAGAAAGCCTGAGTTCACTGCTGAACCCTGACACATTGAACCCTGACATGTTTTCCCCTGTCACCCCTCTGTCTGCATAATCCCCACCCAGGGCACAGGAGACACAATTCTGGGCAGACCGGTTACACATCTGCATACATTCAATGGGACACATTTACACTTCCCTCAAGGAAGAGCATGAGATTCCGGAGGTGGGGGGGCGCAGTCTCAAAGAGCTGCAAAGTACCCCAAAGTACCCAAGAAATGCCAGCACCCGAAAGGCGCCACCACCCCACGGGGCGGGACCAGCCCCCCTGGTCATCAAGGGTGGGGAGGGGGCGAGGGAGGGTAGAAAAGATATGTGCCAAAGAACCAGGGGTTGTTGGGAACACGGTGCAGGCTTGCACAGGTCAGGTCGCTAGCTCCGGCTAGGACCAAGCAACTTCCAACCCCGGGCAGGACACCCGGCGATTGGCAAAGCAAACCGCTACGTTAGAACCTAGAGTCAGAGTCTCTGGTGTCAGGTAATGTTCTGCATTCGAGCAAAGCCAAACTAGAAAGCAAATTGAATACTTCCGTTTCCTATCTGAATTGACTGTTCTGTTTATACTGTGAAATTCCTGTAGTCTATTAGTTCCGCTCCATTAAACTCTTTTGTAACTGACTAGCTTGTGGCTTCTCTGTGTTTCTAAGGGGATTCCTTGTCAATTTCACTCATGGCTGAAAGTAAAGGATTTTGACAGCTGCGTACAGGGCACAACTTCGGTGCCAGTTAACTCTTAAGGTGCCGAACCCGCGCAACGGACCAAGTTCGGTCCGCCACACGTTTCTAAAAAAGTGTCATTGTATTAAAAAATTCCCTTATGCTCTTTTTGTTCTACCTTGTTATTTAAAGGATTTCGCAGGAGGCCTTCACTAAAACTTGGTTAATCCTGATGCCTTCAGCTGTGTTAGAAAGAAGATAGAGGAACAGGCCTTATTCTGAGTGTACCTGTCCTTGGTAGTTTAAAATAACTGGAGGATCTTGTCCATATTATTGTATATTGTCCTTTGTGTAATTTGCTAAAGCAGCCTTCCCCAGCCTGGTGCCCTCCAGATGCGTTGGACTACAACTCCCAGCATCCCCCAGCCAGCTGCAGTCCAATACATCTGGAGGGCACTAGCTTGGGGAAGGCTGTGCTAAGGGAACAATATTTGGATCAGATTTTACCGCTTTAACATCATGCTCTACTTTTTCTCCCCCCACGCCCCGTCCAGCCCCGGATTAACCATTAAACAATATAAGCATGTGCTTAGGGCACCAAGGGATGGGGGGGGGGAGCACCACAGAGTACCACAAATTTTTGCATTTGCATTTCCCCCCTTATAACAGTTTTATTTAAAAAATGCATAGAACAGTGATGAAAATTTGTATTTCTTTCTGTTGCCCTAGTTATAAGTAAGTAATTGGCTTGTATTGCTTGCTGCTATTTAGTGTTAAATAAATATAATAAAAAACAGTTTATATTTAATATAGTTGTGTGTTCTGGCGTGGGGGATGGCCTTGAAGAAAACTAGGTTTTTAATGTCTTACTTCACCTTCAGCACTTATTGAGTCTTCATGTCTTGCCAGCTAAGCAATGGAAGGGCCAAGGGGGGCGCCATTATTGGGCTGTGTTTAGGGCATCAGCTGGCCTTAATCTGGCCCTGGTCCCACTTTGTTTTGTGTAACATCCAGTCTGAAGAAGAGTTCTGTAGAACTTGAAAGCTTGCTTATGACTTTGTGACATTTTGGTTGGTTCGAAGAAAACTATTAAACTATGGCTTTGGGATTGTTCTCCTCATGGACAAACATGGCTACCTATCATATGACTTTTTTTTTTTAATCTTCTCAACGACTACCTCTGATCCTTACTGGTATGATAGTTCCAGCAGTATTCTTACAGTTTTCAGGCCAAGTTATAACCACTCCCCCTGATCCTTCCTCTCTTGAGTCCTTTGTAAATGAGCCACTAAGCAGAGAGATAAGCAGAGATAAAGGTGGCCTGGGTGACTTCTGCAGCTGCTACTTCCCTACAGGTTTGCCTATGTTGGCCTTCAGTTTCCTCAGTCGGTCTCTGGAGGAGCCTTCAAAAATTTCCCAACTGGCAGAGCTTGGCTGCATCTGCCTGCTTTTCATGCAGTTGGGGGATTTTGGAGCCAGGCTCCCAAGAAATTTAGGATGGGGCTAGGAAGATTATGAATGGCTGAATTCACCAGGGGCAGGGGGGACCGGGAACATGCTCCAATTAGGGTGGTCAGGTGTCCTATGCTACAGAGGACAGTCCTCTATTTTGGAGAGCTGGCAGAAGACAGTCCTCTATTTGAAGGTGTCCTCTATTTGATGGGCTGTCCGGTCCAAGTTTGGCTTAAAGATCAATAGTCCAAAGAAGGGAAGAGCAGGGAGGGGCCTTGAAGCTGCCCATCCACAGTAGCACCTGGGCAGCAGACTTGAGCAAGGCACACAGGTCACCTGGTCACAGTCTTCCCCACTAGGGCGAGATGTACTGTATTTCTATTTATAGCTATTTCTAAATTTGCATCTATACATATAAATATGCTTATATAAATGTTATGCAAATAGTTGTCCTCTTTTGTGGCGATGCGTATGTGGCCTAATCCCAATGGTTTAGCTCTACCCCAATGGGGTCCCCAAGTGCACCCCTTTACTTTCTCCCATTTTGTTGAATGGCTACCATTCAGTCCTAAAGTGAAAAGCAAAGCACTCATTAAGAACATAAGAAGAGCCATGCTGGATCAGACCAAGGTCCATCTAGTCCAGCATTCTGTATACACAGTGGTCAGCCAGCTGCCCACGGGATCCCACAAGCAGGACATGAGTGCAACAGCACCCTCCCACCCATGTTCCCCAGCAACTGCAGTACATAGGCATACTGCCTCTGATACTGTAGGAATCATATAGGCAATCAGGACTAGTAGCCATGGATAGCCTTCTCCATGAATTTGTCCAATACGCTTTTAAAGCTGTCCAAATTGGTGACCATCACTACATCTTGTGCTAGTGAATTCCATAGTTTAACTATGTGCTGTATGAAGAAATATTTCCTTTTCTCTGTCCTGAATCTCCCACCAACCAGCTTCATGGGATGACCCCATTGGGTTCTAGTATTATGAGAAAGGGAGAAAAATGTTTCCCTGTCGACTTTCTGCACACCATGCATAATTTTGTACACCTCTATGACATGTCTCCCCTTACCTTTTTTCTAAGCTAAATAATCCCAGCTGCTGTGACCTTTCCTAGGGGAGTTGCTCCAGCCACTTGATCATTTTAGTTGCCCTTTTCCCAACTCTACAATGTCCTTTTTTAGGTGCGGTGACGAGAACTGCACACAGTATTCTAAGTGTGGTCGCACTATAGATTTATATAAGGGCAGTACGGTATTGGCAGTTTTATTATCAATTCCTTTCCTAATTATGCCTACCATGGAGTTTGCCTTTTTCACAGCAGCCGCACACTGGGTCGACATTTTCATTGCTGCCACCCGAACCAGAGCCCAAAAGAAGCTCCTTCCCTTGCTTGGTGCTAGGGCCAACCATTTAAAAAACTCCTGTTGCATGGTTCAGACATCAATTCCTGCCTTCATCTGTCTCTACCATATTGGGGTCACTTCACCCTGCTGTTGGACAGGGTCGGCCCTGAAAGCACTGTTCTTGGGCGTGTTGTTTGTCTGATGGAAAACCTTGGCTCTCCACTCCTGAAACCACGTGGAGTGGACCCAACTGACAGAGAGGGTTTGCAGTGCAGTGCAGTGCATTTGGGTGCACAGAGACCTAACTCCATCTGCACTCTGCCCATCATAAATATGGGCCTTTCGCTAGCATATAAGCAAAGAAATAAACCATAGCAAGAGCATGTTCCATATATAATGCGTTGGCATGAGTATTACAAATCTCTATTAGAAGTGCCGGTGACATCATCACTAATGGCCCAATCCCTTCCCCCACCTGGACTGAATAATTCTGTGAATTTCTCCCAAGTTTTTAAAATTTGCCTTTTGAAAGAAAGAAAGAACGAAATAAAGAAAGGGGGAAAGGGCAGAACTCTTCCCTGCTAAATGCAGGAGTCCCCGCGTGCAGTCCTTCAAATATAGCAAAACATGACACTCTAGGAGTATTTTGCTAATTGTTTGGTGTTTTTGAGGGTTTGTTTTTTTTTGAAAAAAGTGCTTTCCCCTCTCCCTTTGACACTGAAGTGCACATCTCCCGATGTAATTCCCCCAGAAAAAGTGGTGGACATGATGATGTTCCCTCAGTGCAAGGCTAAACCATCCCCTATCCACCTATGGATTATGTGTGGGCTAGATATTGCTCTGTTGCAGCCATTCCAAACTTGATGACCTCTAGATGTGTTGGACTACAACTCCCATTATCTCCAGCCAGCAAGCCAATGGCCCTGCTGGCCGGGGGTGGTGGGAGTTGCAGTCCGACACATCAGGAGGGTGCTGGATTGAAGAAGGCTGCTCTCTTGTTTCTGAATGTGGGGCAGTCCTGCAAATCCAGAAAGGCTGGGCTTTCTTTAGGAATATTTAGACTGATCATCTAGGAAAGCCCTAATCTTGACTTAAAAAGTAGAAGTCAAACCAGTCTGGGGAGGAGGGAGGCTGGGTTACCCACCCATTCAAAGGCAGAAAGTATTATTTTGTCCTTATGATAACCAAAGGGGTTTATTTGCTTTGAGAGGTCCCGTCCCCCCCCCCCCGCCTCCCGCACACTCACAATTGTAACAATGGACCCAGGGCTAGCCATGCAGATCCGGGAGGGGTGGATTAAATGGCAGCAAATTCTCCATTAAAAAAAAAAAAAAAAGATTATTTTTACCAAGGGGGGGGGGGGGGGGGAAGAGGCTTCCTTACTGGATTTTTCTGCCTCAAAAGATCCTGAGGCTTTTTTGAATGGATTAACTGTAGAACACCAGAAGGACCGTTTCAAAGTATTTTACATAGACACCTCGTTCCTCTTTTTTGTTTCTTACCCCTCAGATCTGCAAGGAGATAGTGAAGTATTAACTGGCTATCACTGACCTCATGTCAAACATCAGCTAAATCCTCTTCCCCCCAGGCTGTTTTTAGAACACTCATCTTCATCTGCCGGAAGGTTGAGAGTACTGTACTTAAGAGCTGCCGCCTATGCTGGATTGACCAGTTGTTGGTCAGCCTAGCGATCAGCCAGCTGCTCCTGGGAAGCTCATACACAGAACAAGCTGGAGAAAGCCATCTCCTGTTGCTTGCCCCCAACATCTGATCATTAAAGGCTCGGCCAGAATAATATATTAAGGCTACATTTCCTAAAGCACACTTGCTAGGAAAGAAGTCCTAGTAACTTGAAATCAGGATCCCTGAGAGAGCGCCTTCTTCCTTACCAACCTGCCTGGCCACTGAGGTCATTGGATGGCATGCCCCTGGCAGTTCCATATGGACCTATGGCCCGATTGGAGTCCGGCCTGACTGGAGTCCACCCAGAGGACAGCCTTCAGTGTAGCAGCTCCATTTCTATGGAACTCCCTCCCTCTGGAGGTCAGGCAGCCTCCTTGTTTTCGGCGCCTCCGGAAAACACTTATTTCAGGAAGCCTTCCAGATCTTAACTAGCCATGGTTTTGTTGATATGGTTTTATTAATCTTGTTCTTAACACATTGTTTTATTCCGTTCTTTGTTTTATCTTTTATTGTTCACTGCTCCAAAATCTCCACACTGGAATATGGGTTGGTATATAAATCTTGTAAATAAATAAATGAGACTCGCTTCTGAGTAGATCAATAGAGCAGAGCCAGGTGTGGGCAAATTCTGAACGCATCACCCCTGCCATTTAGCTTGGAGAAGAGGAGACATGACAGCGCAAGGGGAGACATGACAGCAGTCTTCAGATATCTGAAAGGCTGTCATGCAGAAGATGGAGCAGACCTGTTCTCGGTTGCCCCAGAGGGCAGGCCTAGAACCAATGGTTGGAAGTTACAGGGAGGCAGATTTTGCCTAAACTTCCCAACTGTGTGGGCTGCTCACAGGGATGGGGACTCAAGACTCCAGGACTCGACTCGTGAGTCGGACTGAGTTCCCCCGCTGACTCGAGTCCCAATATTTTTAATGGGACTCGAGACTCGACATGGGACTTGAAACCAAGGACTCTTCAACATCCCTGGGCTGTGCCAGAAGGAGTGGAGAGGAGCGCGATCGCCGGCGAAGAGCGCATGGAAGCAAGGCGCGCCGCTGCTCGGCCACTATGGACAGTTACCAGGAGCGCAGCCCCAACGGTGTGTTGAGATTTATTTTGATTGATGTGTTGCGTACTTGGGAGAGGCAGAGGAAAGACCTGAGATTACTCTGTGCGGCTGCTCTGAGTGTGTTTCTGGTTCCAGCAAGTTCATCACCAGTGGAGCGGGTGTTCAGTGAGGGTGGAACTGTGATGAGACCTCACCGTTCCAGAATGGGGGCCAAACATTTAGACAAAGTCGTGTTCCTCAAATGCAACATGGATAAGTTTTAGGAAGTACAGCAAGTTTATTTTTTAAAATCATTTTCCTAAAATGCAACCTTTCAGACATTTTGGGTTTGGCTGCCTCTGCCTGCCTGTTTGGGGGTCCCCAGCCTCCTCTGCCTGCCTGGTTATTTTGGGTTTGTCTGCCTTGTCTGTTCTTGCCAAAATCACTTGCAGAGTTTTGAAATAAAAAGGCACACTTGTGCCTAGAATTTATTTAAGCCATCTGAAGTAGCCTTTTTTTGTTGGGAACCCCCCCCCCCCCCAATTGATTTTAATAGGGACTTGTGGAGTCAGCTTTGGGAGGGACTTGGGACTTGGGACTCGTGAGTCACCATTTTGGACCAAGGATTCGGACTCGAGACTCGGGTCCAAGCTCAGCAGTGGAAGACTGCCTCAGGAAGTGGTGGGGCTATTTAAGCAGAGGCTGGGTGGTCCAGCTACATCCTGAACTGTAGAGCCTCCCCTGAGTAGGGGGCTGGACTAGATGTTCTCCAAGGTCACTTCTGTAGCGTATGGGTTATGGTTGCTGCTTGATTGGCTTGCCTGCTATCTGTTGCTCCTGTTCGTTTGCTCAAGGCTGCCAGCAGTTCTGCTCTGGAAGCTTCCTTAAAGATGTGTTATGAGGAACTCTAAGCTTCCCTCCAGTCCTCTAGATAAATAGCGAGGACACTACAACTTCCAACTCTGTGATTGGCTAGAAAAGCATGGTCCCATTCCAAATTTCTGACTGAATGTGCAAAGGGGATGATGGTGGCTGAATGTGCAAAGGGGAGGATAAAAAGCAAGGTCCCGGTCCCTAAATTTTGACTGAATGTGCAAAGGGGAGTGTGGCGGTTCCATTTCTGTGGAACTCCCTGCCTCTGGAGGTCGGGCAGGTGCCTAGCGTTGTGCTGTTTCGGGTGCTTCCTGAGAAAACAGCTTTATTTCAGGAAGCCTTGTTTGGTTGACCAGCCACTGTTTTCATTGTTTTTAATTATACTCTGTTTTAATATTGAGTTTTATTATTTTTATCTTGCTCACCGCTCCAGAATCTGTCTAGACAGGGAGCGGTATATAAATGTTGTAAATAAAATAAAATAAAATGGGATCCCAGGAGGGATTATTAACTGTAGTACTGTATTCTGCTGTTGTGAGGAGAATGCCTGTTCATTATTCTGGGGGCTGGTTGAGAAAATATGAATTCCAGGTAAACATGCATATGATTACACACCACAAAAGGTATGGGATAATATGATATTATAAAATAACACATTCTATAAGGATATATCAAAGACAGTACAGTACTGGTTACCAGTTATTTTGTTCTGGCATTCAGTACAAATCACGATGCTGTTATGTTATTATGAATTTCACTGATAATTTGATTTTGTGCACTACAATTAATTTTAAAAATGAAAGTGCACTTTTGTTGGTTCCAGAAAGCAACAGGTTGTCCCGTCCCCCCCCCAGAGATGTTTATCATTCCCATAGGATTAATGCCTGCAGGTCAGAGGGTATCAAAAGCTTTTGAACTGTTCTTTCCCACACAGGAAAGGTGGCTATTTCTCAGCAGTCTCATTTACAAAACTGGATTTCTTCCTATTGAAACAACAAAGAGGCTTGTGGCACCTTAAAGATTAACACATTTATTCTGGCAGAAGCTTTCATGGACTATAGCGCACTTCATCATATGCATGGAGTATTACGGAGAGTTTCAGGTTTTTTATACACTTACAGGTGGTGGGTGAATTCTACAGAGGGCAAACAGGCCAGTCTCTGCGGAAAAGATAGAATCTGACAAACCAATGGGAGAATACTTTAGCCTCCCAGGACACTCTGTCACAGATCTTAAAGTGGTCATTGTGGAGCAAAGGAACTTCAAAGTGAGGCTGTGTTAGAATTCATCAACAGGTTTAATTCTATTAACCAGAGGCTTGAACTGGGATAATGAATTTTTATCACACTAAGGTATGTGCCAGAGTTTACCAGAGTTTGCCAGGATGTTTATCAGCAACATCTGTGCTGTAAATGACCACTGTTAATGTGATTGTCACAATTACTTTCTGCACTGAATTTCCTTCTGACCACACTGTTTACAATTCTTCCCCCTGCCACCACCACCATCTATACTGTAGAAAAAAACCTGAAAGCCGCCATAATATTCCATGCATTTGATGAAGTGGGCTGTGGTCCATGAAAGCTTATGCTAGAATAAATGTGTTAGTTTTTAAGGTGCCACAAGCCTTTTTGTTTTTGCTGCAACAGACTAACACATCTACCCTCTAGAGATTCCTACTGAAAATTCACAGTAGTCTCAGGTAGAAAGCACTTGTTTATAAAGGAGGATCTTGAGGGAGACAAGGAGGAAGAGAAAACAGTGACTGTAATTTCAAGTTGGGTTCATTTCAATTAGACATCACAATTTTTTTAAATAGAATGCAGAACATGGGACCCCACCCTTCCACCAAGAATGGGGGCAGATTCTGGGTTGTATCCAATGGGTTATATACCCAATCTGTGTCTAACTTAAGTCCCATTAATTTTAATGGGTCTACTCTAAGTAGGAGTAGCATTGGATAGAACTCCCTCTATTCTTCACAGTCACTCAAGTCAATACAGTGCTAGTCCTATGCATATTTCCTTAGGAGTAAGTCCCACTAAACTCAATTTCCTTCTTTATTTTTAAAAGCTGTGGATTTATACCTTGCCCTTTAATGAGAAACGTTTCCAAGGCGGCTTACAAAAATCACACTAAAAGCAAAAAAAAACCCCCACAACAACAACCAAACAGAGGAGGGGGGGAGAAGAACAGCACAATCAAACAGCAGTTAAAACTATTTTCCCATAGATTTTAAATGTTTACAGATTAGATGCCTAGGGAAATCAATAATGTCTTTGCTGCTGAAAGGACATCCAGCCTCCCTGGGGAGCTCATTCCATAAACGGAGCACCAAAACTGAAGAAGCCCTCCATCTAATCACCACCCACCTCACCTGAGACAGTGGTGGTGATACCTGGAAATGATCTGAGTGGATGGGCAGGCTCATGTTGGAGGAGGCAGTCCTTCAGCTGCCCCACACCAAAGCCATGTAGGCACTTTTAATTGTGCCCAGGAATGGACTGGCAGCTTGTCGATGAGGGATGGTGTTGACTGTTTGAAAATGTTCTCACTTGTTAAAATCTTGATTTTTATGAGTGGGACACATGCCAGTTTTAATCAATTATTTTAAACTAATTATTATCTTTTTAAAATATATTTTTTGTATTCACTGTGTATGTCTTGTTGGTCTTCTGAATGTTATTGTTTTATTTTACTTGCTGGTCTAATGTCCGTAATAGATTGAATTGAAATTGACTGGCAGCTGTTTAACCTCTGATAAGTTGTGTTCCCATCACCTGTTCCCAGCTAGCAGCTGAGTGGCTGTATTTTTTTTTTACTAACACTAGTTTCCCAACAGTCTCCAAAGGCAGCCCCACATATAATGCATTACAGCAGTCTAGCCTGGAGTTTACCAGAGCATGGATCACAATTCATCAAGCTATCCCTGTCCAGCGTGGACTGCAGTTGGTGTACAACCTTAGGTGGTAGAAAGTGCTCCATGCCTCTAGTGACAACATCTGATCTCTAGATGGAGAAGTTGCTCCCTTAGCTAGCCCACCCAGAAAAAGTTGAACATCTCCCTAGACGGATAAACCACCAACCTACCGCACCTCATCTTATCTACTGCTGGGGCTGCACAATATTTTTCGAGGCAGACTTCCAGATGACATTATATTTACATGCTGATGATGATCTCTGACCGATGTACTGTTTTCCCGCTTCCATGACAGTTTAAGAGAAATTGCCTGGGCTGGGCTGTACCCTGGCATCTACCTAGCAAGCCTACCTCTATAGAGGACTGGTGCAGTGTAGTGGCTCAGGCGCTGAGCTGTGAACCAGGAGGAAGTCCCTTCTGCCTAGAACTCACTTTTTGAGGCAACACATAATTCTCTCAGTCTCTGCTGCAATATGGGGATAATATTACTAGCCTACCTTGCAGTGCTGTTGTCAGGATAAGTGAGATAGTGAAACACTTCTTTAAAAAGTATGGAATACATTGTTGTTGTTAGACACACAGTTTAAGGGCCTTGATCTAAGCATTATATTTTTATAATCTTTTTTATATTTTTATTATATTTTATATTATGTTCCTGCTCATAGGAACACAATAAACTGCCTTCATAGATTTCATAGATTTCATAGATCATAGAGTTGGAAGGAGCCTACAAGGCTATCGAGTCCAACCCCCTGCTCAATGCAGGAAACTAGAGGAGGGATCTCCCATCCAAGTAACAACCAGGCCTGACCCTGCTTAGCTTTCCAACACAGAAAAGTTGAGCGCGTAAGCCACAAGGCCCTGTATACCAGGTAGACTTTTTGTCCATCTCCGCCCATGTATTGTTCAACTTTGCCTTTCCCCAACCTGATGCCCCCAGATGGACCCACAGTCCCAGCATTTCCTGGACCTTAAGAAATAAGGAGAGCTGTGCTGGATCAGACCATTCGTCCAGCATTCTGTTAGCATGGCCAACCAGCTGCTACAGGAAACCCACTAGCAGGACATGAGTGCCAACAGGCACCCTCTGCCCAGTTCCCCAGCAACTGGTTACGAGGCAGAATGACTCTGATGTTCAGTTCAGTATCAAACGTTTATGTGCGTTAGCAACGGCCTTTACAAAACATATAATAGAGAAGGTAAGACATACAGAATTTATTTAGACATTTACTGCCTCTGATATGCCACCCCGACCCGGTCCCCGGTAGCACAGAGCCATCAGGGTTGGTAGTCCTTGATAGCCTTCTCCTCCAGGAAGTTGTCCAACCCCTGGCCACTCTAGCTTGGGATAGTGGGAGTTGCAGTCTGCAATGTCTGGAGGGCGCCAGGTTGTGGGAGACTAGTCTGCTCTGGCTGATAGCACCTCTCCAGCAGGGTCTCAGGCAGAAAATCTTTCCCATCTTCTGCTCCCCAATTCTCTCTGAACTGGAGAGGCTGGGGACTGAGCCTGCGACCTTGTCCATGTAAAGCCTGTGCTCTGGCTGTGAGCTATGCCCACCCCCCCTTATACTCCAACCTGGCATTGGACAATGTGTGCTAAAATGTTCTCGCAACACCTTGTTTTTGTCTACAGTTTGAATACAGACCAGTCATACTATACAGGTTCTGCAGAAGGTAATAGATAAAGCAGTATCTGAGGGTCTGTATTAGACCATTTCAAAACATATATAAGCACTCATTGATACACAGCTGACATACATACTTGATATTGGATAATATATGGTTGAAATATTAATATCAGTTGATCATAAATAGAATTGTTCTGATGGTTCATCTGTCTTTGGCCCCAAACTGAGCACACCTTTTAAAATCTTGACCAAATTCGAGCTAAGTGATTTTCCTGCTTATAGTGTAAACCAAACAACATAGGTCAACTTTAACATTTTTATTTTCTGGGTTACAGGAAACTATTAACACACAGTAGGGAGGGGTTTACACATGTCTGTTTTTGTGCAACCAAGATCCTAGCTAAAACCACCAGATGTACATATATATATATATAAACTTTATTTGGAGTCTTGCTACCCTGTCCTTCCAAATATCCCGATAGAATGATTGAAGGCGCAATCCTATGCTTTCTTAGACAGAAAAAGGTCCTACAGCTCTGGCTGGGGCATGCTGGGAATTGTAGAACTTCTTCCTGTCTAAACATGCATAGGATTGTGCCCTAAAGGGTCCAAAGATAAAGCATCTCCTGTTTTTAATTGTCCATAGTTATCTCAGCTCAGGACCAATGTATATCGATGTAAGACACGCACATATCTGAATTCCACTTCTCCCTCGGAGTGATTGCTTAGCTGTTCCCTGAAATTAGGCAGGTAAGTTTGGTATGGGGAGCCTAGACTGAGTCATCCTAGGATCAAGATAAGATGAACTGATCTGGGAAGTGGGGAGTAGATGTGATTAAATGCACGGAGGATTCTGCTGTAGGGCATTTTTGTGACTGACCGGATGAAATCCAGACCCTTCGCAACCCTGGAATTTTATGACTACACAAATGCCAAGAATAAGCCACTTTACCGTTCTGCACAGTAAAGAGTTCTGTGTGATCGCAAAGCTTACGCACCAATCATAAACCTACAATCTTCCTCCTTTTATACCTCAAATCAGCATCAAGCTATCGATAGTAGTTGCTGCTGCCGATTTTGTAGTTATGTGAATTGTGTCCTGTTGGCTGCCTGTTGTGTCCTGTTGGGTGCCTCTTCGACAAAAAGACGAGGTACCAATCTTTTAATAACAATAATCCACTTGAGTCTGTACCCCATCCATCCCCTTCCATAATCGGGTCTACTTATTTCAGTGCCGCCCTGCGGCTACAATCCGTATGCACCCTTACTTGAGAGTAAGTCTCATTGATCTTCATAGGACTTAGTAGGCATACACAGGACTGCCCTGTAAATCTAGGAGAACCATTTATTACCCTATCCACCGCAGAGCGGTTCCTCGTGTGCACTTAACAGCCTACATGTCAGGCAGAAAAATCAACAGGTGAAGCCCCCCCCCCCCCCGGCTGCCACGCCGGGAACATCATCATTGGTTCGATTGCAAACCTGGGTAAAGGCGCAGAGGTCCCGCACTCTACGCACTCAAGTAGAGGTCCCGCACTCTACTTTTCTTCCTAGGAGGGTCTCCTTACCTGCATGAAGGAGTGTAAAATGTTCTCCGAATTCTGCACAGCCAGAGTTGCCATCGGGGCCACGGAAACTATCCAAGGAGGAGAGAGATCATCGGTCTCCAACAGAAGAGACCCAGAAACCAGAGGCGGAAAGTCGGAGGCGACCATCTGCCTCTCTGTGTACGAAATCCTTCTTTTCTCTCTCCCCCCCCCCCCGCACCTTTTTCCTACTGTGATCATGCTCCCACCCCCTGTCCCCTCCCCCTTTCGGGGTTTTTTGTTTTTGGCTTCCCTTCTCAGCCTATCAGGAGTGGCGACTGGAGGCGCCTTTGAAGTCGGGCGAGCGAACCAATCATTAAAATAGATTGAATGATTTCAAAGAGGGGCCTGGCTAGATCTCCTTTAAGTGCCTGGCTCCCCCGCTGGGGTGCTTGTTATGGATGCAAAAGGGGTTGATTGGGCTGGTGTGTGCGATCAAGATAGCGACGGGCTCTCCTTTTATCTCTTTAAAGGTACAGCGCAGGGGAGAGGGAAGGAGGGGATGAAGGCAGGTGAGTCGCCATTCCAAAATGCAGCCACTTTTAGGCGACAGTGTCCTGAGCAGCGCCTGACACAGAAATGAAATGCAGAAATGAACACGTGGATGGGGGGAGGATTGGGGTCATGTCTGTCCCCCCCCCACCTCCTCCATGCATTTAAGGAACCCCCTTGGTATAGAGTCTATACATCAGCCAACCTGGTGTTCTCTGGATGTGTTGGACTACAACTCCTAGCATCCCCCCAGCCATCAGGGGGAGTTTATTTTTTATTTTTTAAATTCTACACTTCTATACTACCCAATAGTAGAAGCTCTCTGGGCACTTCACAAAAGTTGCAACCCAACAATACAGGCCTGTGGCTCACGCTGGCTCAGCTTGTCTGAGCGTGGAAAGCTAAGCAGGGTCAGGCCTGGTTGTTACTTGGATGGGAGACCCCTCCTCTAGTTTCCTGCATTGAGCAGGGGGTTGGACTCAATGGCCTTGTAGGGTCCTTCCAGCTCTATGATCTATGAAATCTATGCACAACATGATAAAATATTAAACCATTAAAAGTTTAAAACGGCATAAAACCAAAGTGGAAACCAGAGTAAAAGCCAGCAGCAGTGTAAAGATCTAAAAGCAAAATAGCACATTTAAAAACAAAGCTGAAGGACTAAAAAGAAGATGTACCAGTAAGTCCAATGTAAGCTGAAGGAGTTGTAAGCATCACATCTGGAGAGCACTGGGTTGGGGAAAGCTGCTACATATGCTTAGGCTCCTGTGAACACGATCCATACCCTACATAAATGTAAGACACTAGGCACATGTGAGCACATGCACAAAGGCTTTGTGCAAATGGTGCCTTGAATACATTTATGTGAGTGCAGGTGTGATCCCTCCCAGTCTGCTCCTCCATGCATTGATTTCTACACAGAGGAACACATGCGGGGCTGGCCCTACCATTAGGCAGAGTGAGGCGGCTGCCTCAGGTGGCAGATGTTGCATGGCAGAGATGACAGTCCTTCCCAAGGCCAGCATCAAGGCTAGGCATGGTTGGGCACCTGTCGAGGGCCCACACCCCAGCAGAGGCCCACTGACAAGAGCCCCCTGGACTTGCTCCTCCTCTTCACCACTGCAACCTGCTTCTTCACCTGCCTCTTGCTCTGGCACAGACAACAGTGGCGGTGAGAAGGAGGAGCAGTCGATGCCACGGCCTGCTTTCTCACTGGCTCTCTGCCTGGCAAGCAAGCAAGGGTTAGCAATGATGAGAAAGAAGATGAGGAGCAAGAGCAGCTGCCGACATTGGTGGCGAGAAGGTAGATCCACTGAGGGAGGGGGCCTGCCTGTTGAGGGTGTCTTGCCCAAGGGCCCTCCAAAACCTGGAGCCAGAAGGGGCCCTTCCCCTTCATTGTTCCTCCTGACCACCACCACCGGCTGTTCCCTCTGTTAAGTGGGCAGAGCTGTGCTATGCCACACAACCTGTCCTAGGTCCCCTAAACTAGACTGTTGCCTCAAGGGTAGGTGGAGGATGCTATCCCATTGCCAGTGCAGAAGTAAGACTCAACTGCCTGCCCAGTCAGCTTCTGTACATGGAATAGGTGGGGAGGGGGCACACCATCTTGTCCTCCTCCTCAGGCAGCAAACTTCTCAGGCAGGGCTGTAGCTCACAAAATATCCAGGAGGAGAGAACACAGGTCAAGGCCGGGGGAGCAGTGCCATAGTGGCAGGCCCCAACTTAATTAGGGATGTATGAGAAATTCGTTTCAGTTCATTTCTGATCTGGATTCACCCAGTTTGCACCTTCCTGACTGAACACAGACTTGGATGCAATCTGTGGTCGAAGTCTGTACATTTCTGAGCGTGCAGTGCAATTTGACAGCATGCGTATGCTTGAAAAATGCACACAAATATGCTTTAGTCAATGGGAGAAGAATGCGTAGATTTCAAAGATGCACACAATTGATGAGTACATTTGGAAAATACGCACAGATTTTCATGCAAAAAGGGGGGAAAATGCTCACAGTCTGATACAGACTCAAGTTGCAACGAGCTTTTGACATGGAATTCAGAGAACTTCAGGGAGCTCGGGTTTGGCTGATTTGCACACCCACCCACCCCAGTTACAGCTATGGTTGCCAACTTTTAAACTGGAGCAGCTCCAGTACATTTAACAGCAGCATCACACATGCAAATTAAGCAGAAGAAGCTTTTTCTGTCATGAAAGTAAAGTGATATGATGCAGTTCCTCAGAAGTAGCAACAGCTGGAACCCATCCATCAGAAATTTCCACAGGGAAGGGACCACAGTGCAGTTGAAGAACACACGCTAGGTGGGCAGGCAGGCGGGGTTCCAGGTTCAATCCCCCGCATCTCCATTTAAAAAAGAAAAAGAAGAAAGAATCAGGTAGGTGGTGATGGGAAAGATGAACTGCTTGAGATCCTGGAGAACTGCTTCCATTGCCAGCCCGAGACATTTTGGTGCCTGAGGCAAAGAACAAGATGGTGCCCCTCCCATTCCCTGTAGAAAAGCCAACTGGACTGGCAATGGAATCTTCCTTCCACACTGGTGATGGAACGTCATCCTCCCCTACACCTGATGGCACCAGGCTAACTTAGGGAGCGCAGGGCAGGTCATGTGGCATACAAGCTCTCTCCTCCAACACTTTGCTGCCATCTCCCAACATCTGCTGCCTGAGGCGGCCACCTTACTCTACCTAATGATAGGACCGGCCCTGAGTCAGGGTGGACAATCCTGGGCTAGATGGACAAAGAGAGCTTTGGCTATTGGGCAGTATAGAAATGTGAAAAAGATAATAAATAGTGACCTCTATTTATAGCTCTCTATGATACAAAAGATTTTGCCTTCTAAATTTCTGCACATCACTCAGGCTCCTGTTCCAAGCACAGGAGCAGGGCTTGCATGGATGCTGGCAATACAACACATGGTGGAAGAAGACAGCCCGAGATATTTTGGTTCCTGAGACAAAAGCAATACAAATAAATCTAAACCCCCCCCATTATCATAACAAATTAAATAATTGACCATTTGCTATCATTTAATAACACCCGCAGATCTGCCACCAGTTCTGGGCTTCCTCATTTAATGGTAGGGCCATTGGGATGGAGCCAGGATCTGCATTGTGGGGATGGAAAGTCTCCACTTACAGAAGGTGCCTTCCTCCGATCACAATTTTTCTCTCACCCCAAGGATCCTTTTGGCAGAAAGGGAAAATTCGTCTCCCTTAGTGTCACCATTTAGATTGTAAGTGCTTTTGGGAGATACTTCCCTTCCCCTGTGTTACTCTGTAAAGAACCATGCTGTTGATGGCATGAGGATGAGGATGTCGTCTAGCACAGTGTCCTCCAACCTTGGGTCCCCAGATGTTTTTGGCCTACAACTCCCAGCATGCCCCAGCAGAATACTCAACCCTTTACCAAAGTGCAATTCTCAGTATTCTCTGGTGGGGCTCATGACCATTGAACTGGTATAGAAGAATTGTAAGTTTCTGGTATAGCTATGCACTTAAATGGGTGAAATACATCTTAAGGAACTTTACCTGTGTCATTGGGGACACTGGAGGAGCATGCATTTATCCACTTATCTCTGTGTAGATCAGGGGTGGGCCACTTGTGGCCTTCCAGATGTTTTGGCCTAGAACTCCCATCAGCCCTAGCCAGCATAGCCAAAGGTGAGGGATGATGGGAGTTGTAAGCCAAAACATCTGGAGGGCCACAAATTGTCCACCCCTGGTGCAGATTGTTGTTGATCTGTCTCTCTTCCTGTATCTCAAACAGGGACCAAACAGACCGCTTGCAGGAGACTATGCCTCTATTTTGACAGTGTCTCATTTGACCTTTTGGGATTTCATGGGAATTTTGGATCCTGACTCTGGGGATGCTAAGGTTTTAGAAGCCAATTGTCTGCATCAGATATTTGCTTATCAGGAGGACACCCTGACACAGATCAGCTCAGGATGGTGCCAGACTGTGGTTGCTGGGCTGAGACAGAGATGGATGGATATCCAGGTGGTACGTTATGGTGGGAGAGCAGATAGGTCAGACAATGCCTGGTGGCTGGGATGAGTTGGCAGAAACTCATGGGATGAGTTGATAGAAAGCTCTTCCAGCCTTGCCATGGGGAGAGAGGCACAGAAGCATCACGGGCCTTTCACCATTCCTTCTCTTTAGGAGCGTCATCCTTCTTACCTCCCCAACATGGATGTGATCTCTAAGCTTTAGCTGATTAATCAGTGTTGAAAGCAAATGCTAAAACTTGTTAAAACAAATTTTAATCTGAGGTTTCAAGTAATCTACACAAGTATTTCTTTATTATTTTGTTGTTCTGGTGTGTTATTTTACTAGGGAATTCAAAAACAAAGGGCGTGTTTCGCACGACAGGGGAATCACGGGGGAGCAGAAGTCCCCCGCGGTTCCGTGTCGTGTGAACGCCGACTGGGGGTGCCCCCGCGGGATGGCCGCACGTGGGACCCACGCAAAGTGACCATGGGCAGTAGAGGGGTAAGCCCCTACCACGCGTGGCCACCCTGCCGTGCGAACAGCGGGCGGCCGTCCCGCGGGGGCTGCACAGAGGCGGCAGCCCAGAGCGGCCGGAGCTGCCGCCGCTCCAGCCTATAGGGGCAAACGGCCCCTTTGGGCATCCCAGCCCCCTGCCCCCTAGCGCTGGGAGGCCCGTACTGTGGTGCAAGGACTGCCGGCTCCACCGGGTCCGCCCACATGCGCGGGGTGCAGGTCGTCTGCGGCGCCCCGCTGGACCCCGCAGATCGCCCTGTGGTGCCTCCCCCGCCCACAGCCTGGGTTGTGCGAACCGGCCCCAAAAGTAAAGTTGGCCTTTCTCTTGACAATGAGCAATAGCTGTTGTGGAAAAATTGATCTACTGAGTTGTATTTTGGAGAGGTTCTTGGAGAGGAAAGTTTATTTAGTGTCAGGAATGCCAACCAGAATGAAAGGGAGACACTTCTATTTATATGGAATAGTATCACATAGAGATCAGGTAACAATGAGTCAGTACAACTAAACAAGACAATTCCAAAAGGAAACACCTAGGTTTAACAAAAGGTCAGACATTGCCCATCTTCCAGCCATCATGTCTTTACATAAGTTTAATCAGTACAGTCTTTTGCAAGGGGGATATGGCTCACAGTACTTTTTAGCACAACAGAGCAGAGGCTAGGCACAACCAATCAGTGAGTGATTTGCCCTCAGAGTTGTTCCAGGAAGGTCAAGGAAAGATCTGACTTGCCCTTCCAGGCCTTTCTGTTAAACTGAAGCCTGGGCAAAATTTTACCTACATTGCTTTTGTTTATTAAATTGTAAGTTATCTCACACTTCAGTATGTCCAAAAGGCACCAATATTGTAATTTTGGTAATGGCAATACAATAAAAGGCAAATTACTTATCAACTAAACATTATTTCATTGCTTAACCTTCTTTCATTGGTTGACTGCCCTAATTTGGCTGTACATACATGTGCTATGCCTGTACTGCAAAGCCATAACCAATCACATCCTCCCACGTGCACACATGGAGTGAAATACAAACATATATGGTTGTCACATATGATCATTCACAAATGATCATTTAGCGGCCCTTCTCCGGGAGCCCCTGTCAAAGGAAGTGAGGTGGGAGGCTACTAAGAAAAGGGCCTCTTCTGTTGTGGCACCCCGGTTGTGGAATGAGCTTCTCAGAGAGGCTTGCCTGGCACCTTTGTTGTCCTCTTTCCAGCGCCAAGTAAAGACCTTCTCATTTCCCCAGGCATTTTAGTCCTTGTAGTTTCTGTTATTTTAAACCTTGTTACTGTATTTTAAATCTTTGCACTGCTGCCAGGTTTTATTTTGGTTTTAATTTTTAATTTTAAACGGTCGTTTTAAACTTTTATATTCTATTTTATCATGCTGTATTTTATGGTTTTGATTGTTGTGAACTGCCCAGAGAGCTTCAGCTATTGGGCAGTTATAGAAATATAATAAATAAAATAAATAATAAAGGGCAGCACAATCCTATGGCCCTAGACAGCAGTAGGATTTTTCGGAGTCCCAGCTCTAACCTCGGAAACTTGCTCCGAGGTCAGAGCTGGGATGCCGAACTCAGAGCACCTTCCCCCTGCCCTTACAGCCAGTGTGGTTCCGAGGTCAGAAGAGCGACCTTGGAGATGGGCTTTTGGGGGCGGGGAGTGGAGGAGACAGGTGCCCCAAGCATATGAAGTATCCTGGTGGCGCCTTGCACTCCTTCCCACCCGCATATGCAGATTTTTGCGTTCTTTTTTTTTTTTTTTGTCCTGTCGGCCTGAGGCCCCGGATCTTTTCAGTAGCTAGCAGCACCCCTGCCCGAGAGTTTCTCCAAAACTGAATTTGGCCCTTGGGAGGAAAGAGGTTTGACACCCCTGTTATAGGGTTTAAACTCTGAAATGTGATGAAGTGTCACATTAGCGCAATTATTGGAACCATTTTGTTTAAAAGCAGGGAAACCACAGGCAGCCCCTCCAAGGTACCATGGGGGGGGGTCCTTGGAGGGGCACCTCATGGATGCCCCCATGGGGATCATGAGAGCCTGCTACGCCCCTATCTGGACAGGGATAGCCTGGTCTCAGTAATCTACACTCTGGTGATCTCTAAACTAGACTACTGCGATGCACTCTATGTGGGGCTGCCTTTGAAGACTGTTTGGAAGCTGCAGCTTGTGCAAAATGCGGCAGCCAGGCTTATTGTGGGGACCGGAAGGTCCGAGCACATTACACCGGTTCTGGCCCGTTTGCACTGTTGCCAATATGCTTCCGAGCCGAATTCAAGGTGCTGGTTTTAACCTATAAAGCCCTACATGGCTTAGGACCACATTACCTGACAGAACATCTCTCCCAACCGCGATCTACCTGGACACTACGCTCAACATCTGGGGCCCTCCTCTGACTGCTACCTCCAAGAGAGGCTCGGTTGGTGGCAACAAGGAGGAGGGCCTTCTCAGTGGTAGCCCCCCAATTATGGAATAAGCTCCCCACTGAGACCCGCCTGGCGCCAACCTTACTATCTTTTAGGCGCCATGTTAAGACTTCCCTCTATGCCAAGGCATTCAATAGTTAAGAGCTCAAAATAGCACGGGGGGGGGGAATTGTCACCTGTAGGTTTAGTTTTATTAACTTTGGATTGTTATTTTACACTGTGTTTTTAAATTTGGTTTTTAATCTTTTTAACTATTTTGTATGTTTTTATTGTTGTTTTTATGCACAATCTGTTGTGAACCGCCCAGAGAGCTTCGGCTGTGGGGCGGTATAGAAATGAAATGAATGAATGAATGAAATGAATGCTTGACAGCTGGCTTTCATAATCTCCCCCCCCCCCATAGTTGTTTTTTTCTAAAGGTCAAGCTGTAGTGATCCTGAAATGGGTCACAGTGGCAGTGGGGAGTGTGGGAAGCCTTTGCCAGCCACCCTAAAGTGCTGCTCATACATTTTTGGGGTGGCTGACAATAGTGGTCTCCCGCTAGCCACTTGGCAAGAGCAGCAAGCGGTTTTTGCTACTCTTGCCAGGCGGCTCGCTTGTAGTCAGGGTTGACCCACGATGGATCATTTCATCCGGGTTCAGATGACATGAAAACTCATTGTGGGTTAAACAGACCCTACTACAACCCGCGGCTTGTCAGGGTGACTTATAACCCCAAAATAAGCCACCCTGACAAACCCGTCCTGGGTTCACAGAATGCGACAACCCACTGTGGTTTATAAGCCATGGTGGGTTGTCATGTCATGTGAACCCAGTCTCAGTGTTTAAAAAAGCTCATATTGAAGCCCCTATCTTGACGGAAAAAATGCTTGTGTAGTACTTGTGTAGTTTTAAACCATTTAATAAAACCGTTATTTAATGCAATGTAACCAATGAATTCTTTTAACATGGGGTTAGTGGCGGTCAGGGAAATTGACAAAAGTTACGGTAGTCAGGGAAAGTCAGAGAAATGGAAAAGGAAATTTTAGTGGGAACCCTGTTATAGCTATTTTTCAAAGATGATATCCTTCATTCTCCTAAAACCATTTTAAAAGTTAAATGGAACTGTGCATCCAGAAGCACTGCTGGAAGTGTACTGTGTAGTATAGGAACTTTTTTTTTAGGCACTGTGATTGCATGTGTGTGTCCAAATATATTGGGCTGGATCCAGACTTAGTCATACTTAATTTTAATGTGAATCACTTAGGGATTTTAATATATGAAGTAGAATAAAAGATGAATAAAATAAAATAAGAGGAGATCACTGAAAGCAATGGGACTTAAGCCATGACTAAGTCCCATTCATTTCAATGGGTTTACTCAAAGTATGACTAAGCCTGAATCCAACCCACAATCTTGAGTACTTGTGGGTATGGATATACCTCTCCCTCTCTGTGTTTATTTATTTCATGCTTCTCTGGTTTTGTGATGCATAGCTGTGCAGGTATTTCTTTGTATATTTATTACGGTAGTTGTTCTCAGTATCCCAGTGGCAACCCTATCTTTGTCTACATACCTGTGGTGTTTGCATTGGTGTATTGCTACTCTCTCTACCTAAATCTGTGTGTGCGTGGCTGCCACATGAGAACACTCTTTAATCTACTCCATTGTAACACATGTGTTAATTGCTCCACATCATTTCCTGCCTCCCTGCATGGTCCCAGCTCAGCCCTTTGAAGTGCAAACTACGGTGTATCACTTTGAACTGGCACACAAAAGCTCTCTCTTGGGCTTGGCTACTTTCCCCTCACCACTAAGTCCCATGCCCTACAGCTAGGCCTTCGCCCCTGTGCTTTGGGAGTGACCCTGACTCCATTCTCCTCTACTGGTCAGGATCGAAATTTATTTATTTTATTTATTTATTACATTTATACCCCGCCTTTTTTCCTACAAGGAACCCAAGTCGGCCCACACAATCCTCCTCCTCCTCTCCATTTTATCCTCACAACAAACCTGTGAGGTAGGTTAGGCTGAGAGGCAGTGACTGGCCCAAAGTCACCCAGTGAGTTTCATGGCTGAGTGGGGACTAGAACCCGGATCTCCCGAGTCCCAGTCCTAACAGTCTAACCACTACGCCACACTGGCTCTCAAATCTCTGGTTTGCCATGTTCCTCTCCCAAGCCAATGTCGGATGGGTTTGACTGAGCAACAGATTTTTAGCGTGATTCTTCTTGTAAGCCAATTTAGCGGGGGGGGGGGTTTACATTGAAGGGTGGGGTTATATAAATTAAAAACAAATTAAGATGAGACTGAGAGCCATTAGGATTTCCACCCTTTGGGGGACAAAGTCTCTATAAAACAGTTGCATGACAGACAGACATTCAACAGGTGCAGCTTTCCCAGTCTCTGCCTCTCTATGCTGGGAAAGCTTCATCTGATTATTGCTGTTCCTGTTCAAGGCACAGAGTTTCTGTCCATGGAGAAGGTGGCAACCCCTAGTTCCATTCCAATTCAGTTATTCATCCAGTGGCACTTGGGCCAGTACAGACATGATAGAGGCAGTCTACCTGCTGCTTCTCTGCTGGAAATTGCATCCCCCCCCCCCCAATTTGCACTTTGCAACTGATTGGTGATTATTGGGTTCCCACTCCTAGATCTGCTGACAAATCTTTAGGTCAACCCTGACGCAGGCTAAAATCACTGCTCCACACATGCATTTAAAAAGTGGGTCAAATCTAATCTTTTACCACTTTGGAACCACGATGACCTAGCCTTCCCCAACCTGGTGGCCTCCAGATGTGTTAGATTACAACTCCCATCATCTCCAGCCAATGGCCATGCTGGCTGGGGTGACGACAGTTGGGCAGCCCTATGATGCTGGGCAGGGGTGGGCAAGATGTTTTGGCCTACAACTCCCATGATCCTTCACCATTGGCTGTGCTGGCTAGGGCTGTTGGAGAGTTGTAGGCCAAAACATCTGGAGGGCTATAAGTTGCCCACTCCTGACAATGGAGAAACAAGAGTGGGGAAAGGCCTTTTAAGGGGTAACTAGTCATCTTTAGCTTACCCTGAAAAATCCAGTCTTGGTATGTGTCAGCAGATGGTGAATTTTTTAGGAGGCAGGAATCATCCGTCCATCTGTGATATTTTTCATCACTCACTGGTAGGGATAGGCAATGTGCAGCCCCTTGGCCAAATCCAGCCCCTTGAGGAATGAAGTCTAGCCTTGCAAGCAACTGCCAACTCAGAGGCAAAAGGGATATGTAGAAGCTGTGGTAGCAGGACACATTGGAGGTGGGGTGGGGTAGGCTCCATTCCCTCCACGTTACTTGAAGTGGCTTTCCTTCTAAACCTCCTGAAGTCCAAGTCTCTAAGCAGGGGTGGGCAACTTGTGGCCCTTCAGATGGCTTGACCTAAAACTCCCATCAGCCCTCACCATTGGCTAGGGGGGAGTTCTAGGCCAGAACATCAGGAGGACCACAAGTTGCCCACTCCTGCTCTAAAGGGCTTTCACACACACACACACACACACACACACACACACACACACACACACTGAGGCTATAAGTGTTTTTGTTGTTGCTGTTGCTTAAATCAATTTGTAATACAAAAACGTAAAACCTGCATTGGCAAGAATGCTCATTCCCGTTACAAAGAACATAAGAAGAGCCATACTGGATCAGACCAAGGTCCATCTAGTCCAGCATTCTGTTCACACAGTGGCCAACCAGCTGCCCATAGGAAACCCACAAGCAGTACATGAGTGCAAGAGCACCTTCCCGCCCATGTTCCCCAGCAACTGGTATACGGTACATAGGCATACTGCCTCTGGAGACTGAGACTGGAGGTAGCATGTAGTCATCAGGACCTGTAGCCATTGATAGCCTTATCATCCAGGAATTTGTCCAGTCCCCTTTTAAAGCCATCTAAATTGGTGGCCATCACGACATCTTGTGGTAGTGAATTCCATAGTTTAACTATGCAGTCTTCTCTGCTTTCAGTTCTGCATTAACAATGATCATGCAGTTCATGGTCACACACGCAAATATAGCAGAGAGCCTGAACAGCAATCTGAGCCACATTTATAAGAACACCCTAAGGCTCATACAGATGATGATTTCCTGTCCTTCCCCATTCAGCTTGTGTGCCCATGGGAAGAGTTCTGGGGAAAGGCAGATCGCTTTTCCCTTGGAGCACCACACGGGGAGTCTGTCATGCACACAGCAGAGCCTATACAAGACACCATTCGCCACATGGACTGGTGGTAGTCAGTGCAAGCAACAGCAGCCTGGACATTTGGACTCCAGAGACTGGGAGGGCAGAAGATGTGCCCCTGATCCCAAGAAGGATGAATCCTGTAAGTAAGGCCAGGGCAGTGCAGTGTATTCCACAATCCTGCCCAAGTGTCACACAAGTACAGAACTTGCTCTTGGATACAGTCTTCACATCCTTGGTTTCCGGAAAGCGTAAAAGTGACTGGTTTTCATGTTTTTCTAGTCATCTGGATATATTTATTTTATTTTTATTTATTATATTTATACCCCGCCTTTTTTCCTGCAAGGAACCCAAGGTGGCTTACATGTAATCCTCTTCCTCCTCCCCTCCATTTTATCCTCACAACAACCCTGTGAGGTAGGTTAGGCTGAGAGTCAGTGACTGGCCCAAAGTCACCCAGTGAGTTTCATGGCTGAGCGGGGACTAGAACCCGGATCTCCTGAGTCCCAGTCCAACACTCTCACCACTACGCCACACTGGCTCTCATGTTCAGAGTGTTTGTACCAAAACTATGTTGTGGAAGTTAAGACTTTTACAACACCTTAAGACTTTTACAACACTGTCAATTCTGAGCGTGTGAGGGAGGCCCAAACACAAATATATGCATCGGGTTGGATCCAGATTCAGTCATACTTAGAGCAGACCCATTGAAATCCATGAGACTTCAGTTAATCAAAGCTAACTGAAGTCCGATTGATTTCAATGGGTCTGCTCAAAGTATGACTAAATCTGGATCCAACCCATCATGCGTATGTAGGTTGGTTGGATCTGAGGAGGCTAGGAATCCATGGAAAGTTATGAGTGAGCTGTATTCCACCCCTTTTGGTTGTAGGCCTGTACTTTTTAAAGAAGGCCTATCTCCCCTAGCACCTGAGGAGGCACCAGGCCCTTTTCCTTTCCTTGGCACAGAAAGTTCCTTGGCGAAGTGAAATTTCACCACCCAAGTCCCAGACCAGCTGCCCACCACCGTCTCTGAAACCTGGCGATTCGCGCAAAGTTCTCCTCCGCAGGAAAAACAACAAGCAGCGTTGACTCGGGGGACAGGCTGTTCCCCCGACTAGCCTCCGTTTCATCTGGTCTCCCGCCACCCGGATGATGGAAATTGAAGGAAGCAGCCAAGCGGTTCAGATGCGGCCGTACAAAGGCCTGGCGAACCCCGTGTGGATACCCAATGACTTGTCCAATTTGCTCGCGCCATGTAGGCCCGGCTTTGAAGACACTTGCTTAGCATAACACGGCACTCAGCATCTGAGCAGCATCTGCTGCCAGTCCCACGCCATTCAATTAGGGGGGAAAAACAAGGCAGGGAGGCGGGCAACCCCCTCTCTCTGTATTAAGTTGATGATTTGGGCGGGGGGGGGGCGTTGTGAGGGGAACATCGGAAAAAGTGAATACTTCTGGAGTGGGATGGCACCACCTGTTGATACTCTGACCTCTGTAGGACTCAAACGTTCGCCCAGCTTCCTCTGGGATGCTCAGGGAGGCCTCGTACTCAGTGCTCTCCCTCAGGACTGAGTCAACACTTTCCTCTCCTGCACTCCTTCTCCCCCCACCCCCTCTGCCGCAATTCTTGAGGGTAGAAGGGCCAAAACAGCCGTTACTGAAAATCTGCATCTAGCAGCTACATCTTGTTCTCATTTTTACTCTAGAGTAGGTGCAGGGCCCCCAATCCAGATCAGGACCCCAGGGTGGGGTGGGGGTGGACTTTTAATATCTGGATCAGGGGCCCTGCACCCTACTCTAGAAAAGTTAACAAAACTAAACAAAACACACACACACGTAGCTGCTAGACACCAATTTACACTAATGTCTGCTTTGGCCCTAATTCACAATTTGCACAAGGCAGATTTCTACATTGTTCCAACTTCGATTTTGACCAGTGGTGTAAAGGTGGGGGACGGGGGCCCAACACTATTCTGGTCCTGCTCTGGTAGCCTTTGACTCTCTTCCTTTGACCATATTGTGTACCAAGTACCACTGTCGCCTGTTTCTGGCCTTGCCCCTTCTTTAATTTAAAGAAATACACATGAAATAATATCGTAAAGAAATGAACTTCCGAGTATGTGCAGAGACTGCCTTCCCCTCACTGCTGAGAACTTGTAGTCTGTCCATACACACTTAAAATTATGGGGCAGGGCTTTCTTCCAGTGCAGCTGGCAGGGTTTCCACACAGGCCTGCGGCCTGGCAGAAAAACACTTACCTCAGTACCACTGACAGCTTTGTTGAGAACACAGTCCATGTACTCTACTGCACAAAAAGCAGGGCCTTCTTGGTGATTGCCCTGGTATTCTAGAAAGGACTGCCAAATTACCGGGGGGGAAACCAGGCTTGGCCATTCTGTCCCCCTTTTTAGGATGGCTGCCAGAAACACAAAGGACAAGGCAAATCCCCCCACCCTTGCTTGCTGCGTATGTGTTCTGTAGCTATACACACCTGAAGGCAGGACCCTTAAGACTCTGAGAGGTCCGGGGGTGTTCATGAGTCACCCACCGACACCCCCCCACACACACACTTCCTTTTCTTCCCTTCTCAGTTGGAATACAGACAGTCCCCAAGTTAACTGACTTACAGACAACCCATACTTAAGAATGGACTTCTAGGTCCCCCGGTGCTACATGGTTTACATAGAGTACATAGTGTAGTATACTATGCAATTTACGGAATTTGCGTGAATGCCAATTTTTAACATCTAGGACGCTATGCTGTTCCGACTTACATACAAATTCGACTTAAAGACATTCTTAAGAACGGAACTCGTTCGTAACCTGGGGACTGCCTGTATACTGTTTGTCAATGTTTCTGTGGCTCTCTCCATATGGGTGAGGAGGCCAGTGCCAGTGCCGGCTCCCAGTTTTTGATGGCCGTTGGAGAAGGCCCCCTCCCTCAGTGAGTCTACCTTCTCACCACCATTGTCACCTACTGCTATTACTCCTCTCTCTCATCACTGCTACCACTTGTTAGCTTGGCCGGCAGGGAGCCAGGGAGCAAGTAGGCTGGCAGTGGTATCTCCTCCTCCTCCCTCCTCCTCCTCCCCTCCTCCTCCTCACTGCCAGCGTTCTCTGGGCCAGAGTGAAAGGCAGGTGAACAAGCAGGCTGCAAGGGTGAAGAGAGGAGCAAGTCCAGGGGGGGGGGGTCCTCTTGTCAGTGGGTTCCTGCTGGGGGGTGGGCCCTCAGCAGGTGTCTGGCCATGCCTATCCTTGATGCCGGCCATGTGTGAGGTGCACGGCCACTGCCCCCCATTGCCTTTCCCCTAAAAAATACACCAGGAAATAGATAGGTTTTATGCTGGGCTTCCCTGAACCCACCCCAAACTACTGGGATTTGTTCCCTGATCTGCAGAATACCACTGGGCTCCATCTACGGTTGCCAACCAAACAGGAAAAAATGGCTTGGCCTCTCTCTCTCCCCCCCCCTTGCTTTTCAACCAATCACCAGAAAACCAGGGGGCAAGGATGTCTCCCTCATCCCTGCCCCACCTTGCCATTCACAAAACATTCTGGGGTGATAACACCGGCATCACTGTATTGGTGAGCAGATTAACCTGTAGTGTGATGATTGAAAACAACAACAACACACCTTCGTCCTTATTCAAGCCACAGGTCATAGAGATGAATTTCTTGATGGTCACTTTAAGGTCACTGACATGTCCTGGGAGGTTAAAATGTTCTCTCACACAGGTTTCTGACTGTTGCCATTGTTAACTTTGTTTCCTATTGTTTGACAAAGGTGTTTGTTTGGGGGGGGGGTGAGATCACAGTACATATGTTAATTGGCTCAGCATTGCCAGGATGTCTGTGTTACCACCCCAACAATGTTTTGAGAATGGCATCTCAGTTCCCTTTGACAACACAGTTTAATCTCCGCACACACACCCCCAGCATGTGTATATCGGATCTCCCCATTTGAGGTTCACATGCATCTGATGAAGTGGACAGTTTCCACGAAAGTTTATGCCGGGAAAAATGCGTTAGTCTTTAAATAGCCAGACTCGTGAATCTGGAAGCCAAACAGTGACAACAGAGTAACCATGTTTGGGGGTATCCTGCCAAAAGTAAGAAACCAAATTGCTCCATAGTACAATTCCCTATAAAGGCAATTTCTTCTCTCCCCCCCCCCCGCCTTTGCATCCAAACCCTAAAAATCTTAGGTAGCCACTGGCTAACCACAAATGGGTCTACTGTTATCTCTGCCAGTTTGACATGCAGGCTTAGGTTCCTGCATCTGGGTGAGAACCCTTCATCCTCCAGTTTCCTGCACTGAGCAGGGGGTTGGACTCGATAGCCTTGTAGGCTCCTTCCAACTCTATGATCTATGAAATCTATGAAAGTGCCACAGGACTCTTTGTTGTTTTTGCTGCAATGAGGATTTAAAAAAAAAAAACTTTATAGAGGACAGTCCTCTATCTAAAGGGCTGTCAGAGGACAGGCCTCTATTTGAAGAGCTGTCCACTCCAAGTCTGGTTTAAAGATGGAAAGCCCTAAGAAGGGAGAGCCAGCGAGGGTCTTGCACTTGCCCACCCACATTCAGCACCTGAATTGCAGGCTGAGCGCGGGCACACAGACGACCTGGTCACAGTCTTCCCTACTAGGACGAGTTGTCTTGTGTTTCTGTTTAAATTACAGTAATACCTTGGATTGCAAGTAACTTGGTTTGAGAGCGTTTTGCAAGACAAGCAAATTTTTAAATATTTATTTATTTATTTTTACTTGATATACAAGCGACGTCTTGCAATACAAGTATTGTAGTACGTCTTAAATTAAAAATCTCTGTACACATTTTTTTGGGGGGATTTCATTTTGATATAAGAGTGTTTTGGATTACAAGCACATTTCCGGAACGAATTATGCTCTCAATCCAAGGCATGACTGTATAGTAATTTTTTCTCAACAGCTACGCTGGCTGGGGCATGCTGGGAGTTATAGGCCAAAAACATCTGGGGACCCAAGATTGGAGAACACTGATCTAGACATACACTGGCTGGGGCATGCTGGGAGTTGTAGGCCAAAAACATAGATTTCAGATTTCATAGATCATAGAGTTGGAAGGGGCCTACAAGGCCATTGAGTCCAACCCCCTGCTCAGTGCAGGAAACTAGAGGAGGAGTCTCCCATCCAAGTAATAACCAGGCTTGACCCTGCTTAGCTTTCCCCGCTCAGACAAGCTGAGCCAGCATAAGCCACATCTGGGGACCCAAGGTTGGAGAACACTGCTCTAGACATATAAATTAGCATATGCAAATATTCGGCAAATCGATGTCCTCTTTCGACCTCTTTTTGGGTGATGCAATTCCTCTGGTTGTAAGTGGCCACCCTTGACCCTAGCTCCACCTCCTGGCTCTGCTCCCAGACAGGCTCTGGAGATTGCTCTGGGCCCGTGATGAACCGGCATCTGCCCCTCAGGCCCTGCCTGACTTTATGATAAGATGGCCATGTGCTCTCCACCCCACTTTTCTTTCTAGGGGACAGTCCTCTATTTGAAGGGGTGCCAGAGGAAAGTCCTCTAGTTTGAAGGTGTCCTCTGTTTGAAAGGCTGTCCAGTCCTAATCCTGCATAAAGGTTTTTAAAAATAATTTTAAAAAAAAACATCAGAAGGAAGAGCTGGGCTGTGAAGTTGCCCAGCATCAACAGCACCTGGACAGCAGACTGAGCAAGGCACACCGGTCAACCGGTCACAGTCTTCCCCACTAGGGTGAGATGTACTGTATTTCTGTTTAAATAATAGCTATTTCTAAATTTGCATCTATACATATAAATACGCTTATACAAATGTGATGCAAGTCGCTGTCCCCTGTTGTCCTCTTTTTGGTGATGCATGTCCTCTTTTTTGGCGATTCATAAGTAGCCACCCTACTGGAGTACCCGTTTATTGTTTCTTTACTGGAGTTGGCAATCCTTACTGTGGAATGGCCTTGCCGAGGAGATTGGCTGAACGTCGTCCCTTCCTCCAGAGTTTTAGGTAAGACCCATCTGTTAGTCAAGGCCTTTGGTTGGATGGGTGGAAGGTTCTTGGGAGGCCTGGCTGTAGTGGCTTAGCAAATTGTTACTATTTGTTTTGCTTTGTACTTAATTTATTATGTTTCTGTAAATGCTGCTTTCCTTGCATCATTATATAAGGCTTTAAAAAATATGCATTGTTTTTAAAGTGTATTGTAGATCCTTCAGCACTGGTTAAAGTGGACTGGAAATATTTTTGAATGAATTAATGAATAAGATCTTGGTGACAAAGTACAGTAAAGCAGTAACTGAGCTCCAAAGTTTTTATTTTATTGTTACAACTGTAAAAGCGACTTGGATGTACATATAGCACACCTGCAGGGTACGCTAGATGTCCCTGGACAGGGACCAACATTCCAGGTAAATAGAGTCCGTTTTAATATTCAGGTATGTCCCTGTGGTTATTTATTTATTTATTTATTATATTTAAACCCCGCCTTTTTTCGTGCATGGAACCCAAGGCGGCTTACATAATACTCCTCCTCCTCCTCCTCCTCCATTTTATCCTCACAACAACCCTGTGAGGTAGGTTAGGCTGAGAGTCAGTGACTGGCCCAAAGTCACCCAGTGAGTTTCATGCCGAGCGGGGACTAGAACCCGGATCTCCCGAGTCCCAGTCCAACACTCTCACCACTACGCCACGCTGGATGCTCTTCAAAGGGTAGTCCCAAGCAGAGTGAATTGCAGTAGTCTAACTGTGATGTAACCAAGGCATGGGTAACTGTTGCCAGATCGGACTGACTCAGGAGCGGCCGCAGATGGTGCACTAGATGTAACTCCCATCATCCCTCACCCTTGGGTGGGCTGACTAGAGCTGATGGGAGTTGTAGGTCAAAACATCCGGAGGGCCACAAGTTGCCCACCTCTGTATGGGGAATAAAGGGGCTTTGGAAGCCTGGCCTTCTCCAGCAGGAGATATAACTAACGCAATGCAAATGCACTAATATCTTCCTTCACAAGTTGAGCGGAGGCATGAAAAGAGCTTCCAGAGCCCTGCCCCAGTGAGCCTTGCCACAAATTAAGACCTGCTCTTTTTCCTTTGGTCCATGAAGCCCCCTGGGGAGCAGCTCATTAGCAGATTAAGACAAGCGGCCTCTGAGGGACACCCCTGGAAGTGTCGTCAATCCAAAGGGCCCAGAAATGGCTTTAAGAGGGTGGCGGTGGCATGATGAATAATAGATCTGGGGTGGACACAGCATGGGGTGCCTGGCAGCCATGAATTATGCTGTCTGGCTGACTTGTGTGCCGTTGCTCATTAGCAGTGGAGGGGTGCAATTGGGCCTGCTACCCCAGATGCAGTCCCAACCCCATTAGTTTCCTCTCCCCTATTCCCCCCTCCAAATATACCTAACTGTTTCAAATTCTTTCCCTCGAATCACCCACTGCTCCACACAAGGGTGGCCTAACAGTTAGGGCCCATAGGATCCTACCTCTAGAAGTCCAGCCAATGGAGCCTCCTTCACCCCACCCCACCCACCCCACCCCACAAAGGATCAGTGGGCTTCATGTGTCCGAAAAAGTCTTGTAGAAAAAAGAAGGAAGCATGCCTTTGGCTTCATGATGGCAGGGCCACAGCTGGAGGAGGAGAAGGAGGCATGTGGGTGGTAAACGGCTGCCAACTTTTTATTTCGAAAATATGATCGCGATCCCCTTTGATGGGGCCACAGGGCAGAAGAACCAGGAGGAATGGTGTCGGTCAGGGAGTAGAGCCAGAGCAGAATCTGGCAGGTTATGGGTGGTGGAACCACGTGGGAAAATCTGGGAAAATCGGGAGGTTTATGGAAATTTACTGGCAGTCTGTCAGAATTTGGAGTCAACTGGCTCTAAAATCAGATAAAGGGGTTAGCAAGCCTGGCCGTTAGCATCCAGCATCCTGGGGAGCTATTGCAGCCCCATCACCCTGGTAAGTGCTGATCCCTGCCCTGGGGCCCTTGGCTTGTACTGGGTGGCTGGGCCTGAGAAGCAGCCCTCTTAAATTTCCCTCAGTGTCCTGGAGCACCTGGTGTGGCGTCGCTCCCAGGGCATTATGGGAAAATGAAAATGGCAACTTCCCAGTTGTCCGCAACTGTCACCAGTTAAACCCGTAGGCAATGTGGGAAGGGGGCTCCCAGATAGAACTTTGCCCGAGGGCCACTCAACCATGGAGCTGTCCCTGGGAACGAGGTTTAGTGGGTGCCGTGGAAGAAAGATGGGATGCAAACATACTCACTGTATAAAAGCTCTAGAGCAAGGGTCCCCAACCTTTTTGGATCCATGGGCACAAAAGCTGCTGTGGGCACCACCACAAAATGCCTTCCACAGAGGATGTGCCTAGTCACATAATGGCTGCAGTGGAGGCCTGGCTAGCCAGATGACAAGTAATTCACCCAAGAAACTGAGGACAAGAAGGGAACGATTCCGAACTCTAAAGCCAATCCACATATTTGACCACACAAAAGCACAAGAAAATACCCATTTAAGCTGGCAATCCTATGCATGCTTACATGGAACCCAGTGGGAATTACCTCTGAGTAGACCTACTTAGGATTACTCTGCTCATCCTCTACACACATACACACACACACACACACTCCCCCAGCCCCAAAGAAAAGGAAAATACCCCAAACCCCCAAAGGAAAGAAAAAGTTTCCCCTACCTTGACCCCAGACTCAGCCACTCCATGCAGGGGTTAAAGGACCCTTGCATAACCATGGTCTGTTTTAGGGTTATGAGGGTTGTTTTACCCTCACTTAACCCATGCTTGCCAGGTTTGCACAACATGACAACCCCCGAACAGGGGTTGCATATGCTAATGCGAGTGCCACAGCTTGTCGTTCGGTCAATGTTTCATTGTACATTAATTTCCATTCTCTCTCTCTCTCTCTCTCTCTCACACACACACACACACACACACAATTTGGACTGAAGTGATTATGGAAATAAATCTCACAGATTTTAATGGGACAAGGATTAGTGTCCCATTAATGTACATTAATTTAATGTCTTAATGTATGGGGTGATTGCACACAGTGTTGGTACAGTGTCATGTGTTGTGCAAGTATGTGCTGTGCAGCTGTCCATTGTGTAGTATGTGCATGTGCATGGTTTGTGCATGCATTATGGTGGTCATGTTCTGATCATCCCAGCTGAGTAGAAGGTGAGAGGTGGAAATCTTGCTTCCTGCAGCCAGAATGTAAATAGGATTAAATTAGCATCCTTCAATGGCCTTTGCCAAGTGTAAATGGCTCTCCCAGGCTAGATCAATGACCCAAAGCAGTGGGCCATCCAATTCAGAGCCCCTCCTTTGTGTGAGTACAGTTAGCTAAACCACCAGTCGACTAGAGCCCTGCCACCTAGAATGTCTTCTGTGTCTCTTTGTTAAGATATAGAATGCTGTTACTAGCAAGTTTTCAAAGGAATTTATTTTGGGATCTTTGACATGTAAATACTTAATTTATCCTAGGCAGCCCAGATTTGCTTAGAAATTGCAGTAATAGTATTCAGCATTTATGCTTTTGAGCATTCACATACTTTGGGCTGGTTCGCACAAGATCCCAGAGAGGGAAATAAGCTATGCGGGCTGGCCAGATTTCCCTAATTACCTTTGCTGGCAGGGCTTGCTGTGCCATTTGAACCCAGGCGCCATGGCTTGTTCAGTCAATCAATCCATTCAAAGCTTATTGTACTACATCAAGGACGATATGTGTGTATAAGTACAAGGTTCCAAACATTACAAATAAAAAATTAAAAAACTGATCTATAGCTTAACACTCTGAGTCTCCGAAACAGTTTATAGCAATGTTGTCTAATTCTCTCTTCCTAATCTTTTTTTGCTGCCAAGGCGAACAGGGCCACTTTATGTGTCACATAACAATTGGTGTCGCTCAAAAGAAAAAGAACAGTTTCTGCAAGGG
This sequence comes from Shinisaurus crocodilurus, assembly GCA_021292165.1. Lineage (NCBI taxonomy): Eukaryota > Metazoa > Chordata > Lepidosauria > Squamata > Shinisauridae > Shinisaurus > Shinisaurus crocodilurus. Next base: position 28,611,897 of record CM037881.1, read on the forward strand.
CATTCCTACATCCATCAGTGAACAAAGGTTTCAGAAATCTCTCTCTTGGGTTCCTATATAAAGGGCAGATTAGCATATAATGAACAATATTTTCCACTTGATATTGACCACAGATACATAATCTGCATTCAATAGGTACCGGTACCTTGTTATATCGTCCATCCAGAACTGCAGTTGGCATAACTTGAATTCGCAGCTCAATAAAAGCATTTCTTAGCGAAGGCGGACTCAGTTTGGACAGAGAACTAGCTCGAAAATGTTCTGTTTTCAGAAGAGGGAACCATCTGGAGAATTTAGAGCTCTTAATTTATTGCCGGTCCCTCCTAGAATCTATCCATGGGAAAGGCAGAATTCAGCTCAGGAAAGTAACAGCTACTCAGCAGCTTTTGGGACATTGACTTCCAATAATTATTTTTCTTCATTTCCAGATAACACATAGCTGGAAAGTGTTCATTTGGAAGGACAGCAATTCATTTTAAATATTTCAACTGAGCACAGTCTATTCTTGTCCTAATTGATGGCCATCCAGATTCTGTACGCAAAAAAACTGCAGGGGTCGTGGGTGGGAGAGAATAAATTTTTCGAAGGAAATTGTTCTGCACAATTTCCAGGACATTTATGGTGGTACTGTCAAACCCCACCCGCCCACCCCGATTCCAGCCCCATAAAGCATTTGTGTTATCACTTTGCTATTACAGATTTTAAGGGTATGGAATCATAGAAATCATAGAATCATAGAAAAGTAGAGTTGGAAGGGGCCTACAAGGCATCGAGTCCAACCCCCTGCTCAATGCAGGAATCCAGGTCAAAGCATCTCTGACAGATGGCTGTCCAGCTGCATCTTGAATGCCTCCAGATTGGGAGAGCCCACCGCCTCCCTAGGTAGTTGGTTCCATTGTCTTATTGCTCTGACAGTCAGGAAATTTTTCCTGATGTTTAGGTGGAATCTAGGTTCCTGTAACTTGAGCCCATTATTCCGTGTCCTGCAAACTGGGATGATCGAGAAGAGATCCTGGCCCTCCTCTTTGTGACAACCTTTCAAGTACTGGAAGAGTGCGATCATATCTCCCCTCAGTCTCCTCTTCTGAAGGCTAAACATGCCCAGATCTTTCAGTCTCTCCTCATAGGTAGGTTCAATCAGCTTGTCCCCTTTTAGTATAATAAAACTTCATCAAAGCCGCTATGCTTTTCTGTGCCTTCACTTTCGCTGCCTCCCTGTGCCCTTTCCAAGAGAGTATAATCTGTTTTTACAGTATTTCATTGTCTATCTATTTATTAAATATTTGTATACGTTTGTATGGTTTTTCATCAGGTACACTGCCCTGAGAGGATTCTACCTTTAAAGGCAGCCTAAGAATAATTTTAAATAAATACCTACATAAATAAATATCTATATATGTTGATTTAGAAATAACTACTAGTATTTATTTAAATTTCACATTAGACAAAGCCAGGCAATTACTTTCTTGTCCAAATAATCTCAAATAATCATTCAATTAATTTGCACCCTGACCCAGATCATCCCAAACCAATGGCAAAAGGAGAGGGATTTTGGCAGGGCAGGGGGTGGGGTGAGGTTGCAGCACGTTGGAAGGGGAACATTACCCTTCCCCAGCTGCAATCCCCCTTGACAATTGCCCCCTGCATGGCAAAAACCCTTCCACTGCTACCAATGGACACTCAGGGCTCCGGGGAAATAGGTTTGGGGCTAGGCCTCATGAGCCCAGGCCTAGCAATGCCCCTGGTTCATCTACTTAGGGCACAATCCTAGGGGGATGCCCGTAACCCTCCGAACTCGGAAGATTACAGGCAGTCCTATGCAGAGTGGGAGGAAAGCAGAGGTGAAGGTCGCCTCCATGCTCCTCTCACTCTGCAAAATGCTTAGATGGCCTATTCCAGACGTTTAAGTGTGGTGCTTCAGAGCAGGAGGGAAGGAGTCTGAGGCGTCGCCAGGATACATTGTATCTTGGCGGCTCTGGTCTCCTCCCCGTCCCCTGGAACGCCCCCAAAAGCCCTTCAGCAAGGCCGCCTTATGACCTCGGTTTATGACCTCGGAGAAGCAGCTGGCGTGATTCTTTCCACACTGGCTGTGGGGGCGGGGATCTGCGCGCAGATCCCCAGATATGAGGTCAGAATAATTTTCCGACCTCGTAGCTGGGAATCCGAAAAATCCTATGGCTGTATATTTATTTATTTATTATATTTTTAAATCGCCCATCTGGCCAGTCACCCGGCTACCCTGGGCGATGTACAGTCATGGTAAAACACAATTAAAACACAATTAAAACAATATCAGTGTTTTAAAAAATCCTAACCCACCCCATATTCCCGCCTGAAAAGCCATGTTTTTAGTGAGAGGTGGAGGTTCATCAGGGAGGGGGCATGGCGAAGGTGGCTGGGGAGGGAGTTCCATAACTTGGGGGCCGCCACAGAGAAGGCCCTCTTCCTAGTCCTCACCAGCCTGGCTGCTCTGGCTGATGGGACAAGGAGAAGGCCGTCCAGTGGCAGACCTTGTTGAGCGGCCTACTTGATGCTGCTGGAGGCGCTCCTTGAGATAAGCTGGACCGGAGCCGTATAGGGTTTTAAAGGTCAAAACCAACACCTTGAATTCGGCCCGGCAAGCGAGCACCAGAGTGATGTGATCTCGCTGGTGGCTGCCTTTAACCAGGCGAGCCGCCGCATTCTGTACCAGCTGTAGCTTCTGAACCGTCTTCCAGGGTAACCCCACATAGAGCGCATTACAGTAGTCTAGGCAAGAGGAGACCAAGGCATGAACCACCGATGGGAGCAGATGATTAGGAAGGTAAGGGCGCAGCTGCCGTATCAGATGGAGTTGATACAGCACTGCCCAGCTCACAGCTGACACTTGAGCCTCCATGGACAGCTGGGAGTCAAGAATGACTCCCAAACTGCGGACCTGGTCTTTCAGGGGCAGATGTACCCCATTCAGTACCAGGTCAACATCCCCTAACCTCCCCTTGTCTCCACCAGAAGTACCTCGGTCTTGTCAGGGTTCAGCCTCAGCATGTATAGCAGCCATAGGATTGCGCTGTTAGTGAGATTCAAAGCAGAGGCTTCAAGATTATGGCTCACCATCACAGCTGCTGTGCTACACTGTCTTTATGATGTCGCTAGCCCCTCACCTGAGTCATTGTTGTCTGTCGCTTTAAAAAAACACACCCAAGTTTTGCTCATGTTTTTTTAGTAGTTGATCTTGTCTTTGGCTTTGCTCTTTCAGGACTACTGATGACCCCATGCATATCCCATACCCTCCAACATTTCACAGATGAAAATAGGGACACACATGTGAATTTGTAAGAGGTATGGTTAAGCAACATAAAGGTGTGATCAAGAGGGTGTGGCCAGGCAACATTAGGGCGTGGCCAAGGGTATGGCCAGGGCAACTGAAGGGCATGGTCAAGTACAAAAGTTATTAGAGGAAACACACAGAATCATAAAAAAGTAGAGTTGGAAGGGGCCTACAAGGCCATCGAGTCCAGCCCCCTGCTCAATGGAGGAATCTTATATATTATAATTATTACATTATTATATTATATATTATTTTATAATATTTTATTAGTGGCTTTTGTATTTTTTTCCTTTATCTTACTTAAACCGTTAATTGTTGATATCTGGTGTTTTTCATGAGTGGGGGTGGTCAGTGCTTGCAGGGCAATTTCTTTCTTTTTGTTTTAAAATTGTCAGGATTGGGCCTGCATTTTCAGGGCAGTTGGAGAAGGAGAAGAAAAGGAGATGCGGAGCTGGAGCTTTTGGGTGGGGGAAAATACAAAAAGACACATTGGGGTTTTGAGCCCCTTCAGCATTTTGCACCAACCTCTACAGCTCTGGTTTTTAAGCACAAGGAGTAACTTTGAGGGGCTGAACAGCTTTGTTGTTGTTTGTTATTGAGGAAAGCCCCCAGTTTAAAGCACTTTTTTGTGTCCTATTCACACAATTTAGATTTAAAGAAACACTTAAACTGGAATAATCTGACAGAATTCAACTAACTTGAATTAAGTTAAAACAAACAGTGCAATCCTATGCACAGTTACTCGGGAGTAAGTACAAATGTCTTCAATTGGTATTACACGCACATGCACACACACACGCACACGCACACACACACACACACACCACACGCAGCTATCAGCAGCTAAACTAAATAGCTTGCAGAGGAGGCAGGGGAATTCCGGGCTCTGCATAACAAATCGGGACTTTGCATAACAAAGTAAGAAGCCCAAATTCTGGGCAACTGGAGAGTATGATATCAACAATTAGTATAATTAACCTATGGCAGAAGCCCGGCTTTGTTTCTCTTTGGGGAAAGCTGAATCTTGGTTGTCTACAAGACTGGAAGTCTTCTACAAAGATAACCCAAACTTTGTGCCCTGGCTTTAACTAATACAGTCAGTCCCCAGGTTACGAATGAGTTTTGTTCTTAAGAATGTCTTTAAGTCGAATTTGTATGTAAGTCAGAACAGCATAGCGTTCTAGATGTTAAAATCGGCATTTACGCAAATTGTGTAAATTACGCAAATTGCATAGTATACTACGCTATGTACTCTACGTAAACAACATAGCGCCGGGGAACCCAGAAGTCCGTTCTTAAGTATGGCTTGTCTGTAAGTCAGACGTTCTTAACTTGGGGACTGCCTGTACATCTGCACCGGGATGGGGAACCTCGGGCCCTCCAGATGTTGATGGCCTCCAATTCCCATCAGCCACAGCCAGCATGGCCAGTTGCTAGGGGTTATAGGAGTTGTAGTCCAAAAACTTCTGGAGGGCCAAAGGTTCCCATCCCGGAACTATACTAAGCAACATTTAGTTCAGCTAGTTCACGATTATTTGTGTGTGTGTGTGTGTGTTTTTTAATATTCTGTTCCTAACAGAGCAATCCTACGGTCCCTGGGCAAGCTGCATGCTATGTGACTGCCCTGTGCTAGTATCCTCTATGGTGTGCTTTCCTGCTTCATACCATATACCCTCATGGTTTCCCCGCCCCCAGCTCCCCATGGCTTTCCACAGCCTGTTCTCCCTTGCAAGGTGAGTGCTGAAGATACTGGCACCTTTTCAGTTCAGAAAGCGGATGAAAAATCAAACATGGAAATGAAGACGCCTGTGTTTGCAGATCAAAGGGCCCGAATTTACCTTTTGCTTCACTTGATCTTCAAACCCAGCCTGAATCAAAGCTGCCCAAGGGGAGCCAGCAGACAGGGCTCGTGCAGGGAAAGCGGGCGGGCGGGCGGGTGGGGGGGACACAAGAAGATGAGGGTGGAGAGAGAAATCTCAATCTACATTTGCTTCATAAATAGGGGAGTTTCAGAAGTTTGTCTAACTCGATCACCTCCATCCAGCCCAGGCACTTTGCCTGCTCCTCCTGGCCCTGAAGAGTTGGTGCTGGTGAAACCCACTGTGTGTGTGTGCGTGTGTGTGTGTGTGTAAGTTTTGTGTGTGTGTTCAGGCAAATTGCCTGAAAAGCAAAGGGGAAAGCTTCATTCCCCCCCCCCAACATAGATTTCATAGATCATAGAGTTGGAAGGAGCCTACAAGGCTACCGAGTCCAACCCTCTGCTCAATGCAGGAAACTAGAGGAGGGGTCTCCGATCCAAGTAATAACCAGGCCTGACCCTGCTTAGCTTTCCACGCTCAGACAAGCTGAGCCAGCGTAAGCCACATTGCAAATATATATATATATATATACAGTAATACCCTGGATTGCAAGTAACTTGGTTTGAGAGCGTTTTGCAAGACAAGCAAAATTTTAAATATTTATTTATTTATTTTTGACTTGATATACAAGCGACATCTTGCAATACAAGTACTGTAGTACGGCTTAAATTAAAAATCTCTGTACACATTTTTTGGGGGGATTTCGTTTTGATATAAGAGTGTTTTGGATTACAAGCACGTTTCTGGAACGAATTATGCTCTCAATCCAAGGCATGACTGTATATATATATATATATATATATATTACATATACACTTTTCTGTACTGTGCCCAAACTTGGCTCTATCCAAACGCATAGCTTTCCATCCCAGAGGCCTCAGGTCCCATCCAAGTGCCAGGGTTTTTTTTACTTCAAGAGTTGGCCATCCTAGCTCCTGGTTGTGAGTAAAGGTGGGCAAAGCAAAGAGAGGGAAGGCAGGAGCAGTTCAATACTGTATTGCGTATCCCACTTCTCCGAGCGGTTAGATGCTCCAGGGGAACAGCACTTACCTGGATTTGGTAAGGAGGTCTCTGGAGGCTTCATTGGTGTTTTGTAATATTTGTGTTTATTTAAAAATATATAGGGTAAGCATAGGTGGAGGTACAGCTTAAACACCAACAGGCCCCTGAAGTCTACCATGCCTTCATGAAACCTAGAACAGGGGTGGGCAATGTCCAGGGGCTGAATTTGCCACCAAAAGAGCTTCCTCTATATCATCATCATCATCATCATCATCATCATCATCATCATCATCAGGCGATCACTCGTGACCGAGTAAGATTGTCTTCCAGGATAAAAATTTACAAAATGGAAATTTTAAAAGGAGGAAATTCTAAAGAAAAATTGTGTAGACTCTAGCGATGGGTCTGTAAGTGACTGTGGAGGCCAATTCTAGATCCCAGCTGAGCAGGAGCACAACAGGAGAGAGGCTCCAGCTGTTTTTGGGGCTGTGATAAGCGGGCAGGCTCCCAGAGAGCGAGTGAACAGAGCGAGCACACAAGGAGAGCAAACAGGAGTTTGGCAGCGGAGTTCGGCAGGGGAGGTCAAAGGGGAGGTCCCTAAGAAATTTTCTAGGAAGACAGAAACATAAAGGGAACAGAGCACTATGGAAGGAAAGGACTCAGCAGTGGTGTGGTGACCTGCAATGGGTGTGCAATGTTTGTTTTCCTGCCGGAGATCAACATGGCCTACACGTGCCACAAGTGCAAGCTGGTCACGCTGTTGGAAGAAAAGGTCAGAGGACTGGAGCAGCAAGTGTCAACCCTCAGGAGCATAAGAGAAAGTGAGGAGTTCTTAGACAGAACGGTGGATCTACAGCACCAAAACGTAGAACAGGAGCCAGAAGGGCAACGGCAGGATGAGGCGGAGTCGGAGACTGCAGAGGCAAGGGAAAATAACGTAGGGGGAACTCCCTGGAAAAGGGTGACTGTTAGGAGCAGAAGAACTACAAGACATTCTGCGCCTGTGGAAGCAGTGGAGCTATGGAACCGCTTCCATGTACTTGAGGACGAGAGCAGAGGACAGCCTGCAGAGGACAGATTACCGGGCACCCAACGTGACAGCGAGCAAGAGGCTGAGGGTCAGTCAAGTGGAGGCAATCAAACCAAGGCCTACAGCAAGAGGAAGAGAAGAGTACTCGTAGTGGGGGACTCCCTCCTGCGGCGGATCGAAGCCAAAGTATGTCGCGAAGACCCATGGACTCGCCAGGTGTGCTGTCTCCCCGGGGCATGGATTAAGGATGTGACAGAGCAGCTGCCGAGGCTCATACAGCCCACCGACACATACCCCTTTCTTCTCTTCCACGTGGGTACAAATGATACTGCCAAGCGGAGTTACAAAGAAATCACGGCAGACTTTGAAGAGCTGGGAAGGGAACTCAAGAACTTCGGGGCCCAGATAGTTTTCTCATCCATCCTTCCAGTACTTGGAAGAGGCATAGAAAGGGAAAGAAAAATACTCCGAGTGAATGACTGGCTACGAAGGTGGAGCCGACGTGAGGGATTTGGATTCTGGGACCACGGGCTACACTTCCTGGAAGATGGACTGCTGGCAAAGGATGGGTTGCACCTCACAAGGACTGGGAAGAATGTGTTTGGCCACAGCATGAGGAACTTAATCAGGAGGGCTTTAAACTGAATCCAACAGGGGAGGGAGACATAAACTCGGGGGTACCAGTGGGAGAAGGCCTCTATGCTACAATGGAGAGAACAGCTCCAGCGGTGCCCATTGATAGTCTACCACAAAATGTAGGGAAAAAGTCGGACTATAAAGCACATAGTCTTCGATGTCTCTATACTAATGCCCAGAGTATGGGCAACAAACAAGACGAACTTGAACTCTTGATACATGAGGGCAAGTACGACTTGATAGGGATAACTGAAACCTGGTGGGATGACTCCCATGACTGGAAAACAGCAATTGAAGGGTATAACTTGTTCAAAAGAAACAGAAGCAACAGAAAGGGAGGTGGAGTTGCACTGTATGTTAAAAATACGTATCTCTGCACAGATATACAGGAAGAGGAGCTTGGCAGCCCCATTGAGAGCATCTGGGTTAACATAAAGGGGGCAAAGAATAAAACGAACATGGCGGTTGGAGTCTACTACCGACCACCCAATCAAGGAGAAGAAGAGGATGGAACTTTTGAAAAGCAAACTGCCATTGTTTCAAGGAGGCACGATGTGGTAGTAATGGGTGACTTCAATTTCCCTGATATCTGTTGGGAGACTTATTCAGCCAAACATGACCCCTCCAAGAAATTCCTGAGCTGTGCTGCTGATAACTTCCTCCTACAGAAAGTGGAGGAAGGAACTAGAGGATCGGCTATCCTTGACCTGATTCTAACCAACAGAGACAAGTTAGTGGATAAAGTGGCAGTTTCGGGAACTCTGGGGGAAAGTGACCATGTTATACTTGAGTTCTTGATTCTAAGGGGAGCAAAAGCTGAGTGTAGCCAAACACGTACCCTGGATTTTAGGAAAGCCAATTTTAACAAACTCAGAACAATGATTAGTAAGATCCCATGGCAAGCGACTCTCACAAGAAAGGGAGCCCAGGAGGGGTGGGAGTTTTTTAAAAAGGAAATTTTAAAGGCACAATTGCAAACAATTCCCACAAGGAAAAAAGGCAGAGGGCAACAGAAGAAGCCAATGTGGCTTCACAATAAACTCAAAGATGACCTGAAAACAAAAAAGGACACGTATAGGAAGTGGAAGGAAGGACAGGCTACAAGGGAAGAGTACAGGCAGGTAGCACAGAACTGCAGGAATAGTGTCAGGAAGGCTAAAGCTGAGAATGAGCTAAGGTTAGCGAGGAATGCTAAAAGCAACAAAAAAGCTTTCTTCAGATACATGCACAGTAAAAGACAGAAGAAAGAACTGGTGGTTCAACTACGCAATGAGGATGGCAAATTGATAACAGAAGACAAAGAAAAGGCAGAAGTGTTCAATTCCTACTTCGATCCGGTCTTCTCCCAAAAGAGGGTCTATGACCCCCCTGGCAAACCTGAAGTGCAGACTGAAGGGGCAGGATTGCAGCTTGAGATTGATAGGCAAATGGTCAAGGAGCACCTGATTGCTCTGAACGAGTTTAAATCTCCAGGGCCTGATGAGCTGCATCCTAGAGTAATAAAGGAACTGGCAGAAGAACTCTCAGAACCACTGTCTACTATCTTTGAGAAATCATGGAGCACAGGTGAAGTGCCAGACGACTGGAGGAGGGCAAATGTTGTTCCCATCTTCAAAAAGGGCAAGAAGGAGGAACCTGGGAACTATAGGCCAGTCAGTCTGACATCAATCCCCGGGAAGATTTTGGAGCAGATTATAAAGAAGTCAGTCTGCAAGCACCTTGAAAACAATGCAGTGATACTAGAAGCCAGCATGGATTTGTCAAGAACAAATCCTGTCAGACTAATCTGATCTCATTTTTTGATCGGGTAACCTCCCTTGTGGACTGTGGGAATGCTGTGGACATTATATATCTGGACTTCAGCAAAGCTTTCGACAAAGTGCCTCATGATATCCTGATTAGTAAGCTAGCTAAGAGTGGGCTAGATGGAACAACTATCAGGTGGATCCACAATTGGCTACAGAATCAGACTCAAAGAGTGCTTATCAATGGTTCCTTCTCAAACTGGGGAGAGGTAACAAGCGGGGTACCACAGGGCTCGGTCCTGGGCCCGGTGCTCTTCAACATTTTTATTAAGACTTGGATCAGGAGGTACAGGGAATGCTTATCAAATTTGCAGATGACACAAAGTTGGGTGGAACTCTGGAAGACAGAAACAAAATTCAAAGTGACCTCGATAGGCTGGAGCGCTGGGCCGAAAACAACAGAATGAAATTTAATAGGGATAAATGCCAAGTGCTGCACCTAGGGAGAGGAAACCAAATGCAGAGTTACAGAATGGGGGACACTTGGCTCAACAATACTACAAGTGAGAAGGATCTTGGAATTGTGGTAGATCACGAACTGAATATGAGCCAGCAATGCGATGTGGCTGCAAAGAAGGCAAATGCAATTTTGGGCTGTATTAATAGAAGTATAGCTTCCAAATCGCGTGAAGTGATAATTCCCCTTTACTCGGCACTGCACTGCGTCCAGTTCTGGGCACCTCACTTTAAGAAGGACATAGACAAACTGGAGAGAGTTCAGAGGAGGAGGGCAACAAGGATGATAAAGGGATTAGAAACAAGGCCCTATGAGGAGAGACTGAAAGAACTGAGCATGTTTAGCCTTCAGAAGAGGAAGCTGAGGGGAGATATGATTGCACTCTTCCAGTATTTGAAGGGATGTCACACAGAGGAGGGCCAGGATCTCTTCTCGATCATCCCAGTTTGCAGGACACGGAATAATGGGCTCAAGTTACAGGAACCTAGATTCCACCTAAACATCAGGAAAAATTTCCTGACTGTCAGAGCAATAAGACAATGGAATCAACTACCTAGGGAGGTCGTGGGCTCTCCCAGTCTGGAGGCATTCAAGGTGCAGCTGGACAGATATCTGTCAGAGATGCTTTGACCTGGATTCCTGCATTGAGCAGGGGGTTGGACTCGATGGCCTTGTAGGCCCCTTCCAACTCTACTTTTCTATGATTCTATGATTCTATGATCCACACAGCTTCCCACAGTGAGGACACAGGTTACCAGATGGAAGATGGTCCTGTAAAGGATTCGTTTGAAGTGCTTTTCGCTTACCACGTTTCTCCCTTTCACCTTGCACTCGGGCTTCTTCAAAGTCCATAGAACCTTTGTGAAAGGCCAACCTCCAGTTAGATCGTTCATGGGCCAGAGCTTCCCAGTTTTCAATGTTTATATTGCATTTTTTAAGATTAGCCTTAAGAACATCTTTAAACCTCTTATATTGACCACCGATATTCTGCTTTCCATCCTTGAGTTGGGAATAAAGTAACTGCTTTGGGAGACGGCAGTCAGGCATTCGAACAACATGACCGGTCCACTGAAGTTGGCAAATAATATAGCAAATAATCATATACAAGCAATATGTAATTTGTGTCAGTAGCATGCTTTTTCCTGCAGGGGGTGCTACAGCCCAGCTCTCAGGAGGCTCTCTTCACAGGGCAGCTTCAACGGAGGTAATTCAATTCACTCCCTTGGATTGTAGTATGCACAGTACAATATGCTCCCATTATGGCGTGCATGGCTAAGAACTGCGGAAGGGATGCTGGACTCAGCTAGAATTGCTGAGTCATGGTCCACAAAGGGAATGAAGGGTTCCGTTTGGTGTAGTGGTTAGAGCAGTGTTCTCCAACCTTGGGCCCCCAGATGTTTTTGGCCTACAACTCCCAGCATGCCCCAGCCAGCTACACTGGCTGGGGCATGCTGGGAGTTGTAGGCCAAAAACATCTGGGGACCCAAGGTTGGAGAACACTGGGTTAGAGTGTTGGACCAGGACTCGGGAGACCTGGATTCTTCTACTCTCCACTCAGCCATGCAGCTCTACTGGGTGACTTTGGGCCAGTCGCTGACTCTCAGCCTAACCTACCTCACAGGGTTGATGTGAGGATAAAATGGAGAGGAGAAGGATCATGTAAGCCGCCTTGGGATCCTTGCAGGAAAAAAGGTGGGATATAAATATAATTAATTAATTAATCATTACTGGAGCAAGGTACTTAACCATTTCTTTGTTACACTTAACAATAGCAGCTTTCCCTAAAGAACTTCATATATATTATTTCAGTGATCCTTACAACAACCTTGTAAGGTAGGCCTGTGTGTTATTATCTCTTGTTTTGAATACAGGGAATGGGGGGGGGGGAGTGATGTTGAGAAATACTAGCTGGCTTAAAGCCACCCTGTGAGATTACCAGCAAGCGTAATTATGCTAACCAGGGGTGGTGTTCAGATCTGGTGTTCAGCCCCACAGGACACACAAAAAATGCACAAATTTGCAGGTGCTAATTTACATATGCTCTAAAGTCTCTCTGTGTGTATGTGTCTTTAAAGGACCTTGTCTCCTATTTGTAAAAAGGGCTGTATGGACAGAGGAGAGGACGGCATTTGATTTCAGGGGGGGGGGGGAACTCAGGCACAGAGATTTGGGGGCAGGCAGCAGGAGGTGAAGCACATCTGGGCAAAATGCCAGCTAATCCAGAGGGATCAGATGCAACACAGATCATCTGGGCCCAGTACCTTTATCTCAGGAAGTGCCCATGAACAGCAGGATGGTGGGGCAGATGGCCTCCTAGAGATTGGGGGCTCAAACTGAAAGATTCAGGGCTCCAGCTCTAGTGGGCCCCCTCCTAACATTGCCTCTGATGCTAACCCACTCTAAGTATGACTAAATATGGATCCAGCCCCAGGAGTGGCTGTTATAATGCAAAGGGTAGATGAACCAAACCATCTGTGCAATAAAAAAAAAAGAACAAAGCTGTGCAAAATTTAGGAGACTGCACAGTAACTACAGTCATACCTTGGATTGCAAGTAACTTGGTTTGAGAGCGTTTTGCAAGACAAGCAAATTTTAAATATATATATATATTTAAACTTGATATACAAGCGACGTCTTGCAATACAAGTACTGTAGTACGGCTTAAATTAAAAATCTCTGTACACATTTTTTTGGGGGGATTTCGTTTTGATATAAGAGTGTTTTGGATTACAAGCACGTTTCCAGGAACTGTGGAGAAAAGAGCCTTTGAGGGTACCTGCACACACACACACACACACACACACACACACACACGCCTCCTCATGTGTAAACCAAGTAAGGCTGGGAGGAGGCGATGGCGCCTGGAAGTCAGTTCAGGCCCAGTAAGTCAAGAGTCTTGAGTTCCCCTCCCCATGTCTGGCCAGGTGAAGTGCATCCTGATTGGCTAAGAAGCAGCAAAGCTACAGAAAGGAGGGGAGGGGGGGGAAAGGTATATTTCCCAACGTGTGGGTTTTTGTTCTTTGTCTTTGGTCATTGCGTGGCTGCCGGCTGTTGGAGCAATGGCGGTAAGCCAAGGAGAGGCCCAAGCCTTCGGGTGGCCTCAGGATCCGACCCCAGGTAGCTTCTGGTGAAATTAGCTGAATGAGGGCTCTGGGAACGGCAAGCCTTGTGGGGGGCTACCCATCTCGGACCTTCGGGTAGCTGAAGTAGTCCTCCCGGGCAGCAAGGCTGTGCTGGATCTAACCCTGGAAGAGAACTGACCCCCAGGTAACAGAGTTGTGTGCCTGGGAGATATTAAGGAATCAGGTTTTGTTATTTTGCAGCTTTACTTTGTACCAAAGTGTCTCCCCATTTTGTGCTTCTCTCATTTCCCTATTCTTGTTGTAAAATGCTACCAGAATAAACCTTTCTTGGTTTTACCCCACATGGTGTTTGTGGATTGCTCTGCTTGGTTGCTCTCAATCCAAGGCATGACTGTATATGAAACATGGACTGTCTTTTTAAAAGCCAGTTTCCAGCGTTCTGGTGCACTGTAGTCTGACCAAGGAAAAAAAGTGGGATGGAGCTATGCAGAAACAGAGGCTCGCTTGATTCTCCATGACTGGGGTCCTAGAGTCAGGAAGCAAGTTTAGCTTCCACCCCAGTGCTCTCTCTATGTGCTCCCCTTTATTTTCTCACATGTAGAGAAATGGTTGCCATTCACTGCTCTGCTCTGGGGGAAACTAGAGTGCTGCATTGGGAGAAGCTGTTGCAGGGAAGGCAAAAGCTGCCCTCCACTGTTGGCACTGAGTGGCCTGGGCCTCTCCGACAGGGATCGGTATGGGATAGTGGTGCAGTGTGCACTGTGCCCTCCAGTGGTCCTTGCAAGCATACACACCACCACGTACACCACCAGCTTTCTTAATGGAAGGCTTATCACGTGTGTATAAATATTTATTTATTACATTTATACCCCACCTTTTTTCCTGCAAGGAACCCAAGGCGGCTTACATAATCCTCCTCCTCTTCTCCATTTTACCCTCACAACAACCCTGTGAGGTAGGTTAGACTGAGAGTCAGTGACTGGCCCAAAGTCATCCAGTGAGTTTCATGGCCGAGCGGGGACTAGAACCCAGATCTCCAGAGTCCCAGTCCAGCACTCTCACCACTACGCCACACTGGCTATAACCGTAAGTGCCATAACCCAGCAGTGGTGTAGCGGTAAATTCTGAAATGCAAGGGCTCATCATGACGGTCCCCATAGCCACACCCCCAAGGAGAGTCCAAAAAATGCAGGCAGCCGCCTTGATCCTTATCAACAAACCAGTTTTGGCAGTTTTCACCTCCACCAGGAGCAGGTCTTTTGTAAAGCTAATGAGTCTTAATTGCCTATTCAAGACCAAGCCAACCCAAAATACTTTGCATTACAACAGGGACAGCTCACAACAAGGCATTGTTGCTGGGAAATCCATTTTCCTGCAGCTACTGAGAAGATTGCAGCTAAACTCAGAGGGAACAGGGAAGTCCTTTTTCTCAGCAGGGATATCAGCATCCCTGCTATATGATGATGATGATGATGATGATGATGATGATGATGATGATGATGATGTGCTGGCACAGTGTCCCTGTCAACTCTGGCTCCACTATACCACTGTAACCCAGTGCGCAAGATTCAGGAGCATAAAATTCACAAGCATAAAATTACTGCTCCCAGATCTGCCCTACCAGAAGTGTGTAGGGCAGCTTCTCCAACCTAGCATAGATTCATAGATCATAGAGTTGGCTTACAAGGCCATCGAGTCCAACCCCCTGCTCAATGCAGGAAACTAGAGGAGGGGTCTCCCATCCAAGTAATAACCAGGCCTGACCCTGCTTAGCTTTCCACACTCAGACAAGCTGAGCCAGCATAAGCCACATCCTCCAAATGTTTTGGAGTACAACTCCCATCACCCCCCATTGGCCACACAGGCTGAGACCCAGGGGAGTTGAAGTGCAAAACATATGGAGGGCACCACAGTGGGGACGGCTTGCATAGGGCTACTGTAAGAGGGGAACAGCTGCAACTGACCTCTCTCGGTGCGCACCCTGTCCCGTGGGCACATAGTCAAAGAGATGATCAGTGTTTTCAACTCTGACCCAAGGGTGCGATTTCAAATTTCATGGTGAGAGCAGAGGAGGAAAGGGATTTCTGTGTGTGTGTGTGTGTGTGTGTGTGTGTTGATTCACAGCAAGGTTTGAAACCTGTTTTTGGAAGCATTCAAAATAATAATAATAATAATAATAATAATAATAATAATAATAATAATAATAATATCCAACAACAAGAGCCCTCCAGTGTATTAACGACATTTGTTATGATTGCTTTTTAAATATCCCACAATAACGATGGTAACATAACAAGATGCTGGCCAAACATCCACCCTCCTGTGTGTGTGTGTGTGTGTGTTTAATTTAGAGCAAGATAACGTGTATTGCAGCATTGGAAGGACAAGTTCCCTCCACCAGTCATTGAACAGACTGAGAACTGGGGATGTCGGAAAAATCCACTCATATGATTCATATGAGTTCAGATTTCTATGAATCTGACCTGTGGATTCCAGCAGTGGACCCGTTTTTGTTTTACTTTGGTGGGGTTTTTTTTTGCTAAAATTCACACTTGCACTAATGCGCATTAGCTCTAATGCACATTAACGCAAGTGGAACAAAATTCTCAGACATCCCTAAAAAATATCGGATTCTGTCAATGAGCGGGCGACAGAATGAAAGACACCTGGCAATCTGCAGATTTAACAAAATCCGAAAATCCGTACATCCCTACGGGGACCTAACTTCCCTTCCCGTATTTGAACATGTAGCCCAACCTTCCCCAACTTGGAACTCTCTCCCCCCAACTTGGAATGACGCAGATTCCATAATTCCCAGGCCAGCCAGCATGGCCAAGTTTCAGAGTGCAGGAATGCAGTTCAACACTAGGTGTACGTCTGTACACTTCAAACTTGTCTGCAGAACAAGACTGTTATGTATAACAGCTTCATTCCATAAAGGGGCTACTATAGGGCAGGACCACATTGTGTGGGTCGGGAATGCGAAATCAGTGCCACAACGCCAGTGGAGGCTGGTGGCGCCAATGTCAGCGGGGCTGTGTATCCATCCACTCCAGGTTTTATTGTGAACTTTTAAGGAGCTATCCATGGTGCGAAATCTATTTGGGGATGGGGTTCAGAACCATGGCCAGCTCTACAAAAGTTCAGAGTAAAACCCGGAGTGGATACACAGCCCCACTGACATTGGATCCACCAGTGTCAATGCCAACACTTTGCAGTTGGAGATAGATTTTACTTGAAAAGGCATTAAGGCAGGGGTCTCCAACCTTGGGTCCCCAGATGTTGCTGGCCTACAGCTCTTAGCATACCCAGCCAGCATGGCTAATGGCAAGGGATTCTGGGAGCTGTAGTCCAGCAACATCTGGGGACCCAAGGTTGGAGACCCCTGCATTAAGGGGTCCAGTAAGCATGAAATATTGGTTTCTGCTGCATTAAGGGGTCCAGTAAGCATGAAATATTGGTTTCTGCTCTTTTAACCTTAATAATTTTAAGTTGAGGGAAACGAAACACTCAGAGGTAATGGCAGCTTTCCACTGATGTTCCTGTGTGGGACATTTAAGTTCCCTCTAAATTTAGGTTGTGTGTCAAATTTGGTTATCCAAATGTTGCCTATATAGCTGTATAGTGTGCTTAATTGCTTGAGGTGGGCCAGGGGTAGGCAACCTGGTACCAGGGATGGGGACTCGGACTCTAGGACTCGACTCGTGAGTCAGACTGAGTCCCCCCTCTGACTCGAGTCCCACTCGAGTCCCAATATTTTTAATGGGACTTGAGACTCGACTCGGGACTCGAGACCAAGGACTCTTCAATATCCCTGGGCTGTGCCAGAAGGAGTGGAGAGAAGTGCGACTGCCAGTGAAGATTTTATTTTTAAAAATCATTTTCCTAAAATGCAACCTTTCAGACATTTTGGGTTTGGCTGCCTCTGCCTGCATGTTTGGGGTTCCCTGCCTCCTCTGCCTGCCTGGTCTCTTCTTAACTAGTTCCACAGTTTGAATTGTCCAAGACAAACGCCTCTGCCTGCCTGCCTGCCTGTCTCCTCTGCCTGCCTGGTTATTTTGGGTTTGTCTGCCTGGTCTGTTCTTGCCAAAGTCAGTGGCAGAGTTTTGAAATAAAAAGGCACACTTGTGCCTAGAATTTATTTAAGCCACACATCTGAAGTAGCCTTATTTTGTTGGGGAAAAACCCCATTGATTTTAATAGGGACTCGTGGAGTCAGCTTTGGGAGTGACTCAGGACTTGGGACTCGTGAATCACCATTTTGGACCAAGGACTCAGACTCGGACTTGAGACTCGGGTCCAAAGACTTGTGACTCGACTCGTGACTCGAGACCAAGGACTCTTCAACATCCCTGCCTGGTACCCTCCAGATGTTTTGATTGTGTAGTCCAATCTACATTTGAGGCAGCCAGGCTGCCTGTCCCTGAGATAGACAAATAGTTCCTCTAACAATGATGGAGTTGCAGGGGCACTGAGAGCTGAGGGGACTTAACAGTTTGCACATATTGGTAATTTACTGCAGCTGCTAAATTATACCTATTCTCTAATTCAGAAGATACTGTAGTAAGAAATCCCTGGGCCCTTGTCCCCTTCTGCATCTGGCCATCCTACTGTTGCTCTGCCTTAAGAGTCTGTTGCACTATGGAGGTGGGAGTGAACTTATGAAGATGAGTGCTGAGCAGATGGGGAAAGAAGCTATGGGTTGCCTGTGGTGTGTCTAGAATCTCAAACCATGGCAGTGATCCTTTATTATGATTAGCACAAACCATGCTTTGGCACAATGTCCGCAAATTGAGCCACTGGCTAATCCCATGAAGGTAGGGCTTGTTGCTGCCCCTACCTTAGTTGCCAAAGGGAGAACTGTGGAGGAAGGGGGGGCTGGCTGACCCGCCACAACCCACCCTTTCCTACCCCAAAGGACCCAAGACCCTCAGAGATCTCAAGGTACCAGACTGCCAGCCTCAGCTGTCTGCAATCCTACTTGAATCTCTGTTCAGGGACTTGCCTTTAATTTTGTAACCTGGATTTAGATGCTGAAGCCACAGAGCAACTATAACCACCATGTGGGGTAAAACCAAGGAAGGTTTATTCTGGTAGCATATTACAACAAAAATTAGGGAAATGAGGGAAGCACACGAATAGAGAGAGACGCTTTGGTACAAAGTAATAGAGCTGCAAAATAACAAAACCTACTGATTCCTTATATCTCCCAGGCACACAGCTTGTTACCTGGGGGTCAGTTCTCTTCAGGGTTGGGTCCAGCACAGCCTTGCCGCCCGGGGAGACTACACACCTACCCGAAGGTCCAAGATGGGTAGCCCTCCACAGGGCTTGCCTTGCCAAAGCCCTCATTCAGCTAATTTCACCAGGAGCTACCTGGGGTCGGATCCTGAGGCCGCCCGAAGGCTTGGACCTCTGCGTGGCTTGCCGCCATTGCTCTACAGCCAGCAACCATGCGACGACAAAGACAAAGAACAAAACCCACATTTTGGGAAATATACCTTTCCCCCCCCTCCCCTCTTCCTTTCTGTAGCTCCGCTGCTTCTTAGCCAATCAGGATGAACTTCACCTGGCCAAGCAGGGGAGGGGGACTCATGACTTACTGGGCCTGAACTACATTTGCATTTGAAAGCCGGGTCAAAACCCAAATTGCTTTATCAGATGTGGAATAATCTCCTCCCGCCCGGCTGCCTCCCCCAAATGCAAGGCAGGTCTCTTGACTCTCCTTGCTGGCAAACACATGCTTGAATATTCATAGAAGGGAAGAAAAGGCAACCAGCGCTGCAGCTGGAAATCTTTTGAAGAGGCCACAGGGAACAGATCAGAACCGTCTGGGCTCCTGTTGGGATCATGGGTGGTCTTCTTATGCCCTGTAGAGGAGCCACAGCACATGCGTGGCCTTCCCCAAGAGAGAATCATCCTTGGTGATTGTTGTTCTTGCTGTTCTTGTAGAGTTTATGAGTTAACCTGTGGCAAGTATCAGTCTCCCAAGCAGATTCCAAACTGGGGAGAGTGTAATGTGTAAGGCAGGCCCCTCGGGTTGAATGTAGTCCACCAGCCATGTAGGGTGGTCGCCGTTGCTTTTTGTAGTCCCAGGAAGACAGCAAAACAATGGGGCGTAGTGGTTAGAGTCTTGGACTGGAACTCGGGAGATCTGGGTTCTAGTCCCCGCTCAGCCATGAAACTCACTGGGTGACTTTGGGCCAGTCACGGACTCTCAGCCTAACCTACCTCACAGGGTTGTTGTGAGGATAACATGGGGAGGAGGAGGAGGAGGAGGATTATGTAAGCCGCCTTGGGTTCCTTGCAGGAAAAAAGGCGGGGTATAAATATAATAAATAAAAATAAAATAAATAAAAACAGGAATTTTATCAAGCTCCTTATTTATGTGTTTGCTTGTTTATAATTACATTAATATCTCACCTTTTTTCCTCTTGCAAGGAATCCAAGGTGGCATACATAGTCCTCCTCCTCTCCATTCTATCCTCATACCAACCCTGTGAGGTAGGCTAGGCTGAGAGTCAGTGACTGGCACAAAGTCACCCTGAGAGCCTCATGGCCAAGTGGGGACTAGAACCCGGATCTCCGGAATCCCAGTCCAACATTCTAACCACTACACCACGCTGGCCTTCATGGGTCACCCTACGTGGCTGATGGGTTGCATTTGGTTTGGTAGATCACAAATTGTACGAGTCTGATATAGGGCAACCAGTAAACAGCTAAATTGCTGGAGATGGTAGTGAACAATGGGTAGTTAAATCAGGAGCGGGGAATGTGTGGCCCTCCAGATGTTGTTGGACTGCAATTCCCATCAGCCTGGTGAGGGATGATGGGAGTTGCAGTCCAGCAACATCTGGAGGGCCACATGTTCCCCATCTCTGAGTTCAGTGATCAGGCTTGATGAAGGGAGACTGAGAAAAAAGGGGGTGGGGCTTTTAGCTTAGGAAAAAGGGTAAGATCCATGATGGAAGTTTTGTAAAATCATGTGGGGGGAAAAGAAAAGTGTGTGTGTGTGTGTGTGTGTGTGTGTGAGAGAGAGAGAATTATTCATACACTCTCAAAAGATAGATACCTGACTTCATCCAGTGAAACGGATGGGCAGCAGGTTGCAGACTAGGAAGTGAAACTTTTTCCTGAAACAGCCTTTGGAACCTATTGCCTCAGGATGTTGTCATCACCACTGGCATAAATGGCTTTTTATAAAGGATTAAAGTTTCATCATTACATAAAGGCTGGGAGGCATTGGTCATGTACAGCAGTGGCTGGCTGTTGTTGTTGTTGTTGTTGTTTTTGTTGGAAATACCTAGTAATATTGCCTGCTTAAAATCAAAAAAGTGATGTAACCACTGCTTAGAGTGGGAGGAATGGGTTAACAAAAGAAACCTCTCCTCCCTACTTTCAGCCTCTCTAGCCAGAGCTCTGCTGCTCTCTATCTACTTCCTGCTTCTTTGTGGAAGTTAGGTATCTCTCTGCTCTCCCTCTCCCAACATGGAGGATGCAAGTGAGAGCGCTGGCTTCCAGCCAGAGATCTTCTATAATTAAACTAATCTGTCTATATGCATCCTGCATATATGTGAGTGATCTGTAAGTAAGATCTACTAAATGTCTTTAGTTTAAACCTTGTGTGGACATTCTATTCCTTTTAATAGCCTTAAGAGACAAGAGTTTAGCAACTCACGTGGTTAAACCAGTTTCAATAAAGCAGGCTGCGCTTAAGGAGGAAACTGCTTTGTCCTAATCAGTTTAGGACTGACTCCTTTAACCATATCCTCCAACAGTTTTCGATTGAGCTGTGAAATCCAGTGTCAAATCCACACTGGAAGGCCTTGGGCTAGCCACTATCTTTCAGGCTAGCCTACCTCACAGGGTTGTTCGGAGGATGAAATGCTGCTCTGAGGTTTTTGGAGGAGGTGTAATCATGGTTAGGTATAAAAAGAGAGTTTTCAAGTTCTTCCTCTTTATCATACTCTAGCATCACCAAGAAACAGACCCATCAGATGAAGCGGCACTGTTTTATAGATATAGGTGGGCTTAACAATTATTATTATTTGCATTTATCTATCGCCCATCTGGCCGGCAAACCGGCCACCCTGGGCGATGTACAGAAAATAAAACAGAACAAAATACATTAAAATATGGAAGTGTGGGGCACTCTGGTTCAGTCAACCATGCCTTCTTCATACTCCGTTCCATTTCTGGTCCCACCCTCAAGTTTTCTGTTTTCCCCTCTCCCTAACAGGCAGCATTCCATGGCCACTGACGGAGCACACACAGACCTCACTGGGCTATTTTTTGGTGGTGGAGGGGGCAAGGTTTTTTGTACTCTCCCTTTACTTTCTTTCACATAAGTAAATGGCTGCCATACACTCCTATGGATAAAAGTTAAGCACCTGGGGACATTGGTATGGTGAAAGGAAAACGTTCACCTTTCCCAGCATAATATCCTTTCTGAGATGGGGTGACCAGAACCTTACGGAGTATTCAAATGTGTGTGTGCACCATAGATTTATGGAAAGGCATCTGATGAAGTGAACAGTGTCCATGAAAGCTTTCGCCAGAATAAATTTGTTAGTCTTCATGGTGCCACAAAACTTTTTGCTGTGTATGCTACATCAGTAACCCTACGCCATAACCCACGGAGCAGAATTGTTAATCCAGCCCCTGGCCATGTATATTTTCATTGGGGTGACTGCTTTCTGCTTCTCTCTCTTTCTCTCCTTCCTTCCTTTGCCCTCTTCTCACTGCTTTCTTGCTGAAGAGCTCTTGTGTGATGCATGAACCGGTTCCAGCAAGGGTTTCAAGGGCCACTCAGGGCTTGGGGGCACCTTAGGACAGCAGGTTCCTCCGGGATGATGCATCGATTTCCCTCTTCTGTCAATTGGGACTTCACTTTACCCTCCCCCAGCCATAGCAACGCAGAAGTTCTAAGGCGGCTGTGATTCTTCACCCACTTTGGGAGCTACTGACTTTGATAAAGTTGATAGCTGATTGTTATCCCCAGGGCTAGAGCCTTATCCAGCATTCATACCTAGGAACATCGGAAGCTGCTTTATACGGAGTCAGACCCTTTGTCCATCTAGCATTGTTGACACTGACTGGCAGCTGCTCTCCAGGGTTTCCAGGCACCTGGAGATACCGGGGATCGAACCTGGATGGGACCCTGCTGCATCATGCAGAGCAGGAGCTCTACCACACCAAGCCACAGCCACTAGCAGTGATTTCCCACTGCACTATTTTGTGGGGCTAGGCTGAAAGGCTGAAAGCCCCTTCCACATTTGCAACCCCCAGTCAACTGAATAAGTCTGGTTCCTCCAAGCAGCAGCACCCCTGCGATTGCCTTGGGAGCGAGCACGCCTCTGGCTGGACTCACAGCCTGGCTAAGATCCCATGGGAGGCACCCTTTCTGTGAAATGCAAGACTGCCGTTATAGGAAGTGGGGCGGCTGCCTTGGTACAGACTATGCTCCCCGTGGTGTTCAGATGTGCACACACACGGCTTCATAGGAATGACACCTCCACGCACACCTAAGCTGCGAGCCCAGCTGCTGCCTGCAAGCTTCCAAAGTGATTGTGGTGCGGAAGCTGCAGCATGTAGGAGACATCCCATGGCATTCTTTACAACGGTCGCGCAGCAGCCCATGGCTAACAAACTGTGAGTTGTTGAAAAGGCAGGGGGAGTGGGCGAGTCACGAGTGTGCTGGTTCCCTTCTGCCCGCCTGTTCCCGCTGCTGCCAGGCGGAGCTAAAAACAACTCAGGGATGCTCTGTCTCTGGTTGTTTATCGTGACATCCAAACCCCGAACTCAGGGTTTCGGAAGTCACAGTAAACAACCCAGGGCCAGCTGGGAACCAGCACACTTGCTTGCTCCACTGCAATTTCAACAACCCATGGTTAACAAATTGTGGGTTCTTGATTTTATTTTATTTTATTTATTACATTTATACCCCACCTTTTTTCCTGCAAGGAACTCAAGGCGGCTTACATAATTCTCCTCCTCTCCATGTTATCCTCACAACAACCCTGTGAGGTAGGTTAGGCTGAGAGTCAGTGACTGGCCCAAAGTCACCCAGTGAGTTTCATGGCCGAGCGGGGACTAGAACCCAGATCTCCTGAGTCCCAGTCCAACACTCTCACCACTACGGTGAGATGTGCAAACCAGGCCAATGACTCTACCTTGTGTTATATAGCGGATGTATTTGGGAGGCACGGGGGGGGGAGGGGGGTCTGCACAAGCTTCCTTAAGCAAACCTAAAATGTCATTCTGCATGAGGACCACTAGTGGCAGATAGAAGGCCTTCATCACTTATGCCATATTTTGTATTTATGTCCTTCTGTCGTGGTCAGGCAGGGCTGACTTCTGGTGTGTTCACACATGCATTAAGAACAGGAGGGCACAGTTTCTCTTTTTCCTCTAAGGCAGCTTTCTGCAACCTGGTGCCCTCCAGATGTTTTGGGCCACAGCTCCCAGCTGGTCAATTCCTGACCATTGGCCATGCTGGCTGTGACTAATGGGAGAGGAAGTCCAAAACATCTGGAGGGCACTAGATTGAGGAAGGCTGCTCTAAGAGGAATGTGTGTCCAATGAAGTCACGCAGGGATATCCCAGAGTTGTTCTTGGTTCTGCTTCCTGCAGTGCAGGGCTCGTGCCATGGTAGACACGAGAGGGAAGTTGTTACACGGAAATAATTACATGGAAATCATTGTACACAGGCTTTGTTTCCCCACAATGGGTGATAAAAGGCCCACCCGACACACACCCCGGTCGGTTGGTCGGTCTGCACCTCTCCCTCTCCTGCTTTGATGAACCAGGAAGAGAGGGAGGACCGGTTGCAAAGTACTTGGAGCGAGTGCACACCCACTGCACTGCTTGGGACAGCTCCCCGGTCTGGAACAAATGGGCCCTTCTCAGTGGGCAGAATATTTATTCCTACTTTTAGATTCATAGATCATAGAGTTGGAAGGAGCCTACAAGGCCATCAAGTCCAACCCCCTGCTCAATGCAGGAAACTAGAGGAGGGGTCTCCCGTCTAAGTAATAACCAGACCTGACCCTGCTTAGCTTTCCACACTCAGACAAGCTGAGCCAGCGTGAGCCAGAGGCCTGTTGGGTACTTTACAGCAGGGGTGGGCAGAAGGTAGGTTGTGATTTCCTGGTAGATCTCTGGGTGATTTGCAATAGATCCGCAAGGGTTTCCAACTCCCAACCGTTAACAGTAGTGACAAGGAAAACTCCTTGCCGCCCGCTCCCTTCTAAATTAGGTTGCTGGGATCAGAAAGCTTGGGGCTTTCTGATCGCAGGTTTGCCTGTGAAAGGAGCAGAATGCAAGCTGCAGTTCTAGTACTAAGAACGTGCTCTCGGAGGAGCCACCTTGTTCTGCAAATTCTAGATCCACTTTCTTGGGCCACTCTTTTGCACCTGGCTCTCTCGGGGTTCCGGTGAAAAACAAAGTAGATCTTGTAAGCCTAAAGTCTTCCCACCCACTGCTTTATGGAGTGACTGGAATATTGATTTCAGTATGCCTGATCAACAAGCCTGTGCCGATGGCTGCTAGTCTAAAGAATGGTACCAGGATCAATACAGGTGGCACATATTTTTTTTAAAAAACCCCATGGTTGCCTAATTTCTATGCCCACTGCTAATTGCTCTATTCAGGGCCATAGCCAGAAATGTTGCTGTGAGGGGGACTTAAGGTTACACGGAGAGGAGGGGGATTAAATGCAGTACAACCAAAGCATACAAGTACCGTACCTGATTAAAAGGTATTTAATTGGACTAAATATTAATACGATCAAATTTAATTTTATGCAGTTGACCAAAAAAGACCAATAAGGACCTAGTGTTTGTCGCGTATCCCTGTCATCTTGCAATCCTTGGCCAGGACACTGGAAGGGAGGAGCAGGCCAGCTTTGTAGTGAACAATTGGGCAGAATCCTGCCTGCTCAATTTTCTTTATATTGCTCCACAAGTAAAAGGACTAGAGACTTAGTTCTTTTTTTTAATGAAGGCTGATCATTCAGGGAAAGGGACTGGGATATCCCTGAAGGGCAGCAGCTCCTCCTCCTCTAGCGATGGCCCTGTTGATGCCTCCTTCACCTTGCAGGGCCAGTGGCTCTTCCAGATGTGTTGGACTACAACTCCCAGGATTCCTGATCATTGGCCATGTTGGCTGGGGCTGAAGGGAGCTGAGATCCAAAACATCTGGGGGGCACCAGGTTGAGGAAGGCTGTCTTATTGCATGGAGGGCAAAAATCATGTAGGAAGCCTCCACACCCACTCACCCCCTCACCAGCAGTTGCTGGAGATCTGGATTGGCTGCAGGGAGACTCACTACTACACAGTGGGTGCCTTTCATGTGATAGGAACTTGGAATTGTTACAGAGGTGAAGAACTAGATTCATAGAGTTGGAAGAGGCCTACAAGGCCATCGAGTCCAACCCCCTGCTCAATGCAGGAAACTAGAGGAGGGGTCTCCCATCCAAGTAATAACCAGGCCTGACCCTGCTTAGCTTTCCACACTCAGACAAGCTGAGCCAGCGTGAGCCACAGGGCAGGGATGCTGGTTTTGGTGGCTTCCCCACAGTAAGGGTAACATGTACACCAGGGGTGGGGAATGTGTGGCCCTCCCGATGTTGGTGGACTGCAACTCCCATCAGCTCCCGCCAGCACAGCCAATGGAGGGGGATGATGAGAGTTGTAGTCCAACAGCATCGAGAGGGCCGCATGTTCCCTATCCCCGATGTACATACGCCATGGCACTGCACTATGCTGTTGCCAGAGCTAGCTCCTGCCAAATTGGTGGAAAGGTCCTGGCAGCAAATTTGGGCAAGGGCAAGTCTGTGGCAGGGACGAGAATCCTGCTGAGTCCCCTTGCTGGTCAGATCAGAGAAGCTACCTGACCTGGAAGTTTTTCGAGAGGTCAGGGCCTTATTGCATGAGCTGCTCTAGCCTATTCTTCAAGCATCCTCCTTGTGAGTCTAGCTGGTTGCCTTACAGCTCCCTTCTTTGCCTTATCACTTCATATCCCTTGCTTCCTGTTCTCAAGCCCTGATAGGTGCAGAAGTAATTGAGCAACAGTGCAAAGCCTTTGGTGGGAGCATTTTGAAAAAGAGAATGAGCTGGATCCAGACTTAGCCATGCTTAGAGTAGACCAGGAGTAGGCAACGCATGCCTGTAGGCACCAATGCGCCCCTGGACACCTTTCTTGGCACTTGCCAAGGTGCTCTATCACTCCCCCACTTTTTAAAATCAATGCATTTTCTTATTGGCAGCTGGTATTGCTGTGAAATAGGTTTCTGTTGGTGCTTAAAGCTGTGGTTTCAAAGGATTTGTTCAGTGTGGGGCTCAGACCCCCCCTCTGCCTTGTACTCAGTCTTTGGGGCAGGTTACTTGTCCTTTACCACGCCTCCCATGGCAGCCATTTTGTGGTGGTGCCCAGGAGAATTTCTCAAATTGCCTAACATGCCCACGGCCCAAAAAGGTTGCCTAACCCTGGAGCAGACCATTGAAATCAATGGGACTCAAGTTAGGCATGACTAACCTGCCTCCCTGATGTCGGTGGGTCTACTCTATAAGTCTGGCTCCAACCCCTAATATATCCCCCTCATAAAGAACATATTCTAGTTTGGGTCAGGTTTTCTGTTGTGGTAGTAAATTCCTGTTACTAGTTTTCTTCTGGTCTGGCTGGCCAAAGGCTGCTAAGCAGCAGCCTAACCTTCAGAATTTGGGAGGTTTCCCACTACTCCCCCCCCCCTTCTACGAATGTTTTTTTTTTTTTTTTTAACCCCTTGCTAAGGTCTCCATCAGGAGCTCTGGCCTCTGGCTCTGTCCCAGCTACGTTACTATTTATATCTGCTTCTGGGTGTCCCACTGGACACTTTGATAAATTACCTTGCCTTATAACTTTCAGCCTATTGTAAAGGAAGCTATTCAGGCTGCTTGCTCCTTGAAGGGTTTCACAAGCTAGCGGGGGGGAAGGGGGGAGTGTGTGACAATGGGGGTCAGGAGGCCAGGGAGGGGCTCCAAAGCTGGGAAAGGCTACGTGCAGAGACTGGACTCAGGGGCACCATGCTAAAGGCCCGGATGAACTGCCCACAAGGACAGGACAGGATGAAGCTGCCCCTTGCTTCCCACCTTGGCGCTCTCCGTTCCCGTAGCTGGCAGACGTTCCTTGGCCAAGGGCTCCAGCAGCTGGCAATGGAAGCACTCCTTTGAACTGATAAAAGAGCCCATTGTGTGTGTCTCTATTGGGGTCACATTTCTCCAAATGGAATCTGAGCTTTAAAGAAGAAGAAGAAGAAGAAGAAGAAGCGTGGAGTGAAACAGTGATCGTTGTGGGCCAGGACAGATCTCAGAATGATGAGAGGGGCAAACAGGAGGGTGCAGGGAAACATATGGAAGAGTATTCCTCCACTGCCACCCCCAGACACAGAAGATCAGGGTGAATTCCCAGCAAATATGCTCTCTCCACTCTAACCATTAGACATGATGGCTTACTTCCAGTCGTTCTGGCACATAGTTTATCAAATGCAGCCCTGGTAGCCACATGCAGCCAGTCGCTACTGGACTAGGGGCTTCTTATGGGGCTGTGGCTCAGTGGCAGAGCAGCTGCTTTGCATGCAGAAGGTCCCAGGTTTGATCCCCGGCCAGCGGTGGCTGGTGCCCATTGGGACTGGTGGGGCGGAGAGCGGAGCCAAGGAGTTGCAGTTATCCACAGCAGCGACCCATTGTAGAGAAAAGGGAAACTAAGGAAAATTAACGTTGAGATCATGCCTGCAAAGCAGAGAATTGGGTTGGTCAGTGGGAGATCCACACAGCAACACAGAAGCACTCCTTCGGACCTGCATTTTTCTATTCCAGCAGCAATCCCCATTGCACGTAGAAGAGAAACTAAGACAAGTAACTTCAAGGTCATTCGTGCAAAGCAGGGGGGATTGATCTCTCTTTTACACACTCCCACTAATTTTCACTCTCATTTCCTTTTCTTACTTTAAGCACATGGGGACCAATCCAGATTGGCAGTGCCCCACCCGCGCAAAGCTACGAGCCGAGCCACCCCTGTCTCCAGCATCTCCAGGTAGGGAAGGAAAACCTCCTGCCTGAAACCCCGGAGAGCCATTGCTGCCAGTCAGTGTCGATAATACTGGGCTAGACGGACCAAGGGTCTGACTCCGTATAAGGCAGCTTCCTTCATTCCTTTGGTCCCATATAAATGAATGGTGCATTTGTTCTTTGACTTATAATGGAACAAGAGAAAGAATTGCAATCAGGGTAGGGGTGGAATGTGGGGAGGAAGGTCGAGGGTCATGTGCCTCACTGCTCCAGAATCTGGCATTTGTGGGTGGGGAAGTGCCCTTCCAATGGTTGAATCCAACGAGTGATGACAGTCTAACATAGCCTTCCCCAACCTGGCACCCTCCAGATGTTTTGGACTACAACATCCAACAGATTTGGAGGGCACCAGGTTGGGGAAGGCTGGTCTAACATTCTGGTGCGCCCAGTGCAAAACTGACATCAGTTCCCAAAAAGAATTTATGCTGATCTCATCCACAGAGGAAAGCCGCTTGCAGAAGACAACAGATCAGAAGACACCTGGATGTTATTTAGAATAGTAATAAGAAGAAAGGGGGGGGGGGGAGAGAAAGAAAACAAAAAAAGAGGCAAAGATCAGGCAAAGACACCCCAAACACCTTCCCCTCACTTTTTCACACTGTTTTGCTCTTGTTCACTGCCCCTCTCAACAAGGAATCACATAAACCAACATAATGATGCCACGGCACCATGTAGCCAATTGGATTTTGCTATATGATGACATCATGAAGCGAAATTAGAGTGAGGACAATCCTTTTTGCCTTCACTCTGAATGGGTGAACATGTTTGCCCCATTTCACAGGCACTAAATGTGAACTATTGCCTAAATGCGTGGGCATGTTTCATAGGAGGTAGAGTTTTCCATGAAAGAAACACACACATTCATTTAATGTCAGCCCTACCTGATAACAATGCAGTCAAATAAAGCCTCTAATGGCCCTACAACTGCTAAGCAGCACTGTCTAGTTTGGCTTCTACCAATTCTGTACCTAGGTGTGTGTTTGTTTTGTTAATCCAGTTAATCTCCACCCTTGCCAATAGCTCTTGAATTGTTTTGGGGGGCTTTCAGAGCTGAAAGGTAGAATATAAATATTTTGATAAAGTAAGGGCACAATCCTATGCATGTTTAGGCAGAAAAAAGTCCTACAACTCCCAGCATTCCCCAGGCAGTTGTTTAGACAGAAAAAAGTCCTACAACTCCCAGCATTCCCCAGCCAGCCATACTGGCTGGGGAATGCTGGGAGTTGTAGGACTTTTTTCTGTCTAAACAGGCATAGGATTGTGCCTTAAATAAATAAAAAGGGCCACCGAGTTCTCTGACTTACAAGGGAGCTTTGAGTTCTGTTGAATGCCCAAGACCGATTCAGATAACTGCCTGATATTTTTTTTAATTGTTTCAAAGGAAGAACTGCCCTTGTGTCTCTATCCCTGCCGAGTTCTGATAATCTGAGATTTTTGCACATGGCTGAAGTATTAATCTAATTAGTCTGCTGGGAACTTCTGTCATCACCATCTTAAGAATTAAACTGCACACAGGGCACAAATCCAAAATCCATGCCCTTTAAAACAGCTTTTCCTTCCTGCTGCCTTTATTGTCCCTGGCTGAATTTTAGTGCTTAAAGACTTTTAGCTTAGAAGAAAAGAAAAAAAAAGACAGGTGAAGTGCAAACAGTATAGATGTTCTAAAAACTTGTGGGTGGTATGGAAAGCTGAATAGAAACTGACTGGGTTCAGACAACATGATAACCCACACTCAGGGGTTGAGTATGGATAGTTGTTGAACCATGGGTTATCATGTTGTTTGAATCCAGCCAAGATAACAAACCTTGGTGAACAACCCACAGTTCACAACCCTACGAACAAACCATGGGTTCTCTCCATGGGTTGTTTGTGGTTAACAAGCCATGACTTGTTAGTGCAGCTGGGTTCAGACAACACAATGACCCAGGTTTCAACAACAACCCACAGTTCAATGACCACCCACACTCAACCCATACACAACCCTTGAGTGTGGTTTATTGTATCATCTGAACCCAGTCACTGTGTCCACTCTGTCTCGAAATACAAAAGCTTAGGTTCATCCAATGAACTCATGGACTGTAGGTTTAAGGCAAAGAAAGTACTTCTTCACACAAATGCCTTAATAACTTATGGAACTCATTGCCCCAGAATGTTGCAGTGATGGCCACTAGCATATATGGCTTTAAAAAAGTTTCAAGGAGCACGTATAGAGGTTAGGCATGAAGTACAATCTTCATTTTCAGAGCCACCGCTGTTTTATTTGTCAACATCCTTGTGGCACCTGGTTGGCCACTATTGGAGACAGAATGCTGAGTTAGATTGGTGTGACCCAGCATGGTAATTGTTCTAACATTAAAGCACCAACAATATGCCAGGTGCAGCACAGCAAGGATGGTCAGAAGACAGATTGGGCTCTACTGGTCAATCTCTGAGTGATCTGCAGTAGATGTGCAAGGGTTTCCGACTCCCAATTGTTTAACAATAATGACTGCTAAACGGCTCCTTTTCTCTTCCTAAATCAAGCTGCTTTAATTAAGAAAGCTTGGGAGAGAAAACCAGGAGGGGTCTTTTGTGTAAAAGAGGTGTGTAAGCTCATTTTCGGTAATGAAAACAAATGTCTGTAGTCCTAAACCACTATTTAGCACCTGGCTTTAGTCGCTGGACCTCAAAGTATGTCCTGGAAACTTGAAGTCTGCCCTCCTGTGCTGTACAGATCACAGAAGTGAAACAGCCCCTACCCAGTGGTACTTGCAATCTACATTGGTTGGGTGTAGTGAAAGCCAATGTGGTATAGTGGTTAGAGTGTTAGATTAGGACTTGGGAGAGCTGGGTTCTAGTCCCCACTCATAAGCAGTAAAGCTCACATGGCGTTGCTGCAATGGACCCATTGAGGCTGACTGTAGTTAAAAAGGCACTGTTTGAGATCCCCTACTAGCAGCCTTCCTTGCCTTGTAGGTGTGTGTGGGATGCCAAAAACTGCGCCTGTGGATGCATTTGGCTGCCTGTAATGGTGAGTGAGACATGCAGTCAATTAACCTTCCTCCTCTAGTTGATTTTGTTGTGGGGAGGGGTTAATCTAAAGTTGTATGTATAGGTTGTATCCAATGTGTGGTGTAGTGCTTAGAGCATGGCTAATGGCAAGGGATTCTGGGAGCTGTAGTCCAGCAACATCTGGGGACCCAAGGTAGGAGAGCCCTGGGTTAGAGACTAGGTCTCGGGCTCGGGAGACCCAGGTTCCAGTCCCCACTCAGCCATGAAGCTCACTGGGTGACTTTGGGCCAGTCACTGACTCTCAGCCTAAGCTGCCTCACAGGGTTGTTGTGAGGATAACATGGAGAGGTAGAGGAGGACCAGGTAAGCCATCTTGGGCTCTTTGCAAAAGGACAAATGGTGGGATATAAATGTAATAACAAATAAATAAACAATGCACTGCAGGATATAGTGGTGGAAGTAGCGGAGTCATTCCCAGGGCTGACTTTCCCATTAAGCAGAATGAGGCGGCTGCCTCAGGCAGCAGATGCTGTGGGATGGAGAGGAGCGGTGAGGTGTTGGGGGAGAGATGGTCCCATCAGCACCATTGAGGTCAGTTTTAATTGCCAGCCCAGTCAGCTTCTGCACGTGAAATGGGGAGTGTGGGGTGGGGGTGGGGATGCACTCTTGTGCCCGTGGCCTAGATGTTCCACCCTCTCCCTCTGTCCGCTCTAGGCAGAGGGAGGGACCCTGCTTCCCAACAGAAAGCAGAACAAATAAGAACGCTTGGGATGACCTCAAGAAGGCTGGTACAGACACTGTTCATCTCTTGATGATGACTCGCATGTGTCAGCAGGACATGTGATGTGCGAGAGGGAAGGGCCATAGTTCAATGGTAGAGCAGCTGCTTTGTATGCAGAAGGTGCCCATCTCCATGTAGGGCTAAGAAAGAATCCTGCCTGAAACCCTGGAGAGCCATTGCTGCCAGTCAGTGTGGACAATGCTGGCCTAGACGGACCCATGGTCTGACTCGGTATAAGGCAGCTTCCTATGTGATGCCACAGATAGGACTTCAGTATGCCCCGCACCCCATGTCACACATCACATCAAAGGCAATTCTTTTCAGTGGGATCAGTCCACATCATGGAGCTGCAGCAGGTCATCCAGTGCTAAATAATAATCAAAGGATGCGCTTGGATGAGTTAACCAGCCCTCCCGTGACCTTGCGTGTACCTAACACCATTTGCCTTTTGTTCTGATCATGAATGTAACAAAACCTGCGGTCCATTTGTCTTGGGGTGGCTGTGTGTGTGTGTGTGTGTGTTGAACCTACCAGGCTGAGGCTCAGCAGGACACTCCCCCCGGGGCTCATTGCAATCTATTTTGGCCTCTGTCGCGTGTTTGGGCCAGCTTCCTGCCCTCAAGACAATAGCCTGGGGAGGCGGGGGGGGGGGAGAGGGACGAAGACGACACCCAGGTCCAGGTCCAGGTCCAACAACACCCCACGCCCCGCCATCACCCTGGCAGGCTGGGAGCTGCCAGCTGGACAGCGGCCAAGGCTAATCCTCGGAGGCCCATCCAAAACACAGGAACCCATCCGGGAGTGATCCTCCCCGCAAACAATGAGAGGCTGAGAGGGAGCTCCCTGCGGTGGGATTACGGCTGACAGGACGTGCGGAGCCAGCAGGCCAGGCGGCCAGCCGCCGAGATAAGACGCCACTGGGAACAATCGAAGGAATTGGACGGCTGCGCTCTGGAGTGAGCACCACCCAGACTTTGAAGAATGGGTTCTCGGGGGCTGCTGCGGCAGCAGGCTGTGGCCGGAGCTGACTAGTCTAGAGAGAGGCCAAAGAAGGCGGGGCTGTGGCAAGAAGGCCGCACCTAGGCAGCTACACAGAGCAGCGCTGCGCAGGGGACCTCACTGGCAGGGGAGGGGGGGCGGATGCGCAGCTCTTTGGGACCCAAGTTTCACCGAAGGGTGAGAAGGAACGTGGAGGAGGAACATTCACAGGTTTGATGGAGGGGCATTCAAAGGTTTGATCCTTTACCAGTACCCTCTGAAGTGGTGCAGACCAGCAAGAGCTGAGGCCAGCTTTCCCCAACCTGGTTACCTTCCACATTCAGGGCCAGTGTCCAGGGTTGGCATGGCTGGGCACCTGCCAAGCGCCCACACCCCAGCGGGGGCCCGTTGACAAGAACCCCCTGGACTTGCTCCTCCTCTTCACCCTTGCAACCTGCTTGTTCACCTGCCTCTCGCTCTGGCCCAGACAGTGGTGGGGGGTGGTGAAAAGGAGCAGCAGCTGGATGCCACTGCCTCCATGCTCCCTAGTTCTCTGCCTGTCAAGGAAGCGAGTGGTAGCAATGATGAGAAGGAGGATGAGGAGCCAGAGCAGCTGGTGACAATGGCAGTGGGAAGGCAGACTCACTGAGGGAGGGGCCCCACGGAGGGTGTCTTGCCTGAGGGCCCACAAAAACTTAGAGCCAGCACTGCCCAGAGGTTTTGGACTTCAGCTCCCATCAGCCCCAGCCAGCATGGTCAATGGTCAGGAATTCTGTGAGTTGTAGTCCAAAACATCGGGAGTGCGCCATGTTGGGAAAAGGCTGGCTAAGGCTGTGTAAATCTGCTGATATTTGAAGCTTGCTTGGCTCTTCAGGACCAGCCCACATACTGAATTAGTTTGTAGATTCTATGCATGGTGGGGTACAGGAGTCAGCCTTGGACTTTGACATGGCGTTCCCCACACTGTTTCTATGGGTGTGTGTGTGTGTGTGTGTGTGTGAACTGGTCTGAGGCACGTAAGAGCCAAAGGACTGCCCTGCAGGATCAGACCAAATAGATCCACCTAGTCCAGTGTTCTGTTTTCAATATTGGCCACAGCTAGATGCCTCTGGGAAGTGCACAGCTGGCCATGAAAGCAACAGCCCCCCCCCACACTGTTGGTCCCCAACAGTGGAACTGCAGCCATGCGCTTTCCAGGATACTCCAACAACAGTCAAGTCAACATTCCATGGCCACTGAGCATGCTCAGTCCTCATCAGGCAGGGTGTGTGCGTGCACGCGCGCACGTGTGTGTTTTCTAAATAGTTTTTGTACTTCTGCAAAACTTGGGAGTTCCCCCATGCCTGCTGATACCTCCCTTTCGGCTGTGGGTGGTGCTGTTTTG
This sequence comes from Shinisaurus crocodilurus, assembly GCA_021292165.1. NCBI lineage: Eukaryota > Metazoa > Chordata > Lepidosauria > Squamata > Shinisauridae > Shinisaurus > Shinisaurus crocodilurus. Next base: position 28,646,320 of record CM037881.1, read on the forward strand.
GCTACATAAGCAACGACACTCACCTGTGAACTTTGGAAATAGAGGGAATGAAGCTGCATTTGTACATGAAGGTTACCTTTAGCTATCATGGCTTAGAGCTATTGATAAAATAAAATTATCCTCCATGAATTTGCCTGATCCCTTAAAAAAAGCCACCTAAGTTTTTTGGGGGGTTGAGTGGGTGGCATATTGAAGTAGTGAATTCCATAAGTAATTACAGTAATACCTTGGATTACAAGTAACTTGGTTTGAGAGCATTTTGCAAGACAAGCAAAAATTTTAATATTTATTTAATTTTTTTTGACTTGGTATACAAGCGTCGTCTTGCAATACAAGTACTGTAGTACAGCTTAAATTAAAAATCTCTGTACAAATTTTTTTGGGGTGGGTTCGTTTTGATATAAGAGTGTTTTGGATTACAAGCACGTTTCCGGAACGAATTATGCTCTCAATCCAAGGCATGACTGTATGTATTGTAGGAATAAATACTTATGTATGGAACCTGCTGCCAATCAATTTAAATCAGCCTTCCTCAACCTGGTGCCCTCTAGATGCATTGGACTACAACTACCATAATTCCCAGCCAGCATAGCCAATGATTTAAATTATTAACCCTGAGTTCTAGTATTATTATGTGTGGCAGGGCAGGGGGGCAGGGAAGGAAATTCTTTATTTTCTTTCTCCATACAGTTTATCAGATTGTATCTTGTACCTTCTATCATGTCCCCTGTCAGTTGTCTTTAGTATCAGAGGTATATAACCTCTGTACATGGAGGTTCAGTTCCAAGTTATCTTGGCTAACCTCCATGATTTTGTTTTTAAAATAGTACTTTAAACCAGCAGACATGTGGCAATGAATCCCATAGACTAATTGTGCTGTTTATGAAGATATTCTTTCCAAACTGAGTGTGGGACAGAGGAGAGGCCAATATGGTGCCAAGTTGTCAGAATATGAAGACAGATTTTCACATGTGCCTCTCTCCTGCTATTTCAGTGCATGGTTTGGATCCAGAGTTATGCTGGGTCAACTGCGCTAGCAGAAGTGGAGTTCCCTGCCCCTCCAGCCCCCTGAAAATGCTACACAGAGAATCAGGAGACCCCGCTGAATGGGGTGAACTGTGGTGTGGGAAGGAGGGGGGGAATCTCCCAAAATCAGGCAGAGGAGGGACTTTCCTCTTTCAGAAGGCAGATCCTGGATCCAACCCAACCTGTGAAAGTTAGAAATGCAACTTTACAGGTGCTTGTGTCAGTTTTTCAAACCACCTGATGGCCATGCAAAAAGACAGTTTTACAATTGCATTTCAACCTTCCTGCATTTTTGAGACACCTGTGAAAAGATGCGTCTATCTATCTGAAGTGCATTTTAAGTCCCTCACCCACCATTTCCCCCATGAAGTTGTACACATCTAGGAAACCCCCTTCTCCACATTTTAATTTTTCCTCCCTCTGCCAAAGTGTGGCAGGGAAACTGTGAAGACACTTTTTCTCCACAGAAACCTTGTCACTTTCACCAGCTGCAGTTTCCTACACTTCCACTTCTCTGTGGTGAAACTAACAAAGTAGGGGAAGTCCTTGTCAATTTTCTCTGCTGATATCCCTCACTCTTCTTTCTGTTTCTTTGGTGAAATTGACAAGGATTTCTTCCCCCATGAGTTTCAACAGAGAGCAAAAGGGGCAGGACAGAGTAACTGGGTGGAATGTGAAGGAAACAGTGCCTTTTAAGGTTTTAAGTGCCTTTTAAAAAACAATCATGGAGGTTAGCCATTATAATTCAGAACTGAACTTCCATGTACAGAGGTTGTATACCTGATTACCAACGACAACAGACAGGGGACATGATAGAAGGTTACAGATACTTTAAAAAATATTATTTATTTCTTAGCCACCTTTCAAGATTGCATTCTTCCCAAGGTATCTTACAATGTAAACAGGGCCGGCGCTACCGCTAGGCAGACCCAGGCGGCTGCCTAGGGCGTGTGGCGGAAGAGGGCGCAGCGTTTCTGCGCCCCTTCCTCTCCTCCGGCGCGCTCCTGCCCCGCCTGTCGCCTCCGCCGCGCCTCCCCGCCCGCCCTGCCAGCCGCCGCCGCCACTGCACCTCCCCCCCGCACGCGCGCGCCTGCCCGCCCGCCAGCCACCTACCTACCTTCCCGTCGTTTCTGGAGCCCCGCCGGCGTTGTTTTGGCGGGAGGAGGAACCAGGGCAACAGGGCTTAAACAGCCCTGTTGCCCTGGTTTCCCCAGCAAAAAAAAAAAAGCAGTGGGGGTCCCGTCGCGTCGGAGGAGGAGGAGGAGGAGGAGGAGGCGGCAGCAGCGGCGGCGGCAGCGGCGGCGGCGGCAGCAGCAGCAGCAGCAGCAGCCAGCAGTGGGGGCGGGGGGAAGGTAGGTGGTGGGGGGGCAGCAGCGGCGTGGGGGGGTTGCAGAGCAGGGCTGCTTTGCTCCGGAGCCCCCCCCACGGCACGAGAGGGGGGGTGCTAAATATAATTTGGCCTAGGGCGCCAAACAGCCCTGCACCGTTCCTGAATGTAAAACATACATTTCTGTTTCGGTATACCAAGTTCATAAAATCATCAGTTAATTTAAAAAAAATTTTTTTTTTTAATGAACCTTTAACAAAAGCAGCACACACACACACACACACACACACACTAAATTAAAGGCCAAAGAAAACAAATCTGTTTTACAGAGCTTTTCTACATGAGGCTGTTACTCTGCTGTATCTGTTTTTGGTTTCATCGCAGAATTGAGATCTGAGCACTACATGAGGAGCGTTTTCTTTCCTGCTTTTCTGCTACAAAACCTCTAGGTGGCACTGTGGAATAACGGTATAACACACAAATGCATAAGGGAAATAATGCTTTCTTTTGCTTTCATGATTAAATACCACATTTTCCCTGCTCTAAAAAAAAAAGCTTGCTGAAAGTGCTGGTTAGAGAAAGAGCAAAACTGGAGGGTCACGGTGTCATTTAAAGCACCCATAAACAACAGTGAGTAGAGAATGACTAGCGCATGATAAATGCCCGGTGTAGAAAAGCCCACAAATGCTGTTAACAACAGATGGAACCAGCCATACATCTCTTGAGAGGGAGTTCCATAGGGCAAGGGGCTGCATTCTTTCAGAGCAGTATGGGACAGCTTCTGCGGCAGGCAGGTGGGGGACTATCTTATCCTGCATTAACTGGAGGTGGCATGCTGACTTTTAAAGCAGGAACAGCATAACTTGTGAATGCTGGTAGTACATGCTAACTGAAATAAGGCTAGATTAATAATTAAAGTAATAATTAAAGCACCTTGTGTGATTTCAGCTGTAGACTGCTGGGGGGGGGGAATAGATGTGCATCCAACCCCATTTGAACAGTTCACAGTTGCTGTTGGTAAATATGAAAAAGGAACGATAAAGCAGTGTGAGATGCAATAAATATGAGATGCTTCTTTAATACCCAAAGGCTAGCAGTGCATCTTCTACTACCCCCCCCCCTTTCATCACCATACCCACTAAAAGGCCTTGTGGGAAAGGCTAGAGCTTGGGAGTGTGATGGCGCCACTGCCTGGTGCCGTTTAGCTGTTCTGTCTGGGCCCCTGCCTGGCTCCTGTTGGACCTCAGCAGCTTCCCAATGCTGTGTGCCCTCAGCTTGCACCCAAGGAAATAATACTTTCTGTGTTTGGTATAGAGGAGCTGAGAGGGTGGTGGGGACAGAAAACCTGGGGACAGCCAGTGCTGAGCTGGGACTATGGGCTGCCCAAAGAAGCATTTATTTTGATAGCAGCTCTTGGCCCAAGATGCTGTTTCAATGAGAAAATTCTGTTTATAGAAAGGGATTTGCTCCAGAGCAGGTTACGCAAAGGCCAGTCTACCCTGAAGGAAACAAAACAAGTTTGCAGGGGTAAACGCAGGGACTCAGGTTAAACACGCTGCCAAGAGAGGTGGGCTCAAGGCTTCTGGTAGGTTCTGAGTCGAATACTATTAACAAACTGCAAGATCTCTTGCAGAAAATGAAAAGGCCATTCTTTATTTTACAGAGTATGTTCAAAATCGCCTATCATGGATCATATACCTTTCCTACATTTGTTTTACCGCCCTATTTATTGTTGTTTGCTGCTGTTGTTTCAATTTATGAGTTGCCGTATAGCTGAAGCTCTCAGGGCGACATACATAATAAAAGCAAAACCAATGATAAAACCAATAATAAAGCATATTAAAAGGTATTGTTTTAAAAGCAGCAACAGAAACTCAGTATTTAAACGAGATAAATAACTGAGCAGCTAGAAACATAGAAAAGTTTATTTTAAAATGCATCATTAAACAGATTATACTACTTAGTTCAGGTTAATGATTTGGCATAAAAGGGTGTGAACTTGCTCATGTGGCATTCGGGTTGTGTGCTGACTTCAGGTCCCGAGGGGTCCTTGGGCAAGAAACCCTAAGAGCTCACCCATTGCCCCTCTTCAGTTAGCACTGTAAAAGAAACCAAGTGAGAATGATTAAATGGTCATACTCATGCATCTGGCAACATAGGAACAGGGGAAGGCACCTTACACTGAGTCAGACCCTTGGTCCATCTAGCCCAGTATTGCCGACACCGATTGCCAGAAATGGCCGTTCAGGGTTTCAGGCAGGATTCTTTCCTAGTTCTAGCTGGAGATGCCAGGGATCGAACCTGGGACCTTCTGCATGCAAAGCAGGTGCTCTATCACACTGAACTATGGCCCTCCCGACAAAGTGGGCTCTGGCCCACCAAAGCTTATTCCGTAATATATATTTCTTTGCCTTTAAGGTGCCTCAAAACTCACTGTTGTTACACAGTGGTTTGGAAATGACGATTCATTGTTCCCAGCCCTCTTAAGATCATATATGCGTTTATGGAGATGTGCCCTTTTTGATAAATGACTTGCATTTGCATGCAAATGTTAGAATCTCTTGGATTTATTGGCAAGATCCCCTTTACCTGTAATTGGCCACCAAACACAGTCCTCAAAGTGATCAAATGGCATGTTAATAAGTCAAAAGTCCTGCTAGCTGTGAGAAGATCAATGCATCATAGAACAATGCATAGGGTGGGTGGATATTTTGTGCCTGTTGCCATGTTGCCCCTGTGCCTGGAACAGCCTCCATGTTCATTCTCTAGCCAATCCATGTACCTTACCATATTCCCCATAGAATAAATTTCCATAGACCCATAAAGCCTGTGAGCTTAGGCTAGGAGCTACTGACCAACCTAAGGTCACCTAAGGAGCTTCATGGCTGAATGGTGATTTTAACTTGCTTCTCCCTGATTCTGGTCTGGTACTCTTAAGCCAGGAGTGTTGAACCCTTTTCAGCCCAAGGGCCGAATTCCATTTCATATAAGCTTTCCAGAGCCTTATATCAGTGGTGGGTGAGGCCAAAGGCATAAGGGGTGGGGCCCAAAATACCCAAAATACAACCTATTTTATTTACAAGATTTATATACCGCTCCATATTCCGGTATGGGGATTTTGGAGCGGTGAAGAATAAAAGATAAAACAGATAAAAGCATAAAACAATACGTTAAAATCGTATGTTGATCACTTTGAGGGCTGTGTTTGGTGGCCAGTTTTAGTTTAAAGCTCTTACTGCTAGTAATTAAACCTTAAGAGAGGGACTTCAACATTTTAGAATGTGGGGGAAAGAACTGCACAAAATCTGGAAAACCACCAAACAATTGGTGGTTGGGGAAAGGGGCGTGGCCATCTGGGGATCCCCAGAGGGCCAGACTGGGCTGCCAGGCCTGAGGTTCTACACCCCGGCTCTAAGTGCTGCTCCAGGCTTCCCTACTCCCCCCCCCCCCATTTGCTGCACTCTGGTCCAATCTGCTGCAGAGTTATCAAAGTGGAAAAGAAAAGCCTGTTGTTATGAGAAAGTGCTGACAGGCAGTGGTGAAGTCAGTGAATATCTCAGCACCATGCTAGCAGTGAATGCTAACTGGCTAGCATGGGTGTGTGATTGCTAACTGGCTAGCAGCCCCCACTGACAGCAGCTTGGACTGTGGGCTGCTAGTCAATCAGCAACCACATACATGCATGGTTTCTGAGAAACCCACTGCCTCCAGTGCTGTCTCTTGATGGTTGCCAATAAGAGAGTGCTTTACTCTTTCCCTTTGATTGTCCCACAGCATCAACCAGCAATTCCTGCCAGTGAACTGCTTCGCTGCCATCACTGCACACGTAGCTTAGCACACTCACTAACAGTGGTTTGCCAGATGCCCCAAGGAAGCTCAGAAGCAGAGAAAGATCGCGGTGAGAGGACATCCCAGTGGTTTGTCCCTATCACCCAGTGATCTTACGTATCCCACCTCTCATCATGCCTGTTCCATTCCTGTCTGATATCAGTTTTTGAGGAATCTATTTTCCATGGATTTATCTTCTCCTTCTAAAAAAGCGATATGCTAGTTGTTATCGCAACATCCTGTGGCAATGAATTCCATAAGTTAATGACATATTGTGCGAAGGCGTAACGTAACTTCCTTTGTTCTGTCCTGACCCCTGCTAAGAGCTATTGTTGTGCAGCCATGGAGAGTGGGATGGACTCTTGGACTACAGGGAATTTGGGTTGGTATATCTGCTGAAGCTCATCGGGAGGCCTTGGGCAAATCTCTAGTACAGTACAAGCTACTTCACAGGTCGATTGTGAAGAAAAAATGGGAGAGCTTGACAGTCTTGAAGAAGGAGGGCAGGATACAAACCTGATGCATAAATAAAATACCGCTTAGCATTTCAGTCAGATGATCCTGAGTTCTAGTCTTTTCAAAGGAAATAATTTCTCTCCATCCACACTTTTGACGACAGCATTCATTTATACTTCTCAGGGCATAACTAGAAGGGGCATGGGAGATCCTAATTGCTTTTTGTTTTAATGTTGCTTAAACACAGCCATGTGAGCCCCTGATGTAGATTAGAGCCATGATGGTGTGTGTGTGTGTGTGTGTGTGTGTGTGTGTGTGAACACTTCCCCTGTGTCATTTCCCTGATTTAACCTCCCCCTCCAAAATGTCTATTAGCCATGGACTGACTGGGTTCAGACAACATGATAACCCACTCTCAAGGGTTGTGTATGGCTTGAGTGTGAGTTGTCGTTGAACCATGTGCTGTTGTTGCAACATGGGTTATTGTGTTGTCTGAACCCAGCTGTGCTAACAAGCCATGGCTTGTTAACCACGAACAACCCATGAAGAGAACCCATGGTTTGTTGTTGGGTTGTGAACTGTGGGTTGCTCACCATGGCTTGTTAGCGTGGCTGGGTTCTGACAACACGATAACTCACGTTTCAACAACAATCCATGGTTCAACAACAACCCACAGTCAACCCATACTCAACCCTTCAGTGTGGGTTGCCGTGTCTGAACCCATTTGCTGTCCTTTCCCCTCTGCATAGGTTGGGTGCATAACCTGGTCCCAATTTGGGCTCCCGAGGTTCCCCAGATGGCTACGCCCCCTTCCTCAGCCCCACCCCTCCCCCTTTCTCCCAACTACTGATTGTTTGGTGTTTCCCAGGCTTTTCTGCAGTCCCCCCCCCCCATTCTAAAAGGATTGAAATGTTTCTCCGAAGGCTGTTATTGGCAGTAAGAGCTTTAAGCTAAAATATACTGGTATTTTGGCCCTGCCCCTTTTGCTTTCAGCCCCGCCCACCACTAGAATGCAGCCCTCCCCCAGCTCCTCCGAAGTAGAATTCAGCCTTTGGGCTGAAAGAGGTTCTGCACTACTGTCATAGGTAATAGTAGCTTTGAGAGGTGATTTGGACTGGAGCCAAGCTGTGGGTGGAAAGGCTTAACCCACCCACCCCAATCCTCAATATCATGGCTTGGATCCACATTGGGCCACTTTACTGCTGGCTTTAAAAGGGGCCAGGGAGAGATCAGATCATGGATCTCCCATCTTGCATCTCATTTAGCCCTCAAAGCCTATTGAAATATTACACTACCCATATGGAGGCTGCTAAAAACACTTTTTTTTTGTGGGGAGGGCATTCCACATGGGAGCCATAATGTTGGACATCCACTTGTTAATGTTGGACATCCATTTGTTATATGCATGGCTTGCTCAGTGGAGATTCTCCATGCATATGCCTACCACTGCTAGAAATATGTAGTAGCGGCATGGTTTCCCTACAAGTGGCCACAGAAGTGCAATACGTGGGTATCGAAAATAATTTAATACATGCTGGCAAATTAGATAAGACACTCAAGGTCTAAAGACAGAAACTGTCTTGAGCAGGACTGCACATTAGTGATCCACCCAGCCGAATGCATGTATGGAGGCTTGCTAAGCGCATGAGATATAAGCCCCGTTTTTGTAGTCCAAGGACTGCAGGAGGCAAGACTAGGAGACTTATCAAGTCCATGGCTGGCTGCCACCCACAGCCCGTGAGCTACATTCATCTTGGTGTGTCACAAGGTGTTGAAGACCTAAATTTAGAATGATGTTTATATCCCCTGATGAGGAGGGCTGTGGCTTAGTGTGACAGAGCAGCTGCTTTGCATGCAGAAGGTCCCAGGTTCGATCCCTGGCATCTCCAGGTAGGGCTGGGAAAGACACCCTGTCTGAAACTGTGGAGAGGCCCTGCCAGTCAGTGTTGGCACTGCTGGGCTAGATGGACCCATGGCTCTGAGGCCTTCCGTGTGAGCCAGTTCATCACAGAAGAACTGCATTGCCTTGATGGAGGGGCCGTGGCTCAGTGGTGGAGCACATACTCAGCGTGCAGAAGCTCCCAGGTCCAGTCTTCAGTGTCTCCAGGTAGGGCTAGGAAAGAATCCTGCCTGAAACCCTGGAGAGCCATTGCTGCCAGTCAGTGTTGGCAATACTGGGCTAGATGGACCCATGGTCTGACTCAGTATAAGGCAGCTTCCTAGGTTCCTAAACTCAAAATGTGGCATCAGGATTTGACATCTTTGTGGTGCTCGATTGAATTTACAGTAATACCTTGGATTGAGAGCATAATTCGTTCCGGAAATGTGCTTGTAATCCAAAACACTCTTATATCAAAGCGAGTCTCTGGTGGGTGTGAGCAGGGCCAATTTCGGCATGCTATGCCCGCTCGAGGTGAGCAGTTACATCCCTACGTGACTACTTGTCTTGCAAGACCTTGCTCGTTTATCAAGTCAAATTTAAAAATTTTTTTTGCTTGTCTTGCAAAATGCTCTCAGACCAAGTTACTTGCAATCCAAGGTATTACTGTATGTTGCTATGACTCACGAGGGGTATAATATTTGAACTGGCCCTTGACTTTTTTTTTTCTGTGTTAAAACAGACCAAAAATAAAATAAAATCCAACTCTTTCATAAGAACAGGAGCCAAGGAAAATGCAAGGAAAACAAGGGGACCACTTAATATATTGTTCCAGCTAGGGAAGTACCTAATAATCAGGGACAGGGGCAAGGTGTCTAGAGGCGAGTGAGCTGACTCAGAGGGCACAGAGGGTGGCCCTGGTGCCCTGCATTTGACCCTTAGCACCCTGAGCTTCCTCCCTCTTCCTGCCCAGACCCCATTCTGCTTCCCAGAGGGAGGAGAATCCCAGCCACCCAAGCCTTGTGATTGGCCAGGAAAATCGAGCCCAGCCAGGAATAAAAGGTGACAGACTGTGAGCATCCTGCCCGCCTGCCTGCCTGCAGCCCTCAGTATGAGCAGCTTGGCCTTGTACCGTGGCATCTACACTGAGGAGTGCTTCCAGCAGGGCTACGGGGCACCGCCAGAGCCAGAAAGCAGCCTGGCAGGGATGCTGAAGGGCAAGCTGGCCCGAGGTTGCCGGTGCTCCAGGGCTGCCGCCCTGCACTTACTTCGAAAGAGGTTGCCTGTCATGAGCTGGCTGCCCAGGTACCAGCCCAAGAAGTGGCTGCTGGGTGACGTGGTTGCAGGGCTAACCGTGGGCATTGTACACATCCCACAAGGTGAGTGTGTGTGTGTGTGTGTGTGAGAGAGAGAAGGGGGGGGACGACGACAAAGCTGCACGGAATGCCAGTCTTGATCTTAAAAGACATATTGCACCGCAAAAGGCTGAAGAGGAACATTATGCAGGGAAGCCAGGTATTTTCTTCTACTTCTTCTTCTGGGCATACCTTTGCTGCAGAATTTACAGTGCTGGTCATCCTTCCCCTTCTGGAAGCCTCTACTGTGCTAGGCAGCAAAAAAAGGGGATTCTTTGGAAAATTGGGGGAAGGGGCAAATGTCACAGCTAGGCATCACCCCTGCCTGCTCCACGTGTGTCCATCTCTTTATCTATAATCTCTCTCCTCCCCCTAAGTCTCCCAAGATCTCTGATCCTCACAGGTTTTTCTTTTATCCCCTTCCTCCAAGTTTTAGCTACCTCATTTCTGCTTTCCACCTGCAACATCTCCAGAAATTCTGATCTTTGTCTTTCTCCTTGTTCCCCAAATCAGGGTCTGATAGATGCTGTTTTCGATGTCTGCCTTCCCCCATTCTTTCCCCCTAGCCTAGGTTATGCCTGCCTGGTCCCAGGCACACCCTTCAGAGGCTTGCCCCCTACCCTTCTCCCTTGTCGTTCCAACCTCTGCTCCTCCAAACCAAGCACCCCTCTTTTATACCCCCCTCTTTTTGTCTACATACTTTTAAGATCCTTGAGCAGTTTGCTAGCTTCCTTTTGAATACTCCACAGGCACTTGTCCAGCTTTCTAAGACTGCGATCCTGTGCACACCTACCTGGGAGAAAGCCCCATTGGGACACTGTGGAGCTTACTTCTAAGTAAACATGCACAGGGTTGGGCAGTCTGGCTTGCACCAGGAACTGTTCCCTCTGCTCTCCTTGGTTCTATTGCTGGGGCAGGGAGGCTGCAGCTACGTGGTGGAATAGAGGAGGAGGAGAAAAACCTCAGCTCCTGGATGTCTTTCTTCCCTGGAGGCCCCAGGCTGGAATCATGCCCTGTCCGGCCCTCGTTAAGGTGGAGCTTCTTTTCCTCCATCGCCACCTCAGCCTTAGGCAGCTGGGGTTAATGGAGCATGCATGCATGCATCCATCTGTGAGCTCCTGGCCAGGGCTGTTGTTGCATATCCTCCTCGGCCTTTTGATCCAGGAAAAGGAAACATCCAGTGGGGTAGGTCTTCTCCCGCCCCCCAACCAAAAAAAGAGGACTGGAGATAATCATATCAAATGTCTAGCTGTCTGAGAGCCCATTTTCATGTTGAGACTGCACTTTCAAAATCCTGCAGGGTTTGTTTGTTTTTTAAAAAAACTTTTAAGAGGGGCGGCTGTGTGATAGCCCGTTGCAGCAAAAACAACACAGAGTCTCTTGTGACGCCTTCAAGGCTTAACAGGTTTATTGTAGCATAGGCTTTCCTGGACTAGAGTCCACTTCATCAGATGCAGGATGAAACAAGTGTGCCCTGCAGCTGTTGGAGTGGGTTCTAGCCCACGAAAGCTTCTATCCTATAGAAAGAGGGTCAGTGTGGGGTAGTGGTTAGAGTGTTGGACTGGGACTCTGGAGATCTGGGTTTTACCGTTCTAGTTCCCGCTCGGCCATGAAGCTCTCTGGATGATTTTGGGCCAGTCACTGACTCTCAGCCTAACCCGCCTCACAGGGTTGTTATTGTGAGGATAAAATGGAGAGCAGGATTATGTAAGCTGCCTTGGGTTCTTTGCAGGAAAAAAAGGCAGGATATAAATCTAATAAATAAATCTCTAAGGTGCCATGAGGCTATGCAGATTTTTTTTGTTTTTTTTAAATTTGTCACGCAAAATGTCACCAGAAACAGTAACATTTTTTCAGAACAACACATTTCAGAAGCATACTAGTAGCAATATGAGATACAGTTGCTTCCAAGGTGCTTTGCCCCCCCCCCCGCTTTCCCTGAGCATAAAATGCCTGACTCTTATAAGCCTCATGGGGACCAGCCTCATGGGGACCGTGTGCTAAGGCCTCCGATGGTTGGTAGCCAGATCAGGGGTACTGAACCACTTTCAGCCTGAGGGCCAAATTCCGTTTCAGAGGAGCTCTTGGGGGCCACATTCCAGCAGTGGGCAGGGCTGAAGGCAAAGGGGGTGGGGCCCAAACTGCCCCCCCCCCTAATGACAGCATATTTTAGCTTAAATCTGCTTCTGCATTAACTAAGCTTAAGGAGAAGCATTTCAAGCTTTTAGAATAGAGGGGGAGAAAACTGCACAAAAGCTGGGAAACTACCAAACAATCTGTGGTTGGCAGGGGGGGGGCGGGCGGCGAGAAGCAGGAATGACCTGGTGATGTGGGAAGTGGCCATAGCCATCTGAGGAATCCAGGAGGAACAGATTGGGACCCCTAGCTGGATTTGGCCCTTGAGCCTGCGCTTCACAGAATCATAGAAAAGTAGAGTTGGAAGGGGCCTGCAAGGCCATCGATTCCAACCCCCTGCTCAATGCAGGGATCCAGGTCAAAGCATCCCTGACAGATGGCCGTCCAGCTGCACCTTGAATGCCTCCAGAGTGGGAGAGCCCACCACCTCCCTAGGTAGTTGGTTCCATTGTCTTATTGGCATTGCTCTAACAGTCAGGAAATTTTTCCTGATGTTTAGGTGGAATCTGGGTTCCTGTAACTTGAGCCCATTATTCCGTGTCCTGCAAACTGGGATGATCGAGAAGAGATCCTGGCCCTCCTCTGTGTGACAACCCTTCAAGTACTGGAAGAGTGCTATCATATCTCCCCTCAGTCTCCTCTTCTGAAGGCTAAACATGCCCAGTTCTTTCAGTCTCTCCTCATAGGGCCTTGTTTCCAGTCCCTTTATCATCCTTGTTGCCCTTCTCTGAACCCTCTCCAGTTTGTCTACATCCTTCTTAAAGTGTGGTGCCCAGAACTGGATGCAGTACTCAAGATGAGGCCTAACCAGTGCTGAGTAAAGGGGAATTATCACCACGCGATTTGGAAGCTATACTTCTATTAATACAGCCCAAAATTGCATTTGCCTTCTTTGCAGCCACATCACATTGCTGGCTCATATTCAGTTTGTGATCTACCACAATTCCAAGATCCTTCTCACTTGTAGTATTGTTGAGCCAAGTGTCCCCCATTCTGTAACTCTCCCTTTGCCACTTGGGCCAAAAAGGCTATGTCGCCACATACCTTGGGTGGGCCTCCTTCCCCTCCTTCCCCACCTTCCCCTAGGTCAGCTGCCTCCTCTGCTTCCTCCCCGCACCCCTTATCCTCGGGACACAGTGCTGGGGAACGGGATGGGGGAGGTTCCACGATGCTGCCAGGACAGGAGCAGGAGTGGCACCACACACAGGCATCTTAGCAGGGGCGGTGCCAGGTACTGAAAAGATCCGGGGCTCAGGCTCACAGAACAACAACAACAACAACAAAAAGCACAAGTTTGCATATTCTAATTTACACATGCTCTAAAGCCTCTCTCTCTGTGTGTGTCTTTAAAGGACCCTGTCTCTGAAGGATACCCCTATTTGTAAAAAAGGATGTATGGACAGGGAAGAGGAGGGCATTTGATTTCAGAAAAAAACCTCAGGCAGAAAGATTCAAGGGTGGGTGGGGGGAGCAGGAGGCAAAGCACATGTAGACAAAAAGCCAGCTCATCCAGAGGGATCAGATGCAACAGAGATCATCAGGGCCCTCTGTACTTTTATTTCAGCAAGTGCCCATGGACAGACGGCAGGGTGGTGGGGCAGAGGGCCTTCCAGAGATTCAGGGCTCCAAATGAAAGATTTGGAGCTCCAGCCCTAGTGGGCCACTCCCTAATATGCCTCTGCATCTTAAGAGTAATTTTCCTAAGGTGGTGCCTCCATAGACAAGTTGGTGCTATCCTAGAGCAGCAACTGCTTCAGGAAAGTGGCATCGAATGGCCATGCCCAGCACTATCTTGAAGGCGATCCAATGTGTTTCATGAGGTAAGGGCTACCCCTTTGTAGATTCCTCTTTCTTGGGATTTCCCTGTAACCCAGCATTCCCCAACCTGGCACCCTCAAGATGTGTCAGACCACAACTGCCAGCATCCCCAGCCAGCCTGACCCCTGGGGATGATGGGGGTTGTAGTCTGACCCATCTGGAAGGCGGCAAGTCAGGAAAGACTGCTGTAAGCCAACAAACACCCTGGCAAAATGAAAATACAACCCAAATAACTCAATGCTATGCTCACTAATGATCCGAGAATACCTCGTTCTTGTCTGACTTTTGCCACCCTTAAAACATACCCCACTCCCAATTTGCTGCCTGGGGTGGGACTTTCAGTCTGCCTCATGATTGGGCCAGCATTGTGCTAGCTGGTACCTCTTTGTAGAGATTCACCCTTCCTCTACTTCCGGTTTGGCACTACTAGAGAGAAAAGAGCTGCTGTCTGGACTTGGGCCAAATAACTTGGACTGCATTGTGCCAGCCAAATTAACATGTTTGCCAGGTACTTTTTGGTATTAGCCATGGTTAAATATGTGTAATGAACCCCACATGGCTATTTTTTCTAAGCAAAAGCAGCTTTGGGAGGAACTGATGAGTGTTTACATACATTTGGAAACCCGCAGAAAGATGAACAGCTGAGGTGGGCCGATTTGGAGTGGAGAAGCAGCAGGTGGGTAAAGGGTTAAGCACCATCTCCCTCCTGCCACTTTTCTGCTCCAAAATCACCCTCTCCCAAAGCTTTTTTATGAGCAAAACCATCCTCAGGGTTGGGTCATGTTGTCTTCTTAAAAACATGCATCTGTATTAACATGTATTTAGGCTCTGGTTGTATACGAAAACTGGATAAAGCAGGAACCATATCTTTAGGGATCTCATGAAACAGTATGTTCTGTATAGTTGGAACACATGTTCTGGCTCAGCGACTAGAAGAAGAAGTACAAACTGTATCATGGGGAAAGGGTTTTGGTATGGAAGACTTTTGTTTAAATCTGTGTTTGTGAAACTTGTGAAGTAGCCTTGTCACAGGGCCGGCCCTACTGTGAGGCAGAGTGAGGTGGCCACTTCAGGCAGCAATGCTGAGAGGCATGGAATGGATAGAGTTGTATGTGCCATGTGGACTTCTGCTCTGCTCCCTAAGCTAGTCTGGTGCCCTCAATGGAGGGACAGCAGTGGAGGATGCTGTGTTGTCACCAGTGTTGAAATAAGATACACCCGCTAGTGACTCCGGTCAGCTTTTGTACATGGAATGGGGTGGGGGGCAGGGAGGCGCCATCTTCTTGTCCTTTGCCTCAGCAGCAAAATGTTTTGGGCCGGCCCTGCACTGTAATGAGGGCTTACTCTGAACCAGGTCTCAGCTGCAGTTACTATTTTCAGAACAAGGAAGTGCTTGTTTTCTAAACTTAGAGGCTAGTAAGCTCAGAGGTCATGCCTTATGACCTAAAGCCCTTACTACTGATTCCAGACATAGCTGGTAAGGGGAAACACACCCCACAGATGCTCAAAAGTGGGTGGGCTCGAGAGGGTCCCTGGCCCTTTTTAGGATATTACTCCACCAATTCTAATTCAGGGCTGGATCCTATGTGCCTTGAGTAGCATCTTTGCTACATAGTCATGGCAGCTGCCCTCTCTGCTCCAGTAACTAATGCAATGAAGAGACCATGTGGGAGGGGCAGTACCAGCTACAGGGTTTGTGAGCCCTTGGGCAAGACACCCTTGATGGGGCCCCTCCTGCAGTGAGTCTACCTTCTCACCATCATTGTCACCAGCTCCTCCTCCTCCTCCTCCTCCTCCTCCTCCTCCTCCTCCTCCTCAGCTTGTGTTTTTGGAGGTCCGCTGTAGTAGGCGATCACTCGTGACTGAGTAAGATTGTCTTCCAGGATAGAATTACAAAAAGAAAATTATAAAAGAAGGAAATTCTAAAAAATTGTGTAGACTCTAGCGATGGGTCCGTAAGTGACTGTGGAGGCCAATTCTAGATCCACACAGCTTCCCACAGTGAGGACACAGGTTACCAGATGGAAGATGGTCCTGTAAAGGATTCGTTTGACGTGCTTTTCGCTTAGCACGTTTCTCCCTTTCACCTTGCACTCGGGCTTCTTCAAAGTCCATAGAACCTTTGTGAAAGGCCAACCTCCAGTTAGATCATTCATGGGTCAGAGCTCCCCAGTTTTCGATGTTTATATTGCATTTTTTTAGATTAGCCTTAAGAACATCTTTAAACCTCTTATACTGACCACTGATATTCTGCTTTCCATCCTTGAGTTGGGAATAAAGTAACTGCTTTGGGAGACGGCAGTCAGACATTCGAACAACATAACCGGTCCATTGAAGTTGGCGTTGAAGGATCATTTTTTCAACGCTAGTAGTCTTTGCTTCTTCCAGTACACTGACATTTGTTCTCCTATCTTCCCAAGTAATTCACAGGATTTTCCGGAGGCAACGTTGATGAAATCTTTCAAGGAGGTGGAAATGACATTTATAGATAGTCCATGTTTCGCAGTCATACAATAAAATTGGTAATACAATGGCTTTATAAACCAGCGTTTTGGTCTCCTTACAGATATCCCGATCCTTGAATAACCTACATTTCATTAGAGAAAATGCGGCACTATAAGCTCAAACGATGCTGGATTTCAGTGTCAATGTTAGCTGTAACAGAAAGATAGCTGCCAAGATAGAGAAAATGATCGACATTTTCCAGTATTGCCCCGCCAAGCTGAATAGATGGCATCACCAAAGGGTTAACTTGCACTTGCTGATGAAGCACTTGTTGATAAAAGCACTTTGGGTTTTTTGATGTTAAGTGAGAGACCAAGTTTTTCCGTATGGTTCAGCAAAAGCATTTAGGATAGTGTGGAGATCATCCTCTGAATGTGCGAAGACCACATTATCATCAGCATACTGAAGTTCCACAACGGAGGTTGTAATTACCTTACTTTTTGCTTTCAGCCTACTGAGATTAAAAGCTTTCCATCTGTTCGATATATAATTCCCACACCAAAGGGGAGTTTCCCCTCAACAAGATGTAAAGCCATGGCGATGAAAATAGCAAATAACGTTGGGGCGATAACACATCCCTGTTTAACACCTGATCCCACTTTAAATGGAGCACCATGAGAGCTGTTGTTGTCCAAAACCGCTGCCGTCATGTTGTCATGGTGATCCGGCAAGAGGGGGAGGTCAGCACTCCCGTCCCAACCAATTGTTTACACTTGGCCTCCCAGCCGATGGAGATTATATAGTTCTTTCTGTTTGCTCTTCCTACAGGAATGGCCTTTGCCCTGCTCACCTCGGTAGCGCCCGTCTATGGGCTCTACACTTCATTCTTCCCTGCCCTGCTGTACATGCTCTTTGGTACTGGGCACCATGTGTCCACAGGTAAGTGTGCCACAGGATTCAGTCCGGGTGCAGTGTCCCTCTGTGGTCTGTGGGGGCACTACTCCCCCCGGGCTCCCGGCTGCAATGTTCTTCCACAGATCTACACCCATGAAATACCTCTGATCACCAAGTTTTGGGGGGCAGGGTGAGACCAACAACAGGATGGCTTGAGAAATATTATTTATTTTATTTTATTACACTTATATCCCATCTTTTTTCTTCTTGCAAGGAACCCAAGGTGGCTTACATAATCCTCCTCTCCATTTCACCCTCACAAACTGCAATCTCCTGGGGCTTTGCAAGGAGCTGACAGGTCCGGACCTGTCAAACCTGTCAGCTCCTTGCAAAGGGGGGAAATACTTACTTGAAGCCTGGGGTAGGCACTGGACAGGCTGGGTGCCTGCTGGATTTGGCTAGTAGGACCCACCCTAGCCAGTACTTAGCCCAGGGACCCCCACGTGCTAACCCGCCCTGCCCAATTTGAGCAAATTGGGAAGGTTGGGTTAAAGAAAACGAGTGCAATTATTTGAGCACATTGTCGGTACAATTTAAAAAAAAAAAAAAAAAGGGAGGAGTGACCATGGGCAGCCCCTCCAAGGTACCAAAGGGGGTCCTTGAGGGGCACTTCATGAATGCCCCCATGGGGGTCGCGAAAGCTGACTTGACAGCTGGCTTTCACGATCTCCCCAGAAAAAGGTTAGGGAAAAAAAGTCAAGCTGCGGCGAGCCTGAAACGGCTTGTGGCAGGAGCAGGGAGTGGGGGATGCCTTTTCCAGCCTCCCCAAAGTGCCACTCAGGTTGCCTGCTAGCTGCTTGGCAAGAGTGGCAAGGGTTTTTTGCCACTCTTGCTAAGCGACTTGCTTCTAGTCGGGGTTGACCCATGATGGGTCATGTCATCCAGGTTTGGATGACATGACAATCCATTGTGGGTCAAGCAGACCCTACTACAAGCCATGGCTTTTCAGGGTGACTTATTATAACCCCAAAATAAAATACCCTGACAAACCTGTCTTGGGTTCGCACGACTCAACAACCCACCATGACTTATAAGCTATGGTGGGTTATCCTGTCATGTGAACTCAGTCTCAATGTTTAAAGAAGCTTATATTGAAGCTCCTATCTTGATTTAAAAAAAAAAAAAAGACCTTTCAGTGCTTGTATAAAACCATTTAATAAAACCGTTATTTAATGTAATGTAGCCTATGGATTCTTTTAACTTGGGGTTATTTTTGAATAATGTTCAGGGAACTTGACAAACGTTGGTCAGGGAAAATCAGGGAAATGGGAAATGAAATTTTAGTGGCAACTCTGCAGCTCTCTGAATGTGGAGAGATCCAGTAGGAAGTATTTTTTTTAAAAAAATTAAGTATTTTTATGCTGTTCCTCAGCCAAAAAGGCTCCCAGAGCGGCTTACATATAACCAATTAAACAAGACAGTCCCTGCCCGCAGGTTTACCATTTAAAAAGACACAACACACAAGGAAAAAGGAATGGGGAGGGAGGAGGAAAAAGATAATTATTTCAGCATGGCTGGCTGCTGAAATGGCCCTGCTTCCCGCTCTCCTCTCCCTCTATACAGCCTGCTGGAAGGGCTGGTGGTGGTGACAGTTGAGGGAGGAGGAGCCTTCATGCGGGACATCTTTCAGCAGGGCTGGAGGAATGGCCCCACTTCCCCCCCTCAGTAGGAATGGGTGGCACTGTTGCTGCTGGTATTTAATGAGTTCCTCTGTTCCTTGTGCCTCTTTCTATTCTGCAGGCACCTTTGCTGTGGTCAGTCTGATGACGGGCTCAGTGGTGGAGCGTTTGGTTCCTGCACTCCAGCAGTCCAACGGCACAGCAGTCCCTGATGAAGTGGCTTTGCTGGAGGAGCAACGCATTGGTGTGGCTGCTGCCATGGCCTTCCTGGTTGGGCTCCTCATGGTGAGTCAGGGGATGCTGCTGGAACCCAATGGGTCCTGAGTGGGTTTCAGGAGGTCTAACTGAACAAGAAAAGGCGGTCCTCCTCGAAAGACCCAGAGGGGGCTTGAGTCAGAGGCTTGGAACAGTGGCAGGGTGGTCATGCTGTGAGGATTCGTAGGGTGCATTCAGTTGATAATAAGAGCGGATAAGTCAGAGGTGTACTCCTTCTGAACATGGAGGCTTCATTCATAGCTATGTTGGCTGACAGCTGTTGCCCCCCTATGATGTTGCCTGATCCTTTTAAAAAGCCATCTGTGTTGCTGACCATCACCACATCTCGTAGCAGTGAATCCTGTACGTTAATTGTGCATTGTGTGAAGGGCTCTTTTTATTTGTCTGTTCTGTAGAAGTTCTAAGCCAGATGACATCAAGTGCTGAAATTCTTGAACTTTGTTGTATTGCCCTCAGGGAACCTTATTCAGCAATCCTCTGACTTTTGAGATTTCACTAGGTGTAGCCCACATATTTTAAGCCTATGCCTGTAACCATAAGGACTAGAAACATACTTAAAAATAAAATTTAAAAAAATAACACATGCTGCAGATGCATAATTATGCACTCAGTTCCACATTCTGCACCTTTTCTACCTGTAGAATCTCAGCAGACATACAACCCTGATTCAGGAAAACATCTACACTTTGTGTAGCTGGCGCTAATATGCTCCCCCTCTTCCCTAGCTAGTGATGTTTACCCTTCACCTGGGCTTCCTCTCCACCTATCTCTCCGAGCCTGTGGTCAAGGCCTTTACCAGCGGCGCTGCCTTGCACGTAGTTGTGTCTCAGCTCCAGAGCCTACTGGGCCTGCCTCTACCACGGCCTGATGGCTGCTTCGCCATCTTCAAGGTATGCGGATCTGTATTCTGGGGCCCCACAGGCCTCTGCTGCTGAAGCCACCAGAAATGTACGGTAAGTGCAGAGGGTGAATTCCTTTCTTATTCCTAGCCACCCGAACCTGTTCCTGGATGCAGTATGTGTGGGAGATATCAGTTCTCTGGGCTCAGATGAATATATATTTTCTTATAGCTGGGAATATGGCATTTCTTTTCTCTCTCTCTCTCTCTCTCTCTCTCTCTCTCTCTCTCTCTCTCAGCGTGGTGCTTTTAGGCAAGTTTTGTGGTTGATCAGATATGCTGCCAATGCCCATGTTGATTGAAGCTGGAAGATTTCAACAGGCATAGCTGTTGCTTCTTCCCAGGCTGCTAAAAGCATTCCAATCTACCCCTTTGGCAGAAGACCTGGCCTCCCTTTGTTAATGCAGTGCCAGGTGGTTCATGACACGTGTGTTATTCCCTAGACGCTGGCATCTGTCGTGGAAGCCTTGCCCTTAACCAATATAGCTGAACTGCTCATCTCAGGCCTCTGCTTGGCTGTGCTGGTACCCATCAAGGAGATCAACAACCGCTACCGTAGCCGGATGAGGGTCCCCATCCCAGGAGAGATCATCATGGTATGTGGGAAGCCCTTAACCAAGGCAGCCCCACCCCGTCTTACAGTATCCAGCCACCTGATGGGCCCATGCGGAGGAAATTCACACTTTTCGCTGGTGCATCGTGTCAATTCAGTCAACTTGTGTGTATTCACTTTGCATATTTCTGATTTCAAATCTGAGGTCATCAAAGGGTTTGGAAAGTATGGGATGGATCCAATTTTAGGAGGGCGTGACTGGGCTGGCGGAAGTGGACTTCCCCACCCTCTCCTTGCCATGGCAGACCCGCCAGCCCACTGAAAATGCTGCACAGGGAGGTCCGGGACCCTGCTGAATGGGGTGAGCTGTGGTGCAAGGAGGTGAAGGGGGACACACACACACCCAATCGAGCAGAGGCAGCTTCCATGAGTGGAGTCCTTCTGTTCACGGAAAGCGGATCCTGGATCCAATATCATATAACAGGTGCAGAACCTGAAGCCTATGGGTTAGATCTGTCCCACATGGGGTCCCCATCCAGCCTTCTGGGTCTCCCAAGATGGTCACACACCCTTTCCCCCAACCACCAATCATTTGATGGTTTCTTGGCCTTTGTGCCGTTTCCCTCACATTCTGACTGGTTGAAATGCCTCTCCTAAGGCTTAGTTACTGGCAGTGAGAGCTTTGAGCTACAGTATCCTGGTATTTTGGCCCTGTCCCTTTTGCCTTCTGGCTCCACCCCCTTTTGCATTTGGCTCCACCCACCACAAGAATGGGGCATCCGAGAGCTGCTCTGAAATGGAATTCTGCCCTTGGGTAGAAAGAAGCTCAACAACCTGCCCTATAACTATAATAAACAAGGGATGACAGAGACCAAGAAGAGAGGATAGAACAGGCAAGGGAGGCCATAGATTTGGGGAAACTCCGCACCCAGACTTCACTGAAGAAAACTATACTTGTGAAAACTGCATTTACACTTCGCAACTTGCCCAGGCTGTCTTATATACTACTAGATTTCTCTTTAAAAAAAGCCACCCAGCAAACCTACCTGCTGGTCGGCATAAGAGAAGGTTCCCCTTGTTAATTCGTCTCGACCTTAATTCTTGTAATATGTATTTGGAGGCCTTGACAAATGTGTGACGCCCGCCTCGCAATGAAGTGTATTTGAGAGATACGGCAACACATTTGGGAAGATTTCATATTTGGGGCATCCAGGTAACAGCAGCTACAACAGATGCTTCACAAGGTGATGAGGAGGCTCTGGTCTGGTGTCAAGGATAGGCATGGCTGGCCACCTGCCAAGGGCCCACACATCAGCAGGAGCCCACTGACAAGAGCCCCCGGGAGTCGCTCCTCCTCTTCACCATTGCAACCCACTTGCTCGCTCACCTGCCTCTCGCTCTGGCCCAGACAACGGTGGCACTGCTGAGAAGGAGGAGCAGGAGATGCCACTGTCTGCTTGCTCACTGGCTCTCTGCCTGTCAAGCAAGCGAGTCGAGTGATGAGAAAGAGGATGAGGAGCAGGGGCAGCTGGTGACAATGGCGGTGGGAAGGTCGACTCACCAAGGGAGGGGGTCTTGCCCAAGGACCCTCCAAAACCTGGGGCCAGCACTGGGGGGCTTCTTTGAAAGGTGATGCAGCCTACACTGCTTTGGACTCACTCTCTTGTATTGGTTCTTCTTTGACAGGTACTGCTGGCCACTGGGATCTGCTTTGCTTCCTCCCTAGACACTCATTACAACGTGCAGATTGTTGGACACCTCCCAGCAGGGTAAGATCCCTTTTCTCTCTCCCTCTTCCCCCATGCTCCACGCCAACCCTGGGCCGTGCTGCCCTGTTGGCATGGCAACAGGAGTGCAGCTTCCTGCCTTGGCCTGAGCCTATTATTGTTGGCCTAACATGGCAGCCAAGCCGGCCCTGGGGGTGAATGTTGGGGGAGGGGCAGGGGATGAGCTCCGTCCTGGCACGCAGTGATTCCCATTCCACCATTCTTTCATGCAGGTTCCCACAGCCCCAGCTCCCAGCCCTGCATCTGCTGCCCCAAGTGCTGGGTGACACGGTAGCCCTCACATTCGTGGCCTACGCCATCTCAGTGTCCCTGGCCATGATCTACGCTGAGAAGCACCACTATGTCATTGACCCCAACCAGGTGTGTGCCCAGCCTCAGTGCCGGCTCCAGGATTTTGAGGGCCCTTGGGCAAGACACTCTCCATGGGCCCCCTCCCTCAGTGAGTCTGCCTTCTCACCGCCATGGTCACCATCCGCTGTTGCTCCTCATCCTCTTTCTTGTCATTGCTAACCCTTCCTTGTTTGCTTGCTTGGCAGGCAAGGTGCCAGTGAGTGAGTAGGCAGTGGCGCCTACTGCTCCTTCTTTTCACCACCTCTGTTGTCTGGGCCAGAGTGAGAGGCAGGCGAATAACCAGGTTGCAATGGTGAAGAAGAGGAGCAAGGCCAGGGGGCTCTAATCAGTGGGCCCCTGCTGGGGTGTGGGCCCTCGGCAGGTGCCCAACCATGCCTACCGTTGACGCCAGCCCTGCCCAGCCTGGAAAGCTAGGGTCTCCTCAGGGTGGGGAGGTAGAACCCGGACTCTTCCAACCAGGGATTCTTCCCCTCTCCCCTGTCGCTTGTCAAACCTGTTTTCCATCCTGTGTGCCCAGAAGGGCACACCTTGAGCATTTACACCCCCAGTATCTAGTGGAGGCTGGTGGCTCCACTGTCAGTGGGGCGGTGTATCCACTCTGGGTTTTAGTGTGAACTTTAAAGGAGCTGTCCATGGTGCCGAGCCCCAGCCACTAAATAGTTCAGCACCATGGATAGCTCCTTAAAAGTTCAGACTACAGCCAGGAGTGGTGTCCATGGTGCCAAGCCCTATGCACTAAATCAGTGTTCTCCGACCTTGGGTCCGCAGATGTTTTTGGCCTACAACTCCCAGCATGCCCCAGCCAGCAGCTGGCTGGGGCATGCTGGGAGTTGTAGGCCAAAAACATCTGGGGACCCAAGGTCGGAGAACACTGCACTAAATAGTTCAGCACCATGGATAGCTCCCTAAAAGTTCAGACTACAGCCAGGAGTGGTGTCCATGGTGCCAAGCCCTATCCACTAAATCAGTGTTCTCCGACCTTGGGTCCCCAGATGTGTTTGGCCTACAACTCCCAGCATGCCCCAGCCAGCAGCTGGCTGGGGCATGCTGGGAGTTGTAGGCCAAACACATCTGGGGACCCAAGGTTGGAGAACACTGCACTAAATAGTTCAGCACCATGGGTAGCTCCTTAAAAGTTCAGACTACAGCCAGAAGTGGATACACTGCCCCTCCGACACTGGAGCTACCAGCCGCCACAACCAGTATCTGCTCTCGAGGTGGAAATTCAGCTGCCACATGTGGAAGCATAACCTGACCACCTAGCCAGGACTGGTTTTTGTGTCTGACTCATAGTTCTGGCTTGTCACCAAAGGGAGAGGCAAAACAAGAATTCGCACCTCTGGGAGGCTTCCCCGCTGGGCTTCAGTTGGTGTCACAAGTTATACGCTGCCATGTATCAGGTAGCCAGCGCTTGGGCACATAGGGCAGAGCACCACAGAGATACAGGAGAAAAATGGCCCTCCCATTCTTGCCTTGTCCGCCTCGTGTGTTCTTGTGCCTCAAAGGGCAGCTCTCAGTTGGCAACCAGATGTCTGTTCAGGGCCGTGTGGCAATCTAGGAGGGTACTGAACCTCCTTTGGCCCGAGGGTCGAATTTATTTTCGAAGAAGCTCTTGGGGGCTGAATCCAGTGGTGAGTGGGGCCAAAGGCAAAAGACATGGGGGCCTAAATGCCAAAAATACCATCCTATTTCAGCTTAACCCTCTTAC
Organism: Shinisaurus crocodilurus; assembly: GCA_021292165.1. NCBI lineage: Eukaryota > Metazoa > Chordata > Lepidosauria > Squamata > Shinisauridae > Shinisaurus > Shinisaurus crocodilurus. The sequence continues at coordinate 28,670,736 of CM037881.1, forward strand.
TGCCAGTAACTAAGCCGTAGGAAAGGCTTTTCACATGTTTAGAATGGAGGGGGAATGCTGTGCAGAAGCCAGGAAACTACCAAACAATTGGCAGTTGTGGAAAGGGGGTGGGGGCAGTGGAAGGGGCGTGGACAGGAGAGGCTGGCGACTCCTGTGTCAGTGGGGCTCCTTATCCATTGCAGCTTTTCTTCTGAGCTTTATAGGAGCTATCCACAGTGCCGCACTCCGTCCGCAAAATAGGTTCACCACCAAGGAGAACCATGTGGACATCTGTGGAAACCCTGGAGGGCTAGATTGGGGCCCAAGGCAGACGGGATTTGGCCCATGGGCCTGAGACTGAACATTCCTGCTCTGGAAGTTTATATGGTTTTCATCATGGCAGGTGCTCTCCATATTCTTTCAGCCACGCTTGAGGTACCCAAAGAGGCCAAGCTGATGCTGTTCCTGTCATCAGTCCCCCCCAACCAGCTTTCTGCCCCCTGCTATTCAGCCTTCCCCAATGTGGTGTCGTCCAGATCTGCTGGACTACAACACATCTGGGGGGGGCACCAGGTTGGGGAAGGCTGCTCTGAGGGCATCATGCACCTCACTTTTGCTTGAACAGTCTTTGGCAGAGATCTTCCGAGCATCAGCCATGTCACTGGGACCCTCAGTTCCAGCCCCATGTAGTAGATCCAGGATGACAAGCAAAGCTGAACTGAGTTACCTGCCATAACTCCCATGTGCTCCCACCAGCCTTTCCAACAAGGGAATCCTGGGAACTATAACCGTGTGTGGCATTTACAGGGATCTTTGTGAATCCCCAGTACCCTCACAAACAGTTTTCAGGATTCTTTGGAGAGGAGGAAGCCATGGCAATAAGCCAGCTTAAAACTAGTCTCTGTTTGTAGTGTAGACTTAGCTTGAGAGTTCTCCCCACATTTCCTTTCTTGATCTAGCCCCCGCTCCACCCCAACCCCTTCCTGTGTGTCAGGACAGCTGAAAGTTCAACCAGATCAGAATCTGCTCTCTCACCTGACCTTCCTCTGTCCTCCCACAGGAACTGTTGGCTCATGGCCTCTCAAACCTGGTCTCCTCCCTGTTCACCTGTTTCCCCAATTCAGCCACGCTGGCTACAACCAACATTTTGGAGAGTGCCGGCGGACACACACAGGTATAAGGCCAGGGACAGCCCTACCGTTAGGCAGAGTGAGGCAGCTGCCTCAGGCAACGGATGCTGGGGGAGGGGCAGTGACCGTGAGGTGTTGGAGGGAGGACAGAGCTGTGTGTGTGATGCTCAGCTTGCCCTGTGCCCCCTCAGCTAGCCTGCTGCCCCCAGGTGCGGTGGAGGACACTGACCCGACACCAGTGTTGAAGTAAAATTCAGCTGCCGTTCTGGTCAGCTTGTGTATGGGGAAGGAAGAGGGGGAAGGACGCCATCTTGTCATTTACCTCAGACAGTAAAATGTCTTGAGCTGGCCATGTATAAAGCAGATGATCTGGGAGCACTTTGCCTACAACATGCCTTGCCTAATACCAACTTGGTACATTTGGCTATATGAAGTGCTGTGGTGTGTGCATTCCCACATCATTTTGATATTGTGCTATTTATACTCATATGTTCAAGGCTGACCTGGGTAAGAGCCCCAATTTAGCTGGAGTTCTACTCTTTAGACCAGGGGTGGGCAACTTTGGCATGCCCAGGGGCTATTTTCAATCCCTTGGAGCCCCTTGCAAGCCGCATTCCTGCCACCGCCACTAAATTTGTACTTTTTAAGTCTCCATAGTGGTTTGCTGCCAAAATTCAGCAGCAAACTGCAGATTATTTTTTTTTTAATTGATTTTTTGCTGCTGTGCCACCGAATTTTGGTGGCACAGGTGGCACCAGAGGACCAGGGAGGGCAGATGCAATCCATGGGCCTCTTGTTGCCCGCCTCTTTAGGCTAATTAGCGTAATGGTGAATAAAGACCTGCTGGTTTATTTGGTATCACTGGTATTTTCTACTTCACTGTTGCTGTGTAGTACTAAGAAGGCACAGTGCTGCTTGGTTCCCAGTGAGCCTAATGTGCCTTCGGTAAACTCTGCCATGACTAACCAGCCTTTCTCGCCCACAGCTTTCTGGCCTCTTCACCAGTGCTGTTGTCCTGGTTGTATTGCTATGGATTGGGCCGCTCTTCTACTACTTGCCCAAGGTGAGCTAGTTAGAGGGATGGGAGTAGGGATAATCCAGGGGGCATTTTATTACCCCCAGCCAATCCTGAAACAAAAATAAATGATATGCATAAAAGATGTGTGTTAACTATAAGCATATTTTGATCAACTCTGATCATTTATTCCATGCAGATTTTGGGTCCTCTTGATGGACATTTTTCATTATTTACTTATTTGTGACACAAAGGCTTAGCTCCCAAAGGCCAGTAAGATGTACACATACACCCTTACTAGACAGGTTTGCTTCCATACTAGCTGTTTAGTTTAAAATTTGCACCCTTAGTTATATTTATTGCATCCCAGCAATTATTTAAAATGTAAAATGTCATTGCAGCACCAGCTTGTCTAGTGTGGACTGGCCTAAGTGCTGCTGAAGCTTCTCTGGACTGCTGTGCCTTTAATGAGAAGTTTCCTTCTTGTGGTTTTGGCTCTGGTTGCTTACTGTTCAGTGTGTCTATGGAATTACTGATGAATTGCCCCTTAACTAGCCATTTCTGGCTTTCAATAACAGGGGTAAGCTTTAAGTAATGGTTTCCTCTCTCTCTCTCTCTCTCTCTCTCTGTGAACTAGCACTATTTCACAATTAAAAAAAGAAAAACATTAATGAGAGGAACCTTGTAATTAAAACCTTCTCTCCACAGAGTGCAGGAGCTGACTACTTAAGGGCCAATTCAGTAATGCCACATCCCTGCTGAACAGGATGCCATTACAGGGGCAGAAGGCAGAAGTCTCAAGGAGGAAGCTTCTAATTAAAGCTTCAGGGGGCTCTTGCAAAATGGCATATAAACATTATATGAGAATCATGGCCATGAGGATAGGCATTGGTAGATCATATAGTGTGACATTAATTGCTGTGTGGAACCACCATTTTAATTCTGCTTCCAGCTGATTGCAGAAAAGCAATGCCTCAGTAGTGTTAGAGAGCTGTAGTGTGGAAGCAACCACGTTAGGAAATGGCACCTGTACTTTTAACAGCCCAGTCCTATGCAGATGTAGACAACACTATTGATGGGTTTAGGTGCACCTAACTCTGTATATGCTCTGAGGCATCGGCAAGGGCTGTGGCTCTTTATCTTCTATACCAGGTGACCCTGTGGGTCAAGGGCTGAGAAACTGTGGCACAGAGTACTATTTCTCAACCACTGGCTTTGAGGTGCTTCATCCCAATTCCCCAAACCTGTTTCATGGGTGGAGGCCCCTTGTATATGTCTGCAAATGCAAGTGCTAGGTTTTCTCTTCTACTCTACCCCCTAGTCAGCCTTCTTTTGTCTCACTGGTGGACATTATGTGACAAATTCCCCTGGTATCACACCTGGATTCTCTTTCCCCTCTAGGCGGTCTTGGCTTGTATCAATGTCACCAGCCTTCGGCAGATGTTTCTGCAGTTCCAGGACCTGCCTGAGCTGTGGAGGATCAGCCACGTTGACTTTGTAAGCAGTGAAAGCATCTGGGAATGGGCCAAGTTCTAATCTAGTGGTTAGAACAGTGGTTCCCAACCTTGGGTTCCAAGATGTTGCTGGCCTACAGCTCCCAGCATACCCAGCCAGCATGGCTAATAGCAAGGGATGCTGGGAGCTGTAGTCCAGCAACATCTGGGGACCCAAGGTTGGGAACCACTGGATTAGAAATTTAGCTTTGTATATGCTCCTACCTTGCCAAAAATGTTTACGTAGCTGCCAAGTTCTTTCAGTTGTAATATATTCTCTCTCTCTCTCTCTCTCTGGGCTTTTCTATACGAGACATCTATTGTGTGCTTATGATTCCTTGTTCACAGTTGTTTACGGGCTCTTTAGATGATGTTGTGATCCTCCAGTTTCACTTCTGTTTTTTCAGAGCATGTTCCTGGATTTTTTTAGAATGGGGAAAATGAGGTATTAAATTACAACAAGTAAAATGGCGTTCTTTCTCCTGGTGTATTTGCACTATTCTGCTGTAGCACAGCTCCACCTAAGAGGTTGTGCAGTGGAAAAGCAGGAAAGGAAGTGCTTTTTGTGTGGAGCTCGTATCTCAATTCTGTGATGGAACTGAAAACAGATACAGCAATTAACAGTCTTGTGTAGAAAAGCGCTCTCTCTCTCTCTCTCTCTTTCTTTCTTTCTTTCTTTCGTTCTCTGCACGTATAGATTGCCTTTCTGCCAATGCTCTCCAGGCAGTTTACAATGTAAAAACTGCCTTCTCTAACCTGGTGCCTTCCAGATGTTTTGGACTACAACTCCCAATATTCCTGATCATTGACTGTGCTGGCTGGGGCTGATGGAAGTTGAAGACCAAAACATCTGGAGGGCAAATTGGAGAAGGCTGGTATAAAACAATGGCTTACAATTTAATAGATACAATACAAAAAGGGGGAGAGGGAGAGAGGAAGAAATGAAGCAAACTCAGGTACCACGGTCACTGCATTCAGCAGTTTTGGGAGGGAGGAGCCAACTGGCGATTGCTCCTCCCAGCCTGGCCGATGGCGGGGGGGGGGGCTCACTTTCTCACCTCTCCGGCTCTCCCTCTGATGCTGCCAGATGAAATACATGGAATTTTAGATTCCACTTATTATGGTCAAATTCCAGAAGTTGTTGTGTAACAAGCCTTTTTAACAAAAGCAACAAAAAATGCATGTTTGATAAAAGTATGGACTTGCCTACAGAAGCTCATGCCACCTCAACCTATTAGTCTTCTAGGTGACACAAGACTCTTGTGGGCACAACCTGTGGTTCCATCATGCCCAAGAGTCATGGCACTGGGGGAACTTAGTAGTCTGAAGGCCATACAAACCCCTTGTGACCATGCAGGCATTCTGACTACAACACCCAGCCAGCTTTTTCCTCCGCTCCTATCCCCCCCTCCACCCAGCAAACCTGCTTTTTTGTAACATCTGGCCTTATGAGGAGATCTGGAGATCTAGAAAGCTTGCACAATTTTTGTGATCTTTGAGTTGACTGTATGGATTTTGGAACAAGCCTCTTTGTACTCTCCCATGGTGAGATAGTGTGGCTGTCAAGGTTCCGCTACTGCAGGGACCCCTTGACCTGCCTTTGGAAGATCTCTGCCTCTTCTCAAAGCTCCTCCCGTTCCAGGAGATCAAATCCTTTGCCTGTTTCCAGTAGCATGGGTGTAGGCTTTAGACGTGGTGAATAAGTCACTCCAACAAACCAGGGTAAACAACAGCACTTTACTTATTATATTAGGGTATTTACTTAATAGAGCAGTTATAATTCAAAAGCAAGTATGATAAAATCAAACAAACAAATAATACAAGGTTATCTAGCTTAACTTCAGACTACCTCTCTCCTCTGCAGTCAGTCTCTCTGCAGTCAGTCTCTCTCTCCCCCTAGCTGACCACACCCCACACATATATAGCCTTCCCAGGATTGGAAGGTTATAATCACAGGAGAACTAATTCTTAACTTCTATTGGGTGAGCTAAAACTCACAAACTCCCCCTCCCATCCTGAAATGTTTGGGCCTTCAGGCTCCAACTAATTTAGGGAAGTGTTTGGGCCTTCAGGCTTCAACAAACTTAAGCCTGTGTAGGCCTCAATCCTTCACATTGGCACTCTGCCTTGCGAAAGGTCCACTCCTTAGCCATTGTGTGAATGGTCCCCTGCTTTTTGAGAGTTCCTGCTGGCATGCCATAATAGAGTGGGAAGAAGAGGAAAAAACAGCAGCTCAAATAGGCAAACTAGAAAGGAGAAGGGGACCCTGGTGCTGAGTAATGCTAGAAACTTTTAATGTAGCTCCATGCATTTCAGAGTAAAATCTCTTTTGGGAGCTTGAGAGAATAATGCAAAAATTTCAGACGTAAGAAACTTGCTTGCTCTTTTGGTTTGTAGAAAATCTTACAAAACCAAAGGAGCAAAGCTTTCTTGTTCTCTGCACTTGTGAAGAATCACTGCGACTGTAATAGGCCCTTGCGCTCAACCGTGTTCCACGTGGACTTCACCATGGGAGATTTCGAAGATCTGCACAGCCGAAGGATATGCTCAACTTACTCAGATCTGAGTTGGCAAATGGCAGAGCCAGTGGGCCAGTTCACACCATTGAACAGCCCACTGTGGCTTATTTAAGCCATGGTGGGTTGCAGCACGTGCAGGTGGCCATTTTGAATATACAAGCCCCAGCCGCAAGCCCGCAACTTGTCATGTTGTCCAAACTTGAGGACCATGGGCTACACAAGGGTTAAACAACCCTTGCATAACCCAACAACACACGTTATGCGAGGGCTGTTTAACCCTGGCGTAACCCACAGTCCCCATGTTTGGACAACATGATAAGCCGTGGCCAGAGCTTGAATAGTCAAAACCTGGCCAGCACGCACCACAGCCCACCGTGGCTTAAATAAGCCATGGGGGGCTGTTCTGATTGTGCAAACTGGGTCACTGAAGGGGACAATACACAAGTTCCCTGTTACTGTCAAAGGTGATAACAGAACTTGGGGAGCGTGTTGCACCTCAGACTGACGCCCCCAGTCACTAAACTGCTCTTCCCTGATTTGTTGACATTCTGTCACCATCTTTTCTCCTCCGTTACAGGCCATATGGGTGGTCACGTGGCTCTCTGTGGTGGTGCTCAATGTGGACCTTGGCCTGGCAGTGGGGGTTGTGTTCTCCATGATGACTATTGTTTGCCGCACACAGAGGTACTGGCACACCCATCCTCTTCCTCTGCATAGTCCCCTTGCCAAATGCTGGATCAGGCCCAGGCCCAACTGCTTGGATCAGATGCCCCTTTGTTAGGGTGGTCAGTTTTGAATAGTAAAAAAAAAAAAAAAAGGGAAATGTATCACCAAAAAAAGAGGACCGAAGACAGTGATTTCCATAAAATTAGCCTTTGCTCACTTCTATATATAGCTTCAGATTTAGACACTACTATTATAATTTAAATAGGAATACAGTACATCTCATGTTAGTGTGGAAGCCTGTAAGCAGATGACCCATGACCCTGCCTGTCCAGCCTGCTGTCCAGGTTGCTGGACGACAGTTCTTACGGTTCTTTATCTGTAAACCACTACTGGACCGGACAACCCTTCAAATAGAGAACTGTCCTCTGTAAAAGAGGACACATGGCTACCCTACCCCTTGTTGGGATTAGGGGGTGCTGGCAAGGCCATAGGGGCAGTATCAGACTGGAGGGAAGGGGATCGATATATTTAATTTAAATTTAAATTTAATTAATTTAATCAATTGATGATATATTTTAATCCACCCAATAGCGGAAGTTCAAGCTGCTGCTTCTACTCCACCTGTTGTCCCCACTGATAGTCAGAGCTATGAACCCGTGATGATTCCTCCTCTCCTGCCGCGCTTGCTGGGCATTGGGGAAGCTCTGCCCAGATGAATGTAGCCTTCCTGTTGCTTCCTTTTGTCTTACAGAACCGAATGCTCAGTGCTCGGCAGGGCAGCTGACACAGAGATCTACAAGCCTGTCAAATACAACAGCAAGGTAAGGGTAGTGAGGATCGGGGCTGTAGCTCAGTGGCAGAGCACCTGCTTTGCATGCAGGAGGTCCCAGGTTCGATCCCCGGCAGAAAAGCTCCTGCCTGAAACCTGGGAGAGATGCTGCCAGTCAGTGTGGACAATACTGGGCTAGATGGACCAAGGGTCTGCCTCGGTGTAAGCCAGCTTCCTATGTTCCTGTGATTGAGACTGAAAAATGAACACACCCGGCACATATCTGAAATTGTGCCCCCAAAGCAGCCACTGCAGAGAGCATAAATCTCAGCCGTGAAACCTGGAGCTGGCAATTGGCTACCGCAGGACCCAACCCACGCTAGCTGAACACACCAAAAATTAGGGGAGGGGGGAAGCAAAGCTCTTTGTAGTTCTATCTATCCCTTTCCCCTGCCTGCCACTGTCTTACTTTTTCCAATCCCATACCTGCTTCCTCAGGGTAAGACTCATTGAACCCAATGGGACTTCCTTCTGAGTAGATATGTAGAAGATTGTGCTGTAAATTAATGAAGTTAGGATCTAAAATAGACAAAGCATAACCTATAGCAAGCTTCCCCAACACATCCAGAAGGCACCAGGTTGGGGAAGGCTGACCTATAGTTTTGAAATCAGATGGGGCCATTTTATTAATTCTTGGGAAAGATTTGTATAATTATTTCATTTTTATTTATTATTACATTAGAGCAGATTACTCTAATTCCCACCCAAGATAACCGTAGAGATTTCTCCAGAAGTATACTTTTATTATACGTAACAAGGGTGTGTGTGTGTGTGTGTGTGTGTGTAAGAAGAAGTCCTGACTGACTGACTCATCAACGTCCAGCTCAAACCGTTTAATCTAGGAATGTGAAATTTTGAAGGAACATTGTTTTTATGACGTAGACACTCACTAAGGAAGGATTTTTGGAAATTCCGTCCCTAAGGGGGTGAAAAAGGGGGGAACATCGCCCCACTCTCATATCTCATATGGGCAAAACAACAGGGGAGCAGTTATGCAAATCGGCCTCATCTCATAATTGCTGCAGGAGCCAATAGGAGCAGTTATGCAAATAGCCCATACGACACTTAGAATGTTCGTATGAATTCCTGCAGGGGCCAATAGGAGTGGGTATGCAAATCTCCCCTAGGCCATTTAGAATGTTGTCTAAGGGGGTGAAAAAGAGAAGGAAACTTTTTAAATGACTGACTGACTGACTGACTGTTTTGTGTGGGGCGTCGTGGCATAGGCTCCATCACGTTTTGACAGATCTACCCCAAACTTGGCACGGTCACTCTTCATCACCTGTAGACTCTCAGGATTCACCTGATTTTTCTTTAAGATCAGATATTTCTGTCAGAAAAGATTTCTGCTGCCAGCACCCAGCCCACACGAGTGAAGCCGTGGGCAACAGCTAGTATATATATATATATGGTACATGAAACATTGTGCCTCAGTAACAACTTAAGAAGTGCACACGGTCTCAGGAACATGACACAGGCCAACTTTCCGTAATGCCTTCCAGATGTTTTGGACTTCAACTCCCATCAGCTCCAGCCAGCATGGCCAATAGTCGGGAATGCTGGGAAGTTGTTGTCTAAAACATCTGGAGGGCAGCAGGTTGGGGAAGGCTGCCACAGGCTATATCAGGCACAGTGACACATTTGTACCCTGTTTATCTACCCCACCCTTGCTTCTCAGTGCTTTGAGATCCCAGGTGTGAAGATCTTAAGTTACCAGGCTCCCATCTATTATGGGAACCGCATTTTCTTCCGCGACGCTCTGAGCAGACTGGTGGGTCTGGACCAGGACTGGGAGCAGCATGAGGACCAAAGTCCAGACAGCAGGTTCAAGATGGACATCAGCACTGTGGTAATTGTGTTCTTGGTGAAAGACAGAGGTGGGATAGTGATTGGGGTGGGTGGGTGAAGCAACTACAGAGTGGGGTTGAATTCAGTTAGCATCAGGGCCAGAACAGACATGACTTTCAATGTGTGTCTAGCAGCTATGTCTTCTTTTCATGTTTACTCTAGAGTAGGTGCAAGGCCCCCAGATCTGGATCTTAGAAGCACCCCCTACAGTCCAGATCTGGATTGGGGGGCCCTGCACCTACTTTAGAGTAAAAATGAAAAGAAGGGGCTCTTGATTTGAGTCCCAGACTCCTAGAGCCTACTTGAGGCCTCAAATAAAGTTGGCTTCCCTTCTCCAACTCAGTGTGTTTATTGGGCAGGGGCAGGGCACACACACTGTGGCAATGAATCACACTTTGCCAGAGAGGCACTGTTTTTTTTTAGTGCCGGCAACAGTTAAAGAACAACAACCAAAGATTGAGATGAGTTTGGAGGTTGTTACCCCAGCTGACCATCCAGGGTGCTTCAAAAAATCCTTTGATGAGGCAGGATAGATGTATATTAAATAAATACATGTATAACAAGCTCAAAGTCAGGGATTTTACTTTGTCTAGAGTTAAGAACATCAGTTCTTTCCCACCTTTCCTAAGTGGAGGTTAATTGTTGGGTTTCCACCCCCTAGGAGAGCAGTGTCTCTGTCCTGGAGAAGAAGCTTAGCTCTGGTAAGCACAGGTTAATTCCCTTCTAGCTCCTGGGAGATTTTGCTCGGTAAGCATGCATTTTGAACTCTGCGGTGGGAAAAGCTGCTTTTTCCTTTCCCGAATCCTGCAGAGGATACTCAGTACCAGACAGAGGCAATAGCATCCCCTGCTTCTCAGTGGAGTAGTGACCATACACTTTGTTAAATGCCCCTGTGCACTGCGTTCAGGGGCCCTAGATCAGTGTGTCAAGTGTTGATAGGGAGGGTCTCGCCTGGCTTGCAGTGTGTGTCTGGAACAGAGCTTCACATCTAAAAGTTGGCTGGAGAATTAGGTACTTCTGAGCCTGTGCAGAGTGGCACATGGCAAACTGTTTTATATTGTATTGTTAAGGTTTTAATCTTTTGTAAAACAGCCAGAGAGCTTTGGCTATTGGGTGGTGTAGAAATGTTAATAGGGAGGCTCGGAGGGTGGCAACAAGTCACAGGGCCTTCTCAGTGGTGGCTCCCCGACTTTGAAATGATCTTCCCACTGAGGCCCACCTGGCACCAACTCTGCCATCTTTATCAGCACCAGGTTAAGACTGCCATCTTCTCCCAGGCATTTAATAGCATTTAACATTTAATGGCATTTAACAGGTCTAGTTACGTATTAAAAATTTGTTTTAGCTGTTAAAATTGTTTTTAAATTTTGTATATTGGAAAGTTTTTATGTTGTTTTTATTTTATTGTGGTTCGTGTTTTTATGAACTGCTGTGAACCGCCTAGAGAGCTTCGGCTATTGGGTGGTATAGTAATTAATTAGTTAAATAAATAAATAATAGGAGCTGCTGTGGATCCACTGTGGATTAGGGCTGATAATCCTTCTGTCTTGTTTGCTCCTCCAGGCATAGCGGTACAGGCAGTGATTCTTGACTGCAGTGGAGTGTCCTTTGTTGACTCAGCTGGGGCCCGTCTCCTTATTCAGGTACCAAGCATGCACATGTTCAGGGTGGTGGCAGTGGTGATAATGGAGGCAGAGACTAACGCCGGGCAGGAATCCAGGCTTCCTGTCCAGATGCCCTGCTCTCTAACCAAAATGCATAGGGCAGTGTTCTCCAACCTCGGGTCCCCAGATGTTTTTGGCCTACAACTCCCAGCATGCCCCAGTGTTCTCCAACCTTGGGTCCCCAGATGTTTTTGGCCTACAACTCCCAGCATGCCCCAGCCAGCTGGCTGGGGCATGCTGGGAGTTGTAGGCCAAAAACATCTGGGGACCCGAGGTTGGAGAACACTGGCATAGAGGCTGGTGGCTATGATGGGCAGGGTTAATTCCTCAGTGGTAATCTGTTGTGGGGCAGCATGTCAGCAGTGGGAAAACCCAGAGCCAAAAGTGGGTTGGGTCACCCCTTTTCTTTCTCTTTTTCAGATGCCCCCTTTTCTCCCTCTCTCCTTCCCTCCCTGTCTCTCTGTGTCTCTCTCTCTCTGACACTCCTTCTCTCTTTATCTCTCCCCTGCTCTTCCTCCCTGTCCATCAGGCAGTCGGTGTAGGGGCAAATTCTGAGGTGCAGGCACACATCATGCTAGTCCCCATAGTCGCACCCCCAAGGAGAGTCCAAAAATGCAGGTAGCTGTCTTAGATTCATAGATTCATAGATCATAGAGTTGGAAGGGGCCTAGAAGGCCATCGGGTCCAACCCCCTGCTCAATGCAGGAAACTAGCGGAGGGGTCTCCCATCCAAGTAATAACCAGGCCTGACCCTGCTTAGCTTTCCACGCTCAGACAAGCTGAGCCAGCATGAGCCACAGGCCTGTTGATCCTTATCAACAAACCAGTTCTAGCAGTTTTATCTCCACTAGAAGCAGGTCTTTTGCATCAGGAGGAAATCTTCCATTGAAGTCAAGTCTAGTTTGGACCTCAGAGTGGCTTCCATCTGGTTCCCACATGGAACCATTTTGGCAGTTCATAGGGCCAGATTGGCTTAGAACTGCATGATTTATCTTCATATGCAAAGCAGGGGTGGTTTTGATTAGGTCTGAGATAACTGTCTGCTTATTCAGTGTTACATTTTTGTCTACTCAGCTCTGTTACCTCTCACTGACTACATTCACACCTAACATTAAGCCATGAATCCTAGCTTATTAAACCACCATGTGCACAAGCTGCGCACACAGCCTCTTCACTCCCATTTTGCTCTGTGCAAACATGTAAACAAAACAGGCATGGTTAGTTTATTATTATGTCTGAACCTGGGATTATGCTTCATTGCGTCCAACCAAGCTAGGATTCATAAACCTACAACAGGATCCACAAGCTGGTTTACAATCCATAATCCTGGACTGTATACCATAATCCTGGGTTTGTGAAGAACACTAAGCTACCCATGTCTGTTTTGTTTTGTGCATATTGTGGTTTAATAAGCCAAGATTCCTGGTTTATCATTATGTCTGAACACGGCCATTATTAGAAGGCAGTATGGGAAAAGGTTGTAGGGTGGCAACCATACAAGTCTGTCTTTAATGTGCTGTGCTTTACCATCAAATGTATGAATAAGGAATATTTCCTTTTACATAGCTAAAAAAAAGGCTGTCTTGCTTCCTTTGCCTGTTTCTATCCCACTTTTCAGCTCACAAGGACCCCTCAAAACTGAGCAAGTTCAAGCCAACACAAGGTGGATAATGAGAAGAATGGGTCTAGAATTGTTCCCTTTCAAGGGTAGCCCCCAGTTCCAACCACCCTAGCTGCTTTCTTTTGCAAAAGCTGAGACATAGGCAAAGTGCTCTTTAACCCTCTCCTTCCCACGGTGAACGTCCACTGGGGTAGAACCCTCTTTCCTTTATTACGGTAACTACCTCAGGCCCAAAGTACACATTATGGGAAGATAAATGAGTGTTGCAGATCTGCATTGGCTGACACTGGCAGGGCTAAAAGACAGGGCAACAATGAACCCACAGTGAAGTCACAGTGCATATGTGTTTTCAACTGCATGTCACCAGGGAGATGTGGGGGGGGGGGGCAGACCTAAGTCAGCAGTATCCATACTTCTCCCCATAACATTTACTCATATATGACACTCGTTTTCCACAAGGTACATGTTCTGTCTCCCTCCTGCCAAATGTATCCTCACAATACTGTAAGATAGGCTGAGAGAGAGAGAATGAATGACTGGGTTCAGACAACACGATAACCCACACTCAAGGGTTGAGTATGGGTTGTCGTTGAACCATGGGTTGTTGTGGAAACATGGGTTATCGTGTTGTCTGAACCCAGCCGAGATAACAAACCACGGTGAACAACCCACAATTCACAACCCAACAACAAACCATGGGTTCTCTTCATGGGTTGTTTGTAGTTAACAAGCCATGGCTTGTTAGCACAGCTGGGTTCAGACAGCACAATAACCCATGTTTCAACAACCACCCACATCTCAACAACCCACACTCAATCCATACTCAACCCTTGAATGTGGGTTATCATGTTGTCTGAGCCCAATCAGAGTGAGAGAGAGGGGCTAGTCTGCAGTCACCCAGAGAGTTCATGGCTGAGCCTGAGTGGGGACTTGAACTCGGGTCTCCCCAGTCCTAGTCCAACACTTTAACCACTACACCACTTTGCTTCTCAGACATGTGGTCTGGGCCTCAGCCCAAACTAAGAAATAAGTGAAGGGCTCTCCCCACCACCGCCACCCCTGCAAAAAATAACAGAGGCACTGTGAGAGTAGCAGATGAGCTGCCATAAGGGAGAGGCCTTGTCTGGATGAGAGGGAGGCGGTGATAGAGCCTTTTGCCTGTATCTCATCTTATGCAGGAATGAGTCCATCAGTCAGCCAATGTTGCTGGCTCTACATTGGCCCCTGTTTAAGGTGAGCATTAACGCTTACTGGGAGAGAACATTATAATAAACAGTGGAGTCCATGATCTGTACTGAGGTCAATGACTATTTAAGCAATTTACTGCTAAGTGATCTGGAGTCACAATTTTGAGTACTGGAACAGAAAACAGGAGCGCAAACATGATAGAACCTAGAATGGGATATAGAGACTCCTTGTGCAACTATCAATGGCAGATTAGAAGGTCCCAGTGACCCCTAGGGAATCGGGGGCTTGCTGCAATGGACCCATTGAGGCTGAATGTAGTTAAAAGGCTGTTTGAGATTCCCTACTAACGGCTTGCCTTGCCTTGCAGGTGTGTGCAGAATGCCAAAAAGCAGGCGTGAGGATGTATTTGGCTGCCTGTAATGGTGAGTGAAACAGGAGGACAATCAGTCCTCCTCCAGTTGACTTTGTTGGTGGTTTCAATCTAAGCTTGTATGTATAGGTTGTATGCAATGTGGTGTAGTGGTTAGAGTGGTGGACTGGGACTTGGGAGATCTGGGTTCTAGTCCCCACTTGACTATGAAGCTCATTGGGTGACTTTGGGCCGGTCACTGACTCTCAGCCTAAACTACCTCACAGGATTGTTGTGAGGATAAAATGGAGAAGAGGAGGACCATGTAAACCCACTTGGTTTCCTTGCAAGCGATAAAAAGGCAGGATATAAATGTAATGATAGATAGATAGATAGATAGATAGATGTTAGTCTAACATAAGTCCCATTGATTTCAATGGGTCTACTCTAAGTAGGGCTAATGTTGGATACAACCCTTTGTATGCATTATAGAAAAGAAAATGTGTGTACATAATTAAAAATGGCAAGTTTGGTCCAGTTCACATGTTATGCAGAGGCAAGCCCAGATTTGCCACCAACTATACTCTCAGTAGGGAGCTACAGCCAATCACACTCCCGGACCAGTGTACTTCTGTGAGATACACATCTGCTGCAGTTGGACTTTTAGGTGCACACCAACAGCTGTTCATGTGTGAAGCAGCTCCTTTGTGTGACCCAGGAATGGCAGCGCATTACATGGGGGATGGTGGCATCTCTCTCTCTTGTCCACCGCTTCAGCTTGCATGACTGGGGCCCATAGTGTATGAGATGATGGAAGTCTTTGATTGGATCTCCCATCTTTTAACATTTTTGTTAGAAAGAGCTGTGGATAGGTGGGAGTCAGCTGAGGTCCAGGGCACGGTGGTGGTGGTGGGTCAACCATTTCCTAAAAAGGCTGATGGCAGCTTCAGGAGGGTGATTTTCATACGGGGAAATGGTCCTTTCCAGTGCCATGGCCCTGCTCTGAATCTTCCCTCTTAAGAATATAGGAACAGTCCTGCTGGGTCTCACAGTGGACAACCAGATGCCCCAATGGGAAACCCACAAGTAAGACATGAGTGCAATCGCACCCTCCCACTCCTGTTCTCCAACAACTACTGTACATGGGCATGCTGCCTCTGATACTGGAGGTAATTTATTTATTTATTTATTTATTTTATTTATACCCCGTCTTTTTTCCTGCAAGGAACCCAAGGCGGCTTACATAATCCTCCTCCTCCTCCTCCTCTCCATTTTATCCTCACAACAACCCTGTGAGGTCATATCATCATAAGGCGATCACTCGTGACCGAGTAAGATTGTCTTCCGGGATAAAAGGAGGAAATTCTAAAGAAGATTGTGTAGACTCTAGCGATGGGTCCGTAAGTGACTGTGGAGGCCAATTCTAGATCCACACAGCTTCCCACAGTGAGGACACAGGTTACCAGATAGAAGATGGTCCTGTAAAGGATTCATTTGACGTGCTTTTCGCTTAGCACGTTTCTCCCTTTCACCTTGCACTCGGGCTTCTTCAAAGTCCATGGAACCTTTGTGAAAGGCCAACCTCCATTTAGATCGTTCATGGGCCAGAGCTTCCCAGTTTTCGATGTTTATATTGCATTTTTTTAGATTAGCCTTATGAACATCTTTAAACCTCTTATATTGACCACCGATATTCCGCTTTCCATCCTTGAGTTGGGAGTAAAGTAACTGCTTTGGGAGACGGCAGTCAGGCATTCGAACAACATGACCGGTCCACTGAAGTTGGCGTTGAAGGATCATTTTTTCAATGCTAGTAGTCTTTGCTTCTTCCAGTACACTGACATTTGTTCGCCTATCTTCCCAAGTAATTTGCAGGATTTTCCGGAGGCAACGTTGATGAAACCTTTCAAGGAGGTGGAAGTGACGTTTATAGATAGTCCATGTTTCCCAGGCATACAACCTGTGAGGTAGGTTAGGCTGAGAGTCAGTGACTGGCCCAAGGTCACCCAGTGAGTTTCATGGCTGAGCGGGGACTAGAACCCGGATCGCCCGAGTCCCAGTCCAACACTCTCACCACTACGCCACACTGGCTCTCCATATAGATTTCATAGATCATAGAGTTGGAACGAGCCTACAAGGCTATCGAGTCCAACCCCCTGCTCAATGCAGGAAACTAGAGGAGGGGTCTCCCATCCAAGTAATAACCAGGCTTGATCCTGCTTAGCTTTCCACACTCAGACAAGCTGAGCCAGCATAAGCCACAGGCCTGTATATATAGCCATCATGACTATTAGCCATTGATAGCATTATCCTACAGGAATTATTAAAGCAGTACAACTTGGTGGTGGTACATTGCTATATCTTGTGGTAGCTGTGGCGTAACCCCACAATTCAGTTCCCTGGTGTATGTCTGCTTTAGTATATTTAGTGAGTATAGAATGTTGAACTGAGTGGGTGTGGTTTGTGATGTCTTAGAAAGGGTGGGGGGAGGAGTATATAAGGAGTGTTTGAGTGATGTCAGAGTTAGTGAGTTAGGTTTAAGCGAGTTAAGAAGTAGAGTGTTGGTTGTAGTGTGTTATGGGAGAGTGTTTGGAGTGTGGGGAGTGTTAGAGAGTTTGGGAGTTAGGTTAGGTGGGTTATTTGTGTCTTGTCAGGAGTTTTAAGAGGAATCAGTGATTGTATGAGGAGTGAGAGTATTTGGAGTTATAGGGACTTAGGTTAATTATAAAGTGTTTGGTGTAGGCAGGTTTTAAGTTATTTTCTGGAACTAAGATTTTGAGAATTAAAATAAACTTATTTTTATTTTGTTTGCTACCCAAATCCTACGTGTCAGCTTGGCGTTATCAACCTGCTTTACTTTTAAATCTACACACACATCTTTGACTTGTACCCACAGCATCATAAATTTAAAAATAGATCCTTCATAACCAGTACTGATCTTTTCCCTCATTAGCAGGGGAAAGGTTTCATTTGACCCTCCCCTCAGGTTTTTAAGTGTTGATGCTTGGCCTGAGAAGGGTTTATGCGCCTGGTCCTAAAGTGTAAGGGACCGTGTCGTCACAGTAGCAAATTCCATTGTTTTAAATATGAACTGGGCAGGTTCACACAAGGTAAGCCAATCAGGCGCATCACAGGAAGCACCCTGCCTCCCCCTCCTCCTCTCTTGGTCCTCCTGAAGGTATCCAATGGGACACTGTGAGAGCACCGAGGTTTCCACACTCCCAGCGGCTGCTTGTCAGCGGGGGCGGGGAGGGGGCAGCAGGGATCACTGACAGCCCTCACCCTGACTCGTGAGCTGCAGTGAGGGTTGTTGGCGCTGCTGCCGATCTCAGCAGAGGCATCCCGCCGTCCAGAGTGTGGCGCCTCCTGTCCGGCGCTGCAGCCGTTTGGCCTTATAAGCCATCCTGAATAAGCCACGGCTTGTTGTGGGGTTTAGTAGCCACCCCTGGGCTTGCCGGGTCATCCAAACCCAGATGGCATGACGAGCCCAGGGGTAACTCAAACCACTACAGAGCCGCTTGGCAAGAGTGGCAAAAAAAATATCCTTGCTGCTCTTGCCAAGCGGCTGCCAGGTGAGCGCTGTTGACAGCTGCCCCCCAAGTGGCACTTGGGGGGCAGCTGTCAGAGGTGCCATGCATGGCTGGCCTGCGCTGCTGTCGATGCCGACAGAGTAGGCTTGCACACGGGCAGGTCCGCTCTGCCAACATCAGCAGGGTGGCTGCTCACGAGCAGACCTGCTTTGCCGGGATCGGCAGTGGCCGGCTGGGTTCCTGCTGTCCCCACCTGCTGCTTTGGGCCAGCAGCAGGTGGGGACGGCAGGGACGCGGAGGTAGCTCCAGCTGGCTGGCTGGACCGACCTCTTCATCTTCACCACCATGGCTGGCCCTTTTGGCTGGGCACAGCGGCGGGTGGCAGACATCGCCTCAGGCTACTCACAAGTAGGCTGAAGCAATGGCCGCTCCCCAGTTTCCCCCACTCTCTTGCTGGGATACCCATGGGAGGACTGAGCGGGGAGGAGGGGACACCCTGCCCCCCATTTGCCCGATCATCTATTGGGCGCATTGGGTGTGTGTGTAGGGTGACTTATAAGCCGCACTGCGTAGCTTTGTATGCGGTGTGGCTTAATGTGTCATGCAAAGCCGCCCACTGCGTGAAGAAGTACTTCCTTTTGTCTGTCCTGAATCTCTCGCCATTAAGCTTCATTGGATGACCACTGGTTCTAGTATTAAGAGGGAGAAAAATGACTCCCTAGTCTACCCACTTTCTCCACACCAGGCATAATTTTATGCACCTCTATCATGTCCCCATCCCCCTTACTCACCTTTTTGTCTAAGTTAAAGAGCCCCAAACGTTGTAAACTTTCCTCCTGGGGGAGCTGCTTTCGCCCCTTGATCATTTGGGCTGCCCTCCTCCATCTTTTTTTGCTGCTTTTTACAAAAATAGAACAAGATGGGCGATCTAATGACAGATCTCCATCAGTTCACATAACTTGACCCCAAGGCCCATTTACACTGCATGCTCACTGCTTGATTTTTTGATTTTTTAAAAAAAAAATCACCTGAAGCTGAACTTGCAGCTGAATGTGCATATTGACTCAGTTGACAAGTCTTGTGTGTGAAGCAATAGGAAAATTCTGCTGGTGGTGTTTTGAGTGCTGGCGTCTCCTTCACACAGCAAGTCGCCTCTTGCTGAACATGCGCATGTGGAATTGGACTTCAGCCACCTCCCTTTTCTTCTTTTCCATCTAGCCAATGTCCTGCAGACCTTGAGTTTCTGTGGCCTTATGCATCACTTACCCCCACAGCAGATTTTTGTCACCGTTCACGATGCTGCTTCCTACCTCCAGCAGAGCACGGTAAGAGGTGGAGGAGGGTGCAGAGAAACGACCGGAGAGCCTTTGTGCCTGTTGCTTCTAATCCAGGCCCCTCTACAAGGGTGCTGGTGGTATAGGTTGGAAAACTGTAGCCTGGTTTTCCCAAACAGCGAATGCAGTGACAAGGCTGTAGTGCTTTAGACTGCGGCTGTAGACTCTCATCACTGAATAACCCCCTGCCTATGGGTAGAAATATTCTAGCCTAGGCTTCTTCCCAATTTACTAGTTTTCTACGTGTAGGGATTTATTTATTTATACAACAGCATTACATCAAGTGAGCCCCCACCTGCGGCCTTAAATGCTCCAGTCCAGACACAGGTTTACCACTTCATCTACTGTTTGGGAGAATTGGGCCTCTCTCTCTTCAGAAGCAAGTAGTTCTGGCTCATTTAGTTTTGGCTTTACAAGCCTTTTTCACTAGGTCCTGGCCAAGGAGTCTTTTCTGGAGAGATTGACTGGAGAAGTTATTTGTTATATGTGCTATAGTGCTACATGTGGGATCTGTGCCTGTGCAGAGCTGGATGTGAAATATTCTAGAACAGGGGTGCAGAACCTCAGGCCCAGAGGCCAAACCCGGCCCACCTGAAGTCCCAGTCCAGCCCACGGGGTTCTCCAGATAGCCATACCTCTTTCTCTTGGCCTCACCCATCCCCCTAACCACTTCTTGCTTGGTGTTTTCCTGTTTTTTGTGCAGTCCCCCCCCCTCCATTCTAAAAGGTTGAAATGCCTCACCTAAGGCTTAATTACTGGCAGCAAGAGCTTTAAGGTACAATATGCTGGTATTTTTGGTCCACCACTGGAACGCAGCCCCAGAGAGCTTCTCTTAGAGGTGGGGTGAGTGCCTAGCCATCCAGTTCTCCAACGGCTGCATTACGAAGCTAGTAGACCACCCTCCATCAAGTATGCTGCTTACTGCTCCCGCCGTCTTATGATAACCGTTTTATACAGCACGTTGAGAGTTTCAAAAGCGCTTCACAGACCTCACGTCAGTAATTTCTTACAACCACACTATGAGGCAGATCACTATTATCATCCTCATCCTCATGTTGCAGATGTGGGCCTGAGGAGAAAGAACAGTGCACAGTGAGGATCAGGAGGGTAGAGGTGTGATTCTGATACGCAGCACAGACCCTCATGGATAACTCTTTTCCGTTTCTACTCAGGAAAGCATGGAACAGAAGGACCCAACCATCTGGGTATAACCATCTCCTGCCTGCCAAGGGTCAAGGACTGTGTCAACCAGCCCATGCGTACCAGGACGAGGACGATCTTGAGATCACAGAGATGTGTTAGAGGCAGCTGGCTGCCTCGGGAGACCCTGCCTGCCACTGGAGAGCCGGCTTGTCAGGAACGGACACATAAGAGGAAAGAGGCAGCGGGGCGAGATGAGCAGAGCCCTTGGACTGGGCGACTCCTCCTCTTGCCACGACCTGCATGGCCAGTTGTAGTCGGAATTAGTCCACCGTCACCCAAGCAGAGGGAGGGTTTATTTTTCACCCTCCCCCGTCCTAGCTCCCTCTCTTCTGGAGCCTTCTCAGAAACTGTTCATGTGCAACAGTCAAAGCAAAGAAAGATACAGATGAATTTGTTTTTTTTTTAAATCCTTTATTCCCTTCCCCAAATGGTTTCCTTTACAGAAAAACAAACAAACATCTGTTTGAAGTAACCCCAGGAAATGTCATTGATACCAAGAGGAAAGGGACAGGCAGGGTTTTAGCCCATAGGGCCGAGGAAGGCTTGAGACTGTGTGTTCGCGGAGGGCCTGGGTGGTATGGAAAGGAAGGTAGCCAATTCTGTTGCTCGTTCAAGCTGGATGCAAGAGGGACTAGGGTAAGTAGGAAGAGATTCTAGCCCTGCTCAGAAACTGAAAGGAACCCTATTCAGGTGTAATGAAAAGTGGCGAAACTCACCCCAGGAGCAGGAACGGAGTCACGCCGACTAGCCCCATCCCCGACATCACATCATAACAAACTTCCTCCCATGAGTGTCCACACGTACGGCGCCTACGCCTGCAGTGATCTGTATTTGGAACTCTGTGCGAAGGCCTCTTTCGTTAGAGCATCATTATGATGTGATGGGGGGGGGGGGGGCTTCTCAGCACAGCCCCGTTCCTGCTCGCATGGTGAGTTTCACCACTTTTCAAAACGCCTGAACATGGTCCCTCATTCCAGGATGTCCTCTCAGCAGCATTGGGACAACAGTATATATGCACTGCTGTTATAAACACATCTGCCAATGCCATCTGTTGTAGAGAGGGACTTATGTTCTCCATAGATTGCTTACACTGCTCTGGAGAAAGAGGACTTTCCCCCCTCATCACTGGAAATGCTTGTTCACTTCGTAGGACTCTGCCCGTAAAGACTGATGCACGTTGCCCTTCCCTCACCATGTCGGCTGAGTAGTGGGCAACCCCGCAGGGCCTTTGTGAGAAAATCAGGAAGGGAGACAAAGGTTACCTGCTGGGCAGCTTCCCTCAACCAGGAGGGTTTCTGATTGCAACTTCAGCTCTCCATCCGACCCACTAACACCGGAATGGTTGACTTCATCGTGATTTAAACTCCTACTATATTCAGTGTGGCCCAGCCTAAACATTTATTTGCTTGAGCAGGCTATAAGACTTCCAGCAATACCGTACTTCCAAATCAAAATGTCAACTAGGGACATCTAGAAATGAATGGCCCTTAATTTGTTGAGCGAGAATTGAGGGAAGAATGGAGGAGGCTCCCCCGTGTCACTTTTGTTAAATAGTGGTGCCTTTCCCCCAGGCCATCACACTGTACCAATTTTTCTGGACTGTACCAAGGTGAGGAGTGACACCTTTGGATGCTCCCCCTCCCCTCCCCAGGAAAAATAAATACATAAATAAATGAACAAACTACCTGCACATAGCAAAATTAGCATACCAGGCTGAACCCGTCTACCTTACATGGTAGTTTTAGTATATGCACTATTCCCCACCTTTACATGGGGCAAACAGTGAAAGATGAAATTCTGCACTGTATTGTAAGTCCCACTGTGCTCAGTGTGGCTTACTCCAGGAAAGCGTACATAGGGCTGCAGCCTAGCCATGGCTAACATTTGCTATATTGCAACCAGTACCTTATTTCAGATGACCCATTTCTAAGCCATTCTTTATTTTTGAGATGTTGATCTAGCAACTCAGTAAAAAGAAGGAATAATCTTGGAATAAGAAACAACCCTATGAATTCAAGGGGGTCAGTCTGGAGGGGCAGGAGAAGGGGAAAAAAACAAGGGTTCGAGTGTAACAGAATACATTTCTTCATCTGCTGGGGTCCCTACTCAGCTGGTGGTGGTGGCGGTGGAAAAGCACAAGGATGCTCTCAGGAAGGCAACCCATATTCCCCTTTCTGTTGATATGCCCAGAGATGA
Organism: Shinisaurus crocodilurus; assembly: GCA_021292165.1. Classification (NCBI taxonomy): domain Eukaryota; kingdom Metazoa; phylum Chordata; class Lepidosauria; order Squamata; family Shinisauridae; genus Shinisaurus; species Shinisaurus crocodilurus. The sequence goes on from CM037881.1 coordinate 28,693,300, forward strand.
TTCTGGGGGCTGTGATAGCAACACAACAAATATACTTGAACTCCTATTACGGTGCAATCAGTACCACCAGAAGCACGCAGTGTTTTGCAACCTGCCACATCTATCCCATCTTCGTGTCACTGTCCACGCTATGATTGCTTCAGGGTCCAGAGACCTGATTGGCTGGCACTGTGGTTACCTCCATCCCAATAGTCCCACCTCCCAGATTGGTTGCAGTTTGCAGCTGGACTGCCAGGAAGAGTGCACAACATATAGGAAGGGGGGGGCAGGGCTGGGAAGAGTGGCATATAACAGGGTGGCCTGATTGGCTGCAGCCTCTGCTGTTACTTACTCTATGGACCAACCCCCATGCACTGGAACTAAGCATGTAGGAAAAACCAAACCCAGCCTCGAATGTACAATTATTTGTTCCCTTTAACAAACAGCAGCTGTAGGAAAAGCAGCAGATGCAGATGCTTGCAGGACTGGGACCAAGAAGGCAAAGGAAGGAGTGGTTTGGGATATGGGATAAGTCCTGGCAAATGGATCTTGTTTAAAATAAAATTTAAAAAAACAACATTGCAGTCTGTCATAGACAGTCTTTCCGCTTCTGAATATAAAAATTCTGCCACTTTAAAAAAAGAAACTGGCCTGACCCCCAACTGTCCGTGAACATACAGGCCACTTCTGCTGCAGGAGAGAGGGCGAACCTGGAACTGCCTTGTATTTGGAGGGAGCCCTGCCCTGCTTTACTGTCACTTTGCCGCAGTGCATACCTTATGGCTTCCCCCCTCGTGGTAATTTTCCATCACTGTAGTATTTGGCACTTCAAAATCTGCCAGGATGGCACCAGCTTCAGTGTGGGGGGATTGGAGAGACTCTGGGGAGTTGGGGGCACACATGCAAAGACTTGGCACAAAATATTGTGGCACTAGAGAAAGCGTTCAGGCATTGTCTCCCTCAGATCATGTCCCCCTCATTCAGATTAAACGGAAGCAGGGGACGCTCGGATATTGTTGGCAGGTTTTTGACACAGTGCATGTGCACGTGTGGGTGCATGTGTGTGGCAGAAGCGGGGGGGGGGGGGGTAGCCCAGAAAAGATTGAGGAAGAAGGTTGCTCCCAACTGGGAAAGATAGAAAATACTTTTTAAATGTGGGAGTGGTTGTCCCATTTCTCAAATGGCTCTTCAGGCCTGAGGATGCCAAGGCCTCCCTGACTTCTGGGGGTTTGGCTAGTTGACAGGCAAGACCATTTGCCCAGGGCTGTGGCTAGTTGCCAGAGCAGGCTGCCTGAGATGGCTAGGCCTGATTGCCCGAGGACTTAGCCGGTTGTCGGGCCAGCGCTAAGCACCCTAGCAATGGAGACTAGTTGCCAGTCATACATTTGAAACGGTTCTTGAAGTAGAAGAGGCTTTGCCTGCAGCTCATGCTGTTGTCGCTGGAGTTGGGATAGCGGAATTTGGCATACTGCTTCTCGCTCTCTGTCTTGAGCCACGGCAGTTTGATCTTGGAGGCGTGGTCCACTATCACGTTGGAGCAGGATCCCACGTGCAGAAGGCCCAGGCCATCGATGAAGAATTCTATATTTAAAAGAAAGGAAAGGGGAGGGGGATTAGCATTGTCTTAGGGCTCCTGGGAAGGAAGCCCTCATATATATGTGTACATTTTTGGATTTTACTTGTGTATTATTGTACATCAACCTGAGAATAGAGCTACCGTACTAAGAAAATGAATGAAAAGCAAACAAGAACCCCACACCTTAATTCAGACATGGTCAGTATTCACAATTGTCTCTCAAGCATCTTCTGGGACTAAATCACCACAAGGGATCCTGAGCGCACACCACTCACATTGTACTGTGATGGGTCTGTGGGAGTCTTAGAACTTCTTAGAACTACATTTCCCAACAGCCCCTGCTGTGACCTGTGTCTCTGAGGGTTGCCTGCTGATGAGGAAGTGGGGTCAGGAGTGGGAGCAACACTCACTCACACACACACACACACACACACACACTGACCAGGTTCACATGACATGACTGCCCACCATGGCTTAATTTAGCTGCAGGGGCTGTTGTGTCATGCCGGGCGCCCACAGTTGCCCCTGCTTGTTGCCATGTTATGCAAACCTGGCATTGTGAGTTGTTTGAGGGGGAAGACAACCTTCAAAGAACCCTAAAATAAGTTACGGGTTATTTGAGGGTTGTCTACCTCTTCAAACAAGCCACAAAGCTGGGTTCCCACGACATGGCAAGCTACGAGCGCCCCACCGCTTGCATATCTGTGAGAACCGGTGAAGCACCAGTGAGGAGTCAGGGGCAAAGAAGAAGAAGATCCTTTTTGGCAATTTGCACCAAACTGAACTCTGGGACTCTTGGGGGAAAGCCTTGGAACAGGAAGTTCTAACGTACCATTAAAGCTGCGTAGGCCTACTGTTTAGCTGACACACTGTTACATTTTGGATACAGTGTGTGTGTGTGTATGTGTACATCACCCTCTAAGTGGCTGAAAACCATCCCTGTTTACCTACCCCATAAAATCACCAATTGTATCTACATACCACTGTGATTGCTGGAACTTCTCCAGGGTTAGTATGGAGGTTACTAACACTGAGGTGCATTCAGCACTTGCCTTCAGTCCTGATTATGCAGACACATTTATAAATTCAGTACGATACATTCCATACGATTAATTTTGGCTACCTTGTACAGAAGGGGTCAATGCCACCCCTAGAGATATGCGAAAAATTGGGCCGGGCTCATTTCACATGCATGCTAAGTACCACCTGTGCCGCCAGCATCACTCACCGAGGTGGGCAACACGGCTGAGGCGAGGGTCAAAGCCAACGTGCAGCACCTTCTCTGTACGCGCCAAGAAGAAATTGACCACGCCATCAGTCACCACACAGTCAGGGAAGCCCTCGATGATGTGGTGGAAGCCCTGCCGGGTTCGCAGGCAATCTCCATCCTCCCCGCCAGGCTGCACGCTGATCTGCTGCCGGTACGTGGTGGTGTAGCCAGTGATCTCCCGCACTGCTCCGCCCACCTGCCAGGGACAAGAGAAGACACTTTGGGATGGAGCAGAGCGGGGTTGGGAGGCTCACACCAGTTGATCCAGAGGAGACTGAAACAGATTTCTAGTTCTTTGTTCAATTACATCACCCTGAAGCAGACGAAGCCTGGATCAAGTATGGAGGATGTAAACGATTCTGGATCTGAAAGTCAGCTTTGGGCCGCCAGACATGCTGCTATGGGCTTGTAGAGAACAAGTCTCTGGTGACATGGACGTAGGACTTACATGAGAATTACCCTGCTGGGAGCAGACCAAAGGACCCTCTAATCCAGCACTCTTTCTCCCAACAGCAGTCAGCCAGATGCCCTGCTGCTTCCCAGAGGCGTGAAAAATGATGACCACCCTGACTGCTTGTTCCTAGCAGTTGGTATTCAGAATGGACTCAAACCTTGTTATGGGAGGCAGAGCTCTTCTGATCAGCGCCCCATTTTGGTTGGTCCTAATCAAGGTATTCATCGCCTGAGTGTGGATTTGCTGCAACCACCAAGCCTGGATTTTGGGTTTATTTTTTTTACTCACGGATCCATCTTTGCTTTTTGAGTTCCATAGGTGAGGCTGTATCTTCATTTCTGAACTGCATGTGCAACTAGAAACCACAGTTAAGGAAGTAGGAACCAACTTCAGCTCATGTTAGGTTCCTTTATCCCTGGCTCTCCTGACATGCCTCTGATCTGGGGTCAGCATGTACCATTTATCCCAGCTTGATGGGTCTGTCTGAGTCTCCTCAACTGCCAAGGTTGTCAGGTTTTCAACTCATAGCTTGAGGCTCCATTACAGGAATCTCTCCCCACCTCCTGATGCGGGATCCTGGTGCCATATTGAATCATGGCCCCCTCAGAAGGTTTGGCTGGAAAGAAGTCTCTCTTTCTTTAGAATCTAAGTTAGATGGGGGAAATGTTCCAGGGTCAGGAGGAAAAGCAACCACAGGGAAAGGACTCACCAGGTCCAGGCTAGTCTTCTCAAGGACATCTACCAGCTTCTCCACTTTGGTGCGGGTCGTGAAGATGAAATCATCATCCACCCACAGGACGTATTTGGTGGTCACCTGGGAGATGGCAAGGTTCCTGCCAGCAAACCAGCCCTAGAAAGGGAGGGTAGAGATCCTGTAAACACCATTCATGGCCATTACCAATGTCATTCCCCTAGCTACACAACCGAGTATTGCCGCTTGCCCATCTTACTTTGCGATGAAGCAATGAATACTGCCACTTTAACATCAGCTCAATCACTGGGCACTGTACCTCTTTATTGGACCCCAGAGATCCAAGTATTGCCCCCCCCATCCCATCCACGAACACCTAAGTCCCTGGTCAGCAACTCCTTTTTGTCTCTACATTGGCAACTAGGGCTCCAGGTAGATCCCTAAGGGGCCCCAGACTTGACTTATGGGCCTCCAATTGCTGACTCCATTCCTGCTTCCTAATGACTATGTCACTTCCTCTTGTTAGGGTGCTGCCTCACCACTGTGGCCTTATTCAATGACTGTTCCAGCCCAGACATTTGTACCATGAATACAAGACAAGCACCCTTAAACTCTATGTTAAATTCATCCACATTTACTAAACTACCTCCTGGTTCTGTATTCACAGTTATTGAAGTGGATTAGAATCGTGCATAAGAATGTACTGAAAAGGTAGGGAAATCCCACTCGTTACCCATCCTGACTAGGAATACTGTCACAGTTAAAGTGTGATGCGGGGTAACTAAACTGAGATGGGAGGATTCCCACTTACCCCCTATCATGAATTTCGGGTCATAGAAATAAGATATCCCCCAATATAAGGAGGCAATGGAGTTGCCCCATCTTAGCAGGTGTCCATTAAGCCCTTTTTTCTCTCTCACCCCATCTCAGAAGCTTGGCCCTCGAGAACAAATTCCCACCAGGCCCTATGAGAGCACATCCCATGGAATTCTGCACAGCAATTAGTAAGGCGGCCCTGTCAGGCCTGAGATGCCTTCCGACAGCCAGTCTCTCTGCACACCTTGCCGAAGGGCATGAAGTACTGCTCGATGTGGGGCCCCTGCACGTGTTCAGTGGCCAGGCTGTCGTCAGCGATGATGATGGTCACTGTGGGGTAAAACTTGCGGATGCTGTCGATCAGCACTCGCAGCTTGTCGTAGCGCAAGAAGGTCTTGGTTGCTATGGTGACCAGGGCACTGATGTTGTATTCTGCTGGGGAGAGGAAACAGGAGAGGTTGACCGGATCTCTGAGGGGTGGGGCAGGGCAAAAGTGGGCAAAAACTGGCGCTCTTCACGGTGCTAAAACTTTAGGTTGAAAGAGCAACATATACAGCACCTATTTACATACGTAGTAATTTAGCGGATTTCTATACCGCACTTCAACCATATTTCCAGGGTGACTACCGAGGAAGAAGGGCTTTGCCTGGTGCCAAGAACAACAACAGGGTGGGCACTAGGTGAGCCACCCTGGCCCTGGGGAAAGAGCTTATCTATTTATTTGATTTACCGGTATATCCCGCCTTCCTTCTCAAGGAGCCCAGGGTGGCTGGAGTTCCACCAGCAAGGCACCGCAGAATCTCACTATGGTGCAGTGCTCAACTTGACCACTAGAGAGCGAGCAATACCTTGAAAAGATACTGTTAAGCACAATGCTTTACTACGACTACCACCACCACTACTACAACTGTTATAAATATTTATATACCACCCTTCATTAGCAAATTCCAGGGCAGTCTACAAAATTCATTACAACAACAATTACCATAGGTCTCACTAAGCTAGACATTAAAATCAGCAAATTCTGATGATAAGTAATTGCTCATGTCACATTACAATCAGTGCTGTAGGTGACAATGGTTAAAAGGTACATCTGTACAGGGCTTCATCTGAGCCTTGATCTGGGCTCTTCCTCGGGGCCTGCTTTGAAAGCCGGAGCTCAACTCTGGAACAAGCAGAGCAATAAGGACATGAGCATGTGGTGAAGTCAGGGAGTGGGGGTAGACACCCTGCTCATGTTCAGGGGCACTCTTACTCTGGTCAGGGGCGTAGATGTCTCAATTTCTGGGGGGGAGGCATAGGGCCAAACAGCTGGTTGCCTGGAGGGGGCTTTGCCAATTCTGGGAAATACCGGAGGGGGCTTGAGCCCCCCCCCCCCGTAGTTTACGCCCCTGACTCTGGTCTTCCAAGTCTGGGCCTGGACACAGTAGACAGGCTCTAAAGCTCAGATGTCTCCTGAAAATGCTTTCCCCACACGTGATCTGCCCACTAGAGACCCATGGCCCTCATCTGCTGCACTCACCTCCACTGGTCCCTCCGCTGGAGTATCCTGGGTTGTAGAGCCTGGGGGTGGGCGCATGGCGGATGCGAATGATGAAAGATGCATGATGCTCATCGGTAGAAAACTGCACTGGAAAACAGAGGAAGAGACAGAACACCAGTCTAGGGCTGCACTCACTCACTTAAACAGGTAACCAACATCACATGTGGGTCATTCCATGTAAAATCAACCAAAAAAATTGAAAAATTTACCTCACCATATGCGATTTTTTAAAAAACTGGCATACTGGTAGACCAGCATGAGAAATGAACATACACCAGATTATAGGTCATTATACCTCACGGTTCAAAAGTACAGTGTGCTCAAAAAATGCCCCAAACATGATTTTTCAGCATTTGTAACTACACAAAAAGTATCATAACTTCCTTCAGAATTGACATAGAAAGTAAATCATGGTGTCATATGAAAGCTCTCAAACTATGAATTCCAAAAAAACAAAATGTTTTTTTTTTTGCCGATTTTTTTCCTCAGATAACCCATGTTTACTTTGAGTATATGTACCGATTTCCAGAACGGGGTTCCGAACAGTTCAGAAGATGTGAATGTTCTTATACATGCACAGTACCTCCCTACAATAACTTCACCCCCTTATACACACTTAAAACAGAATTGTTTGGAGGGAAATTAAACTTAAGCCCGCCCCCTCCCTTCCGGAGCTTCCGGGGCCTTCAGGCTGAAACCAAACCAGGCATGGGTAGGCCTCAAACCTTCACAGAGATATATCTCTTTGGATGTCTACATTAAATCAAGCTTTATTCACAGATTCTGATAAGAAAGAAAAAGGCAGGCCTGAAGCCGTGACAAGTGCTGACCCCACTTCTGCTGCAATGTGTTCATGACTTTTCAAATTGTTGAATTCCTGCACACAATTTCTACAGGTAGCATAACTAAGATCTATTATTTCCCTGATGGTGCAGCAGCACAGTATAAACACAGTAAAAACTTCAGCAACTTAAGTAAGCATAAATCAGATTATGAACTGGAAGAAAAGCTTCTGAAATGTTGCTTCGAGAATTCAAGACGATTCCTGGGACACAGAAAATTCACGCTGTAATTCCATTAATAAAACACACTGTTGCTACTAAAAGATATTCATTTCAATGCGAATCCAGAAAAGAGACAGTGACTATTAAAGGAGAACTGGAATTGCAAGAAATACGAGGATTTGTTACATGCGTTTATATCTCACAATGGTGGTTAGGTTGTGTTTTACAAACAGATGATCAGAGAGCAGAAGTGTTAGTGAGCTTTCTTCATCCAGCTGGACCAGCAAAATCATTTCTGTATCCAGATAAACAAGATGTCCTATGGATACCATCTTCAGATGTTTTGACAAAACAAAAGCTGATCCTTGTTGCCCAACAGGGCACTTCTATACACTAACAGACAAAGAGTGTCAAGCAGCAACTTCAAGACTAGAAACTACTGTTATGAAAAGCTCCTTAATTTAGGACTTGTTAACAAAACGTTAGCAAGTAATATTTGAACTGCATAAAATCTGATCAGCATATATAAAAGTAAAATGGAAAATCTCATCTATGCACAATAATGGTTTTTCAAGCCCACATCTAAGTAAATCAAAATAACTATGCTAGTAAGAGTCCCATTTTGAAATCAAATACATGTTTCCAGGGATGTTAAACATTATTTAAAACAAAAGGAGTTTTTTGTCATTATTCAAGGTCAAACTTCTGTATATTTATTTGAAAAAAATAAAATGAACATTATTTATTTATTTATTTATTTATTATATTTGTACCCCACCTTTTTTTCCTGCAAGGAACCCAAGGTGGCTTACATAACCCTCCTCCTCCTCTCCATTTTATCCTCACAACAACCCTGTGAGGTAGGTTAGGCTGAGAGTCAGTGACTGGCCCAAAGTCACCCAGTGAGTTTCATGGCTGAGTGGGGACTCGAACCTGGATCTCCCGAGTCCCGGTGTTTTCCCCAAGCATACTGGTGAGTACCTTTTTAAAAGTACATATTTTAAACCTCATTCTTCTGAAAACAATAGGTCCTACAACTTATTTTTTAATAAGCAGAACAAGTTCACCAAATCTTAAGCAATTTGCTTTCAGTTGGAAATATTCTTTGATTGATTTCATACCAGAATGACCACCCAGAGGAAGTATGAATATTCTACACAAAATGTCAGAAGTATGCTATTATGAAAAAGAATACCTAATTCAGAGCTGCACAATTATGACAGGGTAGCTTGTACTTGTGCACAATATTTTATTCAAAACCTAAGTGATAATGCATATTTTCTTAAGATATGTACAGTGAGATAGCAATTCATATTGCTATCACACACAGAGCGCCCCAAAAGATGTAACTTGTTTTCAGTTAAGAACCCCATTTTGTAAATTGGTACATGTATTAAGCACTGACAGATGGAATATTAAAAGAAAAATCATGGAGAATTTTTTTTTAGTTTTTGCAGAATTCAAGGTCAAATTTTACTATTTGACCTTGAATATATATTTATATATTTATTCCAAAAAACCATTTATGTTACATATCAAATGAAAGAGCATTTCAAAGGCTTTCCATCAACACCATGATTAACTTTCTAGGTTCTGTAGAACTGGAATTACTGGAATTTCAGTGTTGTCCGACACACAAAAATTAACATTTTTCTTCATATTTTTTATTGCCATATCTCCAAAAGTTTTTGTCCCAGAAGTCTAATTTTTGGAGCAGCTTATTTTCTCAGCAGACCCAACAAGTTCACCAAGTTTTTTCAAAATCGGTGACGGTCAGGTAAATTCATTGGTTGATTTTACATGGAATGACCCATGTCTTGTTTGGGAGCTGACATTTCTTTACCTTTCACAAATACTTTGTGCACAGGAACTCATTCTCCACATAGAGGATCATATTTATAAGAGCAGGTGTACCATAACAGCTAAGAGTCTGGGCTGGGAAGCCCGCCATCCAAAATCTCACTTCGGCCATGAATTTACTCATTGGCTTTATCCAAACCACTACCAGCTCATCCTCGGTACCTACCTTTCATCTGCATATGGGGATAATAGCACTAGTCTACCTCACAGGGCTGATGTAAAGATTACAGAAATAAAGTACATGAAGCGCTTTGAACATTTGGCAAGTGTGATAATCAACGCTAAGTATTATTACATTAAGGCAGGGTCGAGCCACTTGTGGCCCTCCAGATCTTGTTGGACTGCAAGTTGCCCACCCACGCATTAAGGTACACACTAAGGGGGGCTGAGCTGGAGGGGACAGATGAGGAAAGGGATGCTGGGATCATAGTGGTTAATTCCATGGAAATGTTGATCCAGTGTGTGGAAATGGATCCAGCTGTGAAACAGTGTGCGGAAATGGATCCAGCTGTGAAAAAGGCAAATTCTATGTTAGAGGTTATTAGGCAAGGGATCCAAAATAAAATGGCCAGTATTGTAAATGCCTACATTCAAATCTATATAAGTCGTGATGGCTGTATATTACCTCCAGTATCAGAGGCAGTATGCCTCTAAATCTCAGTCCCTGAGGAACAGAGATGGGAAGGTGCCATTGTGGGGCTTCCCATTGGGGCATCTGGTTGGCCACTGTGCGGACAGAATGCTGGACTAGGGAAGGCCCTTGGTTGGGTCTAGCAGGTTCCTCTTACATTCTTAATGCTGCAGTCCTATACGTAGGATTGCGCTAGAAGTGACCTTGGGCGAGAATATCCCCTCTGCTCTTCTCTTCTGCAGTGCACTGAGGTAGCTCTAGCAGGGTATAAATCAGACTATGGCCTAGTCAAAAGAGAAACCCTTTTGGGCAAAATATTCCACCCCTGTTTTGCTGATTTTGGAGGGGAAGGGGGGAGCATGAGCAGGAAGCAAAAAGGATTGCCAAAGGGTAATTGCCCCATCTCTCTGCACTTTGACGAGAGGAAGCAGCACCACAAGGCAGGTTGTCTCCTTTTAGGCCATTTCAGAGGAAAACCACAGCATTGAGGCCCAGCCCTTCTCTCGGCAAGTGCTTTGCCAAGTAAGTGGGATCTGATGGTGCTTTGGCAACACAGCATTTTTTTTTCCTAGGAGAGGAATGCTCTTTTAGGGAAACAGCCCCTACAAACGCACACACACAAATTGGCACCTTTTGCCATAAAAGACAAACCCCATAAAAATTCAGCCCAGCCTTAAATATAAATCAGTTTGGAACTAATACAATTTACCAGGTATATTCCTCTGCCCTTTGTGAGAATATCATTCAAGTGGACCCTCATTCTTCTAAACCAGCCTTGCCCAACCCGACACGTTCCAGGCGTGTAGGACTACATCTCCCATCATCCCCAGCCAGCAGGCTGGGGTGAGGGGAGTGCTAGTCCAACATATCTGAAGTGCACCAGGTTGGGCGAGGCTGTTCTAAACAATCCACCTACTCTTCCAGGCACCTTACCTGGGATTTCTCTCCCCTCTGCCCCACCCTTGTATGCAGGTCATTTCCACGAAACTGGAATCCTAAGAGATTCCGACCCTTTAAAAAGGGATCCTTGCCAACATGTCTATATTTCAGTTAAGAGGAACTCAGCTAGCTGTACAGGACTGGGAAGGACCTCTGACAAGATCCCGAGGACATGCTGTCAGTACAGGTTTAGGCCAATCCTGGCTATGGGAGTCATAAGAACATAAGAAGAGCTCTGCTGGATCAGACTAAGGGTCCATCTAGTCCAGCATTCTGTTCACACAGTGGCCAACCAGCTGCCCACGGGATCCCACAAGCAGGACATGAGTACAGCAGCACCTTCCCGCCCATGTTCCCCAGCAACTGGGCGTACATAGGCAGACTGCCTCTGATACTGGAGGAAGCATAGAGCCAATCAAGACTAGTAGCCATTGATAGCCTCCTCCTCCATGAATTTGTCCCATCCCCCTTTAAAGCTGTCCAAACTGGTGGCCATCACTACATCTCGTGGAAGTGAATTTACAGTCAGTGTAAATGTGATACTTTCAGCAGCCTTACTCAAGTAGAGCCAGTGTGGCGTAGTGGTGAGAGTGTTGAACTGGGACTTGGGAGATCTGGGTTCTATTCCCCACTCGGCCATGAAACCCACTGGGTGACTTTGGACCAGTCACTGACTCTCAGTCTAACCTACCTCAAAGGGTTGTTGTGAGGATAAAATGGGGAGGAGGAGGAGGAGGAGGAGGAGGAGGAGGAGGAGGAGGAGGAGGAGGAGGCGGCGGCTTATGTGAGCCGCCTTGGGTTCCTTGCAGGAAAAATGGTGGGGTATAAATATAGGAAAGAAAGAAAGAAGCAAGTCCTGGTGGCTTAAATGGGCCTTATTTCCTAGAAAAAATGGGACTTATTTCCTAGAAAAAATGGGACTTATTTCCTAGAAAATGTGCTTGGGATCACAGCCTTCAGCACCACTTTGCTGACTCTGGGCCTATATTTCTGGTCTTCTGGGTCACCCTGCAAGGGCCTCAGTGTTTGTTTTCTCAACACTGCATTGTTTAGCCTCAGTCCCAGTGACAAGTCAGCAACCCAACCCACCCCACCCATGAGCTCCTGAAAAACCAGCCTGCACAGATCCCAGCTGGTACCGATTATTAACCCGCACAGTTGTCAGCCCAGAAGAGCCTAGGTGCCGACGTCCCGCAGTGCTCTACGGCAGCCTTCCCCATGTGTGTTAGACCACAACTCCCAACATCCCCAGCCACCAGCATGATGAGAGTTGCAGTCCAACACATCTGGAGGGAATAAGTTTGCAGAAGTATGTACAGTCTTTTCAGAGTGTTCAGAGCACGACTGGCACAACAACCCTTTGAGGCTGGCTAATATAATGATCATCATTAATATTAATTGGGGTAGGCCAATTATTATTTTTAGGGGTCTGCAAGCACCCTTGTATTTATCCTCCAAGGGGCTTGATCTTTTGCACTTGCTCCACGCAAGCATGCGCAAAAGATAAAAAAGTTTTACACGTGCTCCACATTGGCACGTGCAAAACACTTACGGATATTCGAAGCCGCTGCCGCCAACTCCCTCCCACCCCCCACCCCATTTCCCCAGGGGCATGAAAGGGGGAGGTGGCTGCGGAGGGCCTTCTGCCCTGTGGAATTTACTTTTCTGCTGGGGTTGCTGGGATTTATAGTCTCAGAGATCTCACCCCAATGGAAATGGATGCTCTGCTGGAGAGCCAGAGTGCCCCTGCCATGTCTGCAACAGGCTACGAGCGAGCACGGCCCTGCTCACCTGTGTGGAGTCAAATTTCTTGCAACATTTCTAATTGTTATCCCCACAGTAGGACTGAAGCTGAGAGATCACGGCTTGCTTAAGGTCACATAATGGCAGAGGTTTGAACCGGGGACTGGCTGGCTCATAGCTCACACTTCTATCCCCGCCCACACACACACACTGCTAGCTCCACACTGTTACTATGCTTCTACATTACACTACAAATTTGTTGGGGGGGGCCCTGCCAAGAGGGAGGCCCACAAAGGATACACCTGCTGCACCCCTCTGAAGAACAGCCCTGCCTCAAAGCCTTTGCTTACATCCCCACAAAGCTTCCCATTTCGTTTCTCTCTCTTTCCTCCTGCCTCTCTGCAAATCCCCCCAGTTCTCTGTGCAAACTCTCTGGGCGATGTCTGCTGCGCCCCTGCCGTTCTGTGCCCTGAAGTCCCAGTGCTGTCTGCCCCCATATACCCACCTGTATCGGCGGTGTTGGGATGGAAGAGCGTGTTGGTGTAGGTGACAAACTGCATTTGCCGGTTGAGGCTGTCCAGCTGGGATCCCGACATGGCGAGGTGCATTCCCCCCTCCCCTTCCACCTTGACCCCTTCCACTTCCGCAGCCACATCAAAGGTGCCCATTGTGGCCGTCAGGCTGACCTGCCGGAGAAGCAAAAGGATGGGAGGGTCAGGTGCGAAGGGAGCCAGCATGTGATTTTAGGATCTAGCTGGCTAACTGGCTTCCTGGGAACAGAACGGAACTTTTTTCTAGGGCGGGCCATAGATCACATATAACAAACAAGAATAGAGTGGGTAGAAAAGGAAAAAAAGGGGGGGGGGATCAAATACAACACAGAGAACACACACGCACGGGCACATGATACGGCATTAACATCAAGTGTCGATCAGGCCAAAGGCCTGCTGGAAGCTGGGACAAAAAAAGGTCTTAAAATCATGCTGAAACATAATCAAGGAGGGAGCAGCCAAAGACATCTCTTGGGACAGGGAATTCCACCCCCTCACTTGTGTCCCTGCCAACCATGGCGCATCCTGGTCCCGGGCCATTTAAGTTTTTTTTAAAGTAATCGTGAAGACTTTTATTCATTTTTAACAGTATTTATAGGCTGTTGTCCTTACAAGGCGGCTCACTACAATAAATAAAAATACAGAATACGCTAAAACACAAATTCCATAAAACCATACAGCAGCACAAAACTAATTCATAAAACACAGCTCAGTTAAACAAAAAACAGTAGCATTCTTAAAAAGCATGAATGCCAAATACTTTAAGAGGCTCACTAATTTAAAAAATGGTAACGGAAAAGCTATGTGGAATAAATGGGTTTTTAAAACCTATTTAAAAACTGGCAGTGTTGAAGCTGTGTGTACCTCAGTGGGGAGGGAGTGCCACAATTTCATTTATTTCTTTATTTATATCCGGCCTTTCCAGTAAAATAACACTCAAGTCGTCTATCTAGGGGCCACCACCGAAGAGGCCCTGACTCTCATGCCTGCCTACGGAACCGAACTACTTACAATCCAGACCTGTGAGGAAGACCTTAAACTTTGAATTGAACCCATAAACCAACTGGAAGCCAGTGAAGCTGGTCTAAGAGAGGAATCACATGTTCCAACCCCCCTCCCCCAGCTCATATCCAGTTCATATCCACAACTTGAAGAAATGTATCAGAGCATACAAATAAACAATCCTCTCTCTCTCTCTCTCAATCTCTCTCTCTCTCTCTCTCTCTCTCTCTCTCACACACACACACACACACACACACACAGTGTCCCAGCCCCTTTGTGCTTTCATGAGCTCAGCTGTTTATCAGAGATCTCCCAAAGAGATAACACACACAAACTATTTGTCAAAGAAATAATCAGTAACCCTTTTTCTGGCCTGCACCATTTCAGCCTGTAGGAGGAAGCTTACATATCTGAACAGTCTACCACTCCCCCCACCCCCACCAATGCCTGCATGCAGGAAAATAGCACAGTGAGTGAGAAGGCTAGGCTGGACCTTTCTTTCTGACATGTACTATTTTTTCTATATGCAGGGACTGAGGTGGAGCGGCCAATGGTACCACCAGGCAAGTTATCCTGGCATCTGAGGCCAAAAATCCCTCAAGCGCCCCTCTTTACCTTGGCAGTAAAAATACAATTTGTTGAATAATTAACCATTTGCTGCCCTTTTGCGACACCCAAAAACCAATTGCCTGAGGTAGCCACCCCACCCTGCCTGACGGTAGGCCTGGCCCTGTGGAGGGAATTTAACCCCCACTGCAGGGGCATTCAAACATGCAACCCCACACAGAGCCTGAAGTGGTAGCCTACATAAAGTGGCCTTCATTTCCACAAGGATACATGGGTGTCAGCAACAACTGAAAGCAACTCAAAAACGTACATGTTCACAAAGCCTTTCCCTGAACTATAAGGGACTATGACAACATTGCCCTGTTTTGTTGTTGTCTTTGCGGTTACGTTTCTAATTATTTTATATTATTTTTATATTGTATTATAGATGCATTCTGGTGTGAACCGCTTAGAGATTTCACTATATTATGCCAGAGGCAGTGTTAGGGGGAGGCCCACTAGAGCTGGAGTCACAAATCTTTCATTTGGAGCCCCAAATCTCTGGGAGGCCATCTGCCCCACCACCCTGCTGTCCATGGGCACTGGCTGAAATGACCTCTGTTGCACCTGATCCCCCTGGATTAGCTGTCTTTTTGCCCACATGAGCTTCACCTCCTGCTTCCCCCATCCCCCTGAATCTTTCTGCCCAAGGTTTTTTTTCCCCCTAAACTCAAATGCCCTCTTCTCCCCTGTCGTAGGTGTGTCATTTAAAGGAGTTTAAAGGCTCCTTCACAGACAGACAGACAGACAGACACACAGACACACACACACACACTTTAGAGCATATATAAATCAGGATATGCAAATTTGTGCATGTTTTTTTGTCCTTTGTCCGCGAGCCCTGGATCTTATCACCACCTAGCACCACCCCTGTATTACGCAGTATAGAAGTATTATAAATAAAATAAACAAATAAATAAATAGGGCTGGGAAGAAGACGGAAAAACAGCACCAGATCTCTGTGCCCCTGGCTTCTTACCTGGTAGGATGTCCTTTCAGATGCCTGTAAGCTCAGGCCTGAGGAAGAAAAAGGTACAAAGAGGTGAGTGAGTTTTCACCACCCCCTGGGCCGTTGTGAGGAGTCCCCATATCAAGCAGAGCACCTCTCACAATGGCACCCTGTCTCCCAACCCTGCACGCCCCCACTGCTTCCTTGGAAATTCGGGGTGGGGGCGGCAAACTCACCTGGGATGAGAATGGTCTGCAGGGGCCGAACTTCCACCCCCTGGGCCGGATATTCCAGCGGCGAGTTGGCTCGGACTATGAGGAGCTGGTCAGCTGGAGTCTGGGTCCTGGGAGGAGGTCAGGGAAGAAGGGTCAGCATCCAGCTTTGAAAAGAGGCTCCTGTGCTTTTAAGAATTACACAGCAGGGACACACGACAAACACAAATGCTCCCACACAGTGCCTGCCAAAACTGTTGCCTTGCCATGGCAATTGAAGGCAAAGGAACAAACCTGCACATCAGCTTTGTTTGGGTGCCTTCATAGATTTCATAGATCATAGAGTTGGGAAGGAGCCTACAAGGCTATCGAGTCCAACCCCCTGCTCAATGCAGGAAACTAGAGGAGGGGTCTCCCATCCAAGTAACAACCAGGCCTGACCCGGCTTAGCTTTCCACACTCAGACAAGCTGAGCCAGCATAAGCCACAGGCTGTACACTTTCCACTTTGCTTTGACTGTCAGTAAGAAGGTGGCTAGAATCCCAATCCTAATCATGTTCACTCAGAAATGAGCCCCTAAGCATGACATTTACTCAGATTACCCTGTTATGCACAGTGGGATTTACTCCCTATGAAATATAGTCTCCAACTGCCCCGAAAATGCCGGGTCTGTCACGAAAAGAAAATCCTTAAGCCGTCCCAGCTTCTCACTTTGTCATGCAGAGTCCCAAATTTAAACTTTTTAAACTTACTTGAAAGGGGCCATGCCACGGGCAAAATGGCAGCCAAGCTAAAAATTGCAAGCTTAGCTGCAATTTTGCCCATGGCATGGCCTCTTTAAGTGTAACTCTTTTTAGGCTCGAACGGCTCCACAGAGAGACAGACATTGGGAGGATGTGCACGCGTGTGCGCACATGCTCTACTTGCTGAAAAGGAGGCTGCACCCGGTGGCCTGGACAGAGGGAGGGAGAGGTGAATGAGGGAATTTATCACATGATTCCTACCTTTATATTGCCAAGGATTTTATTTCCTAACAGAGCTGACTCTGTGCCTCTAACAGGTGAGTTTACAGTGTCAGAAGGAAATGCAAGAAACTTCCCCTTCTCTCTGAAGTTCCATGTTTGGGGGTGTGGGGGTGGGTGGGTAAGCTTCACCTGTTGAATTTGTGCCAATCCTGACCATTTTAAAACAAAAAGAAAGATTGCCCTGAAAGCATTGACTCCCCCTCTGAAAAATACCAGATATCAACAATTAAGGGTTTAAGTATGGTAAAAAAAATATGACAAAAGCCACTTATAAAATATTATAAATAATATAGAATATAATAATGTAATAATTATAATATATAAGATTTTGTGTGTTTCCTCTAATAACTTTTGTACTTGACCATGCCCTTTGGTTGCCTGGCCATACCCTTGGCCATGCCCTCATGTTGCTTGGCCACACCCTCTTGATCACACCTTTATGTTGCTTAACCATACCTCCTACACATTCACATGTGTGCCCCTATTTTCATCTGTGAAATGTTGGAGGGTAGGAAATATGCTTAGGGTTGCTGCCTTATAGCACAGGCCTACTTTTACTAAGAAGTCAGTCCCCTTGATCTCAGCAGGGCAGCCTGCTCTCACTATGCGTGTACAGGATGGCAGCTTTATAGAGCAATCCTATATGTATCTACTCAGAATTAAGTCCTACTAAATGCAATGGAGCTTACCCCCAGGTAAGTGGGGATGCTCCAGTCAGCTCCCAGCATGCTCCAGTCAGCTATGCTGGGAGTTGTAGGCCTTTTTTCTGTCTAAACTTGCATACGATTGTGCCTTTAGTGTCTTCATTTCGCTTTGCCAGTAGATGGTGGATAAAAACACCACATTTTGTGAGTTTCGGGAGGGGTTTTATTTTTTGTTTGTATCTAAAGTCCCTGGAGTGGAATTCCGGCTAGGAGCCCTTCTGAATTTTCAACAGCATTCAAGCATTACTCTTGACACCCAGGATATTTGACAAATCGGTGAATCTTTTCTCTCATATATCTATTCAATGGGTTTCCCTTGCAGGGACGCTTGATCAGCATGTTAAAGACCTCTGGACTTGTTAAGCACATTGTTACCCTGGATTTGTCCACTTTGGCCTAGCCAAGGTACGCTGAAGAAGAAGCCGGCTAATGAGACATGGCACTCATGACCCAGATTGCAGCTTGGTAGACGGTTGAGCATATTAAAAGCATAGCTTCCTGAGTGGGCGGCAACTTGTCCAGAGCAAAATTCTGCTGGCACAAGAGAGCCACACCAGTCCTGTTCACAGAGCCAAGCAGCTTAGACTGGTGGTGGTGGGGTGGCCAGGGTGGGGTGCAAAGCATCCCTCAGGGTTTTCACAAAGCTCAAATCCAAATTAAAGAAAGGATTTTATTAGGTATAAGGGAGAAAGGGGAATCAGAAAGGTACATTAAGAAGCTTGCTATACTACACTGAGAATCCATACACTCACATACATATAGGGCTCCCAGGGTGATTCGGCATACATAATCATTGGATGGGCAAGGGCAGCTTCCAAACCATTTTCAAAGGCAGCCCCATATAGAGCACATTGCAGTAATCTAACTGGAAGGTCATTAGAGCATAGACTACTGAAGCCAGGTTATCCCCATACAGATAGGGGCGTAGCTGGGCCACCAACCGAAGCTGGTAGAAGGCACTCCATGCCACCGAAGCCACCTGAGCCTCATGTGACAGAGGTGGTTCCAGGAGAACCCCCAAGCTATGAACCTGCTCCTTCAGGGGGTGTGCAATCCTATCCAGAACAGGATGAACACTCTCCATCCAGCCAGGA
Source organism: Shinisaurus crocodilurus (assembly GCA_021292165.1). Classification (NCBI taxonomy): domain Eukaryota; kingdom Metazoa; phylum Chordata; class Lepidosauria; order Squamata; family Shinisauridae; genus Shinisaurus; species Shinisaurus crocodilurus. The sequence goes on from CM037881.1 coordinate 28,711,949, forward strand.
GAACCACCCACTAACAGCATCTCGGTCTTGTCTGAATTGAGCTTCAGTATATTAGCCCTCATCCAGTCCATTGTCGCAGCCAGGCACCGATCTAGCACAGCCACAGCCTCACCTCATGATGATGAAAAGGAGAAATAGAGCTGCGTGTCATCAGCATACCGATGACAATGCACTCCAAAGCCCCTGATGACCCCACTCAACTGTTTCATTTAGATGTTAAATAGCATGGGGGACAAAAACAACCCTTGCTGAACCCTGTACTGGAGAATCCACGGGGGCCAATCATCATCATCATCATCATCATCATCATCATCATCATCATCATTTTATTTATTCCATTTATATCCCGTCTATATACTATTACTCTAGGTGGCGTACAAAATAACAATCAAATAAATATCCCTCAAGCACCACCTTCCGGAGCCAACCATCCAAGCAGGAGCAAAACCACTACAATACAGTACCGCCTCCCACTTCCAACTCAGCCAATTGCCCCAGAAGGATACCATGGTTGATGGTATTGAAAGCCACCAAGAGATCAAAGAGAATCAACAGGATCACACCCTCATCTCTCTCCTGTATAGGTCATCAAACCAGACAACCAAGGCCATTTTCGTGCCCAAACTCGCACTGAACCCCAACTAAAATGGATCCAGATAATCAGTCTCATCTAGGAGTGTCTGGAGTTGGTTCACAACCACCCACCCAAGGATGTTCCCAGGAAAGGAACGTTTGCCACCAACCAAAAGTTATTGAGAGCTTCTGGGTCCAGTGAGGATTTCTTCAAGAGTGGTCTTACCACTGCCCCTTTCAGGTGGACCAGAACCACTCTTTCTCACAAGGAGGCATTGATCACCTCCCTGGCCCAGCCGGCTGTTCCCTCCCTGCTGGTTTTTATAAGCCAAGAAGGTCAAGGATCCAATACGGAAGTAGTTGCATGAACCTGCCCAAATACCTGGTCAATGTCCATGAGCTATACCAATTGAAACTCATGCAAGAAAACAGGCCAAGGCTGTGCTCTGGATACCTCACCTGATTCACCTGCTGTAACACTGGAGTCTAAGTCCCAGCGGATGCAAGAAAGTGCCAATCTTGGAAAGTGTATTACAGCAGGCCTCAGATCAGGGTCAGTGCTAGGTACCGAAAAGACGCAGGGCTCTGGCCCACAGGATTTTAAAAAAAGCACATATTTGCATATACTAATACATATGCTCTAAAGTCTCTCTCTCTGTGTGCGTGTCTTTGAAGGACCCTGTCTCTTAAGGACACCCCTAAATTTGTAAAAAGGGATGTATTGACAGGAGAGACAAGGATATTCGATTTCAGGGGAGAAAAAATTCTCTATCTGCACTCAAGTCAAGCCATCTTGAAATAGCGGGAAGCTGTCCTTTGTGTGCACTCTGATGAAGGTCAGAAATAAGTGTTTCGTGCAAAAAAAGAGCAACATTCCAAAGCATGAAGCATCCCTTCTGTTGCGTGGCATTCCTCCAAACTCAGAAAGCAGGAAAGCGATTCTGCTGTAGCATGTGAAAAGCCAGGAGAGCAATTTGGTGGAAATGTTTAGATCTTGTGAGGTCAGTGCCAGTGGCCTTTAGGAGAGTGACTGCAAATCCAGAGGATGCCATCACTAACTCTGCTATCCAGACAGATCTTTCCAAGTTGTCACCCAGGGTCTTCTGCTGCGCCATCCTGACGTGCAAAGTCACCTAGCGCAAGCCCATACAAAGACTCGCCATGAATGCCTGGCCACTTCCGCTGAATAAATGTTGCTAAGTGAATAGAAGTTGGTCCAGAGCAGTTCCTAGGACCTGTGCTGGGCTGAGCAATACAGGGGCTTCCCTTATAACAGTCACGTCATGCTTAAACATGGCCGGATAGCAAAAGTCTCATAGGACAGAGAGGTAGACCAGGATTGGTGCCAGCACCCAGTATCCTCAGGTAGTTGCCGGGGTCCCAGTGCCCTGGCAGGGCCCACCACTGACACCTCAGAGGCCCCTTTCCTGGTGTCCCAATAAGTGCAAGCTGCCCATTTAAACTTCGCACAATGCCCTCTGTATAAAGTTCTGATGGGAGGGGGAGCTCTGTATACATGTGCATGTGTGTGTGAGAGGAGTTCAGTTTAGAGTTTAGAGAGTCAGAGTTAGAGTTAGTGAGTTAGAGTGTCAGAGTGTTAGAGAAAAGAGGTTGTTCCTGTTTAAAGAAATGTTTTACTTAAGAAAATAAAGAACTATTTGTTGGGTTACTGAAGAGACTGTCTGGTAACTGTTTCCATGCTGAAGCTCACTCACCTAGTCACTTGGTACAGCAAGATAATCAATATCTACCCAGCATAAACACCACAATAACCAGCCATGGTATTTTAATAGAGTTTATCTCCCACAGACAGATTGTCCGCTCGGGTTTGTCTGGGAGTGAGTGAAAACTTGTGACAGAGTGGGAACAGAGATAGTTTAAAATAGGGTGAACTAATACCCTGGAGTTACCATATCTCAGCCACTGGGTTAGTAAAGAAAGTGAACTAACAGCCAGGTGGTAGTGAGAGAAATCAAGTTAAATAACCGGCCACATTATCGTCACAGGTAGTGCTGCTGAAAGTGAGGCATTTAAATTTCCCATCTCGCCCTGAAGCAGTGCTACCCGGGGAGCTTGTGGAGGCATTGCAGAAAATGCAAAGGGTGCCTCCAAACTGTCCAGGGTCATAGGAGCGCCAGTGTTGCTGCCCACTGCTGCCGGGCATGCCTGCTTGGGGGCCCACCAATGTAGGAGGGCCCCAGAGGGTGTCATGCCAGGTCCTCCTCAAACGTGGAGCCAGCCCTACCAAGAAAGCTGGAGGGTTTTCTACACAAATGAGAATCAGCCAATTTTATTTTATTTATTTATTTTGGCTGCAGGCACCACCTTTGTCTGGATATCCATACAACTACTGAGTTATGTATTATTATCATTGATATCAGCCATGGTGTCTTTCAAGGTCATATTAGATGCACAGAACCCCCCCCCCCAAAAAAAACCAGGCCTGCTAGGTTAAATTTGAATGGAAAGACCCACCAAAATGTGGTGCTTTTATCCATCCAGCAATGGTAATTACATTAAGCTCTCTAATTATAATGGTAGCTGGTGCATTTCAAGTTGGCATATTGTTTAGTCTGCTTTGCCTGTGCTTTTTTTTAATAGCAGAATTGTTTTACGAAGATTGTTGGGTGGTATTGTATTGTCGTCACAAATAGTTTCATCCAGGTCTATTGTACACCGCCCTGCTATCTGCAAGGACAAAGGGCAATCTAAATGTATTTTTACTGGAGGCTCAGGAGAAAGTCCAGGCATTGGGTGTGCTTGCACACTGGTTCAAGTAGATGTATGCAAGCCAAGCAAATGTACATACATTTGCTTAATTTATCCTGCTCTGCTTAGGCGAGAGTGGGGTGGCAAGGGCAAAGGCCAGACAATCCAGACTCCCCAGCCACTGTTCACTGGAATCATTTTAATCATTTTAATCTTGTAGTTGTTTTTTAATTCCATTATTGTAACTGCTGCTGCTAGCTCTGCTGTTTGTTTTTAATCTGCGATTTTAAATTTTATATTGTATTTTATGATTTTAACTGTTGTAAACCACCCAGAGAGCTTCGGCTATTGGGCGGTATTAAAATGTATTAAAATAAATAAATAAATAAATAAATCCTGCTCAGTCTCCTCCTTCTCTGGCTCTTTATTTCACCAGGTTCTGTTTGCAAACTTTCAAGCAAGTCTATGGGCTTCCCTACGCAAGGCACTTATTGTGCGCTCATGATTCCTCACTCACAGTAGTTTGCGGGAGCTTTACATGATGTCGTCACCCTCCAGGGCCTCTCCCGTGCTTTCCATGCTTTCCAGTCATTTTCACGGCTTTTTTTTGTTTTTTTTTGTTAAGAGGGAGGGAAGTCAGCTATTATTTCCTAATCTTGCGATAAGACGCTATGAGAGGCTCATGTATTTTTTGCAGTTCCGCTGTATCACAGCCACACCTTGTGGTTGTGTAATGGAGTATATAGAAAAGCAGAGAAAGAAACCCCACCCACCCCCGGGGGGGGGGGAGAACCACGTGCAAAGGGCCCGCTCTTAAGCCCGCAAAGAAAACAGAAGCAGAAGCCTCGGAAAAGTGGCAGGTTAAAAGCCTTAGGTAGAGATGCCTTATAACGGCTAGAAATGTGCTTTAAATAAAGAAAGAAAGAAAGAAAGCCGAGAGTATCAGGATGATGAATTCTGTGCCTGGTACCAATTTGCCATAGCTCAGTGGCAGAGCAGCTGCTTCGCATGCAGAAGGCCCCAGCTTTGATCCCCAGCATCTCCAGGTAGGGCTGGAAGTGCCTGAAACCCTGGAGAGCTGCTGCCACCAGTCAGTGTCGACAATACTGGGCAAGATGGACCCATGGTCTGACTCGGTATAAGGCAGCTTCCTGCTTCCTGGGTCCCTAACTTCTGTGCTTGCGCAGTGCATGTGGAACAATACCAAAAAAGTACAGACAGCCACGGGGGCGGGGTGGGGCTCACCTCTGCCGGTAACAGACAGCCACGGGGGCGGGGTGGGGCTCACCTCTGCCGGTAACTGCGGTACTCCTGTTCTCTTTTGTTGTTGATTTCCGGCAGCTCGGAAGGCTTGAAGGCGTTTGCAAATTCCAGAGAATAGACGTGGCCAAAGAGCTGCTTCTGGAAGGGGAGGTTCATACTAGATTCCACTTCACACTTGCAGGAATTCTTAGGAAGGAGTCTGTGAAAGGGATGGGCGCATGTCAGTAAACATTTGATAGAACAGAAAGTTTCATTGAATGCTTTTCACAATTGGTCTAGCCGTTACCTGTTACAGAAGGGGTGCAACTGAAATACATTAACGGGGCAATCCTATGCATGTCTACTCAGATGTAAGTCCTATCGAGTTCACTGGGACTTACTGCTGAGAAAGCGTGTATAAGATTGCAGCCTAAGGCACATTTAGCACCTGGAGAGACAACAGTAGCGGGAAGCGGTGTACCAGCAATTAGTGTGCATGACAATTAATTTACATCAAGGGTAGGCAATCTAGTGCCTTCCAGGTGTTTCGGTCCACAACTCCCATAACCCCTGACATTGGCCATGCAGGCTGGACCTGATGGGGGTTGTAGTCCTGGAGGATATCAGGTTGCCTACTCCTGATTTACACAAACTAAATAGCACCCCATGCAAAGAGTGCATCCAATGTGTGAATACCTTGCTTTCGTTGCATTTGTAGCCCATTGCACAACTGTGATGCACAATCTGCATTGCAGGATTTACCCTCACCATAGACAATAAATGTGCACACACGGATCCAGTCACAGCCACTCACATGCACACCATTTGTTGAATGAGTGCCAACGTCGTAGATTTCCCACAAATTAAAAAAAAAAAAAAAGACGCTAATGTAACACCGGTCATGCAGCTCAGTAGTATGAGCTTTGCAAGAGAAGGTGTACCGTTTGCATTATTTGTTTCAACTGAGTAGATAAGCCCAAGTACCCACCAAGCCTCGCACCTCACATAAGTCTCCTATCTTGTTTGCATGCATGCACATTAATGTGTAAAGGTGCATCCATCCCTACATTCAGGTATGCAGGTTCTCAATACCCAGGGTGGTGTCGGGAGCTGAAACTCCTAGAGGTTTAGTGCAGAGGTTGGCAAAAGGTACAGCTGAATCTAATTGGCAGATCTCTGGGTAATTTGCAGTACACCAGCAAGGATTTCTGACTCCCATTAGAAGCAACACAACACACACCAGGTGAGTTCGCATGACATGGCAACCCATGCTGTGAATAAGCTACACAGTGTGGGTTGTTCATGGAACAACTCACAGTGCTCCCAACAGACATTCGGGCTCACCGTGGGTTGTCCCCCACTCCTTCCCCCTCGGTCCTCCTGCTGGTATCCCAGGGGACTTGGCGGCTGAAGCCATCTTGTCTCCTCTCCAATCGTGACCCCTTTTGCCGTCGCCATGGCTTCCTCCCCACCATTTTTTGGGAGATCACTTTTCACAATCTCCAAAGTGACAGCCATGAAATCTGTATATACCCATCAAAAACCCTGTTTTAAAAGAAACCCTTACTTTTGGCAGCTGTCAAAAGTAAGTGCTCCTGTAAATGGGGTGCCTGCTCTTTTCCATTTTCCAGAGCACCTAGAGCAGGGCTCTCCAACCTTGGGTCCCCAGATGTTGCTGGACTACAGCTTCCAGAATCCCTTGCCATTAGCCATGCTGGCTGGGTATGCTGGGAGTGGGAGCTGTAGGCCAGCAACATCTGGGGACCCAAGGTTGGAGAGCCCTGACCTAGAGGCTCGGGAAAGATGGAAAAGGTGGAGGACACTGAGAACTGTCAGTTCCATGCTTAAAACCTAGAGGATCTCACTGCGAAGAGGGTGATGTAGTCGCCACCCCCTTTTGCAAGGAAAAATCTTCTTGCGCCTTTGCTTTGTGCTTGACAGCTTGCCTTTGTCAGCTGTCAAGTGAAAGCAAAGTAATGTATTTGAAGCCTGGCTTTGTCAATGTCCATGGATGTTGTCTGCTTTGATAGCAGGCACTTACCAGGCCATTGGCCAGACAAGGTTTCAAATTTCGGGTAGTCAGAGTTGCACACTTCCACAACTCCGTACTACTGACCAAGAGAATCTTTTTTTAAAAAAAATAGTGATAACATTCGCAAGCATTTCTGGTGCACAAGAAATAAAATAAGAAGGTGGCGAACCAGTGACTGCTGATCCAATGTGCTGCTTGGGCACCTTGGAGGGCTGTCACTGGCTGTCACTTTGGAGATTGCAAAAAGCATTATCTGAAAAAAAGGGGGGGGGAAGCTGTGGCAACCGCAAAAGGGGTCACAACCGGACCAGAAGAGAGCGAGCCTGTGACAGTTGCTCCAAATCCAAAGTGCCACTTGGGCACTTGGAGGAGCAGCTGTCATTGGCAGTGGCCCGGGTGAGCTCAGCAAGGGTGGCAAGGGGTTCCCTGGACCCATGATGGGATCGGTGTGCCAGCTTCTGACAACACGCCAACCCATCGTGGATCCAACAACCCATAGAACAAGCCATGGGTTGTCAGGGTGGCTTGTTGCCACAAAACCAGCCACCCTGTGGGAAGTGCTCCGGGTTTGCACGAGACAACAACCCACTGGGACTAATTACCAACTATGGGTTGCTGTGTCGTGTGAACCCAATCAATCTAAATTATACTGCTGAAATAAAGAAAGCTTGGGGTAACCAAGGGTGGATTTTTGTGTGGAAGGATTGTGAGCACTGCTCAGTTCTGGCTCTCAAAACAAAATCCTGGGCTCAGAATTCTTTAATTCTAAGTGTCTGTCTTTTGCACAGGGCTCCTGTAGGTGGATCTTTGGGTTCTAGTAAAAAAAAACAAAGGCGATCGTGCAAGCCTGAAGTCTGCTCATCCCTGTTCCAGTGCACACTAATATTTTTTTCAAGCACTTATAATGCAACACTTTCCCAAAAGACCATATAGGGGCAGTGTTTTATCAGGGATGGATACTAGAAAATAGGGGCCGTGGGAGAATATGGGATGGGGCCGGCCCTTACTCCAGGATCTCCTCCTTGATCCGGAAAGCAATGTGAGCATATTTCTTGTCAGGCACCAGCAGGTGGTCATTCAGCAGGTGCTCGGGCATTCGGTCAGGCCGATGTCGCAGGTCCACTGTACTGTAGGGCTTTGGTGACCACACGTGAAGGTACAGAAAAGCAAGGGATGCCGTCAGCACCATCAGCACACACAAGGACTTTCCGACTGGACGCATCCTAGAGGGTGGAGGAGGGGGAGGGGGAAGAGAGAGAAGGAGCATTTAACAAAATGAGAGCAGAGTCCTGGATGGAATAGGAAGGAAAGGGATCTTGGCCCCAATCCGATGGGTGACCTTGGGTCAGTCATTATCCCTCACTCTAATTATTCCATCAGGCTGCAGAGCAGAGGGAGAAGAGGGGAGCAGGACTATTCCATCACTTCTCCTGAGACACCAAAAACCTTTGGCTCTCCCCGTCTCTCACCTAGCTGGACCACAAGATGCATTAGAACTGCAGGATGCATGAACCATGGCATGTCTACTTCTGAGAGTGTTTAAGCAGAATGTTCTTCCCAATGGGTCTGGTTGCTGTTGCTCATTTTGGAAGTGGTGAAACTGAAATACATTAACTTTGCAAGCTGCACTGAAGAGGTGGCACTGCAAATACATTAACAGTGCAAATGCATCCTATGCTATGTTATTCAGAGGTAAGTCCTATTTAGTTCAATGGGACTTATTGCCAGGAAAGTGTAGATAGTTTTGCAGTCTAAGGCACATTTAGTATCTGGAGAGGGTGACCTTGGGTCAGTCATTCTCTCTCAGCCTAATTATTCCATCAAGCTGCAGAGCAGAGGAAGAAGAGGGATGCAGGGCTATTCCAGAGCCGCTCCTGAGACACCCAATTCCATTGGCTCTCCCCAACTGTCACAGGGTCAGCAGGCAATCTCTCATCAGTCCACCTAAACTGTTTCCATCCCAGCTGGTCATGATAAGAAGAACTGTAACTTTAAAAACTGATGCCTGAGCTTGCTTCCCCCCCCCCCCCCGCAATCTCCATTTCCCCTTGTGTGTCATGTCTTATTAGGGTTGTAAGCCTGAGGGAAGAGATGGTCTTACCACTCATATTTCTAAGCCATTCCAGGAACCAATTTGGCTAATGAGCGGAGAAGGGGGGGAGTTTTAAATAAAGAATAAATAACCTAAATGGAAGTGGACCATGTTAGCTGCCCTGGGCTCCCTGGAGGGTATGATCTGAGGAAACAGACAGAAAAGGTGGAGAGTTTCTTCACCACATCTAGAGCTCCATCAGTATCTGAAGCTTTTATGGCTGCTGAAACTTGTTAGCTTGGACTTAAAGGGTGCCAGGCAGTGCAGAACGCCACAGGTAGTTCTGAAATACTAGTGATGCAAGGGAATAGGGTGAACAGATGCAAAGGAAGCCAGGACATCGTAATAGCAAGTGAGGGGATGTACCTCTGTTGTCTCCAGGAACTCTGTCCTCCTTTGCATCAGGGTAAGGTGCAACTGGGCGGGTTAGACAAAGACATCTGCAAGAGCTCCTGCTTCTGCTATCCCGTAGCCTGCCTCCCCACCACCACCACCACCACCACCACCTGCCCTGTGGGAAGGAATATCAGGTGACACCTCCTGCTCCATCAGTCGTTTTGTTTTGAGTGTGCAGTTCTTGGTGTGCCCGTTGTATTCTATAGTGGTTGTCAATTGCTTTGAAGGCTCTTGTCATAAAGTGGGTAACAAAACACACATACTGGAACCAAACCAGAATAATTTCAGTCATAGCTGAACCAGAGTGCCCCCCCCCCGATCCCCCAAATGAACGGGTTGACTCCCTGCCCATGTTTAGCTATAGACACTGTGGAGAAAGCCAACCTAAGCCCCCTGCCTGACACACACACACTCACCAAGGAGGGGGGGAAGGAGACCCGGGGGGGGGGGGAGACAGCCAGTCTCCACAGATGCCAAAGGGGACAAACAACATCTGCATAGCATCACCCCAGGGGGGAAGGCAGGAAGCATCACCAGGTTTGTCAATGCTCTTGCATATCAGCCCCATCTACATAAGACTTGAATACCTCTCCAGGGCAGACGCTTCGGCACCCCTAAGAAATAGCCACTCAACACCATAGGATGGGACCATTAAGCAAGTGGCTTCAAAGAGACCCCATCCCACGGGGGGAAGGCGTCACCCCACCTGACCCAAAAGGCCGCCCCTCAGGGAGGGTGTCAACCCACCTGATCACGGAGGGAAGGGCTACCTGAAACACCAAGGTATAAAACACCCTGCACAAGGGAACTTTGTTTGTTGGACCTGATCAGCAATCTTGCCCATGCCTGGGGTAAGGGAACGAAGGATCGGCAACCCCGGCTAGCAGCATCCCGGCGCGCTCCAGCTAGCTGGAATCACTGGCCGCTTGGGTTGACCAGACCCCCGGGAAACCAAGCTGAAATCACTCACAAGCCGCTTGGGTAGACCTGGGCCTCCGCGGGAACCCAGCTAGCCGCTTGGGTAGACCAGGCCTCCGCCGGGAACCCAGCTAGCCGCTTGGGTAGACCGGGCCTCCGCCGGGAACCCAGCTAGCCGCTTGGGTAGACCGAGCCTCCGCCGGGAACCCAGCTAGCCGCTTGGGTAGACCGGGCCTCCGCCGGGAACCCAGCTAGCCGCTTGGGTAGACCGGGCCTCCGCCGGGAACCCAGCTAGCCGCTTGGGTTGACCGGGCCTCCGCCGGGAACCCAGCTAGCCGCGTGCGGTTGACCGGGCCTCTGCCGGGACCCGAGCTGAACTAACTAGCTGAGAGCTCGGAAATCACGGTGTCCTTGAGACTTCTTGCTTGTTACTTTGTACCGTACTGATAAGCTGTATTGCTGGCGTGGGTCTGAGTTTGCGAAGGTAATTTTGTAAATAAACTTGTTTTCTAAAAGATACTTTTGTGGCTATAAGTTATCCCTTTGTTCTGGGCTAAGGGTGAGGCGCTGGGGACCTCGGAGAAGGCCCGCCCCAGGACTCACTACCCCCTTAGCATTGAACCCGCGTAGAAGACCAGGTTGTCGGTCTTCCACTGACACACAAAGCAGATTGCAGCATTCGGGCTTTTGAGCTGTGCAGAGATCTCCTTCAGATATTTCCAGCAGTGCTGATAACACTAGTTCATGGGTACAAAGGGTGCTTGATTCATGAAATTACCTACCAGAGAGGACAGATATTATGAATCATCTGGCTCAGCTTGTCTGAACGTGGAAAGCTAAGCAGGGTCAGGCCTGGTTATTACTTGGATGGGAGACCCCTCCCCTAGTTTCCTGCACTGAGCAGGGGGTTGGACTCGATAGCCTTGTAGGCTCCTTCCAACTCTATATGAAATCTATGATATCTTTCAAGCCACACCTTGGGTAATTCATGCTAAAGCCACACCTTGGGTAATTCATGAGAGCCAGTGTGGTGTAGTGGTGAGAGTGTTGGACTGGGACTTAGGAGATCCGGGTTCTAGTCCCCACTTGGCCATGAAACTCACTGGGTGACTTTGGGCCAGTCACTGACTCTCAGCCTAACCTACCTCACAGGGTTGTTGTGAGGATAAAATGGAGAGGAGGTGGAGGAGGATTATGTAAGCCGCCTTGGGTTCCTTGCAGGAAAAAAGGCAGTGTATAAATATAATAATAATTAAAAAATAAAAATAAAGGTTAAACACCATTTTAAAATAGGTAGTTAAGAAAGGTGGCTAAGACACTTAAGAACCACTCAAACCTCATAAGAACCTGCTTTATACCAAAGCAGGTGGATCGATGATTGGTCGATCCACCTAGCCCAGGGCTCTCCAACTTTAGGTCCCCAGATGTTACTGGCCTACGGCTCCCAGAATACTCAGCCAGCATGGCTCATGGCAAGGGATTCTGGGAGCTGTAGGCCAGCAACATCTGGGGACCCAAGGTTGGAGAGCCCTGATCTAGCCCAATACCTGGGCGTGGTCGCACATCACACCAACCCACCCTGGCAATAAGCCACAGTGGGTTTATTTATTTATTATAATTAATTATATTTTTAACAGATCCATTGCATTATCGAGGGTGGCTGTTTATGCTCCCAGTGTTGTAATATCATTTGTTTAGCTTTCATAAGTGTGCGGAAAATCCATTCCGGGTGACCGGCCAGATGGGCGATTAATAAATATAATAAATAAATAAATAAATTTACATTGATCTTGTGTAAGATTCCAAGAAGCAGGTAGATAGTTAAGTAGAGCCTGTACATCCATAAATATTAAAGAGTTTTTCAATACAAAATGTATCCGTATAATTTCTTCCCAAAAGGAGTCTGCTGTTGGGCATTGCCAAAACATATGGGTGAAGGAAGCATTAGCGGTATCACATCTCCAACAGTTAGCCAACTTAGCTAAGCCTTTACTGAAAATACATTGTGGCGTCCAATATACACAGAACAAAAGCTTTTGCTGGATAAGACATAACCTAAGTTCCACTGACACTTCCAAAACAGATGCTAATGCAGCATTCCACTGGTTAGTCAAAATAGGGCAGTCTAATTTATTATTCCATTCTTGCTCAAGACCCTGTACATCATATTTGTTCACCGACAATAAGTATTAATACAACCACATCGTAGGCTGATATATCTGATCAGCCTTACTCATTTAACTTTTAATTTTTATTCATAAAAAACAAACAAACAAACAAACACAATGATAATGGACTTCCAATCTTCTCCACAGCTTAATCAACCACAGTTATTCTTAAAACCTTTTCTGTTAACAAAAAATCACTTCCAGTTATGGCAAAAAAGAACCCTAAAAAGGACAAACACCAGAGGTCTCCACCCTCCCCCAATATACATCAACTATTTAATCTATTAAATTCAACATTTATGGATACACCAAAAAAGAAAACCTATAGTTTCATTAAATAGTGTTTTCAATTCCAAAATACAGTATATTAAGAATCCCAAAAGTAAAAAGTAACTATAAACTAATTAGCAAATGACCACATGACAAAAGCATTTTGTACTTCCCCCCCGCACTCTCCAGTACCTAACCATCTAATCAACACATTTGTATTATTACAATTACTCATTATTTCTTTCTATCTGTCCAGAAATTCCTTCACTTTTAATCTCTAAGATATTTAAAAAGAAAGAAAGAAAGAAAAGAAAGAGAAGTCTAGAAATTAAGAAATAAGTGACATCTGACAAAACAGCAGAAGCACATAAGCCATCATGCTACTTATAGAACAAAAAACAAAAGACCTTTAATACTTCAAAGCCTCCACCAAACAACACCCCCAACAACTACAACAACAACAAAAAGAATTTTTTTAAAATAAATATTTCCAAACAGACCAAATATAATTATACCTTAATTATAATAATTTCTCTAACATCACCATTAATATTTAAAATTCAAATAAGTCATATAAGCAATCCCTTTACCTTTGCCATTAATATTTAAAATCAAGAAATTATTTATATTTCCAACTAGACACGTAGTTCAGTATAAATTTCCAAAATCCTTATTTACTTCTTCTGTCTTCTCCTCTGCCGGTCCTGTAGAAAAATCCATCTTACGTTGTTCTTCTGATTGATCCACTTTAAGATTTACGTTCAAAGTCTGGATTCTTACTTCCAATCTGTTTAGAATTTCTCTCTCCATTTCGTTCCACAGGTTTAAGAATGCTGCAACTGCAAACATCTTGCCTTGCGTATAGATATTTCCAAGACGCTTCCAAACATATAAGATTTATAGACCTCCTTTCAGGTTTCCTCTCTTATCTTTTTCGCCTCCCAGATAAACATAGTCTACTTACAGTTAATTATAAATCCCACTATGCTGCAGAAAGATTCCAAATTAGCCAGTCCAGATGTACTCCTTTATTTTGGAAGCGAACATGCATACTTCTGATGATAGGTAAAACCGGTCTCCGAATACAGCGCCATTTCCCCCCACCTCAGGTCACAAGCCGCAGATTTATCCGTCGTAAGGCAGACAAAAAGCAATTTATGACCCTATGAGATAATTTGGGGGTAACCTCAGATCTTCGCTTCTCTAATGAGAAGTAGATCCCCCAGCCTGAGACGTTCTCTGGCCAGGAAACACTGTACCAGCTGCCCCACAGAATTTCTGTGCGGCTTTCAAAGCTCCATGTTCACCCGGAAGTCGATATATCTGATCAGCCTTGACAAGTAATTCTAAAAGCGGAGAAAACTCTGAAGCAGCAAAAGCTGCAGGGCCGAACCTAGATTCTAGCAGAAGTTTCAATCAAATGTATTGCCATTCAGCCATTGTGGGCAAGTCATATTTAGCACGAAGAGTGGGAAATGACAGAAAGTTATTGTCATCTCCCACTAATTAATTGATCCAATCTAAAAATCTGCTTAAAGCATCCAGGTCCTCCATACAAATGTTTTTTTTTAACCTATTTTTAATTCTGGGTTTCCCGACAGGGTTAACTTGGCATGGGGAAATGGATCAAACTTCAGTTTACATGTGATTGTACGCCACACCTCTCTTACTGCAGCAACTGCAGGAGGTATCCTATCTGTTTTTTTATATCGAGAACCAAGTACAGTCCATTTGGAGAGAGGGTCCAGACATAAGGATTCCAAAACTGCCGGGGGGGGGGGGGGAATCTAATCTGGGTGGAAAAGAACAAAATGTAGTGCAAATCAGAAGAAAAGCCAGATGATATAGAGTGAGATCAGGGAAACCAAATCCACCCTCTTTAGTTGAGCCAGATAGATTCCAGAAGCCTGAAGTCTGCTCACCTTTGCAACAAAGTCCTTTTCTAGCTTCCTAACTAGTTTGTCTAGCCTTCCATGATAACCCACTTTCTTTTTCTGATTTCTCTCCATTCCCCCTCTTCTCTGCCTGATTTTTCTCACTTCCTTTTTGAAAACAAAACATTATTTCTTCACTTCCCAAGTTTATTGCCTTGAATCTCTCAAAAACTCAACTTGTAACAAATTAACAGAATTACAGGGCAATCCTAAGCACATCTACCCAGAAGGAAGCTGCACTGAGTTCAATGGGACTTACTCCCATTTAAGTGTGCAGAGGATTGCAATCTTAACCTCCCAGATCTTTGGTTTTTGCATTCCACATCAAAACTGAGACCCTGCTCGTCACTGATACAACCTACGATCCACATTAAAAACAGGCAGCTGCTCTATTCCAAATTAGACTGTGTATCCATCTCATCATCATCATCATCATCATCATCATCATCATCATCATCATCATCATCATCAGGCGATCACTCGTGACCGAGTAAGATTGTCTTCCGGAAAAAAAGGAGGAAATTCTAAAGAAGATTGTGTAGACTCTAGCGATGGGTCCGTAAGTGACTGTGGAGGCCAATTCTAGATCCACACAGCTTCCCACAGTGAGGACACAGGTTACCAGATAGAAGATGGTCCTGTAAAGGATTCATTTGACGTGCTTTTCGCTTAGCACGTTTCTCCCTTTCACCTTGCACTCGGGCTTCTTCAAAGTCCATGGAGCCTTTGTGAAAGGCCAACCTCCATTTAGATCGTTCATGGGCCAGAGCTTCCCAGTTTTCAATGTTTATATTGCATTTTTTTAGATTAGCCTTATGAACATCTTTAAACCTCTTATATTGACCACCGATATTCCGCTTTCCATCCTTGAGTTGGGAGTAAAGTAACTGCTTTGGGAGACGGCAGTCAGGCATTCAAACAACATGACCGGTCCACTGAAGTTGGCGTTGAAGGATCATTTTTTCAATGCTAGTAGTCTTTGCTTCTTCCAGTACACTGACATTTGTTCGCCTATCTTCCCAAGTAATTCGCAGGATTTTCCGGAGGCAACGTTGATGAAACCTTTCAAGGAGGTGGAAGTGACGTTTATAGATAGTCCATGTTTCGCAGGCATACAATAAAGTTGGTAATACAATGGCTTCATAAACCAGTGTTTTGGTCTTCTTACAAATATCCCGATCCTCGAACACTCTATGTTTCATTCGAGAAAATGCGGCACTTGCGGAGCTCAGACGATGCTGGATTTCACTGTCGATGTTAGCTGTAACAGAAAGATAGCTGCCAAGATAGAGAAAATGATCGACATTTTCCAGTATTGTCCCGCCAAGCTGGATAGATGGCATCACCAAAGGGTTAGCTTGCACTTGCTGATGAAGCACTTTGGTTTTTTTGATGTTAAGTGAGAGACCAAGTTTTTCGTATACTTCTGCAAAAGCATTTAAGATAGTTTGGAGATCATCCTCTGAATGTGCGGAGACCACATTATCATCAGTATACTGAAGTTCCACAACGGAGGTTGTAATTACCTTACTTTTTGCTTTCAGCCTGCTGAGATTAAAAAGCTTTCCGGGGGGCGGAGCCAGCCACCATGGCGGACTAGACGTTTGTTAGAATCCTCCCAAGATGTTTGAACTATAAGAAATGATTTCATCTGTTGTGCCTCCAGTAGGTCAGACAGAGACCAGCCGTGCCAGAGTGTGTTTGGGGTGGGGTCAGGCTAACTGCAGCCTGACCCAGCTGGGCAGCCTTACCAATCAGCACCTGCTCAAAAGGCAGGTCCCAAACACACTCAGATGCTGGAAGCAATTGTTTGTTACAGCTACCACCAGACGCTCTTGATATTCCTGACCTCGGACCCCTGTACCTTTGATCTTCGGAACGACCCTGACTACGCTTGTGCCTGACCCCTAACTGGTTTACGTTTGCTCGGTTTTGGACTAATATATCTTGGCTTGGACACTCGGACTGTTATAACGAGAACGGCTTATCTTGACACTGGGTGGATTTACGACAGCTTGCTTCCAGCCACTTACCAAAATAAAAACGGAGAGGAGCAGCAGCAGCTGTCCCAGATGGAAAAGCTTGTTCAGGACAACCTGCTGGTGCAGGGGCAGGTAACCCAACTCATAGCAGCCGTTCAGGCTTTGCAGGCCCAGCCGGCCCCTGCTGCCGCTGCCCCCGTCCCAGTGAGAAAGCAGAAATGCCCCTTAGCTGTGCCAGAGAAGTTTGATGGCACACCTGCTCAGCTCCCGGTGTTTTTGGCTCAGGGCCAGCTGTTCATGAGCTTGAAGGCCGAGGCTTTCCCCGATGATAAGACCAAGGTGGGGTTTCTTATCAGCCTGCTCACGGGCTCTGCGGCCAAATGGGCGACTCCCCTGCTGCTGGAACAGAGCCCGGTGTTGGGAGACTTGGCTGCTTTTACTCGGCAGCTCAAGGCCATGTATGAGGACCCTGTGAAGGCAGTCACTGCCAATCGACGCATCCGTGAGCTACGGCAAGGCCGGCGCCCCCTAGTGGACTATGTGACAGAATTCCGCCTGCTCCGGCAGGACTTGCAGTGGAATGAGGAGGCCTACATAGACCAATTCCAGGAGGGGCTGTCTGGGGAAATACTGGATGGGCTCACTTATGCGGACCGGCCTTCCACATTGCAGGACCTGATACACCTCTGCCTCAAGATAGAAGGGAGAGTGGAGAGCCGGCGGGCCCTTTCCCGCTCCAGACACAGCCTTGGGGGTCCCGCTCCCAGAAACCTGCTGGGAGAGGTACCCATTCCGAAACCCGCCTCACCCGAAGAACCCATGCAATTGGGGGGAGCTTGCCCCCGCTTGTTGCCCGAGGAGAAACAACGGCGTCGGCAACTCAGCCTCTGCCTCTATTGCGGGCAGAAGGGACATTTTGCCGCTCATTGCCCCGCCAAGGTCCGAGCCAGCATGCTTCCGGAAAAGTGCCGGCCCCCAGCCCTGAAGGGCCCCTAGGCCGGGGTGAGACCAACTCCACAGAAGCCCAACGCCCACCAACCTCTCCCGCCAGCCATGTGACGGTGCCCATACTCCTG
The DNA here is from genome assembly GCA_021292165.1 of Shinisaurus crocodilurus. Classification (NCBI taxonomy): domain Eukaryota; kingdom Metazoa; phylum Chordata; class Lepidosauria; order Squamata; family Shinisauridae; genus Shinisaurus; species Shinisaurus crocodilurus. The sequence goes on from CM037881.1 coordinate 28,729,341, forward strand.
ACAGTTCCAGGGCTAGGGATCCTGCAAGTCCAGGCCATGCTGGACTCGGGCGCTAGCAGCAACTTCATGGATGCCTCTTTCGCAGATCTGCACCATGTCCCACGCCGACTCCTGGAGCACCCCGTCCTCGTGGAAACTATCGACGGGCGGCTGTTGTCCTCCAGACCAGTGGTTCAACAGACAGAACCCTTGACCATGGACTTGGAAGGGCACCGGGAAACCCTCCAGTTGTATCTGGCCGCCACTCCCCATTTTCTGGTGGTCCTTGGGTTGCCTTGGCTCCAGCGCCATGATCCTTTGATCCAGTGGTCAACAGGTCATATCACATTTCCCTCACACCATTGCCGAGACTGCTGCTTGACCCAGACAGTGCAGGCCTGCTCGTCCGTTGAAGGGGAAGGACTTCTGGAGGGGCTACCCCTCAAGTATCAGGACTTCCGGGATGTCTTTGGGAAGAAGGAGGCCGACCAATTGCCGCCCCATCGGCCCTATGACTGTCCCATTGACCTGGTTCCGGATGCCAAGATTCCGGTGGGTCGAATCTACTCCCTGTCGGAACCAGAGTTAGCAGCCCTGCGGGACTTCATCGAGAAGAACCTCCAGCGAGGGTTTATCCGACCCTCCACTTCACCAGCAGCTGCACCCGTCTTGTTCGTCAGGAAAAAATGTGGGGAGCTCCGCCTGTGCAATGACTACCGGGCCCTGAACCGCATCACTGTGCGGAATAGGTACCCTCTGCCCTTGATCCCCGAACTACTGGAACGGCTCCGTGCCGCTCAAATCTTCACCAAGCTGGACCTCCGGGGAGCATATAATCTGGTCTGCATTCGAGCAGGGGACGAATGGAAGACCGCGTTCCGTACAAGGTACGGCCATTTTGAATATACCGTAATGCCGTTTGGGCTATGTAATGCGCCCGCGGTCTTCCAGCATCTGATGAACGACCTCTTCCGGGATTGTCTAGACCACTTTGTGATTGTCTACCTGGACGACATTTTAATTTACTCCCAAAACCCGCAGGAACATGTCCAGCATGTACGCACTGTCCTGCAGCGGCTGCGAGAGTCCCAGTTGTTCGCCAAGCTCGAGAAGTGCGAATTTGACCTCACCACCGTGGATTTCTTAGGCCACCGCATTTCCCCCTCGGGACTTCAGATGGATCCCGCCAAAGTACAGACCGTCCTACAGTGGCAGGCCCCAAGGAGTGTCAAGGACATTCAATGTCTCCTGGGCTTCGCAAGCTACTATCGCCGGTTCATCTCCCACTTTTCACAGCTCACTGTACCCATCTCGGACCTGCTCCGCACCAAAGGGCCCTTCCAGTGGACGGAGGCCACCCAACGGGCGTTCCAGCACCTGAAGCAGGCCTTCACGTCGGAGCCTATCTTACAGCAGCCCGATCCGGCCCGACCCTTCATCGTGGAAGCGGATGCGTCTGACAAAGCCGTGGCCACTGTACTGTTGCAACCAGTAGAGGGGGACCAGACCCTTCTCCCATGTGCATTTCACTCCCGGAAACTCAACGACTCCGAGCAGAATTACACCGTGTGGGAGAAGGAGTTGCTGGCCATTAAAGTGGCCTTTGAGGTTTGGCGCCATCTACTGGAAGGGGCCCGATACCCAATACAGGTGCGCACGGACCACCGGAACCTCGAACATCTGCAGACGGCCCGGCGCCTCAACCAGCGACAGGTCCGGTGGTCCATCTTCTTCTCCCGGTTCCAGTTCACCGTGACATACTTACTCGGGCGGCACAACAAACAGGCGGATGCGCTGTCCCGGAAGCCCGAGTACCTGGCAGGGAAAGACGAGACCCCTTTGCGTTCCATCCTACCTTCTGAGAACTTTGCTGCCTGCCACCCTACCGTCCCAGTCCTTGGCGGACCGAGCGCGTGTGCAACAACAGCAGGACTCGTTTGCTCAGAAGCACATCCTTGCCCTGCGTGCTGGGAAATCGGACTTAGACACTCCGTTCTCCTTGCTGGAGGGGCTCTTGTATCACCGGGACCGTCTCTACCTCCCCCCAGGTGCTCTCCGGGGTGAGGCGCTGCATCTATGCCACGACAGTCGGCCGGCGGGGCATTTTGGGACCTCCACCTGCTGTTACGGGACTTCTGGTGGCCACGACTTCAGGCGGATGCCAAGGCCTATGTGGCAGCCTGTGATACCTGCCGCCGGGCGAAGGCACACCCGGGGCGCCCACAGGGGCTCTTAGTCCCGCTCCCAACTCCCCAGGGACCTTGGCGGTCTGTGTCACTGGACTTTATCACTGACTTGCCCATGTCCCGGGGCCAGACTTCTGTGCTGGTAGTGGTGGACCTGTTCAGCAAGATGGCACACTTCCTCCCGTGTGCAGGACTCCCCTCAGCTCGAGAGACGGCTCAGCTATTCATTGCCCAGATCTTTCGTCTCCACGGCCTTCCTGACTGCCTGATCTCGGATCGGGGCCCCCAATTTACTTCCCGGTTCTGGCACGCCTTGTTCCGGTCTTTGGATGTCGAAGTTCATCTATCATCAGCCCATCATCCCCAGTCTGATGGCCAGACAGAACGAACAAACACGACACTGGAACAGTACTTGCGCTGCTACACCAGCTTCCAGCAGGATGATTGGGTGGATCTCCTACCCCTTGCGGAGTTCGCTTATAACAACTCGACGCATGTCTCCACGCAGCTGACTCCGTTCTTCGCCACGTACGGTTATCACCCCAGGTTCTTCCCTTCAGTCCTGCCCCCGTCAGCAGTTCCTGCCGCGAATCTTGCTGCCCAGGAGTTGCATGCCGTACAGGCCGTTTTGAAAGATCAACTAGACCTGGCCAAGGAAGCGTATAAGAAGGCGGCTGACCGCCACCGCCAGGAGGGTCCTCCCTTGCGAGTTGGGGACCGGGTCTGGCTATCTACAAGGTTCCTCCGCTCCCAGAGGCCATCCCGGAAATTGGATGCACGCCATGTCGGTCCCTTCACCATCTCCCGCCAGGTCAACCCCGTGGCATTCCAGTTGCAGCTCCCAGCGTCGCTCCATGTGCACCCTGTCTTCCACCGGTCCCTGTTGGTCCCTGCTGCTCCGCCGCACCCCTTGCGCACCCGCTCCAGGCCCCCACCGCCGATCGAGGTTGATGGGGAGGAGGAGTATGAAGTCGCCCAGGTTCTCGACTCCCGCAAGTTTCGGGGCCGGCTCCAGTACCTGATTGACTGGAGGGGGTATGCCCCAGAAGACCGCTCCTGGGAGGATGCATCCCAGGTGCATGCCCCACGTCTCATCCGCTGTTTCCATGCACACTACCCGACTAAGCCAGGTCCCTTGCCACCGCCTGCGGGTCCCACAGACAGCTCCTCTATGGAGTCCTCAGACGAAGAGGACGATTCGGAGTGGCCTGACCCAGATACCTCCGGGGAACTTCCAGCAGGGCAGTCTGGACCATCTTTCACCACCGAGCAGCCAGCGGACCCTACCCTGGGGGATCCTGTTCCACCCAGGGCTGTGCCGGACTCCCCTCCACGTCCTGGGACATCTAGGCAACAGGACCCGGGCACGGTGGTGGTGCCCTCCACCGACCCAGCTCTCGATTTGGACTCTGCACCTCCTTTGCCCCCGCAGGACCGCCGGCGGTGGAAGCGGAAGATCCAGCAAGAGGCCACCCGGAGGAGTGTGCGGCTGCAACAAAGGTCTGTCCGGGAGGAGCTTGGGGGCCTTCGGAAGCTACCCCTTGGATTTCTCTCTGCTCCCCCAGCCAACACCTGTCCCGGGGGAGAGGCCGGAGGGGGTCTGTCCTAGGGATGGGGGTAGTGTTGTGCCTCCAGTAGGTCAGACAGAGACCAGCCGTGCCAGAGTGTGTTTGGGGTGGGGTCAGGCTAACTGCAGCCTGACCCAGCTGGGCAGCCTTACCAATCAGCACCTGCTCAAAAGGCAGGTCCCAAACACACTCAGATGCTGGAAGCAATTGTTTGTTACAGCTACCACCAGACGCTCTTGATATTCCTGACCTCGGACCCCTGTACCTTTGATCTTCGGAACGACCCTGACTACGCTTGTGCCTGACCCCTAACTGGTTTACGTTTGCTCGGTTTTGGACTAATATATCTTGGCTTGGACACTCGGACTGTTATAACGAGAACGGCTTATCTTGACACTGGGCGGATTTACGACATCATCCAGCAAATGATTTAACTTTGGTAAGAGTTTTTTTTACTTATCATTTGGAATGTATACTGCTGACCTCCGGAGAGAGTTGTAGAGTTGTAGTATTAACCTGGATGAATAAGGATAAAAGATTAATTGGGAGGGATCTACGGGTCAGTTGCTTGGTGGGTGGGTTTGTCTCCCCCCCCCCTTTTTTGTTGGCGTGGCAGGCCGGGGTCATGAAGATTTTCTTCAAGGATGATAAAGGGGGGAATGCTTATATATGTAGGGTATGGGGTAATAGGGTGTGGGGTAGGGGTAGGGTGTGTGTTGTAGTGTTTTATTTCACTAATAGGGACCAGCAATTTAAGATGGACAAAGACTGGAGATGGCTTCATACTTGAGAATTGCTACTTTAAATGTTAAAGGCCTGGGTTCCATGTTGAAACGAAGACGGATTGAAGCACTCCTCAACAAGGATAAGGCGGATATTATATGCTTACAAGAAACTCACCAATCAAAGGAGGGGGTAAATGAATTAAAACTGCGATGGTCTATGACATATGAGAGAGCTTATGGTTCATCCAAGTCAAGAGGGGTGGCAATTATTATTTCAAAGAAATGTGGTTTTAAGGTGATTAAGGTAAAGAAGGATGTTAAGGGAAGATTTATTATAATATTTGGATTATTGGGAGGTGAAGAATATATATTGGTTAATATGTATGCACCAAATGAAAATCAAGAAGAATTTTATCAAAAAGTGATTAAGGAAATGGGGGAGCCACAAAAGGGTTTGGTAATTATGGCTGGGGATTTTAATATGGTGATGGACAAAAATATTGATAAATCAAATCTGACAGGACAAGAGAAGAGAAACAATATAACGGTATTAAATAAAATAATTAATAAGGAAGGACTGGTTGATGTTTGGAGAGGGGTAAAGGGATTGGAAAGAGGGTATACGTATTATTCACCAGCCACGAAGAATTTTTCTAGGATAGATTATATTTTTGTTTCCAAATCCCTGATGTCAAGAGTGATGAGTTCAGAAATTGGTGTTATAAAAGTTTCGGATCATGCTATAGTTAATATGGATATTAAAATAAAGAAGGATTATAGAGAAGTAAGGAGTTGGAGATTGAATTGTAAGATTTTACAGCATAAATATATTATAGCAAAGATAGAAAAGGAAATGCGAGAGATTTGGTTGTTTAATGATTCGGGAGTCTGCTCTGAAGCTGTTGTGTGGGACACAATGAAGGCAGTGATGAGAGGGATAAGTATCAGGGAGGGTGTGATACTAAGGAAAAAACAAGAACAGTTTACTAAAAAGTTAGAAGGGGAGATTAGGGATTTGGAAATGAAGTTTTGAAGGAAAGGGAGAACAAGGTCTTTGCTGAATTACAAGCTAAAAGGAAAGAGTTGGAAAAGAAAGATTTGGAAAAAGTTCAGAGAAACTTGATTTATTTGAAAAGAGAGTTTTTTGAAATAGCAATAAGAATTCGAAAATGTTAGCAAGATCCACACAAAAAAAGAAAGAAAAAAGTATAGTTGGGGCAATTAAAGATAAAAAAGGGAAAGGTCATAATTTAATGCAGGACAAATTAAAAATATTTCATGAATTTTATTCAGAATTGTACAAGGCTGGAGAATGTACGGAAGAGAGGATTAATGAATATATAGGAAAGCATTTTAAAATTAGACTAGTGGATGAAGATAGAGAAATTATGGAACAACCTTTTTCAGAATTGGAAATAGAATATGCAATAAATAAACTGAAAGAGGGTAAGACCCCTGGACTGGATGGTTTAGGGGCTGAATACTACAAGGTCTTTAAGAAAATGTTGGTTCCAAGACTAAAGAGGTTATTTAATGATATTTTTTTGGAGGGGGGAGAGATCCCCTCTTCATGGAAGCAATCTAAGATTATTTTAATCCCGAAGCCAGAGAAGGACTTAACTGAGCCAGGTTCCTATAGACCCATTTCCTTAATAAAGATGCAAAATTGATGACAGCAATATTAGCGAGAAGGATGAACAAGTTTATTACTAAATATGTCGGGATAGACCAATGTGGTTTTATGCAAGGAAGACAAATGGCAGACTTAACAAGAAGAGTTTTAAATACAATATATTTAATAAAGAAAAATAAATTGAGAGCAGGGGTAATAGCGTTAGATATTTTTGATTGCGTGGAATAGCCAGCATTAAAAAGTTTAATTAAAATTATGGGGTTTGGAGAAAGATTTAGAGGAGTAGTTAATCAATTGTATTCAAAAAATGTTTCATCAGTTGTAGTAAATGATGGTTTAACAGAGCAAATTTACCTAGGTCGAGGAACTAGACAAGGATGTCCCCTTTCGCCTATTTTGTTTGCATTGGTAATGGAGATTTTAGCAAATGTATTTAGAGAAGATAGAAATATAGGTGGGATAGGGATTAGGGAGAAGATAAAAATAAATCTTTTTGCAGATGATACTCTTTTGACAATCGAAAACCCTATGGAAAATATGGATAGAGTGGAGAATCATTTAAAGGAGTTCGGGGAAGTAACGGGGCTACAGATTAATTGGGATAAATCTAAATTTCTGTTGTTTAACTATAGTAAAAGAGAAGAGATTGAAATGTGTAAAAAAAAAAGTAATTATAAGATTAATAATGTAATTAAATATTTAGGAATTGTAATTCCAAAAGATATAGATAAATTGGGAGATCAGAATTATAGGAAATTAAAGAATGAGGTAAAGAATAAAATAGAGGAGTATAAAAAAATTGGACTTTCCTGGTTTGGTAGAATTGCTTTGATTAAAATGAAGATTTTGCCAAAGATAAATTTTTTATTTCGGATGATACCAAGTGCGATATCAGAGAAGGAACTTAAAGATTGGCAATCAATTATTAATACATATTGTAATGGAGGGAAAAAATCTAGGATTACTAAAACAAGATGGTATAAAGCACAAAAAGTAGGGGGTTTGGGTCTGCCGAATTTAAAATGGTATTATATAGCGAATCAGTTAAGACATATAGTGGATACCGTATATACTCGAATACAAGTCGAGTTTTTCAGCACATTTTTTGTGCTGAAAAATGCCCCCCTCGACTTATAAGTGGGTCAGCGCTCCCCCAGGACCCCCGCTGCCACCGCCAGGCACCCCCCTCCACCCCCAGGACCCCTGCTGCCACCCCCAGACACCCCCACGCCACACTGTTCCTCTCCGCTCGCTCTTTAAAATTATTTTCCTCCCCCCCCATACCTTTGTCAGCGGCGGCTAGGCAGGGAAGCGGCGCAGCAGCGCGAGGCGCCCGTAGAGCGAGTGGCTGGGCTGCGTCTCCCTGGCAGGGAGACATGTGGAGCCACTCCGCTATTCCTCCGCTCGCTCTTTAACATTATTTTCCTCCCCCCCCATACCTTTGTCAGCGGCGGCTAGGCAGGGAAGCGGCGCAGCAGCGCGAGGCGCCCGTAGAGCGAGTGGCTGGGCTGCGTCTCCCTGGCAGGGAGACATGTGGAGCCACTCCGCTATTCCTCTGCTCGCTCTTTAACATTATTTTCCTCCCCCCCCATACCTTTGTCAGTGGCGGCTCGCTCTGCCGGCGCCTCGCGCGCTGCCATGCTGCTTCGTTCCCGGGAGCCGGCATGGCCAGGGACCCACGTGGAGCTGCTCCGCCATTCCCCTACCTTTCTGTTTGTAAGCGGAGGCTCGCGGCGCTGCCGGCGCCGCCCTCGTCGCTTCTGGGCCGCGACGGGCATCACTTCCGGGGCCGCGACGGGCATCACTTCCTGCCATGCCGGCTCCTAGGAAGTGATGCCCGTCGCGGCCCAGAAGCGACGAGGGCGGCGCCGGCAGCGCCGCGAGCCTCCGCTTACAAACAGAAAGGTAGGGGAATGGCGGAGCAGCTCCACGTGGGTCCCTGGCCATGCCGGCTCCCGGGAACGAAGCAGCATGGCAGCGCGCGAGGCGCCGGCAGAGCGAGCCGCCACTGACAAAGGTATGGGGGGGGGGAGGAAAATAATGTTAAAGAGCGAGCGGAGGAATAGCGGAGTGGCTCCACATGTCTCCCTGCCAGGGAGACGCAGCCCAGCCACTCGCTCTACGGGCGCCTCGCGCTGCTGCGCCGCTTCCCTGCCTAGCCGCCGCTGACAAAGGTATGGGGGGGGGAGGAAAATAATGTTAAAGAGCGAGCGGAGGAATAGCGGAGTGGCTCCACATGTCTCCCTGCCAGGGAGACGCAGCCCAGCCACTCGCTCTACGGGCGCCTCGCGCTGCTGCGCCGCTTCCCTGCCTAGCCGCCGCTGACAAAGGTATGGGGGGGGGAGGAAAATAATGTTAAAGAGCGAGCGGAGGAATAGCGGAGTGGCTCCACATGTCTCCCTGCCAGGGAGACGCAGCCCAGCCACTCGCTCTACGGGCGCCTCGCGCTGCTGCGCCGCTTCCCTGCCTAGCCGCCGCTGACAAAGGTATGGGGGGGGAGGAAAATAATTTTAAAGAGCGAGCGGAGAGGAACAGCGTGGCGTGGGGGTGTCTGGGGGTGGCGGCGCGAGTCTCCCCTCATACATTTCCCACCCTAGACTTATACTGGGGGGCAATAAGTTTTCCCAGTTTTGGGGGGTGAAATTAGGGGCCCCGACTTATGTTAGGGCCGACTTAAAGTCGAGTATATACATTATAGCACGCCCTAAAGAAATAATGTGGTTGGAGTTAGAAACATGTGAACTACGTAGTACTTTGGGGAATATTTTTTTCCAAAAAAATAATAATAAATTGATAAAAAAAATATAGACAACCTTTTTCTAAGAAATTTGTTAATGATTTGGGGTACTATGAAGAGCATATTTATACCAGGGATATCTCCATTAACTCCGGTGGTAGCTCTTATGGATTTTCCTGAAAACTTAAGATTAGAGCTGGAGAGTAAACTAAGAGAAGAAAGGGTTATTAGATTGACCGATTGGGTGGAAAAGATGGGGACTAGAGATCAAATAATGGAAATTGTTGGGAGAAGAAGATTATCGTGGTTAAATTTACTACAGTTAGAACAGTGGTCGAAGAAATGGAAAAGGAAAACTGAGTACGAGAGAGATTTAACTAATTTTGAAAAGATGGTCATGTCTAGAGACGGCCTACCAGGTAATGCATCAACAAGAGGTATAACAAGGGATTTATATAGATTGATCCAAAAAGCAAAAGAACAAGAGGATCAGCTTAAGACTGTATGGGATAATGAATTTGAAGAGGTGACCTCGAAGGTGGGGTGGAACAATATATGGGATAGACGGATTGTGAAAATGATGTCAATTAGGATAAAGGAAAATTTTTATAAACTAATTTGGAGATGGTATTTAACTCCAGTAAGATTAAATAGAATAGATAATAATTGTTCTGCATTATGTTGGAGAGGATGTCAGGAAAAAGGGACATATGCTCATATGTGGTGGAGTTGTAAAAATGTATTGGTGTTTTGGTGAGAGGTTTTTACAGAAATATCGAAAATTATTGGTACTAATTTAGAGGTCTGTCCAAAATTAGCATTGTTATCAATAACTGAGAAGCTTATTTGTGATCAAAATACGAAGGAGTTGTAAACTTGTTAACTGCGGCCAGGCTAATGATAGCGAGAAATTGGAAAGTACAACATGTTTTCCTAATAACAGACTGGTATAAGGAAGTTTGGGACATAGCCCTAAATGATAAACTAACTAGTAGTATCAAATGCAAAAAAGGATTGCTAAAGAAGAATAATTTTATGGAGATATGGAATCAATTACTAGACTATGTATTAATAAAGGGGAAGGGTAACATGCCTTGTCAGGATATGTTATATTTTTGGAATTTAGACTTTATTTGATCAAGAGGATAGAAGTATATTAATTGGTCCCTTGAAGGGTGGGGGGGAGCACTTTATGATTTATTGTATGTTGATTATGTTATATTTGTGTGATAATTTTGTATTTTGCTAAATATAATTTCTGTGTTATAATTTGCTTTGAAAAATAAATAAAATATTAAAAAATAAAATAAATAAAAAGCTTTCCATCTGTTTGATATATAATTCGAACTACACCATCTACACCAACATTGTCTATTCTGAAAAGCTCCCCAGGGTTTTTCCTGTCACCTGCTATATGAGGGGTGGGCAACATATGGCCTTCCGGATGTTTTGGCTTACAACTCCCATGATCCCTCACCATTGGCTATGCCAGCTAGGGCTGATGGGAGTTGTAGGCCAAAACATTTAGAGCAACACAAGTTGCCCACCCCTGCCAAGCTAGAGATGGGAGGGATTGAACCTGTGACCCTCCGTTTGTGCCGCCTCTGTTAGGTCAGACGGAGACCGGCCATGCCAGAGTGTGTTTGGGGTGGGGCCAGGCACGTGCAGCCTGACCCGGCTGGGCTGCCTTACCAGTCAGCGCCTGCTCAAAAGGCAGGTCCCAGACGCACATCAGATGCTGGAAGCAATTGTTTGCTATACAGCTTCAGCCAGATGCCTTGACACTCCTGAACTCAGACTTGTGCCTTTGAACCTCGGAATGCCCTTGACGTCGCTTTTGCCTGCTCCTGAACTGGTTTCTGTTTGCTGCTTTTCGGACATATATATTTTGGTTTCAACTCTTGGACTGTGATAACGACCAACCGAGGGCTTATCTTTGTACTGGACGACACTCCCTATGCAAAGCACGGGCTCTACCACTGAGCTCCGGTCCCTCCTCCTCCTCCCCCCCCCCAGTTCTACTTACCTTACTCGGATGAGGATGGCTCTTCTTCCTTGCATTGCAAGTAGTTCCCAAAACTTTTGTTCTCCCTCCTATGGCACTGCTGTTGGCAATGCAAGTCAGTTATGAGGGAAAGAGGCACCTATTGCAATCAGTTAAGTACTGACCAGGTCAGCAGATTGGCAAGCTCAATGACATGCGGCCGTGGGCATTTATGTTTGCAGCTGTGGCACAATAAGGAAAATTCCACAGGCTGCCTCAAGAATACATTACGCAAACAAAATGAGCTTGCAGCAGCACACACCTACTTTGTTTGCAGTGAGAGGGGCGGGGGACTGGCCCCATGACTCAGCTGGAGCTGAAGGCAGGGAAGAGCAGGAAGAACAAAAAGGTGAGCATCAGCCCCTCCTTCCACAGACAATGCCAGGGGAAGACATACAGTGCAGCGCTGGCTTCAGGTTTCTGAAGGCCCCTTGGGCAAGATGCCCTCCGTGGGGCCCCTCCCTCAGTGAGTCCGCCTTCTCACTGCCATTGTCACCAGCTGCTTGCTCCTCATCCTCTTCCTTATCGTTGCTACCACTTGCCTGCTTGACAGGCAATGAGCAAGCAGGCGGTGGCATCTGCTGCTCCTCCTGCTTCTCACCACCTCCGTTGTCTGGGCCAGAGCGAGAGGCAGGTGAACAAGCAGGCTGGCAAGGGTGAAGGGAAGAAGCAACTCCAGGGAGCTCTTGCCAGTGGGCCCCTGATAGGGTGTGGGCCCTCAGCAGGTGCCCAGCCATGCCCACCCTTGATGCCTGCCCTGCCATGAAGTGGTGTAGCATGTGTGGAAGTGCTGCTCCACCCCTGCCTAGCAACCCAAATTGTAGTTAGGGGTATGGCAGAGAGAGGGAGGGGGAAGAGTGGGGCTGTACCCACTGGCCCCGGCCCATCATTGGCCCTCCGCCATTTTACCTCCACTGCCCACACATTGCCCCCGGGGGGGGAGGGATCTGAAGAGCGGAACTTGCTCTGTGCATGTAGGCTCCCCCTGTGATCTGGAACCCTGCACCATCCGGGTTCCACATTATGGGCAGACCTATGCCAGTTGAGCAGAGTCCCCTTTTCAGACCTTCCCCCAACGCATGCATTGTGTGTGGGGGGGTGTCGGGGTCAGCAGGGGTGGCCCCACTCTCTCATGTTATCTTAACCACATTAGAGGATAATACCCAAACAGGGCTTCTGTGCAACTGTCCCACTTTGGGCAATGTCTTGCAGAACATCAAGAGAAGTTGTTATGGAAGGCCAACCTGGAACTCAAAAAGCGCTACCAAGGGACTGCTGCCCACCTTCCGATGCCCAAGGCAGAGGACCCTAACCACTTCACACTGTTAGCTCAAGTCAGGCCCAACTTTTATTGCTTATGCTCAAAGAACGAACTAAAAAAATATGCTACACCTTATACTTACAAGTACCACTGATCATGAGGTAGATAAGAACTTGCCCCTGGACTTAAAAATTGAAAGCCAGCAACAGGCAGGAGTACAAAACGTCTCCCTTTCCTCCATGTTAACTGCAGTTCAAGCTGAGCAGATGAGGGTAGTTCTAATAGACTAGCAAGCTTTTTTCTCCAGCCAGGCTGAACCATCCTTGCAGAAACAGAAATTCTTTACTCACCGTGAATTTCAGTTCTCCATGAGTGGAGGAGGCCAGCAAGCTTGGGGTAAGCCCCGCCTCCGGGACTGGGAAGGCAGACTTTGATCTGAGCTTTGCAGAGGAGGAGGCGGGGCCTCCCCCAGGAAACTCCAGTTGAGACTTCCAAACGAACCGCTCACTTGCAGACCTTGCTATCTTGGATAGAGGATCAGTCTGGTCTGTCGGCTGCAAGCCTGTGGAAATAAGAGGAGAGACTCCCTCCCACGTGCCCAGAAACGTGCCAAGGAGGAGGCTGGTCCAGGATTGAGATAGCGGGTGATTTCGAGCTGGAAGCCTACGAGGAAGGGCTGAAGGGGTCTGGAGTGGAACCTGGCCCACTGTACAGAGTCCTGGCAGGAGGAGGCCTTGCTGACCTCCTCCACTTGCGGAGAACTGAAATTCACGGTGAGTAAAGAATTTCCGTTTCTCCTACAAGTGTCGGAGACCAGCAAGCTTGGGGATGTAAAAAAGCAGTGCATCCCCCAGGTGGGCCTAACACCCACGGCCGGGCTCCTACTGGGGCGAAATGACCTTTTGCAGCACGCGCCTTCCAAAGGCGCCCTCTGCTGAGGCCATGAGGTCAATTTTGTAGTGCCTGATGAATGTGTGAACGGAAGACCAGGTGGCTGCTCTACAAATTTCTTCTAGAGGGGCCCTCCCACTGAAGGGTGCTGAAGTGGCCATTCCCCTGACTGAATGGGCCATGATGCCCTCTGGGGCCTGGAGGCCACTGGAGGAGTATGCCATCGTGATATAATCACGTAGCCATTGGGACAGTGAGGCATTTTGCAACTGACACTTTCTTTCCTAAGGAGGAGTCTCTGAAAGAGACAAGCAGGGACTTCGTTCTATCTAGATAGAACTTCGTTCTAGATAGAGGGACTTCGTTCTATCTAGATAGAACTTGACAGCTCGCATTGCGTCCAGAGTGTGCCACTCCTTCTCTAAAGGAGAGGTGGGGTGAGGGCAGAAGGAAGGAACCACCAGGTCTTGCGACCTGTGGAATGGGGAATTGACTTTTGGCATGAAGGATGGGTCCGTGCACAGGACCAGCTTGTCCTTGTGAAAGATGCAGAGATCTTTGCTGCATTACAGTGCGCCTAGCTCTGAAACCCTTCTGGCAGAAGTGATAGCTACCAGAAAGATTGCTTTCAAGGTAAGTACCTTGAGTGAAGCCGCCCCTAGTGGCTCAAGTGGGTGTTTGGTTAAGGCCTTGAGAACCACATTGAGGCTCCAGTGGGAAACCTGCGAACTGGGGGGGGGGGGGGCTAATCAGGGCAGCCACCCTGAGGAATTTCTTCATGTGCGGGTGGGCTCCAAGGGGAGAACCCTTGGAGTCTCCTACACTGAACCAAGTGCCACCACTTGGCGCCTGACTGTGTGTGTTTGTGCTAAGGCCGGAGGAGAGTCCTTGGAGGAACTCCAGAATGTCTGGTGTGTCCGCTTCTAGTGGGTCCCTCCCCGTGGTCCACGACCATTGGAGAAAGGCCTGCCAGGTGTGGTTGTACGTCTTGTGTGTGGACGGCCTTCTGGAGGCCAGGAGTGTGCTAATTAACTTGTCAGAGTAACTGCGTTTGGTTAGGAGGCCCCGTTCAGTTTCCAGGTGATCAGCATCAGGAACCCTGGGTCTTGGTGGAAAATCGGGTCCTGGCTGAGAAGGTTGTGCCTGAGTCAGTGTGGGGCCACTCGGATGATTTGTGCACGTAGATCCTTGATTTTTTAAATCACGTTGGGAATTATGGGAAGCAGCGGGAAGGCATAGAGCAGGCCTTCTGGCCTGTGACTGGAGAGAGCATCCGTGAACTCCGCTCCTCTTGTTTGGTAACGGGTGGTGAAACGTGGTAGCTTTGCGTTCTGTGGATTTGCGAAGAGGTCCAGGCACGGATGACCCAGGTTCTTGGCCAAGAGGCTGAAGGCTTCTGGATGTAGAGACCATTCGCCTTGGTCCAGGGTTGTCCTGCTGAGCCAATCGGCCTGGACATTCATGACGCCGCTCAGGTGCTCCGCTCTGATGGAGTAAAGGTGACGTTGTGCCCAACTGAACAAGGACATGGCTTCTTTCTGCAGGGCCATGGACCTTGTGCTGCCTTGTTTGTTCACGTAGGCCTTCATCACTATGCTGCCTGTTATTACTAGGATGTGGTGCCCTGTCAGTGTTGAGGCAAATTGTTTGAGTGCTAGCTTCACTGCTCTCAGCTCTAGGAGGTTGATGGATTGGATAGTCGAGTCTCTTGCTTGAACCAGAGACCTTGCGCGTGCCCTCCTTGGCAGACTGCCCCCCAGCCTGTTAGGCACGTGCCCGTTGTTAGTGTGACACATGTGGGGGCTTGTATTGGGACCCCTTGAGAGAGATGTGCCGGGTGGCACCACCACTTCAGTGACCTGGCCACTGGGACGGGAGGGTCAGAATTGGATTGAGATAGCGGGTGATTTCGAGCTGGAAGCCTACGAGGAAGGGCTGAAGGGGTCTGGAGTGGAACCTGGCCCACTGTACAGAGTCCTGGCAGGACACCATCATCCCCAGGAATTTGGCTAGCTCCTTGAGAGGCACTCTGGCTCTGGAGAGAAGGTGCACTGCTGGTCGACTTGTTGTGGTATGCCTGTCCGGGGACAGGAACATCATGTCCCTGGTGGTGTTTAGGGAAACGCCTAGGTGTGTGAGTACTTGAGAAGGAGAGAGGGAGCTCTTCTTCACGTTGATCAGCAACCCCAGGCTGCAGAGCGTTGACACTGCCAGGCTGGTGTCCTTGATACTTTGCGCGTTGAGGAGGAGCGAATCAGGATGTCGTCGAGATAGGGGTGCAGCTGGACTCCATTCATACGCAGGAGCGCCACTGGGGCAAGCAGGACCTTCGTGAAGACCCTTGGGGCTGTTGAGAAGCCAAAGGGGAGGGCTCTGAATTGGAACTGCTTGCTGCTGTAGCTGAAGCGAAGGAACATGTGGTGGGCTGGGCGTATGGGGATGTGGAGATAGGCCTCTGTCAGTGAGGATACAGGCCTGTGGCTTACGCTGGCTCAGCTTGTCTGAGTGTGGAAAGCTAAGCAGGGTCAAGCCTGGTTATTACTTGGATGGGAGACCCCTCCTCTAGTTTCCTGCATTGAGCAGGGGGTTGGACTCGATGGCCTTGTAGGCCCCTTCCAACTCTATGATCTATGAATCTATGACCCTGGTTATCAATATGGGGAAGGCTTCTGCTGCAAAGAGGTGCCCCTTTGGAGGCGTGTCGCCCTCTTCATTGTTGTCTTCTGGGAGTTCTCCTTCTTCACAGTTGGAGACAGATGCTGTGCTTGGGGACGGCGAATGGCTGGACCAGGTGCCTATGGAGGTGGTAGGGGACCTTGTCCTCCCTCCGGAGGTGTGTCTCCGCTTTGCTGTGCTAGCGGCTACGGGATTGCAGCTTGCTTGCCTTTCTTTGGAGCCAGGCGGGTTGCCTTCTAGGCCGGTCCTTGCTTTGCTTGTTGAAGAGGATGAAGGAGAGCGTTGCCTCCGAGTTGGTCTCCTAGACGTGTGGAGATCATGAGGGTGGCATCCGGGCACCCTGCCTCTTGTTATTTCGGAGCTAATGGTGTGCATTGTTTGCAACATCTCTGACATTAGCAGGTACATTCTTTCTGCACCATACTCGTATTTGACAGGGAGCCAGCTTGAGAAGCCTTACGCGCCGGTGAGGTTCATAGCTCGCTTCCTACATCTCTGGCTGGCGCTGGTGGAAGCCGAGTTGAGGATGGAGAATTCCATGATCACGGGTTAGATTGAGGTTCTGAAAGGTGAGAGACGGATATGTGAGGCCTTAGGCTTCTGCGGATGCCTGCTGATCCCCGTGGGTGGGGGGGTGCGTGGCGGGCTCAAATGGCCGTGCTCCTGGGCGGCCCATGATTGGCTAAGATTGCCACACCCAGTGGCAGCCACGATGGCGGAGGCAGCTCTGGCGGCCTCCAAGATGGCCGCGCCCTGTATCCCCACGTGGGTGGTCCTGGTCATGGGGGCCCAGGCAGCCCGGCCCGCCGGTGGGTACCTGTGTGCTGTCCTGTCTGCGCGAAGGCCCTGCAGTGGCCGGATGTTTTTTAGGCACTGCTGTTTTTTCCATCATGACTTCATGTGTTTCAGAACGAAGGCCTGTAATTGCAAACAGGTTCAAAATCTGGCCCAAGTTCAGCCAAAAGTTCTGAAACTGTTGGTTATTTTTAATTAGATGTTCGCACCCCAAGCCCAAAGGGTGGAACCCCATCACCCATCCTTCCAGTGTTCTCTGCTGAATCAGCCAGTTCTTTATTCAGGTCCCCAAACTTTCATTTTTATTTTGTCACTTTCTGACCTAGCTTTGAAGAAGGCAGCTCTGATTCTCTGAAATGTTCCTGTTGCGCCCCTCCCAACTGTTTCACCTGACAACAAGCTGATCTCTTTAACAGTTTAGCGTATGACATGACTGAGGGTTTTTTAGCTGCCTTATACCTTAGGTCAGGTTAGCATAGCTGCATTGGATATTTTGACACATTAGGGCTTTTTGTTAAAAGATTAAAAAAAAGAAAACAATGCCCTTTGCATGAGATTCTGCAGCACTTCCTCATCCATATCGCTTGAACTGTGGCAGCTCATAAGAAGATAAGCCGCTGTCACACACTAAGAGGGCTAAGTACAAATAGTATAACATTATATAGACATTTTCTTTTCGAGATAAAACATGGGCTGGATGATAACACTGTTAAGGTGGTTCCACAACCGGTTGGACAACCATACCCAACAAGTGTCTCTGCATCAACCTGGTCTTGAGTCCAATGCCGTTGTGCTCTGCTAAGCCCTGTGCTGTTCCAACGTTTTATAAATGACTTGGATGAGTGTGCAGAAGGGACACTTATTAAATATGAAGATGACACAAAGGTGGGAAGCTAACACCGCAGAAGACAAGATTTGTAATTCAAAATGATCTTTACAGATCGAAGCACTGGGCCAAAATCAAGAAGATAACATTCAACAGAGATAAATGTAAAGTCCTGAATTTAGGTACAAGACATCAAAGGCACAAGTGGAGGAGAGAGACCTGGCTTGGTAGTACTACATGTGAAAAGGATCTAGGCATTTTAGTTGATTGCAAGCTGAACATGATGCAGCACTGAAATGCAGCGGTGTAAGGATCTGCTCAGCCAGCACAACGCCACAGCTCTGTCTGGTGGCTGCTGTTCAGATAGCAACCTGGCCAACACTCCTATCTTTGCAGGATTCGGCCCCTTACCTCCAGCTGCTCTCAGGCCTGCTAATGCAGACCAGCTGGGAGCTGCAGGAAGGCCTACTTAAGGGCTTTCTCGTCACACCAGCCTTTGCCACAGCAACACAAGCCCCTGCCCCCTGCCCCCCCCCAAGACCACTCTTGACCTACACTACTAGCCTCTGGCCCTTCTCTGCCTGGTATGTGCCTGAACTTAGCCTGACTCTGGACCCTGCCTCTTGCCTTTGGCCCTTGCCTGATCTCTGTTTGTTCTCCTGGATTTGCCTCTTGCCCTTGTCTGGACTCTGTTTGTTCTCCTGGATTTGCCTCTTGCCTCTGGCCCCCACCTTGCTTGCTATGTGCTTTGACCTTGGCCTGGCTTCTTGACTCTGCTCACCCCTGGCCAGGGCCGGATTAAGATAGGGGCTATTGGAGCTGCAGCTCCAGGCCCCTACCCCAAAACAGGCCCACAATCAGGACCGGTGCAGGGCAGTTTGGCGCCCCAGGCGAAATAATATTTAGCGGGCCCCCTCTCCAAAGCAGCCCTGCTCTGCAAAAAAAAAAAAACCCTGCGCTGCCACCACCAACCTACCTTCCCCCTGCCCTGGCGGCGGCTGCTGCTGCTGCCGCCGCCGCCGCGAGGAGGAGGAAGTGACGCGACGGGACCCCCCGCGCTGTTTTTTGCCGGGGAAACCATGGCAACAGGGCTGTTTAAGCCCTGTTGCCCTGGTTCCTCCCGCCAAAACAACGCGGGCGGGGCTCCGGAAGCGACACGACGCGGAGAAGGTAAGTGGCGGGGGGGGTCGGGGGGGTGATGGCGGCGGCGGGAGGCGCAGCGGCAGCGAGCGGGAGGGCGGGGGGAGGCGCAGCGGCGAGCGGGACGGGAGGGTGCGGCGGCGGCGGGCAGGCGGGTGGGGAGGCAGAGGCCTGGCGGGGGCGGCGCAGCGGCAGCGAAGAGGAGCGCAGCGTTTCTGCGCCCTCTTCAGCCGCGCGCCCTCCTCAGCACCAGGCCCATAATGCTCTTAATCCAGCCCTGCCCCTGGCCTGCTCCCACCTCCATCATCCCCTGGCCCCAGTGTTCCTGCCCAAGACCCTTCCTTGCTGCCCATGACCTGGAGCTAACAAGCTGCTAAAAGTGCTAATGAAATCTTAGGCTGCATTAACAGATGCATTGTATCCAGATCATGAGAACAGTTCTCCTCTATTCTGCACTGGTCAGACCACATCTGGAGTGCTATGTCCAATTCTGGGCAGCACATTTTAAGAAGGATCCTGAGCATGAACCAGTCCATGTGGTAGGTTCACTTTCTGGACGCTACCGTCCTACTACGCCAGTGGTCTCCAACCTTGGGTCCCCAGATGTTTTTGGCCTACAATTCCCAGCATGCCCCAGCCAGCTATGCTGGCTGGGGCATGCTGGGAGCTGTAGGCCAAAAACATCTGGGGACCCAAGGTTGGAGACCACTGTACTACACAATGGGCACACAGGCAGGCACACCACCTTGTGCCAGAAGACACTCCCGCGTATGTTCACATTGTTAGCCCCCACTCAGAACACACCACAAGACACATGGTCTATTAGGCCAGCCAAAAGATCACCAGAAATGTGCACGCTTTTGAGATCCCCAGATCCCTTCATCAGGCAAGATATTATAAAAAGCAGGTTGCGAGGGGGTGAGGGAGTAAGGGGGAGAAAGAGAGAAAGCGTGAGAGAGAAAGCTGACTTGATCAAGTCGCATCGTCTGCATGTTCAGAGTCCCAAGAGGAACAGTCTGCAGACATTCATATTGGGCTCTGCAGGTCATGTGATGGTTACAGAAGGTCCTGCAGGTGCCCTTGGGTAGCTCCTTGGAGCTAGAAAGGGAATCCTGTTGGATCTTTCATTTTTGAAAATATAAAATCCAGCTGTTCTCAAGTGTTTTCCATTCTGGACAAAGCTCACAGGCTCCTTTTACTGCATTTGACTTCTCAGTAACTACCGGTAAGTGGCAAAGGGCCTAACGAAACATAATATCAGGAGAAATAAAATCAGATCTCTCACAGTTTTTGAGAAGCTAAACGCAGCCGCAGAATAGGGGGGTGGAAACTGGACCAGGGCTATGAGAGGGCTGTTTAACCCCTTTCCCTACACAACTTTTCCATTCTGTATTGCCCTCCCTCCAAGCTATTTGCTCCGTGAGAAGGAAATGAATAGGTACTTTATATTATTACATCATGTTTGGTTTGGCCCCAGTCCCTAATAGGCCACAATAAATGTGTTGTACTCAGCTTGGTTAGTCACAAATTTCACAGGCCTGCTGTAATCCTGCGGTTTTGTTTCAGAGTTTTGCCTCTTTCCTTTCCCCAAGGTTCATGTCAACAAACATGGTACCCTTGGGCCTTCTATTTCAGCCTCCCCCTCCCCACACCAAATCATAAAACAGAAATAAAAACAAATTACCAAAGGTCAGTGAAATGGCGGGGTCAACAGCTAGAACTCAAGTGGATTAAAACCAGTAATTATCACTGTCTGTACTTTTTTGCAATTCAATTCCCTCTGACAACACTTTACAAATACGTCCTCTGCCCCCCCCCCCGCATGATGTATATATAGCATATCATCCAACATTTCACAGATGAAAATAGAGACACACATGTGAATTTGTAAGAGGTATGGTTAAGCAACATGAAGGTGTGATCAAGAGGGTGTGGCCAGGCAACATGAGGGCGTGGCCAAAGGTATGACCAGGCAAACAAAGGGCATGGTCAGGTACAAAAGTTTCATAGATTTCATAGAGTTGGAAGGAGCCTACAAGGCCATCGAGTCCAACCCCCTGCTCAATGCAGGAAACTAGAGGAGGGGTCTCCCATCCAAGTCATAGCCAGGCCTGACCCTGCTTCGCTTTCCACGCTCAGACAAGCTGAGCCAGCGTGAGCCACAGTTTGAGGTTGTTATGCCAACTTTGCCAACAGACATGCTGAGCCAGCACAAGCCTTATTGGCTGACACACACAAAACTGCAGTATTTTCTCCTTCTCACCTAGAACCTGGGGTTATCCACTAAAGCTAAATGGTGGCACATTTGGGACAAACAAAAGTAAGTTATTTCTTTGCATAGTTAAACTGGAATTCACTGCTACAAGATGTAGTGATGGCTGCCAACTTGGAGTTGACACATTCACGGAGGTTAGTATCTACGTAGTTTCCCTTCTCAAGGCATTATATTAGTGATAAAGCGATCAATGGATTAGTCATTATGGCTACATAGCACCTCCAGGATTGGAGACACCATGCCTCTGAATACCAGTTGCTAAGGAACATGAGTGGAAGCGTACTGTTACCCTCATGTCCTACTTGAGAGCTTTCTAGAGCATCTGGTTGGTCACTGTGGGAAACAGGATGCTGGACCAGATAGGCCTTTCCAGTAGGGCTCTTTTTATGGTCTTACGGTCTTAACCTAGCACAGAGAGGAAGGCATGAACACCTTCTCTTACAAGAAGATGCAAGCCCAGTCCCTATATACAAACCCAGGTTGCTTAAGTGTATGCAGGGACTTGGTTTCCATGAAGATGTCCTTCCTTTTGTCTGTTAGACTTATGGGTTGAATAAGGCAATCTGGAGGTTAATTTTTGACAGCCAAGTTTAGAGCACAAGCCTTTTAAGGGCACAAATTGTGTCAGTCTTCAGAATAAATTCATGAGAAGCTGCCCATTATAAGTCTCTGACCATCAAGGGCTATTCCTGGAGTTCCGATAGGAGCAAAGTCTAGTTTTACAGCCTGATGCTATTAATCAGTGTTCCCTGAACTTTTTTGATTTGCGACCCCCTTTTATATTAGCAAAGTAACCAGGGACACACACCCCTGCCACATTTGCATAAATTTGCATTTTTAATAGGGTAAAGAAGACACATTAAAATAGATTTTTCAGAATATAATTTAACCTAACCTAATATTTAATGTGATGGTTCTTCTTGCATCTGGGCAACCAGCTTCAAAATTCGTGGCTGAGTATTGGCTAAAGCCGACCTCATGATGTCACCCGCAACAGTCAGTCTGTTTCTCGCCTTTGTTTTGATATGAAGAAGCACACAGAGGAGGCAACTCAGGCAGCAAGTCTCAGGGTGCCAAGCACGGTGGGGTGGGCAGGAGGAGGAGGAGGAGGAGGAGGAGGAGGAGGAGGAAGGGCGGGAGGGGACTCCTCCAGGTGGTTAAAACACACAGGGATTGTGAGGAGCTCCAAAAGGGGCTCTACAGACTGGGAGAATGGGCCTAAAAATGGCAAATGCGGCTCAACGTAAGCAAGTGTAAAGTGATGCATGTCGGGGCAAAAACTGCCAACCAAGTATAATCTGAAGGGATCTGAGCTAGCGGTGACTGGCCAAAGTTAGGGTTGTGGTGAACATGTCGACCCAGCATGTGGCTGCTGTGAACAAAAAGGCAAACGCCATGTTAGGCATAATTAGGACAGGAATTGAAAATGAAACTGCCAATATCATACTGCCCTTATACAAACCTATGGTGCGACCACACTTGGAATAGCATGTACAGTTCTGGTCACCCTGCCGAAAAAAGGACATTGTAGAGTTGGGGAAAGGGAAGAAAAGGGCAACTAAAAGGATCAAGGGGCTGGAGCGCCTCACCTGCTTTACGCTCCCCGCATGTGCTTCCCGAGGCGGACCCTGCCCACTCCTGCCCTGCCCAGACCGAGGGACTTCGCGACCCTCCAGAAAACACTTCACAGGTTGGAAAGACCTGAAAGACCGTATTCTCCCCTACGAGCCTGCCTGTACTTTGAGCTCTTCTGAGGAGGCCCTTCTCTTAGTTCTGCCACCATCCCAGGCATGCCTGGCAGGAAGACGGCAGAGGGCCTTCTTGGTGGTTGCTCCAACACTCTGGAACTCCCTTCCCAGGGAGGCTAGAATGGCACCCTCCTTGATATGCTTTCGAAGGCAGGCAAAAACTTTCTTGTTCCAGCAGGCCTTCGGGGAATAAAATTGGACCTATGAGAAAGCGATGGATTTGCACTGTTCTTATAGTTATTGTTGTTTTAGCTGTAATATTTTATATAATTTTAATACTGTTTCTGATTTAATTATATTTCTAACTTTTGTATTTTTCTATTTATATGTTTTAACTGTACAAATTTTAATGTTGTGAAGCCGCCTTGAGTCCCAGTACTGGGGGAAAGGCGGGTTATAAAAATAAATAAATAAATCTTTCTTGTTGCATTTTTTGGCAGAATCTGACAACTGTTGACCTGGTCTGCACATAACGACAACCCAGAATACAGGTTGAATATGGGTTGTCATTGAATCGTGAGTTGTGTGCAAATCCTACACTATGGCTTAACTATGGGTTGTTAACCCCAAACAATCCAGAGTTTACAACAACAAACCATGGGTTCTCTTTCTGGGTTGTTCGTGGTTAACAACCCATAGTTAAACCATCATAAAGGCTTTGCACATAAGAACATCCCACAATTCAGTGTCAGGCCATGATTCAATGAGAACCCATACTCAATCAATACACAGGGTTGTCGTTATGTGTAACACAGGCCATTATCTATGATTACCTGGACTGATTTGCTCCAGTGCCAGATGTGGGAAAGTCAACGTTCAAAAAATAAAATATTGATTTCAGGATTCAAGACAACCAGGATGTTGTGACTAACGGAGGATGCTTTGGTGACTCAACTAAAGAATCCACCCACTTGCATGAGTTGCCTTCTTACTTCTGCTGAAAAAATGCAGCCTCAGCTCTGCTCCATCAGGAGCAGCCAATTCCAAAGCTCTGGGAAAGCCAAGCTCTTGAGTCATGCTAATTATCCTACTGTAATGAGCAGCAACTGTTGACCTGAGGAGATCAGTCTGGCTCCGAAAATTTTCCAATCTATCCTACAATCCCAAGATTATATCACCTTAAAGCTAAGCAGGGTCAGGCCTGGTTATTACTTGGATGGGAGACCCCTCCTCTAGTTTCCTGCATTGAGCAGGGGGTTGGACTCGATGGCCTTGTAGGCCCCTTCCAACTCTATAATCTATGAATCTATGAATCTACTGTTCACTATGGGAACTCAGGCATAAACAAACCCTTTGCCTGTACCAGGGCTGGCATCAAGGGTAGGCATAGTTGGGCACCTGCCGAGGGCCCACACCCCAGCAGGGGCCCACGACAAGAGCCCCCTGGACTTGCTCCTCCTCTTCACCATTGCACCCTGCTTGCTCACCTGCCTCTCACTCTGGCCCAGACAACAGTGGCAGTGAGGAGGCGGCGCAGAAGAGGCCCCTGCCTGCTTGCTCACTGTCTCTCCGCCTGCCTATCAAGCCAGCAAGTGGTAGCGAGGAGGAGGAGCAGCAGCAGCAGCAGCTGGTGACAATGGCAGTGAGAGGGCAGACTCACTGAGGGAGGGGGGCCATTAAAGGTGCCATGCCCAGGGGCCCTCCAAAACCTGAAGCCAGCACCAGCCTGCACTCTGGTTCATGTGGGAGAGTGTCGGTGGGCAGAGACAGTGTTTCTGACTCTTGCTCCGTTCAAAATATGACACAATTTCACTGAAGCCCCAGGACGGATCTGCTCCTGCAAGCTGCTGCTCATCTGCAAGGCATCTGGGCTGAAGTTTCAGCCAGCACTCTTGGAAGGTTTCGAGCATTCTTAGGCTGCCAGCCAGAGAGTCTGGATGTGCTGATCTCGGAACAGAGGCTCCCAGGGCTTGGGGGACACTGTGAGGCATGGGGCCCGCTCAACAGTGTCAAAAAGTGGCTCGGTCGAGAAAATTGTCTGCAACGAGAACAAAGGAAGGAAATATTGTGGCACGCTGGACCCAACTAACTATCTGGGGGACCCCGATACTACAACATTGCAGAAGCTACGCAGCTGCAGATATGACCAGTGCCCACAACGGGAGGCCCTGGGAAGTAAGAGCAGGGTGTAAGTTCAACAAGAGTGTGTGTGTGTGTATGCGCGCGCACTGTGGTTGAAGTGTAGAGAGCTGAACACATGGCATTTTGTTATTAAACAACTGCATGGCCTTGTCATTGCTTATGGAGCTCTGTGGTGGTGGTGTGGCAGGGCCAGTCCAAGACAGTTTTCTGCCTGAGGTGAAGGACGAGGTGGCCTCCCCGCTTCCCGATTCCATGTACAGAAACTGATTGGATGGG
Source organism: Shinisaurus crocodilurus (assembly GCA_021292165.1). Taxonomy (NCBI): domain Eukaryota; kingdom Metazoa; phylum Chordata; class Lepidosauria; order Squamata; family Shinisauridae; genus Shinisaurus; species Shinisaurus crocodilurus. Next base: position 28,754,183 of record CM037881.1, read on the forward strand.
CAGCTGAATCATACTTCAGTTATGGCAGTGGGATAGCCTCCTCCGCTGCGCTTGAGGGCAGTAGTCTGGTATAGGGGGGAGCAGGAAGTAGAGGGTCAAAGGGAAACCGGGTCCTTCTGGGCACACAGGACGGAAAGCGGGCTTGACAAGCAACTGGCGCAGGGCAGAATTCCTGGCTGGAAGTGTCCAGGTTCTACTATCACCCTGAGAAGACCCTTGCTTTCCAAGCTGGGCAGGACTGGTGTCAAGAGAAGGCATGACTGGGCACCTGCCGAGGGCCCACACCCCAGCAGGGGACCGCTGACAAGAGCCCTCTGGACTTGCTTCTTCCCTTCACCATCACAACCTGCTTGCTCACCTGCCTCTTGCTCTGGCCCAGACAATGGCGGTGGTGGTGAGGAGGAGGAGGAGCAGCAGCAGCAGATGCCCCTCCCTGCTTACTCACTGGCTCTCTGCCTGTCAAGCAAGCAAGCGGTAGCAATAATGAGGAAGTGGAGGTGGAGGAGGAGGGGAGGGGGGAGGAGCAATAGCAGCTGTTGACAATGGTGGTGGGAAGGTAGACTCACAGAGAGGGGGGGGACATTCATGGTGCTTTGCCTAGGGTGGATGAGCGAATAAGCACTGTTCAAGATTGCCAGGATTCTCCGAATATCATCTCACCGCTCGTCTCGTGCCCGATTCCCGTTTGCAATCGCTGCTCTCTCTGTGCAAGTGGGAAACTTGCGCAAATTAAGCAGCGATGGAATGGGAGATTTCTGCAAGTTTCCTAAGGCGCAACTTTCCCCCATAGACTAAAGTGGGGCGGATTCGGACTAGGGAGGAAATTTGTGCAAATCGAACTGGGAATCAGGACCAAGACAAATGGGAACACGTTTTCGCCAATTGACAAATACAGCAATACCTTGGATTGCAAGTAACTTGGTCTGAGAGCGTTTTGCAAGACAAGCAAATTTTTTAAAATAAATTTTGACTTGACAAACAAGCGACGTCTTGCAAGACAAGTAGTCCGTAGGGATGTAACCGCTCGCCTCGAGCGGGCCGAAATCGGCCCTGCTCACGCCCGCCAGAGACTCGCTTTGATATAAGAGTGTTTTGGATTACAAGCACGGTTCCAGAATGAATTATGCTTGCAATCCAAGGTATTAATGTATTTTTGGCGGACACGTGCTCATGTTCAGAGCTTCGAACGGGGCATGTTTGCATGTTTTGTGAGCAAAAATGAAATTCTCATACATCCTTACGCAAGGGCCCTCAAAACTGAGAGCCAGGACTGGGTGCGGGAGAAGCATCCTGGCTCACATAGCACTATCCTCCAACACCAAGGGAGGCTGGTGACTCCTGTGTCAGTGGGGCTCCTCATCCATTGCAGGTTTTATTCTGAGCTTTATAGGAGTTATCCATGGTGCTGTCCTCCACCCCCAAAATAGGTTCACCACCATGGAGCACCATGGACAGCTCCTACAAAGCTCAGAATAAAAGCTGCGACGGATAAGGAGGAGCCCCACTGACACAGGAGTCACCAGCCTCCCCCGTCAACACCCCACCACTGCACCACATCTCCCAGCATCTGCCACCTGAGGCAGCTGCCTCACTCTACCTAAAGGTAGGGCCAGCCCTGCATGCATGCATGCAGTGGATAGAGTGTGAGACTAGAACTGGAAGGCCTGAGTTCAAATGCCTACTCAGCCAAGAAGCTCACCGAGTTACTTTGAGCTAGTTACCATTTCTCAGTCTAACCTCCTCACAGGGTTGTTGTGAGGATAAAACAGGCAGAAATTGCATACACCACCCTAAGCTCCTCAGAAGAGAGGAAGGACAGAAATATAATTAATAAAAGAAGGCTAAAAACATTATTCCCACTCTATAAATGGAAGACAATGGAAGATTTACAATGCAATCCTATACATGTCTGCTCAGAGGTAAACCAGGGGGCCATATGCGTGTGTGCGTGCGTGCGTGCGTGCATACACACACACTGCTGAGGTGGGGGGAAGGCAGCTTCAGAGGTTGCTGAGGGAGGGGGGGGCTAAAGCCCCCCCACCCCTGTAATCCCAACAGGCATTGCTGCATTTGCATCACCATTCATAGCACGAACCAGCAATACTGGCTGCTGCAGGATCGCCTCCTGCTGAAGGCTTTAGCCGCCTCCTCTCCATGTGCAGAAGCAATGATGACGATCCCTAGAGGGAGGAATTTGGTGGCGTCATGTGAGGCTGGTGGCTCCAATGTCATTGGGGCTACTTATCTGCTCCAGATATTTTAAAGCAGCTATCCATGGTGCTGCTGAACCCTAAACCCAAAATAGGTTCAGAACCACGGATAGCTCCTTTAAAGTTCAGAATGAAATCTGGAGCAGATAAGTAGCCCCGCTGACATTGGAGCCAAAAGCCTCCACCGAGTTGGGGACTGCACGACATGTGTCTGTGGGCCACATGCAGTGTGTGGGTTATGCATCCCTGGTGTATAAGATTGTAGCCTAAAAGAGGAGCAGCTTCCCCTCGGTCATCTAGCAAGTCTATGGCTGGAGTGAGACTGAACCCAGATTCCATGTGCCACATGCAGAAGTTCACAGCCTGGTGGCTGCAATTCTATCCACATTTACTTGGGAGTAAGTCCCATTAAACTAAGTAAACATGCATACGTTCAGACCATATTTTAACTAAATTTAAACCACCACTTCTTCCACTTCTATTTAATTTGGCTTCTTAAACTGTTATGGTTTTTCCGATTGTTTTTAATTTGTGTGTCATTTTTGTTTTTTTGAATATTTTTGTTAACCACCTTGATTGGTTTTTCCAGAAAGGCAGTATAGAAATAAATAAATAAATAAATAATAATAATAATAATAATAAACTGTTTATTTATAACGCCCCTTACATCAAAGGGCGGAACAAATAACATATACAGTAAACATAGCAATACAATAAAATAACCAACACCAACCACTTACTATACAGTATCGAATCCCAGCAACCACCACATTAGCCCAACCACTCACTACAAATTTAAACAAACATTATGCTTGGAAGCATCACACTTCACTCCTCAACACTGATCATCTTACACTGAATGAAGTAGTAGAATACTGGACCGTACCACTTGAGACTATGGGTAACATTTTTGAATGCTTCAACATGATGGTGGTGGTGGTGGTGTTTTTCTAAACCCTCCTTGCATGTAGTAAACTAGCACACAAGGGGGAATGGTGTAGTATAGCCCCCTATTTGATGTGCTAGTTTACTACATGTGGGAAGGGGTTTTGATTTGTTTGTTTTTTAAGTGTCGGGAAGCATTCAAAAATGAAACCTGTAGCCTCAAGTGGTACAGTCCAGAATTCTGCTACCCACATGCATAGATCAGCTCGCCATCATGCCTGCTCTGACAACATCGCCCAAACAAGTTCCTGGTCTACACTGTCTACATCCCACAACAGCATGCAAGTAGTTAACATCCTGCCAAATAGTTGAACATACACACCCATACAAAAGACTGAATGGAAGTACAGTCATGCCTTGGATTGAGAGCATAATTCGGTCCGGAAACGTGCTTGTAAGCCAAAACACTCTTATAACAAAACGAAATCCCCCCCCCCAAATGTGTACAGAGATTTTTAATTTAAGCCGTACTACAGTACTTGTATTGCAAGACGTCATTTTTATACCAAGTCCAAAAAAATTAAATAAATATTTGCTTGTCTTGCAAGACTCTCTCAAACCAAGTTACTTGCAATCCAAGGTATTACACTGTACAATCGTTCCTTGACATTTGGGAATAATGATTACCTTCCTTGGCTTCTGCTGCACCAGGCAGTGGAGAGTGCAGTATACACTTGAGCTGGGGAACAAGAAGGGAGGAAGTGGGTGATTGGCCTCACTACAAAAGCAGTTGCTCAAGCCGATGGGCAGTGGCACCGGCTGCTCCCCCTTCTCATCAGCACCATTGACTAGGCCAGAGCGAGAGGCAGGTGAACAAGCAGGTTGTTGCAATGGTGAGGTGGAGGAGCTCTTAATCAGTGGGCCCCTGCTAGGGCATGGGACCTCAGCAGGCGCCCGGCCATGCCTACCCTTGATGCCGTCCCTCATTGTGCCCGGTCTTTCTGTGGAGAGCTGTTACGGACACCTACCGGATGGTGGTCTGTGTCATCACGATCAAGTATACGTTATTTGATAGTAGAGTTCAGTGTATTTGTTTTTATCATTGCTATTTGCATTGATTGTAAATGGCTTTGAATGTAGTTTTGCTCAAAAGCAACCAATGCATGTTTTTAATTACTAGACCCTCCTCTCTCTTGCTGGCTCATTTTGAGTTCCTGCCACTGGAATCATTCATAGTTTTTCATTATCACCCTCCCTTGGGGGGAACTCCAAGGCTGTGAACTCCAGACAATGTCTACCACATAAAATGCTCTCTCCACCACCAGCCGGCCCATAGCAAGAACAGTTTCAAAAATATGTTTTGCTTAAAAGCCCCTTATTTTTGCTATTCAAAACCTGTTTGCACAGGCAGCAAGCCAGCAACACACTCCCCGATTCCCTTTCTCCTCACCCATTCAGGTGAGCGACAAGATTTGGTTCTATGGTTACAAGGCAGCAAGGCAGCTGATGGATGCAAAGCTGCAGAGGTCAACAACCAACTCTAAATGAACAGCAGATGAAGCTTCCTTCGCCCACACAACATCCTGCAAAGTGCAGCACCTTTTAATTCAATTGCATGTGTAGAAATGAACATCACCTATTGCCTAATTTTGGGGCTGAGTTGACAAAAATATTGGGGTGGAAGTGGGGGAAGGAAGAACACTGGTGTTACCAAGGAGCTATGGGGTACTGCTGTTTTTGAGGTCTGCCCCACATACCTTGATTCTATCTCTGTTTTGTTCTAAAAGACTGGCAAACCAAGTGTTTAGGAACAGCTAGATTCAGTTAAGACAACACATCACTCCACCAGGATTTCTGAGATATCAGCGTCGTGAAAATTTTATTCCCTTTGTTTACATATTTTACAAACAGAAACCACTCTTCTGTCAAAGAATCCTGTTTTGGTCACTCCTCTAAGCCAGGCTGTAGGCAACCTGGTATTCTCCAGATGTCTTGGACTACAATTCCCACCATCCCTGACCTTTGGCCATGCTGACAGAGGCCAATGGGAGTTGTAGTCCAAAACATCTGGCGGGCACCAGTTTGCCTACCCCTGAGAAATCTAAGCAACCTGCTATGGTGGGTTAGCTTTTTTTTCTTTTTCTTTTTGGAGAACATTATATGCCAAATTCTAGAATGCCAGCTCTGGATGGGGTACCCTGATTTGGTCTTCCCGTGCTTGCATTTACCCGCGCAAGTGGCTGCAAGCAAAAGGGAAACTTGTGGCACATGTGAGATTAGAGGAATCCCCAAACATAGACAAGAGTCCCAGAGGCAGAGTTGGGATGATTTGTTCTTGAGTCATGTCTGAGATCTCTAAATACTTTGATCTAAAACTGCTGTACAACATAGGCAAAAAAGAAGAAAAAGAAAGAAGAGCCTCATTCCTTGCACTCTCTGCATCAGAAAAGGTGAGACCTCCCTCTGTATATGGGCACATCCATACTGGAGTGAGGTGCCACCCACAGATGGATCAAGTTTATCATTGATTCTTTGACTCTGGTCAATGTAGTTTACAGGGGCTGTTTCGCCATATCGCAACCCAACTCGCATCTTGGATTGCCACTCCTAAATCTGCTTCCCATGTTCCTTTTAGACCCCTGTGAATCCCCACATGTCTCCCAACACCAGCAAGTTATATTTAATTGAGATTACCCATTTTTGTAATTCGCTGCAAGCATATATTTTCAAATACTGTTAAGGATCTCATTGCCTCACTCATTTTACATAATTTATCTGCTAAAGCCCTGCAAGCCTGTTCACTTTAGCCAGTCGTGTCTCTCTTTAACTTAGGCAGAAGGGTTCATTTGAGAACCCAGTTTTTGCTTTGTTGGGTGCACCATGCGGGGCTTAAGGGGACCTAACAAGGCATACTTAACTGCAGTGTCCCATCACAGCCTTTGGGCTTCTCTACATGAGGCTTTTAACCTGACACTTTACCGAGGCTTCTGCTTCCAGATTCTTTGCAGGATTAAGATCGGCTCCTTTACACATGTTCTCCCCCCCCCCCGTGGGTTTTTTCTTTCTCTGCTTTCCTATACCGTATTTTTCCGTCTATAAGACGCCCCCATGTATAAGACGCCCCCCACTGGGCAATTTCGCAACCGCGTGGTTCTCTCCTTGGCTTACTTCCGTGTATAAGACGACCCTCAATTTTTAGTCTAACAATTTTCAGGAAAAAGTATAGTCTTATACATGGAAAAATACTGTATATCCCATTACACAACCACAAGGTGGCGCTGTGGTATAGCGGAATTGCAAAAAATACAGGAGCTTCTAATTCTGGTTCATTCTGCCATTTTTGGCTAATACCAGACTTTCCTCACTCTAAAAAAAAAAAAAGCCGTGGAAATGGTTGCAAAGCACAGGAGAGGCCCTGGAGAGGATGATGTCGTGTAAAGCACCCACAAACTACGTGAGTGAGGAATCGTGAGCACACGATAAATGCCTCGTGTAAAGAAGCCCTTTGTCTTTATAGGAATGAAGACTACCGGATTGCTTTGTAGAGGCAGGTTGATTTGCTCCCCCATTACTTCAGGAAACGGGAATCTTGCAGCCCTGGTTTCTTGTCCCTTCTGGCCAGGGGTGGGGAACCTCAGGCCTAGAGACCCAACCTAGCCCTTTGAGGGTCTCAATTTGGCCCACCAGGGTTCCCCATCTCCTTTCCCCTAGGCACCAATTGTTACGTGGTTTCCCAACTCCCCCCCCCCATTCTAAATGGCTGAAATACCTCTCCTAAGGCTGAATTACTGGTAGTAGGAGCTGTAAGCTAAATTATGCTGAAATTGTGTCCTCTACCCCTTTTGCCTTTGGCCCCACCCACCACTGGAATGTGGCCCCTGAGAGCTTCTCTGAAATAGAATTTGGCCCTCGGGCTGAAAGAGGTTGAACACCCTTGCTCTTGATGAACTTCGGGATCACCACAAACCCCCGGGAAAGACCCTCCCCTTGGGTTTTTGAATTTCTATCAACTCCCTGTTTTCTCTCACACATTGCCCAACCCGGTGTCATTTACGTCCTGAGCTTGCCCCACTGTTTCTGTCCCCCAACTCTGCCCAGCACCCTCCCGATTCCCTTATTCAACAGCTGTAACTTCCTGCCTCCGCTGTTCTTTTCCTTGCTCTACTTCCTTGTTCTAGATATCCAAACAAGCCAGCTGCCATTCCAGGCTTAATGAGGTTAGTCCAACCAACTTCTCTGTTCTGTATCAAAGCCATATTGTTGGGTGTTCTTGCATAACCCTTGATTTAAGCCAGGGGTGGGGAACCGCCTCACCATCTAGCCCTGCCCAACACGCACCCCCCATGCAGGAGTAGCTTTGGTGAGGTGGGGGGGATTCTATTTGTCCTAATGCAGAAGTGGGGAACCCCTTTCAGCCCCATGGCCAAATTCAATTTCAGAGAAGCTCTCAGGGGCCACATTCCAGGGGTGGGCATGGTCAAAGGCAAAAGGGGTGGGGCACAAATACCAGCAGATTGTAGTTTAAAACTCTTAGGGCACAATACTATGGCCTCCTGACCTTGTCTGGGGGACCATAGGATTATTCTGCGAATTACTTGGGAAGATAGGCGAACAAATGTCAGTGTACTAGAAGCAAAGACTACTAGTACTAGCGTTGAAAAAAATGATCCTTCAATGCCAACTTCAATGGACCGGTCATGTTCGAATGTCTGACTGCCGTCTCCCAAAGCAGTTACTTTATTCCCAACTCAAGGATGGAAAGCGGAATATCTGTGGTCAGTAGAAGAGGTTTAAAGATGTTCTTAAGGCTAATCTAAAAAAAAAAAAAGCAATATAAACACCGAGAACTGGGAAGCTCTGGCCCATGAACGATCTAACTGGAGGTTGCCCTTTCACAAAGGTTCCATGGACTTTGAAGAAGCCCGAGTGCAAGGTGAAAGGGAGAAACGTGCTAAGTGAAAAGCATTGTGTGAAGAAGTATTGTGTAATTGAAGGATAATTGTGAAATGCTGCTCCTTGCTAGAAGAGGTAGCAGCAGCAGCACCAGTGCTAGATGACTTTTCCAGAATTATATTATATAATATGTTATATATTATAATTATTGCATTATTATTTTATAATTTTATAATATTTTATTAGTGGCTTTTGTAATATTTTTTTTACCTTATTTAAACCCTTAATTGTTGATATCTGGTGCTTTGGGGGGGGGGGCTCAGTGCTTGCAGAGCAATCCCTTTTTGTTTTAAAATTGTCAGGATTGGCACAAATTCAACAGGTGAAGCTTAACCACCCCCACCCCCTCAAACATGGAGCTTCAGAGAGAAGGGGAAGTTTCTTGCATTTCCTTCTGACACTGTAAACTCACCTGTTAGAGGCAAAGAGTCAGCTCTGTTAGGAAATAAAATCTGTGGCAATATAAAGATAGGAATCATGTGATACATTCCCTCATTCACCTCTCTGTACGTCCAGGCCAGCTGGTGCCGCCTCCATCTCCTTTTCTTTTTGCAGCACACACACACCCTAGCATCTGTGTTGCTTAAAGGGGCCATGATGGCTCTTTTAATAGCAGTTTAAAGTAGCTTGCGGGAGGCAGGGGAGAATTCAGGACTCTGCATAACAAAGTGAGAAGCCATGATGACTTAAGGGTTTTCAGGACTGGGACTGTCCTGGCATGGAGACTATGCTTAATAGCCTTTTAGTCACTGATAGCCAATTAGTGATTAGTTCCTCATTTAGGCTCATCAGAAAGCAATAAGATGGGCTGCACCTGCAAACAGGAAGTGTTTAATCAAAGGCACACAGGAACCCTTAGAAGTCTCAATAGCACTTTGCCTACATACGCTAGATGCAACTGCATTTTATTACAAAAACATTGCCAGACTTGAGGTCTGAAAAAGCCAGGGAGGACAACAGAGAAAACATTGGAATGAAATGGGTCAGTAATGTCTGCATGTTCCTTTTTTTTTTTTAATTTAAAAAAAGAGTAAACAAAGTCTGGTAACTCCAGAGGAAAGAGCTAGTGTGAAAACAACCCACGTTTGCAGAAACCTCTTTCCAAACTCATGACACTGAATCTTCCATGGCAAGATTCAGCTTGGTACCCTTTTGAAATATGATCGCTGTTGTTATTTTTAATAACAACAACAACAACAACAATAAATTACATTTCTATACCACCCAATACCTAAAGTTCTTTGGGCAGTTTACAAAAGCTTAAAAAGCTTAAAAACACAATATAAAACATAATATAAAACAAAAACAATTTAAAACAATCAACAGTAAAAATTCCAGGACTAGTTAAAACTTCATCACATGCTGTCAAATGCCTGGGAGGAGGGGAAAGTCTTAACCCGGCACCGAAAGGATGACAATGTTGGCACCAGGCTGACTTCACTGAGGAGAGTGTTCCATTATCGGGGGGGGGGGCAACACCAAAAAGGCCCTTTCCTTGGTTGCCATCCTCCCAAATCTCCCTCAGAGGAGGGCCTCAGATGACAATCGTAGTGTCTGGGGAGGTTCATACCGGGAGAGGCACTGTGTATCTCCATGTGTTGTTGCTGGCTTCTGAAGAACTCACATCTCTGTTGACAAGGTGTGCTAGCAGTATTCCCTGCTGCTTACCAGAATTAATAGTTTCCATTGGCTACCATATTTGTGGATGCCCAAGGAACAATGCTCCAAACATATCTAGCTGGTGGCCTCATTTACCTTGCTTCAACCAACCAGCGTTTGAACATTCAAGAGGGGGCTTTCCCCCATAAACTTCATTATCACCTAAAACCTAGAAATCTCTGCCACTGCCATATTATCCCTGACATGCCAAAGGTGACGCTGGTAACATTTGCACAGATATTTGAATATCTGCATCCTCCAGGTACAGTTGGATGCTTCAGAGTATTTGGATCCCTTCCAATCTGGCTTCAGGCTTGATTTTGGGACAGAAACAGCCTTGGTCGCCTTAGTAGATTGCTACAGCCAGGGATTGTTTTTATTATTATTTTTATTGAATATGTACTTTCTGATTTTTATTGTATCCACTTTGTATAGTTTTTATCTTGTACGCTGCCTTGAGAGGGTTTCACCTAATTTTAAAGTATCTTCGATAGTTTAAGTATTTCAAGTATCTTCCAATCTTAATAAGTATTGCATCTAAACTCTTGCAAAATTTAAGCTGCTGACGCTTGCTGTAACATAACATGCAAAGAAGCAGATCCCTTGCAAGGAGCTACAAACTGATCTAGCAAGCAACACGGGCTGCTGCATCAGTTCCCAGCATCTCCAGGTAGGGCTTGGAAAAGACCCGTATCTGAAACCCCAGAGCCCCTGCCAGTAGATAATACCAAGCCAGATGGTCTGAGCTGGTATACGGCAGCTGAATACTGTTGCTCTTTGAGCTCAGTCCTAATCAGGTTTACCTACACCCTTTTATTTCAATGGGACTTACTTCTGAGTAAGTGTGCTTAGGATTGCAGCCCCATCCCCATCATCAGAAATCTCTAAAAAAAAATAATAATAAACTCTTGCTAGCACAAGAGAAGAAATCAAGCAAACAGGAAGTGGAAGGAGTTAAAGGGTAATGTGCAATGAACTGGCAATAAGTCTCACTGAACAGTGGAACTTACTCCTGAGCAAACTCGTAGAGGTCCAGGCTGAAAGGATGTTAAGGGAACCCTGCATGCTTGATGTAAGACACTCATCTTCTTTTAGGGTTCTTAGATGTAAGGCACCACTCGACACTTACCACCAGAAGCTGTTGGGGCTCAGGCTTATAAGGCAAGCCCCCCCTGTGCTGGGGGGGCTTCAACACCCAGGGCAACACCCCCCGCCGCCTGCACCGCTGTCCGCACCACCTACCTTCCCACCCCCCCGCTGCTGGCTCTGTGCCGCGCCCCTCTCCACCTCAATTCTTCTAGGGGTTCCACGGCTTGGGGACGCGAGGCGGCGGCTGGAGACGCGCGAGGGAGGAAGGGCCAGAGTTGCGCCTCTCCTACGCGCCCCACCAGACCCTTAACCATCAGTGGAGCAGGGGGACTGGATAAGTTAGTCTAGCACTCATGACCTGCCCAGCATCTGACTCTGTGCCTAGGACAGGACTGGGAAGTAAAGTCTCATTGCAAACAACGGTTGTTTTCTTAAGCTTAGAACACATTACAGCAAAGAAGCCTAGTTAGTAGCGGGAAGGGAAAGTATGTTATACGGCAGCCTCCCTGTTCGACTTCAGATGCGTTGGGCTGCAACTCCCATAATTCCCAGCCAACATGACCAATGGCCATACTAGCTGGGAATTAAGGGAGTTGCAGTCCAACGCATCTGGATTGGAGGGCACCAGGTCAGGGAAGGTTACTACCCTGGGTTGCGGGGGGGGGGGGAACCCCAGGCGTACTGCCAAGAGGTCCTGCTGCCTCTCCAGGAAGTCAGCAGTCCTGCTAGAAAGCTGCATCACTCATGTACATACCCATCCGGGAACAGTGTGAATTCTCACCAAACAGCACTTGAAGGCTATCTGGTTACTATGTACACCAGTTGCCGGGGAACATGGGTGGGAAGGTGCTATTGCACTCATATCCTGCTTGTGGGATCACGTGGGCAGCTGGTTGGCCACTGTGTGAACAGAATGCTGGACTAGATGGACCCATGGTGTGATCCAGCAGGGCTCTTCTTATGTTAACTTAGTCTTCCCTAACCTGGTGCCTTCCGATGTTTTGGCCTAGAACTCCCATCAGCCCCAGCCAGCATGGCCAATGGTCAGGAATTCTGGGAGCTGAAGTCCAAAACATCTGGAAGGAACCAGGCTGGGGAAGGTTGAACTAGTCAACCAAGCATGTGATTGGAAAGTCTGTCAGCTATCATCATCATCATCATCATCATCATCATCATCATCATCATCAAAACTTTAGACATCTTTCACAAAGAAAGACTCAAAGTGGCTTACAGGAAATCAATACATACAAAATTTAGAGCAGCTAAAACATTTATCCATATTAAACTAAAACACAAACCATTCCATAAAACCACCCCACAAAACATCAGCAATGTTCTGACTGAGCTAAGTTTCCTATATATAACTTCTTATTTCCCCCCAAGATCTCTGGAAGATGTCCTTCCGTCCAAGACTGCATCTTTGTACTGCATCTTGTTTCTGGATCTGGACTTGCCCTGCTTCATCTTTACGGTTCTGTCAACAGCCTGCCGCAATATCTTGCATACGGTCGCTGGCTGAGGTTTCTGGCTTCCTTTTAAAACATTCACAGTGTACATCTCTTGTCTGTGGCTTTATTGCTGCTCTACCTTGTTTCCCATTGCAACCCTCCATTATATGAACAAGTGTCAGGCTCACATGCTGACAGTGTGGCGTAGTGGTTAGAGTGTTGAACTGGGACTCAGGAGATCCGGGTTCTAGTCCCCGCTCAGCCATGAAACTCACTGGGTGACTGGGCCAGTCACGGACTCTCAGCCTAACCTACCTCACAGGGTTGTTGTGAGGATAAAGTGGAGAGGAGGAGGAGGAGGATTATGTAAGCCGCCTTGGGTTCCTTGCAGGAAAAAAGGCGGGGTATAAATATAATAAATAAAATGCTGCCTCCCGCCCCCCCCCTTGCTACGATACCCTCCTACACTTCTCTTTCATGGCAAATCAATTTGGTTACACCCAAATTGGGCAGATGGTGGTTTGCACAAATCAAAGTTTACCTAAATTCCTGAACGGGAACCTACAACTAGGAATGAGAGAACCAGAGAGGTTTGAGCTCGCTGAAATTCTCTGAACTTCACTTCAAAATTTAGATCACTCTTGGTTTCATTCGCAACATTTTGTTTGTTTCTTTGAACAGGGAATGTGCACATTTTGAACAGGAAAAGTGTGCATCTCTGTGCCCATTTTTCGAAGTGCACACTTTCCCCGATGAACTAAAGCATGATATACGTATATTTTAAAAATGCACTTTTCAAATGCAGTTGTAAGTTCAGGAATGTTCCAACATTTTTTTTAATGTGCTCCCGTTCGCACATAAACTTTGGTTTGGGCAAACCAGCCATAGTTTACCCAGTTCAGATATAATGGCAAAATGTGGTTTACTGCGGAAGGGAAAAGGAAGGAGCGTATAAGCCTAAGACTCACTCATGTAATGCCAAACCATGGCCTGAACCAAGCTGATTAGTTACAGATCCCACATTTCTCAAGCTAAGTGACAGACTACAACAAAGCAAGCAACATATATTCTGCCATGTCTCTTAATAAATACACAGGCTTTTAACACTGGCTTGGACTAGTTCAGCATTAGCAATGCCATTCCCGTATAAGCTGGGGACCTCCCAACTTCTTTTGGCAAAAAGGTTTTTCCGCTGCCTCACTGCTAGGCTTGTGGTTTGATTGGTGGAGGCAGCTGTAGCTGAAAGTCACCACCCAAATGGAGCTGAAGGTCAGAATGGGAGGATCCTATTCCAGTTTGCAATTATTTGTTTGCAATTATAGACTGGGAAGAGACCTTGGAGGTCTACTGGTCCAACTGCCTGCCACTCAATACAGGGTCTACATGCAAGATACAACTACAGCATGCTGGCCTCTGCTTAAATACCTCCGCTCCAACAAAGGAGAGCCAACTGCGAGAGTCAAGGAAGCCAGGGCGGCTGGCGACTCCTACGCCGGTGGGGCTCCTTATCTAATGCAGCTTTTATTCTGAGCATTATTAGGAGCTATCCATGGTGTTGTACTCCATCCCCAAGATAGGTTCACCACAACGGAGCACCATGGACAGCTCCTATAAAGCTCAGAACAAAAGGTGCAATGGATAAGGAGCCCCACCGGCATAGGAGTCGCCAGCCGCCCTGAAGCCCCCTTTCAGTGCAAAAATAAAAATAAAATCCCAGTTTTGGAACCCTAGAAATTGAGCCGATCCATCTCAGCAGATGGTTCTGGAGTAGAGACAAGGCCTTCCCAATAGCTCGGAATGGGATTAGCTTTGTTTCATCTAGAGACCCACCTATATCTCAGGCTTGCCCTGTTGGAACGGAGTACCCCTGTAAAGCACCTTGATGCTAATGATCATGAGGATATTGTCTTAAACTTGTGGCGTAGTGGTGAGAATATTGGACTGGGACTCGGGAAATCAAGGTTCTAGTCCCAGCTTGGCCATGAAACTCACTGGGTGACTTTGGGCCAGTCACTGACTCTCAGCCTAACCTACCTCACAGGGTTGTTGTGAGGATAAAATGGAGAGGAGGAGGATAATGCAAGTCGCCTTGGGTTCCTTGCAGGAAGAAAGGCGAGGTATAAATATAATAAATAAATAAATAAAAAACAGCCCCCAGTCAAGCACATTGAGTTAAAAGCTCTTTTTCTACGTAAATAAATAACCATGGGGGGGAACGCCACTTGAAATCAAGCATTATAAATATGGCACACTGAAATCATATACTCTATTGTCATTATGGGCTTGATAGAGGGGGCCAGGGCTTGGCAAGTCATCATTGGCACTGGGATCCAGCTCCTGGCTCCAGGAGGTGCAGTGCTGTATATCACCAGGAGGATCATACTCCTGTTGCTATACTCTTTTACACTACCCGAGCCCTGCAAATTCCTCATTTCTCAAATTATGAATATTTACTCTCTCTATAAACAAGGATGTGTCATTTCTTTTATTTTCCCTATGAAAATAAATAGCTCCACTCAGTACATAACGAGATATATAACGAGCAATGTCAATTATTTATTTATTTATTATTTACATTTATTAATCGCCCATCTGGCCGGCAATCAAGTTAACCATTGATTAAGCAGTGCACCATGTAACATTGTCTAAAATTAGTTTAAAAAATATCAAGTTGCATATATTATATAAGGCACACACTTCCTATACAGTGTTCGTTGTAAATGTAAGAAGTCTGAATGGTTAAATTAACTGGATCATTAGTATACAGATACATTTGTTTCTAATAAACATTTAACTATTCTTTTTAGCATATTAAAATATACACACACCCCAATCCAGCTGGGGTGGTGGTGGACTATGTGTAAATTGGAGAAGTCTTCTGGACACATATCCCCTAGCTAGATGGAGACAGACCTATGTATTGTAATTAGGAACAGTATGCACAGTTTCCCCCTCTCTGATCTTGCAGTCCAGGTAGGTTGTGCAAGTGGAGCCGTTTGGCAATTACACCACACTCCCACAGCTCAACACAATAAGTAACCTTGTACACAAACATAATTTCTGAAAGAAGGCTTTCTTCTTGAAAAAAAACTGCCCCAAACTTCCAACCGCTATGGAAAGCGGGGACAAAATGGGACAATCGATGAGGGTCACAGCCATCAAGAAAGCATGTGCCGCACCCACGTTAGATCAATCTGCCATTCCACTCACATACGCCTCCTTCCTGATTAGCAGCACATTGAAGCCTGGAGTGACAGACAAGGCAGGGTGCCAATAGGCCTTGTGGGATGGTAATGGGTTAAAAAGAAAGGCCAGGCAGAGAGAACTCCACCCCCACCCCTCATGCTTAGCAGGCCTCACCCAGGGTTTTTCTGGAGTGATGGAGCAAGGCCCTGCAGGCAGGCAGGCTCCAAACCAGAGGGAAGAGAGACCAAGGCAATATAAATTCTCTGCCTATCCAGAAGGAGAATGGGTGAGCACGGGATGCAATGGGTACCAGGAGTGGAGCTTAACGGATGGCTCAGTGGTGATGTGGGAGACCCAGATTCAAGCCTTTGCTCTCAGCCATGAAACTTGCCTACACACACACACACACACACACACACACACACAAAGCAGATAGTTCTTACCTGCTATCTGAATTAACTACAACCCTGATCCCACACTAGAGACCTACATCACCACCGGGGAAGCATGAATTGAAAGGATGCAAAACACGAAAAGAAACCCCTCCTCCCCCCTTTCCTTTTAACCTACAGTGATGGAAGAGGAATGCACCGTCCGTCAGAAGGAAGCACCATCAAGAGACCTGGGACTTGCTCCTCAGCAAGGAGCAGTGCATAGAATCATAGCCTTGGGCTGCAACGCAAGCTTTACCCGGGAGCAAGTCCCACTGGATGCAGCAACATCTACATAGTATAAACGCACATGTCAGTCAGTCAGTCTCACTTACCTCACAGGTTGTCATGAGGATACATCAGATTTTTAATTTTTTTTTTAAGAGTCACATCTGCCCAGGGGTGCAGGAGAGACAAGAGAGGACCAACCCCTGCTTCTTAATGCGAGCCATTCCTTATGGCAGTGGCACCCTGCGGTGCTGGACTCCTTATGTAAAGCAGGGTGGTTGCTTTTTTAAAGCATCAGCAGTTGCACAATCCCTCTCCAGATCCTCGGGCCTGGCCCCCGACAGGGAATCATCCAAGAGACATCTGTGCCATTCAGACCAAGCCTCCTCCTCCTCCTCCTCCTCCTATGATGGCACCTTCCTTTTCTCGTGTCCCCTTAGTCAGATCGACTGGCCATGGCGATGGCCGCTCCGCAACCGGCTCTGGAAGCACCTTCAGTCCAGCACTGACCGAAGAAGGGACCCCTTTAGAGAACGCAGCTGCATTTCGGGGCCTGCTCCCAGGGCTTCACATTGGCACCTGCCGGCTGGTAATTGATTTAACTGGCCCTCCGTGGGATGAATCCCAGGCGTCATGGAGAAGATCGCTTCTATCATGGGGGGGGGGGAGGGAGAGGGAGAGAGAGAGAAAGATGGAGATGCAATGTAACCTGCACTCAGGACAGGAACCCTCGGGAAGCCGGCGAGAATGAGGCATTAATTAACCCCTCACTTCCCTGTCAAGCAAAAGGGGGCGCTTTTCTCTGCCAAAGGAGGAGGAGAGGAAAGGAAGAAAAGAGCGGCGGGGGGGAATCAGAGAAACGGCTCCATTTGACCCGGATCCAAGGAAGGCCTGTTGTTTCCACCTCCCCATCCAAATTGTGACAGAGAGTCCCCACCCCCTTTTCAATCCCCGCACCAAAAAAAGGGGGGGGGGAAGCTGCACTGGAATAAATATCTTTCCCTCTCGCTTCCCCTACCTACCCCCCCTCTTTTTTTTAAAACCGGCCCAGCCCACGCCATCACTTCGATCTCCACCTCCCAAAGGCTATAACAAAGGCATAACCCTGGTTTAGCAAATGCCTTGCTCCGGCATCGTAGAGGAGGTGGAGAGGGGGTACCTTGCTCTGGAGGAGGAGAGGGGCTCCCCTTTCAACGCTGCACCATCTCCTGGGCCACGTTCAAATCTTGATTTCGGTTCAGCCACTCGGGGTTATCCTTCCTTCTGGCTCTCCACCCCGCGGAGTTTTCAACACAGTAATTCTTTTGTATCTGTAAACCAACCAAGCTGGTCTCTGTGTACAAAGGAGGCAGGGGGGGGGCGACGGACTCCAGTCTGTGCTGCTGCTACATAGCATAGAAAGGAGAATGCCTTCTCCTAGTTGCCAGAGCCGGAAAGGAGACGAGAAAATTCTGCGGTGAGTGAAACAGGCGGGCGTGGTTTAATCCCCTCACTCACTTCCCCTCCCACCTTTATTTTTTACTCCGTCCATCAAGGCATCCACGCGCCCTACTGAAAAGGGCTGCTGAAATGCAGGACCGGTTTTTTTTTTTTTAAAAAAAACCAAAACAAAACATACGTGTTTGCATAACACAAAGTGCTGCTCGAAAAGTTAATATTTAAAATGCTCATCAATAGTAGGCAGCCGCGGCGGACTCCTCCTCGAGGCTCCATCATACAGTGCAATCTTTTGTTTACTAGACTGACCGTCTGCCACCCACCCCACCTTACGTTCAGCGCTCCGTTCTGAATTTCTGCTTCTCACGCAGCTATTCGAAGCGCAGGAGCCCTGGTAGGGGAAACATTTGGCAACCCCCCCCCCCCCGCCGCCGCCGCCGCCGCCGCCGCCGCCGCTTTTACAGAGAAATCAACTCTCGAAAATGTGAATATAGAGGGACTGCCTTGCAGGGATGTTATGAAGGGAAAAGTCCAAGATTGCAAAGCACTTGGTGTATTAGAAGAGGTGTATAGAGGAAAAATGCCAGAGCCTCTGAAAGTGTGAGTGAGTTTCATAGATCAGAGAGTTGGAAGGGGCCTACAAGGCCATCGAGTCCAACCCCCCGCTCAATGCAGGAAACTAGAGGAGGGGTCTCCCATCCAAGTAATAACCTAGGCCTGACCCTGCTTAGCGTTCCACACTCAGACAAGCTGAGCCAGCGTGAGCCACAGTTTGAGGTTGTTATGCCAACTTTGCCAACTTGCTCTTTAATAGCAGCCTGGAAGATGGAAAATAAGATGGTGAAGCTTCCACGGAGATGGTGGTGAGGAAACTCACCTGCCTACTTTCTAGTGTTAGGCTGCGATTAAAGGTGTTGGGGCAGAGGTGGGGGGAAAGCTGTCAGCCCCATTTTGAGACTTTTCCCTCCGGCCCCTTAAGACAACATAAATGAGGCAGATGATTGGACACATGGTCCCGACTCTCCCTTCACACCCAGAAACAGACCTAAATAAGTCACATCACCCCATCCCAAAAGGACTTCCAAAGTCCAAGCACAACAACTGCAGAAGTTCTGCCTCTCAGAGCTGGCTCTTGGGGCTCAGTTAAGTCAGTGGGGGTACATTAACGCAGTAGTTTTCTTTTCTTTTGCTTGTTATCCAATGCAACCCTTTGGAATAAGACAAGCAAGAATGAATGAACAAATAAAAACATAAAAATAAATAAATGGATTTATTTAAGCATTCAGCTCTGCTTTTCAAGTTCCAAAGGCGACTTACAACTTCACTTAAGACAACTATAATAAAATGAATTATTTTGATGGGTCACACCTGCCTTTATTTTATGGTATGTTTTTGTGGATTGTAATTTTAAGTAATGTAATGCTGCCTGGATTGATGCACAAGCATCAGAAAGGCTGGCTAAAAATCTTAGTACATGTTGGCAATTGAGACCAAGGCTGCAATCCTATATATACACACACTTACCTGGGGAAAAGTCCCATTGGACTCTAAGGTGCTTAGTTCAGAGTAGACATGCATAGGATTTCACTTTAACTGGCTTATTTGGGTGAGAATTATCTTTTCATTTTGCATCTTTAATATGCAGAAACAGGCAGAAATTCAGCAGCTTTAGTCCTTTTCGCTTTGGAGATCCACAGATGGGGAAAGCAGCCCCCCTTATTTATTTATTTAATATCCCAGCTTTTCTCCTGCAAGGAACCCAAGGCTGCTTACATAATCCTCCTCCTCCTCCTCCTCGGATAGGCTGAGAGTCAGTGGCTGGCCCAAAGTCACTCAGTGAGCTTCATGGCTGAGTGGGGACTAGAGCCCAGATCTCTTGAGTCCCAGTCCAACACTTTAACCACTATGCCACACTAGCTCTCTTGATGTCTGCCTGTAATCTTCCCCAGCCTAGTGCTCTGCAGATGCTTTGGACTACAACTCTCATCAGCCTTGACCATTGGCCATGCTTGCTGGGGCTAATGGGTGTTGGAGTCCAAAACAACTGGAGGGCACCCCCTTAGGGTTAATAGCTAGTTAAAAGATTGAAGGCTGCTTGGTGGGGGGGGGGAGGAGTGGTGGCAACTTTAATTGGGCCTTGAGCTTCAGAAGGTGTCCAGTCGACATCAGATACACAAAAAGCCACAATAAGAGAGTCCCAAAGGTGCTATCGCTGTTCCTTTTGCTGCTGTGCGCAGGGTGTTTTATACCTTGGTGTTTCAGGTAGCCCCTCCCTCCGTAATCAGGTGGGTTGCCACCCTCCTGAGGGGTGGCCTTTTGGGTCAGGTGGGGTGACGCCTTCCCCCCCCCTGGGGTGGGCTCCCTTTGAAGCCACTTGCTTAATGGTCCCATCCTGTGGTGTTGAGTGGTCCTTTCTTATGGGTGCTGAAGTGTCTGCTCTGGCGAGGTATTCAAGTCTTATGTAGATGGGGCTGATAGAGCATTGACAAACCTGGAGATGCTTCCTGTCTTCCCCCCTGGGGTGATTCTATGCAGATGTTGTTTGTCCCCTTTGGCCTCTGTGGAGACTGGCTGTCTCCCCCCCCCCTGGGTCTCCTTCCCCCCACCTTGGTGAGTGTGTGTGTGTGTGTGTGTGTCAGAGAGGGGGCTTAGGTTGGCTTTCTCCACAGAAAGAAACCTCACATATAAAAGGAGAACGAGTATAGCCAAAGGCTGTATAGAGAATATTTTTTAATTTTATTTTTAAGAGTGGTGCTATGGTAGCAATATCCTTCCAAGAAGGGTTTCCTACTGACTTAAGGAAAATGAGGAACAAACATCAGTCTGAAGAGCAGGATAAATATTAGTTAAATAAATAAGTTTCCAGGGCTAGTGCAAGACACTCCAAATAGCACCCCTGCTCCCACTCATTAGTATGAGACACAGTCCATCAGGAAGCTGTCCTTTGCAGACTCCATTAAGAAGATACAGTTGCTAACCATCCAGAAAATAAAAAGCAACCATGATAATAGCTCATCATTTATTAACAGAGTTTATATGCCGCCCAATAATCAACTTCACTGAATGGCTTACAGCAATAAAAACATTAAAATACAATTATTAACCACAAGGACCAATGCAGCATAAAAATGCCAACAGCAGAGACTAAAAACAACAACAGTATTTTAAACCAATTTTCAAAACAATTTAAATGGTTTAACCTTTTTTTTTTTTTAATGAGTTTTAAGAGGTCTGGGGAAATAGTTCTTAATCTTGCTCTGAAAAGACTGCAAGGTGGTGCCATTTGAGCCTCTATGGAGAGAGTATTTGTTACAGATTGTGGGGGGAGACTTTTGCTTATTGGTGCCCCCCCCCTTTAATAGATAATCCTTTTAAAAGAATCCTTAGAAGCTGCAACCACAGGCTGAGCAGTGGCCTCACTGCTCCAGGCCAGCCTTCCCCAACCTAGTGCCCTTCAGATGTGTTGGACTACAACTCCCATTATCCCCAGCCAACATGGCCAATAGCTAGTTAAAAGATTGATCCACCTGGATCCACCTCCCTACTGACTCTGTCAAAAGAGTTACCGGTAGCCAATTCTAGCTTGTTACATTACTATGAAAAAGATTAAAACAGGGGGCACTGTTGCTACATCAGTATATAGGAGCTCAACAGCATTTTACAGCCACAATGCCACCACCAAAAAGGCTCTCTTGCAATAGCCACCCACTACACCTCAGCTGTTGTTGGTGGTGGGGGCCCTGAAAGAAGAACCTCTCAAGATGATTTCACCATGAGGGTAGGCACATGTGAGAAGAAGCATTCCTTTAGGTCACCTGGTCCCAAGCTATTAAGGGCTCTTAAGATCAAAAACAGCACTTTGAATTGGGCCAAATATTTACTTGAAGCCAGTGCAGGTGGCAAAGCACTGGTGCAATATGATCAACCATCCAGCACCAGTTAACAAACTCGCAGCCCTATTTTGGAGCAAGGGAAGTTTCTGGACTGTTTTCAAACACAGCCCTGCATATAATGCACTGCATTGTACTACTAAATTTATTGATTTGGCTAAGGCCTTTGATACTGTAGACCGTACAGCTCTCTGGACTATCCTTATGAAAATTGGATGCCCCAATAAATTTGTGAATATCTTGCGACTTCTCCATGACAACATGACGGCAACGGTTTTGGACAACAACGGCTCTCATGGTGCTCCATTTAAAGTGGGATCAGGTGTTAAACAGGGATGTGTTATCGCCCCAACATTATTTGCCATTTTCATCGCCATGGTTTTACATCTTGTCAAGGGGAAACTTCCCACCGGTGTGGGAATTATATATCGAACAGATGGAAAGCTTTTTAATCTCAGCAGGCTGAAAGCAAAAAGTAAGGTAATTACAACCTCCGTTGTGGAACTTCAGTATGCTGATGATAATGTGGTCTCCGCACATTCAGAGGATGATCTCCAAACTATCCTAAATGCTTTTGCAGAAGCATACGAAAAACTTGGTCTCTCACTTAACATCAAAAAAACCAAAGTGCTTCATCAGCAAGTGCAAGCCAATCCTTTGGTGATGCCATCTATCCAGCTTGGCGGGACAATACTGGAAAATGTCGATCATTTTCTCTATCTTGGCAGCTATCTTTCTGTTACAGCTAACATCGACAGTGAAATCCAGCATCGTCTGAGCTCCGCAAGTGCCGCATTTTCTCGAATGAAACATAGAGTGTTCGAGGATCGGGATATTTGTAAGAAAACCAAAATACTGGTTTATGAAGCCATTGTATTACCAACTTTATTGTATGCCTGGGAAACATGGACTATCTATAAACGTCACTTCCACCTCCTTGAAAGGTTTCATCAACGTTGCCTCCGGAAAATCCTGCAAATTACTTGGGAAGATAGGCGAACAAATGTCAGTGTACTGGAAGAAGCAAAGACTACTAGCATTGAAAAAATGATCCTTCAACGCCAACTTCAGTGGACCGGTCATGTTGTTCGAATGCCTGACTGCCGTCTCCCAAAGCAGTTACTTTACTCCCAACTCAAGGATGGAAAGCGGAATATCGGTGGTCAATATAAGAGGTTTAAAGATGTTCATAAGGCTAATCTAAAAAAATGCAATATAAACATCGAAAACTGGGAAGCTCTGGCCCATGAACGATCTAAATGGAGGTTGGCCTTTCACAAAGGTTCCATGGACTTTGAAGAAGCCCGAGTGCAAGGTGAAAGGGAGAAACGTGCTAAGCGAAAAGCACGTCAAATGAATCCTTTACAGGACCATCTTCTATCTGGTAACCTGTGTCCTCACTGTGGGAAGCTGTGTGGATCTAGAATTGGCCTCCACAGTCACTTACGGACCCATCGCTAGAGTCTACACAATCTTCTTTAGAATTTCCTCCTTTTATCCCGGAAGACAATCTTACTCGGTCACGAGTGATCGCCTGATGATGATGACTACTACAGCATCAATCCAGATGGGAGATTACTGGAGCATGGATAACTGAAGCAAGGCTATCTCTGGCCAGGTAAATTCAGTTTCTTTATCAAATGAAGCTGATACAAGGCACTCCAAGCTACTGAGGCCAATTGTGACCTTTCACTATCAGCTGTGCAGGTAGGTGCCTGCCCAGAGAATTACCGCATCTGAGGAAGTGGGCTGTAGTCCACAAAAGCACGTCTATCCTAACTCACTCAAGAAGAAAACACATGTTTTGGTTTATGGTGAGATGAGTCTTCATGTGCTGGATAATATTCCAATAGCTCCAATGGCTCCCCCATCCATCCAGCAGTTCTTCCACCTAAAGGAGGACATCAGGTTCAGCCTTATCTATGTCATGCCTTATCTATTTCACGTGGTTTATTTCTTCTTTCTAACTATCTGATGTAGCCACTGTCCTAACTGAACCCTAGCCTATACTCCTATACTCCCTTATGTCACCCAGGGTTACACAAGCTCACACTGCAAAATAAGCAAGTGTTACTATGGATCAGCATTTCCAGGAAAAATCCCTTAAAATCTCATTAGAGCAAACCAACCCTTGTTTCTCTAATGGCAAACTGAGCATAAAATCGCAAGACATTGTGAGCATGGCAGACACAGCAAACAAACTTAGGAAGTTCGTACCCCAGGAAATTCCCCATATACCCAAGACCAGCAGAAGACATTTTGTTTGTTTATTTATTTATTATATTTATACCCCGCCTTTTTTCCTGCAGGGAACCCAAGGCGGCTTACATAATCCTCCTCCTCCTCTCCATTTTATCCTCACAACAACCCTGTGAGGTAGGTTAGGCTGAGAGTCAGTGACTGGCCCAAAGTCACCCAGTGGGTTTCATGGCCGAGCGGGGACTAGAACCCGGATCTCCTGAGTCCCAGTCCAACACTCTCACCACTACGCCACACTGGCTCTGCCTGAGGCAAAAATAGGGATGTGTGAATCAGCAAAACTCAAGCTCACCAAGGTTTTCTGAATTCCATCTTCAAGCTCATGCCAACTCGAGTCTGTATAAGATTGTGGGCTTTGTTTTTTTTTCATTTTTGCGCAAAAATCCACATGTATTTCGATGCGTATTTTTCCAAATGCACACATCAGTTGTGTGCATCTTTGAAATGTACGCATTCTTCTCCCATTTGTGTGCATTTTTCAAAAGGACAAGCTTTTCATGCGCAATTTTCAAATGTACGCATGCTGTCAACTGCATTTTTGCGGGGTCTGTGAATCGCATAGCAAGTTCAGAAGTGTATGTACTTCGACTGCAGCTTGCGTCCGAGTCCATGTTCAGCCGAGAAGGTGCAAACTGGGTAAATCCTGATCAAAAATGAACTGAAATGAATTTCTCATAAATCCCTAGTGAGGAAACAACAGCAGCAGCAGACTTCACCGAAACACACACACAAAGTAAACAACATACTTGTAAACATAAGATTACTCTGGTACTTTAAGCTTGATGGTTACAGACTTTGTAAGTGCAGTCTCTTAAATGTTACTTATTCTGTGAGGTAAGGAAAACACAGGTCAGGTAACTGTAGAACTAGTCTACGTGTCAGAGGAATGGTAGAATGAAATTCTAACCTTCTAGGCAACGTCTAGCATTCCCTCCCCTGCTACAATCAAGTGGTTCAGTCCACTGAACCCTGCTCCCTGACTTCTCAGAGAAGCTTGGTTTCTGCCTCTGCCCTTCAACCAGACTATGCAAGTCTGCCGTAACCCTTTAATGGGCAGTCAACTAATCCCCCCCCCCCTGCAGAGTTGACATGTTCTCATCACATATTCCAACAAAGGGCAAAGTGGCTCCCCCCACCCAATTGACATACAGAAGCTAACTGGACTGGCTTTTTAAATTTTACTTCAACACTGGCAATGGGACAGCATCCTCTACTACACTTAGGGCCACAGGGTAGGTTAGGGGGCACAGGGCAGGCTGAATGTTAGTGTTACTTACACACACACAGAGCTCTGTCTTCCAGCAGAGGGGAACAACTGCAGGGCTGAGGGGGGATGCCGCTGGTGCGTGGTGCCTCCCCACCCCACTGCCCAAAGTGGTCACTTCACCTTGTAGGGTTGGCCCTACCATTGGACTTACACCAAAGATTATGGAAGGGCCAAGTTTAGGGGATGTCTCCAAATGCTATAGCACAGCCTTCCCCTACCTGGTGGCCTCCAGATGTGTTGGACAACCACTCCCAACATCCCCATGCTGGCTGGGGATGATGGGAGCTGTAGCCCAACACATCTGGAGGCCTCCAGGCAGGGGAAGGCTGTGCAATAGCTTGTGCCTCTAGCTCAATGAGCACCCCCCAAACTGTAAGCCTGATCCTCTAGGGAAGAGTGCAGCCCCCTCCAGAACAGGTTGAAGCACCACTCAGATGAACCACCTACTAAAAGTACCTTCATCTTGTCTGGACTGAGCCTCACTTTATTGGCCCCCATCCAGTCCATTACCGAATCCAGGTACTTAGAATTCTGATTGCATCTCAGTTGTTCATATTTTCCAAACACTAATCTGTCACCAAAGAATCCAGCTGAGCCTCCAGTGTCTTATTTCCCTTAATCTGGGCCAGACATGGCCTGATCTCTTATCCCAGCCCTTAATTGCATTACATAAAATGACCCTATGGCTGAGCTTTTGGCAATTGACAGTAACTAGCCCGGATTGAAGGATTTGTGCACTTAAGCCAAATACAATTCTCTTTTCTCTCCTTTAGAATGCAGCCATATCAAAGAAGTGAGAGCGTGGTTGAGACGGAGGCCCTCTCAGCCACCCCAGCTGCAGCAGCAGCTCTTACAGTGGGACAAATTTGCAGCCCAGAAAACAGTATGTGCCGCTTTGAGATGGTTACAAAGATTGTCATTATCTCCGTTGCTGGGCTCCTGCTGGCGCCATTCTGTGCGGGGGCAAGGCTCTTGGGCCCAGCCTTAGCACAATGCCTGATTCACAGAGCAAGTAAGTGGCGCTCTTTAACTCCAAAGGGTGAGGAGGCCTGAAATCTCTGGTTAGTTTCCCATCGATTTCTACAGGACTGGAAAGAACATCTTTCCCGTGTAGTGCAAGGAGTCCAGCCACTGCTCCATTTACACTGCACAACAGAAGTGCCAGGGCTCAGACAGACGATCCAACTTTTTCGGAGGAGCAGGGGTGGTGCTAGTTTCCGAAAAGATCAGGGCGGGGGAGGGCCCTCAGGCCCACAGGACCAAAAAAAAAAAAAAGAGAGAGAACAAATTTGCATATGCTAATTTACATATGCTCTGAAGTAGCTGTGTGTGTGTGTGTGTGTGTGTGTGTGTGTGTGTTTAAAGTGCCCTGTCTCCTAAGAACACCCCTCTTTGTAAAAAGGGATGTATGGACAGGGGAGAGGAGGGCATCAGGGGAAAAAAAACGTAGGGCAGAAAGATTGGGGGGGGCAGCAGGAGGTGTAGCACATGTGGGCAAAAAGCCAGCTCATCCAGGGGAATCAGATGCAACAGAGATCATCAGGGTCCCCGTACCTTTATTTCAGCAAGTGCCCAGGGACAGCAGGGTGGTGGGGCAGATGCCCCCCCCCCAGAGATCTGGGGCTCCAAATGAAAGATTCAGGACTCCAGCCCTAGTGGGCCACCACCTAACACCGCCTTTGGGGAGGAGCAGAGAAAGAAGAGTTGGAGCTGCAGTATCTGATGGATCGCCTCTTCCCATATGTACTTATCTGTCCTCTAGATTACTAATGGAAGCCCTTCTGACTGAGTGTCCCCCCCCCCGCAAGCCGAGATATGGCAGCTAGCCCCAAGAGAAAGGGCCTTCTCAGCAGTTGCCCCTCACATAAGGAATGCCTTCCTCAGAGAAGCTCACCTGGTGCCTACCTGAATGTCTTTTTGGGACCAGGTGAAGACCTTTTTTATTCTCACAGTCTTTGGAAATCAGATATTTTGAAATGTGTATTAAGCTATGTTTTTAACATGGCTGTTTTATTCTCTGGGGGGGAAATGTTTTAGGTCTGTTTTATCTTCTGCTTGATATGTATTAGTTTTTCTGCTTTATAAAACTGGATCTGTGTCAGTTATGATTTTAGAATGTTTTATTATATTATTCACTGATTTACAACATTTATAAACTGCTGTATATCTGAAGAAGAAGAAAAAGACTGAGCAGTGAGCAGTAATAAAAGTGTAAAAAAACCAAAGGAATAAAAACATTTAAAATTAAATTGTACCAAGAGAACCATGGCTGGTTTTCTACTCAGGAAAGGCTTACCGTATTTAAATAAAAAATATTTTGGCAGACACCGAAAGCAGAGCAATGTTGGTGCCCACCTGACATCAACTGGCAGGGAAGTCCACAGAGAGGGACTCTGTGAACTGCTCTGAGTGCTTTGGCTATTTGGCAGTATAGAAATGTAATAAAATGAATGAATGAATGAATAAATAAATACATACATACATACATAAAAATAGCATGCTAATTTATATATGCTCTAAAGTCTCTCTGTGTGTGTCTTTAAAGGACCCTGTCTCCTATTTGTAAAAAGGGATGTATGGACAAGGGAGAGGAGGGCATTTGATTTCAGAAAAAAAACCTCAGGCAGAAAGATTCGGGGGGGGGGGGCAGGAAGTGAAGCACGTGTGGGCAAAAAGCCAGCTAATCCAGGGGGTCAGATTCAACAGAGATCATCAGGGCCCCTGTACCTTTATTTCAGCAAGTGCCCAGGGACAGCAGGGTGGTGGGGCAGATGGCCTCCCAGAGATTCGGGGCTCCAAATTAAAGATTTGGGGCTCCAGCTCTAGTGGGCCACATCCTAACACTGCCTCTGCTTGTTAGGGAGATGGATTGTTGGATGAACCCGTTTTTCTACAGTTGCGCTGTATGTAGTACCATAAGAGCTTGAGTTCCGGGGTGGAAAGGGAGTAGACACATCTGAAGGGGATGTTGGCTCCCGGTTGGAGATCAACTTGGCAATCATAGGGCTGGTGAGGGGGCAATGTCTTGGTGCCTTTCTTCTCAAAGCATCTGGAAAGCCTTTATACTTACTGTATGTCACAAAGGCAGGGTGTTCTGGAAGGGCATGGAGATCCCCGGCAGAATAAAACAGCCATGTTAGTACCTAACATGAGTACCTCCTCCATGACCTGAGTATCAATTTCCTTTGTTTTCATAGCTGGGAGTGGCTACTACAGGCAGGAGGTTTAACAAAAGGGAGACTGCAAACAGAATGATACTGCACTGGCTCTAAGAAATCACAGAATCATGAGTAAATAACCTGGTAATTCCCTGGTAATTCCCGGGATAGAAAAATGCAGGGACCGAATCAACTCAAACACAAGCTTTTTATGGTGTCCCGCAGGGGGGGGGGGAGCATTACCAAAGGAAGGATTTCCTCAGTCACTGGCCCTGAGGAACATGAGAGCACTACTGATACTTTCGACTGGGATGGGGTAGCCTTGTCAACAGGTAGAGATCTCCAGTGCAGAGGCAAAATCCAGATCCATGAAGCTGGCAGAGGCCAACTTCATGGAATCAACCATGGCAGAGATCAGGTGTACCAAGATTCCAGTGGAGTGTAAGACTTCTAGTGGCAGCAAGAGGTGGAGGTGCACTGGTTGCATTCCCAGTTGGACTCCCCTAGTGTGTCTGGGACTGAAAATTAGGACAGTCTTTTATTTGAAGGGCTATCAGAGGACATTCCTCTATTTCAAGGTGTCCTCTGTTTCAAGAGGTGCCCAGTCCAAGTCGGTTATAACGGTAAGCAACCATAAGAAGCTGGGAGTCGGAGAGCAGAGGCCTTGGAGTTGCCCATCCACAGTTTGCACCTTAACAGCAGACTGAGCAGAGAGGCACGCGGGTCACCTGCTCACCATCTTTCCCATTATGGCGAGATATATTGTATTTCTATAGACGTTATAGTAATTCATTCTAACTGTGCATCTTTACATATCAAGTAGTATATGCAAATAAAAAATATTTTGTATATTAGTATATTATTTTGTATAGTATACTAATATTTTGTATTAGTATATGCAAATTGATGCCATCTTTTGTGGGGGTGCCTGTCCTCTTTTTGGGAGATGCATAGGTGTGGCCACCTTAGTTGGGCAAATGGCACTGAAGGGCCCTTCCTGGCCACAACAGAGGCAGAGGCTGTCTGCCCAACACCAGTGTTTTTCTGTTTCTATAGGACCAGGACCAGGCTCTGGTTCCATTATGCTGAAAGCTCCTGTGCTGGCTGAAACATGAGTACTGAGCTTCTACCATGCCTCTTGTGGACCTGCTCAGCCAGGTAGTTTATCCATTCTGAATACAAAGTTCCATGAATCTATCCAAAGCCCTAGGAGTCCCTGCCCGTGCTAGCTCATCCTTAATGGAGGCATTTAAACCTCCATAGAAATGAAAATGTTGCACAGCCTCATTCTGCTTGTGTCCAACACTAGGCAGTGGAATTCTGCAGCATGCTGGTGTCACAGACCAAAATTGCTTTATTGTTTATTGAATTACTTTCTCTTTATTGGTATAGCTCTCTGTATTGCTTTGTAATGTCATATTGCACCAGCATAGATTAATAGGGAAATAGGACTCCCCATACAAAGCCAAATGGCCAATTAGGCTTGGCAATGAATCCAAAGTAAATGCCCAGAATCCTTTGCTCAGTATCTGTATCCTCATGCTCTGTAGTGAATGTAGCCAAAAAGCTTGTAGAAGACACTTAGTGAACCTTCCTTGATCCCTGGGACTGAGAGAAACTTTGCATGTTAAAGAGGATCCTGCCCTAATCACTGGGTGTAATGCTTCTTTTGTCAATACCATGCTTTATCCTCTTTGAACTGGAAATGCGTAGGGAGATGAGAATATGGATGTGCATGGTTACCCCTCCCCTTACAAGGAAGGCCAAGGGATGTGTGTGTGTGTGTGTGTGTGTGTGTGTGTGTGAGAAAACATACCCTCCAACATTTCACAGATGAAAATAGGGACACACATGTGAATTTGTAAGAGGTATGGTTAAGCAACATGAAGGTGTGATCAAGAGGGTGTGGCCAGGCAACATGAGGGCATGGCCAAGGGTGTGGCCAGGCAACCAAAGGGCATGGTCAAGTACAAAAGTTATTAGAGGAAACACACAAAACTGCAGTATTTTAAGCACAGAAATCTTGAATTTATAATAATTTAGATATCTCTGAGTGTGCAAAGTAGTTCAAAGGCCCACCCTGCAAGCTCCTATTTTCTCCACTCAGAGAAAAACATGTGAGCTATATTGCACTTTATTAAAAAAAACAACAAGAACAACACTGTGATTGAACAATAATGCCAAAATGGAATGATGATGTTTGTTGCTGCTATTTGAGGTACCGTAGTTGGGATTTTTTCTTTCTTTCTCTTGAGGAGCGTGTGTTTTCTGCTAACTCTCTTCTAATGCATTAAAAAAAAACCCAAAAAACACACAACCAAATCCCTGCAGAATAATCCTAATCGTTACTGTAGAGAGCTTTCTCCATTGCACTTCACCATGTGTTAGAAAAAGACTTTCACATGGGGTACACAGGTAGAGCCAAGTAAAATTTACCACTGCTCTGAAAACAGAGTAACAGCACAATCCTATGCATGTGTACTCAGAAGTAAGTCCTATTACATTCAGTACAGGAAAGTGTGTATATTTTAAAGTGTGGCGTAGTGGTGAGGGTGTTGGACTGGGACTCAGGAGATCCGGGTTCTAGTCCCCGCTTGGCCATGAAACCCACTGGGTGACTTTGGGCCAGTCACTGACTCTCAGCCTAACCTACCTCACAGGGTTGTTGTGAGGATAAAATGGAGAGGAGGAGGAGGATTATGTAAACTGCCTTGGGTTCCTTGCAGGAAAAAGGCGGGGTATAAATATAATAAATAAATAAATAATAAAAATAACACTGGCCATCACATCTTGTGGCAGCAAATTGATTATGCATTGTGTGAAGAAGTATCGTGTAATTGATGGATAATTGTGAAATGCTGCTCCTTGCTAGAAGAAGAGGTAGCAGCAGCAGCAACAGTGCTAGATGACTTTTCCAGAATTATATTATTATATAATATATATTATAATTATTACATTATTATATTATATATTATTTTATAATATTTTATAAATGGCTTTTGTATTTTTTTTTAACCTTACTTAAACCCTTAATTGTTGATATCTGGTGTTTTTCATGGTGTGTGTGTGTCAGTGCTTGCTGGGCAATCCCTTTCTTTTTGTTCTCAAATGGTCAGGATTGGCTGCAGCGTCGGCAGTGAGTGGGAAGGACCCGCTAGGCTTCGCTTCCTTGAGCAGGTCCTTCTCCCGCCACATGCCGCCTCCCCAGGCCCCAAACAGGGGTTGAGCAGGCAGCACACAGCCTGGCCGTTCCCCCCCCCCCTGCGTGCTCACGAGGCAGGAGCCAATGACAGCCTCATCAAGTGCTGCTTGGGCACTTTGGTGGCTGTCATAGGCCAGAGCCCCTTGGCCAGGGTGGCAGCCCTTTTTGCTGCTTTTGCCAAGGAGCTCTATAGCCCTTTTGGCCTGACCGTGGCTTAGTGTGTCATCTGGGTTCAGATGACACACTAAGTCTTCTAATGTTTCATAAACCAGAACAAGCCATGGCTTAGCAGGGAGGTTAAAGAGAGAAACTTTAACTACCCTGACTAAGCCTTCCCAGGTTCGGATGACACGCTAGGCCTCCATGGCTTCCAAGCCACAGTGGCTTTGCGTGTCGTGCAAACCCAGTCTGTGGGTTGTTCACCATGGTTTGTTATCTTGGCTGGGTTCAGATAACACAATAACCCACGTTTCAACAGCAACCCATGGTTCAACAACAACCCATGCTCAACCCTGGAGTGTGGGTTATCATGTTGTCCAAATGAGTGTGAAGCCACTCATTTGAATCATCAAAGTTAAGGAGATATGACCAAATCACTTTGGGCCAGTCACTGACTCTCAGCCTAACCTACCTCACAGGGTTGTTGTGAGGATCAAATGGAAAGGAGGAGGATTATGTAGGCTGCCTTGGGTTCCTTGTAGGAAAAAAGGCAGGGTATAAATCTAATGAATGAATGAATGAATGAATGAACCGGCGATGAGGAGTGGTATCAGCCTGGGGCAGAAGAAGTTGCAAATGAAAGAAAAGAACTTTTATGTCAGCCTAGGAAGACCTTGAGAGATATCGGAGAGGCACCTGATAGCTATAAGCATGTTGCATTGAAAAAATGATCCTTCAACGCCAACTTCAGTGGACCGGTCATGTTGTTCGAATGCCTGACTGCCGTCTCCCAAAGCAGTTACTTTACTCCCAACTCAAGGATGGAAAGCGGAATATCGGTGGTCAATATAAGAGGTTTAAAGATGTTCATAAGGCTAATCTAAAAAAATGCAATATAAACATCGAAAACTGGGAAGCTCTGGCCCATGAACGATCTAAATGGAGGTTGGCCTTTCACAAAGGTTCCATGGACTTTGAAGAAGCCCGAGTGCAAGGTGAAAGGGAGAAACGTGCTAAGCGAAAAGCACGTCAAATGAGTCCTTTACAGGACCATCTTCTATCTGGTAACCTGTGTCCTCACTGTGGGAAGCTGTGTGGATCTAGAATTGGCCTCCACAGTCACTTAAGGACCCATCGCTAGAGTCTACACAATCTTCTTTAGAATTTCCTCCTTTTATCCCGGAAGACAATCTTACTCGGTCACGAGTGATCGCCTGATGATGATGAAAGAAGAACTCCCAGAAACTTGTTCCTGATGGATGTGGTTTGCTCATCCATCAAGGAAAGCAACTAAAAGACCCCAATTAACAGCCCCCACTTTTTGTAAAGTATAAGAACCCCTGACATTTGGAAGCAAGTTGGGTGACACAGCAGGACCTGGGGTCAGCATGCATACGCCCGGTCCCCCAATCCACTCTCACATTACGCTACTCCCAGGCCAGTAGTAGTTGTACGTTTGTAAGTATGACTGGGTAGATAGCTTTCCTATTGATTGTGTCTACTGAACTGCATTTCCTAACTGGGGTTTTGGACAGCATCCTGCCCCACTTGCTGTATTATAAGTTTGGGTGAGCAGACCTTTCCAGTGGTGGTAACAACTATTAGCTTAGTTGACTTTGGAAATAAGCTCTTTAATTTCTTTCCGTCTTGGTGTGTTCCTTTTTTTTTTTTTTTCCCCCAACTTTTATTTTTTATTCATAATAAAACAAACAAACAAACACAAACACAATAATGGACTTCCAATCTTCTCCACAGCTTAATCAACCACAGTTAATCTTAAAATCTTTTCTGTTAACAAAAAATCACTTCCAGTTCTGGCAAAAAAGAACCCTAAAAGGAACAAACACCAGAGGTCTCCACTCTCCCCCAATAAACATCAACTATTTAATCTATTAAATTCAACATTTATGGATACTCCAAAAAAGAAAACCTATAGTTTCATTAAATATTGTTTTCAATTCCAAAATACAGTATATTAAGAATCCCAAAAGTAAAAAGTAACTATAAACTAATTAGCAAATGACCACATACCAAAAGCATTTTGTATTTCCACCGCTCCCGCACTCTCTAGTACCTAACCATCGAATCAACACATTTGTATTATTACAATTACTCATTATTCCTTTCTATCTAAACAGAAATTCCTTCACTTTTAATCTCCAAGATATATTTTTTTAAAGGAAAGAAAAGAAAGATAAGTCTAAAAAATTAAGAAATAAGTGACGTCTGACAGAACAGCAGAAGCACATAAGCCATCATGCTACTTATAGAACAAAAAAAACAAAAGACCTTCCCCTTTAATACTTCAAAGCCTCCACAAAACAACACCCCCAACAACAACAACAAATTATTATTATTATTTTTTAAATAAATGTTTCCAAACAAACCAAATATAATTATACCTTACTTATAATAATTTCTCTTACATCACCATTAATATTTAAAATTCAAATAAGTCATATAAGCAATCCCTTTACCTTTGCCATTAATATTTAAAATCAAAAAATTATTTATATTCCAACTAGACATATAGTTCAGTATACATCAACCCTTTATCTTTTGCCAATAAAAGACCATGAAGATAGTCCCTTTCATTGCTTTCCTCTGTCAAAGGGATATTCATTAAGTTCCAGGTTTTGAACCAAGAATGAAATCAGCTTGTTCTGTTGTTTTGTGGTCTCCTGCATACCGATCTCCGGCTCCGCCATCTTAGATTTTAAAAAGTGCGTCACATCTTCCTGAACTGTCTTCTCATGCCACTTCGACCCAATTAAAACTTCAAAGTCTCTGTGAATTTCTGGTAAGTTTCCCAAGTCCTTATTTACTTCTTCTGTCTTCTCCTCTGCCGGTCCTGTAAAGAAATCCGTCTTACGTTGTTCTTCTGATTGATCCACTTTCATATTTACGTTCCAAGCCTGGATCCTTACTTCCAATCTGTTTAGAATTTCTCTCTCCATTTCGTTCCACAGGTTTAAAAATGCTGCAACTGCAAACATCTTGCCTTGCGTATAGATATTTCCAAGACGCTTCCAAACATATAAGATTTATAGACCTCCTTTCAGGTTTCCTCTCTTATCTTTTTCGCCTCCCAGATAAACATAGTCTACTTACAGTTAATTATAAATCCCACTCTGCTGCCGAAAGATTCCAATTAGCCACTCCAGATGTACTCCTTTATTTTGGAAGCGAACATGCAAACTTCTGATGATCGGTAAAACCGGTCTCTGGAAAACAGCGCCGTTTTCCCCCACCTCAGATCACCACCGCATTTATCCGTCATACGACACACAAATAGCGATTTATGACCCTATGAGATAATTTGGGGGTAACCTCAGATCTTCGCTTCTCTAATGAGAAGTAGATCCCCCAGCCTGAGACATTCTCTGGCCAGGAAACGCTGTGCCAGCTCCCCACAGAATTTCTGTGCGGCTTTCAAAGCTCCATGTTCACCCGGAAGCTCATCTTGGTGTGTTCCTAATCTTCACCCCTATAAGGTCCCCCGGGAAGCTGAGCCTGATCAACTGAGATTTCTGGTTTGGTAAAAGTGAGTGTCACACTGGGACATGGAGCGCCTCCCCGGATGTAAGGCCATCTCCACCATATGAATCCAGATAACATCCCCCCAAAACACTAGTCAGGGCTTTTTTACAAGATTGACAATATTTCCCTATTCCAATGAAGTGTTATCCTTCTTCAAGAATGGGGAGAAGAGACCAGGCAGACCCACCATGAGACATACACGCTCTGTAGTGTAGGTTTGGGGGCTCATCTGAAAGAGGCAGCCGTGCTGGTTTAGGAAGCCCCATAATTCCCTTCAGTCCCCATGAAACTTCCTTAGTAGGGGGGCAGAAGGAGGTAAAAGTGACCACGTTAACCACAGGCATTGGAGCCTTCGGAGGTGCTATAGCAGGATGTGTTGCCTGTGTAACAATACGGCAGAACTGCTGGATTTGGCCTAGATGGGGTGTGCTTCCTGGGAGGAACTAGGAAGTAGTTAAGGACAACACCCACTGCTTCTGGCCTGAGGGGAGAGGGGCCACAGCCTAAGAGAGCTCTGTATAGGAGCCTTTGTTTAAATAAAACTGGGAAGTTTGTTTGGAAGCAGAGCCTATCTGAATCTGTGGGGTGCAATCCACCAACTCTGAAACAGCCTGGCCCTCCGATGGCAGCAATGAGAAGGAGGTAGGACTTCTGGTAAGGATCACAGCCACTATGTTAAGTTTCTTGAGTCTGGGGCTGTGAAACAAAGTCACGGAAGAGTGAAACTGCCTATAGGAGGCCATAACTTTTGTCCTGCGATTCTCCCTACACCGGCCTTCCCCAACTTGGTGCCCTCCAGATGTGTTGGACTGCAACTCCAATCATCCCCAGAATAGAAAGCATGCCAATTGGTCATGCTGGCTGTGAGTGATGGGAGCGAACACACCTGAAGAGCACAGGCCGGGGAAGCCTGACATACACGTCCCGCTCACGCATACCGTTCTTAGCTCTAGCTTGAGTGAAGGGCAGCAATGAGAAGAACAAAGTGATTGTTCAGTGGCATGGCTGCTGTACTCCTTCATCCCCTCCGCTGCCTCCTTGCTGGAATCTGAAAGAGGGATAGCCAGTGGAGGCTGCTGGTGGCTCCAATGTCAAGTGGGGCAGTGAGTCCACTCTGGACTATACAGTCATACCTTGGATTGCAAGTAACTTGGTTTGAGAGCGTTTTGCAAGACAAGCACATTTTAAAATATTTATTATTATTATTATTGACTTGATATACAAGCGACGTCTTGCAATACAAGTACTGTAGTACGGCTTAAATTAAAAATCTCTGTACAAATTTTTTTTGGGGGGTTTCGTTTTGATATAAGAGTGTTTTGGATTACAAGCACGTTTCCGGAACGAATTATGCTCTCAATCCAAGGCATGCCTGTAGTCTGAACGTTCCAGGAACTATCCATGGTGCTGAACCTAGTTTGCAGGTATGGGTCAGCACCTTGGACAGCTCCTTTAAAGTTCAGATTGGTAGATTCACCACCCCACTGACACTGGAGCCCCCAGCCTCCACTGGACAGCCCAGCAGTAGAAAGGCGAAAATTTTGGTTAGTGCAGTGAACTGTTAACACAAGATACTTATATGCGTTTCTTCTCTCTCTCTCTCCCTCCCTCCCTCCCTCTCTCCTGCTTGCTGTCTTGGCTGAGAGCCTCCGCTGCTATGAAGATGGAAGACTCCTTGTGGATTGTCAAAGTGCTGCGCTGATACGACAGGGAAATACAGGTTCTGCTCCCTTGTGGTGGAAACTATGTTATTGTGTAACCTCCTGAATAAATTAAATCTAGAATTGGCATGAATGAGTCTCTGACTGGGTGGGTTCACATAACATGGCAAACCATCATGGGTGACAAGCCAGAGTGGGTTCTTGTCTTGTGCAAACCCAGACCGTTTCCCACAGGGTGGCTTGTTCATAGGCAACCCATGGCTAGTTATAGGGGTTGTTGTGCCCGTGACGGGTTGTTGTTGTGTCGTACAAAGCCAGGTGGCCGACCACATTGTGGATACCAGGAATCAGCTAGCAAGCTGCTTGGCAAGATTGGCAAAAACCTGTTGCCGCTTTTGCCAGGCTCACCGAGAACACCCCCAGTGCCACCCAAGCAGCACTTTAGGGCAACTGGCACTGGCTGGCTGTCTCCTGTTGTGATCACAAGCCCTTTTTGCGTGCTGCACATTTTTCTCCCCTTTAACTTTTTTTTTGGGGGGAGATTGCGATCTCTGCTTTGATGGCCACTGACAGCCCCTTCAAAGTGCCCAATTGGCACACTGGAGGGGCTGTCCATGGTTGCATTTTTTTAAAAATTGCACCCATAATGTGCACAAATATTTCCGTTATTTTTAAAATTATTATTATTTTAGCAGCACTTGTGCAACTGCGGAGGTGTGCAGTTCTCCAAGCATGGAAATGGGGAGCCTCGGCTGGGCAATGTCCTGCGGGGTACCTGCTGTCAAAATGCAACCGGTACCAACCCTGGACATAAACCCTATTTGGAGCCTCTTTGGGTTATTCTTTACTTTGCTTTCTCTTGATAGCTGTCAAGAGGTGAGCTGTCAAGGGAAACCAAAGGCATGAGGGATCTTTGCTTCTGAAAAGGGGTGGTGAGATTTACACCCCTTTGTAGCGAGATCCTTATCCTTTTCTTTTTTTTGTCCTGCCTGTTCTCAGGGCACTGCACATATTGCACTTTTCCCAAGACTCTAGCTGCTCAGAGAAGTGCAAAAGTGCATCCCCCTCTCCCCCTTTTCTGGGGAAAAGGAGCTTTGACAGTTAGCTGTCAAAACTCTGTGTCCCATTTAAAACGGGTCTTTATATGGCTGTATCAGTCCATGTCAAAAAATACCCATTGCCCTCTCAAAACCCTGTTTTAACTCATGCAGGAGGGGGGAGGGGGGGAGCAACCCACGGTGATCCCAACTGTCTGTTGGGCACACCATGGGTTGTTCACACAACAACCAGCCCACCGTGGCTTATTGCCCGGGTGGGCTGGCGTGACATGCGAACGCCCCCCCCCTCTGTATTTTAATTAGATTTCCCTCCAGGGCTGTCCCAAGACAAGGGACCTGACGCAAGGGACAAGATGGTGCCTCTCCCCACTCCAAAGTCAACCAGAGCGGCAGTTGAATCTTACTCCAACAGTGGCAATGGGACAGCAGCTTTCATTGCACCTGAGGGCAGTAGGCTGGTTTAGGGGGCTCAGGTCATGCCATGTGGCACACACAGATTTGTCCTCCAACCTCTTGCTGCCACTTCTCACCACTCAGCATCTGCCACCTGAGGTGTGTGTCTCACTCTGCCTAAAGGTAGGGCTGGCCCTGTTTGCATCTGTGAATCCCACAGCTCAAAAGTCTTAAAGCATCAGTCTGTAATTCATTTTCACAAACCTATGAAAATACATGCATGGTGACAGTGGATAAGTTTTCTGACTCCCGATGACAGAATTTCTCACTTGGAAAACTAATTTTGCGCTCAAAAAATATCAATACTGGAGCTCAACTGTTGTGATCTTTCAGAAATGTTTGACACAGAATTAGAGTGTATTTGTAAGTTGTCTTAGTGTGCTTCTAGATGGACAGCTCCTAGCACTACTGATGGAAAGGTGCTGTGCAGCTGTTTTGTCTTTCCCTCCTTGGGGGCGCAATCCTTTTGATTGCGCTCTTGGTGATCGGAAGCCCCTGAACTTGGAGGCATACGACCATCAGCTTGTCTGAGCATGGAAAGCTAAGCAGGGTCAGGCCTGGTTATTACTTGGATGGGAGACCCCTCCTCTAGTTTCCTGCATGGAGCAGGGGGTTGGACTTGATGGCCTTGTCGGCCCCTTCCAGCTCTATGATCCTATGATATCCTATGATATACAATGCAGGGCAGGAGGAGGAGCAGAGCCGATCTTTGCCTCCCCAACCTCCTGCCCCACAGATTTCACTAGAAAAGCTTTTTAGCCCATCTAGTGAGGGCGCTTCAAGGTGGGGGGGGCAGGGAGGAGGCGGGAGGAGGCTCAGCATTTGTATCCTGGCCTCTCCAATCTCCTCCCCTCCCCCACTCCAGAACACCTCCTTTCCTTGCCCAGGGACCATAGGATTGCTGTCTGAATGCTTTTTTTTTTTTGTAAGAAAAAAAGATGGAAGAAGTGGCGGGAAAACATAGGAGGGTTACAAATGGTAGGCATCATTGCTTGGACCCCCCTGGAAAATTCCATGTTTGAGGCAGGGCAATTGCACAATTAAGCCTCGTCTGGAAGCACCCATAGTCACACAAAAACCGTGTGTCTGTATATAACAAGATTGTTAAGAAAAACACAAGGAAATAGATTCTAACAACTTTATTGAATATTATAAAAGTTATACAATAAATCTGAAATGTAAATTCCACAGCTACGGTGATAATAGATTCTTAAATAACAAGAATACAAACACAATAGCAATAGATGGTGCAGAGATATAAATATATTTTAAGAAAATTATATATTATAACAAAATATTAAATAGAGAAAGTTTAAGATAAATTTAATATTGATGGAAGTTTATATTTTCTAACTAATGGAGAAAACAAACTCCATTAAATGATGCCGGCCAAGCCAAAGAGGGAATAAGAATCTTACAAAACTGATGTGACTTAGAAAGCAAAGCTGATGCACATGATGGGGAAGTCTGGTTTCGGTTCAATTAGCACTGAAATAAATTATTCCAAGAGTGTGAAATCTGATGGGCTTCCAAATTCTGGAGCATAATATTCTGTTTAAGAGAGATGATGTGGCTTATTTTGTAATTATTCTTCAGGAAGCTGTGAATACTGAAAGTGAAGGTATTTTTATTCTGGGTTATAACTTTGTTTTCCTACATCAAGGTAACATGGCTGTGCACAGTGTTGCAAATACTAATGCTAATATTGGATTTGTAGAATTTTTTGCCTTTTACAAGTGTATTGCAGCAAAAGTTAGTAGCAACTAAGGCTGCAACTCTATACACACTGACCTGTGAGCAAATCCCATTGAACTCAATGGGGCTTTCTTCTACGTAGGCATGCATAGGATTGTACTGGTAAGTTCCTTTGGAAGCAACAGTGTGGGACTCTGCCTGGTCTAGATATGCAGCAGAATGGGCATCTCCGCAGTGGGCATCCAGTAGCACTGGCATATGTAATAAAGCACTGAATTCTGGGCAACTCAAAAGGCAGTGTGGATGGGGGCAGCCGCACAGGGCTGGTGCTCCAGTCAGCACTTCTGGAGAGCTGCCACCGCCCCCACTTGTTAAGCCCGCAGGGGGGTAGCTGGTGGTGGTGGGGTCCACTGAAGGCAACCCACCGGCAGTGAGAGCACTTTGCCCAGGACCCCTTCAAAATGTGAAGCAGGCCCTGAACTTTGTGTCAAATCATGCAGAAGTCAATGGGCACAATTCAGGGAATGTTAATAATTACGAAGTGCCATGGAAAGCAATGGAATGGTTGGTATTAGCTCAATCTTATGCATGTTTCCTCTATAGCAGGGCTCTCCAACCTTGGGTCCCCAGATGTTGTTAGACTACAGCTCCCAGAATCCCTTGCCATTAGCCATGCTGGCTGGGTATGCTGGGAGCTGTAGACCAGCAACATCCGGGGACCCAAGGTTGGAGAGCCCTGCTCCATGGTCAGCCACGCTGAATTCAATTGGATTTACTGTCAGGTAAGTGGGGATGGATTATTCTCATTAGTTCAGTGCATATTACAGTACTATCCTATACATGTATACACAGAAGTAAGTTCCATTGAATTCAGTGTGGCTTATTCCCAGGTAGGTGGATGTAGGATTGCAGCCTCATTGTAGTAATGTTTAGTCCTGCTCAGTGATTAGAGAACAACACACACTTTATAAAAGCACAGCACCACAGGACAGTTGTCATTCTAGGTGAATTAAGATGAAAGATTTATGTAGTGTATATGCTCCTGGAGCAGCTTTAGGGCAGGGCGCTGTCGCAGTTCATAGTTTCGATTATTTTTGTTCAGAATTTGTTAATGTTGCTTTGCTTAATTAATTGTTGTACTTTCTCCGTGCTCTGCAGTTAACAATCGGGATGGTTAAAGTGCTGAAAGGATGGAATTTTCCTCGTACTTTCAATGCATAAATTCAGGCGGACCGTGATTCTGTAGAGTGGTAATCTTAGTATTGAAATAAGAAGTAACAGATAATATGGATTAAACAATCTAGATTTTAAAAAACACGACGCATCTGCAGTGTCGGCACGCGCCCCCACGGATTGCTCATCAACCTTCTGTTTCTGTAGGCGCTCGCCATCCTGATTGGCTGCTTCGATGGCCCAATTTCGGCCAATCGCTTCTCACCAGGTTTTTGTTTTTTTTTAACTGCAGCCTGTGCAAGCGCTCGCTCTCCTGATTGGCCAATGGAGCTACCCAATCCCCTTTCACCAGGTTTTGCAAAGAAGCCTCACGCCCCCTTGTAGTCATTTCCCTTGCAACGGCCAATGCAAAAGCTACCATGTGATAATTGACATTTTATCCGGGCCATAGCCTCTGAGGAATTGAGTCCAAAGGAAGGGCGGAAGTAGTCGCCGCCAGTAAGGGCAATAACAGCAGCAGGAGGAAGCCGTGAAAGGAAGATGGCGGTGACGCACCAGCTTCCAGGGTTCTGCGGCCCTTTTCTGTTCTTCGCTGTGGTGTCGGTGCTGGGACATGGCGAGGCGCTGGGCACCTTGAACCTGCATGAACTCAGCGAGCTGAAGTACGGGATTGAGATCGGTGCGGAGCCCGTGATGTCTGGGCAGGTATGGCAGGTTGGGCCGAGTTAAGGTGATGGGAGCGGGAGCAAAGCGTGATGTCATTCTAGAACAGGGGTAGGCAACCTGATGCCCTCCTGATGTTTTGGACTACAATTCCGATAACCCCTTACCCGTGGCCATTCTTACTGGGGCTGATGGGAGTTGTAGTCCAAAACATTTGGAGGGTACCTGGTTACTTGCCCCTGTTCTCGAAGGATAACCCCTCGTGTTAAGGCTGTTGCAGCAAACATGATGATGAGACATGTGGGCTGTTAAAGTCTAGTGTGTTAAGGCATACGCTTTTGTGGTTTGAATCCCATTTATATATAATACGTACAAACACACATAGCTAAAAAGGAAACAACTACTGTAAACAGTTGAACCAAAGGGCCATGAGTTGCACTAGGGCCCAGTCTGTGAGATTTCTAGGCTAAGCTTGACTGTGCACAAAATAAGCTCTGTGAATGCAGGCGATGTTTGTGTGTGTGGAGGTGGGGAGATGCCTTCAGTCTTAGCGAGGTAGTCCTGTATAGGCTGTTTTTAAA
This sequence comes from Shinisaurus crocodilurus, assembly GCA_021292165.1. NCBI lineage: Eukaryota > Metazoa > Chordata > Lepidosauria > Squamata > Shinisauridae > Shinisaurus > Shinisaurus crocodilurus. The sequence goes on from CM037881.1 coordinate 28,796,468, forward strand.
TATACACACACACACACACACACACACAAAGAGTCTTGTGGCACCTTAAAGATTACAAGCGTATTGCATGGCTTTTGGTTTTATCCTCATTCCCATAGCACAGTGGTTGAACAAATGGTTTACATGCAGAAAGCCCCACGATCTATCCCTGACCTATCTAGTTAAAAGGAATCCTGTAGCTGCTATTGGGAAGGATTCTTTGCCTGAGACCCACTGCAGCCAAAGTAGACAATAAGGATGCTCCTGTGTTCTAAGATTCTAAGATTTAAGTATGTGTAATATCTTCTCTCCCTCTGTTGTTCTCTTGTTGTCTATATAAGATTGTAAGAGCCCTGGGCGCAGGACCTGTTTATTTGCTTTTGTATTTCTGTACAGTGCAATGCACACCGATGGTGCTGTATAGTAAGAATAAGAATATTATACTAGTGTTTTGCATAGAATAAAACAACAACACACTGTATATAGGCCATTCAGTTTCCAGCAGAGGCTATATTGAATTGGCAGAGATCCTTTTGATCTGATCTAACACAGGCACTACCACCTCCTGAAAACTCTAGTGGGATGTTATTCTCCTAATGATAGGCTGGTATTAAATCCACCTGATGCCATATAGAAAAAACTTTTGGATTTTGTGGTAGTAATGCTAAACCTATGTGGTAATTGGTCAGTTATCTGTAGAGATTATAAAAGGGGCTATCTAGTAACACATCCCACAAATATTACCAGGCTGCTCCTGTAACTTTGTTGCCTTACAATAAGTACTATGGGAATAAAAAAAATGTTCATTGCTTCCCTTTACAGGCTAGTGGGAATAGATGTATTTCCTTTCTCATCAGTCTAGTTATATTGAAGCATGGGGAGGGGGCTTTCCCCACCACTTCAGTGTGCTTCCCGTCCCCTCATTCTGGGGTGCCTCTACCTTCCATGCTGGCAGCTGCATGATCAAACCCACTGGCCTCATACATTGAAAGTTTGCATCCATACTATTGTTTCCTGATAACTGATTCACTGTTGAATGTTGGATTAGAAATAGCATTGTGTCAAAGTAACTAAAGGGATGAAGGTTATAATGCTTATAGCAGTATGTGTTTTGGGTGTTCAAGGTTGCAGCATGTACGTGAGTATGGTAGCTGGACAATTTAGCATCCTTTTGAGAAGCAATGTCTCACTCTTCCAAAGGTAGCCTAAGCAGAGGTCCAGGTGATTTTCAGGGGACGTAGGAGTATCCTGCACCATTGCACCTTCTCTCTTCCTATAACCAAGAGAAATAGAGAAAAAATATAAACACATTTGTGTATTCAGGTTACACAACTTGGGTTTTCTTAGAGTAGAACAGAGTTTTTAATTTTCATTTCTAAAGCAGATTATAACCATATACATGAACCGATGGTTCAGATTGCTATCTGTGCGTTAAAGGGAAGTGGAATGATTTGTAGAGTTGATCATTGAACCATTTAAAAAAGAAAACTTGATTAGTTAACCAACCAAGTAATGGTCCCATACAGTTTGCTATACTTAGAGCATTCCTTAGAGCATTAACAATGAAATTAATGTCTAAAAATTAGAAATAATTCATTGTGATTAATAACTCTTATTTCATTTCATGTATACTTGCATAATAATGGAGTTCAAGAGGCTGAACAGTTGCTCTTCAGCTTTTATACTAGATAACCCAAGGATAGCTCAAACAGTAAGGGCACAATCCTATGCAATTTTAGATGGAAAGCAGGCCTACAACTCCCAGCATACCAATTGCGCCTTAAGTGTCTTTAAATTTTTAATTAAATAAAGCACCTGCCATTTTTATCAATGCAGGGTGGGTGTGGAGCAACTTTTAACTGTAGTTATGGTTGTAGTTCAGGGGAGGTCTTGCCTTCTCATTTTGTGTGTTTACATTTATGATTAATGTGGAGAAAGCCTGACACGAGTATACATGTACACGCACACACCAGTCTCCGTCCTCCAGGGGAGGGGGGGCGAGAAGGGGAGATTGGGTTACAGGGAAGCAGCCAGACAGACTGGCATTCCAGCAATGGAGGATCTCGCTTGTAATCCACAAAACCCAGGAAAGGACCATCGACCATCAACCTAACAGGGCAGTCTCAAAGAGCTGTAAAGTATCCAATACGTCACCTTCTTTCCAGGCAGGAATAAGCCCACCTGACACGAAGGGGCAGGCAATAGCCCCACCTGACCTAAGGGGCAGGAGAGCGGGAAACACAGAGGTAGAAAACCCCTCTCCCCTCCTTTGTTGGTTGTTGGGAACCCAGGGTACTTTTGAGTACAAACCACCCTCCAGCAGCGGCTGGAGTAAGCTGTTTCCTTCCCCGGATCGGACAGACCCGGAGTTAGGCTGAAACTGACTAGCGTGACGTCTCTGATCTAAGGTAACTGACTAATCCAAACGCGCTAGCCTGGGAGCCTGTCATTGATAAACTTAAAGGTCACGTCAGGTCTTATTGACGTTGTAGTATTTCCTAGAAAGCTGTTAGTTCCGCTCCATATCCTGTGTAAATAAATAAAAAGCCTTATTTGGCAGTTCAAAGGCTGAGTTTCCGTTTGTTTGTAAGAAACCTCTTAGGTGGTTTCTTTCGCTTGTACGGACTGTAACGCGGCACTGGTTAACCCGTTAAGCGCCGAACTCACGCAAAGGATCCAGGTGCTGATCCTTCACAATTAATATTTATATATCGCCTTATCTGCTAAAAAAAGCCATCAAGGCGGTGTACAAAAATTTAAAACAATAAAAACCCTGCAACAATAAAAACAAGAACATTAAAAATGGTAAAAACATTAAAAACTACTCAGTTTAAAAGGCTGAATTGAAAACTGTAAGCATCCTTCCCTTTGATGCTTGCTGGGGCTGCCAGAAATCCTAAGTCCAGTCTTGGCTTTTAGCTGTTTCAAAGATCTTCTTTGTTTTATGGCATCTTTGTCAATGTCTAACTGTAGTCAAATGATAGCAGTGGGCATCCAAGCCTTAACCCCCATTTCAAGCCCCTATCAAGCCCGTTGGCTGCTGCTCCGCTTCGCACAGCCCATATCGTCGCCTTTGGCAGAAATCATGGCTTCTTTGGCCTGTTCTTGGCGAGATGCCATGGTGGGCGTATGTTTACTGCTCTGGCAAGAGTTGCATCATCGTACCTGAGGTTTGCACCATCTGTGTTGCATATGACCCTGGGGAAATTGAAGCCTTACTCCAGGTGGCTTGAGCGCTTCTGCCATTGATCACCTTCGTGGTTTGAAAAGTGCTGCTTTAAATCTGCCAGAGCCACATGGCTGCTTTGCTTTCTTGGCTCCCTGCTGTATTCTGGAAGGGAAGTGCTTGCTTGGGTCATGGCAGGTCTGACCTCTTTCAGGGTGATAGGGTTGCCTCTGTTACTGCTACTTCACAGCTATATAGCTAGGGAATTGCAGGCGGCAGGGATGGAGTGTTTATGAAGTGTGATCCAGGTTTGTCTGCAGATAAATATTTATAGGAAGAGAAGATGCCTGTAGGTTTCCTTTTAAACGAAACTTGCTGCTTCTGTTATGGAGCACTGGACGGTAACCTAACCATGGCCATCTTCTGCACCAGTGTCTTAGTTGAGAATTATTTATTTCTACAATTTTTAATCCAGTTTTGTCAGTCACGTGCACTTCTATATTACAAGATGCCATACACCCAATCACGTTTTTGACTCGTGGCATTTGAGGCTTGCACTCAAATCAGATGTTTTTAATGTACATACATTGCTTCCTCTCCCCTCCCCCCCCAACTATGATATCCTTTCTTCTACCTTTTCTTCTTCATTTTGTCCTTCAGCATTTGGTTTACTATGGCCTATGTGCTGTTGTGCCAATAATTCTGAATCTGCTTGTGCATCATCAACAGGCTTGGACCTCTTTTTAAGAGAGGTCTGCTCTGAAGGAAGGGAAGGAAACTGGTGTGAGATGGCAAAAGTTCAAAATAGAGTGCGGGGGGGGGGGAGAAGGTGCAGGAACATTGCTGCAACCTCCATTAGAATCATGTCTTCCCTGCAACCCTGGTATACACATAAAATAATTTCTGAAAGGTAGATATAAGTTGGCTGTGTGTTTACATAGGGTTTTAAAAATTTGGTTAAAGGTGCAATCCTAGGCATGTTGAGACAGAAAAAAAGGCCTACAACTCCCAGCATGCCCCAACCAGCATGGCTGGCTGGGTGTCATGCTGGGAAATGTAGGCCTTCCCCCATACCACCCAATAGCTGAAGCTCTCTGGGTGTTTTACAACAATTAAAACCACAAAATACAACATACAGTGTAAAAATTTAAAACTACAGTATAAAATGGGAGTAAAAACCAAAATAAAACCTTTTTTTCTGTCTAAACATGCATAGGATTTTGCCCTAAGTCACTTTTAATTAAAAATAACTGAAAAATGAGACATCCATTGTTTTGCAGCCAGATCATGTGTCAGTCTAGAATTGCTGCTGTGCCAGAATTTGAATTGACGCCATGTTGGCTCTGGTTGTTGTGTGGGTTTCACTTCTCTGTGGCAAAATCACATCCCATTGCAGTTAATCTGTGAATATTGGATCCACGTGGGGCCGATCGCATGGGTCTTTTCCTCCCGATCCCTCCTGGCTGAGTGACAGTTCGGTTGGAAGCACCCACATGACTGGAACCACCTACATGATTCTGGTATTCAGCTGCTTACCACACAAAGATGTGGAATCTAACCACAGAGGACTGGCTGCCTTGTGGTTAGTTGTATGTGTGTATCCCCATTCACAGCAGAGCTGTTCAATACTGTATTTTCAAAAGATGTGACAGGAGATCTGCCTGCTAACCCATTTCAAAAAAAGGCAGCCCGCACACCCAAAAATAACCTTGGTGTAGTTTGATGTTACTTTCAGAGATTTGGGACTCATTTCACTGAACGTTTGATCCTTAGAGGAACTGCATGTTTTGGAAATATTTGTCTGTGCTATTCTTATATTGTGATCCTCCAGTATTGTAGATGGAGGCCATTGTAAAACACACCATAATTTGGTATACATTGCAGAATGCTAAAATCGATAGTCCCTGATCATTAAAACAATCCACTATGTGCACAGGCGGGGCCAGGGGATCCTTGACAGGCAGGCTGCTCTGCAGAGGCATATAAAGCCACCTTTTCAGTTAAATAAGAGCTGCTTTGGGCTAGTACGTATGCATTTTTTGTCATCGATTTATTTTATTTTTATTTATTTATTACATTTATACCCAGCCTTTTTTCCTGCAAAGAACTCAAGGCGGCTTACATAATCCTCCTCCTCCTCTCCATTTTATCCTCACAACAACCCTGTGAGGTAGGTTAGGCTGAGAGGCAGTGACTGGCCCAAAGTCACCCAGTGAGTTTCATGGTGGAGCGGGGAATAGAACCCGGATCTCCCGAGTCCCTACTGTGGTGGTGATTTTTCTACGGGGAATACCAACATCTAGAGTCATTTTTATTTTTTTTTACTGTTCTGCTTTTGCATTGTACTACTGCAATATTAGGGTTCATGGTACTGATGTTTCATATCATATAAATGGCAAAAAATATCTGACTAATATACTATGTTTTATATAAAGAGTCATTTTTCATTAGTGCTAGCGTAGGTGTGTACCTCTCTTGCTTAGTGGTGTCTTGACACTGAGAAGAATGCATGCATTGTAGAAATGCATATCTCTTCCTTTGTAAATCACGTAAGGCATTGACAACTTTTTTTTTTTTTTTTACAATTTTATTTATTTATTTTTAAATGAACACATACAAAAGAACATAAACCCACAAATCATAAACTCGAAAGTGCACCCGTCACCACGGGGCCAAAAAAAAATTCTATCCACATAATCCATTATTAATCTATATTCCAAAAAAACATCATATCTTGACATGGCTTACTCCCTTTTCCCTTTACTAAAACATAATCTAAAAATGGTCCCCATATATCCTTAAAATTATTTTTCTTTAATTGTCCCTTTTTACATTTAATACTACATGTTAATTTATCATTTAAAGCAATATCCCACACCTCTTTATACCAATCTATAATTAAATACCGGTACTGATGTTGAACTTTCCATTTCCTTGCTATCAGTAATCTCCCTGCCGTTAACAAATTTACAGTTAATTCCTTTATCTCTTGAGAGCACAGAAGTTTCTCTGTCATTGATTATTTATTTATTTATTTATTTATTATATTTATATACCCCGCCTTTTTTTGCTAATTTTGGACAGACCTCCAAATTAATGCCAATAATTTCTGAAATTTCTGCAAAGGCATTGACAACTTAACCATCTGGTTCTCCTGGGATGGTTGGAACTGCTGTGTGCAGGTTTTCCCCCTTGCAAATGATGAATCCTGGGACACTGCTTGCGCTGTACCATAAAAGGAGGCAGAGTGCTGGCAGCCATTCCAAACAGCTGGCATGCATAGTGTCTAAAATGGTGGCCTCCAAAGTGGCAGATCGCGGTATCTTAATTCAGGCTTGTAAATAGCCCTTTGCCTAGCTGCACCTTGCCACAGGGGATCCGATGAATGCTTGCAAGTAAGTCCCACCACTGAGGCCCAAGTAAGTATGCATAAGACTGCAGCTCAAGAGACCCTTCCAAGTGTTCAAGTAAGGGAAGTTCTACAGATCTGTTTCTGTTTTTCTTTGGGGATGATGGTATGTGTGGGTTGATCATTTTCATTGCAAGGCTGACTCCAAGGCTGCTATAGATCAGGAGTGAGCAGGAGATGGGTTTCACTCTACTGGAAGATCTCTGGATGTTTAGCAGTGCACTGGCAAGGGTTTCTGACTCCCAGTTATTTAACAGTAGCAGCAACAAAATGACTCCCCCCACCTACCCTAGATTATACTGTTGAAATGAAGAGAGCTTGGGGTAACCAGAAGTGGATTTTTGTGTGAAAGGACTGCGATCTCTGTTCAGTTCTTGGGCTCAAAACAAATTTCTGGGCTCAGAATTCTAAGTGTATGTCTTTTGCACCTGGCTCTGGTTGGTGGCTCTCCTGGTTCTAGTAAATAACAGAGTAGATCCCCCAAGCCTGAAGTCCACCCACCCCTGCTATAGGCCATACAGGTGCTTCCTCCTTTTGTAGGAAGGAAGAGACACTCTGACTTTGCATGCAAGCTCACCCCAGCAGGTCTCCACCAGCTTCACATTTACCAGTTGGCACAACCGTGAGCCCCTGCAACAGGAACCAGTGTGCACTACAGCAGTGGTTTTCAAACTGTGTGCTAAATGCGCTGGGGTTTCTCGGAGGCTTATCAGGGGCTCCTTGATGAAAAGATCAGTAAGCCTGAGCAAGCTGTCCAAAAGACACTGTGTCTGCCATCACCAATCTTTCCTTGCCATATGTCATTGCAAAGGTTGTTGCACAAATTGGGGTGGAAGGTGTGCTTGCAGTTTGCCTGTGGCAACAGCTAGGCACAGCTGGCCTTGGCTGGCATCTCCTTGCGACTGACAGCGCACTCTTGGATCCTTCATGTTGTACAGGGGTTCTGTGGCCAGTTGCGGGGGGGGGGGGGAGTGTTAAAATGAAATTCCAGAATTGCATTTTAATGTTGATATTTCACTCTGAAATTGCAGGCCACAGTCATGCCCAGGGCTGGCCCCAGGTTTGAAGGGGCTCTGGACAAAGTGCCCTCTGGGGCCCCTCCTCTGTCAGCGGAATAATAATAATAATAATAATAATAATAATAATAATAATAATAATAATAATTTATTTCTTACCCGCCTCTCTGTCTAGATTGAGGCGGGGAACAACAAAAATATAAAATACATAAACTAATCAAAACACAACACATACTATTCAACTTAAAAACATTATAAAACATCTTAAAACAACTTAAAAACACTGCAGGCTTACCTGGCAGTGGCTATATGCAACCGCCTGGCACCAAAACATTTTTAAGGTGCTGCAGAGAAAGCATCAGTGATGGGTCCTGTCAAGTGCCCAAGGATACCGCATGCTGCTGCTGGCTCTGCTAATTCCCAGTTCTGGCCAGTTGAGGGATTTTCCCTGCTCTCTGCTGCCAGGGTTTCCTCTCCCTCTGCTGGATGTGGTGCAAAGGTGGGAGTCACTCTGGCCCAATACTTTTCTGCCAAAGTTAGGATCCTTTCCTATCTTGCCACCCCCTCCCGTTTTTTTACTTCAGATGTGTCCTTGCACTCAGTGTTGTTGGGATGTGTGTGGTTTTTTCCTAGCTCAAAAGCAGACACAGCCCTGAGCGTCATTTAGTCCTGGTCTGCATGTAATGACAACCAAGAGTACGGGTTGAATCGTGGGTTGTTACATGGGAATCCTGCACTATGGATTAATTATGAGTGGTTAACCACGGACAACCCACAGTCCACAACCCAGCAAGAAGCCATGCATTCTCTTCCTGGGTCGTTCATTGGTTAACAACCTATAGTTATACTATAGTGCAGGGTTTGCACGTAATGACAATCTACGATTCAACGACAACCCACGATTCAACCCATACCCTGGATTGTTGTTGCATGTGAACCAGGCTGTTGTTTGGTTCCACCAGACTTGGCCAGGAACATGGCTGTATGGAGCAGCCCAACATTTAGGAACAGGTAACCCATGTACCGCACTGCTGTCCTTTGCGGCTGACACTCAGTTTTCAAAAGGGCAGAATTGAATGAATGATAGGGGTTTTGGCTTTTTGCCAAGTTGTTGGTCTGGAAACAAGACACCCTTTTCTGTAAACAGGCTATGCAGCAGCTTCCCCAGTCCGGCCTTCTCTTTGTAAGTCTGCGAATGTTCCTGAGTTGGAGCCAAGCTCAGGGTGACCTTGCCTTGATGCTAGCCTTTCATGTTTGTAGTGTAACCATTGCTGATCATGTGTTTACTGTTGAAGGACACCATGGTGGGTGACCCCTTTTTGCATGTGAATGTGTATTATTGCTATGTGAATATGTACTGTTCAGATCGTATCTCTGCATGAGTAGCCTGAAGGTCTTCCAGTCCTCCATCTCACCCCCCACCCCAAACTCTTTAAAAGTTCACCTTTCTATTAGGCTTCACAGCTCTACATGCTCATGACACATGCTTCTTTGCAAAATAATTGGTTTCACAAGTGCAGAATTCATTGACTAGGTTCGCCCGACATGACAACCCACCATGGGCAGCCAGCCATGCTTGGTTGTTGTGTCATCTGAACCTGGCGCGTTTTCTGCGGGGTGGCTTATTTTTCATGAACAAGCCACGCAGAGAACCCATGGCTTGTTCATAGGGTTGGTCATATTTGGCAAGAGTGCAAAAAAGCCTGTGCCGCTCTTCCAGTCTTCTTCACTAGTAGTGACTGCCCTTCCATCGATGCCAGAACAGCTAGAGCTGGCTGGACAACTGAGGGGAAAGGAGGGGGAGAACAAGACATGGTCGGCCCGATTGTCTGTCGGGTGTACCATGGGTTGTTCCACGGACAACCAACCCACTGTGGCTTATTTGCAGAGTGGCTTAGCATGACATGCAAACCAACCCACTGTCTTAGTCTACAAATCTCAACTTCCACAATGGGCTAGTTTGCATGACATGACAGCCAATCATGGCTTAATTTACAAACCTCGCATACCCCTAAAACAGACTGTGTGGGTCACACAACTGGTCCAATAACCCCCACTGGTCAGATTTGCAAAACACGGCAAGGCATGATGACCCTTGGTTGGGACTTGCATAATCATAATGGCAGCCGGCATGTGCTGCAGGTCCTTGAGGATAAATTAACCCACAGTGGGCTGTCAATGACCTGGTTCACACCTAACAACAAAACATGTATAACCATGGTTTGCTGAATCTTATCTTGTTGTTACGTGCAAACCTGGAACTATGGGTTGTTAATCACGAACAACCCACAACAAGAACCCATGATTTGTTCTTGGGTTGTAAACTGTGGGTTGTTTAAACCATGGGTGGTTGTTATGTGTGAACCCAGAACCATGTGTTGTTGTTTTTTGCCAGACTACAGAGGCGGTGGACAAGAGTGGTCAAAAAACCTAGCCTCTTTACACGCCAGTACTGCAGTACCATAAAGGCAATTCAGATACAGGAGGGAGCAGGTGAAGGAGGAGGGAAACAAACAACTCAGGGACTGAGAAGACATGGTTTGTTTGATCATCTGCTAGACAAACCCTGGGTAGGGCAACAAACCATGGTTTAAATAAGCCATGGGTTAGCGTTATGTGCAAATCAGGTGTGTTTAAGAAAGACTCATGTTTCTCCTAACCCTTAAAGGTAAGCAGGAAAATGTGTGGTCAGTGCCCAGTACAGCCTTTCCCAAGTTGGCACCCTCCGGGTATGCTGCGCTACAATTCCCACCATACAGTTGTAGTTCAGCATATCTGGAGGATGCCAGCTTGGGAACGCCTGGCCTAGTGGAAACACTCTCTCAAATGGGGAGGGGCTAAGCACTAGACAGGAGGTTGGGTGTCCTGCGTCGTTCCTTGGTCTTCTCTGTAATGTGCAAAATCCACATATACCAATTGCTTAATTTGCAGATAGAGGGCAGAATTTGGATTACGTTGGTGTGTGTGTGTGTGTGTGTATATATATATGCATGCAGCGTATTCACAGCTCTGCCCCAAGCCGTCAGGCTGGTGGTATGAAACTGGTTGTAGATGCCTTCCCCAACCTGGGGCCCTCCAGGTGTTTTGGACTACAACTAGCAGCATTCCTGAGCATTGGCCATGCTGGCTGGGGTTTGATGGGAGTTGAAGTCCGAAACATCTGGAGGGCCCCTGGTTGGTCAAGGCTGGCTTACAGCTTCAGTCCTAGGCAGGTTTGCTGCATTTGTTACTATACCAGCTCAAAGCATCTTGGTGCTGGGAACAAAGAAGTCCAAATGGCAGCCCTTTCCCTTGTTGGTCCAAATATAACAGGGTCTGCAAGGCTGACCTTAGTAGCCAACCCAAATGTGTGCTCACCGCTTGCCCTGGTGCTCCCCCAAGGGGTAAGGAATAGAGCAGGGGTGGGCCGCGTGCTGCGTTGGGGCCATGCACACACACAGGTACTTGCATGTGTGCACAAAGGATACACACTCATGTACGCAAACAAGGAGCCAGTTCACAATGGTGAATTGACAATATACAGTATTTTTCCATGTATAAGACTATACTTTTTCCTAAAATTGTTAGACTAAAAATTGAGGGTCGTCTTATACACGGAAGTAAGCCAAGGAGAGAACCACGCGGTTGCGAAACTGCCCAGTGGGGGGCGTCTTATACATGGGGGCGTCTTATAGACGGAAAAATACGGTAACATTTAAAGTGCCAGAAATCTGGCTCGTCTTCAAAACCCAAATGGCAAGTTCTCTCTCTCTGCCCCGGTTTCAATGTTGTGTCCCCTGGCCAGTGCGTGTACCTAACTGCCCTCTTCCACTCCACTCTCTTCCTTATCCCTTCTCAGACCAAGTCATCTGAGGTGGTGATCATCTCCTCCAAATACAAGCAGAAGTATGAGTGCCGGCTACCAGCTGCCGCAGTGAAGATCCACCAGGACAAAGAGGAGGATTCACAGAGCTACACCGGACTGGGGATCTCTGAACTGCTGAAGCCGATGGAAGCGGCTCCTTGTCTTATCAAGGTGACTTTAGACTAGAGGTGGAAGGAATGGAACATTGGGAGACCAGACGCGACCCAGAGAAGTGGTGGATGCTACCTTGGGGGGCGGGGGGCGGGTCTCTGTTAATAGATCTTCCTTCTCACATCAACCCCTGAAGCGGTTTTGCTTGCAGAGCTCATAACAGCACACAAAAATGAGGCCGGATTAGCGAATGTTCCCTTTCTTTAGCACTTGAACTAGACAAAGTGCTTTTTACAGTACTCATTTCATTAATCAGCACACAGGCCCAGTAATCATTAATCACTAGTGTTCCCATTTTACAGATGTGGGAACTGAGGCTGAGGGAGTGGCTTGCCTAAGACTACACAGAGAGGCTGGGGCCTGAAATTAGATTTGTGTCCAAACTCCACACTCTCCATCATGCCATACTGACCTATAGTCTGTAGCCCCTGTTCTCCCTCCCTCTCCACTACCACCTTTTCTTGTAAGAAGTACAGCTGTCAACTGTCTAGACTCTCTTCAGCTGAGTGATCATTTGCTTCTTAACCAATTTTAAAATGCAGACTTCTAGAGCCTCATACTAGCTGCCTCTTTTAGGGTACTGAATGACGTCTGAAATCTTGCAATTCAATATACAAACGCTACTGCTCATTATTAGACAGCAAGGCCATCTTTAATTTTTTAAAATTATTATTCCCTATTGCAATACAGCAACAAACCAGTCTGGAAACAACAAATGTATACGCTTTGTTATAAGCAATCCAAAAAACTTTTGTTATTGGGTGGCATATAAATATCAGAAATATTTAAATAAACAAAGGGATGCTTGGGTCACATCTACGGTATTTTAAAATTGCCCTCACCAATTACCAAGCTAAACCTTTGATATATCAGTTGAATCTTGCTACCCTACTAAAAACCCATTGCCATAATTCATTTCAGTCTCTTCTCTCCCACCTCAGGCCTTGAGAGTTTCCCCCCCACCCACAGTTATACCAGGGGTAGGTAACGTGGCCCTCCAGGTGTTGTTGGCCTACAATTTCCACCTGCCCTAGCCGGCATAGCCAGTAGAGAGGAGTTGTTAGGCCCAAACATCTGGAGGGCCCCAAGTTGCCCACCCCTGGGTTATACCAACCACTTCTATAATCCAAACTTCAGCTAAACTCCACACTTACATGCCCACTCTGCTTGCTGCCTGACTAGGCATTTTCTGGTGACAGAATTTGAATGGTGGTACTTCAGGGGAATTCTAATGCAGGAGAGGACTTAATAGGATTTTACTTCAACCAGATACCCCAGGCTTTAACTTCTCCCTTTTCTCTCAGACGAAGGACTGGTGGACATATGAGTTCTGCTACGGGAAGCACATCCAGCAATACCACATGGAAGGTACTGTCTTCCCCTCTGTCAGTCAGTCACCTACTTGGTCTAGCTTTAAGGGGATGGCGCTCCATCTATAAAAAGGTTTCTCTTGCTTTAAGAGGTCTGAAACACGGGAGCAGCCGGCAGCTGCCATTGTCTTTTTTTCACACGTTCATTTCATAGCAAGCACAGTGCTATACTTTATGATAATTCCATAAGTGTTCCTTGAGTAGCGTTGGATGGGTGGCACGTAACGTAACTCAGGTGTGGCTCATGGCTTCTCAGCTTCGGCGTGCATAGCAGGAGGAGAGGAGAGCAAGGGCCTGTGTAATCCTTCCACTGTTTCCCCCTGGCAACGCCATCCAGCTTTCCTCCCAGATGTGTCTTTCAATTAAAGAAAAGTGGCTGAGGGAAGAGATTGGAAGGGAAGAGCATGTTGCCCGTTTAAGATGTTCCTTGGAGGCCCTGCTTCGGTCTCCCCTGCAGTTGGGAGATTACCTGGGATATGGCCTTTCTTACAGTGGCGCTGAAACTCTGGAATTGCTTGCTGCGGGGAGCTTGTTTTGCCCCTTCACTGGCCATCCAGCGATGGGCGAAGCTGATGTTTCAGAGGGCATTTGAAGCCCACTGAATGTGGAGGGGATTTCTCTCCTTTATTATTCTTGTTATTTATTTCATTTCTATACTGCCCAATAGCCGAAGCTCTCTGGGCAGTTCACAGCAACTTTAGTAGTTGGGCTAAGCTTTTCTGCCCTTCGTTGACTTTAGGTTTCCTGCTTATTTGCTGTTGTTTAATCTTTTTTTATCCTTTTTGTTTGGTTGGTTTGCTGTTTTTATAGTTTTGTCCTTAATATTTCCTACCTTGAAGGGCCTCTGGCACAAAAGGTGGGAGATTAGGGTAGTATCCAGTGTTAGTTCTATGTAGAGTAGACCAATTGAAATGAATGGGACTTGTTAGTCATGACCAATAAGTCTCATTCATTTCAATGTGTGTGCTGTACGTAGGACTAACATTGGATACTACCCTAAGGGCGCAATCCTATGTATGTTGAGACAGAAAACAGTCCTACAATTCTCAGCATGTGCCAGCCAGCCATGCTGGCTGGGGCATGCTGGGAACTGTAGGACTTTTTTCTGTCTCAACATGCATAGGATTGTGGTGTCCTACGTATTTTAATAAGTAAATTAGAGGTGGAGTGGGGGAAGGGCACTTGCCTGGCACTTCTCTGCAAATTGGTACACTGAGAAGCAATTTTGCAGCAGTAGAAAAAGAGCAACCAGGGTTCCCAGTCTCTCCCCCCCCCCCCTTTAGACTGTGCTTTGTGTATATTGCGCTTCCCCAACTTGGTGCCTTCCAGATGTGTTAGGCTATAGCTCCCATAATCCCCAGATGGCATTCCAACACATTTGGAGGGGCCCAGGTTGGGGAAGCCTGGTGTACATTATCTCAGAAGCCCTTACAAACAGCCTTGTAAAGCAGGGTTGGGGAATGTGTGGCCCTCCAGGTGTTGTTGAACTGCAACTCCCATCAGCACCAGCCAGCAGAGCTAATGGTGAGGGATCATGGGAGTGGCAGTCCAACATCATATGTTGGGCTACACGTTCTCCATCCCTGTTGTAAAGGGAGGTTGATGGGGTAGGCCACAGCTTTTCCAGTGCTGTCAAATTAGTAGCTTTCAGACTGATGGCTTCAGCCAGGGGTGCAGAACCTCAGGCCAAATCTGGTCCTCTGAGGTTCCCCAGAAGGCCATAGCCCCTTCCCCTGGCCCCACTGCTTCCCCCAACCACCCAGTATCTTGTAGTTTCCCAGCTTTTGTGCAGATTTTCCCCTTTCTAAGAGGTAGAGATGCATCCCTGTTCTGCCAAAGGCAGTGGTTCTTTTTACGATCCAGAGACAATGAGCACACTTATGGGTGAAGGTCAAAAAGCTTTATTAGCAAATTACAGGAAAGAGATGGCAGAAGCAAAGTAGATGCCGAATACAATACTTACGTCCCTTCTATTGTCAGGAACCCCTCAAAGAAATGACAGCAGATGGACTTCTTGGCTGGGGCACAGCACCTTCTGCAGTTAGGTCTGTGCTGAGATTCTGCCCTTAGGAAGATTCCCTAATCTTATATAGGTTTTCCTTGTTTACAATAATCACACCTGCTCTCATTAAACTAGACAAGATTAATGTGTTTTAGACATAACTAATTGGGAAATAATCTCAATAGATGACTGCATATACATCTTAGACACTCCTGTACCAGATTCCCAGGTCATTTAGGTAGTATACAATACTTCTCAGTTAGCCAAGAGGCCACCTAGAGCCACTCAGTTCCCAGGTCATCCAAGCCCACCCCAATGATGAACACCAGCTATCTAAGCCATTGACGTCTGGCCTACTGATACCAAGTGCTCTTCCAGTTATCAGCTGGCATCCTTGCCAGGTTCAAGTCTGTCCAAAAACCTGATTTTAATTGGCAATCTTCTCACAGCAAACACTAGACATTATGAGCTCACTGGTACTAAACATTAAATAGTGAGAAACAGCAAATTCAGGCCTGCTGGAGACACAGAAAGCAGTATGCGATACAATGGAGGCTCAAACATAAGGACAACAATAGTCTTGCAGCTGCTATCTCCTCACCATCTCAATGGACTTCCAGCTGTTTCCACTACACTTCCCTAGGGCTTATTTACTGACAGTTAGCGCTTTAAGTTAAACTATGCTGGTATTTTGGGGGTTCACCCTGCCCTTTTTGTCTTTGGCTCTGCCCACCGCTGGAATGTGGTCCCTGAGATCTTCTCTGAAATGGAATTGAGCTGAAAGAGATTCTGCACCCCTGGCTTAAGCAGTTCCTGATGGCAAGCCAGGAAGGGCTACCCAGCTCCTTTTTAAATGACAAGGGGAGGTTCCTGTATTCCCAGATTCCTGGGGTGGGGTGAGGGGAGGGCAGAGTAATTTATTCTGTTGGTGCATTCTCCCTTTTGCATCGGTATGCAGAACTGAAACTTTTCACTTGGTCCCTTATTTTCTCCCATCCATTTCTTAACTGGGTTAGTCCTTAAGCTACACTCACAGACTTGATGCATATAAAAAAAGGCCGCCTCATTTCCCACCGTTCTTTCTGTATCTGGGGATTTTAGCACTCCTGGAACTTCTTTAGGAATCTTGTGGTGTTCCCAAAAGAGTGATTGCTTGGGCCTCCGCTTCTTTCGAATGATTTGCTTCAGGCATGTGCCTGAATAAAGCTTTTAGTATTGCCTTCACTCAACCAGCCCAGGTGTAGGCATGTGCATTTATGTGGTAGTCAGTGTAGCCAAACTGGTAGTCTGAATTTTGACGTGGTGGTGCAGCTTGGGCAGATTTCTTCCTCAGCCTCGGGTCCATGCTAGGCGGTTTTTAATTACTTCTTTTCCTCTCCATTTTGTCTACTGACATTTGCATCTTCTCCTGTGTTTGTTTCCCAGAGTCTGAAATCAAAGGCGATATCCTGTACCTTGGCTATTACCAGTCTGCATTTGACTGGGGCAATGAAACGGCAAAGGTAGGTGAGCTCTTCGTGCAGGGAGAAAGGGCTTGAATGGCTGTCCCTGCACTTGATACAATGAACTAAGTTATAGATAGCTCTGCCTTCCTCTCCAACCACAACTCTTAAGTTATTCTGAGAAGTTTCACTTCCTTTTCTTAACAGACCCTTCTCTCCTGTCTCCCTGACGTAGTCTAAAACCCTAAAATCAAGTACCTTGATACCAAAGACGGAACTATCACAAAATTAGTAAAGTGGAACGTTACAGCCAGACTTCATTAAAAACTATTCCAGTGTTTGTGCAGCATGGCCTAGCTGCCACTCAAAATAATCATCATCACCATCATCATCTGTTGTTGTTGTTGTTGTTAATATTCTCTCTGGCTCTTAATTGAAAAGGTTTTATAGTATTTGCTACAGTTAGATATTTGAAAGGTAGATATTTGATATATGAAAGATTAGATATTTGAAAGATGTTTGAAATTCCATTTTTATTTTAACTGGCTAGTTAAAATAAAAGCAAGTTGTTTACATTTAAGGAGCGTTTATCATTTGCTTGATATAGAATTTTATTGTTAAGTACAGTTAAGAAATATATATGAAATTAGATAAAGAAATAGAATGTACAATAAATGTCTACATACCTGACTTGGAGTCTCATGGGGTAGGGCAGTTTTCCTTGTTGGTTTTCTTTCCCTTTTGCTGTGTTGGACTGTTGGCTGGGACATTTGTTGGGTTCTGAGTGGTTTCTGCCCCATGGATGGGGAAGGTCTTGGTTCAGAGGTTTCCTTCTGGCATTGCTTTGAAGGTTCTTTAGAGAAAAGGGGGGGGATGGCCTTCAAGATCTTGATTTGCCACCCCAAGAATTGCCTTGTCTGAGTTTTTTTAAAAGCCATTTGTATAGTAAAGAGGGACTTCCAGGTCTGTTCTTCTCTTCTCTGCCCCCCCCCCCTTTACTGGCAGTGTGTTTGCTGCAGTTGTCCTTGGATAATTCCAGGGTGGTGGTAGCGCCAACGGTGTCTGTCCCCACGTTTTGCTGGAGATGAAACTGCAGCTGTCCCTGTGTAAACTCTGCTTCGCATCTAGGCCCAGCTCTGAGCAAATTTACCTTCGGCTACTGCTTAAGAGGGGGCTTGCAGCTGGTCAGAGCCAAATGAGGTAAAAGCTGTGAAACATAAGAAGTGCCTTCTTGAGCGTTTTCTCTGGTTCTCCCCTCATCACAGGCTTCGAAGCAGCAC
This sequence comes from Shinisaurus crocodilurus, assembly GCA_021292165.1. Classification (NCBI taxonomy): domain Eukaryota; kingdom Metazoa; phylum Chordata; class Lepidosauria; order Squamata; family Shinisauridae; genus Shinisaurus; species Shinisaurus crocodilurus. Next base: position 28,814,147 of record CM037881.1, read on the forward strand.
AAGCTGAAGCGTTACCACAGCCAGACCTACGTCAATGGATCCAAGTGTAACCTGAACGGGAAGCCCAGGGAGGCCGAAGTCAGGGTAAGGACGGGGACTCCGTTGCGCCGGGAGGGGGTTTCCTGAGTCAGCAGCTGAGAGGAAAGGAAAGTCTAGGTCTCTCCCTACAAAGCTACGGAGCCACAGCAGCCTCCCTTACTGCATGATGGTGCAAAGCTGCCAGTGTCTGTAGAGCAGGGGTGGGCAACGTGTGGCCCTCCAGCTGTTTCAGGCCTACAATGCCCACAATCCCTCACCACTGGCTATGCTGGCTAGGGCTGATGGGAGTTGTATGCCAAAACATCTGTGGGGGCCACAAGGTGCCTTCCCCTACTTTAGGGGCTGACATGGGAGGAGCTGAGTTGGTGATATCAGGTTGTGGGGGGGTGAGAAAACTGAGCCCTAGAAATGCCTGTAGTGTGGCCCCTTGCCTCCTGTATTTCATGCAGAGGAGAGAACAATAGGAGGGCCATGTTCTCAAGTGCGTTGGTTTCTTCCATTCCTCCCCCCTCCTGTGGTGGCCCAGTCATGGCTGCCATTCCATCTGTAGCCCCTTTCATTTGCAGTTAGGAGATGGTGGGAAGTGTATATTGTGAGACAAAAGGGAATGGGCCTGTCTCCTGAGCTTGCCCTGATGCTGCTGGTTGAGCTGGGGCTGAACCCTTAGCCAACGTGAACCTCCCCTCCGCCGTAGCAGAGCAATTTGGCATTCCATGCATGCTCCTTTCAGAATGACTATCTCTCCACCCCCTCCCCTAAATTTGCAAAAAGCTATCCTGGGGCAGGAGCCGTAGCTCTGTGGCAGAGCATCTAAGCCAGTGTTCTCCAACCTTGGGTCCCCAGATGTTTTTGGCCCACAACTCCCAGCATGCCCCAGCCAGCATAGCTGGCTGGGGCATGCTGGGAGTTGTGGGCCAAAAGCATCTGGGGACCCAAGGTTGGAGAACACTGATCTAAGCTTTACATGCAGAAGGTGTCCATGCAGAATCCTGGACGTCTCCGTTTAAAAGTCTCTCTGGGAGAGATTGCTGCGTGAAGCCCCGGAAAGCTGCTGGCTGCCAGAATAGAACAGACTGGCCTTCCCCATCCTGGAACCCCCCCCAGACATTTGGGACCACAGCTTCCAGAATTCTTGACCGCTGGCCAAGCTGGCTGGGGCTGATGGGAGCTGAAGTCTAAAGCATCTGGAGGATGCTAAGTTGGGGGAGGCTGGAATAGGCCGCAGTGGGCTAGATGGAACCGATGGTCCGAGCCGCTCCAAGGCAACTTCATACATCTCTTCATATCTCGATTCCAGTTTTTGTGCGAGGAAGGTTCAGGCGACTACATTGCCCGCTGTCGACGAGCCCCAGTCCTGCTCCTATGTGCTGACCGTCCACACCACCCGCATCTGCCACCACCCCTTTTTGCGGCCGCCGTCCACGGCCACCCCTCAGACCATCCGCTGTCACCCAGCCCTGAGCCCTGCTGAATATGTGGAATATGTCAAGGCTCAAGTGTGTAAGTACGTCTGGTCAGGAAGAAGGTGGGAGGCCCCTCCAGCGCTCTCTTGGCGAAGGTTGAAACCCTAGATCTGTGCGGTTCTCATCAGGTTTGCCCCACAAAGAGGGATAAAGTGCTGCTGTGTGGCATCACAGCCAAGGCCTTTGACCTAAAAAAAAAAAAAAGGAGTTGGCGGTGAGGGGTCCCCACTCCTAGCCTCCATTCCCTGTGGCCGAGAGAATAGAGTGGCGAGCCAGTGTGGTATAGCGAAGAGCATGTTGGATCCGGGTTCAAATTCCCACTTAGTCATGAAGCTCACTGAGTGACCTTGGTCTGGGAGACTAGCCCAAACTACCTCGCAGGGTTGTGTGCGTGTGGGGCGGCGGGGTGGGGGGAAGAGTACTGCCATGTATGCTGCCCTGAGGAACTTGGAGGAAGGGCAGAATACAAAATACACCTGCACGGTTCCGCAGAGTGTGGAATGTGAGCATGTGGCCCTTGGGGGCGAACAGAGTTTGCTGGACTGTCCTAAGACGTGTGATATAGCAGCAAACAGGCTCTCTTTTTGTCTGTGCTGCTTAGGCCACACCACATAACACAAGTGGACAGTCTTAAGAGCCACACAGGGGGAAACGTGGCCTGATTAACAGTTCCCCGACCTTGGCCTGTCCTTCTCTTGCCTGCCTCCAATGCTGGTCGGGGCACAGCAAGTCCAGCAATAGGCAACAAACAGAACTTTACTGGTTAACCCCGTGCATTTTATGCATTTATTTACAAGATTTATAGACCATTCTATATCTGGCAAGATTCCTGAGTGGTGAACGATGAATGAAAGAAAGAAAGAAAGAAATCAAAATACAGGATTTAAATATTTATTATTAATTAATTAATTAATTATATTTATACCCCGCCTTTTTTTCCTGCAAGGAACCCAAGGCGGCTTACATAATCCTCATCCTCCTCTCCATTTTATCCTCACAACAACCCTGTGAGGTCACCCAGTGAGTTTCATGGCTGAGCGGGGACTAGAACCTGGATCTCCCAAATCGCAGTCCAACACTAAAACCGTGACTGGTCAGTCAGGGGAAGACTTGTCTAAATAAAATTTTCTTCGGACATCTCTGAAAGTAAAGCAACGTCAGTGCCTGCCTGACATCCGTAGGCAGGGAGTTCTACAGAGGGGGATCCAGGACACTGAAGGCTCTGGTTGTACTTCTAAAGAGCACTTCAGGGGGGAAATTCGACACAAGTGGTAACACGTCTTATTCAGAAATGTAATTACAAGAGGTTCAGGGGGAAAATTCGACACAAATGGTAACATATCTTATTCAGAAATGTAATTGCAAGAGGTTCTCTTTGCTGGCATTTCCTGTCTGAGAACAAATGTAAAGTATCTTTTCTGGTAGTGTAGATAGGCAGCTCCTGCAATTGGTACCCAGCCAGGCCAGTGGAGAGGGCCTAGCGGTCTTATTTATTTATTTGTTATATTTATACCCCGCCTTTTTTCCTTCAAGGAACCCAAGGCGGCTTACATAATCCTCCTCTCCATTTTATCCTCACAACAACCCTGTGAGGTAGGTCCGGCTGAGAGTCAGTGACTGGCCCAAAGTCACCCAGTGAGCTTCATGGCAGAGTGGGGATGAGAACCTGGATCTCCCGAGTCCCAGTCCAACACTCTCACCACTACGCCACACTGGCTCTCCTTCCCCTCCTGGCAGCTGCTCGAGATGGAACGGCCACTGATGGATTCTGAACTGGGAAGGAGGAGTGTGTTTCATTGTTTTCCCTTAGCCTTTGTGACAGCAGAGAAAAACCTAAACCTGTATTGGCAAAGGCTTAGGCATCAGGGAAATGGTCCAAAGGCGGCTCTTCCTGCAGGCGGGCGGTCAGCCCCTTTCTTTGTGTCCCGCCCCTGCTACTCCAGTCCCCATCCCAGTATCAAGCTCCTCATCAAGGACTCGATGGCCTTGTAGGTCCCTTCCAACTCTACTTTTCTATGATTCCAAATGTTGCAAAGTGCCCCCCCCCCCCCGCCTAAAGAAACACACCAGAATAAAGCATACAAATACTTTTGCTTGGCTAATGCAGTGGTGGGCAGGCGCTAGATCTCCAGAGATTTGGGACATCAACTCCCAGAAGCCCCACAGCAACAGCATGGCCAATGGTCAGGAATTCTGGGAGTTGAAGTCTACTTCATGTGGAGGTCTACTTTGGCCTAATGTAGTCACGTGATAGAATTTGAGGCATTCTGATTGCAGAAAGCTGGGTTTCTTGGCATAGAATTCCAGATTTCCTTTCCTCTATGGACAATCCCATTTCTAATGCATGCTGTGCTCTCTGCATATCAGAGGAGCCACGTAGCACAGGGAGAACAGGCTAGTTAGTACTTCAGCATGGATAAAGGTATGACAGGAGAGCCTAGGTTTCAGCCCTTTTGAACTATTATATGGGAGGGGGAGCTCTGTATATATGTGCCTGTGTGTGTGAGAGGAGTTAGAGTGTTAGAGTTAGAGTTAGTTAGGGAGATGTGAGATCAAGGAGCGCCTCCAGCAACATCAAGTAGGCCGCTCAACAAGATCTGCCACGGACGGCCTTCTCCCTGTCCCATCAGCCAGAGAAACCAGGCTGGTGGGGACTAGGAGGAGGGCCTTTTCTGTGGCAGCCCCCAATTTATGGAACTCTCTCCCCAGTGACCTCCGCCATGCCCCTTCCTTGATTAGCTTCCGCCATGCATTAAAAATGTGGCTTGTCAGGCGGGAATATGGGGTGGGTTAGGATTTTAAAGTTTTGTTCCGGTTTTTGTTTGTTTGTTTGTTTTTAATTGTGTTTTACACTCTGTTTTTTCTTGTATTTTATTGCACTACACATCGCTCAGAGTGGCTGGATGACTGGCCAGATGGGCGATTCAAAAATATAATAAATAAATAAAATAAAATAAATCTGCTCGCCAGGGGATCTTGGGAGAATCTTGTCTTTTTGCACTTGATGTGGTGGTGGTGATCTGTTTATCAGTCAGACTTATTTAGTATTTGTGCATGTGAGATATATATGAAATTTTCTGCAGCTGACACCAAGCGCAAAGTGGAGGAAATCTCTGAGGAGCTGAAGACTCTAGACACACGGCTGTGGAATGAGCAAGACCCCAACTCTCCTGTTCAGGATTCAGATGGAAATGGTAGGGTGCCACTACCCTTCCCTAACCTGTGGCCTTCCAAGAGTCTTGGACTGCAGCTCCCAGCAGCCCCAGCTAACATGGCCAATAGTCAGGGATGATGGGAGTTGTAGTCCAGAACAACTGGAGGGCACGAGAGAGGCTAAAACAGCCTCACAAAGATGTTACTGAAATCTAGCTTGGGTGATCGGGGTGGAGCAATTGCCCGGAACTTGAAACAGATTTAAGTGACCAGAGACATTTGCCTAACATGTTCACCCAGTTTGCATGACACTGTGGGTTATTGTGGGTTAATTAACCCATGATTAGTCAAAGCATGTATGGGGTGTGTGTGGCTGCTGTTTTGAATATGCAACCTGCGATGGGGGGTTGCAGCGTGCCATGCGAACCCGGCCATTGTGGGTTAATTGAGGGTTAAACAACTCACACTTAACCCTCGATTATTAGTTGGATTAAGTGAGAGTTGTTTAACCCACGATGGCAGGGTTCGCACAACATGCCGCAACCCCGATCGGAAATCACATATTCAAAATGGCGGCTGCACACACTGGGGCTAATCATGGGTTAATTAACCCGTGATAAGCCGCTGTTTCATGCGAACTGGCCCTTACTCTGTATAGTTTTAGTTGGCAGGTTGAAACCATTTTAGTTACCTGAGCTATTATGAACACTGAGAGGGATTTTTTTTTTTAAAGAATTGCTTTTGAGTTTTTATTGTTATGCTGCGTTCTATCTCTTGAGTTAGCAATTCATCATTTTAATGTTGCATTTATGCGGTTTTTTGGTAGGAGCTGCCTTGAGAAAATGTTTGTTTTAAAAGCAGAATATCAATGTTAAATAGACCTCCGGTCTGGGACACACACCCCAGATGCATTGGACTCCAACTCCCATCATCCCCATGCTGACTAGGTATGGGAGTTGTAGTTAACACATCTGGAAGGCGTCAGGTTGGAGAAGTCTGTGTTGAATGATGCAAGGCTCAATGGGGATCTTTGGGAGTGTCCTTGGGCTTGTGAGTGTGTGCGTAAAGCTATCCTCCAACTAAGGTTTTCTTGTATAAACAGCCTCTGCTGCTGATTTAACAATTTCCGCTACAGGTCATGTTATCTTTCCAGGCTGAGTTTTCATCTAAAACACGTACACAGTGTTTGGTAAACTGCCCGTCTATTTTTATTGGAAGTCTGCCTGCAAACGGCCCCATAACCAGCAGACCTTGCTACCGAGCGGCTTCCTATCACATAGCACAGAACAGGATGCATTTGATCGGTGGCAGAGGGGGTAGCTATTGCATGGCTGGGAAGCCATATGTATCCGTGGTAAATGGAATCGTACTCCCTGCACTGAAAAATATAAAATACACGAACAGCCGTTGAAATAACTTGCCGTTTGAAACAACCTCTTCATTATCCTTATTGGCTAGATACCTCTCCAAATGAAAACGTCATGCATTGCTGCCAGATAGTATTTGCAGCCAGGATTGGGGGGACCCCTTAAAGATATTCTGGGAGTTGTCCCTTCCTTCCTTCCTTCTTTTTAAATTCATCCTTACTGATAGTACATACCCTCTAATATACTGAGTACCATTTCAGACGTTTTCAGTTGTAGTGATGGTGTGATGGGACACACATGTCACACTCAAATGGGTTGGAGGTTCAAATTCCCCACCCAGTTGATGGCCAGGAGAGGACCATAATGTTTTTCCACTACAAAAAATATATGCCCACCACTTGGATCCATTGCATTCCATTCTCCAGTATTCGATCTTGATACTTTGATTCTAATTTAAGGGGAACGGGGTGGTGGTGAAGTAGCTGATGATACCAAGGGCTTCTGACTCCTAGCCCTGAAGATGGCTCGTTTTTTGTGCTGTGGGCTGTGTTAGTGACCCCTAAAGGTAAAAGGGCCTGATTAAGCCCATGAGCCTTATGTTTAACACAGCTGCCAGAGTGGAATCTAAAAATTAATTTACAAATCATGGAACTGTATATTCAATGGCTGTATATACTCAGCTAGATGTATCAAATTCTGTATCAATTAAAAATTAAGTTCTGGGAACTGTAGAAATCATGCAAACTTGCACGCAGCTGCTTAGTTTGCATTACGTACTTATTCTCATTTTTGCTAGTCTTGGGAGTGGAGAGGGCCAAGGCACTTCTGGTCTCTGGAAGGTCTTGCTGAACCCATATCCCCCCCCCCCCCGCCCTGGGACTACTGACAGTTCATCTGACTTCAAAACATGTGGGCGGTACCTGCCTTTGCAGGCTTAGCAGCTAGAAACGTGCAAATAGGAGCTGAGATTGTCGACACACCGAATTCTGTGACTGCAAAATTCTGCGTTTATACGGTGCAGAATAGTCTCGGTCCCGAGTGTATTGTCCAGATGCTCTTGATAAGCCCACTTGCTTCCCTCCCACTTACACTCTTTGCATTACATGTTTGGTCAGTGGCTCCAGCTCCAGCTCCTCCAACTGAGGCCGAACCAGGTGATGAGACTGATTTCTGGGAAAGAGTGCTCCATGGGGATGGGAGAGCAACCCAGACGCCAGACCAAACGAAGGTAACCTGCTGTCGTCATACCTGAACTTAACCATTGTCCGCCCAATTATTTATTGAAGATGTGTGCTTATCCCAAAAGGGGGCATCTTTTCCTTTTTCAACCATTCCTACAGTATTTGTTTTAATTATGTGTGTCTCCCTGGGAGCTTCGGCTATAGGGCAACTCATAAATTGAATTAATGATAAGAATAATAACCATGTGAGTTCCTTTTTTTCTTTTACAGTTGAGGCAAGCTGGTGACTTCACCATACATGTACACGTCCATTGTGGTGTCTGATTTGGCTCATGATCAGTACATTATTTTATAGATTTATATCCTGCCTTCTAAGAGCTTTTTTTTAAATGGTGTCTCACAACGATTAAAACATAACAATGGAACAACGGTAAAATACAAGTAACAAAGTAGCAGAGCTAAAGCATACACAGAGCTAATCATAACAAGCCTTCCTGACCTAAAAGAGAGCCAGTGTGGCGTAGTGGTGAGTGTAGGGCTGGGACTCTGGAGATCCTGGTTCTAGTCCCCGCTCTGCCATGAAACTCACTGGGTGACTTTGGGCCAGTCACTGACTCTCAGCCTAACCTACCTCACAGGGTTGTTGTGAGGATAAAATGGAGAGGAGGAGGAGGAGGATTATGTAAGCCGCCTTGGGTTCCTTTCAGGAAAAAAGGTGGGGTATAAATATCTTCTCTATATATCTATATCTCTATATCTTATCTCTATCTCTCTCTCTATAATATATATATATATATATATATATATAATATAAATATATAATATATAAATAAAAATAAAAATGTAAATGTTCGTTTGTTCAAAATCTTAAATCTCCGAAAGTTCTTCACCGATTGCTTTGAAATTTTGACACAACATTGCATTCGAATACGCGCGTGTTTTTATCTACCTACTATTACTATTATATAGATGTCACACCTGTGACAGGTAAAAACATGCTTTTTTTGAAAAACAGCGCCATCTGCTGGACGTAAAAGCAACACACGCTATACTAAATATTAGTGCCTACATATTACACATGGAATGCGAGTAGAAAATCATTTGAACGACGCAAACGAGGAGAGCGAGTCGACGGACAACCTTGCGTATTCAAAGAAACTACGATAGGCAGACTGTACACCGTGCATCCCAATCAAGGTGAATGCTTCTTCCTTCGCATGCTGCTGGTAAATGTGCCCGGTGCAACGTCTTTCTAGCAATTGAGAATTGTCAACGGCGTTACACATGCCACTTTCCGCAGTGCATGTCAAGCTCTGAATTTATTGGAGAACGACCGACACTGGGATGTATGCATTAATGATGCGTGCAACACGTCACATCCAAATCAAATTCGTGCATTGTTTGCAATCATATTGACCGCCTGCTCTCCTTCATCTCCAACAGAGTTATGGGAGAAATATAAATCACACATGGCTGAAGATATTTTCCGTCGAATACGCAAGGAAAATTCAAATATGCACGTGGATTTCACAGCAGAAATCGACAATGAATCGTTGATAATGATTGAAGATTTGTGCTTAGAAATCGCGAACAAACTTCTCAATCAATTGGGAATGCCATCACCGAATCGATCTGCTGCTGCTTCGTTCGATGTAGAATTGCATCGTGAACAAAATTACAACACGGGTGATCTTTTGTCGTATGTGCAATCAAACATTCCTAAGCTAACGCTTGAGCAAGAAGGCATTTACGATCAAATAATACAAACTGTCAATAAGGGGGTTGGAGAAATCTTCTTCTTAGATGCGCCAGGAGGAACTGGTAAAACGTTCCTAATTAGATTGATTCTGGCAGCAATTCGATCCCACAATGACATCGCCTTAGCTCTTGCGTCACCCGGAATAGCTGCGACATTGCTACCAGGTGGAAGAACTGCTCATTCCTCTTTGAAATTGCCATTGAACATGCAATTCATTGAAACTCCCACGTGCAACATTTCCAAAGCATCCGGCATGGGAAAAGTACAGTAATACCTTGGACTGCAAGTAACCTGGTTTGAGAGCGTTTTGCAAGACAAGCAAATTTTTAAATATTTATTTAATTTTTGTTGACTTGATATACAAGCAACGTCTTGCAAGACAAGTATTGTAGTACGGCTTAAATTAAAAATCTCTGTACAAATTTTTTGGGGGGGATTTTGTTTTGATATAAGAGTGTTTTGGATTACAAACACGTTTCTGGAACGAATTATGCTCTCAATCCAAGGCATGACTGTATTGCAGAAATGCAAACTTATTGTTTGGGATGAATGCACAATGGCGCACAAAAAATCGCTCAAGGCTCTGGATCGATCATTGCACGATTTGCGTGGAAACATCAGACCATTTGGGAACACATTAATATTGCTTGCAGGAGATTTCAGGCAAACATTACCTGTAATGCCTCGATCAACACCACGGCAAACCAGACAATCTCTATATCTGCACAGACAATGGAACAACACAAAATATTGTATACCCACAAGCATTGTGAAATTAAACATATTAGAAACGTGCACTTTCTCTTTTCTTTCTTTTCCATTTAACCAGACTGAGCCACAGCAACGCGTGGCCGGGTACAGCTAGTAATAAATAAAAGCATCATCAAAGCATGATTAAAAGTGCAAGGTGAAGGGGCTTGCTAGATTTCCCCAGGATGCCGAGAGTTCCACAGTCTCGGTGCTGCTATGGAAAAGACCCTGTCTCTCTGCTACTCACCCAACAGGTTTGATTTATACCAGAGAGCAGAACCTGAGATGATTATCTTAAAAGCTGGGTGGGTGCATAAGGGCAAAAGTAGTCCTTTAGGAAACTGGGTCCCAGGCGGCTTACGAACGGCAGCCTCATGTAGAGAGCAGTGTAGTAATCCAGTGAAGTAGAGATGCCTAGGCGAATAACAGCGAGTGTGCCCAATGACGGTGAGCCACTCCCAGTCTGTTGCCATAGCCTTACCAAAGAACATCTTCATGGTGAACAAAGCATTTCCCCCCAGATCTCGATAGCTCACCTCCTCATATTTGTATAGTTCAGGGGTGGGCAGCATGTGGGCTGCATGCAGCCCTCCCATGGTCATTTTTGCAGGGGGGCCTGCCCCCCGTGGCCTGCTGAATTTGTCACAGCTGCCGAAAAGGCAGCCATTTTGCTTGAAAACAAGGTGCATGGGGCGCAGATGCCTTGTTCGGAAGCAGAATTGCGCTCCCAAAAGCACCATTCCGCTTGTGTTCAAACAAAATAGCTGTTTTTTTTGCCACAGCAGCGGCAGCAATTTCGACAGTGGCGGAGGGGTGCATCCTCCGGTGGGTCCCATGGGAGGGCAATGTGGCCCCAACCCCTGGAAGTTGCCCACCCCCGATATAGTTTTCTTTATTTATTACATTTATATTCCACCTTTTTTCCTCTTGCAAGGGACCCAAGGCGGCTTACATAATTCTCCTCCTCCTCTCCATTTTATCCTCACAACATCCCTGTGAGGTAGGTTAGGCTGAGAGTCAGTGACTGGCTCAAAGTCACCCAGTGAGCTTCATGGCTGAGCGGGGACTAGAACCCGGATCTCCCAAGTCCCAGTCCAACACTCTAACCACTACACCACACTAGCTTTCATAGCTGCACAAAATTTCACTCCCCAATAGTGAAGTGTGCAGCATCCAGTGCACAGTGACAAAGTGGAGAGGTCTTGGCCTTGGTTGAACTGGTTAAGGTGTCACCCTGGTTAAGGGGACACGTGGGTTAATGTTTTTTTCCACGTAAAGTTACATTATCTGCTGCAAGCCTTTGAAGTAGGGCAGGTTAGAAATTGAAAAGGGATAGCGGTGACGTTCAACCCAGACGGATGCAGCTAACAATTCACCACCACTGGGTGTAAGTACAGAACACCAGCCTCAACATGTAGTGAAAAATGTAAATGGTGTATCTACTAAATTGATAGCTCTGATGGATATCGCATCATGCTGTGCTTGCCTGCAGAATCCTATTAAGAAAACGTGGCTAATGAATTCTTCCGGCAAAATGAGTAACAGAGTTCAAGGGCTTGTGTCCCACTGAAATACTTCCCCGCCTAACCCTACCATGGTGGCTCCTCACTCAAACCATTCCCCTTATGTCCTTTGTCTCCAGGAGGAAGAGCCAATCATGAAGACAGCAGACAATCACCTAGCAGGTAGCTGTATGGCCCAAAGGTGCTGTGGGGTTGGATCCGGAGAGCACAGCCTGAAAAGATGCTATGGGAAAAGTTTGCATGAGCCAAAAGGGGATTTGGAACTCTCTGAAGTTGGACCCACCCTCCCCTACTCTTTAGCAGGGATTGGTTCACAGTCAAGCGCTTCAAATGGCCTCTGGTTAGCTGTATGCTGTGTGTGTCTCCTGAAATTAATTTTACTTTCAGTGTGGTACATTTCTCTCATTTAACATGGTGTAGTGCCTGCTGATCCAAATTAACTACTATTAAGGGACACACAGACCGAAAGGTACTGAACATTTTAGGCCCATCAATGGTTTAGCTTCATTTTTTAAAAAAAACCTCTTAGCCTTTTTTTTTTAAGAGAGAGAGAGAGAGAGCTGCACCAATAAAATAACTCTGTGACTTTACAGGCATGGTTCAGCCATAATGTTAATCCACGGTTTAGTGTTACATGCACGAGCCTGCTCTCCTTACCTGCCCCCCTCTTCCAGCATGGCTGTGTGTGAGGAAGTGACTGGATGTATTCCCTTCCATTTTCAGCTAACAGCAGTTTGTCATTGGGCCGGTTTGCACATCATGCTGGAATTCCTGGGTTGGTTAATCCAGGAATTAACAGGGACGAGTGTGCTGCTTCATGCACTGTTTGTCATTTCCGCTTTTAATCCACAACCCAGGAGCACCCTGTTCCTTGATGTTTCATGGCATGCGAACCCAGAAGCTCTGGGTTGTTTGAGTTAAACAACCCAGAGTTAACCCAACAATTGCCCATGGTTTGTTGCTGGGTTAACTCTGAGTTGTCTAACGCATAAACAACCCCGGGATTCCGGGTTCACATGGCACAAAACAACCCAGGAACGGGCTGTTCCTGGGATGTTAATTGAAATTGGAAATGGCTTGCGCTTGGCATGCATGTTCTACTTGTCACCGGAATTCATGAGTTAAACAACTCAGGAACTGCAATGTGATGTGTGAACCGGGTTATGATGTCCAAATGGGAAGAAACTGTGGCTTGTCTGAACAAACCAGCTTCAAACTGGGGCTTATGATCCTGGCTTGTTCAGTTAAACCATAGTTAAGACCAACCACATTCGGTCCCCATTTGGTCATAACAACACACTGTGGCTGGTTGAAAATGGAAGTGGATGCTTCCATTTCCTCTCAGCTGGACCAGAGCGGGAAAGTGCATGAGCCTGAGTCTTGTTCACATCGGACTAAACTATGATTTAATGTTACATCTGAACGCAGTCTTGCAAATGTTATTGGCACATATGCTTATTTTCCCCAGTTCGTTCAGCTTCTGCTGGTGATGGGATGAGAGCAAAGACATCTGTGGACCATGAAACCCTCCTAACCTAGAAATTGTGATCATTATCCCCTCTGGTTTCTGAGACTTCACCAAACATCATCCAGAATTGTTTTACACTTCTTTACAGCCTAGAACCTTGCTCTAACCCCCCTCCCCCCCACACACACAAATCTGAGTGTCTCACAACAGAAGTCAATTTCTGCCTTTGTGTGCGATGATATGCCTCTTTGATTCTTTCCAACAGTTAATCATTCAATAGCGCTTGTGTTAAAATCTAGTCCTCCTGACAAACCTTTCCCATTGTCAGGGTACTGAATCTGAAAGTTCTGTGGAGCATAGAGTAGTGTTCTCCAGATGACTCAGGGTCCCCCTCTGTGGGAAGAGCCTGGTATCGGTTGTTTATCACATTTAATACTGACAGTGTGGTTGTTGAACTATATGTGCATAAACCAGCAGCCATTTCATCAGGCTACAGGAGAGGAAGATGGGAAGCAGGGCTCTTCCTGCAGCCCTGATGAAAGACCAGCTCCATCAGGCTCCTCCTCCTTGGTTCCCAGCCGGTCATCATAAATTCTACTGTCTAACTTTAAGAATTGGCACCTGAGTTTGCTTTTTATCTCTTTCCTCCCCGCCCCCTTTTCCTTTTGTGTTGTGTCCTTTAGATTGTAAGCCTGCAGGCAGGGACTGTCTTGTTTGGTTGATCATATATAAGCTGCTCTGGGAGCCTTTTCTGCTGAAGAGCAAGGTAAAAATGCTTCAAATAGAGTGGCTTATTCAGTGTCAGCTAGCAAGTTCATGGCTGGGATTTGAGTAGTTTCTCGAGTCCAAGTCCAACATCTTACGTTCTCTGGCTCCACTGTATTCTACGTACATGGGACTGGAATGAAGGGCACTTATAAATAACTGTGATTACACAGTATAAGCATGGAAATGGGTACAGAGTTCAGCACACTGAGCATCTCCACCCAACATACGGAGCATCTTCAATGTTCATTTATATTTTTAATTTTAAAGCAAGTTTCTAGTGCTTAAGGTAGCACTAGATGTGTATGAAATGTGTGGGTGGTGCTTGGTGAATTTGCAGAAGCTTAATGGAGGAGTAAGGTTCCCATTGATCAGCAGAAGCAGAACAAAGTGTGCAAGCAAATAGATGTTTGCAGATTTTCATGTAACTTCTACAGGTTTCAGAATTCAGCTTTTCTTGGTGGTGTGTGTGTGTGTGTGTGTGTGTGTGTGTGTGTGTTCTGGTGAGGCAATTCTTGCCAGCCCCTGGTCTCCAAGAGGGTCTAATGATGTTGCCTGAATCTTTCCAGATTTCAAGAAAAAAATCCACTTCAAAGTTATCCGGAACCCAGGGGACCTGGTCCAGTTCATCCATGACTTGAAGGAGAATGCCAAGAAGGTAAGGCTCTGAGGCAAGTCTTGCTTCTTCCTCAATCGGCTTAGGTTATTGCCAAGGCAAACTTCTTCGATGCACATGTGGAATTGCTTTGTATGTCAAACCTCGCAGTTCAGGGACAGTATACCACTGAATAACCATTGCTGGGGAGCAACAGTGGGGAGAAAGGGCTGCTGCCCTTTATGCTCTGTTTGGGGGCTTCCTGGAAGCATCTGGTTGGCCACTCTGAGATGCTGGATTACATGAGCCTTTGGCTTGATCCCTTTGGCAGGACCCTTACATTTCTTCTGTTCTTTTGGCATCACTTAGCCCACAGGTAGCCAGAATGTGGATCAGGATCTACCAGTAAATCTCTGGATGGTTGCAGCAGATCAGCAAGAATTTTGGGGGGGGGAACAACAAAGCAGCTTTCCCCCCTTTTTAAACCAGATCGTTAGAACCCTGGGTCTAGTACTTTTCCAGTATCACAGGCAGTATGCCTATGTACACCAGTTTCCAGGGAACATGGGCGGGAAGCTGCTGTTGCACTCATGTCCTGCTTGTGGGATCCTGTGGGCAGCTGGTGGCCACTGTGTGAACAGAATGCTGGACTAGATGGACCCTTTGTCCGATCCAGTATGGCACTTCTTATGTTCTTCTCTGTAGTAATTCAGACGTAGATTTGCACGTGTATATACAAGTCATCGTAGTGTGTGGCTCATGGGGTGCTCTAGTAGCTTGACTCCTCCTCCTGAGGCAACTTATTGTATCTGGCTCCACCCCCAAGTGACCATTTTGTACCTGCCTCCCACTGGTAGACATCGGGATTCTGGTAAAAAACAAAGTAGACCCAAGAAGCCGGAAGTCTGCCCCCATCTGATCTGACTGTTCACGTTCATTATGGCGGGGCCAATGGTCCTACAGAGAGTATAGCCCAGTGAGTCCTCCAAGAGTGGGTCAGTAGAATAAGCGAGCCTAGGAGAGCTCTGATGCTCTGTGTCGCTGGGCTGGACTTCCCCCATCATGGACTACACTGCCACTCCGAGGGCCTTGCCCCGTGGCCCTCTTTTAGGCTGCACCTCTGATCCCTGCCGTGCATGTGGGCAGGGTGCTTCAGCCCGCTCTGGCCTGCTTGGCTGAAGTGTTGAGGATCCAGTGCAGCCACTGCCGCCTATGTGGCTTCTTTGAGCAGCGAAATATCCCAGGGGGGGAAGGTAGCTGTCCTTTCCCAAGCTTATACGGTCAGTTCTACTCTGGGCAGAGTGTGTTGGCAGATACTGGGACACCATGAAAGGGCAGCAAACGATGAATTGTCCTGATCCATTTTTACCCTCGTGGGGTGTCATTTGACTCTCTGCCTCTGGCATCAAAATGGTTCTGCAAAGGCACTTAACTACATCCCTGACTGTGTGTGTTCCACACAAGGGCAGAAAAAGCAAAACAGTGACAACTATGCAGAATTCTGAATATTCTGAATAACCCTGAAAATCTGTTGTACTTCCTTTTTTTCCTTTTCTTTTTTGAGATGTGGGGAGATGTGCAGAAGATTTATTTAATCAGGGTCCCTTTTTACATTTCACCGTATAACAGCACCAAAACAACAGCCAATAATAACTACACAACAGATCCTACCACTATATCAATTTTTATTTAAAAGCTCATACAATTATAAATACTTACCGTATTTACAACAAAGATCATTCTTAAGCCCATAAACCACTGTGCTGCTGCTGCTCCTTCTTTTTCAGCAAGTTTCTAGCACATATGACTGAAAAGAGAGGTTTGAAAATGCACGAGCAGGATCTGGGGAAATCTCTGATCAAAGTGGAGAGCCACACTTAGGTGCCCTGCATAGCTTCTTGCCCTTACCATAATAAACAGGTGAAGTTTATTATGGTAAACTGCCCAGGGAGCCTTTTGGCTGATGGGCAGTGTAGAATGTATTAAATAAGTAAATAAAATAAATAAAGTTGCATACAAATGAACTTAATTCGCTTCTTCTTTTATGGAAGTCACCAGCGTTGGCTTCTTAGCGTAGGGTTTGGACAAATCTCATTCTAATCTTAAAAAAAAAAAGCCAGGCATACAGAGGGTATCCATCACCTTGCAGTTTCTGAGCTCCTCTTTGTCCTTCTAGGGCAAAGAGAAGTCTAGTGAATCGGAGGAAGAGTCACAAGAACCCCCTGCAAAAAGCGAGCCAACGTTGGGGACTGAGCACCCGGAGGAAGGGGTCCAGGAGGACGAGGAGGATGAAGAAGATCTGCTGGGGAAGTTTGAGAAGGAGCTGGAAGACATCCTGCTGCCTAACTCTGAAATGGCCAAGCTGAAAGAAGAGGTGAAGTCTGAGATGGAGAAGGAGTTTGACAACATTATTGATGAGGTCAGGACCCATCTGCAAAATATCCCTACTGGGGGACCCAGCCCTAGCTGTTCCATATCGACTCTTGTTGGCATGCCCAGTGACTTCCGTGTGATGAGAAGCTAAAGCATTTGAGGTTTTATATTTTAGAAGAAAGATTGGGAGGGAGGAGTGCAAAATTAGCTTGCACAATGATGCCTGGCTAAACCCTTTAGTACTAGAGTTTGGGATTATTCAGAGAAATGGATTTGGTGTTGGTTCAGGACTTACACAGGTACTGATTTACACAGCACCTAATTGGGACTGGGCTATTTGATGGACCACCTGTGATCCTGCCTGTACACTACGATCTATGTCAGGGGTCCTTCTCAGATGCCCACGATTAAGGTTGGATTAGGTTGGCAGGTACAAGAGATGGGGCCTTCCCAGTGGTGGCCCCAATGCCCAGGAACTCCCTATTGACATGCACCTATCCCTTTCTGCATGGGCATTTAGGTGAGCAGTAAAAACCTTTCTGTTTAAAGCTGTGTTCAGTTGAATTCATAACTGGCTTGTGCATTCAGAGCAGCTTCACAATGGATCCATTATGCTTGCTACTGTGGCTGTTGTGTCTTGTATCAGACCGTGCTCTTGTTTTGTAATTTGTATGCTGCTTTAATTGATTGATTGATTGATTGACTGCAATTATATCCCACCTTTCTTCCATTCTGGAACTCAAGGTGGCTACATGCAGTTCCCAGGTGGTCTCCCCTCCAAGCACTGGCCAGACCTGTGGCTTATGCTGGCTCAGCTTGTCTGAGCGTGGAAAGCTAAGCAGGGTCAGGCCTGGTTGTTACTTGGATGGGAGACCCCTCCTCTAGTTTCCTGCAGTGAGCAGGGGGTTGGACTCGATGGCCTTGTAGGCCCCTTCCAACTCTTATGATCTATGAAATCTATGACCCAGACCAGCTTAGCTTCAGCAAAGTGGCTGCCTCATGTGCCTTCAGGCTGTGACCTGTGGCTTCCGATCATCCAATGCAGCGGGGAGGAGCAGCGAAGTTGATCTTCGCCTCCCCATCCTCCTGCCCTGCATCTTTCGCTAGATGGGCTTTTTTGTCCATCTAGCTAGGAGCGCTTCGGAGGGGGAGGGGGGGAGGCTGGAAGAGGCTCAGGATAATTTGCACCCCGGCCTCTCCAGTCTCCTCCCCTCCCCGCCCACCAAAACGCCCCCTTTCCCCCTCTCTAAGGTCGATTTTCTGACTTCAGAGGGCAGTTCTTTCTGCGCTGGCTGCAGGGTGGGGGAGTTGGATCTCTGACTCCCCCATCCAAGGTCGGAGCGGGGAATCCCCTGTATTCTTTGGCCCCTCAGATTATGTCTAGGGGCCATAGAATTGCTCCCTAAATAGCTTATAAGAACATTGCCACTTGTAATTTACAAGATGTGGTGACAGCTACTAGCTTAGATGGCTTTATAAAAAGATTAGACCAGGGGTAGGCAACGTTTTTTGACCACGGGCACATTTGGCAATTTGAGAAATGCCCTGGGCACCATCACAAAATGGCTGCCATGGGAGGCATGGCAAAGGACAAGTAACCTGCCCGAAAGACTTGAGTACAAGGCAGAGTTGGGGTCTGAGCCCCAACACACTAAACACCTTTGAACCCACAGTTTTCAGCACCAGCACTAACCTCTTCCGCAGCAATCCCAGGTACCAGTAAGAAAATGTGTTAGTTTTAGTTTTTGCTTTTTTAAAAGTGGGGCAGGCCGGGCACCTGAACAGGCACCAAGAAAGGTGTTTGGGGGCACACTTGTGGCCGCAGGCACCGCGTTACCTACCCCTGGATTAGACAAGCCTGTGCAGGAGATAGATCTATCAGCAGACGCAACAACCTGAAACTGATCCCGCACAACCTGACTCGCTGGTGCTCTGGACGCCTCTATCGGATCTGCAGCACCAGCAGCATCAAGTTCCGCGTGAATGTGGGCGATGCTGCCCCCGAGCCTTCTCCAGCCCTGAGCGGTGAATGTCCCCATTGGGTTCTCGTTGTCTCCCAACACAGGAAATGTCTTTCCAATGCTGCTTGCAGTTGTTGGCTCTGTAATGGTCAGCTGATTGCCTGCTCCACTTAATTCCCAGATCCCTACCTGGACTCCCCACGTTTGTTGTGCTGACCTCCCCGCCCAGCCCCAATGTGGCTTTTGTGTAACCATCCAACAAGTGGCACAGGACAAGGCAATACATGTGCGGGACCAAAGTTCTGCCCTCTTCTGCCACCCCTTGCAAACACTTGGTGCATTGGAAAGCATATTTCTGCAATCACAAGGACTAGAAACTTGCTTTTAAAAAGTTCCAGGAATCCCGATCCTGCACTGAATTGTGAGAAATGAGCCAGCCTACTGGTCAAACCAGCCAGGCTCAACTTTGATCTCACAAAACATCTTGACCTTTACTTTTTCTCTGCTTGCTTGCTTGGCAGGTGGAGGATGAGCTGGAAACTGAAGGCCTGAAAGGTGAGTTTGATCGAAAGCAAGCCTCCAAGTCTTTGGCTTCAACCCTCAACAAACTTATTGACAAGCTGGATCCTGGCAAAGTCCCAAATAAAGGAGATAAGGAACAGGAGCATCAGCCTGAGGAGGAGGAAGAGGAGGTGACTGCAGATGGAGGGGACGCTGCTCAAGAAAAGGCAGCCAAGCCAGCAACTGGTATGTTCCTGTAGTAGCAACAGAGGTGGATTTCATCATTGTGAATAAGTGAATTTGAGGACATTTCTGGATCAGCCAGCAGGGGGCTCTGTTTTGCCATAAACAGCACAGCGAGGGATCATGCACTTGATCAAGGCAGGATGGCCAGGGGTTAACCTCAATCATCCTTGCCCAACCTGGTGCCCGCCAGATGTGCTCTGACTGCAAGTCCTATCATTCCTGGCCAGCATTTTGGCCATGGTGGCCTGGAATGATGGGACTTTCAGTCCAACACATCTGCAGGGCATCAGGTTGGGCAAGGCTGACCTACATTGTGAAAGCAAGAGACTAGGAAGCTGTGGTGTAACTCGGGAAGCTGTAGGGACAGCTAGAAATGGACACAGGCCTCTGAACTTCCTACGGGTAAGACGACTTGGGGGCCACTCTCTCCTTATCCCTGCTCGTGTTCTTAAACTTTCCGCAGTTCCACAGGCTGGAAAAGTGGCCGGAGATGCTTCATCGCGGGGCCAAACAAATATTTGGGCACAAGTCTTGAGATGTGTCTGGCAAAACTGGCCGAAGATGGCCTCTGCCACAGGCGTCTCTGGGGTCTTGTCCGACAACTTGCAGGTTACAAAAGATGCGGGTCTTCAGCCATTTTCCAATTGGTTTTCCTTGCCACTGTTCAAGAACGCGGCTAGGGGGAAGCGTTGTGGTCACGGGAGCCAGGAAACGTCCGTGGATGGGAGGACTCGGTTCCCAGTGAAGCCTGTCGACTCGCTGGGATAAAAAGGCATTGCCAAGCGCTGACGACATCCCTGCTCCTCAGTTTGTTGCTGCTGCTCAGCCTTTTGGCCAGTTCTAGGTAAAGGGAATAATTCTTTGCTTTAAAGAGGCTTGGGCTTCCTACAACAGTCAAATTCCCAGTCCTTGCCTTCAGCCTGTGTCCAGACTGTGTCTAATACCAAGTTGTGCAGTTTGTCAAGAATACCCATTCTCCAACACTGGAGGCAACTTATTATTCCCTGTACCTACCGCAGGCCTGCACAACTTGTGATCCACCCAGCCGAATGCATCCCACTGACCATATGCTGCAGCTGGCCGGGAGGTTGACAGGTCCAGCCCCTGCAGTCCCAGGCTGGGGGAAAACCAGGAGGTTTATGGAGCCCCCGGTGGGTTGCTGTACATAATCAGCGGGCTGCCTTCGGTTTGGTGGGCCAGACGTGGCGCAGGCCTGGCCAAGAGGCTAATCTCCACGCCTTCCTGTGACTTCTTGCCTTCCTTTTCCTCCGCTGTCCTGGGGGCGGGGGGGACACCTTCTGCTTTTGCCAAAGTTCTGAATGCTTTGAAGCTGCCCGATGCCTTGCCCAAAGCACCTTTGATGCAAACGTCACGTCACTAATTGGCCGGAAAGAGCTCCCTTCCCCCGCCCGCTCAAGCGGGCAGACTGTACCCAGCCTTGCTAGCCGGCCCCGTCCAGCTTGCCCGCTGCGCGCTCTCCCTCCCGCCAATGCCGGCATACTGACGTGCCTCTGTCCCCTTTCTGTCTCAGATGGCGACCCAGACGGGCGCGTGAAAGTCAGGGTCACTAAAGTAAAGCCAGGTAGCGCTCAGCAGAAGGAGCTGCGCGTCCAAGAGATGAGCAGGGACCACCCGCAGCTGCGCCACATAGAGAGCGTGGTTAAGGACCTGTTGGAGAAGGAAGGCCTGAAGGCAGAAGGTAATAAATAACGCAGCCATGCAACCTGGGCAGCGGGTGATAGGGCAGGCTGGCGAGTCTTTCTCCGGTCCAGCTGGGCGAGGGGCAGTCGAGGAGCATCCTTTAGGAGAGAGCAGCCAGGGACGCCAGGTCACCAGAGGACTGAAATGGCAAACGTATGTGGAGTCATGGACCCTCCTGAGCTGATAATCTCAGGACTTGATCTGATTAATGCCTTCTCCTGAGAAGGTTTTTGAGGCCGGGGTTGCCCCCGTTTCCTTATTTAAGGGAGCGGTTGGGGAGGGGCTGCCATTCAGTGATAGATTTAATTCCCCCCTCCCCCCCCCCGGTCACACACAGTTCCAGGTTCTATCCCTGCGTCTTGAGTTTAAAAGGGTCTAGAAAAGACCTCTGCATAGAGATCTGTTTGGGGCAGTGCCCAGTATCACGGCCTTCCTTCCCACCCCGGTGCTCTCCCGATGTGTTGGACTGCAACTGGCTGGGAAGGATGGGAGTTGTAGTCCAACACTCCAGGAGGGCACCAGAGTGGGGAGGAAGGCTGCAGTGTCAGGTTAGATAGAAACATACAACAAGGGACTATGTTTAAAATCCTGACAAACACAAAGCATAGAACTTAAAAGTCAAGAATTTGTATATATAAAAAATAACCATAAAATATAGTAAAATAGATTAAATTTTATAATGTAATATAAAAATTTCCAGAAATGTTTTTTAAAAAAATTATATATATAAAACATGTATAAGACAGAAACAATTATGTAGACCTGTAAAATACAACGTCTTAAGGGCTGAAGATGATACAAATGTCCTTTCAGACTTGAGGACCTCTCTCTCTAGATGAAATATTGTTAGTGCCAAAGTTTTTTTTGTTTGGTGCTTCCAGAGAATGTCCTCACAGCATTGCCTCAGGAGCTTGGTAGATGAAACCAACCTTGAATTGGAGAGATACAGAGCATTAGCTTGTATATTGACCTTAGTGAAAACTACAGGGCCACTGAAGAAGGCCTTTGGGCCGAAACGCGTTTGGCTTCTACACACAAGTAAAGAAAGCTTACATGCTGTGAGGACATTCTCTGGAAGCACCAAACAAAAAAAACTTTGGCACTAACAATATTTCATCTAGAGAGAGGGTCCTCAAGTCTGAAAGGACATTGTATCATCTTCAGCCCTTAAGACCGTGAGATTTTTCATAATTTTTCTGTCCCCATGTTTTAAATATTTGTGTAAAAACTTCTGGAAATTTTATATACCCCATGGACTCAGGTTAGATAGAAAGCCAGTGGTGGCGTAGTGGTGAGAGTGTTGGACTAGGACTCGGGAGATGCAAGTTCTAGTCCCCGCTCAGCCATGAAGCTCACTGGGTGACTTTGGGCTAGTCGCTGACTCTCAGCCTAACCTACCTCACAGGGTTGTTGTGAGGATAAAATGGAGGGGAGGAGGAAGATTGTGTAAGCCACCTTGGGGTCCTTGCAGAAAAAAATGGCGGGATATAAATAATAAATAGATAGATAGATAGATAGATAGACCAATGCTCTGACCCAGTAGAAGGCAGATTCACACATTCAACACCAGGTCCCCTATTACTGCTGAAGACCCTGCCGTTTATGCAGACCTTGTTCAGGGAGGCATTGGGTGGCAAACTGTGCTTCTCAAAGTGTGACCATGAGGATTGTTGCTGGCAGCTACTTTTGACATGGAAAAGTCTTTCTTTATTTTGAATCACTCTTTTTAAAAAACAACAACCCAAAACCAAACAACTTACCAAAGATGCTTTGAGTCATGGTATTCATCGAGGGGTAAATAATGAAATTGGGAGAATAAGACACGGGCTTCTAAAAATGTGTTTTTAAAGTGAATTCAAACTATATCATATCTTGAGCATTAAAGTGGGGGGAATGAGTTGACATGCAATACAGAAAGGTTGATGTTGAAGTGCATCCCATTGACTTTAGATCATG
Organism: Shinisaurus crocodilurus; assembly: GCA_021292165.1. Classification (NCBI taxonomy): domain Eukaryota; kingdom Metazoa; phylum Chordata; class Lepidosauria; order Squamata; family Shinisauridae; genus Shinisaurus; species Shinisaurus crocodilurus. Next base: position 28,836,948 of record CM037881.1, read on the forward strand.
GTTTGATTCTTTTATATATATATGTATATATATCAAGTGTGATCTATCAACCAGTCTTTGTCAAAACCAGAACATTAAGGAGAAAAGATGAGGGGGAAATCTCTAGGCTCCACTGAATAATCCATAATGTTTCTTGTTCTGCTTCTGAAACAAATATATATTGGACAAAGTCTGACTGTTCTTGCTGAATTCCCAGTAGATTGTGACCAAAGTAAAGAGTAGAGCAATCCAGAGTTGCAGATCTGCTGGCTGGAGGGGGGTGGAAGTGCACCTCCACTAGTGAAGAGGACCCCCACCATCAGTGGGGGCGGGGGGCAGTCCATTGCAGAGAGCCCCAGTACAACCACAGAAAGCCTCTATGGGCATAGATTTGCCACAAGGGGTTTTGGGGCAGCCATGGATCCAAAGCTCCTTCATTCCCTGGTTTGGTCCCAGGTTCGAGCCCCTCAACCACAACGTCTGGATCTGGCATAGTCCATTCCCCAATTAAAATGAATGCTGGGGGAAGTATGTGAAGTAAAAGAAAACAGTACTGGTGAAGTCACCAGAGGACACTCCCCAAACACACACACACACACACACACACAATCTTGGCTGATGCGAGCTGGCGGTGCTTTGGAAGTCCTGCATCATCCACCACTTCACTCCCCCCACACTTAGGATTGCTCTCTTAAGGCACAATCCTGTGCACGTTTAGACAGCAAAAAGGCCTACCACTCCCAACTATGCTGGCTGGGGCAGGCTGGGAGTGGTAGGCCTTTTTTCTGTCTAAACGTGCACAGGATTGTGCCCTTAGTCACCTTTACATGAAGTTAGGTGCCACACTCTTAAAATCTAGTGGCTCTCCCTGTTGAGAATATTTAAGCTGTGGCAAGTCCAGCGTTTCTTCAGTTGGAGATCAAGGTGCAGCCACACACACACACACACACACACAAACACACACAGCCCCGTTACAACCGTGGACGTGGGCATCCAACCCTGCTCCAGTCGCTTCTCCTTCCTCTGACCTCTTCTACCATTAAAGAACTTCGGGGGGGGGATGTTGGGGGATCCACATCCTCCACACCTCGCATTTCATGTGATCTGTATTTTCAACCCTTGAGGAAGCAAGTGGCACTTCCCCTCCTAGCATTAAGAAGAGGAAGTGGGGGGACAGAGTAAGACATGGCTCAGCTTGTCTGAGTGTGGAAAGCTAGGCAGGGTCAGGCCTGGTTAGTGACTTGGATGGAGAGACCCCCCCTCCTCTAGTTTCCTGCATTGAGCAGGGGGTTGGACTCGATGGCCTTGTAGGCCCCTTCCAACTCTCTGATCTATGAATCTATACGGAACCGCTTGGCTTACCCCACAGCCACAATAAACTGGTCGTGTGTATGTGCGGTGCACACACTCTTTTGCTGCCCCAAGCGGCCAGAAGGGGGAGAGAGCTATAAAATGAACTTCTCCAGCCCGGCTCTGTCTTACCAGTTGCTTGGAGTTTTGCGAGCCAAGCCACATGACCTCTTAAAACAGGGATGGACAACTTGTAACCCTCCAGGTGCTTTGTCCTGCAACTCCTTAGTTACTGGCCGTGAGAGCTTTAAGCTAAAATATGCTGGCATTTTTGGCCCTGCCCACCACTGGAATGCAGCCAGACGTGTTGAACCTCTTTCAGCCTTAGGGCCGAATTCAATTTCAGAGAGGCTGCATTCCAGTGGTGGGCGGGGCCAAAAATGCCAGCATATTTTAGCTTAAAGCTCTCACGGCCAGTAACTAAGGAGAGGCATTTCAACCTTTTAGAACAGGGGGGACAAACTGCTCCGAAGCCAGGAAACCACCAAAAGGAAGTAGGGGCATCTGAGGGGGAAAGGTGCCATCTGAGGAACACCACCAGGCTAGACTGGGACTCCAGGCAGGCCAGATTTGGCCCGCGGGCCTGAGGTTCTGCACCCCTGTCATATGCCTTCACATGCCATTTTCCTGAATGTAACAATCCAAGGTTTTAGGGCTGACTAATGTTTGGCTCACTGTGACTGGCAGGTAAAATTGAAATCAAGATTGTGACGACGGGTAGCCTTGGGGATGACGATGACACCCACTGGCTATCGGAAGAGGACACCAAGAACCTCAAGGACATCTTCTTCAATATTTTGGTGAGGACCTAAGATGCATCATTATAATTGTTTTAATGGGAAATATCATTCCAGTGTGAGCGAGAGGAGGAACTGTTTGCAAATCCTGCCCTCGTATACAAGGGGGGGGGGCAGCGGGGGGGGACACACATTCTGTGCATGAGCTGCTCTTTATTACTGTCCCAGAGGTTGGATCCAGATTTAGGTGTGTGTGACCAGGCTGGCGGAAGCAGACTTTCACAACTCCTCCAGTCCCCTAAAAATGCTACACAGAGGCTGGGTTCAGACAACACGATAACCCACACTGAAGGGTTGAGTATGGGTTGAGTGTGGGTTGTCATTGAATCGTGGGTTGTCATTGAATCGTGGGTTAGCTGCACTAACAAGCCATAGCTTGTTAACCATGAACAACCCATGAAGAGAATCCATGATTTCTTGTTGGGTTGTGAACTCTGGGTTGCTCACCATGGTTTGTTATCTCAGCTGGGTTCAGACAACACGATAACCCGCATTTCAACAACCCATGGTTCAACGACAACCCACACTCAACCCTTGAGCGTGGGTTATTGTGTTGTCTGAACCCAGTCACAGGGTCAGGGGATGCTGCTGAATAGGCTGTGGTGTGGGGAGGAAGGAAGGGATCCCCAAGTTCTGGGCAGAAGGCACCTTCTGTAAGCGGAGCTCTTTCATCAATGGAAGGCAGATCCTGGATCTAACTTGACATTTCTTGGCAGAGGTGGCCCTTCCATGAAACAGGGTTTGGGCACTGCCTGAGTTGGTGGATTTTTGGATGCCCTTAAAGGTGGCAGAGTTGGAAGGACAGATCTGACCCATAGAGCAGAATCCCCCCCGTGGCCCATTCATTTTAAGGCTTGCACTGGAGAGTTTTCTAGTGGAACAATGGCAGCGTTTCCCTGCCCTCCTGTTTTCCTTGTTGCCAGCGGCAGTTGTGGGGCAGCTTGCCATTTGGCTTTTACACCTTGGGCATCAAAACTGACTTGGGTTGGACAGGAGGCCCTGGGGTTTGTCAGCCGCCGTGGCTCTGGGTGGTGTGTGTTTGTTTTTCCATTGCCTTGTCCTTCCCCTCTTAGATCCAGGGCACAGAGGAAGCGCACAAGGAGCAGCGACGGCAGCGGCAGCTGGAAGACAACTACCGTTTTGTGTGGGGGCGCAGACAGGAGGAGCTGCCAGCTGCTGGCACCGCCGATTCAGATGAGCTGGATTTCTGAACCCGGCCAGATGTCCAAACTCAGAAGACCGACCATGGCTGTTCCCCTGCAGGACTCGGCTGGTGCCTTCCGGCTCTGTCGCCAGGGGGAACTGATGCGTTTCCATAGTGACCAGAATCTCATTTGAATGCACACAAAGCAGGTGGCAGGTGTGTGAGGGGCATCCCCTGCTGACAGGCTGCAGCCTGTCTTTGTCAGACCTTCAGCTGTCGCGTGAGTTTCTCCAAGACACCCCCCAGCCACACTTCCTCGCCACACCGTAAAGGCTTCCAGGAGCTGCCTCCGGAGGCAGTGGCGGTGTTTCCTCAGGGCCAGAATTCAGGGCGCCCTCCTAGGCCAAGCTCTTGGCTTCATCCTCCAGTCCCCCGCCGGCTGGCCGGCTGCGCTCGGCATCAGGCTCACAAAAGCCAGGCTGCCTGCCGGACTCGGTGGGAGTGAAGTGCGGCCTCGAGTCTCTTGGCCTGAAACTGTTTACTCTCTCTCTCACACACACAAAAGGAAACCCATAGAGAAAAACCCTTTGGTTCGAAACAATGTGGAATCAGGGTGAAGACCTGGAACTGCTGCCCCTCTCGTTTCTCATGTATTTGCCCTTGTGTATTTTGGAGGGAATGTCTGTCCCGGGCTTGTGTGGATGGCTGTGTGTCACCTGTGTGCCTTGAAACTGGAGGAGAGGACACGCTTTCCCGATCCTGTTTTGGCCTCTTTCCAGCATCCCCCTTTTCTTTCTTCCCTTCTTTTTTTCTGAACATTTTTTGGTGGGCTGAGGGCAAATCTGCTCCACTGTACAGGCCGCTCCTTTCGCTGTCTTTACACCTGCACAGAACCAAGCCAGCGTGCAGGGCTGCAGCCTTCGGCTAGTGGTCGCAGCAAAGAGAATGTGAAATTCGGGGCGGGGGGAGGAGAGAGGGAGGAGGATACTGTATGCTATTCTCTAGCTGCATTGTTCCACATGTACTAGGGCCTTAGACATAGGAGTATGCAGACTGCATCAAAATGCAGCCTCTCCACACGTACGGGGCTGGCTGTTCCTTCTGTGAAGTCTTGAGCTGCAAGCCCGGCTGAAATCTCTTGCAGTAAGAATGATCTACATCAAATGCTGAACAATCAGGGCTACTTAATGGGTGACTGGAGGTGAGGAATCGCTGCCCAAGGTGAGGCTAGAAGAATCCTGCCGCCTCCCTGCCTTGGCACATGCAGGACGATTCACAAGTCACTTTTCTAGCAAATAAATCCAGATCAACCCAGCCTAGATTTTTTTCGTGTGTGTGTGTGTGTGTGTGTGTGTGTGTCGAAATCGGTCAGTTTACCTCTTTTACACATTGACAGAGGAGTGTACGAGAGGGACCAGCTGAAGGAATTCTTTTGTCTAGTTAAATACATTTTATGTATTGTAAAACGTCAGCGCAGATTACTTTTATTGAGGATCTTGAAGGGAAAGGTTCTATGATTTAATGAGCCAAAGATACCATTCCCTGCAAGGTTGGATTTAGGGGCAGATGACCAGGTGCTAAATAACTCGCTATATTAAATGCAGAGCATGTAGCTCATCCGAATGGTTTTTCACTTTAGTGTTAGGTGCACCAGCCGTTGTTCTGGATTGGGATAATGTGCATTACCTCCCTACCTACCTCCCCCCCCCCAGTGGCTGGGGGTTAAACCTTACCCCCAGCCACTCCCCCCCTCTAAATTCACCCCCCCCTTCTGTTTTGGGGCTAGAGGGAAAAAAGCCTCCACTGGCGCAAATCCTGATCTGGATTGGGGCCCTGCATGCTTACACTGAAGTAAAGAAACATTAGGATCAGCTACACTCGACGCATTTAACATAGCATGTAGTTCAGTCATCAGGCAATAGTCTGTAACAGGCGCCACCCTCCCTCAGGCTCTGCATCAATCTACTCAACTATGTGAACAGCTCAACAGCTGAAACAAATTGTTTATTTCTTTACAGCATTTTTATATGGCTCCATATCTAGACAGATATAAAAAGATAAAAGAATTAAAAAACTATGCATTAAAAACAGTAGCATTAGAACTGTGGCTGGGTCAGCAAGGAAGGCTTCCTGGAACAATGACCTCTTCAGCAGGTGCCGAAAACAACACAGTGTGGGAGCCTGCCTGACCACCAGAGGCAGGGAGGTCCATAGAAGTGGAGCTACCACACTGAAGGCTCTTCTCTGGGTGGACTCCAATTGGGCCAAAGGTCCATGTGGAACTGCCAGGAGAATGTCCTCCGATGACCTCAGTGACCGGGCAGGTTGATAAGGGAGAAGGCGCTCTCTCAGGTATCTTGGTCCCAAGTTGTTTAGGGCTTTATACACTAGTACCAGAACCTTAAACCTGGCCTGAAACAAATAATCAGGGATTGAAGAGTCCTTGGTCTCGAGTCACGAGACTTTGGACCCGAGTCTCGAGTCCGAGTCCTTGGTCCAAAATGGCGACTCACGAGTCACTCCCAAAGCTGACTCCACGAGTCCCTATTAAAATCAATGGGGGTTTTCCCCAACAAAATAAGGCTACTTCAGATGTGTGGCTTAAATAAATTCTAGGCACAAGTGTGCCTTCTTATTTCAAAACTCTGCAACTGATTTTGGCAAGAACAGACCAGGCAGAAAAACCCAAAATAACCAGGCAGGCAGAGGAACCAGGGAACCCCAAAGCAGGCAGGCAGAGGCCTTTGTCTTGGACAATTCAGCTGTTGAACTGGTCAAGAAGAGACCAGGCAGGCAGAGGAGGCTGGGAACCCCAGACAGGCAGGCAGAGGCAGCCAAACCCAAAATGTCTGAAAGGTTGCATTTTAGAAAAATGATTTTTAAAAATAAACTTGCTGTACTTCCTAAAACTTATCCATGTTGCATTTGAGGAACATTATTTTTTCTAAATGTTTGGCCCCCATTCTGGAACGGTGAGATCTCATCACAATTCCACCCTCACTGAACACCCGCTCCACTGGTGATGAACTTGCTGGAACCAGAAACACACTCAGAGCAGCCACACAGAGTAATCTCAGGTCTTTCTTCTGCCTCTCCCAAGTACGCAATACATCAATCAAAATAAATCTTGACACACTGTTGGGGCTGCACTCCTGGTAGCCGTCCATAGTGGCCGAGCCGCGGCACACCTCGCTTCCATGCGCTCTTCACCGGAAATCACGCTCCTCTCCACTCCTTCTGGCACAGCCCAGGGATGTTGAAGAGTCCTTGGTCTCGAGTCCCGAGTCGAGTCTCGAGTCCCATTAAAAATATTGGGAGTCGAGTCAGAGGAGGGACTCAGTCCGACTCACGAGTCGAGTCCGAGTCCCCATCCCTGCAAATAATACAAAACAATTCACCTTCACGTGTAAAACTGGCAATACTGGCCTTCATGGCTGTTGTTGCGTTAACATTTGTTAACATATGTAGTGGGGAGGGTGGAGTTTTACACTACCAGTGTCCATCGATAAACGGTGTGCTTGCAAGTGAGTGTGATCAGAGATCCCTGTGAGAATGATTCTCAGCTCGTATGACAAGGATGAATCATGGGTCCCGACTGTGTGTCCAAGTTGTAAAATGGGCTATACATGCACTAAAAATGAAGTTACCAGAAGTTGAGCACCTGGAAGGGGAGGCGCCTAAGACCTCCTTCCCCAGAGCACCACTTCATCTAGGACTGGCTCTGACTCACTGGTAGAAAATCTCATAAAACAAAACCAAAAAATCTGCAGCAAATTTGAAATGCTTGGAACTTGACCTTACAAAATAGATTAAAAATAACTACGGTTAGTCAGTATGTTAGAATTATACCTAGGCTTAACACTGATGCTGGGAGGAGAAAGACATAGACAAAGCTGCCTTAGCAAGTCACGCCATTGGTCCCTCTAGTTGAGCACTGGCTGAGTTCAGACAACACGATAACCCGTACTCAAAGGCTGAGTATGGGTTGCGGGTGGGTTGTCATTGAAATGTGGGTTATGTTGTCTGAACCCAGCTGCGCTAACAAACCGTGGTTTGTTAACCAGCAAAAAAAACATGAAAAGAACCCATGGTTGTTGGGCTGTGAACTCTGCTAATTTAGAAATAATATAAATTAAATAGAAATGCAGTACGTCTCTGAAATTCCTGTTAAGGTTCTATTTGGGTCCATCAACCACCCTCTTTCGTAAAGTACTGAATTGATGAAGAAAGCACTGAACAATAAAATTGAAATACTGGTCTGCTGCCTACAGCTTGACAATCTAAAGTAGCAACTGTACAATTTGATAATGCAGGGTTGCATAACCTGCAGCCCATGGACCACATGCAGCCCTCACCTACTTCCAGTGGGGCCTGCGGAGCTGTGAGGACCCTGCCCAAAGTGTTGCATGCTAGTGCTAGCTAGTGAAAACCTGGGAAGCCTGGATGTGTCTGTAGGGGGCAGGGGGAGTTTGTGTGTGTATGTGCCTTGGGAGAAGAGCATGTGTATGGGAATGTGAATGACTGTGCGTGCATGGAGCCAGTGTGGCATAGTGGTTAGAGTATTGGACTGGGACTCGGGAGATCCGGGTTCTAGTCCCTGCTCGGCCATGAAACTCACTGGGTGACTTTGGGCCAGTCACTGACTCTTCGCCTAACCTACCTCACAGGGTTGTTGTGAGGATAAAATGGAGAGAAGGATTATGTAAGCCGCCTTGGGTTCCAGGAATTGTAGGAAAAAAGGCGGGGTATAAATATAAAAAATAAATGTGTGTGTGCACACACATATGCTGCCCTCAGGGCCTAAAAGGTTGTGCACCCCTGCAGTAATGGGTCCTGTTCTGGTGTGGAGGTTTGAGCCCAGCTTTTGCTTCAGGTTTGGTCTGATTCCTCTGGTCCTGCAACATCATTCATTGATTGTATAGATTAAACGTGGCTCACAGCCCAGCTAATGCTGGGCTGTTGCCAGGGTATTGCTAAACTACACAAGGAACTTGAGTGGGGTTGTCATCGTTCGAGGCACTGCTGCTCTGTTCGACTGCTCAGGCAGAGCTGAGTTTAAAAATCGATGGAAACTGTCACTCTGTGTGAAGCCCCTATTGTGCACATCCCTGAACAGTTGCTATGACTTTGACTTTGGGCCAAAACAGACATTACTTTAAGTCCATATCTAGCAGCTACATCTCTTTAACTTTTTTTTTTTAAACTGATGATAGAAAAGACCTTACAAAATGTTGCTGAATCCAGAGCATCTTTGGGGGGGGGGTGTCCTACTTTACAGAGGACAGCCATCTATTTGAAGGGCTGTCAAGAGGGCAATCCTCTGTTTCAAGGTGTCCTCTTTGAAGGGCTGTCCAGTCCAAGTCCGGCTAAACAATAAGGAACCATAGGAATGGAGAACAGACGCCTAAAAGTTGTCCATCAGCAGTTAGCACCTAAATGGGAGACAGACAGGCACACAACTCACCTGATCACTGTTTTTCCTGTTATGGTGAGATATATCGCATTTCTATTGAAGTTATAATGATTCGTTCTGAATGCACATATTGATGAGCATTTCTCCTCTTTCTTTGGTGATGCATATCCTCTCCTTTTTTGGAGGTGTGTAGGTGGCCACCCTGATCTTCAAGTATTTGGTTCTACCTGGGAATCTGTTGAACATTTTTTTCCTGAAATGTGTGCAAGGTCTCTATATCGCCTCTGCCTCCTCTTGCTGTTTACTTAAGGCGCAATCCTATGCATGTTTAGACAGAAAAAAAGGCCTACAACTCCCAGCATGCTGGGAATTATAGGACTTTTTTTCCTATCTAAACATACATAGGATTGTGCCCTTAGTCTCATATTCTTCCATCTTCTGAATCCATCATTTTTTTAATCTAGGAAGGCGCTCTGTCAATCAAGTGAAATAGACACTGTTCATAATTACAGATTGAATAAAAGTAAGGCATTTATACTACATACGAGCCCAGATCAGCTGGGAGAATGCTTTTCACAAAAGATTTTACTTAGAATCATAGAAAGTAGAGTTGGAAGGGGCCTACAAGGCCATCAAGTCCAACCCCCTGCTCAATGCAGGAACCCAAGTCAAAGCATCCCTGACAGATGGCTGTCCAGCTGCACTTTGAATGCCTCCAGAGTGGGAGAGCCCACCACCTCCCTAGGTAGTTGGTTCAACTTTCAACTTCTTGCCAGATATCCCTTTCACTGATTTTTCCATGGCTGCATATTAACGGGTGAAAACATTTGCATATTGTGTGGGGTACGGAATGTGTCCCTGCATTGCTGAGGACGACTAGGCAGTGTTCCCTGTCTTCCCACACTGCATGGAGAGGGTGGCCAATGGCACTACTGCAAGACTGGAAATATTGGCTGGTTCCTTGACAACACTGGGCCCTAGTCCTTGTGTCCTCACTCTGAAGTCAGTGATGTTGCCACTCGGCGAATCAGATTGGCCTTGTGGCACCATGATGATATCATATGCTTTTACTACATGATCCCTGATTGGCTGGGATCACATCCTGAGAGAGGAGGAGGAAAAAGAAATGGTGCAAGTAGAGCCGTGGTGCCAGCACAGTGGCTGCAAAAATTTGGCAGGTCACCACAACACTATTTTTGTGCCCAAAGTGCTGGCAGGTGAACATTCGGTATGACATTATTTGGTATACTTTTAAAAGTTAATAAATCCACCAGCCAGTACAAGTTTATGAGCCAAGTTATACACAATCATGCTTGTTCTTAAGTTAACTCCCTCCTAGTGAAAGTCATGGCAGTTTCACCCCGTTTAACCTAGCTTGGGTCACATCTTTAAAACAAAAGATCTTTGCTTACAAATATTTGCTTATGGTTCTTTATCTATAAACTGGGACTCGGGCTGGCCAGGACAGCCCTTCGAACAGAAGACTGTCCTCTGTAAAGTGGGAGACATGGCCAAACTCCAAACAGAATGACATTGTGAATGTACTGTTACCCATGCCTCACTTCCTTGAGCAGTGAGGAGTGCCAGGGGTTCCTGCTTGCACTTACCTGGGTTTGGTTTCCTTTGGAAGGGGGAGATCATTGGAGATTTACGGCATTTCTGTGATTACTGGATGTATTTACAAATATACAAGCTGAGAGCATGGATGGAGACAGGCAGCGTAGGATTTGTACAGGCAGCAGCTCCACTGCCCAAGAGAGGCAGTCCGTCAAGTTGAGATGGTGCCTTTTTCCCTTCGACTCCCCCAAAGGGTTGGGGGGGAAGTTTTGGGGTAGGGGAAAGTATGAACTGAATGAGAAATTAATTTTCCCAGCAACAATATATCGTCATGGAGAACTATCCCTGTTGTAATCCAAAGTACCGTATGTTGGGGTGGCATGGGCAATTAAAAGAGCAATCCTATGCGTGTTCAGGCAGAAAAAGGTCCTATAACTCCCAGCATTCCCCAGCCAGCCATGCCTGAAGATCTATTAGCATAAAAGAAAGAAAAAGACCTGCTCCTGATGGAGATAAAAACTTCTAGAACTGGTTTGTTGATATGGATCAGCACAGCTGCTTGCATTTTTGGACTCTCTTTGGGAACATGCCTGTTGGGACTGTCATGATGAGCACCTGCACTTCAAAATTTACCACTACACTGTAGAGAGCATGGATTCAGATCCCGCTGCTAACACCATGAATATGAAAGAAAGACCAGCAGCCATGTTGAATACCAGGAAGTCCCTCCTTTCTTGAGCTCCACTTCCTTCCAATTCTCCCTTTGACCCATAAAGATCCACACCATGAGAGCCAGTGTGGCACAATGGTGAGAGTGTTGGACTGGGACTTGGGAGATCCAGGTTCTCATCCCCACTCTGCCATGAAGCTCACTGGGTGACTTTGGGTCAGTCACTAACTCTCAGCCTAACCTACCTCACAGCGTTGTTAGGATAAAACGGAGAGGAGGAGGACCATATGGAAGCCGCCTTGGGTTCCTTGGAGGAGAAAAGGTGGGATATAAATGTATTAATAATACTAAAATGAATAACATACGCCACATACAGCACTGCCCAACACAATATTAAACTTCCAGTTAACGTCCGTAGGTAAGAGACTTCCTGTTGGGTTGGATAAGATACTTAAGAAAATATCATTTTACAAGACAGTTGTATAAACATTTACAAATATGTAAAAATGCTTTGTGTACAGCCAGAATACCCTAGGTAATCCAGGTTGACCCATGTTAAAAGCATATGGCATAGTTGAAGGGTCCATAAATGGGTGAAAGGAGCAGTGTGCCTGTTTATATGTGTGAAGGACTGCAACCGGTCCTTTATCTCAAGAGGAGAGATCAAAGGTGCCAAACTACCAGCCTTGGCTCTGCCGTCTTGACACTGATTCTCCCAGGGCTTTGCCTTTAGTCTATACCCGTGTTCTCCAACCTTGGGTCCCCAGATGTTTTTGGCCTACAACTCCCAGCATGCCCCAGCCAAAACATCTGGGGACCCAAGGTTGGAGAACACTGGTCTATACACTGGATTTGAGCACTGAACCACAGAGGAACTACACACTGAAAGGGCTAAAATTTCTCCAGCCCTGATGGCTTACAATCCACTCTGTAGGCCCGTCTGCCTACATGGATTCAGCAGAGCGTGAAATGGAAGATACAGCCTCTGTCCCATGTGTGTAACCGGCCCATGTAGTTCACACAGAGATTCAGCTTTTGTCTCCCACACACAGCATGTCCAAGCGTCTCGGATTTCAGCCAACTTTCTCCCTGCTGTTCGCAGCTGCACTGTAGTTAGGAATCAACTCCAATAGAATCCACAACAGGGTTTTTACTACCTGTTTATTCTATATCAGAGTAAATACAATCTCCTAAGTTACAGTCTATGTTGCAGATTATAATGCATAGCATAGTCCAGTGGACCAAGTCCACCCTAGCAGTGGAGAGAAGAGACAAGAAGATGCATACAGAAAGCAATCCTTCTCTCTATTACAAAGTTACAGGAAACGAAACTTAACAATCATACTACGTCATCAGAAAGTACAAACCATGTGATCAGCTCATATTTCTTTCCCACCTACTTTTCCCATGAGAATAGACTCAACAAGATTGTTATTCTAGCCATCCTGTACCTTTCCAAATGAAAACACTTGTGCCACAGCTGTTGTTTTGTTACATGTCCCAACATCCCCCCACAGCCTGTGATACATGTTGTTTACATTTACTCAATGAGGTCTAGTGCCCTCATTAGTTTCCTGTGTCTTACTTCAGGCAATGGTTTTGTGAAAAGATCAGCCACCATATCCCCTGATGCACAGTACTTGAGTGTTACCCACCCTTTTTGCACACAGTCCTTTACATGAGAGTAACAAACATCAATGTGTTTGGTTCTTGGCCTACTTTTTTCATGGAGAGCCATGCTAATGCAAGCTTGGTTGTCCTCAAAAATTGTAACAGCCTTGTCTACTGGTATGTGCATATCAGCAAACAATTGTTTGAACCACTCTATCTCATTACATGCTTGAGATAAACTGATGAACTCAGATTCTGCGCTAGAAATAGCCACACAAGTTTGTTTTCGTGTGTACCAGTCAATTAGACTGTTTTCATACATTAAAACTGTTCCACTTGTGGATTTTCTATCTGTTGCAGATCCCCAATCAGCATCAGTGTACACACAAAAACCTCCACCTGTGTGTGTTGATAATTTCAGTTTGCAATTCATGGTACCTTTCAAATACCTTAACACCCTTTTCACAGCTAGAAAAGTTAGAAGGATTTTGCGTTTTCCTGCTAAGTATGTTTACAGCATTGCTGATGTCTGGCCTACTCACATTTGCCAAGTATAGCAGGCTTCCAATAACACTCTGATATTTGCCAATATCATCAAATTCAGTGTTATCTGTGTGTTTCTGATATTCAAGAGTCATTGGAGTAGTAACTGGGTTACAATTCTCCAATCCATGAATTTCCAGCAATTTCTGAATTTTCCCACTTTGTTCAACCATGAAAGAACCTTCCTCATCTTGAGACAATTGCATTCCAAGATAGTGTTGTACCAAACCCAGATCTTTCAGTTCAAAGTGTGCTTGCAATTCTTGTGCAATTTTTTTTTTTACTCACTGTTTGTGTTACCAGTAAGATATCATCAACAAAAATCAACAAATACACCCAGTTTCCCTGTTCTGTGTAATTTGTATACAGACAGTGATCAGCCTTGCTTTGTTTGAATCCCAAACTAATCAAAACTCTGTCTAGCTTTTGGTTCCAGCATCGAGCTGCCTGCTTCAACCCATATATGGACTTGTTCAGACGACATACAAGACTGGGATCTTCTACAAAACCTTGTGGTTGCACCATGTAGAGTTCCTCTTGTAATTCCCCATATAAAAAAGCAGTTTTTACATCAAAATGAAATGCCATCATTTTTCTTTGTGCTGCCAATTTCAACAATAGTCTGACAGTTGCATACCTTGTTGTTGGTGCAAACACGGAATCAAAATCTACCCCATGTTTTTGTCCAAACCCCCTGGCAACGAGTCTTGCCCGGTACCTTTCCACCTGCCCCTGGTGATTTGTCGTCACCTTGTACACCCATTTACAGGTGATGGCCTTGCGCCCCACAGCAAAGATACTAGACTCCATGTGTTGTGTGTCATGCATGCATTGATTTCTTCCTGCATGGCCTCAAACCAATCATTCTTCCTTTTGGTTCCAGCTTTGAATTTCCTCAAAACTTTGTGGTTCTAAAGCTATTTTGAGAGCTTTATGTACAACAGTTTTCCCACTTTGATTCATCCTGATATCTAACAGGTGTTTGCGTTCTCGGGTTGAACGCCTCAGAATTGTTCACCTCCCTCCTGTTCCCCAGATATCTGCCCAGTGGCCTGTTCTGTCCCAGAAGCATCCTGCTGTGTTTCAGACATTGCATGCATTGGCAATTCCACCAGCTGTTTCTGGTCATCTGTTTGCTCGGTGAAAATCACATCCCTGCTCAGAATTACCCTGTTGTGGTGTGGTGACCACAACCTATACCCTTTTGTTTGTGCATCATACCCCAGCAGAAAACATTCAAAGCTTCTTGCAGATAGCTTCGTCCTGTTTTGAGCCTGTATATGAACAAAACATTTACACCCAAAAATGCGCACGTGTGCTACCTTTGGTTTCCTCCCATGAAACATTTCATATGGAGTTTTTCCAATTGTGGAATTTGGTAACCTGTTCAGCAGATAATTAGCATTTGACAATGCATCCCCCCAGAAACGGTTTCCCACCTTTGACTCAGTCAATTGGGCCCTCATCATGTCCTGGAGTGTCCTGTTACGTCTTTCAGCAACACCATTTTGAAATGGGGAGTATGGGGCAGTGACTTTGTGCCCTATACCCTCACTTTCCAAAAATTTCTTGAACTTTGTACTCATGTACTCTCCCCCACCATCCGTGAGTAATTCTCCTATTGGATATTGTTTATATCTGTTCCCTGCCCATTAACAAATGATTCAAATCTCTCTTGAACCTGAGATTTATGTTGCAGCAGATATAACGAATCCAAATCGAGAATACTTGGCATGCTCCAGACATGCTAAGCTACAACTTCCATCATCTCCAGTGACCATGCTGGCTGGATTAATGGATTACAATCCTTTGGATCAGCTAAAAAATATACACCTGATTGATCAAGCAACATACCTTTTTTTTAAATAAAATTTTTAAACATATATTTCAGATAGGTGGCTCCAGCAACTTAGAAAAGGCATCCCTCATAGGAACAGCCTTATACTGGGTCAGACCCTTGGTCCATCTGTCCCAGTATTGCCCACACTGACTGGCAACAATGGCTCTCCAGGGTTTCAGGAAGGCTTTTTTTCCTGCCCTACCTGGAGATGCCAGAAATCGAACCTGGGACCTTCTGCATGCAAATCAGAGGCTCTGCCACTGAGCCACGGGCCTTACACCCTCCCCCTTTTTTTTTCTTTTCGCATGGGAGGGAATGTTTCTTCTGATTTGCCACATACATGCATCTAAAAATTCAGCAGGTATACTTTTTTCCTTCAAAGATGATTTTTCTTCATAGGCACGAATACAATTATTTTTATTCATGCGGAAGTGGCAGATCATCCATCATTGCCCTTCCACCAGTTAGGATTGCTCTGCCCATGGCTATTAGCCATGATAACTAACACCACAATTCTATATGTCTACTCAGACATAAGCCCCATTTGGTTCAATGAGGCTTACTCCTAGGTAAGTGATATAGCATTGTAGCCCAAGTCAGCTTTCCCCAACCTGACACCCACCAGATGTGATGGACCACAACTCCCATAATCCTCCAGCCAGCTACATACAGGTATTATACCTCTGAGTAACAGATATTATGGACAAATAACGTGGGAGCGGTTTTGCCCTCATGTTGTGCTTGTGGGTTTCCCAAGAGGCATTTGGCTGACCACTGCTGGAAACAGGATGTTTGACTAGATGAATCCTTTGTCTTATCCAGCTGGGCTCTTAGATTCTTAATGTATATTTAGAAACCATGGCAATTTGAGGTTTGCAGATATTGCAGAAGTGCAACAGAGAATCCGCAGAGGAGGAAGTGTGGATTTTTCTCACGGTGCAGATAAGGAACTTGATAACAAAGTTAAACATAAGGGTGTGATGTATGAATAGTTGTGTTAGTTGTGCTTGTGCTCCTCTCCTTGTTTACTCGGGGTGAGAGAAATGTATGAGCTGTCTTTCCAAGGTGTCAGATTGGATTACTTCATCACTGAGAGCCAGTGTGGCGTAGTGGTGAGAGTGTTGGACTGGGACTCGGGAGATCTGGGTTCTAGTCCCCGCTCGGCCATGAAACTCACTGGGTGACTTTGGGCCAGTCACTGACTCTCAGCCTAGCCTACCTCACAGGGTTGTTGTGAAGATAAAATGGAGAGGAGGATTATGTAAGCCGCCTTGGGTTCCTTTCAGGAAAAGAGGCGGAGTATAAATATAATAAAATAAATAAATAAATAAATAAATCATACCTGGTGGCTCAGGTGATCTTACTTTTGTACCAGTTGCTGTGTTTCCGGATGGAGGGCTCCTAGCGCTAGCAATCAGGAGGCACTGTGCATCTGTTCCATCTTTTTTTTATTTTCCCCTTAACGGATGTTCTGCATTAAGAAAACAGAAAGAAGAGGTGGTGAGAAAGCATGGGATGGTCACGAAAAGACAACAGCGTCTGGACCTCCATAAACATCCATGAGGCAAGGTAAAAGCCTCTTCTGGAAGCACCATAGATGACAGACTGCTGTTCCCTCCTTTCTTTACTTTCCTACATCAATTTTACTAATAATTGTTCCAGGCAGGAAGTAATTATCTGATGTGCAGGACTTATTGCCCGAAGACAAAGAGCTATTTTAAGTGCACACCCACTTGAGATTTTACTTTTCAGCTCTGCCTCTTGCTCCATATCATAAACTGCTTCCGAAACTCTCCTTAGACCCAGAATAGACAAAAACGTTTACCATGTGATTGTCTACTTACCCTGGACTTGTTTTTCTTTTAGAAACTGTTGGAGGATGGGGGGGGGGGGAGGATTCGGTCCTATACTGGTTAGGGCAAAGCAGAGTTTCCCCCCTTATGCGCAGCCTGGTTATTGAAACTGGTTATCACCACGTGGGTTGTTAAACCCTGCTCAAAGGCTCTTAGAAGGAAACGGATTGTCCATACAAGGTTTAAAACTAATAAAGTAAGTAAAACATTTATTAGTTTTACTTACAGCCCGTTTATTCATATATGCAAGATGCACATAGGCAGGTTAGTGTCTTTGGTGTTAAGAGTCCGCTTCATTGGAGTTCACTGGCTGGAAAGCCAGCTCAGAAGTGCGTCCATCAGGTTGGGGAGAGAGAGAGAGAGAGAGATCAAGCTGGCCACAGAGAGGCCAGAAGTAGGGAGGAGGGGTTACAAAACATGCACCCTGGGGATTGTTCAATTAACCCTTTCTTCCTCCCACTCTAACTAGTGGTTATATTATCTTGTTGATTTAAGCAGGCAGTATTACCATTTCCATCAGAAACAGCAGCTGCAGGGGCCTAGCCTGATTCAGATTGGGTGTGTGTGAGGAGCTTGACCATCCCCCCCCCCCCGCCATATTTTTGTCAAAAATCCCCCCCTCAAGCTGCTGTTTGCCCCAGAAAGTAGGATTGCAGCAAACAGGAAAAAGCAGGATAAAAATGCAGCACCACTCCCTGCAGGCCACGGTCCCAATCTTGATTGGTGTGTGGCTGCTACTCCTATAGCAAAAGCATTATCAGATGGCAAACCCAGCTTCAACTCCAGGTCTTGGAGTGCTTCCAGATGAGGCTTTTATTGTGGAATCACCCTGCTTCATTCACAGGATTTTGCAGGGGGTCCAGATGTTGCCGTCTTCCACTTGTAACCCTCCTGTGTTTTCCCACTGTGTTTTTCTTCCTTCTTTTCTCTTACCAGGGGAAAACAATTGGAATAGCTGCCCAGTGCCTTTTGATTGGTGCAACCCTTGGTGAGGGGCTGTCCCTCAGTGGTGGAGCACCGATCTTGCCACTCACCCTCTTGCCTTTGTGAGACTTCCTGGTTAGATGATTGCAATGCATTTTATATGGGCCGCTCTCAGAAAGCATTTGAGAACAACTGGCTGAGAATATGGTGGTTAAATTACAAACTGGGGCTTCATGCTCCCAGTTTGTTTTGGGGCACAATGACCTATTAAACCAGGGCTCTCCAACCTTGGGTCTCCAGATGTTGCTGGACTACAGCTCCCAGAATCCCTTGCCATTAGCCATGCTGGCTGGGTATGCTGGGAGCTGTAGGCCAGCAACATCTCAGGACCCAAGGTTGGAAAGCCCTGTATTAAACCCTAATCGGATGGGGAACATGTGGCCCTCCAAATGTTGTTGGACAGTAGCTCCCATTCTGCCCTCACCATTGGCTATGGTGACTAAGGCTGACGGGAGTTGCTGGATATCTCTGTCACATGTTCCCTACCCCTGCCCTAAAATATCTGGGACCCCAGAGTATCTGAAGGATTGCCTTCCTCCAGACAAATCTGCCCCCAATTGCTGAGACTGTCAGCAGAGGGCCTGCTCCGAGTGTCCCTGCCATCGGAGGTCAGATAGATGGTGACCAGGGACAGGGCCTTCTCAATGGTGGTGCCTCTCCCCACCACAGCTGCTATTTAGAATGTTTTTTAAAAGATACATGCAATTTCAAGTGATACATTTAACATCTCGTGCAGTTTGGCCTTAAGTAATGTTGCAAAGGACCTTTGCCGAATAGGACTTATAAAATAAAAAATAAAAGATTGCCAGACAACACTGTGCTATATTAATAATATAGGTTGGATTGGCTCCCTTGTCATTGGCCTTTAGATGGGTCATAGAAACTATATTATTCCACTGAGCCTTCAGTGATTAATGCTGCTCCTCAATTTTAGAGGGTTCCCCTGTTTTATTACACAAAATGCGAAGGCAGCAGAGTTGGCACAAGAAAAATTGCAAAAGAAAATTTCCAAAATCCATTATCACCGCAGTACCAAAGGTCACAGAAGACTGTGCAAAACCATGTTTTATTGTAATGTATCTATTTTATCTATCTAGCTTCTAGATCTTTTTTAATTGTTGCTTTTTATTCTTTTTACGGTTTGTATTATAAATCGCCTCGAGCGCTCATTGAGTGGAGGGACAATTCAAAATTACACTACCCCACTATCTCATAACTGAGCAAAAGATAGATTGTGATCCACTGGCCAGTTTCTGGTGTATCACCTGGTACCGATACCTTGCTGGGATTCTTGCAAAGAATGCTGGACTATATGCGCCCCCTGATCAGATCCAGCACAATAATGTTTGTGTTCTTAAGCAAGAGTGCAGACTCAGGATCACTCAGTAGAGATTAGGTATGTCTTAACTGTGAAGAGATTTGAGTATTAATTCTTGCTTTGTAAATTTTAAAACATCTCAGGGAACTATGCTGATTCTAGTAAACAATAAATCAAATCACCTGAGCCTCGTGTCTGCAGACCTCTGGGCGATGGACTTTGCACTACGAGGCAGAATGTTACCTACAATGTGATTTGTTTCAAGCAGGGCTGGGCGATGTGGCCCTGCACACCTTCTGGCCTGTAACTTCCATCAGCCCTAATCAGCATAGCCAATCATGAAGGATGATGGGAGTTGTAGGTCAAAACATCTGGAGGGCCACAAATTGCCTGCCCGTGATTTAAAGTAATTATGGCATTTTTAAAAGGAGGAAGTGAATGGTTCTGAAATCAATAAAGTGTGCCACGTAACCTATTCATTACCGCCCATCCACTTCTCAGCTCTTGTTTCCTGGATCTGTAAACATTTAAATGACACACCTGTCCTAGTTGCTTGGACTGGCTTGGTGCCACACGCTTCCCTGAGTCTGGGTGACATGCAAATGTATTTTTATAACCCAGTGCAACTCACGATATCCACTGGCATCCAGGGAGCTTCTACTTCTCTAGAGCAAGCCACCTTGTATGTATGTATGATGGCCAGATGTAAAAGAGGACTAGGCTCCTGACCTGCACCTTTCATAGATATGGAGAAGAGGAAATTTCAATAGGTGTAGCTTGCCATGCACCTGCTGAAAACCCCTCTATACAACAGTTAAAGGTGCAGGAGCCCTGTCCTCTCTTCCATCTGGCCACCCTGTATGTATGGCATTTATTTGCAGTGTATTTATTAGATGCTATAAAAGCATGTGTGTTAGATTAAGACCAATCCCCCTTAAGTCGGCAAATACGGACTTATCACAGGAAGTGGATCAAAGGCCAAAACAGGTGTAGGAGTGAGGCTTTATATATAAGGTAAGGGCACATAAAGAGATACAGCCACTGACTGAAGTCACCACCATTTTCTCCTGGCAGATGCTCTGTGACCATCACAGTTGCGTGACAGCAAGCAGTCAGCCAACAGGTGCCAGCCAAGAAATTAAACCTGGACATGAGTCATATACAAGCCATATATAAGCTAAAACAGAGGTATCAAAGTTATACTATCTTGAATTTCTGTGCACCATAACAAATCCTATACATGTCTACACAGAAGTAAGTCCCACTGGGTACAATGGGGTTTATTTCTAGATAGGTGGCTATAGGATCTGGATAGATGATGATGATAATTACATTTATATCCCACCTTTTTTTTCTCTTGCAAGGGACCCAAGGTGGCTTACAAGGTTCTCCTCCTCTCTGTTTTATCCTCACAACAATGCTGTGAAGTAGGTTAGAGTGGAAGACCGACAACCTGGTCTTCTGCGCGGGTTCAATACTAAGGGGGTAGCGAGTCCTGGGGGCGGGCCTTCTCCGAGGTCCCCCAGCGACTATCACCCTTAGCCCAGAACAAAGGGATAACTTATAGCCACAAAAGTATCTTTTATAAAACAAGTTTATTTACAACATTACCTTCACAAACCCAGACACACGCCAGCAGTACAGCTCATCAGTACGGTACAAAGTAGCAAGCAAGAAGTCTCAAGGACACCGTGGTTTCAGGGCTCTCAGCTAGTAGTTTAGCTCGGGCTCCAGCAGAGGCCCGGTCAACCGCATGCTGCTAGCTGGGTTCCCGGCGGAGGTCCGGTCTACCCAAGCGGCTAGCTGGGTTCCCGGCGGAGGTCCGGTCTACCCAAGCAGCTTGTGAGTGATTTCAGCTTGGTTGCCCGGGGGTCCGGTCAACCCAAGCGGCCAGTGATTTCAGCTTGGTTTCCCGGGGGCCCGGTCAACCCAAGCGGCCAGTGATTTCAGCTTGGTTTCCCGGGGGTCCGGTCAACCCAAGCGGCCAGTGATTTCAGCTAGCTGGAGCACGCCGGGTGCTGCTACCCGGGGTTGCCGATCCCTTCATCCCTTACCCCAAGCATGGGGCAAGATTGCTGATCAGGTCCAACAACCCGGTTCCCTTGCGCAGGGTGTTTTATACCTTGGGTTTCAGGTAGCCCCTCCCTCTGCAATCAGGTGGGTGGCCAATCAGGTGGGTTGCCACCCTCCTCAGGTGGGCGGCCAATCAGGTGGGTTGCCACCCTCCTCAGGTGGGTGGCCAATCAGGTGGGTTGCCACCCTCCTCAGGTGGGCGGCCAATCAGGTGGGTTGCCACCTTCCCCCTGTGGGGTGGGGTCCCTTTGAAGCCACTTGCTTAATGGTCCCATCCTGTGGTGTTGAATGGCCCTTTCTTATGGGTGCCGAAGTGTCTGCTCTGGCAAGGTATTCAAGTCTTATGTAGATGGGGCTGATATACGAGAGCATTGACGAACCTGGGGATGCTTCCTGCCTTCCCCCCTGGGGTGATTCTATGCAGATGTTGTTTGTCCCCTTTGGTCTCTGTGGAGACTGGCTGTCTCCCCCCCCCTGGGTCTCCTTCCCCCCTCCTTGGTGAGTGTGTGTGTGTCAGAAAGGGGTTTTAGGTTGGCTTTCTCCACAGTTAGGTTGAGAGTCAGTGACTGGCCCAAAGTCACCCAGTGAGCTTCATGGCTGAGTGGGGACTTGAACCTGGATCTCCTGAGTCCAACACTCTAACCACGACACCACACTGGATTACTTACTTCTGTGAGAGCAAGCCCCATTGAACTAAATGGAACTTCTGAGGAGGCACTTACACATTTGCTCTGTAAGATTATTATTCAATACCCACAGAAGCAGATATTATTGTGATGATCCATAGTTTAGTGGACATTGATGACTTAAGACTGATCTGGTGATTTCCATTTTTTTAAAAAAGCCCCAATTCCTGTTTTGGGGTCAGCCAACAAGGCCTCTGTATATTTTTGTGAAGAAAAGAGCCTTTGGGGGGGTTCACACACACACACACACACCCTCATGTGTGAATCGGCTAAAGGCTGGGGGTGGGGTGTGCATAGTTAGCGTGTGGAGAAAGGGGCCCTTGGGGGTTCCTGCATGCATGCATGCACACACACACACACCTCCTCATGTGTAAGCCAAGTGGGGCCAGTTGAGGGGGCTGGGAGGAAACGAAAGCCTCAGATGGAATGAATATGGCGCCTAGATGCCTGGAAAAGCTGGCCTAGGGCTTTCATATGTAAATAGTTCAAGCCATGAGTCATGAGTTCCCTTCCCCCTGCCTGGCCAGGTGAAGTGCATGGTGATTGGCTAAGAGGCAGCAGAGGAGGGGAGGGGGGGAAAGGTATATTTCCCAAAGCGTGGGGGGGGGAAAGGTATATTTCCCAAAGCGTGGGTTTTGGTCTTTGTTCTACCTGGCTGTGGTAATGGCGGTAAGCCAAGGACCCCAGGCAGCTCCTGGTGAAATTAGCTGGATTGAGGGCTCTAGTAAAGGCAAGCCTTGTGGGAGTTTTACCCATCTCGGACCTTCGGGTAGGTGTGGTAATCTCCCTCGGGCAGCAAGGCTGTGCTGGATTTAACCCTTGAAGAGAACACCCTCAGGTAACAGGTGTGTGCCTGAGAGATCTTAAGGAATCAGGTTTTATTGTTTTGCAGCTTTACTGTGTACTAACATGTCTCTCTCTTTATATTGTGTGCTTCTCTCATTTCCCTAATCTTGTTGTAAAATGCTACCAGAATAAACCTTGCCCTGATTTTACCCCACATGGGTTTTGTAGTACTCTGTGGCTTCAGTATCTAAATCCAGGTTAAATAACCCATGCTCTTAGGCTGCAAACTTACACAATTACTAGGGAGTAACCTCCATTAAACAAAGTGGTATTTACTTCTGAGTAAGTCCTCATTCACTTCGGCCCGAGTCCCTGAACAGAGATCCAAGTAGGGTTGCAGACAGCTGAGGCTGGCAATCTGGTACCTTGAGATCTCTGGGGGTCTTGGTTCCTTTGGAGTAGGAAAGGGTGGGGGTGTGGCGGACCAGCCAGCCCCCCCTTCCTCCACAATTTTGTTGTTTATTGCCATGGCAATAAAAATGTAACTCTCACCCTCCTTTTCCTGGCTGTCTATCAACCCTTAATATTTTGGTTAAAAAACGTCTTTATCGAGCAATTTTCACAATTATGGAACAAAGCATAATAAAATTGCTTAACTTTTTTTTTTTTAAAGAGTGATAAACCAAATAACTGATGTTATGGCAGCATCGGAACAAAGGGCGCTTTTATGATGAGGCTTTTATGGCACCACTAATTTGCCTCCGTTGTCTTCCCCTCATGCCCCTTCTGTATTTTCTTACTGCTTCTTCCGTCTTTTTCCTTAAGGCAGAAAATCTGTTAAGGGAGGAAAAGAGGGAACAGCTACTCAGAAAGGAATTATGCAGCTGTTCTCTCTTTTCTTCCTTGGCAGATTTTCTGCCTTAAGGAAAAAGACAGAAGCAGCGATGTTCTTGTTTTTATTGTTGCAAGGTTTAATTGGTTTAAATTAAATTGTAATACACCACCTAGATGGCTTTTTCCGCAAATAAGGTGGTATATAAATGTTAATAAAATAAATAAGAAAACACTGGAGGGTCGCGAGGACTGGTGCTTCCAGACAAGGCTTTTAGCTTGTCATTGCACTGCCTCATTCACAGAATTTTAAGAGGACCCAGGCGTCCTCGACTTCCACTTGTAGTTGTAACTCTCCACACTGCCGCTGCTTCCGTCTTTTTTTCTTACCGCAGAAAATCCGTTAAGGAAAAAAGACAGGATAGCTGCACAATAACGCCTCCTGGTTGTTAGTGCTACCACATCTGTCTGGAAGCACCCGTCAGTGGACTCCGGATACTTCTATGAATGGGAGACAGGGAGATGGCACCCTAAAAGCCTCGCCTGCCCTGGAAGCACCCCTAAAAAGACATGAAAGAAACGCACAACGTGGACCAGAGCTAATGAGATCGGTCGAAAATGATTTTGTAGAGTGGAGAAAATGGTTGAACTGAAGATTCTGATTCTTGGTTGATAAATAAAAAGAACGGGGTGGCCCATCATCACCGTCGAGGGGAAAGCACTCTACACATGATTGGAGGGACTATTTATTTTTATAGGGCTGGGCCTTTGCATGGAAATAGAGTACAGAGTTTAGCTCACTCCCGCGGCCAGCCCTGGCTCAAATGATCCAGCCGTGCTCCCATTCTGGCTTCCCTCCTCCTGGCGTCCCGCTCGGAGAGGCTGAAATCTGGGCCAGGCATTATCTCCCCCAGATGGCAGCGAGTCATCTCTAGGCACGAGAAAAAGGCATACGCCGCCCGCACGCCGGCCCGCGTTTTTAAGGTCTGTTTGGGAGGCGCCATCGTTCCAATCAGGAGAGGGTTTGCAATCTTCCAGGCAGCCAATGGGCGCGTTCAGGGGCCGGCCCTCGTAGCCTAGGATGGATACATGGTGGCTCCTTGATTTCCGTGGAGAGGCTGCGTGGAGAAGGCAGCAGCCAGCGAAAAGGTGGCGAGTGGCTGGATGGGTGGGGGAGTCATTGGTTGTTCCCCACCCGCTTCGCTGGTGCATCTGCAAAAAAAGGTATCGTGAAGCGGCTGCCAATAGATATCACCCTGACGGCTCCCCAGTCCGCCCACCCCTAGGCCATGGGGCTCGTGATGGCCCATCCCTGTGCCCCATTGTCTTCGCGGTATTCTTGCCCCTTGGCCGTTAACGTTGACCCTCCGGATCGCTGATGCTCAGAGGTGAAGGAAACCCTCCTGGTGACAGCCGATTACCTTTCGTGTGTCCCCACTATATCCGTGCCCCCTTTCTATCTCCTGCCCCACAGCCTCCCCGCATATCAACGCCTCTGTTTAATCGTCATCCTCCTCCTTCTGAAATCTCTCTTTGCCTCCTTGTGTTCTAAGAGGAGTTACGTCTTTTTCCTCCCCGCCTTCCGTTCTCACTGTTGCTTGGGGCTGGGCTGGGGAGACAACTCGATGAGTACCTCTCCCCAGGGGCCTAGCTTTGGGGGCCCTATGAGAGCCAGGATTAGTTATCTCTTCCTCCACCTATCCGTTTTCCTTCGTTAGCAGCTGCCCTACTATGGCTGTCTCTGGCCATAGCATCTGCAAGGGAGACCAGAAAAGAGTGTATATGTTAGTCCTTCTACCTCTGTATTCTGGAAAGCTGGTTCTGCTCCCCCCACTTCTTGTTTTTTGTCTAGAACAGTGGTTCTTGATCTTTTTGGTGTCACACCTCCCTTGTGAAAAATCTTATGACCCATGCCTCCCATGTGTTAACGGACCAAAATTTGGGCTTTGGCAGGACGAGTTTGCATTTTTTAGTTTATGCTTTGTCTTTGGACTAAAAAAAATATATGCATATTCAATTAAATGAACGGCGTAGCTCCCAAGATTAGTAGAAAGAAATAAGGTTGGGCCAACCGCCAAGCTGCACTGCTATGTACTTGTAAAATAAACAATTTATAGTTGAGGGGCTACTCACACCTCCCCTGGAGTCAGTCCACACCTCCCCTGGGGAGGCGTACCCCACAGGTTAAGAACCCCTGGTCTAGAAGGTCCTCTGGTCTGTAGGAACTTTTCCAAGGGGAGAACCCTTTGTCTGTACAGTATATTTTTGGCAAACCTGTTGGGGGGGCTTCTTGGGCCTATACTTCCTGAGAGCACTCCCCCCATCTGGCAATAGCTGCTTCTGCCTTGCAGCAACTCAGCGTGAAAGAAAAGCAATAAAGAGTCCTGTGTGGCACCTTAAAGTTTATACTGGCAGGAGATTCTGAGGCCCAGAGCCATCAGAGGAACTACGGTATGTACATTTGCATGAGGTTCCCAGCCTCTGGCTGGGATTATACTTTTCTACGTGTGTGTGTGTGTGTGTGTGTGTGTTGGAGGGTCTGCTTTTCTTCACACAACTGTTTTTGCTGAACAAGACACCGCCTAAGATCCATAGATGCAACAGGTAGACACCAAAGCAGTGATCCACTACTTCAGCGTTTTGTGGTGATGTCCACAGCAGTTTCTCAAATTCCCAAATGTACCCAGGGGTCTGAAAAGGTTGGGGACCCCTGCACTATCCAAAATCCACCAAAATGCCTCAAAAGAGTGTGCAAGCTTTCGAGTTCTGCAGAATTCTTTGTCAGGCTAGATGGTACAAACAAGAGGGGGAAAACAAAAAAGTACAAAGATATGGCTGGATGTTCTGGGGAAAGAGTTGCAGGAGAAGGACCCAAGGCTATGTTTTACCCTGAATTACCCCTCAGTGGACCCTGACTATTTGATTTTATTGTTATAATTTTGTTGTGGTTTGTATTTTACTGAGGACAGCCCTGGGAACTGTTTGGTTGAAGGACTGTCCAAATATATAAAGTAAATTAGGGAATGTGAGCCTCCTTTGCACCCTGGGAACAGGAGATCCCCCCCCACCCCACTGCTTACTAACTCCTGCCCAGTGGAGTCTGCATATAACCAATTGCAACCTTTTCATTGTTTTCTGTCTGTTCCTTGTTCTATTTTGGTTCCAGCTAAGGCAAAAGGTTCATGATTCCGGATTCCACGATTCTGATTAAGGAGAAGGAATCTGTAGTATTTTGTGCCTGAGGTTGCTTTTCCATACTGCAGTCCTGCTACAGACATAAATATCTATAAATGTTACAGTGTATTTGGTCCATAGCTAACGAAGGTCTAGTCTCTCCCACTTCAATATTTATCTTTCAGTGTGGTAGAATTTCCATTTGTGCTAGCTGGTGCTTCCCTTTCTTACCCCGAGGGCCAATTGGTTGGGCAATTACAGTATTTTTCCATGTATAAGACTATACTTTTTCCTAAAATGGTTAGACTAAAAATTGAGGGTCGTCTTATACACGGAAGTAAGCTGAGGAGAGAACCGTGCGGTTGTGAAACTACCCAGTGGGGGGCGTCTTATACATGGGGGCGTCTTATACACGGAAAAATACAGTAATTCTGCAAATTCTGTGGGGCCCGAGGGATTAATTAGCAAACATTTTGATTTGATTAATAATAGATGGAGCTGGATTTTAACCACCACCACCACCTACCAAGCAATTTACTGCAGCGGGATCTTTTGCACAGTACATCCGCCAGTTCTTCTGGGTAGGAGCTTGGTTTGGGGAAGCAGAAAAGAGCAGCAGGCTGTTAAGTTTTGGAAAGGGGCTGTGCTCTCTGTACCTCCCCATTGGGAAGGAGTCCATGCGCTGTTGAGAATTCTGAAGCAGGTTATAGAGCTCTGAAGGTGGTTGGGATTGCAGTGGGGGAAGAGCGTGGGGTTTGTGGATTGGGATGAGGAGATCACTGTTCGCTGTGAACTTTCTGTTCAGGAGAATGAGCAGGTCAGGGTACTACATCTCTACGTGAGGGAGTGTGTACTCTCCCACATACATCTTGCTCCTATAACGGGAGCAAAACTAATCATTAGGACATTTGAATTTATTTATTTTTAATGTAAATGGCCTTGAGGGTCCCTTTGGGCAAAAAGGCAGTGCAAAATACATAGCACAATCCTAAGCACAACTCTACAGTAGTAAATCCTGTTGAGTTGAATGAGACTTACTCCCAGGTCAGAATGTATAGGATCGCACCCTGTCTGTGAGCAAGCAGCTAGATCAAGAGGCTGGAGGTACTGGCTCAAAGGAGGCTGTTAACCCAACAGAGGTCCAGGAGGGGACTGAGGGCTTCTACTCATGCTGTCAGCTACCTCTCTCCCTGGTTCAGCAGTTGTTGCTGGGTCTCTTTCCTTGTTGTCTGTAGCTGAGACACTTTCCCTTCCTCCTGAGTAGACCCCGGGCAATAGGATCTTCTGGTGGCTAAGCGGGCACTCCGACGACAAATCTGAGTCTCCAGATTGGTCGCCCAGAGAGCCACAGACTGAAGAAGGAGAGTTGGGGAAACTAGGCACGGCTTGGGATGGGGTTGAAGGTGTGAGAGCTGGACTGGCCCGGGTTCAAAAGCTTCCCTAGCCAATGACCCTCAGTCCCAGTCACGCAGGCGGAAGGAGGAGATAACAGCAGTTAATAAAGATTAAAGAGTTTATTTGTAAGACCCAATTACATGGGATTAAGGCAATCAATGCATCTCTTACTCACTACATCATTGCAGATACAAATCCAATACCCCAGTGGTAAGGCTAGATGAAGTGAAGTCCAGAACAAGAGACAAGTCGAGTGAGACTGTCAACAAGTGTGTCAGTCTTTATACCACAGACCCTGTACCTATAAATAGGATATTACTCACCCCAGTTGTATAACCTATTCATCAACATGTTTACTGCTAACCTGTCCAAGGTTGCTGAGTCATATCACCTTGAGACTATGTCTCGTGACTAAAGACTTTGTGTACTTCATCTCAAGAGACAACCTCCATGTCAGGTGATAATCCTGATGTCAGGTGGTAATCTCGTTTTGCCTATGCAAAACCTAACATCCCCCTGCTTTTTGCATTTGTCGCAGAATGTGGTTATTTACCTCATACAACAGCAACAGCTTTGTTGACATCTGATGCTGTTCTTTCATCTATGGACTTTGATAAAAAAACTTTTGCAGGAATGACTTTACCTGTCAGAAATTTGAACCACCATCAAATTACTTCTGATGTATCCCTCCTCACGACACAGTTTTATTTGCAAACCCAAAACGTTGTGTATTGCTATCTGCCTGCAGCATAGCAATCCTGCCTTGGTTTCCTGAAAAAACTGTAATAGGATTTTCACATCAATCCCAGCATCATTTAAACATTTTTAACAATTTAAACTATTTAAACAAATGCAATAACTATTCAAGCTTTACAATAGCATAGTAGCACACTACATAATACAATGCATTCAGTTCAATTTCAGTTGAACTCTAACCTTTAGATGATTGTTTCTACAAAATCAATCAAACAAAGTATGGTTATAAAAATAACAAACCTCAGGTGTGTTCTTGTTGTTCTTACTATCACAACCACAACTGGCATTTCTGTGAATCTGTAAGCCACCTGTGCTCTGACTTGTAAATCTTAGTCTGAAGTGTGATGTTCCCTCCAGATAACACACAACTCCTTTTCAGAGCTCTCCAAGCATGTCCTGTTGGTCTAACAGTCTGCCTATCACACTGACAGCAATATCTGGCCTTGTTGCTTGTACAGTAAAGCTCAACAGCCCAATGCTTCTGTGTAGCATTCAAACTGCTTTTCCATCAGCATGTGCTTGAAAATCCTCAATTATTTGGAGTCTCTCACTGAGTTAACTATCTCCAAAATTCTCAATCACATCCATGATATTTCTCTGGTTTGTTGCAGTAAGATACTGCCCGCTTGGTTCTTTTTCCCCTCAACTTCTATTTACAAATAAACAGTTGATCCACCACCAAGCAGTTTCAATTCAATGAAATTCCAAACCCTGGATCAATTATATAATATTGCTTTTATCTGTCCAGAAAAAACAATAGATCATCCAACTAACAAAGTACATACAGTCTATGTCCCTGTTCCTCCTGTTTAACAAACAAACATTGATCTGCCTCTCTGTGCAAATCTCAATTCAGCAATGTTTGAGTTCAAAACAGAATTCCAGCCTCCAGCTGATTCTAGCTTTCCTACAGAAAATCTCAGACAGTTTTCCAAAGACTTCCTCTCATTTAAAATGCTTATGTTCCAATATTTCCAACTGTGAAATATTCATACATTTCTCCACATTCTTAAACATCAGTCTAACTGTTTCAAAGCAAATTGTTGTTGCACTCACCTTATGATTATCCAGCTCCTTTTTAATCTTGAGCAAAATCACAAGCAACCAATCTTGCTATTTGACATATATAACCTTTCCCAATCTGGTTAGTTTTCACTTAAAAAATCTATCTGGTAACAATGAGTTCCATGGACTGCTGTTTCTTTCACCCAGCTTCCATGTTTTGTTCTTTATCCAAAGAATTCAACTCAGCTTGCATAGCCTGAAGCTATGGTTTAGCTTCCTTAACAGACAATTTTTCACCTCTTTGAAATTTTGAAGTTTCAAATGGCTTTTCCTGCAAATTCATCCTGATATCTCACAGGTTGTTTGACTCACCTGATCCTTACCTCATCAGTTATCAGGTTCCTGTTCCAATAAATTTGCACCATTTTGTTTAGCCTCCACTAAACCAAATGTGTATCAGAGTTTGTCAAATTTCACTGACTGTCTTTCAGCAAATGCTTTTCTATTCTGACTCTGACCATGATGCATCTCCTGCATTAACAGAATTAATTTTGAAAAATGATCTCACATTTTCATTCAGCATTATACTCAACACTTCTAGATAATCTCACTATCCAAGTGTTATTCATGTGAAACACAATCTTCTCATTTCTAGAAAAATCTTATGTAAGCTCCCTTACAGATTTCTTCTAACTTTGAGGTTTATGTACCTACATATCAGATCCAAGATCCTGAAATGTTTCTCCAGAAGATTCCTCCTATATACACAACTTTCCATAAGGTGTACAGTTCAACATACAGAACTAAAACTTTTATCATGTACATAATCAAAACATTTAAGAGCTTCTACCCAAACCTCATTATCCAAATTAGCATCACCTCTTCTGAGTGTTTGTTTACTCTTCCACACAATCCATGTGTTCAATATCACATCCTGTTAGAAATGCATCAAAACATCCACTGAATTGAACTTCCCCCATATCTCAAAAGAAATAGGTAACATGGGTAATATGCTTGTTTCTCACCCAAGCACAAAACACCTTGACTTTGTTCAATACTCCAGCTTTCTATCTAACATGTACACAACCTGTACCTCGTGTATTGATCAATTAACATCATGAAATAACGTGCCTCTCCTCTAAAAACCATCAGAGTATCCACAAGATCACCAAGAACAAATTTAAATGAAATGAACTGGTTTTTCAGCTTGCCTTCCAGTTTACCTGTTGAAGCTAGCATCCCTTGTTTATGTGCACAAAATACCTTTCATTTGAAAATTACAATTTCCAAATGCTTTCCCCACCAACAGTTTGCATTTTTTTCACAGGCCTGTGAATCTAAATGACCAAACATCATGTGATATGCATGCATGTACATGTCATACATAAAAGCATTTAACTTTTTATAGTTGCAACAGTACAACTTTCCATTTCTTTATTACATCATTACAGTATGAAAAAAGAAATAATCCATATCTTAGCTTTGCCATATAAACATACCTAATTATTCAGTAGTTTACATTTTGCTACAGAAAAATCCACAATATACTCAAGTCATATACATTCAGTACGTTTCCTGACATTTCAGAGCATATATTACACTTTCTTGAATCCAAGTTATCCAAACTTTCAAGAAATACAGTTTCAAAAACATGACTGTTAAACTCCTGACCATTTGCATAGTCCTCTTCCTGTTTATTTATGTCCAACACAGAAAGCTTCGTTTAAACAATCCACTGTTTCTGCTCACACACAAAATAATGTCCATTTTGTTATGTCCAGGGTTAAAACACAAAGTTTTTCCCATCAGCAGCACCCCTGCTGATTTCAAGCCCCTTCTTCTGTGATCCCACATGAAGAAAATGAAGAACAGCTTCCCATTTTAAGCACAGCTTTCTCTGTTCAAAACTGCCACGCTGTTTTCCCCCTGCTGTTTTAAAACCACGCCTCCGCTGGTTTGATACAGCCTCCCGTGTAGTATCAGGTTTCCCAAGATACATTCCTGTCACACGTGACTTTGCTGCGAGTGCGACACACGCTCCAGACGCTTTGCCCACGTCAGACATAATCCACGTCATTTGTAATCCAAGCCACTTGTTGATACAATGCAAAAGATAGCTGATCCGCTGCTGAGCGAAGAAGCAAACTGTAATAAGAAATATGATCCTCCTGCTGTAGCCTTGACTCAAATGAGTAGACACAGAGCCTCCTGGAGATATTTCCTTGCCCGATACAGCTCCTTGACAATCACTCCAGCAAGCTGTGGAAAACGAAATCCTTGTGTCCAGCGCTGTTCAGTTTTCAGCCTAGTAGCTGCCCGAACCGGCACCTCCGTTCCAGCTGCTTTCCAAAACGAAAAAATCCTCCGTCTCTCTGTCCTGCATTCTCCAGTTGTGCTGCATTCCAAGCCGCTGTTATCAGCATCCAGCTCTAGCAACATTGCCTTCCCGGTTATTTACAAACCGTTCTTACAAATGTAAACAAATCCTTTAACTCTATAACTGCCGAATTTCTCCGTACTGCGTCCCTGGGCTTATCTGCCCATCTGAGATAACCATCAGGCTTATCTCTGGTGATCTGGGCCCATAACCAGATGTGAGAGCTGGACTGACCCGGGTTCAAAAGCTTCCCTAGCCAATGACCCTCAGTCCCTAGTCACGCAGGCGGAAGGAGGAGATAACAGCAGTTAATAAAGATTAAAGAGTTTATTTGTAAGACCCAATTACATGGGATTAAGGCAATCAATGCATCTCTTACTCACTACATCATTGCAGATACAAATCCAATACCCCAGTGGTAAGGCTAGATGAAGTGAAGTCCAGAACAAGAGACAAGTCGAGTGAGACTGTCAACAAGTGTGTCAGTCTTTATACCACAGACCCTGTACCTATAAATAGGATATTACTCACCCCAGTTGTATAACCTATTCATCAACATGTTTACTGCTAACCTGTCCAAGGTTGCTGAGTCATATCACCTTGAGACTATGTCTCGTGACTAAAGACTTTGTGTACTTCATCTCAAGAGACAACCTCCATGTCAGGTGATAATCCTGATGTCAGGTGGTAATCTCGTTCTGCCTATGCAAAACCTAACATCCCTTGGGGACCCCCCAGGCAAAGTGTTCCTCCGGCTGCTCCCCATCTTCTGTGGGAGTGGGGTTTTCTATGGAATCCCAGTCCTTCTCCGAAGAGGTCTCCTCAAGTTGGCTGGGCGCCTGGCACAGCTTTAGATCAGCCTTCCCCAACCTGGTGCCCTCCAGATGTGTTGGATGTTGGTCATGCTGGCTGTGAATTATGGGAGTTGAATGGGAGAACTCTGAAAACACCGTGTAACAGCAGAATGTATGTACAGGTGTGTCTGGATATATATCGATATATATAAAAGAAGGTATCCACTGACTGACTGATCAACGCCCAGCTCAAACCGTTTAATCTAGGAACGTGAAATTTTGAAGGGACATTGCTTTTATGACATAGACCCCCACTAAGGAAGGATTTTGGGAAATTCCGTCCCTAACAGGGTGAAAAAAGGGGGGCAAAATTTCCCCACTCTCATATCTGCAGTTCTGCAAATAGGCCTCACCTCATAATTGCTGCAGGAGCCAATAGGAGCAGTTATGCAAATAGCCCATACGACACTTAGAATGTTCGTATGAATTCCTGCAAGGGCCAATAGGGGTGGGTATGCAAATCTCCCCTAGGGCATTTAGAATGTTCTCTGAGGGGGTGAAAAGGGAGGGAAACATTTTAAATGACTGAATGACCATTGTGTGTGGGGCGTCATCACATAGGCTCCATCACGTTTTGACGGCTCTACCCCAAACTTGGCACGGTCACTCTTCATCACCTGTAGACTCTTAGGATTAACCTGATTTTTCTTTAAGATCAGATATTTCTGTCAGAAAAGTTTTCTGCTGCCAGCACTCAGCCTAAACGTTACACTTTCAGTCAGAGAATGACTGTTGTGTGTGGGGCGTCCCAAATCCTGTGTGTCTGTGTCCCCGTGTGTCTGTGTGTACGGGCGTTTGCGTGCGTCACATAGGCTCCTACACGGTTGGACGGATCCGCCCCAAACCTGGCACGCATACTCTCCATCACCCAAGGACAAAGGCTGGCGGGTTCAAATCTCCAAAAAACCCTCACCGTGCCTGTACGGCCCAAAATAGATGATAGCCAATGGCATCACTTGGAATGTTCGCAGGGGCCATTCAGGAGCAGTTATGCAAATCACTCCAGCGACATTTAGAATGTTCGTATGAACTGCCGCCACAGGGGCCCAATCAGGAGTGGATATGCAAATCTCTCCTACGTCAAAACAGAATGTTCATATGCACTGCAGCCGGGGCCTACACGGGGCGGAGCTGGGATTTCATTGTTGGGTAGTCCCGAGGGGGGGGCAGCTGGGAGTTCATTGTTGGGTAGTCCCAGGGGGGGGGGAGAGCAGGGATTTAATTGTGTAGTCCCGAAGGGGGAGCAGGGATTTCACTGTTGTGTAGTCCCGGGGGGGGGGAGCAGGGATTTCACTGTTGTGTAGTCCCGGGGGGGGGGGGAGCAGGGATTTCACTGTTGTGTAGTCCTGGGGGGGGGGGGAGCTGGAATTACATTGTGTGGTCCCGGGGGGGGAGTAGGGATTTCACTGTAGCAGGGATTTGATTGTTGCGTAGTCCCGGGGGGGTACACACAAGGAATTCATTGTTGCGTAGTCCCGGGCAGGGGGGAGCTGGGATTTCATTGTGTAGTCCCGGGGGGAGCAGAGATTTCATTGTGCAGTCCCGGGGGGTGGACAGAGATTTGATTGTGTAGTCCCGGGGGGGCGGGGAGGAAAGCAGGGATTTCATTGTACAGTCCCAGGAGGGGGAACAGGGAATTCATTGTTGTGTAGTCCGGGGGGGGGGGAGCTGGGATTTCATTGTTGTGTGGACCCGAGGGAGCTAGGATTTCACTGTTGTGTAGTCCCAGTGTGTGTGTGCAGGGATTTCAGTGTTGTGCAGTCCCGGGGGGGGGGGAGCAGGGATTTCACTGTTTAGTCCCAGGGGAACAGGGATTTCATTGTGTAGTCCCGGGGGAGCAGGGATTTCATTCTGCAGTCCTGGGAAAGGGAACAGGGATTTCATTGTGTTGTCCTGGGGGGGGAGCAGGTAGTCCCGGGGGGAGCTGGGATTTCATTGTGCAGTCCCGGGGGAGCTGGGATTTCATTGCGTAATCCCGGGGGAGCTGAGATTCCTGGGGGAGCTGGGATTCCATCATGTTTCTTTTAAAAACAATTGTACCAAATCCTAAAATCCACGCGAGCGAAGCTGCAGGCAACAGCTAATATTCACATATATTCATATTCTGAACACTCTGCTCCCAGCTTATCTGGTTTCTATGGTGATTGGAGGAGCTAGAGCATATTAACAATGTACTTCTCGGTTGTTTCCAGGAGCGCCAGGATAATATGTTCAGCCATGATCAGTGTTGTGCCTC
Source organism: Shinisaurus crocodilurus (assembly GCA_021292165.1). Lineage (NCBI taxonomy): Eukaryota > Metazoa > Chordata > Lepidosauria > Squamata > Shinisauridae > Shinisaurus > Shinisaurus crocodilurus. The sequence continues at coordinate 28,872,180 of CM037881.1, forward strand.
CATTAGGTCAGACGGAGATAGGCCGTGCCATAGTGTGTTTGGGGTGGGGCCAGGCACGTGCAGCCTGACCCGGCTGGGCTGCCTTACCAGTCAGCGCCTGCTCAAAAGGCAGGTCCCAAATGCACATCAGACTCTGGAAGCAATTGTTTGCTTATACAGCTTCAGCCAGACACCTTGACACCCCTGAACTCAGACTTGTGCCTTTGAACCTCAGAACGACCTCGACGACACTTTTGCCTGCTCCTGAACTGGTTTCTCTTTGCTGCTTTTCGGACATATATCTTTTGGCTTTGAACCTTGGACTGTGTGATAACGACGACGGGCTTATCTTTGTACTGGACAGATTTACGTCAGTCACTTGCTGTTTTTCTGCTCTCTTCCCACTACAGGTTATGTGAAGCACACCCCTCTCTTGCAGGCCTGAGCTCCTGACGGCCAGGTGGCATGGGGTTCCTTGCCTCCAAGAGTTCCTTCTTGGCTTTCCACCTGGGCCTCATTGCTGGCTTTCTCAGCACCTTCTACCTGGTGGGCAACCTGACGTGGGAAGGGCCCCCACGGCCTGGCACCCAGCCGCCACGTGGCTCCAAGGATCCCGAGTGGATTGTCGATAGATCGGCTCTCTTCAGTGTGACCCACCCACACCTTGCAGGTAAGAACGGGAGCAGGGAGGAAGGCAAGGTGCACTTGCGCAGCCTTCCCCAGCCCCAGGGCATTGCAGAGGTTTTGGACGACAACTCCCAGCATGCCTGGCCATTTGCTAATGGTGGCTGGGGCTGATGGGATTTCAAGCCCAAAACATCTGGAAAGCACCAGGTTGGGGAAGGCTGCGCTAGACTCGAGCAACCTCAGTAGGGCGCTTGGGACGCTTTGCAAGTCGGTTGCATATGTTTTTACCAGGCTGCTTGCACATACCGCCGTCCCTGCCTAGGTGAGTAGATTACTGCAGGGCTGGGTATGGGAGAATGGGCCTGGCCGAGATGCCTTCCAAATGCAGTTGACGCGACATGTGTTGAGCGGGCTGCTGTGTGCAGCCAGCTGTCCCGTGTGATGCATTAGTTGCTGCACTCTACAGCAGGGGTGCAGAACCTCAGGCCCAGGGCCCAAATCTGGCCGAGCTGGGGTCCCAAATCTGGCCCTCCAGGGATGATCCCACCTCTTTCCCCCAACCACCAATCGTTTGATGGTTTCCCAATTTTAGTGCAGTTTTTTCCTCATTCTAAAAGGTTGAAATGCCTCTCTTTAGGCTTAGTTTCTGGTCAGGAAGAGCTTGAAGCTAAAAAAGGCTGGTACTCTTGGTATTTTGGCCCCACCCCTTTTGTCTTTGGCCCCGCCCATCACTGGACCATGGACCCCGAGAGAGCGTTCCCGAAATGGAATTTGGCCCATGGGCTGAAAGAGGTTCAACAAGGCTGAACTGCAGCTTCAGATTGTGGGTGAAGGATTGATTTTTTTTATCCCTTACATTTAAAACAAAGATAAACCTCCCCACACATACCAAACTTGCATGTCAGAATGAAGATTCTATCCTAGCTTTCTCTCTGACATGATTGTTTTGGGTAGCTAGGTTTTTTTTTTTCTTGCATTCAAACATTTGATTCCCTCTGCTCAGTCTGAAGTGGTACAGTCAAGTACCTGCTGCCCTGGAAGAGAGCATGTTGCACTGGCAGCTGACTTGGGAATGCACTACAGCACTATGTTGGTCCTTCAAGGTAGAAGTGAAACAGAATGGGTCATCTGTCCCACCTCCTAGGTGCTACACTCTGGGCGCATTCGCACATCATACCCAACCCACCCTGGCAATAAACCACAGTGGGTTGGCTGTTTCATGAACAACCCATGGTGCGCCCGACAGACGATTGGGCTCACTGTGGGTTGTTCATTCCTTCCCCCGCAGTCCTCCTGCGGGTATCCCAGAGGACCCCACGGCAGGACCAACTTGTCTCCTCCTACATGCCGAGATCACAGGCCATTTTTAGCTCACCGCAGCTTTTTTCTCACTTTAACATTTTTTCTCCTGGAGATCACGAAAGCTGGCTTGCTAGCCGGCTTTTGCGATCCCCGTTTTGATAGCCACTGACAGTCACTTCAAAGTGCCCAAGCAGTACATTGGAGGGGTTGTCAGTGGTTGGGAAACATTTTTTTAATTTTTCTTTAATTTTTTTAAAATGTTTTATTTTTTTCACACTTGCGCAGCTGCAGAGGTGCGCAGTTCTGCAAGTGTGGCATTTGGAAGTCTCGGCTGGGTCAATGTCCTGTGGGGTACCTGTTGTCATAGTACAGCAGGTACCAACTCTAGATATTGACCCAAAGAGGCTCCAAATAGGCTTTTTCTTCCCTTTGTTTTCTCTTGACAGCAGTAGAAAGATGAGCTGTGTTCCTGGATCTGCTGGGGGAATTTCTCCTTCCAACTTGTGAATCACAAGGCTTATGCAAATAATGTTAATGGATTGTATCCAGACTTAGTCATGCTTAGAGTAAGCCCATGGAATTCAATGGGACACATTAGTCATGACTCATGTAAGTCCCATTTATTTCAATGGGTCTGCTCTACATGTGACTAAGTCTGGATCAGTCACAGAATTGTGGAGTTCCTAGGTGGATGATTGTGGAATGGTTTGGACTTGTAGGTCTGTGTGCTGCTGTAGTCATTGGCTGGGTTCCCACAACACGACAAGCCACACGCAGGGTTGAGTACGTGTTGAGTGTGGGTTATCGTTGAGCTGTGAGTCATTGTTGAAGCATGAATTGTTGTGTTGTGTGAACCCAGCCACATGAACAAACCGTGGTTTGTTAACCATGAACAACCCAGGAAGAGAACCCGTGGTTTGTCATTGGGTTGTGAACTGTGGGTTGTTCATAGTTAACAAACCATGGTTTGTTAGCGTGGTTGGGTTCACACAACAACCCACAGTTCAATGACAACCCACTCTCAACCTTGAGTGTGGCTTGTCGTGTTGTGGGAACCCAGTCAACTGAAAACCAATTGCTATGCTAAAGAGCAAATTAAGTGCATATTCAGGATTTGATCAATATGAGCCACATGCCCTATGGCTGGAAGGGTCTCTTGTGAAAAATAGTAACCCTGTGGCTACCTCTTCCTCAGGTGAAGAGAGTGGTGTGGCGGACGAGCTGTACAACAAGGTGCGGATCCTGTGCTGGGTGATGACCGGCCCCCAAAACTTGGAGACGAAGGCTCGCCATGTCAAGGCCACCTGGACCCGTCACTGTAATGTGGTCATTTTCATGAGCTCAGTGCAAGATGAAAACTTCCCCACTGTAGGGTTGGACACCAAAGAAGGCCGGGACCAGCTGTACTGGAAGACCATCCGGGCTTTCCACTACGTGCATCAGCACCACTTTGAGCAGGCGGACTGGTTCCTCAAGGCCGACGATGACACCTTCGTGGTCGTGGACAACCTGAGGTGGCTGCTCTCCAACTACACCCCTGACAGGCCCATCTATTTCGGCAAGCGCTTCCGGCCCTTTGCCAAACAAGGCTACATGAGCGGGGGTGCCGGCTACGTGCTCAGCAAAGAGGCCCTGCAGCGCTTTGTGACTGGCTTTGCCTCCAAGGTGTGCAGCCACACGACCTCTGTGGAGGACCTTGCCCTGGGCCAGTGCATGGAGAAGATGGGGGTTGAGGCCGGTGACTCCCGGGACACCAAGCGGAGAGAGACTTTCCATCCGTTTGTGCCAGAATCTCACCTGACTGAAAAGTTCTCGAAAAGCTTCTGGTATTGGAACTATTGTTATTATCCCATTGTGGAGGTAGGTCCCTCCTGTAGTGAGGCTTGCTCGAGTTTCAGACGGGAATCTTTCCCAGGCGCACCTGGTCTTGTTACTCTACTAGAGTTACTGTTCTTCACATTTCAATCGGGCTGGGGCCGCCCCTTCCACTAGGCAGATTGAAGCAATTGCCTTAGGCAACAGATGCCGGGGGATGGGGAGTGGCAGCGGGGTGCTGAGGAATAGAGTGGCATGCGTCACTCAACTTACCCTGTGCTCCCTAAGGTAGCCTGCCGTCCTCTGGTGCAGCGGAGGATGCTTTCCTGTTGCCGGTGTTGAAGTATGGTTCAACAGCCAGTCCAGCTGGTTTATGTACATGGAATGTGGCGGGGGGAGGGGGGCATCATCTTGTCCTTTGCCTCAGGCAGCAAAATGTCTTGAGCCTGCCCTGTTCGACCTTGTCTCCAGAGTCCCTAGAAGTTAAATCTCCAAGTAGGTGGCGGATGTGCCTCAACTCTAGTTCACGTGGATGTCAACTCAGCATCCGTGCACGCTAACAACCTGAGCTCCTACATATCTCTGCTGTTAGGCTAAGTCCCATTGATTCCAATGGGTCTTACTCCCGGCTAAGTGTGTGCATACAGCTGCAGCCCAGAGTACCGCATAATCAGCACCAAGCCTGCTCCTTCACAGATCGCCGCCAACAGGGTTCATTTTGAACAACTGGTAAGATTTTGACAGGGCGATTTGCAGCACTTTCTTTCCTGGCATACGTGGAACCAGCAGAACAAACACGCTCTGTTGTTGAGGATGTCAATCCTGCGTCCACGTTGCAGGTGGAGAGAGCACCTCCAAGGATACAGAATAGTGGGGGGTGGGCTGAGGCCTGTGCCAGCTCCAGGCTCTTGGCCAAGACACTATCTGTGGACCCCTCCCTCGGTGAGTCTGCCTTCTCACCACCATTGTCTCCAGCTGCTCTTGCTCCTCCTCTTTCTCATCGTTGCTACCATGTGCTTGCTTGGCAGGCAGAGAGCCAGTGAGTGAGTAGGCCGTGGCATCTGCTGCGCCTCCTTTGCACCACCACCGTTGTCCAGGCCAGAGCGAGAGCCAGGTGAACAAGCAGGTTGCAATGGTGAAGAGGAGGAGCAACTCCAGGGGGCTCTGGTCAGTGGGTCCCTGCTGGAGTGGGTCCCTGTGGTCCTTTGGCAGGTGCCCGACCATGCCTACCCTTGATACCAGCTCTGGCTGAAGCAATGCTCCTTGGTGTGAGAACAATGTCCTTTTCCCACTGCTGAAGTGTCAGAAGATATGATACCAGATTAATGTGACTTTCTGTAACCATTGCATTTCCCTGATGCTCTCTGTGGGTGATTGGTGGGCTTTACGTAGTGGGTGAGGCTCACTTCCTCTGTTTTGTTTAGGGTGGCCGGATGCAAAAGAGGACACAGGACTCCTCCGCCTTTGATGGTTGTGTCAAAGAGGGAATCTCAGTAGGTGTTGCTGGCATGACCAGCCACACCTGATGATATTCCCTCTGCTGCAGAACTATGAAAGGTGCCAGAGCCATGGCCTCTTTTTGCATCTGGCCACTCTAGTTTTATTCCTGTTCTCACCTGTATTTTTCCACCCTGAACTGGCAGTGGTTGGCACTTTCTCCGTGATGGCAACAACTTGTGGTGCCCCTGGGGATAAGCTGGTAGAGTTAATAGCATTAAGCATTGTTCTCTGCTTTATGTAGAGGGGCGGGCAAGGGCTGGAGTAAAGAGGCCCTTTTTTGGCCCGTAGAGCATGTGTGAGGAGAACAGTTTGGGAGGCTCCTGGTTAGTCTTGTCTGACCAAAGAGTGTGTGGGGGGATCTGGGGTGAGGAATTTGGAGGGTAAAGGTGCTGGAGATATGCTTGGCTGGAGAACTGGAGCTGGGATTGAGCGACCCGAGAGGATTAAGTGATTAGATTAATTGGAGTTTAGCTAATGCTTGCTGTGAGCTGCTACGGAAGAGAGCCAACGGGATTGCTCTCTTTCCCTTGGGGTTGTTTTCCCTTGTACCTCTTGGTGTAGGTAAAGAGATGAGCACAGTGCTATCTTCTGGGGATTTCTTAAGGACTTGGAATGGACCATTCCATTCTGAGGAGGGATGTATTGGAGAGATTTATTCTTTAAATCAAGGGTGGGCAACTTGTGGCCCTCCAGATGTTTTGGACTACAACTCCCATCAGTCCTAGCCAACCAGCGTAAACAATGGTGAGGGATCATGGGATTTGTAGGCCAAAACATCTGGAGGGCCACAAGTTGCGCACCCCTGCTTCAAATATAAAACCGTGCATGAAGTGAATAGGAAAATATGATGCACTCTGCATATACAGAAACTCGGTGTTACCCACTGAAGTGGATTGACCAAAGTTTCCCAGTGCCCTTTGATTGGCACTTCCTGTTTCCATCTGTGCATGATCACTTGAGTGGCGACCAGTGCCGTGCAAATAGGTCTCTTGCCAGATGCAGGAAGCAGAGCACTACCCATACCTGCTTCATTATATGCTACCCAAATGGGAACAGGAAATAAAGGCTCTAAATAGGAGTGGGCAAACATGCAATGTTTGAGTTTGTTGAAGTTCTTTGAATTCTTCTTCAAAGCTCATTTCCAAACACGAGCGTCTCCCCCCCCCCGAGCAGAAAAAGTGTGCATTTTTTCCGAATTGAAAAAGTGCACAATTTTTAAAATGCACATTTTCCCCTCACCAAAATGCACATTTCCCTCCCATAGGCTAAAGTGTGAAAATGTGGGTTGTGGGTGGATTTGTGTGTATGTGCACTTCCAAAAAAACACAAATGTGAATTTTCAGAAGTGTGCATATGCTCATGTGCACACTTTCGAACCTGAACGCAAGTTCAGGAAATGGTGAAAATTTTCTAGGAATTGTGTTCCTGTTCATGTTCATGGGTGTGAATGGGGCATTTTCTCATGTTTTGTGAACAGGAACAAAATTCTCATACATCCCTTCTTACTTAGCACAGTGGATTAGGCAGCAGGCTTATATGAAACAAAATACCCTTTTCACACAACACACAGTGAACCTGTGGAACTCATTGCAACAAGATGTTATGATGGTTAGCTGCATGGAAGGTTTCAGCAGCAAAATCTCTCTCACACACTGGCTACTTGCTATAATAACCAACTGTCTATGTCTGATTAGATCTAGGGTACTAACAGGGGACAGATGTTGTGGTTGCTCTTTATTTGTGTGAATATTACCGTGGCATCTGGCTAGTCACTGTTGGTAGGCAAAATGTAGGGCTATACAGATCATTGGCTCCATGGTAATATTCTGTGGGCTTCAGCAATGGTATAATTTTCCAAAACATGGGAAGATATTTTATGTCCAGTGAGGCTGTGGTGGCTGCACTGAGAAGTAACCCTCCGAAACCAGAGATATTTCCATTATTGCTCTACTGTGCCCAGATATTCAGGCCTGTACTGTGCATATTCTGTACACCCATGACATTATTAGTAGTCTCAGAATCTGGTAACTCAGGGGTCCCTAAGGTGTGCCCTTGAGGCACAGATCCCACCTCTGCTTTGCGCTCAATTTCTTGGCCAAGTTACTTGTCCTCTGAGCCTCATCAGTTTGCCTTCTGTGAAATGGGTGCTAGAGCAGAAAATCAAAAGAGTGGTTTTGTGTTTTGGACCTCAGACCCCACTTCGGCCTTGTACTTAGTCCTTAGGGCCTATGTTTTACATAGGAACACAGGAAGCTGCCTAAATCAGATCATTGGTCCATCTGGCCAAGTATTGTTGACGCTGATTGGCAGCAGCTCTCCAGGATTTCAGGCAGGAGTTTCCACAGCCGTATGCGGTGATGCCAGGAATTGAACCTTGCACTTTTCTTTTAACCTCACCAATTTGCCTTACCAATTTGCCTTCTGGGAAATGGCTGTTTTAGCATGGGCCATAGCCACCATAGCAGCCATTATGTGAATGGGCAACCTCCCTCATGGCAGCCATTTTGTGAGAGCACTCATGACATAAGTGTGCTCACCAGCCCAAAAAGGTTGGGGACACCTGTGCTAACTGATGGAGAATCAAGCACCCTGACAATCTTAACTTTATTATTTTCTTCTTTAAAAACACACACATGTTTCTAGCCCTTATGTATGGAGACGAGAGCTTTAAAATGCCCAGTGGAGTAACTAGTGAAATTTCAAAAGGCAACGATGGGTTGAGCAAGACATCCAGCTGTTAAAAAATGGTGCTTTATCCATCCCTCGCAGCTACTGTTTTCAGCTCCTACAGCCAGAACTATGTGTGTTCTGCAGTCATCAGTCATCCTGTAAATTTGAAATTGGCCACAGAATGCAACATCCTCAGAATCTCAGCTTTGATTTTATTTTTTAAAACTCATTTTGAGCCCTTAAGACTGTGCTGATAAAGACTTGAAAGTCTGGACAACACCTGGTAAAATCTCAAACTCAACAAAAGGTTAGAAGGCACCTTAAAAGTTGACAGATTTAAGGCGCAATCCTATGCATAGGATTGAGCCCTTATTGTGGCATGAACCTTTGTTGACTAGATGTTATCAGAGGCATGCATTGTTATCCTCAGTTGATAGATTTGGTCTAATCTAAATCTGTCTGTCTGCCTATCCCTCTAATCTGAGGATGCTTCCAGATGAGGCTCTTATCGCACCATCGCCTTGCTTCATTCATGAAATTTTATGGGCTGCCCATGTCCATTTGTAGCCCTCCCGTGTTTTCCCACTGCTGCTTCTGTCTTTTTTCTTTCCACAAAAAAAACCATGAAGGAGGGAAAAAGATGGAATTGCTGCTGCACAGTGCCTTTTGATTGGTAGCGCTAGGAGCCCTCCGCCTGGAAGCACCCTGGTCCCTGAATTCTGTCTATTTACCTACCTACACACACCTCACTCACTCTATGCACCTTATGGAATTGGGCTCTAGTTCACAATTCTGTGCCCAGCGCCAATTTCTGTGCTCCTGCATAACCTCGCCATGTGTACAGTCCCACTTTAAGGCTGCCAAAGGCTTGGAAAGTTGTGGGCAAAAATGTCTGGAGCAGCGTTAGAAGCTAGAGGATGTATCTTCCTCCTCCTCTTAATCCTTGCAGAATCATTCCTTTCCCTTTTGCCATACTTCCCCTTCTCCTTTTGATACTGTGTCTAATTACTTCGTGCCAGTTTAGTACGCTGCTCTGCCTAATGGCCATGGCTGTGGCGGGTCCTCCGGTGGCGCCCTCGGTAATATTCAAGCCAGAGTGTGTCCTCTGATTTTGTCTGCCGCTTCTTCCTTTCCCTGTAGCTATCTCTTCTGCTTTCTTGAGCGGGGATAACTGTTGACCTAGCAAAGCAAATAGTTAGGTCCATACTGTAACTCCTGCTGTTAACCTTGACCTTCCTGTGCTCCTTAGGGCCCTCAGTGCTGCTCTGACCTGGCCGTCTCCTTCCACTACGTGAACTCAGAGTTGATGTATACCCTGGAATATCTGGCCTACCACCTCCGGGCCTACGGCTACCACTACCGCTACCACCCACCTTTGCCTGAGAATGCTGCTCACCTCCAGCCTTGGCCTCGGGGGGAGCCCCCAGAGAGGACCAACAGCACCACCTTGGAGACTGACAAGAAGATGTAGGGATGGATGTGGGGCGCGTGACTCTAGAACAATCCAGCCCAGCCCCCACTCGATGAGACTTGCCATCTAATGCATCAGTGCCTTGGTACCACTGGGCCCTGTGGTCCTCCGGAAGTTTCTCAGGAGGGCGCCAGCTCCATGGAAAAACAAGAGCTGAACGGGCCACAAGCTCTGACAATTTATTTTTCATCCCCGTGGGGGGGTGTGTGTGTGCGCATGTGTGCACTTTCCGGGCAGGGATGTTGCATATGGCAGAGGAGCCATTTTTTTCATTGGTGTGCTGAGAAGCTAAGATCAGGCTTAGCACGGTGCTGTTTCCTCTGCCCCCTGCCCCCATCCCATCTTCAGTCTGATCCTTGTTGTACATGTGCAATCCCCAAGACTTGTGCATGATGCAAACTGGAAGGAAGAGCTGAGTTTCCTGCTTCATACATGTTCTCAATGCACTAGGGGTGGGGAAATCTTGTTTCCAGTGTGGTGGGGCGGAAGGAATCTCAGGTTTCTACTGGTAGATGCCTCCTGGAAGATAGAGGCAGGGTCATGCCGCCGCCGCATGAATAGGGCACAAATTGCATGACTGTAGACTGAGCAAGAAGGGTACCGTTGAGGGGCCTGCATTTTGCCACTGAAGGAAAAATAGTAAGAATCCTAGTGAGGCAGTCAGGTGGATACTGTTGTGGCAGAAGGGCCCTAGATCCTACCACTGCAGGAAGGAAAAGGGGCACGCAGACCAGTTGCCCACTTGCAAGTTGTGTTGATGTCTCACAGTTGAGTGTGGCTGGTTGATATCATAATAGGATGAGGTGTTTGATGGATCTGTGCTGTTACTTCTCTGTGCCTGCCATTTCTGCCATGGTGAAGTGGCTACACATTTGCGTTTCACATAAGGCTCATCACACTTCAACTGGAGGAGGAGGGTAGTATGTGAGGCAGGTGGGGCGAGGGGAGAAGGGATTTGTTGTGTGCAGTATGGCGTCTGTGGAATCCATTGTGTGGACCCCTTTAGATCAGTTATCTTTAACCGGGTGTGTGTGTGTGTGTGTGTGTCAGGAGCCACAACTAGTGATGGGTGAACTCCCCCACCCCACAAGCTTAATTCAGAATTGGCCTCAGCAAGCCAAGCTAGGTTTCTTTCTTTCTTTTTTAGAAATTCAGACTCCAACAGGGTCCAAATGCTTCCTGCCTCCCCTTTCTCTTCTCACTTACCAGGTAGCAGTAATGGATCAGGAGGAGGTCTTGCTGGAGGCCTCTACTGGGAAATGTAGTATTGCCAGGGTGGTTGAGTCCTTCATATGGATGTCAGTTGCCTTGGAAGCTACGTGAGTCCCAGGTGCAAGGGAACTGTTTGCAATGTGCCTGCTGTCTGTATTAAGGACTTGTTCACCCTGGGCAATTACATTTCCCAGGATCTCTGTTAGCGGTGATTCTGTTGTTTCATGGTGCTAGGGAAGGAGGGAGTAAGGCACAGCAATTCAGATTAGTCTGAGTTGGTCAAGAATTCCAGCTTATGCTTTCTTCATAATGCAGGTTAGCATTATAGACAGAAGAATTTCATATACTGAGGGTGCAGTCCTATGCATGTTTAGACAGAAAAAAGTCCTACAACTCCCAGCATGCCCCAGATAGCATAGGATTGTGCTCTACAGCAAGTATGAACTTCAGCAGCATTATTACCCACAGATGGGTCACATCCTGACTCAAAGTGTGTCACTCTGATTAGGATTTTGTTGTTGTTGTTTACGGGAACCAGCAAGGTTAGGCCCAACTACATGACCCAAAATGCTGCTTTTGTTTTAAACAAAGCTGAACATCCCAAATTGTTAGCAACTATTTGCCCCCGGCAGACAATGGGATTCGGCAAAAATAACATTTAAGTGCCCTTGCTGTGTGGCATGTTGCAAAGGCCTTCCCCAACCTGGTGCCCTCCAGATGTGTTGGATTACAATTCACATCTCCCCCAGCTAGCATGATCATTGGTGGTGGATGACTGGAGTGGTAGTCCCAACACATCTGGAGGGCACCAGGTTGGGGAAGGCTGGCCTGGATAGTAATATGGAGGCTCAAACTTGCCTAGCATCTGAGTCTGCCTCTGGACTTTGCAGACTGAATCCTCAACCTGGAGGGAGGAAAATGGACAAAGCATCTTTCATGGGTTGATTGTACAATTTACCTGTGCAGCAGTGAACTGATCACATCCAATGACTCCTGTTACTGCATATGTAGCAACCTGGCAGAAACTTGTGCACTAGGTACTGTACACTTCGTGGGCACAGCAACATGCACACACCTCCTGCTGCTGCTCTTGTGATACTTTGTGTCATGTTTTGGAATTAGTAGGGGTAATTTGAGATTGCAGACTGCCTCTCAGTTAAGCATCTCTTTTGTTAGCACACCGACGAGTATAAATGTTGGATGAAGTGTGAGAGTTCCTTGGTATATAGGATAGTGTTAAGGTGAGATGGGCATGATGGGTTTTGTTTAATAATGTTTTAACATTTCCTGGCTATTAGGCAGTTGATTGAATTTGCTTAGAATCGTGTGGTGGGGGACTAAATATAAATCGTCCAACCCTGATTTCTGGTTAAAAGAGTTTCCCTTTTAATAATCATGGGTTGAATCTAGACTTAGTCAAGCTTAGAGTAGACCCATTGCAATCAATGGGACAGTCATGACTAACAAGTCCCATTGATTTTAGTGGGTCTACTCTCAGCATGACTTAGTCTGGAACCAGCCTGTTGTTGGGTGCAATCTTGAGAAAAGTGTGCTTAGGTCCCATTGAAATGAATGGGAAATACTTGGCAGTATTTCAGACAGTCCTGTTGATTTCCCTATAAAAAAGAAACTAGAAGGAGCTTTCAGGTTCCAAATCATACTTTTTCTAGTCTGACAGCAGTTCTCCACTATTGCCTGCCCGAAGACTTCCCTAGCCCCAATACTTATAAAGCAGGAATGGCAGGGCTTTAAGCACGCTTTAGCTATTCTTATAGTGCCCATTTGCCCTAATGTCTTGCAGGCTTCTGGGGATTTAATGCATTCATGGTACCCTTTGGCCATTCACTTCAGTGAGGTGGGGTGAGGGACAGTTCCGCTGTCACATGCCTCTCCTTCTTTGCATGCAGAGCTGTCACTGCCATTGAAGTAAAGGGGGGCCCTCCACATAGGCAAGAGTTGTGTGCATGAATCAGAGTGCACACAGGGTTTTTGGACTGGATTGGAATGTTGTGTTTTCCTGTCAATGGCAAGTTTAATGAAAAAACAGCAATTATTTGTTATTTTTATGAACTACTAAACGGTTGTAGAGGTGATCAGTACATGTCCTTTGACTGCTTCATTGTTTTTCTGTGTAATTTAATAAGTTTAAATATTTATTGAAAATATTTTTTCATAAAACTTGAATTTGGGGGGGGGAGTTTGTTTTATTATAAAAAGCACAGATAGACACATTTTAGATTTTTAATCCAATTTACAAGTAAACTAAGTCAGAAGGGCATTGTTTCTTCTATAATTCTAACTCCACACTGGTCTCTGAAAAACCTCTGCTAACAATCAGATTTTATTGCAAAGATTTAAAATTTGAGTTTTATTTCAGAAACCTTATGCCAGCCTTCCTCAACATGTTCTTTCTCCAGATGTTTTGGACTGAAGGACATTATCTCCATCATCCCTGACCATTGACTATGCTATTTAGGGCAGATGTAATCCAAAACATCTGGAGGGTACCAGGTTTGGGAAGGCTGCTGTACACTATTACTCAGTTCAGCCAGTTGGAGTGTGCTGGGCTAGCTAGATGGGCCAATGGGCCTATTTAGGGTAAGGTGGCTTCATGTTTTCTTATGTACCCTCTTTTAGAACAATAATACCCTCCTTTGTTTGACAACATTAAAATGTGGTAGCCTTTGTCTTTATGGGTTTTAGATGGCTTCCTAAGTTCTAATATTGTAAACTGCTTTGGTTTTAGGCAAAAGAAAAGATGGATACCGGACTCCTACTCAGTTGACTGGTTGGTTGCCTGTAGCAAGTAAGAATCACCTCTAGGTAACCAAGCAGGAAAGTATAACAAAAGTTGGTTTTGTGTTTAGTTTTTTCCCCCCCCTTTTAGGTTATAAATGTTGAACAACACAATCTTATACACACACACTCAGAAGTAAGTTCCATTGAGTTCAATGCGACTTACTCTGAGGTAGGTTGGTAGGATTGCAGCCTAATTGTGTGGTGTGTGGCTCGAAAAAAAAAGATGTGGGCTACTAACTTTGGGGACTTACCGTACTTGCAAGACTGCAACATACAAATCCTGCACAGTGCAATCCTACATGTCTATTTAGAAGGAAGAACCATTGAGTTAAATTAAAGGTATGTGCTTAAAATTTGTCCCATTGAAGTCAATAGAACTTAAAAGTGCTTCATTTTGGACAGTTTGTACCTTTATTTTTTAAGGGTTGAATCCAGATCTGTAATTCTGCCAGCAGAAGGTAGCTGCTGATGGAACAGGACTTCAGTATCTTTTTCTCCACCCTGCAGCCTCCTGCTTGCCTTCCGAATCTGCTCCCAAGAGATCCTCAACCCTCCAGTGTAGATCTGGAGGACGGACAGGGGCAAGAAGGGGGATAAAAGTCCTGTTCTGCAAGCGGTGCCTTTTTGCTGGTGGAACAGAGGATTTGGATCCAACCCCCAGTCTTTACCTGTTTTATTTTATTTTGGTTATTGTTGATAGAGTAAAAGAAAACTGCCTCCAACATTAAGGTGCTCTCACCTGTTTGGAAGAAGAATTCTTTTGTTTCACAATCACAAAATAAGAACCACTTATTTTCCTCATTTTTTTATTTCTGGAGTTTTCATTTCTTCTTGAAAATGTTATCCCAGGAAGGTAAAACATCATTCAACAGCGATTACATCATAGGGTGAAAATTAATACACACAAAGCAAATTCAACAAAGATGTTTTTATTTGGAATAGGAAAAGCATTAGGGTGAGGGGGTTGAGGGAAGCAGAAATAAAGAAGAAAATGGCGGATGCTGGGGATGGGCCAGGACAGAACACTGAGGAAAGGGCTATGTGATGTCATGGGCTTGACTATGTTTACAAAAGTATTTTATATATTAAAAATAAGGCATTCCTCAATTTTTAAAGAAAACAACAACCTCACCCTGCACTTCAAAAACTCTACCCTCATTTCCTTCCTCTTGGTTTACACATTCTGAAAGTAAAGGAATAGGAACAAAAGAGGGGAGATAGAGGGTGAGCAATTATAATGACCAAAAATATGCTTAATCCACCTGCCCAGCTTTGGAGAAAGATTAATTGCTATGTTGCTCCCAGAAATGTAAAGTAGATTGCACATTACCTTTTATTAGACCAACAAAGCTCTGTGTAACTCAAAAGCTTGCTTGTGCTTACAATCAGCCAAAGCTGGTCTATTGAAAGGTCCTGCTTCATCCGTGTGTGTTTTTTAAATTTGTAAGCAAACTTCAGAAATGCTTATGAGGAAATTTTGGCTGTCAACCCAGTCTAACTCTCAGGCAAGGAAATTGAAGACAGGAGAAATGTCTTAGCACCATTGTGTCTGTGGGAGGGGGAGGATGGCAGTATTCCCCCAACCTGCACCTCAGCTCTTCTGTGAGTCTGGCAGTGTGATCACATACAAGAGCTAACCATTTTTTGCCTTTGCTCTTTAGTGTGAGGTAGCTTTAAAACCAGGGAAGTTTGAGAGTTGACCCTATGACTTACTTCATTTTGTAGAGTGGGAGAAGTGGGTGGGTGGGAAATAGAAGAGAAAGAGAGAGATGGGGCAGGACTTGGTAGAATTCAAAATGGTGGACAGAAGCAAAATAATAACAAACAACAAAGATCAGATCAACTTGTACTTTCCAACGAATGTTTTTATATCAATTGATGTTAAAAAATACAGACTTGTTTTACAATAATAGCACCATCTTTAGTATTATACACAGTAACCTTGCTTGTGATACACACCCGGGATGGGGTGGGGGGAAAGAATTGGCTACAACCTGTATTTGGGACATTAGCATCTTGGAGGGGAGGCCCCTTCATGCATGCTAGTTAGCTTCCTACCTCCACCTGACCCAAGAAAGGCCTTACAGGAAGACAATAAATAAATAATACCATTATTTGTTGTTCCTTTTTTTTCTCCTTTGCTTGCTTCGTGGTTTGCCCAAGTGATGGCGGCCTCAGAAATTGACAGAGTCCAAAATGTAAGCGTAGGGACGGGTGGAATTTTGGGAAGGGGAGAGAGTTTGGTTCAACTGTTCAGTGCAGAAAGTCCTACGAGTGACTGGGAAGTACTTGGGTCCTTGGGATGTTTTTGTATGGTACTGGACTGGTTTTTTAAAAAAATATTTTTTTTTTACTTTTTACAAAAAGCACACTGGGCCAATGTCAACACCAAATTCTTGATCGGCTCCACCAATGTCCATAGGTGCAATGTCAATGATGGGCAGACGAGAGGTCTTCTGAGATCTGTATTCAATGACTGTCTTTCCCCATTTGCCAGTGTGTTTCTGGAACAGAGAAAAAACCCAAAAGAAATTCATTATTTTAAGTGCCACAGACCTCAGCTGGGATCAGTCGGGGCTGGAACAAATTAAACAGATCTAGATTCACCATGATGCTAAATATACTAAAGAACAGAGGGCTTTTACTGCATTGTCATTATCTAAGAAATCGTTGTCCTGTCCTAGTGAGAAGTTATGCAACTTTGGAGGCTGGAATTAAACCTGCCTTTTCAGTGGTGGCCACATGCTTGAGACAAAAAGGACCATCAGCAGAATCTGAAATTGTGCACGGATTGAGGTGCGAAACGTTAGCATGAGCAGACAGCAGCCACAGGCATACACACACACACACACACACACACACACACAAAAATCAGCCACAGTAAACAGGCTGGTCCTCTTTGCATCTATTTTGTGATTCCGACAGCTCAGAGCCCAGTGGTGGTTGTCTTGCTACACAGCAATGGCCATGTCACCATTCAGGTATGTGTGTGTCTAGTTTTAAAATACTATCCTTTCTACTTTGAGGATGCTGTCCCATGGCAGATTTCATGTGTAGGAGGACGGAGAATTCCTGCCTTTGTATATTTTTGACTACTACTGTGTAACTTGAGGGGCAGAGAGGGGTGGTGTAGCAGAAAACCTCGCTGCAAGGATGGATCCAGGATTTTGTGTCCCACTGCAAACTATCAGTGGACCTCTAATGCCACTCTCACCCTACAGTGCCCTTCTTAGTAGTGCCTTGGCAGCAGGGCCCTCAAGAGGATCTCATGAACAGGTCCCACCCTGGATTGAGATGCAGCTTTCAACTGATTTCTCGCTTGAAATGGAAGCATGCTCCAGGGTCCCCTGTACCACAAAGAATGTTGATGGCCTCTATAGGCCCTTTGCAAGTGCCCACCTTAGCTGACTGCTAGTGCCAGCCATGGTTCTAGGCCCTTTGAGCCATCCCACCTGGAATGGAGATGACAAGCTTGAATAGGTAGTTTGATGCCGGTGGGCACCACAGCCCGTCTTTCATTTCTATACTGCCCCACAGCCAAAGCTCTCTGGGCGGTTCACAAGGCATAAATAAGCCATGGAGGGCTGTGGTGATAAGTGTGAACCAGGTCAGAGTCAGGAGCCCCTGCTGAATGAGGTGAGCTTTGTGTGTGAGTATTGGGGGGGGGGGATCTGCAAAAATTTGGTGGAGGGACTTTCCCTGAGTGGAGCCCTTCCCACTGAAGAAGGTCCCTTCCTTTTGTGGAAAGCAGATCCTGGATCCAAACCTTGTACTTTCTTCCCTGACAGTTTTACTGAAGAGCAGCCTAAAAATATTTTAAATAAATAAAACATGTATACAAAAAGCACTACTGACGTTCAGAAGTGCTTTTAGAATCAAGTGTGAGAAATGTCCTTAGAGGTTACCCCACATTGGAAATACTTCTGGGATTTCTCCCCAGTTTTATGCTCTCCAGCTATACAGTTATACCATGCCAATTAGGAAGATCTGTTAGCAGCCCCAGTAACACAGCATCCTTTTCAAACTACTTACCGTGCAGCCATCCTGCAAGGCACTATATGTAAACCTGCTATTGCCCTCAGCCCTAATCTCCACATCGTTGGATCCCTGTATCAGGAGAGCTTTCTTAAGGTTCCCAGAGGCCTCATCCATGTAGGCAATGCTGTTCTTGCAGTGGTAGGTGAGGTTTTGTGAGCCTTCAGTCGACAAGAGGCGCAGGAATGTCATCTGGATGTTGGCAGTGTTAGGAGCCAGGTTGTCATCTCCATAGCTAAACTGGAAAGGGATAAGGCAGAGTGAGAAATGCTTTCTTCGGTCTTGCATTCTAAGGGCAAGGAGAGTAAAAAGCAAAAACGGTACCCCAAAAACCCAAAGATTCTTCTTCGTTGTCATCTGTGCATTCACACACATGGGCTCCATGGCTTCTATAGCTGAGGATCTTTTGGAGGGAACCCTGCCCCACCGTCTAATGCACATGTCCCTAGTGCGTTCCCACCTATTCCCTAAGTTTTCTTCCGACTGCCATTGTGGAAGCCTCGTAGGGAATCTTCTCCATTAGTTCGCCTATTCCTGAGCGGAGTTAGAACTTGCTAAAGTCAACACTTCTGTTTTTCTTCTTTCTCAGATGGAAAGCTGAATATTGAGGCTATGGACTAGATTCAATTTACATAGGAACTGTCCTGCTGGGTCAGACCAAGATCTATCTAGTCCAGCATTTTGTTTATGTATTTGTTTACATATTTATTACACGTATATCCTGTCTTTCCTTCAATGAACTCAAGGCGGTGTCCATGACACTCGCCCTCCCACATATCTTCACAAGTTCACAACTGCTCTGTGAAGTAGATGAGGCTGAGAGAGAGTGACTGGCCCAAGGCCCCCCAGTGAGGTTAACAGGCTAAGAGGGATTTGAACTGCTCTCTTCCCGGTCCTAGCCCAACATTATAACCACCTACTGTGGCTGTGCACTGCTCTTTTTTCCGCATGTGATTTTTTCCCCTAGTACACCCATTTTACAGTATCTTGGAGAAGTTGTGGTTACTAAGCAGTGTGTGTGGCTAGGGGAAAATGGTAATAGGTGGGTTGAAAGGTTGGGGAAAGGGAGGGTCCTGAATTGGGACCCTCACACGCAAGTGGATGCATGTTCAGTGCTCCATCCAAGGCACCCCAATCCCCAAGCATTGATTCCGGCTACTTACGTGGAAGCCTCCATTGATGGTCTCTCCAAACCAGATGTGCTTCTTGTCCTTGCTCTTGCTTGTCCACCAGTTCTTCTTGGGAATGCTGCTAGGCTTCGGGTAGACACAGGTCTCGCCAGTCTCCATATTGCAGAAAACCTTTATGGCATCCAAAGTGCAGCCCTGGTTGGGGTCAATCCAATAGTCACCTGCAAAATTAAGAATCCAGCAGTCAGGATGGAGTTTCTCTCTTTCTACACATACATACATACGTTCATACATACACATAACCACGCCAGTTTTCTGCTTTTGGGTACACTAGGCTTCCTGCACTATATTGTATAGGGGACACCGGCACATCAGAAGCCTAAGCCGTTATACATTTCATTCTCCTATATATAGTGTAAGTACCAGATTGTGAATGGGAGTGCCAGTGTGGCGTAGTGGTGAGAGTGTTGGACTGGGACTCGGGAGATCCGGGTTCTAGTCCCCGCTTGGCCATGAAACTCGCTGGGTGACTGGGCCAGTCACTAACTCTCAGCCTAACCTACCTCACAGGGTTGTTGTGAGGATAAAATGGAGAGGAGGAGGATTATGTAAGCCGCCTTGGGTTCCTTGCAGGGAAAAAGGCGGGGTATAAATATAATAAATAAAAAATAAATTACAACAACATATTGCTAAGTTAAAATAATAAACTAAGGCAGAAAAAGTTATATATTCCAGAGCATCTTTCCTGTTCTAGAAGCTATGAGGAACAGAAGTGTGATACTGCTGAAGGCTGATAGTTTAAAACAAAAACAGCCAATATTCATTTGGTATTATTGATCTACAAATACATGGCTTAGTTTTATTGGCTATATAGGGACAAAATAACAAGACTATCACTATTTGGTTACTATGGTCAGATTTGTATAATAAATGTTAGTTTATATTTTGATGTATAGTCTAATCCCTTTAGGCTATGTTGATGGCTTTGAGTTCGATGAAAGGTTTTGAATTTGATGCTAAGGGAAGGAGGGTCCCCTCTTCCCCCAGGGCAGTGTGGCTTCCTACTGACTTATGGGGGAGGAAATATGTCCCCAGTCAGCTCTGTGGATTGCCACTCTTATGCCTTCAGCTGTGTGGATCAAGCTGATGTATCCCATATCAATTCAGCACTTCTGATTCCTGCCGCAGGAATCAGAAGTGCTGAATTGATCCCTACAATGATGGCCACCTGTACAGGAACTGAGTAGTGAAACAATCCTTCCCGCTCAGTTATGATTCTGTTAAGCAGCGTACCAAACCCACAAACAAGACAGTGGCAAGCCCCAACCCACTCACCGCTCTTCCATTCAGGGTGGCAGAGTTTCAGGTCGCGGCAAGTACGAGCTGGGTTCTTCCTACTGCCCTCGGGGCTTCGGATGCTTTCGATCTGGTTGTTGAGTGACTTCAGAGTGGCATCGACCTCAGCATCATGCTGCCGCAGATTGCTGGAAGCCTGATCAGAGCGCATGTAACGCATTGGGTCAGGGCCTTTCTCTGTCTGACCTAGGCCAGCGAAGGCTGACATGTCAATACCAGGTCCAGGTGGGCCAGGAGGACCGGGGGGTCCAGGATTTCCAGGAGGACCCTGCAAGGTTATAGGAAAGAAGACAAGTCCTGAAATATTTGCCGTCAAACAAAAGCAATTCCCTGCCATGCCATTCTTGCCAGGTCCCCCTACACCCTCTCTATACTGGCCCATCTGCTGACACCAAAAAGTGGCTAAGTTGGCCAAGTAGGGGCTTATAGTGAAAATTCTAGACTGGTCTTGCTCTTGGCCAGGTGAAGTTGGATTAGCTGATCTTTTCATCCTTTCCAACTCTTTAATTCCCATTGCTTTTAAAATATTTTACTGGAAATGCCAAAAGGTATATTTGGTGTCATTTGTGGAGCCTCAAGCAATTCCCCTTGGGAGAAATGCACAATCCTTTCTCAACACAGAGGACTGTGAGCCATCCTCAAAAGGAAGAAAAATCCGGTCCACTCTGGGACTAATACCTAGGTTAACTCCACAGAGATACTCAAGTCACACAGGTGAAGAGAACGTGCCAAGGCAGTGTCTTGTACTTTATTTGCATCTTTCTCCAGTTACTTACAGCAGAGCCAGTTTCTCCACTACGACCACGAGGACCAGGGGGACCAATAGGGCCGGGCATTCCATTAGAGCCATCTTTGCCAGAGGGGCCAACGGGACCTGGGGGACCCTAGAAGAAGCCAAAAAGAATGAATGAGAACCAGGCTGCCCATGAATGCATGCATGTTACTCTATGGGCTTCTTGACAGAAAGAACCATATAGGAAATTTATAAGCAGAAGTCTTACAGTGCTGTCGCAATCATATCCTATGGTTCCCAAGCCCTCTGCTACAACAATGGATCCCACATCTCTGTATGCGGTATATGCCATATGGCATATAATCCAGAGAGAATCCCTCTTCAGCTATTAGCCATGTAGGAAGCATGATAATTCTGACAGGATTTCAAATTCTATCAGACCAAAACAAAAAATGAACACATACAAATATACACTGGGTTCCCCGCCCCCACCCAACAACACAAAAAGAGTTCCTTTCCCAGATGTCCGGTCACTATACCCACAAAATGGGTAGCCATGTTAGTCTGCTGCAGCAAGAACAAACTTCACAAACGTGTATGCCATAATAAAATGTGTTACCGAGCAATCCTAACCCACTCGGGCAACTGCATAAGAGATGCCTGTCCCGTGGCAGAGAGGAGATCTGCTGGGAGTGCGGAGGACAACTTCATTCCTGAGGTGGCCTCCCATTCCCCAAAGCTCTTAACTACGCCTCACTAGCATTTTTGGGGAAACAATCACCACACAGAAGCATTACTGCACGAAACAGATCTACGGGTTACAGCACCACACACTTTATGGTGTTAGATTTGTGAAGGAAAACGACCTTTTCACCAACACCCACACCACAACAAACACAACAACACTAAAAGTGTATCGCTGAGCTGGAACCCAAAAATAGTCTCTGAGACTCTGGCTAAATCTCGCAATGACATAACTCCTTGAGCCCTGTGAGAGTCTCCCATGTATTCGTATGCAAATGTTTCCCAAGCACTTTAGTCATGATCAAGGAGCCACCCCTCCCCTGCCTAGCCCAGATGAAGTTCATCCTGATTGGCCAAGGACAGCCAAACCACTAAAAGGAGGGGTGGGGGGAATTGATACTGCCAGCAGTGGCTTTTGGGTTTTGTTGTTGTCTGGACGCGAAGGAGCGCGGAGTAGGGCTTTTGCTGAGGCAGCCCTAAGAAGACCAAGGCAAAGCCCCAGGCAAAGAGTAAGTCCTGGGTGTTTATATAGTAAAGGAACTAGTTTTGGTGTTTTGTAGCTCTACTTGGTGTATACCAAAGTGTCTCCCCACCTTTTCCCCTTCCCTCATTTCCCACCTTTTATTGTAAACAGTTTACCTTAAATTAACTTTCCTGGTTTTACCCCACACGGTGTGTGTGGTTCCTCTGTGGTTCAGTGCTAAATCCAGTGTATAGGCTAAGGGCAAGGCCCTGAGAAAAGCAGTCTCAAGACGGCAGAGCCAAGGCTGGCAGTTTGGCGCCTTTGATCTCTCGTCTTGAGGAAAGGACCGGTTGGCAGTCCTTCACAAGATTTATGCAGCAGATCCAAAAACCCATTATGCTATAGCACTCCCTGCTCTTTCATCAAGGAAATGAACTTTTCTCATCGTATCCTGGAAATTGGACTTACCCTGGGACCGGAAGGACCACCAGGACCAGAAGCACCTTGATCTCCGGAAGGACCCTAAGGAAGAGGCGACGGGGGGGGGGGGGAATGGCACACAATTACATCTCAGTCCTTTCAAGGCTTCTCCGCAAGGGGGTCCAAACTATCCTCATCATATGGCTGGTTTGTAGGGAGAAAGGATTCAAAGACATACCTTGTCACACTAGTTTTCTACCTTTTGTCCTGCAGGAAGCCCTTTCTGCATCAACCAGTCTAGCAATGATCCCCTGCGAGTCTGCTGTGGAACCTCTGCACATTGCAGAGCACATTGCGACATGTTCTGGGGGTACACTTATTTCATGTGCAGAGCTGGCCAGATTTGTTGGGCCTCACAATTGAATTGAGAGTACCCCCTAGAACACATCCCTGCAGTGGCATATTTCAGGGGAAGATCGGTAGTAGAGGACAAGCTGTCTCTCAGGAAATCATTACTGACCTTTTGGTTGAGAAACCTCTGATAAGCTTCCAAAGAACCCAAAGAGTTCTCTGGAACGTAGTCTGAAATCACTAGCCCTACTAGCTGTTACGTACAGTGACAAGGGTGGGAAACTCTTTCAGCCCAAGGGCCGAATACAATTTCAGGGAAGCTCTCAGGGGCTGTATTTCAGTGGTGGGCAGGCAAAGAAGGTGGGGCCAAAGGCAAAATTGGTGGGGCCAATAATACCAGCATATTTTAGCTGAAAGCTCTTCCTGCCAGTCACTAAGCCTTAGGTGAGGCATTTCAACCTTTTAGAGGGGGGGGGGGGAGAGAAACTACACAAAAGCCAAGAAACCACCAAATGATTGGTGGTTGGAGGAAAGGGGTGGGGCCAGGGGAAGGGGACATGGCCAACTGGGGGACCCCGGAGGGCTAGATTAGTTCCCCTGAGCCTGAGGATAACCCATCCCTGTATGGAGATATTCCTGTGATAAAAGTTGATTCTTATTCCTGCTACAATGGATAGGGACAAAACTGGAACTCTTCTCAGCCCACAGCAATCCTAGAACATAAACTCATGGGCTGGACCCTTGCCCTGTGATGTGCAGAAACGAAAACTTACAGGAGGCCCAGGTAGACCCTGCAGACCAGTGAATCCTCTGTGACCCTTCAGACCACGCTCTCCTGACTCGCCAGCTTCACCCTTGTCACCACGAGGACCTTGTGGACCCTAGGAGAGAACAGAAGCTGCATTCAGGACAACAGAATCATGGACAAAGCTTGGCAACACAGTATGTGGTGTGATGCCTGATGCCTGCATATTTGAATACTACCTAAACAGCCATCTGTACAACAGGACATGAACGTTCAGCTTCCCTTCTGGCAGCACCTACACTCACCTCTGCTTGGCCAGCATCTCTTGGCACTGGTGGTTGCTATGTTCTGATGTCATAAAGGGCCTGTTACTCCTGCAAGGGACTCAGCTGCCTGACCCCAAGGAAGGCCTTCTATGACATCAGAGAGCCTGAGACTCTGATTGTCTATGACTCATCAGCCTGATGTCTTGCAAGCCTTGGGATAGAGAACCGAGCACTTAGGGGGAGAATGACACTTTTGCATGTACAGACTGGTTGAGCTTGGAGCCTTTAGTCAGAAACAGACAAATAACACTTGATGCTTATAAGGTAGGAGAGAGGTGCTCTGTCTTCCTTTAGTGGCAAGGTGTTTTATAGAGACAGCAATAAGGCTGTAGCTCTCTGATACCCTCTAGTGGTAGCATCAAGTCATACTGGGAAAGAAGTGCTCTTATAGTGGAGGTAGCGAATAGAACAGAAGTTCTTGGGGCCTTTTTCAGCCTCATCTAGGATATAGCTTTCATAGATTTCATAGATCATAGAGTTGGAAGGAGCCTACAAGGTTATCGAGTCCAACCCCCTGCTCAATGCAGGAAACTAGAGGAGGGGTCTCCCATCCAAGTAATAACCAGGCCTGACCCTGCTTAGCTTTCCACACTCAGACAAGTTGAGCCAGCGTAAGCCACAGGCCTGTATATCTTGGACCATATCTTCACACAACTAGTTACTTCAGTTTTACATACCATTTATTCCTTTCTAATGTCTGTCCTATTAGGAGGAGCTGAAGTGAGCAGGAAGCAGTAGTATATCACCCTCTTTAAATAATTCTATGCAACTCCTCGGTTTTATTTGTGACAGGGCAGGGGACCCCCCCCCCTTCATTGCTTCTAAGTATGACTATGCTAGGATGGCTGCTTCTCTTTCTAGAAGGCAGAAGACTTGGAAATCTTCACAGTACTGAACTGTGACTTTCCTTCCAGAGAAGAAAAGGGCAAGTACTCCAGCTCATGAACAGGGGACAGGTAACCTGGTGCTCTCCAGATGTTTTAGACCATAACTCCCATAATTCCTGGCTGGGGCTTATGGCAGCTGTAGTCTGAAACGTCTGGAGGGAATCTGGTTCCTGACCTCTGAGAAGCAAGTGAATCATCAGGCAGAAGGCAACTGCTCCTGCTTGACACATACCCCGCCCCACCACCACCATCGTCACACACACAGAAATACTTATTGATGTTTGCCTCTGTTCATGTGAATGCAACATTTTTGTCCAAATGGCAGATGTTCATGTTTTAAGAGACAGACCTGCCTTGGGGGTGGTCTCTGCTACACATTAAGCACTCCCAGTGGCATGCATTAAAAACAACATTTGGAAACAGACCACCTTTCCTACATTGGGCTGTACCCAGCAATGCCATTGGTTCTTGTCTTGGGGATGCGAACCCACCCTTGGCTCTCAGTGAACTCCACGGCATCTATGGGAGGAGCTCAGGCAAAATAAAGCAGGACAAAAGTACTCACAGGCATGCCACGTGCACCTGCAGGACCAGAGGGACCCATCGGACCTTGAGCACCCTGGAAAGCAAGACAAAGACAGGTTATCAGCTGACCCAGCACACTCTCCATCCATGCTGAGATGAGATCAGAGGCTGTGGTCCTCGGAGCTGATCGACAGGGCTTCAGGGTATGTAGAATCATAGAATCATAGAAAAGTAGAGTTGGAAGGTGCCTACAAGGTCATCGAGTCCAACCCCCTGCTCAATGCAGGAATCCAAGTCAAAGCATCCCTGACAGATGGCCATCCAGCTTCACCTCGAATGCCTTCAGAGTGGGAGAACCCACCACCTCCCTAGGTAGTTGATTCCATTGTCTTATTGCTCTAACAGTCAAGAAATTTTTCCTGATGTTTAGGTGGAATCTGGGTTCCTGTAACTTGAGCCCATTATTCCGTGTCCTGCAAACTGGAATGATCGAGAAGAGATCCTGGCCCTCCTCTTTGTGACAACCCTTTAAGTACTGGAAGAGTGCTAGCATATCTCTGCTTAGTCTCCTCTTCTGAAGGCTAAACATGCCCAGTTCTTTCAGTCTCTCCTCATAGGGCCTTGTTTCCAGTCCCTTTATCATTCTTGTTGCCCTCCTCTGAACCCTCTCGTTTGTCTACACCCTTCTTAAAGTGTGGTGCCCAGTACTGGACGCAGTACTCAAGATGAGGCCTAACCAGTGCTGAGTAAAGAGGAATTATCACTTCACGCGATTTGGAAGCTATACTTCTATTAATGCAGCCCAAAATAGCATTTGCCTTCTTTGCAGCCACATCGCATTGCTGGCTCATATTTAGTTTGTGATCTACAACAATTCCAAGATCCTTCTCACTTGTAGTATTGTTGAGCCAAGTGTCCCCCATTCTGTAACTCTGCATTTGGTTTCCTTTCCCTAGGTGCAGCACTTGGCATTTATCCCTATTAAATTTCATTCTGTTGTTTTCGGCCCAGCGCTCCAGCCTATCGAGATTGCTTTGAATTTTGTTTCTGTCTTCCAGAGTATTAGCTGTTCCACCCAACTTTGTGTCATCTGCAAATTTGATAAGCATAACCAAACCACACAGCAGCTGAGGGGTGGATATTTGTAGCAGAAAATAAATAATTTTTAAAAGACACTAGGGGAAAGGGTTAAAAATGCCTTCCCTGCTGTTTTGCTACAGATTACTATGCCTGCAACTGTATTTTGTTTTTTAAAAAAATGTTGAGAAAAAACTACACATGACTGAGTATCGCATGCAGTTTGGCCGAGCCCACAAATCCCGTAGGATCTAAATATTTTGGAGGAATAAAATTCAGCCAAAGAGAGAAACTTCACTTAACAATTCAGAGGGCAATTCAAGCTTTCTCCTATAGCATCCCAATAAGAATTATCTTGCTGGATCAGACTACACATCTTATCCAGTTTTCTGTTCTAGCAGCTGCCAGTCATATGCTTCTGGAAGCTCACAAGTAGGACATGTCCCCAGCAACTGGTAGACTACCTCTTTGCATGGAGGTTCCTTTTAACTCTCATGGTTAGTAGCAATTGGCAGACCAATCCTCCTTAACACCACCTAATCCCAAGTAAACTAGTGGCCATCACTGCATCTTGTAGTGAATTCTATAATTTAATTAAGCATTGTGTGCTTTCTGTTGCCAATCCTCAACCTTCTAAACCAATGAAGTTCACTGGGTGATACCAAGTTCTAGTATGATGAGAGAAGGAGCAAAATTACCTGAAAATAGCATCCATGTATTCTAGATAGCAATTCAAACATTCTTTCAGTTTGGTGCTAATCTAGTGACTATTTGTCCTAGAATCCCTTGATATGGGGTGGGGGGGAACCCAGCCCAGGAAATGCCTACAGAATCTGGCATGTTTCTCCACTACTCCATGGACATTGAAGGACCAAACCTTTTACTACTATTACCGCTATTCATACAAAAAATTTGATTATGTGTGATGAAATATCAGTGCCTACACTGCTTACTACAGAAGAAGAGAAAAACCATGGCAAAGTCATGTTGCAGCTCCCAGTGGAAAAGGATGGCGGAATGATGGGATGTCTGAATATATGTATTGTGTTTAGAGCAGCCTCCAGATGTTTTGGTCTACAACCCCAGTCATCCCTGACCATTGGCCATGCTGGCTGGGGCTGATAGGAGTTGTAGATCAAGACATCTGGGGGGACCCAGGTTTGGGAAGGCTAATTTGGAGCAAATAAATGCAATGCCTAATAAGCATCCCAGAATTTCAATGCTCTGGGAAATGCTGGAAAAAAGGTTGAAAGAGAGCCTCATTCATGCACATGTGGTAGCCATAAAGATCTCTGCAGAGATTGTGGCAGGACCTAGTGTAATACTGAGAATTACAAACTTGACTATATCTATGGAGACGTGACTAATCCTACTTAATGGACAATGGAGGGAGGTACATTTCCTTGCATAGAAAGTAACTCATAATTAACTAATTGGTAGATGTGAAATTTGTTTGACATGCAAATGGAAAAAATATATGTGCAAATGTCTTAGATCCATAAAAACTGGTCTATAGTGGTTATGCAATATTAATCGACCAAATACAGACTGCCCAAGGACTACAGAATAAGAGCAGTTTCCTTGAGTAAAGGACTCCCTTCTTTTCATGGATATCATAAAAAAGGACTGGGGAAATACAAATATATATACACAAACATAATACACACACACATGCTGTGAGCTATTATTGTGTACACAGACAAGAGAACAAGTATTGCAATATGTAATTAATACTTGTGCATGGATGAGGGAAAGGATGAAGGGGTAGTATTGTTAGTCTTAAATTTGTGATGTATACTTATTAAGTGCTGCTCTGGTGCTCACAACTGCTTTCTCATCATTCTCTCTAAAAGAGAAGATTGAACCATGGCTACTGCATGGTTACAAAATACTTACTCCTTCGCCTCTATCTCCTTGTTTGCCAGTTGGACCAACAGGACCAGGAGAGCCAGGTGGGCCAGGAGCACCAGGACCACCAACAGGGCCAGTCTCACCACGATCACCCTGTCAGGGGGGCAAAGTTGAAGTATTAAATACCACATGTGCAAAGGATGGAGTGAGGGACAACAACCCAATAGGTGTCTCCACCCCCCTCCCCGTCTGGTTCCATGCTGTTATGGCAGATGCTAGAGCTGAAGGAGCCATTTGGGAAGTATTCCAGGAGATATTTGGGAAAGAGGCATGGAACACCTTTGGTTGTCCAGCACTACCATGAACAAGGGCAAAGGGGAACAACCTTTCTCCTGGGAACCTAGGCATGCTGCCCAGTTCTGTGACCCCGCCCCCTCCACTCATATTCTGTGACCATAATAAATAGTGTAAATAAGGGTAATTTACGCACATTGAATGTTCACAGTTTATTCTGCAAAAATGTTGTTCCATTCTTCAGACTTCATGGAAAGGGGGTGGAATGTAAGAAGGGTTGCATGAGAAAATGGGGGACTATTGCTGGAAGATAGGGGCAGAGAATGTGGGCGGGGAGAGCAAGCAAAACAGAGGGTAAGCATCCTGTGCCCCCTACACACACACCTGGATTATGCACCAAGATTGCAGCTAGATGGCTTTATTATCTCCTTACAGGGGTCACCTACTGGTAGGCAATGAAGAAGTGACGCCTACTTTAGAAAAGAACTGACCAAGTAAACGAGGCCATGGAGGGGGCCTGGAGTCCTTGAACTAATCATCTGCAAAGACAGCAGTGGCTAATGCACCTTTGGGATTGACAGTTTACTTACCTTCACTCCAGCAGAACCATCTCTGCCGGGGGGACCATCTGAACCAGGATTACCCTGAGAATGAGAAGAATGGGAGGTGATTATTTGTTAGGAGCCAAGAAAATGGTTGAATGCACCTTTTTGAGCAAGGGGATAGCAGCCAGCAGCTTAGGAGTCCCCCCCAAACCATTCCCAACTCATAATCTTCACTTGACAGCTGCCTCTACCCATACACTTCTCCCAATTATGTACGCTCCCCTCCAAGTTCCTCCTTGATTTGTCCCATGTCACCCTCTCATTTTGCAGGAAACTCACCCTCTGCTCCTAGTCTACTCCCTAGGAGGCCAAACCAAACTCGATCAGGTTCGGTAGTAGATGCTGGTTCACTCCTGTCGCTTTTAATCTTATATTAAAGAGCTCCTCAGTGGCTCAGGCTGCAGAACCTACCCTCAGTGCAAGCTGAGTTAGTACTGGCTGGCCAAAGTGAGGAGATGATGGAGCTCAGAAGCAGAGCAACTGCTTCCCAAATTGCCGAGGAACCAGCCCCTGGCCCTCTCCCAGCAGTCCATGGCCCACCCACCCCAAATTCACTTCTTTTAAACATTTCTTATAAGCACCTGCAGTTACAATTGTCCTTTGCCTCATCCATACAGTTTGAAAAAAACCCCACTCATAAAAAACGCCTCCCCACTAGTCTGGAAGTCTGCTTCTCGAATGGTTGGTACGTAACACCATTTCTGGAAATGTTGCCACCATAGAAACCGTGGGTTCCTTTTCAGGGAGTGGTGGGGTGTGATTTTGGGGAATATAAGAAAAGTGATAGTTGCTTTAAATCCTTGACCAACAGCTAGTTTTTTGGAGGGCCACTTGGAGAAGAGAGTGGGGGCGGGGATGAGCCAAGGCCTTAACTACACCCCTTCCCTCTAAATCAGTGTTCTCCAACCTTGGGTCCCCAGATGTTTTTGGCCTACAACTCCCAGCATGCCCCAGCCAGCTATGCTGGCTGGGGCATGCTGGGAGTTGTAGGCCAAAAACATCTGGGGACCCAAGGTTGGAGAACACTGCTCTAAAAGTTTTGCTGCCAAATCATGTTGCTGTAGATACTATCGATCCATGATCCTCTTTTCCTCTAAGGTTGGTAATGTGGGGGAAAGGGCAGATTAAATTAATTTTATTTATTTGTTTGTTACATTTCTATACCAGCCAATAGCCAAAGCGCTTTGGGCAGTTCACAGAAATTAAATCCCTAAAACACAACATAAAACATAATGTAAAACTTCCAAAAAGTTTAAAGCAGAATAAAACCAGAGTAAAAACCAGCAGCAGGGTAAAGCAGATGGCATCCTTCAGAGGGCACTTGTTGACCTTTAAATTAAACTTTATTTATGGCTATGACTTAATCACTCTCATGTGGAAAGAATTTCCACTAAATGTCAAGAAGTAAATATGAATAGGATTGGGATATACGGATGATAAATTTATTATACAGAATTCAGGGAGTACTATTTAGGATACTCCTTGAAATGCATTTTTAAAATACTGGGTATAGTAAGAGACTGCTGTAAGCATGGTGGGCTATAATCAAACCTAGCCATCATATGAGTCAGTATAATGGGAAATGTTACAAATATATTATTGGAAATGCCATCACATTTTCCTTTGTTTATTTAAAATCAGTATGTTGAAAAAAATAGTCTCATTAATTTAAGTTCATTCCATTCTGGGGCATTAGAAGACAACCCCACCTTTTCTCCCCTGGGCCTTGAAATTTTGAGCTTGCTACCAAACTTCAGGCATGTATACAGAGGCAACTGCAGCAAGAGGGCAGGGGAACACACTGTTTAAGAGGAGATGTCCCCCTTTGTTTTCCAGGTCACACACCTAACACATTGGTCGTGCTCACCTCACGTCCAGGCTCGCCAGAGGGACCAGTCAGACCTGGTGGACCAACAGGGCCAGGTGGGCCTCTGTCTCCAGGACCCCCAGAAGCTCCTTGTTTACCAGGTTCACCCTGGGGGACAAAAACAATGCAGCTCAGGTGAGAATAAGCCCTTCCATACAAGGCAGACATGGGGTTATTTTGACAGTCATGTAGGCAAAGTGAAAAGGGAAGTTCCACCCAGCCTCTCTTCAACTGTAAGCACTTGAGTGAAAACTATTCTCTGGTTTGCTCCAGTCATGATTAGAAACCTGTTTATCATGATGATGATGATGATGATGATGATGATGATGATGATGATGATGATATTATTGTTGTTGTTGTTGTTGTTGTGAATTGATAATGCCTAGAGAATTCCATGAGGTACCACAATATGCCAAGCACCAGAACCCTACCATGTGAGACCAATATACTACAGAGGAAGCTTATCTTATACTACTAAATTTGCCAATAATCTACTTAGCCCAGTGCTGCCAACTCTGGCTGGCAATAGTTCTCCGTGATCTCGGGCTTTTCCTAGTGGGACAATCTGAATTCTTTTAACTGGAGTTGCCAGTGACTGAACTTTCATATTTGTAAAGCATACACTCTACACTGAGCTATGGTGTCCTTAAAAAACTCTCACATCTCCACATAGGCCTGTTGAGGTAACGTTTAACCTTCAGGGCAGATCCTCTCTCTTCTGTGGATGTCCTATTACTCAGTTATTGGTGCTGATTATTACTGGAGCCAATCCCTACTCAACCTGAATAATTACTGTATACAGTTTCCTCCCCATTTCTTTTGTGCCACTGACCATTCCCTCAGATAGCCAGCATTCATTTGCCTTTCCCTTCTCTGCACTGCTTGGGCCATATCTTCCCACTGACTCTGGGAGGATGAAGCATTAATATAGCCCAAATCCTGGCAGAAACAGGCAAGGGGTTGCGCCTCCTTTCGAGGCCCCAAGAATCCTTCTCATTTCCACCATTTTGTCAATGGGCCAGATCAGGCATGTATTATGCATCAGTCCTCGTTTGGAGACAGTACCACCTCACGTTTCATGTAGGAGGCTGCTCGTTTGCAAGTGGCCCTTGTCAAACATGTGTCAAGTATTACCTGCTTTTTCACTCTGGCGCTTTCTGATGGATCTCATACATCTATTCTCTCCAGTCCCCCTCCCTTGTATGTTTCACCTTAGACTGTAAGCCTAGGAACCAGGCCTATGTCTATTTTGTTTTATCTAATGTGCCTAGTTTCCACACAATTATATAATAATGATAACATCAGCAGGAGGTTAAATCAAGACTTCTCTCTGATGTATATGTTTTTCATGCTGGGCCCAATATTCACATGGGGCTGTTTCAAACTAACAGCTCCTTATGTGAATGAACCTTAAGGAGCAACAGTTGCTGTTTGACGACTGTGCCACCTTCAGTTATGCACATGGGAAACAGGCCTTGCTCTCTGCTGGTCTAGACCTTTTTACTACTTGATGCCCTAACATAACTGCTCTTGTTAAAACATTTCCCTTGGCATACTTAGTAAGCGAAGGAGAACCAGTCATAACATAAACTGGTCAAATTTGCACACTTACATTAATTTGGAAGACAAATTCTCTTTGCCTATTCAATGTTTCAGAATATGACATTTTTTGATACAGAATTCACAAAAGCCTGGATATATGGAATGAGGAAAATGCAGATCGCACAGCTTTTGTAGCTCCTTGACAAAGGCACACTGGTCAGGCCAGAGGTGCTCAGCAAATAATAATTTAAATACAAAAGTAAACATTTTATCTCAAAAGTGCTGAGCCTCCTGCAAAGTTAGCAAACCTTTCAAGTTTAAACATTGGCAGAAAACTCCAGGCTCTTTGCAAATCCAAATCCTGAGCAATAGGGTGCCCTTGAACTGGCTATGCATGCTGCACATCAACATTTTTTCTGACTTTAACTTCCTAAATCACTTACAGAAGGACCAGGCAGACCAGGGAAGCCTCTCTCACCACGTTGACCAGGGAGACCGACAATGCCTCTCTGACCTGCCAAACCTTGAGGTCCAGGTGGGCCATCAGCACCCTACAGGAAAAAAAGGTGGAGATGGGAGTTAATTTACAAAAGAAATAGCATGCAGTCACAGGTCAACTGTGTATGCAAAAAGATAGGGGGAATACATACAGGAGGGCCATCTTCTCCAGACTCTCCCTTCTCGCCTGGGGAACCAGAAGGGCCTTGCAAACCAGGATCACCAGCACGTCCAGTTGGACCTGCATCACCACGAGCACCCTTGGGGCCATCTTTACCGGAACCACCTGGTGGGCCTGCGGGACCAGGATTGCCCTAGGAGGAAAACACAAGTACTAGATGATGGAAAGGTATGTGACTTGAGTCCACCCTGGTTTGATGAATAATGCATCACATTGTGGGGAGCATGAAGGTCTAATGAGACCCCAAAGATGGAAACTCTGCATGAAAGCTAATACTGTTGAGAGAGAGAACATGAATCCATCTTGTCCAGAAAAGAATTGCTAGCTGATAGGTTATGGGACATGATAGATTAATTTGGCTGCAATGTGAATTAAAAGATGGGTTGTCTGCCTCCCCCAATCTAACCTCATGAATCATCATAGTAACCTAAACCGATGGGCAGGCTGGCCTTTAACTGGAACAGGACAAAGGACCAATGTCTTGGTGCCCCCCGACCTGAAGGCATTAGGATGGCTGGGTGCAAAAGAGGACAGGGCTCCTGCACTTTTAACAATTGGGTAGAAGAGGGCATTTCAGCAGGTGTGGCTTGCATGAAGAATTCTGCCCCTCTTTTGCATCTAGTCACCCTAGGAGACATCGAGGATGGCTTCCTGGGGCTTATTTTGGTCCCAAGTGAGAAATGGTCACATCAATCTTTAAGACATTTACTGGCTCATATTAAAGGAGGTGAAAGGAGATTTTAAATGCATTTTGCAGTCACTCAGGATTTGAAGGCACTCGAGTTTTGGACACCACTGTTTGCTGTGCAAGTAGAGCTCCAGTGATTTATAGTTTGGTTGGTCCCAGGTTGGGAGGACACACACACACACACACCCATGAAACCAATGATACAGGGGGTCAGAAAACACTGATTAGCAGGACTGCTTCCATATTCTACCTAGACTATCAAAAATATCATAGTCTGTCAGTGACTAAACTGACTTGGCATATGATTGCTTACCCACCACCTTTAAAACCTCTAAGGAAGTCAAAGTCACTTCCTTTCCTAAACTGGTTCCACTGCTCACCTTTTCTTGTAATTAGGAAAGGTTCTTAATGTTATTTTTGCCCTTGTCAAAAACTATATTATCTCAACTTTTTCTATGGCTTCTGTATAGAAGGCTGGTGAGAAGCAGAGAGAAACCACCTGCTCGACAAGCAAGAGTCGCTTCTGTTGCCTAGTGCCCTGATGAACTTGTCTTTAAAAGTACAAGTACTTTAAAGCCCTGGGTTCCTGAAGCAACACCTCTCCCCATATGCAACCCTGTGGAATATGATCAGGAGAGGCCCTTGTTTGAGAGCCCCCAATGTCTGAGATTAAGCAGGTGGCTACAAGGAAGGGGCCTTGTTGTTAGTGGTGTGTCTTGCTTACTGAACTCCTTACCTAAGGAGGTCTGCCAGACCTTCTCACTTCATTTATTCATTCATTACATTTCTATATCACCCAGTAAACCAAGCTCTCTGGGAGGTTCACAAAAATTAAACCCTAAAAATATAACATGATAAAATACAATATAAAACCTTCAGGCCTTGGATGAACTATTGTTGCTGTTTCTTATTCTGTCTTGGCAGGCTGACTGCTGTGTTGAATTTGTTTCAATTTGGATTCAGTTTTTATATCCTATTTTAATTGTACTGTGTCACTTCAACGATGCCTGTAGGTCTAGTAGGCTGGACATACATTTCCAAATAAATGAACAAATGTAAATAGATGCCTGTATTTCCGATGTCTCTGGTATAATGGTTTTATCAAGGCAACCTAACATAGCATTTGATGTTTTTTCCCCAAAAGAGTCCTGCACAGAAAGCTGCCTTATACTGAGTCAGGCCCTTTGTCCATCTAGCCTAGTATTGCTGACAGTGCCTAACAGCAGCTCTCCAGGGTTTCAGACAGGATTCTTTCCTAGCCCTACCTGGAGATGCTGGGGTTTGAACCTGGGACCTTCTACATGCAAAGCAGGTGCTTTACCACTGAGCTACATCCCCTCCCAAGTCTTATATTTAATCCTATACATGTCCATTCAATGGGGCTTACTTCCAGGTAAGAAGGTATAGGATTGCAACCTCAATTTCTCATCTTCTGCCACTTCTAGATCCCTCTCCTCTGGAATGCTTTCAAGTCAGTTATCCCTTATTGGTGTCTACGCATTTAGGGTGTTTCTCCCCTTTCTTCTTGAAGCACTTGGTATTTGCCTTTGTCACATTTAATACAATTCATCCCAGCATAGGTACCAGTTCCCCCCGCCACTCCCCAAGTGATTTTGTATTGCAATCTTATCCCCCAAGAGTGAGTTCAATTATTCCCGGTTTTTGTTTTATACACAAATGTACTTGGTATATGCTTTAGGCCTTTAGCCACCTTTTCGGTAAAGACATTAAAGCCAGGAAAGAGCCCTTTCACATTTAATACCTCTTACCAGGTTGCTGATAATCCAATTTAAAACAAAAACTCGGTGCCTATTGACTAGGAACTTACGTTGGGGCCTGGTGGTCCAACTCGTCCTGCTGCACCAGGGAATCCAGTGGCACCCTGGGAAGAAAGAAGGAAAAAGAGTTATGAGCAGAACACCTGAGAGGCTCTCACACCAGGAGCCCTTGAGGCACCAGCGGGTGGGTAGAGAAATTGCACAACCAGCCTTTTGGTGTGTTTTCAGCCTGTTTCACTGCAGGCTAAACAAGGTTTCAGTATCTTGTTGAAACTTCATCCTGCTTGGAAAGTATCAGAGAAACCTGCTTTGGTCTCTAAAGTACCTGTCAAGATCAAATGGAGGGCAGATTGAATAAGGGAGTGCTTCTATTTCTCTCATGTCCTCATAGGGGCCGACCCATCCCTGCAGGGTTCCCAAGAGGGTCACGCCCCATCCGCTTTCTCTCAACCACTGGTTTGGTGGTTTCCTGACTTTTGTGCAGTTTCCCCCCATTCTAATAGGTTGAAATGCCTCTCCTAAGGCTTACTTTCTTGCAGGAAGAACTTTAAGCTGGTATATCCTTTTTGTATTTTTGGTCCCACTCCTTTTGCCTTTGGTCCTGCCCCCATTGCCTTCAGGCTTGCCTACAACCGGAATGTGGCTTCTGAGAGCATCTCTGAAATTGAATTCGGCCCTCGAGTTGAATAAGGCTCCCCATCACTGTTCTAGGCTGCTTTTAAAAGGATCATCATCGTCATATGTTTATTGCTTTAGCCACAGGCCATTGCAAATGCAAGCAAAACAACATTAAAAGAATAATGCAGTTAGGAAAAAGTTCTGAAGACAAGAACTGAATACCAGCTTGGCCCAAACTGTGATCTTATTCCTTTCAGAAAAGTACAAGCAGTGCCGGCGCTACCGCTAGGCAAACTAGGTGGTTGCCTAGGGCGCGTGGCTGAAGAGGGTGCAGAAACGCTGCGCTCCTCTTCGCTGCCACCGCCACGCAACCCCCACCGGGCCTCCCCCCGCCCGCCGAAGCTGCCGCCGCGCCTCCCCCCGCCCGCCGTTGCCGCCACCGCCGTGCCTCCCCCGCCCGCCGCCGCGCCTCCCCACCCGCCGCTGCCGCTGCCGTCGCCGCGCCTCCCCTCCCCTCCCCTCCCCTCGCCACCTACCTTCTCCACATCGCTTCCGGAGCCCCGCCCGCGTTGTTTTGGCGGGAGGAACCAGGGAAACAGGGTTTAAACAGCCCTGTTGCCCTGGTTTCCCCAGCAAAAAACAGAACGTGGGGGTCCCGTTGCGTCACTTCCTCCTTGGAGGCGGCGGCGGCGGCAGCCAGGGCGGGGGGAAGGTAGGTAGGTAGGTGGTGGCGGCGGCGCGGGGGGGGTGTTGCAGAGCAGGGCTGCTTTGCTCCGGAGCCTCCCCCACGGCACGAGAGGGGGGGGCACTAAATATAATTCCGCCTAGGGCGCCAAACTGCCCTGCACCGGTCCTGAGTACAAGGTACTGTCTTAGAATGAGTTAGCAGAGTACCATCTAAAGAAACTGGCAGTGACTTAAAGTCCGATGCAGAGACCTTAAAGACCAATGCAGAGCAGGCCAAAGTCAGTGGTGGGCAGGGGCAGAGCCAAATGTGGGTGGGTCACCCCCTTTTACTCACTTTCTGCCACCCCGTTTTCTCTCTCCTTCTCCAAGCAGCAAGCTGCCAGGGAAGGAAAGACGGCTCTTGCCAGAGATCTGAACCGATCACATGCAGAGCATTTTTGAAATTAGGCTGAGGGCCACATGCAGTCCTAGGGACACAGGTTGCCCAGCCCTGCTTTAAGTGGAGATACCAGGAACTGGATCTGTGATCTTCTGTAGGCAAAGCATGTGCTCTACCACTGAGCAACAGCCCTTCCTCCTGTATATGGGACACAACAGCCAGCTGGAGTGCCTAGGGCAAGGTGTGGAAACTTTTTTGTCTTGCCTTACCAGTTTTGTTTTGTCCATCTTACCAGTTTTAAATGGGCCAGTTTCCCCCCACAGTCACTCACCTCTTCCTAGCCTGCTTTGCACATACTCTTTCAAGCAGAGTCCTCTTCAGAGTTGCACTGCATAAGCCTCCCCGCATCCCTTAACTGTTGATGGAGTGGAGACTTATGCAGAGCACCTCTGAAGAGGAAACAGATATGGGGAGCTGAAAAGCAGGTATAAGAAACCCTTTTAAGCTAAGGACCCCTGCCCCATATTTCTCACAAAACCCCACCTGATTGACACAGCCCCAAGAGATTAGAATGAGGCCAAATTTATAAGCACCATGGGGTAGTTTTAAAGTTATCAGATTAAAGTAGAGGGGCAGGCTGAGATTCCCTGCCACTGGTCTTCAGATAGAAGTATACAGCCAAGTGAAGTTATTATTAACTTCCGCTCTCCAAGGTGCTGAAAAGTACGACATATGCTGCTGATAGTTCAAGCGCCTTCCCCATCCTGGTGCCCTGCAGATGTATTCCCAAAATTCCCATGCTGTCTGGGAATGATGGAATTTGCAGTCCAACACATCTGGAGGGCACCAGGTTGGAGAAGGCTGGTTCAAAACATCACTAATCCAGATCATTTTTTAACAATTGTGCCATAGCACACAATTATCAGCAAGGAGAGGAAACCTATTTGAACTAATACCAGAGGTGCCAGTAAGGGTAAGAAATGATCCAAGATAACACCATGCCCTGTGCTGCAAGAAGAATGCAAATTATTCACAAAATACTTACTGGGGGTCCCTGTGCACCACGTGCTCCCTTTGGACCATTCACACCAGTTGGGCCCTAGAGAGAGAGAGACACACACACACAATAAAAAACAGATTGGACAGAGGTAAGGAAGAATCTTCTCACTGAGCATCTATCAATGTAGTACAGATTTAAGAGAAGCAGCCAGCCTTCCTCTAGTTTCAGCATCCTTCATGACAGACCTCACTGCCCCCTTTCAGTATCTTCTGTGCCATTCTTTTGCATGATGCTAACCTGGCCAATTTTGTGTGTATGGGTGCGTCATGCATAGCAAAAGCTGTGGGGGTTTTGGGAGGGGGGTGAGAATAAATGAACACAAAGTTGTCATAAGGCACTTTGTACACTGAAAAACTCTACAGAAGTCATTCCTACTCATTCTCATGCAGTGCATGAAAACCCCGGCAATCAGACTTCAGAATTACACTTCCTCTGTACTTGGAAGTACTCTTGCTAAAAGCTGTTGATAGACCTGTCCTCCGTGAATTTGCCTAGTCCAACTTGACTAATGACTAAAGCGGAAAAGCCAATTCCATATGAATGACAAAGTAGCCCATTCCTCTGCTCCAATATCCCCCAACCCCTTGTAAAATTTAGGCCTCAACACAAATTCCAAGCATGGTGCCCAGCCCTTGTTTCAAAGAGGCAGCATCTCCCCTCCAGCATATCCCACGAATCCCCTACCCAGCTATTGCTAGTCACTGGCTACCAGCCCAGAATGAGGAATTAAGATTTACCGACCTGTGGGCCAGGAGCACCAGATGGACCTTGTGGGCCTGGGGCCCCAGCGTCTCCCTTCTGGCCAGATTCACCTTGCTCTCCTTTAGTACCAGATTGGCCATCAGCACCCTGCATTGGGGAGGAAGACAAAAGCACCCATAGTGAGATAGGTATCCAGGGCTATGGGAGCATGTCACAAACGGAAAGGGGTGTAAGGATCTGGAGGTATCAGGCAGTACTCACAGGGGGGCCAGCAAATCCAGCAGGGCCAGGAGCACCAGGTTCACCACGGTCACCCTGAAACAGAAACAGGTGTCAGCTATGGAAAGGGACAGAGAAATAAAGAGACCCCATCCACCCAGTCCTCTGCCAGGAATGGTCAAGGTCAGTTCTGTTCTCCAGACATAACTAGTCCAGGGGCCAGAACTCCTAGCACTCTCACAGATAGTTGAATAATAAAGCTAGTAGCCACCCAGCAGTACAAGCTTCCTCCTGCTCAGACAGTATGAGTTCATTGACTGGGGTCCCTAGGAACAAATGTGCTTCCCAAGATACCCTCAAGAGAAAGACCACTGCTAGTGGTCCTTTGACCTTGCAGAAAGTACCTTGCAGCACTGCAATAAACTGTGTATTAAATATTCATGATTACTCATTGCTTCTTTTCCTTAGAAGGAAACTCGAGGGTTTTTTCTTTCTTTCCCCAACTTGATTAAAATTTGGTAGGGGCACTGTGAGAAAGATAAAAGTTGCTTCCGGGGCCTGATCTGGCCTGCAGACCACAAACAGGCATCCCCTGTCCTATCTGAAAACCTCCACAACCTTACATTGTGGGGCATAAAGTGGGACTCTATCTTTTTGGCACTTAGCATAGTAAGGCCCAGCCCTTCCAGTACTGAGAACGTGTCTTCTCACGCCAATTAGCAATAATGGAAGGTCAAAGATTCATAAATATCAACCGGCACTCATTCACTAGAGAGAATGTGACTCCGGCTAAGGCAGGTAACTCTCTGATGGGCTTTGCGGGATGCCAGTCAAAACAACAAGGTTCCCTTCTCAAGGTGATCTCCACCCAACCAGAGCAGCACACATTCCCCATCAGTGTGAAAGCAACCCCCAGGAAGGTGTATGCATGTTTCCGGCCAGATGGGCGATTAATAAATGTAAATAAAATAAATAAATAAATAAATTTCCCCCGTGTTATTAACAGAAGTTCCATGAGCTCCCTGTTAAGATTTGTAAGATTCTATAGGCTGAGCTGGGTCTCTCCCCTTCCCACCCCACCCCCAATTCCAAAGTACTTCTTCAGAAGAATTCATACTTATATCAAACTTACAGGGGCACCACGAGCACCAGCAGCACCAGATGGGCCGGAAGGACCAGATTCACCCTGGAGGGATAGAAAGGAGAAAAGTGAGGCAGTCGGAGATTTGACTTAAATGAAGTCTCCTGGAGAAGGAGGATATCCTCTGCTACTGCTAGTGGAGCAAGCTTGGGATAAGAGGCAGGATTAATGTGCTGGTGGGATGAAGGGTCCTGATACATGGAAGAATGGATTGCACTAGTATTATTTATAAGGCACCTAAAAAGGCTAAGTGCTGCATTCAAAAACAACACATCCCTGCCCTCAGGCTTACAGCCAAATATCTGGGGTACTGGGTTATGAAGCCCTGGGCGAAACATATATTACCTGATTCATTTTAACACACCGAAACCTTTCCCACTATGCTACACAGTTCCTCCAGTACCACCACCCCCAAGCTCCTCCAGTCCACCTTTTTCCAATAAACATGGGCACAGGGCATATCTGTACTGTAACAATATATATTGGTTTTTATATATACTAGTTTAACTGTTGTGGCTTCCCTATGGAATCCTAGGAACTGAAGTTTAATGAGTGCTGAAAATTCTGTTAGAGATCCCTAGTCCCCTATTACAAAACTACAATTCCCAGGGTACCCTTGGACAGGGGTGGGCAGAAGATAGATCAGGAGCTACTGGTAGATCTCTGGGTGATTTGCAGTAGATAAGCAGTGACTCCCCATTAGCTAACAACAGCAGTGACTAAAAAGCCTTTCCCTCCTAAATTAGGTTGTTGAAAAATTAGGGGGACACACACCAGGTGTGGATTTTTGTATGAAAGGACTTGTGAGCTTGGATCTGGTACTGATCACAAATTCCTGAGCCGAGCATGTGCTCAGAGACACCCTGTTCCCTGGTTCTCAGTGTATGTTCACCCATATTGCACCTGGCTCCAGTTGCTTTGATCCCACAAGCCTGAGGTCTGCCCACCCCTGCCCTAGGAAGAGGAGGTTACTATTAAACCAGTTTTAGTCTGTAGTGAGATCCACCCAGACTCCTTTCTGATACAGGGTTGTGGAGGCAAGAATATTCACAGGACTTACATGCCGCCTGCCATGTGACTTAACCAAGTATAACCCGCCTAGAACAAGCTCTCTTACCTTTTCTCCATTGGCGCCAGCAGGACCGGGAGGACCAATGGGACCAGTCAAACCCTGGCAAAAGGGAAGATAAGGGTTAGGTGTGCTGGTGAAAAGCAGGTGTTTCCCACTTGTATCAAAGGCATCCTGCTTTGCTGGAAGTTTCAGAATAAGGCATTGTGCTTCCTAAACTTTCTATACTTGGGACACAAGTGTTTTTCCCCTCTAGATTAAAATTGGATGCAAACTTCACTCTTACTCTTTCACTAAGGAACACACACACACACACACACACACACACACACTCTTTCACTAAGGAATATATATATTCTTGATCAGCTGCCAGAACAAGGGCAGGCATCCTCACTACAACTGCAAGATAGTCCAGTTAGTAGTCTCTAGAAGCATCCCACCCTACCCTTTGCCCATTCACTCAGGGCTCAGGAACAAGGCCATGCTTTCTCAGCAATGGTGATGCTTTTGCAATTCCACTGTGCTTGTCTGCTTTTGTAGAGGCTGCATTAGGGTGCATCCTTATACCCTCTCTCAGGATGATGTAACTGCCCATATATTGGCAGAGTGGGTACATCCCTGGTCTAAGTGGCATGAAGAGGTGGTTGCATCCAACATGGTGGCTTCATTTTTTCAGGGCATAATTAAGTCCGTCCTACAGCATACAGTCTGGAGACCACTGAATTACATCAGCAAGAGAAAGTTAGCCTGCATGGCCCTTTCCATTAATCAGTTCGGAGAGGCACAAGCAGTAAAAAGAAAAAATACTGTGCTTGTCTCCTCCTTCGTGAATACTAGGTATCTACATATATGCAGTGCAGTTGTCTGTAATTAACCACAGTTTCCCATTTCAGCCAACCCAGGAAACTACGGTTACCAGCTTCAGAAAAAGCCAGGATCCTAAACCAACTTCAAACCAAGGTTTAGGATCCTGGTCTGTTCTGAAGCTGACAACCTGGTCTGTTCTGAAGCTGACACAGGTCACAGGCCTGTGGCTCACGCTGGCTCAGCTTGTCTGAGTGTGGAAAGCTAAGCAGAGTCAGGCCTGGTTATTACTTGGATGGGAGACCCCTCCTCTAGTTTCCTGCATTGAGCAGGGGGTTGGACTTGATGGACTTGTAGGCCCCTTCCAACTCTATGATCTATGAAATCTATGAAACCATAGTTTCCCAGTTCAAATGAAATGGAAAACTGTAGAGACTTCTTCATTACATTCAGGAACACTAAGAAGAGAGGAATAAAGGGGCTGTGGGGGAGGGGGGAAGTCTCATTCATATCTTGGCTTAGCCAAGATACAACCATCCAAACTGGGCATATAGCTCTCTCCTACCTGTCCACCTGAGTAATCTCTGTTGTGCCCTGCAACAATGCCCTGCTGCCTGCAGCAACTTTCTGACAGCCATTTTATCTTATATTTCAGCAACACAAAGTTCATTATGTCAATAAATAACATTTTCATTAAATTATATTTATTACTATAAAGCTGGTCTTTTTCTGCCTGACAGCTGTGGGTCACTAGCAGTTATTACTTGAAGGTTTACATTGGCCTAAATCCAATGCAGATTATGCATGCTTAAACCTACTGATTTCAATGGGCTTAAACATGCTTAACTCTGTGCTGGATTTAGGGCATCATAAACTCTTTTTCTAGCTGATTGTGTCCAGGTCAACTCAAGGGCCATCTTCCATTGAGGATGAGTATTTCTGCTGGCACCTCTACATCAAGAGTGCCGGAATAATGCAATCACACTCAGTTCAGAGATGCAGTAGGATTACTTGCCTCTAGTAAAGACTGACTGGAAGGATACAAGGCCAGAGCAGTGAGTCATGTAATGATGCAGTAGACAAACTCCTCTACCGGTGGGTATTTTAGACTTACAGAACCCTTTAATTATTTGATCATTTTATTTCTGATAGCACACTTGCAGTTCTCTCATATATCTGGCACTAAGTTTTGAAACTATGTGGGACCTGCAACAAAATGCTGCAGCGTTGAAGAACAGTGCTCCTGTTCAAGGCTTCAGCTATCCTGGAATAGGAGCCATGTAGTCCTGCTCAGGCCTCATGGGGTTGTGGTTGGAAGAAGTTTCAGGAGAGGGGAAGGAAAAAACAGATACCTCTTTTTCTTTCCCATTCTCCTGAGGTCTTCTCCTGCTGTGCTACATATGTGCCTCCCAGCCCTGAATCTCAGTTTTTTATATCTATATAACAGGCAGGGGAGAAGTAGGATTCTGGAAAGTGGAAAAAGTCAGGGGTGTTCTTTTTCTTCTCCATCCTCCTGTATAGTGCAGAGAGGAGAGGTTTTTTTAAAAAAAATAAATTCACAGCACACACTTCTTGAAACTAATCCTCCCTTCCAGGATACTTACTATAAGCTTTAGTGGCTTGAGCAGCCAATCCTTCCTTCGCCTCAATACTCTTTCTACCTCAATATTCCATACATTCTGGAAACTCATAGGTCTCTTCCACTGTCATCTGCTTGTTTCACTAAATAGGCTATTTGCTGCCCTAAAAGAAGAAAAGTTTGCTGATAACTTACTCTGCCGCCATCTTTGCCAGGAGCGCCTTCTGGACCTTTCTCGCCAATATCACCCTGTTGGAGAATAACAAATAAAGATTGACAATAAGTAGCTAATATTAGCTGGAAATTCTGAGAACACTCTTAGGATAACTACTCCAGAGAGACAGGAGGAAAAGGCAAAAAGTAACGCAGCACAGTTTTCAATTGCACTTGGCTATTTCACATGGCACCCAACCCCTGACAAAAAGCCCTACAAAATTCCACATAGAGGTGCTACTTACCCTGTCTCCCTTTGGTCCAGAAATACCTGCGGCTCCTCTCTCACCAGGCATTCCCTGTAGACCTGGGGGACCTTGGGCTCCAAGGGCACCAGGAGGACCAGTTGCACCCTGGAACAGAAAAACAAGGGTCGCAATCACAATGCTTCTGCTTGGGTGTGGATCACACTGGATTTTCAGAACTAGAGATAAGCTCCTCAGTGGATGAACGCACACCATTATTTGCCAACAAGGGACTGATCAGGTGAGCACACACACATTTCCCTTCTCTAAGTCAAGATGCCGCCCCAAAGCACTATATTGTCATCTGCCATGTATTCTGAAAACATGGCAAGAGGAATTTAGACTTCCAGACAAACATCAGAGGCTGTGGAAAGCAGGGAAATATCCTCTATATTTAG
The DNA here is from genome assembly GCA_021292165.1 of Shinisaurus crocodilurus. NCBI lineage: Eukaryota > Metazoa > Chordata > Lepidosauria > Squamata > Shinisauridae > Shinisaurus > Shinisaurus crocodilurus. Next base: position 28,916,765 of record CM037881.1, read on the forward strand.
CTGCCCTCACAATGAATCTACCGGTAATTCTTGTTGAACTGCACTGCCCAAGATCTCCTAACAGGAGCAGCTTTCCAACATCCCCCAAACTGCCTGTCAGCTGATTTCCTTGTTATTTTTTCTCTCTGATTAATGTGTCTGGAGGATCCAGATGCCATGAGCTTTTTGGTGTATTGTAGCCACCAGAGGGGAAAAATGAATAGTCTACACTGCAGGACAGGAAGTAATGCAAAGATGCAACCTACCTTGGGTCCATCAGTACCAGGAGTACCGGGAAGCCCACGAGAACCCTGCAAGCCTTGGGAGCCTGGAGATCCACGTTCACCTGGGAAGCCACGTTCACCCTAGAGAGGAAAGGGAACTTATTCATGCTGTGGGGAGAGCTCAGGATGAGTAGAGGGCCAAGCTTTTCTTAAACATGCTCCATTCAAGGGTTGCATGGTTCTGTTAAGTGCTAGATTTTAATTGTATGCTACTTACTCTGGGACCAACAAGACCAGGAGTACCAGCCTCTCCAGGAACACCCTGAAAAGAAAAAAGAATAGTTAGAAGCAGGAAGAGAGCAGGAGAGGGAGAGAAGGTAGCTAATCTACAGTCCTAACAACCAGTTTAACTATCATGGCTTCCTCCAAAGAACAGTTTTGGGAGGTCCCCAAAATTCATTGTTATAGATCCCTCCCCACCACTACCTTCCTAGTTCCTAGGGTTCCTTGGAGAGAGAGCAATGGCTATTGAATGGTGCAATCCTTTACATGCCCACTCAGAAGTAAGTCCCATTTAGTTCAATGGGGCTTACTCCCAGGTAAGTGGGTATAGAATTGCAGCCTTAGTCTATGATGTAGACATGCTCTTAGAAAGTAAGACTTCAGAATTCAAGCTGCATGCACAGTATAGCTACAATCTAACAGAGTTAAATGTGCTAAAGCCCATTAAACTCAATGGGCTTAAATGCACTTAACTATGTGTTGGATTGTCCCATATGACAATAGCAGGACATACAAAACCCAGTGCTACTGCAGAGTCCTGCTACACTATAGTTTTGTTTAGCTGGTTTTGAATCATGGATAAACCATCTTTCTCTGGGCAATCAATGGTTTGGCCACGGTTAATTGCTCTTTCAGAAGACTTATTTAAAATGTAAGCTGTTTCAACTTCCCTGTCACTGATTAGAGAGCATTTAGCTCAGGGATGGGCAACTTGTGACCCTCCAGATGTTTTGGAACTGTAGGTCAAAACAGCTGGAGGACCACAGGTTGCCCAGCCGTGATTTAGCTGGTGTGTGTGTGTCTAGAATGAAGCACCTGGGACGGAATCCTCAAGCTCAGAAGTAGAAGGACATGCCTCCTCCTCATTTAGGAGCTATTTGAGAGCCACATGACACACAGAAGGCTCCAGTTCAGGGTGGGATGTACCTATGTACCGAATGGAGTGGAATGGCCTTTACTTTACTTACCTGGTCACCTGGTTTTCCACCTTCACCTGGAGGACCTGGGGGCCCTGGAAGTCCCTGAAAGCAAGAAATACCTCAGTGTTAGCATAGTTCAGTGGATGCCTCATGGGGAAGCAGCCTCCTACAAAGTCAAGAGTGTCCAAGGCAGGAAAAAGGAAGTCTCACAGGCAAAAGGACAGTCCACTTATCAGACATAAAACAAGTCTGGTACAAGGCCCTGGGAAAGTGAATCCCACTGTTCAGAAAATGGAGTAACTGAAGAAAAATTCTTGGAAGGGATTATCCTGCCTCCCAGACATCCACAAGCCACCTGAGCACTTCTGATTAATACACACGGGCAGCAAACCTGTATTACCCCCACAAAATTTAGCTGAAACACACATACTCTCAGGAGACCCTAAACTGAGGCATGTAACCCCTCAGATGTGTGAGGAACCTAATGGAGTTTGGGACATGAAGGCTTGGAACAGGTTGAAGAAAAACTGCAGTTTCCTGGATCTCTCTGCAGTGCCAGATGAGATGAGGATCTCGTGTGGCAGGTATTTATCACAGAGAGATGCAACACCAGAGAAAATGAATACATCTTTGATGGGTGGTCATAGTTAACTACAGTGTTTTGTGCTGATCTCATATCCTTTCAGCAGAAATACAGTAGTAATTCCAGTGATCGGGGGATCTCTCGCTAATGCCGCTCTCCATTTTAACGTCATCTGTTCATGCATACAGTTACATCTCGCAGCACAGACAGATTTAATTGCTGGGATTGGAAATGCTCTGTGAAGATCTAAGAATGTAGCACTGTCCTTAATGGGGCACAAAAGAATTGCTTTGCTTACCTGGAATCCAGAAGGTCCTGGGGAACCTTGCTCACCTCTCTCACCTACTGGCCCCTGAGAAGAAAAAACAAGATTCAATACAGGCCTAGCAGAGGGATGTGGTATTTGGGGAGGTATAGCTCCTGTAAATCTAATCCCAATTTGAGCCACTTTATAACATTACCTAGATATACAGTTTCCTCTGTTTTATTAGATGGCAAACAAACTATGCCCTTAAAAAGGAACCCCTTCCATTTATCAGCTATGCCTGGAAACGTGGTCTATTCCAACATGTTCACATGTTTCCATGCTGGTCTCAACTAAGAAGTACTGCAGAATAGCAATTCAGGGCTGATTCACACATTATATTTTCAGGTGTACACCTAAACATGTAATGTGTAAAGGAGAAAACCATGTCTGGGAACATATATATCAGGCAGGTACACTAATCAAAGAGCCAGAACTGGCTGCAGATCTCTGCCAAGTGCACACTCACTCATACACACCTTGGTTTTCTGCCATGTAATGTGTGAAAAGGCCCTCAAAAATAGGACCAGCCTCTCCATGGGAGGACTAAGAAAAGTATTGGTTTATGTAAGTAGGTCAGATTGGAGGTTTATGGCACAGTGACTGGCAAGACATACTATGCCAAACACAAAGTGAAGCAATAGTTACAGCGGGAGATAACACCTCCATCCTAAATATATTTACTTGAAAGTAAGGGCCACATATATCACTTCAGGGTAGGAAAAAGCATGGACAACACAAGAACACTGTCAAGTGTGAAGAAATACACACAAGCTAATTTAGACGCATGGACACACAAATGATCTCTGCATAGGAAAAATGCAATGCTGAAATATCCCTGCACCATAAAAAAAGGCCACTGTTATTTAAAAGGTTCTACAAAAAGCCATTGAGATTAAAAATTCCCAGTCCTGCCACCACACTTCACAGAAGGCAGGAAAAGCACATAAATCATCCCACCCTACAAAAAAGGTTACTGTTCCCATGGCTATGGGAACAATTCAGTGGTGTGCTACCGCTAGCGCTACTGACGTGCTAATGGAAACCAACACTTGCACAATGTAAATAGCACTTGCTAGTGTCACGAGTTTCTTGGGAAACCCATGGTGCTAGCTAGTGTTATTTGTGTTGTGCACATGTTGGTTTCCACTAGCACAACATCAATAGTGCTAGTGGTAGTGCAGTATTGGATCCTACCCTATGTTGGGCTATAGAAAGACAATGGCTTTTCAGAAAGTTGAAGTTGGTCTGGTATATCAGAAGTATGGTGATGTGTGAGTGTACACACTCATTTCTTTTGTCCTACTGTCTTCTCAGGTCAAACAGGTTTTGCAGGGTTTTGAAGCACTACAAAACCTCCGAACAAATGTAAGAATAGGATGAGCGTATACCTAATGGGCTAGAGTGCTGCTTTATCATACTCATATTAACCTTCAACTATCTGAAAAAAAACAACCGTACTGCCCAGCCTCTGCCTCATTCACTAGCAGTAGAATGGGTTAGTCATTCTGTCCATTATCCAGAGCGCTTCCCAACAAGAACGTAGCGAAGTATGAAAGCAAAGTGTAGAAGATTAAGGTGAGCATTACAAGGGAGGTTGGGAAAACCCAAAATTTACAAGGATGAGTTAATATAACTTGGTGTCCTGGTGCTGAGGATTCAACAGAGAGCCAGTGTGGTACAGTGGTTTGAGCGCTGGACTAGAATTGGGGAGAACTGGGTTCAAATCTCCATTCAGCGAAGAAGCTCGCTGGGTGAACTTGGGCCATTCACCACCTCTCAGCCTAACCTACTTCGCAGGGTTGTTGGGAGGATAAAAATGGGGTGGGAGAAGAGAACTATGGAGAAAAGGTGAGCTATAAATATAATAAATTAGCTCCTTGGAGAAAAGACAAGCTATAAATATAATAAATAAACAAACAAAACATTATTAGTATAGAATCTTCTCCGTGTAAGTAATAGAGAAGTGAGCACAAATGAGATTCTCTTATTCAAACTACTGTCTGTACTGGGACAGAGATTTTCTGTTTACAATTTATCTCCCATTGGTTGAACTTGTGGTCAACAGAACAGCCAAAAGGAGGTGGTCCTTCTAACCCCTTTCCTACTATGTTGAATCTTGGTCCAGCTTCCTGCTTGCAGTGTTTTCATCTACTCAGTCCACAGCTCGCATATCCCAAAAAACCAAAAGAGACAGCAAATACTCACAGCAGGTCCTGGTGGCCCAGCTGCTCCTGTCTCACCATCTTTGCCAGAGAGACCCTAATGAGAAATAGAGATGTATGTGAACATTGGATTGAAAAGTCTTGATTAACAATATCATTCCCCACATCCCCAATGCCCCAAAAGTATAGGGAGCTGGCAGGAGGAAAGGTTTCACTTTAATTCCCTACTCTGCTGATGAGTTGTTGGTAAAAAGGGTTAACTGCTTGGACCACTGAAGATGAAGGAAAATATACTGTAATGATTATTACAATACTGCTCTTGCTGCTGCTGAGAGACTGCCCTCATACCGGTGAATGGAGAGATCCTCCAGCTTCGTAGTCTGTAACACCATCTCTAGAGCTCTCTGCTTGCTGCCCTTCTGATAGCCTTCAGAAATAGCACAAAATTCATGTTCAAGCAGCCACTAACCTGCCTAAATTGAATGGAAATTTTAGGGTTTGCAACTCAAGGATTGCTGGCTCCATGATACTATGGTGCACTGCTTGCTCCCCACTGCGGTCAGTAAGCATCTCAAGTGTGCACTCCCTGCCCTACTGATTACAGAAGAACTACGGGAACACACAGAATACTTCAAAATCACATGTGCAGGTATTAAATACTCTGTGCATGTGTGAAATTTTCAAGAGCGGAAGGGGTACCCAGATGACACATGACTGTGCTGAGGCTTCTAATGTACATCCACAAACCTATGAATTTTTCCCCTCTGCAGTTCTGGATGGGTTGCAGAAAACTGTCCTCTAAATGATTTGTGGTTCATCCTTCTCCAAACATTCCTGACAATGTAATTATTTGATGGGTATAATAGATTAGATGGAAATTAGATGAGAAGCTAGGTCAGATTTGTCTGAGATGAGCATTTATTAGGAAGTGCAAATACCAGAGCTTAACCTCTTTTATTTAGATTGCGCTGATAAGCTACAGTCATTTACAAGACTCCTGATAGTGGCCCCATTTGGGGTTAAATGTCACACTGTACTTTATGGTTGCATTTAAGGGGTAGGTCTGCACTGTGTTTTTGTTTGTTTGTTTGTGTGTTTGCTTCTTGCATGGCTGGTTGTGAGTACTCTGTTTTCCAAAGCACCATCTCTCACCCTATGTCACCCACATTGTACCTCAGCTACATATCAAGTATGCTCCAGTAACTGGGTGGGGGGAAGAAGAGGATGGTATCTTTTCCGAGTGGGCAGGATGGATGCTGCAATGACAGTGGGAGAGAGAAACTATATTCAAAACCACTTACTCTTAGGCCAGGAGCACCAGGAAGTCCTTTCTCACCAGCTTTACCAGCTTCGCCCTAGATGGGGGGGAAAAACACAGAGATGGCAACTGATGTGCTTTTGGCAAAAGCTGAATGTTCCATCTGGTGAGGAGTGCAAGCTCTGCTATCCGGATTCTGCTTCTCCCACCCTGCACTCTCTCTGGCTCTGTCTCTCTCTCTCTGTGTTGTTATAACGAAGGTATGGTTTCACAGGACCAACTGCCCAGGTTCGAAAAGCAGAGTGCTTCAGCAGAACAAGTGAGGTAAATAAGTGGCAATGAAGATCAGCAGCACCCTTCAGGCTGGAGACCTTTTGGCTGGGCCACTTACCAAAGGATAGCTGTTCCATGTCATAACTATTTCCCTTCACAGCTTCCCTGGTAGCACTGCCTGGGTCATACTGTCAATGGCTGTTGAGTGCAGCTTTACTTACGTTAGCACCTTTCGGGCCTGGGAAACCCATGACACCGGGCTGACCACGAGCACCTTGTGGACCAGGTGGGCCAGGTCGTCCATCTTCACCAGGGGCTCCCTGTAGAGAGATACAGGAACAGGCATGCCTTGTCAGAAAGCCAAGTAACATATCCAAGGCAATGTGTACCTTGCTTGCTGGAAGTGCTAGTTTGGCCTGGACAAGAGACTCTCTAGCTTTGTTAGACTTCTTTTAGGACCCATTTGTTCCTCTATGGCAAAACCAGCATAAGCTTGGTGCATATTAGGATTTTTATTCAGCTTTTGTGCCCTTTGCTGTCTGATCCAATTCCCAGAGGTGGTTTTGAAAAGCCCTCCAATAGAGCATTAACACACACTTGCCAGTCAATGCTGCTGCTCATATAGATACACATTTCTGGCGTTACCCTCCCTTCACAATAACCCAGGTTACATTTAGCATCGCCTAAAACTCCACATCCACTACTCTCTCACAGACTCTATATTCACACATTGCCTTCTCAAGTCAGCACCCACCTATTCCTTGCAACCCCTTAACAATCTATTGTCTCAACTCAAGTTCTGGACTTGCATCAGGACTGCAGAGCGTCAGGCCCTGGGGCCAAATCTAGTGCTTTTGGGGGCCAAATCTGGCCCTCTGGGGTTCCCCAGAAGGCCATACCTCCTTTCCCTGGCCCCATCCCGTTTCCTCCAACCACCGATCGTTTGGTGGTTTCCCAGCTTTTGTGCAGTGTTTCCTCAATTCTATAAGGTTGAAATACCTCTCCCATGGCTTAGCTACTGGCAGTAAGAGCTTTAAGCTACAATATGCTGGTATTTTTGGCTCTGCCCTTTTTGCCTTTGGCCCTGCCCAACACTGGAATGCAGCCCCTGAGAGCTTCTCCAAAGTGGATTTCAGCCCTTGGGCTGAAAGAGGTTCAACACCCCTGACTTACATGCTAACCATCTCCTCAAACTACCAACCATTGTTCCCATCCTCTACTTAGTATCCATGTACCATTCCTTTCTCCAAGATTAATACCTCTATTGTTTTAGATGACAACTGAGGAAAATAATAGAGTTTCACTTACAGAGGGACCAACTTTGCCTTGAGGACCAGCATCACCAGGGCGACCAGTGAGACCCTAGATGTAAGAGAAAGAAGGCAGGCAGTTAAGATATTTTTCCTAATCCCTTTCCCTTGAACGCCAATAAATTTCTACACCATTTCCCCACTGTTTGTTCTGCATGAATCTTTATTCTCAGAACCTGGAGAAATGGAAAAGGTTTCTCAGATAAAAGAAGGGTTGAAAGCAAAGACTGAAGCACCAACATAGTGTAACAATAAAGCACCAGTGGCATTTTAAATAAGTAAATAAATAAATAAATTGATTTGATTGATTCAAATTAAATAAAAAAAATAATGAATGAATGAATGAATGAATAATAAATAAATAAATAAATGTTTAAATGATCGAAATTAATGACAATAACTTTTGCTGCTGGTTCAATAATCAGTGCTGCTATTGGCTGCTAGAAGATATTGGCCAAATACACTTTAGATCCTATCTGATTTTCTTTGGGACAATCACAGTAACATCTTTCACAGATGATTTGAAAACCCTAATGTACGAATTAGTTAACATCACTCATTCATTGGTTGTTTCCAAAGAAGAAGCCATACATTTGCTGTGGCCAAAGCCTTGATCCTGGCCGGAATAACTAAAGAGGCCTGAAACCTGATAAAGATTCCTAATCTAAATTTAACTAATCCAAAACCTGCCATCTTTACACTGAACTGGAAGTGCCCACAACAGGTCCAGCAAATGCTCTGAAGTCAGTGATGCAGTACTACTGCAGAAGCTTAGCTGCTCTAGTTCTGCAAGCTGTCTGGATGGGAACATAAATATAACCCCCTCTGCACTTTCAAAGAGAGAGCAGAATAATACGTAAAATTTAAATATAGATAATACTGTATATTAAACTATACTGAAGTGCAGCCTTCCCATACCTGGTGCCCTTCAAATGTTTTGGACTACAACTCCCAGTATTCCTGACCTGACCATTGGCCATGCTGGCTGGGGCTTATGGGAGTTGAAGTCCAAAACATCTGGAAGGCAGCAGGTTGGAGAAAGCTGCTGCCTATAGTGGCTTGGGAAACAGAGGTAATTTAAATGCTGCTGCAAGCTAGCTGCCCATTCTGCTTTTCCCATCCACTGACTGAAGAGCACAACTGGATTCCTGCTCACTCCATAAGATGGGCATGGAGGAAACACAGGTCGGTGGCAAGTCTGCAGTAGAAGAAGCCCCATCTGCAAAACATCTCCCAGACTCAGAACTGTTCAAACACTCTCCTGTTTCACAAGGGGTGGCAGACCTAATCAAAGGATGGATGATAGAGAAGAACTGCCCATTATTCCTTAATAGAGAAGAGGGTGCTGAATTCTTTTAAGATGGGGAGAAGACTGTTGTTCTCAGTGAAAGGATTCTCTGCTTTTGCAGAAAACAGAAACATTTGCCACATTATCTTAGAAGACAGAAGAAAGGAGCAAGGCTGGCTCAGCTTGCCTGAGTGTGGAAAGCTAAGCAGGGTCAGGCCTGGTTATGACTTGGATGGGAGGCCCCTCCTCTAGTTTCCTGCATTGAGCAGGGGGTTGGACTCGATGGCCTTGTAGGCCCCTTCCAACTCTATGATCTATGAAATCTATGAATGGTAGATGCTATCCATCCCTTCCAATCCTATGGCACAGAGGTAAGACTGCTGAAGACACGTGTTGTAGTTGTCACTGCCATCTGCTGCTGTGTAAGGAGGACTGCATGCAGAAGGAGTTTAATGTGGAAGCTCTGAGAATTAGGGCCAAACTTGAGGTTACCCTAAATGCATGGATGCTGCTGAAACTACAACCATGTGTCTAGCTCCCCCTCCCCAAAATCTAGTAAAATATAGACATCCCATGGCAATCCACGTTTCCCGCCCATCACTAGCAGCATCCAATGTAGTAGAACAAAGATGAGGAAATAAAGAAAGTCATGATGTCAGGTCATGGGTAAGTTCTAATAGACCTTATGGAAGGAGAGGGAACTTGTTTTGTGGTTAGCTATGGCTATGAATTCTGGGTGACAGCTAGTTTGGCCCTTATAGACCTTCCTGATCTTTGCAGTGCTAAGATCAACCAGGTTCTGAAATCCAAACACTCAAGAGTGCAAACCCCAAACCCCACAAGCATCCATATCCAGTCTCTGAATGCAGCAAATCTGGAAATCAAAGCCAGTTGTGAATGTGATACATCCCTAACCCCATGTGAGAACTGAACATGAAACTTGTGGGACTAATACAACATAACTCTTTTAAAAAAAAACCAGCAGATTGGTGTCCTAGCTGGTAGGAAGAAAAAGACTCAAACTCCCCCCCCCAAAAAAAACCAATTCAGGTCAGAAAGAGCATAATCCTAGGTTAAAGAGGATGACATAGTAGTTGTCGGACCATTCCTGCCAGAATTGACAAATATGAACAGCAAAAGAAATTGCCTCTCTTACATTTTTAGGCCATAGGTAGGTACACTGCACAATTTACAGGCTATATTTCACAGTTTTCGTTTGCATTGCTCACACTTTTCATTTACCCTGCATGCTCTGATCCAGCCTTTCCCTACCTGGTGCCCTCTAGATCTGTTGAATTACAACTCCTGTAAGTCATAGTCCAATACATCTGGAGGGGGTCAGGTTGGGGCCTGAATGCTCCTCAACACAGGCTTCTGGATCTCTTCTGGTGTGTGACAACCAGAAATTCAGTAGGTGAAGCTTTTCCCAGCACACAGGTGCAATAACGACAAAATAGTCACCTCATGAATATCTGCCAGTCACACAAATGTAATGTTAAAGACATAGGGATCCTGCCACAAAAGAGTTGACAAACCCATCTACAGTCTGTATCTCATTCATCTTTGTTATCTTCATTATTATTATTCCCATTTTACAGATGATGAATTAAGAAGAGAAAAAGTGGCTTCCTACGTCTCTCCGTGTTATTTTTAGTATACTATGATGAAGGATAGAGAGTTTTGCATAAAATGCAGGTAGTTTCAGAGACTGTGTACCTTAAAATGGGGCTAGCTATGTCAAAAGGACTCTGCCCTCTTTTAGATAGGAAAATTTGGCCCAGAATACAGATGTAGAGAAATGCTGAGCACCCAAACAGTGTTAGCTATAGAGCAATTTGTGAAGCATAAACTGCCTCTGAGACTCTCTTAGGGCCAAACTAAATGCTCTCTAAATAGTTTTACTTACTCCTGTGTAAGTGTGTGCGGCCCCAATTCAGATCGGGACCACGGTGCTCTGGGGGCAGGGCTTAAACGTCCGGCGGGGGGGGGGGGAGAGAAAGGTGTAAGTTGGAGTCAATTGAAGCTTTTCTCTCTTATTTCCACCCTCTCCATGGGAGGGAGGGATTTCGGGGGTGGGGGGGATGGGAAGAAGGTTTAGCCGCCACCTCCCCAGAATGCCATGGTCCCAATCCGAACGGCCCTCATACTGTTTATGCAGACTCCTGATCATTGTTAATATGAAGGAGAGACATTTTGTAATAAGAATGAACATTCTGGCAGATGTAGGATTTTTACAAAGTGACTTTTACAAAGCAAGAACCACTTTACCCTCAAGTGTGAATATACACCCGCGGCCCAATCCTTAAGCATGTTTATTCAGAAGTAAGTCCCCTTGAGTTCAATGGGAATTACTTCCAAGAAATTGTGCATAGGATTGTGGCGCTAGACATTTTATAACCAGCAGCAAAAAGCCAAAATGACACCACACTACCCCTGATTGGAACTCATTGCTTTTAAAGACAAACAGAAAACAGGGCTTGGAGGCAGAAAGATGCCAAACCCTCCAGAAGCTGCTGCCAAAACAACGACTTCAACGGTGGAGGTGGCACCCTTATCCAAGCAGCTTCTGTTATAAGGTCCAACATGCAACTGTAGTAGTTTGAGGGCTCTTTCACTTATCTGCACAAGGGGAGGCGCTGACATTACCTGGCATAGACTGTGTGTCAGATGTATTGATGCACTAATTGTTTTACAACGTAGTTTGGTGCAATGATATAAAGAGCATCAATGTATATGAAGGCAGACCATTTCAGGATGAGTGAGATTCCCCCACTTTGGGATGGGGGCCTCTAAGTTTGTCAGTACTCCTCAAAATTCTTGGGCACCATCCATACTGCTTGTTCAGTTCCGTTTTGTATCTTACCCTAGCACCAGGCAGGCCAGGCTCTCCGGGACGTCCAGGATCTCCACCGGCTCCTTTGGGACCTCCAAGGCCAGGAGGTCCACGTTCCCCAGGAGCACCCTGTTCAGGGAAGAGTAAGGAAGAAATACATTAAACAAAGATTTTAGGGGGAGTGTCAGGAAAACTAGTCCCTGCTGTGTTTGGGCCAAGAGATTACCATCCAATGGTCTCTGGGCAGATCTACACTCTGCACTTAAACCACTTTCAGAGCTGTTTAACTGTCATGGCACCTTAAGAACTTTGCATCTACCGTATATTACTATGAAGGGGCTGAGGACACTAATTCAGCCCTGATAAAAATAAACATTTCTTAAAAAAAAGAAAAAAGAAAAAAAAAGAAAATAGCAGGAATTCGTGACTGATTGCAAAACTAATTCAAATGTGTAGTGTATGCTTGTGTCCTAAGTCTACAAAGAGTTGAAAAGCACTTTCATCATAGGTCAATGGATGCTCGTGTTGTAACTGGATTAGATTCATTCTAGTAACTAACTTACTAACTTTGGGTGCCCTGACTATTAATGGATCGTTCAAATTAACTTTTGTAAGTCATTGCTATTTAGGACTCCAATATGACTTTGGTGAAACAGTGTTTGAGATGGGAAACCTTAAAAACAAAGAAGATGTAGAATCCTCAGTATCTCAGAATTCCATTTGTTCTAGAGCACAGGTGGGCAACTCATGGGCTGCATACAGCCCACCAGAGGCCCAGGGAGCCCCACCCACTTTTCCTGCAGCCCAGCACTAGAACAGAAATCTTGATCAGGAACGCTCTGTGTGTGTGTGTGTGTGTGTGTGTGTGTGTGTGTGTGTGTGTGTGTTAACCAACACCCCCAGTGATCCTGATCCAGTCAATCAAGATCACTGGAGGGGAGGGGGGAGGGGAGGCTTTAACCTTACCCCACTCCCACTGATCCTGATGCAGAGATTGCTATTAGCAGCAGTGAAACTTACCTTGGGACCAGCTAATCCATCCTGACCTGGGAAGCCACGATTTCCGGGAGAACCCTAAAAACAAGAACATAATGAGAACGTAATTGAGAAAGTCAGGGAGTACAGAAGTGCAGGGAGCTGAGAATGACACTAGGACAGCATTATCACTAGCAAGGCATGAAGCAGGAATTTTGAACATCTTCTGTTGAAAGCACACAGTTCATTTAGCACAAGGAACAGCAGAATCAAGAGCCTACCACCAGGGGCACTACAACCACTGCGTGAGCTAATACTTCCAATACATGGAGGACATACAGTGCTTGCTAAGCTTCTGCATGGGTTTACCCTCAATCTAAATAACATAACATTTTCTAGATTAAGAGCCTCACAGTATTTGAAGAGTAGAAACCCAAACCGCCCAAAGGACATTTCATATAATATGTTACTTAGATGTACACCTATGATGCTTTAAGTGTGCCTCCTCTGTGAATATAAAGAGTGAACACAAGAAACATGTGTTTGCAAATAGGAGTACGATGCAGGCACACATGTTAAGCAGCTGTGATTGGCTGCAGCTTACTGTTTGAGTGCAAACTCTGTGGCAAGATGTATCAGATGGTCCTAAGATCTGTGAGCTTGTATTGCAAAAGACACTGTACTTGGGAGTCTCAAAATGAATAATACAAAATACGTGTTCAGTCCTAGGCTATTTACCGTAGTGGTCAGTATGCTACAGGACTCACTGGCCTCAATAATTTTGGTGCCTTAAAACCAAACATTCAAGGGCCTCCCTTTCTTCAAGCTTCTCATGATCAACTAACTGACTTCATCCACTCTCTGTCTTGTCCCAGACATTCACCTCGCATTTCCGAAGCCAAGCTGTGGTCTCCTGCCCACCTCTTCTTGGCCTCTCATGAATCCGTGCCTGACTGTTTCCGTCTCACTCAGAGCCTGTCCTCTCTGAGTTGTGTACCTTGCCTCTCTATTAAAATGACTTCCTGGCATGCTTTCCAGCTCCTCTTTTAACTCCTCCTGGTTCCCTGGGCCCAGCAGCTCCAGACCCCCATCACAGCACCCACTTGCCTTCTTGCTCCACCACACCTGCTCAGCCTGAGCAGAGACAGCAGCTTGTGTGTGTGTGATACACCACAGAGAGGCCCGCAAAGCAAAACACTTCTATTGTGCTCTGCCAAAAAGGCCACCCATTGCAAAGTGCTGTCTGAGGCAGTCCCCAAAGGGAGCCTAACCGCAAGGCTTGCTTGGTATGCACGCATGCCATAGGGCTCAGTGGCTCCCCCCCACACCAACACCACCCCAGAGGATGGCTCTCTGTGCTGCATGCAAGAAGGTTCCTCCCCTGAATTATGTCACTTACCCTCTCTCCAGGTGGTCCAATTGGCCCTCCAGCTCCTGGCTCACCACGGGCGCCTCTCTTGCCTTCTTCACCAGCTGGTCCAGGACCTCCTTGTGGGCCTGCAGGGCCCTGGGGGAAAAACACAACACAGGGACTTAGTTACTCTTCACGCCCCTGAATCTTTTTATGCCCTAGGAAAGGTCACTATTTTTGCATCACCAGGAAGTGCCCAGACAGTTCAGTGATAGAACTATGTAGACAGGCAACAGAAAGGTAGCCTTGGAGGAGTGACAAGAGTTTGGCTTGAGCGGAGAAAAAGAAACACAGATTCACATCCTTGCTTTGTCTTCCCTCTTGTCTTGCTGATTTAAACTGTAAGCTCTTTGCCACAGAGGCTTTTTAGTGCCTGATTCATTGGGCTCCTAAATATATTAATGTTCAATTAGAAGAGATCCTGACAGGGTTTTAAGTCCAGGTAGGAATTAGATTCCATCCTTGAGGCGCTGCTGGGTGCCAATGCGGGGCCAGCTAAATTATTTCAGACTAAGATATACATGGCTCATGTAGACATCATGTAGCCATGGAATGCAGATGTCCTTCTAACCCCCAGCTGGAGTAAACTGTCTCATATCCTTGGAAGCTGATGGGCCAGATAACTGCTTGATGTAAACTGGCACAGCTTCGCTGAAATCAATGGGCCTTCTGCTAGTGCTAAGGAACTCTTTGAGGGCCATTTATGCCAACCCGATGAGCTCTATTATCTTGTATTTAGTTTGGTTAATGAAGCAGTGTTTGGCACAGAAAGACATTAGTGTCCATGCATAAGAAGTGGAGCCCAGAAGCAACAGGGTAGTCATTATTTGCCATGACATGACCCAGGCCACCCTCACATGCCACAGACTTTGCAGCCAGAAGGATTGGCAGGAGAGATGACTAAGACCTATTTCTGCCTGAAAGAAGACCTCTGTCTCCCTCAAAGCAAGCAGCAGAGAGAAGCACAGAGGTCCCTCATCATACCAGATATATGATGGGCAAATAAGGAAAGACAGGGGGGAAGTATATACCTTTACAAACATATGAAAGCTCCTTATACTATGTTGAACTGTTGGTCCATCTGGTCCTGTATTGTCTATTCTTAAACTCTCCAAGGTCTCAAGCAAACATCTTTTTCAGCCCTGCTATCCAAGGGTGCTTCCAGACAAGGCTTTTATTGTGCAATCACTCTACCTCAACAGGGGGTCCAGACAATGTCATCTTCCATTTGTAACCCTCCCCTACTTTCCTACTCTTCTTCCACCTTTATTTATTTTATTTTATTTTATTTATTATATTTATACCCCGCCTTTTTTCCTGCAAGGAACCCAAGGCGGCTTACATAATCCTCATCCTCCTCCCCTCCATTTTATCCTCACAACAACCCTGCGAGGTAGGTTAGACTGAGAGTCAGTGACTGACCCAAAATCACCCAGTGAGCTTCATGGCAGAGCAGGGACTAGAACCCAGATCTCCCGAGTCCCAGCCCTACACTCTCACCACTACACCACACTGGCTCTTTTCTTACTTAATGGAAAACCCACTAAGGATGGAAAAACGAAAGAGCTGCAACGTAGAACTTGACTGGTAGCACTAGAAGCTGTCAGTCTGGAAGCAACTTAAGACCATTTTAACCGGGAATGCAGGGACTGAACCTGGGACCCTCTACAAGTAACACATTAGGTTCCACCATTGACCCAAGACCCTGCCAAAGGCACAGGCTCTTGCTAGCAGCCAGTGGAATTAATATGCAGTTTCAAAGAAACGCAGCTGTCCCGTGGAAGTCTCTGCAGTGGAGAGAGGTTAACAATAGACTAGTTCTAACAAACTTACCAGCTATGGGTGGGTGGGTGAGTAAAATGGGATTGTGGTCACCTGCCCACCGCTAGCACCTGTCCCATCTCTGGGCCTGCTAGACATCCACATGAGCATTACTATTTGTATAGAGGCTATGCATGAAAAAGCCAAGATGTGTAGGCCGGAATGGCACAATTGATTCCAGATTTCATATAAGGGTTTCAGTTGTGCATTTGAAACTTACCGTACTAAGCATTTCTCATTTTTCATATGTAGGTCCTATGTGCAAACAAGCCACCCATACATGAAAGGCTAGGAAGCCCAGGGGCAGGATATGTTGGGTGGGCATTAGCTTGCTCCCCCTACCCTGGCCAGTGGAATAAATGAGGCTGAAAAATTGCCAGATATACAGATACTTGCAATTCATGAATCTATGGATTAAAAATCATTAGCTTGTTCAGTTCATCCACCCTAATGTCTAGGGTGCCCTGTATACTTTTAATTACAGGAAAGGGGGAAGAAGTATTTCTTCAGCCTCAGTTAGATCTAAACACTTATGGATGAGAAAGCTGATATGGGGATTCTTCTTAGGATTGGTGGAAAGCATATAATATTTAAAATAGCTGGTAAAAACGAAACACTGTGTTTTTAAAAATAAGGAAGTAATTTACCAAAATTATAACATTAAGCTTCTTGTACATTTCCCCCTTTCTTCTTCAAATTCCCTGATTTGAGAAACTGGGAAATGCAAATTAAACTTCAATTGCATGAGTATTATTGAGTCTTGCAGAGGTTATTCTAGAGGAAACTACAAGGCTCAGAAACAGCACAACTTTACTTTAAGGTTAAGGGGAAGCGGGGCAACAAGCTCTTACTTTCTGCAAGTTCTGTCTTTCACAATACCTCATGCATGGTCCAAGCCCCACTCTTTCCCCATGACCTGCCTGTCCTTGGGATGTGCTCAGGATGAAAAGTGGAGCTCCTTGACTTAGGAACGTTCATTATGACAGTTTGATAATTTGCCTCTGCATCAACATGGGCAGTTTTTTCAGGGGCTAGACTAAGTGCAGATGGCACAGACACCATATTGGCAGGATCTATGGATGCAGGACTCTACCACATCATATCACTCCTGGTACCTAGGAGTTCTGGACTTCTGCTTCCTCCTGGAATCGTGAAGGAGCAGCAACAGCAGTCCAGATGAACCCTTTTATGAAAGTATAACGGCCTAGTGTGTATGCATACTGCTCTCTGTTGGATATCATATGTCAACAGCTCATTGAATGGAACTGGTAGCTGTTAAGGCCCAGTGAATTATAAGCACCGTAGAAGCTGAACTTAAACAAAGGTCATCCGAAGAAGAACTTCCAAACTGGCATAAAGTCAAATCATCAGGTACTTACAGGTTCACCCTTGGGGCCATGTTCACCTTTGAAGCCTGCAATTCCGGGCTCTCCCTGGAGAAGAAAGAAAGGGAAATGTATAAGAGTAGCAAAGTTGCTGTATCACTTCAAGCTCCTTGCTGATCTGGTCAGCAGAACATCCAAGGCAGCCTCATTTGTGTGTCAGATTCAAAGGATATTTCAAAAATAGAGGATATACTCATTTCCTTGAGTGAAAGGGCAGGCAGCAAAGGCCAGGACAGATATGAGGCAAAAGGATGGTGATTATATGGAGTATGGGAAGGAAAGCACCAATGGGTCAAACTGGAGGCATAGTAGAGAGGAATTAGGAGATTTTAGGTTGCCCTAAAAGCAAGGAGAAGTACATGAAGATGGGATTTTTTTTTGGTCCCAGTTTACACTTACATTGAATCTCATTTATCATTTTGTTTCCTATTCACCCACTTTGGAGATATCCTTTCGGAGCTCTTCACAATCTGCTTGGATTTTGAGCACCATTTGGTGTCATCTGCAAACCTGTCTATATCACCAACTCCAGATCAGTGAGCATTAGTTTGGAGAACCTACTGCATACTTCCATTTATTCCTACCCACTGTTTCCTATTCTTTAATCACTCACCAAAGTGTAAGGCTACCTGTCCTCTTATCCACATAACTACATGTTTGCTGTTTAATAATTCTCTCATCAATAGCGCCTAATTTTCCAGGATAGAAGTTAGGCTAATGGGCTTATAATTTCCTAGCTCCTCCTGGAACTTTATAATCAATTTACATTGGCTATCTTCCATTCCCCTGGTAAACAGGATGATTTCAGAGACAAGTTGCATACTTGTTAGAAGATCAACATTTTCACATCTGAGAACTCTCTGTGGGTTTCCTGTTGGCAGCTGCTTGGCCGCTGTGTGAACAGAATGTTGGACTAAATTGACCCTTGGTCTGATTCAGCATGGCTCTTCCTATGTTTAAGAATACTTGGGTACTTTCCATCCAGGCCCCAATGACACATTCATTTTAAATTGGATTGTAAGCCATAGCGCTTCATCTCTTGTCACTTGATTTGACTTACAGTGCAACCCTCAACATGCTTACTCAGAAGAAAGTCCCTCTGAGTTAAATAGGACTTAGTCTCTAGTAAGTGTGTTTAGGATTGCAGACTTCCTCCTTCAGATGCCACCCTTCAAAAATGTGGTTCAGGTACAGTTATCTTTCAAACATCTTTTGCAGTGAAAACCTACGCAAAGAATTCAGTTAGCTTCTCTGCAGTTTTCCTCTTTAAGCAATACTTTCACACTGTTGACACATCTTTTTCTTGACACTGTAAGGCTTCATCACTGTGGCCCTTTTCCTGCTAACAGAGCTGAGGCTCCCTTGCAAAGTCCTCCTGAATCTCTCTCTCTTCCTGGAGGTTGTTTGCCCTTCGTTGCCCAGGCCCAAGCGAAAGACCCCTCTGCTTCCCCCAGTTCTCCATGTATTGCAGAGAATCCAGTAGGCTGGAGGGGCATCCCCCTTTGCGTTGGCTGGGAAAGACATAGATCCTCTCTTGCATCCACAGAGAGAACTAGTGAGGAGGAAGGGGTCAGTATCTCACTGCATTACTGGTTTTGCAGACACTCAGAAGCAGCAAGAGAGATTCTCACCACTTCCAAGTGTCTCTGAAGCCCAGTGTGTAGTGGAAGACTGACCACTCCCCTCTTCTGAATCCTCGTCACATGCCAGAGATTAGTGGAGACCATAAATAATGACAGGGTACAAAGGCCAGCCAAAACTTCTGGATTTCTGCCCTTGCCCTCTTACCATCCAATTATCCAAATCTTTGTTAAAATGTGAGTATCCAGAAACAATCTCAGGATGGGACACTTAGGGTACAGGGTAGGAGACAGCACCCTGAACAACCAGTCTGGTCTGGAGAGTGAGACACCATAAAGTTTCACATTAGCCACACATCTACCCAAGTTTCTTACCGATTGACCTTTGGGACCCAAAGGCCCAGTTGCACCTTGAGGCCCAGGTGGTCCACGTGGGCCAGGAAAACCAGGAGCGCCAGCAATGCCAGGACCACCCTGACAATAGAATCAAGAAAATGAAAAGGTTAGGCGGGAGAAATGCAGGTGGATTGAGACACAGCAGATTGCTCGGAAAACTCACTGTCTAGCATAGATCCATGCTCAAAACTTTCAAATGATGGGTAGCTGAGACCAGATGTTATGAAACGTTCCCCAGGCCTTCTGGAGACAACATCAGTTCCGCCTATCAAATTCTTCTCTATCTTCATGCCAAAGTAATGTAGTACTCACCGCTGATCCTTTGGCACCAGGGATCCCATCAGTTCCAGGGTTGCCCTAAAAGCAAGGAGAAGTTATTGAGCAACACTGTTAACATGATAAATGGTTGCATTGCCAGATCTCTACGCTGCTTCCTTCCCAGAAGGCTACCCAAGTTATTCAGGGACAGGCTACTAAAGGAAAGATCTTGGAACAAGCAGCGTTTTTTCAGCAAAGAAACAAGGAGTTCTGGGATTTGTAGCCCAAAACATCTGGTGGGCACCAGGTTGGGGAAGACTGGTCTAGTCAATTCCCTTCAGCCCCAGGCAGCATGGTCAATTACCAGGAATTATGGTAGAATAAAACATGTGGAGGGCACCAGATTGTATACCCCCGCTCTAGACTTTCCCAGTGTGAAAAATGTGGCTACCAACTTCCTGTCCTGAATTTCTTTAAGATGCTTGTCACTCATAACATCTTGGTTGGCCCCCAGCAAAAGACAAGAAGGAGTGGCAATTTTTCTAGCTGCAGTCAAATTTTGTTTTCTAATAATCTGGCCAGCAGAGAGTGTAGGTGACCCATGGAGCGAGCACGCGTGGAGCCTCAGAATACAGCCAGCATAATGTTTCCCAGGTTCTTTATTTTGCACCTGTTTCTGTCTGCTGGTAAATAGCCTAGATTAAAAAAAAGGGGGGGGGGACACTTGACTTGCATTCATCTTTTGCAAAGCCTACTTTGACACTGCCGCCTGCTGGTGGTTTATGTACCTACACCTAGTTCTCTTACCATTGCTTATGACCTAGCTGGATGTCTCTTGTAACAGCAGCAGTTGGGAAAGAGGGGAGTATTTCTGCATATATTATCTACTGTGGATAGAAAGAGAGCCACCATGACAGAGCAATCAAGTGGCCCTAATTCAGGAGAAAGTATTTGCCATTTAGGAACCAGGGTGATTTCTCCCATAGACCAAGTCTGAGAGTACTTCAATAAACTTATTTAGGTGGGGCAGACTATTCAGGTGGAGTGATTTCCCCCACCTGCTAAGGGGGATGTGTGTGAACCAGACGAGCCACAAAGTAAATTCCAATTATAATGCTACCTTGGCTGGATTACCATTATTCTACATACTCTGCAGAGCAGGGGCCAGCCATATTTATAGCCTGCTGTGATCTGCTTGTAAAGGCTTGTTTTCAGTGGAAATAACTATGCCCATCTTTGGGAAATGTGGCAAATAGGTTAGCGGATCTCAGAATAAAGCTCAGCAGACACTCAAAAATATTTAATCTTGCCCTAATAAAGCTAAATAATCTTCATGCCCCCCAAAAGATTTTGGTTCCGGTTCTCATTTTAAGAACTGGGTACTTACTGGAGCTCCTGCAGGTCCAGGGGAGCCAGGGGTTCCAGATTCTCCTCGGGAGCCTTGGGCACCCTCGGGACCACGAGCACCAGTGGGGCCAGCTTCACCCTACATAGAGATGAGGGGGGGAACATCAAGGAACCAAAGAAAATATGGCAGAAGCATCCACTATGATGCTCAAATAGTTTCCTGCTACAAACAACCAGAGATTGGATTAACATCTGAATACAGTGCAGAAAGTACAACTAGAATCTTTGTAACCTATAGTAGCAGTCAAATACTGTGTCTTTCTTCAAAAACTTTCCCCACACCTATTTACCGTTAGGGTTGGAATCAACATTTTTAAACCAACAGACACTCTCTAGTAAAGTGCTGTGGAGCTGTGAAGTTCTAAAATTGTATTCTGTAGAGACACCATGTTTTGGAACATTCATTTCAAAGTAAAATGCACTGAGCAACCATTGCAGGGCTTTTCTATACAAGCGTATAAAGTGGTTCCTCTGTCACGGCTTCCTCCCACATGACTCTGGGAATTATAGTTCTTTGAAGAGGGCAAAGAATTTCTAAAATAGTTCACAGCAGCTCAGGAAAAAAAGTATTTTGTGATTCCTTGGGGGGAAACTGTGATCATTTTTGCTGCTGCAGTTGCTACCTAGTGCTATTGCTACATGATCTTAAAACACAGAGTGAAGAGTTCGTTGGATTGTATAGAATGTGGACAGCTCCCTGGTGTCTCTTTTAGTTTTACTTTTAGAACGAATTATTTATTTTTATTTTGCTCAGTATCAGTCCTGCTTCATCAGTCCACAAAAGTGCCTCAGTAAGATCCCCCATCTCACTATTGTGTGAAGCTCTCCTTCACCTCAGAAGGCTCCCCTCTCCATCTTTTTTTTTTAATAATGAGGACACTGATTGATATTGAAGACCCCTCAATTCCTGACAGACATTCCACAAAAGGCCTCATTTCCTACCCCCACACTGCCTTTTCACTGTCTGGTAACCGTAGAAACCAGCCCTCGGGGAGATTAGCAACCTGAAGCCATACAACCACATGGCATTGGGAATTCCCAGAGGAAAGCCTCTCTCCCTCTGTTGTTTTACCTTGCTCTAACAGGCCCCACATTAAAGAAACCTGATATGCTGAGCTGAGATTAATAAGGGGGGTGGGGGAGCGCATGCCTGAGAAAAAGAATTGTGCTGGTCTGCTGGCGGATTGATTACCTGATAGTCCTGAACCTTTGGACAAAAATCAAGTCCATGGTAAAATGCCCACTGTCTTAAATACAGTCAGAATTTGACTGCCACCATTTCTACTGCCTGAGTGACATTTTAACAGAGAAGGACTTCAGACGTTACTGAAAAGCATGGCTAGCTGAATGCCCAGCCACGTCTACAATCAGCCGGCGGTACTTCTTGTAACATTTCTAGAGCAACATGCAGAGGCAAATATGCACAGGACGTAGAAGTAGAACAAGTTCCCCTTCCACATTACAAGAAGCACTGCCAGCTGAATGTGGGAGTGACAAGGCATTCGGTTGCCACCCAGGGACACAGATTTCTAGACTTCTCATATGTTCTAAAGTTGAAGTTAAGTGATGCGCATGAGTAGGGGCCCCCCAGCTAGGGCCATTTAGAGAGGGCTGCAGGGAGTTTCTTCCCCACCATGATTTTCAGGCCACATATGACTATTCCTCAGGAACGCTGACCATTTACCATGCAACAGTCCTATGTACAAAGAATGCATGTGAACAGCAGAAATCCCTTTGCTATAAAAAGGATGACCCTTTGACCTATGCTCTTAAAACACACTGCTTTCACCTCTTTAAACCATGCTGAGAATCCTGACCCCTACAATCACAATCTCTTCCCTGTTCCCTGTCAAAATCTCTGAAATGGCAGCCCTACAATGTCCTACAAGGGACATTTACAGATCTTATACTAGCCCCCATCTCATGCAGTTTCACTAAGAGCAGAGTCTTGAAAATTACGTATGTTGCTCTCTGGGTATAAGGAATCAGATACCACACCAGCTGCCTCCTTGTAATGGTTTCATGACTAGGTTACCAGGTTTTCCCTACTCTTATTGCACTCAAAAAAATGTACCTGCAAGAGCAGATAAAGCTTCAGGGAAGGTGGCATGACATGGAAGCCCAAATTGCTTCAGAATAATTCAGATTCCATTTTTCTCTCCAGAGCAGAAGCAATAAATTAAAGTGCTCTAAAAAAATAACGCACACAGACTAAATGCTATTTTCCAAAGAAAATACAAATAATGAATGGTTTTAAAGTCAAGATTTACGAGAGCAGAGCAAATATGAGTACCCTACCTATTTTTTTTAGGATTTAACTTTCTGGCACCCTTACTTTCTAAACTTGTGCTTCTCTCTAAACATCCAGCTTTCTTTTCCTTTAGAGCTTTTTCATTCATACTCTAATTTTTGTCCAATCCTTTCCCAGTCCTTCTAAACTTCTTTTTCTATTCTCCTTCCTTCCCTTATACACAGACACACACAGAGAGAGACATGTATGCCCAGGCTGCTGCTTCTTGATGGCTGTCAATCTTTTCACCTCACCCTTACTTTTCAGACAGGTAAACTGATTAAATGCTGCAGGCCTTCCTGCAGTGGTAAAAAGAGTGAAATACTCAGGGGAGGGGGGTTGCCACAATTGCATAGGAAAAGCGGGGGGGGGGGGGATACATGACAAACCAGCCAGCTGCAAAAACACTAATTTGGCCTTGAAGCACTACTTACCTTTGCACCTGGTGCACCTGGAAAACCGGGGGCTCCAGCAGGGCCAACAGGTCCCTGAAGAAAGAAAGAAAGAAAGAAAGAAAGAAGATTCCAATCAGATTGAGAAAACCAGAACAGTGGGGTTTAAAAAAATATTTAGAATCCCTACAGCACATTTAGAGGACAAAGTATCTCACAATCCTAAGGCTCAACCACTTGTGCTTGTTAGAATAAACCTGGGAAGAATTTAATTAGGATCTCAGATTTATAAACAGGAATGTGTGAGGCTGGAAGTGGCACCCCAATAAATCCAAGACTGAACTAAGACCTGAACTTAGTTTCTCTGGTCCAAGTCAGCTTTTCTGGGCCAGGTTTTGACAACCTGCCCCCCCCCCCAAACAATGCTGGTTATATTCTTGAGTTACTAATTGTATATGGAATAAAAAGAGTGTGCTCTAACATCCCCTCACAGTCACAGTCCCCCATTTCTTCAACAAGACAAAATTAGTTTCTTCCTACTTGGAAGTTCCTGGGCAAAAGCATTTAATGAATGTAGGGATGTTCAGGTTGACATCTGTAACAAGGCAAGACTGATACAAAGAAGAAAGAATGACATCAGTCTAGGATTTAGCCCAGGCTGAAGGTCTGAGATCTCTATGGCTCCTTCTTTCTGCTCAACAGTATAGATCAATGAAGTTCTGCCTCCAAAGAGATGTTTCCATCTGGAGCCAGCTCATCACCTTCTCAAGAGCAAACGGCTCATTTTACCTCCCAGGCCCTCCTCCCTTCAATTACTCTCTGTATTAATCAATAACGTTGCTGTCCACCCTGCCAAACAGTCAGGAAGCCTTGGCTTTTTGTGGTCCTCTAGCCATTGCTCCCCATGTTCAATCTATTGCCAAGTCATGCTGCTTCTTCCTATACAACATGATGAATATCAGCCTATTTGTCTGTCCTTTGGGTTAAACCTCTGCTCCGGTCATATCCCTCCGTCCTTTACCACTGCAACCTTATTCTCTTGGACTTTCCCTTGCAACACTTTAGACCTCACACCTCTGTTGAGAACCAAGCTGACCAAATCATCTTTCTGTCTCATCACTCCAAACATGTGACATCTTTCCTCAAATCCCTACACTGGCAGTTTCCTATCCTCTCAGATCCTTACACTGCATCTAGCATAAACTCCTTGCTCTGCCTAGCTCACCCCAGTCTTGCTCCACCCTTACTTTCTATCATTATTTCTCATTATATCCCATCCCATGACCTCCCATTCCTCCAGCTCAACTCTACCACCCTAACATGTGTGAAAGCCTCCTGCTCTCTCTTTTTTATTTCAAAGTCTTTACTGTACAAGTTAACATAATAAAATTGCAGTATAATTCAATGAAAGAACTGCAAAGGAGATCAATTTCTTATACTGGATAAAAACAAGTTTAGAAAAAAAATATTTTTTTGAAAGGAATGTACTTACAGGTGGACCAGCTGGGCCAGGGAGACCATCATTACCACGAGCACCCTGTGTGAACAAGAGACCATGAATCAGAAAGCTAAGCTTCATCAAACAGCGGTGTAGCTGTGTTCCTAGTTATGCCAACAAATGGACTTGGAACCTTGGGTAAATCCATAGGTGAAATCCAACGATGTCCGTCTACTGGTGGAACAAACACCATTGGCTTTTGGGGGACCCTCCAGAGCAGATTTGAGGGGCATGCAGGGGGAAGGAGAGGGAGAGGAAGTCCTGTTGCATGAGTGGAAATCTGTTTGTCTGGCATTTGATGTCGCCCCATATCTTAGAACAGATTGACAGATATAGAAGAATAATGTGGTATAGCCACATAGAACTGTGCATGCGTGTATGGGATTACACACAACTGAATGCTCCCTGATGTTAACACGCACAAAAGACACACGAACAATCCCCCCCACTTGCTGAAAGCTTGCAATGTCAGGTAGAAAGAGTGTAGGCTAGCTTTCTCCCCACCTCCATTCTGATGTGGTACACACAGCCCTACACAATTCTTCTGAACATGTAGATGTGCTCTTGGTTTCCCTTATTGTCTACAACTGTTATACTTCCTCTATTCCTAGGGTAAGCAAGAATAAAGTGAGGAAGAAGTGTATATGCCTCCATCCTTCAGGTCCATTCATGAGAACCTGCAATCCAGAATAATGGTACTTATTCCTGGATAACCCCAGCAGAAGTAAACACTGTTTGTTTGTCTGAACTTGGCCTTAATTTACTTTAAATAAAGCTTTAAAGTGTTTTGTTATTAGGCAAGACAAAACTATAATCGAAGGCTTTGATATGCAAATCTGTGATTCTAATCTCAAACAAATGCAGAGCTCCAAGCAGGGCCTCCTGTGAGCAACTCTGAGATAAAATGCCTCAGCAGCTAATGGTTTGACACCCCTGCCCTCATGTAACTAAAGATTAATTGCCTGGTAGAAATCACTCATTTCCCAGGCAATGAGCCAGGAAGATCGGTGGAAAAGAGAAGCAGCAAAGCCAGATGAATGGTGTTAACATGATCGAAGGCCTTCAAGAGAATGCCACTGACCGACTTTTTAAAAAAAGGAAAAAGAGCCATAGCTCCATGGAGAGTGCATGCTTTGCACACAGTCCTGAGTTCAATCTTTAGCTAAAAGGACCCCGGCCCAGGTAGCAAGGCTAGGAAAGAGTTTCTCCTCCTGAGGCCATAGAGAGCAGCTGGGCTAATGGTCTGACTTGGTATAAGGTGGCTTCATAGTTTCAAATTCCTGTATATAAATGGCAAAATGCTTCATTGGTCTCCCACACCATCCTTCAGTGCAAGCAGGATGGCACATAGCTCCCGAGTCCCCGCTATGTCATACTGAAAAGGAAGTGGAGCAAGGCAGGCTAATACTTTGCTTTGAGGCATAAGTGGAATTTGGGTGGGTGCAGGCTCAATGAGGCGGCTGTGGTCCTTGCCTCACACTTTCAGAGCCCCAGTTCTAGAGGGAAGATTAGGGAATGAATGATCTGTGCAAACCTCCCAAACAGGACAAGTATCAAGGATAGGCACGATCGGACACTTGCCGAGGGCCCCACACCCTAGCAGGGGCTCACCGACAAGAGTTCTATGGAGTTTCTCCTCTTCACTATTGCAGCCTGCTTATTATTATTATTATTATTATTATTATTATACATTTATTTATCGCCCATCTGGCCAGCAACCGGCCACCCTGGGCGATGTACATAAGATAAAAACAGAATAAAATACATTTAAAACAGTATAAAATTTTAAAATCTTAGCCCACCCCATATTCCCACCTGAACAGCCAAGTTTTTAGTAAGCGGCGGAAACTCAGCAGAGAGGGGGCATGGCGGAGGTCACTCGGGAGAGAGTTCCACAGTACGGGGGCCGCCACAGAAAAGGCCCTCTTCCTAGTCCCCACCAGTCTAGCTGCTCTGGCTGAAGGGACCAGAAGGCTGTCTGTGGCAGATCTTGTTGAGCGGGCTACTTGGTGTCACCGGAGACGCTCCTTGAGATAGACTGGACTGGAGCCATATAGGGTTTTAAAGGTCAAACCAACACCTTGAATTCGGCTCAGCAAACAACTGGTAGCCAGTGCAGCTCCTTGAGCACTGGCGTGATGTGATCCCGCCGGCGGCTGCCTTTAACCAGGCGAGCCGCCGCGTTCTATACCAGCTGTAGTTTCCGAACCATCTGCAAGGGTAACCCCACGTAGAGTGCATTACAGTAGTCTAGGCGAGAGGAGACCAAGGCATGAACCACTGATGGGAGCAGGTGATTAGGAAGGTAGGGGCGCAGCTGCCGTATCAGATGGAGTTGATACAGTGCCGCCCGGCTCACAGCTGGCACCTGAGCCTCCATGGACAGCTGGGAGTCTAGAATGACCCCCAAGCTGCGGACTTCACCTGCCTCTTGCTTTGGCCCAGAAAACAGTGGTGGTGAGAAGGAGGAAGTGTAGGTGCTGCCGCCTACTTGCTCCCTGGCTCTCTGCCTGTCAAGCAAGCAAGTGGTAGCAATGATAAGAGGATGAGGAGAAGGAGCAGCTGGTGACACTGGCAGTGAGAAAGTGGACTGACTGAGGATGTCCTGCCCAAGGGCCCTCAAAAACCTGGAGTCAGCACTGCTCCCAAACACCTCCTAATATTGGGACCAGAACCAGCTAGGGTTACTACCTCTTAATTCACCAGGAATTTCTGCAGCTTTGCACTGCAAGGATTAGCCAGGTGGGTTCATTTCTCCCCAGCTCTGTTGCTGCACTATTATTCCCACTGCCTTCTCCCAGCACACTAGAACAGGTGAAAGAGGAGGACAAACAGAATCACTGCAGAACGGGAGTGTAGGAGGACAAACGCGCCTACTATCTCCCTGCCCGTTGCCCTTTTTACATTACAGAGGCCTGAGGAGGGCATTGGAGGATGGGTTTCCTGCCATGTGTGCTATGTGCATGTGCGTGCCTGTGGTAACTGTAGAAAAAGGCCTAAAACTTGAGTCAAGTCATACGATAGATTTCTTTTGTAATGATATCACATGATAGCCAATATATGGTATGGCATAACTCTCCATATGTAAAAGCTCTATAAAATCAATACAATTATTCATAGAAATTAAATTGATAAGCCATGAACAAAGTGCCTGTTCAGATGTGCACAGAACTTTTGTCTATGCACCGAGACTTTTCCCTTGGGCTTCCCCTACCACAAGAGATGCTCCTTCAGCTGTATCAGAAACCACTTTTGAAACTTACCCAAGTTTTTTTTTTTTTAAAGGCTTGTCAAATGGCATGAGGCTGCGGTTAAGAGAGGAGGGGGGAGGGGGGAAAGCCTTGTTGAACATAGAAAGTTCATTGTGTGAGTGGGGGCATGGGGGAGGTTCAGAGAAAAAGGAACTCCATGGGCACAAGTAGAGGCTTTTGTTTCTTAAGCCCCCGTGCGGGTGTGTGTGTGTGTGTGTGTGTGTAAAAAAGTGTCTGAGTGGGATGGTTTAACGCCTCCTACCCACAATGCATTTAACATAGCATGTAGTTTAGCCCTGAATTATGCCCTTGGTCTGCAAAAATAATAGAATTCATTATAGTTGCAGCCCCATTTAAAACACTTCCCAAATCCAAATTGCCAAGGGGCAATTTCTTCATCGATCCCATTTGTCAAGCTGCCCATGAGAGCTGCCTTTGGACACACTCAAGGAGACCCAGGTGTTGTATTCCAAGACAATCTCTCAGGATGAATTGGATGGAATTTTAAGTATTCTGGTGGCCTGATTCTGATCCCAATCTAAAACTGCAAGACATTAAAGGCAGTAGTAGGCTTACTTTGTACCAGCACACCTTCCAAAGATGTAGCAGTGACAACATAGTCATTGGGGAAACTGCTCTCCTGCTCCCCACTAATTAGAAACTGGCTTAAACTTAGAAGCAGGCAAGGAGTATTGATCCGTACCACTGGGCGCTCACTTAACAAGCTTGGAGTTACCAAGGTTCACTGTCTTGGTTACTTTTTCTCCATAATCCCTTCCACATTTTGAATCTGTGCATGTATAAACACTGGAGCTTTGGGCTGCAATTCTCCTGCTGAGCTTCGCAGCCATCCCTATGAATTGGCTTTGCCATGTGTTCAGCAAAAGGCCAGAGGGAATTTCACGCTACATTTATTACAGTATCAAGTGAAGGCTGAAATCTTTGGAAGTGAAGAATGGAATGCTGGAAATGGGCCCAGGGCATAATGTGTTCAGCTTACAGCGGCACTAAACTGTGCATAGTTGTGCCTATAAACTCAGCTTTCTTTTACAACAGACCCAGGTTTCAATAACCTGCTCAGCTTCAAAGTTTACTGACTGACATTGAGCCAGCCACTATTTCTCTGCCTAATCTACCTCACAATGTTGTTGTGAGGATAAATGGACAGGAGGAAGGGACACCATGTAGACTACTTTGAGCTCCTTGGAGGAATAGCAGGATGAAAACAGAGGAAGCATAAATATGGATGAATCTATCCCTGTAGCTTTGCTAAGTAGGATGTGACACGTCTAAGCATCTGCATCTTTCCTATGGTCCAATCAATGTATTAGTCCTTATAATTTTACTAAGCACTGCATGGTGTATACAAGCTTGCAGCTGTGGAACCCCTTACTGTGTATGTTTATATCCTGCAGCCTTTCCAAACATTCCTTCTAGGGTTGTTACCTCTTTTACCCCAGATGTTGCACTTTAAATTCCCAGTTAAGTGGGAGAAAAGACAACCACAGTTCTTCCCTGCCTGTTTCTTTCACAGTCCTAATGCCTGCCTTCAGCCTCCCTGACCTGCTGTATGGCACTCCTGCAGACTTTGTGGTGGGTAGGGGTGACACAACCATGGAACATATGGGCAGGAGTGGCCACTGTTGCTTTGGCTCCTGCTTTAGTGCAAGAGCTAAAGGGCTGCATCTGGTATCCGGGTTGCAAGATAACTGCTTTTGCAAAACATTAATACTGTTCTTGTACAACATAACTACAACTGTGTTGTTCAGTATACCAGCCTTCCCCAACCTGATGCTTTCCCGATGTTTTGGGCTACAACTCCACCATCCCCAGCCAACATGGCCCATGCTCAGGGAAGATGGGAGTTGTAGTCCAAAACATCTGGAGGGCTCCAGGTTGGGGAAGTCTGTACTACACAGTGTGGCTAGCTATCTGTATGTCAAGAACTGCTGCGAGCACCAAATATTTTTAGCTTCGCTGCATCCTGCGGAGATGCACCTATAACACTTTATTGCATGTTGTAGCTCTGGAAAAGTTAACATCAGGGTTCCTGTCACCTCAGTATAGACAAAAGCCATGGCTCCATTCCCTTATAGTAGGTATGTGCATTTGTCTCAGGTCTGTTTAACAATATGCAAACAGCTATAAAAGTTACTATGCTCTCTCAGACTGGTGATTTACCGGGGAGAGAGCCTTTCCACTGCAAAAAAGACGAGTACAATAGGTTTTAGTTAAACTAGATGTTAGCTCCACTAGGAAGCAGAGGGCGCTTCCTGCTTCTACTCCACAATCAACTTAAGAAAGCAAGCCAAGCCCACCACATTTAGGCAGACACTCGCTGAAATAAAATTCTGCTGACAGGCAGAAGGCCATTGTCATGGGTCTTAGGGCACAACAGCTTCAGTTCTGCTCACCTGCACACTGCAGCTGTTTCCTCTGCCACCTCTTGCTGTCCAGTGGCTCCATTACTAGCCCTTTTGAGGCTAGGAGAGGGAGAGAGAACCCAAACCACAACAGCGGTTGACTTAGTCTTGCTTTCACGTGGCTTTGTTTCTCTCTCTTGTAGCCTGAAAGGCTGGGGTGGGGGGAGAGAGAATGTGCTACACATGCAGCCACCATAGTGCTGCACAAACTTTGGTAAACTTTGCACACTGGGAGGAAAGAGATCACATTTCACCATTACTCCAGGAAATGCGAGTATGGTGAATGGGGCTAGGATTGCTGTTGGGGGGAGGAGGTGATTTTCCACTGAAGGTGTGGGCGCTTACATTTATGCTGCAGTAACAACAAAGACTAAGACAACATTCCCAGGTGACGGGACTTGCAACATTCAAGCAACGTCTGATACTTACAGCAGCACCAGATCCTCCAGGACGTCCTCTCTCACCTGGAAGACCACGGGGACCCTGGGAAATAACGTAGACAAAAGTTAGAAAGGCATCACATTCTTAAAGGCCTGTGGAATTCTGCCTTCTGTGTGCTAAAGTACCCCACTCCTCTACATCAGGAGTAGGGAACACATAGCCTGAAGGGCACATGCAGTCCAACATGGCCATTTGTGCGGCCACCCCACAATCCCTGTTGCCACACCCCCCAAAAAAAAATCTCAGCAGAATTGCTGAGATTCAGGTGGCACATCCACATCCAGTGGCAGTGGTGGGGAGGGGTGTGGCCCCTACAGGGTCCTGGAGTGGCCAATGCAGCCCCCAACCCTCCAAAGTTGCCCACCTCTGCTTTGCATTATGGTAAACTAGCGAAATACCTATCATCATGATATGTACAGGGAGAGCCTATATATTGCAGGGACCCTGTTGGCGTGTGTGTGTGTGTGTGTGTGTGTGTGTGTGTATGCATGCGCACTGTTCACAGGGAGGCATTGCGCTTATACAAGCACTTGCTGCTACTAAGCATGTCTGGGTCTGGTCAGTGCCTGGATGGGAGGGCACATGAGAACTCTACATATGTCACTTTGGTGTCCATGGAAGACAGGATATAAATGCATTCTAGTCATATAAACTCTTGAGAGGCATGAGAGGGATGTTTTCTTCAACTGCTTATGGACAATGCTCACCCCACAGTGATAAGTATGTTGTTTATTACTGATTAAAAATAGTTGAGCAGCTCATACTCACCATGGGACCAGGAGAACCATTCTCACCTGGAGACCCAGCTTCACCCTAGAGTAAGAGAGAGAATGGTCACTGAACACCCATTATGCCTTTGCTACCAAACACTGCGAGAACATGTACTTGGGCTGGGACACCACACAGTAATTCCGAATGTTGCAAAAATGATCATTGCAATTTCCATGGGTTGAACACTAGAGGGCACTCCACTAGCATGCAAGAAAGACTGCATCAATGCCCAGCAGGTGATGGCTTTGCATCACAACTGGTGACAACTTTTCTGGAAGAGATGCAGTACTGGAGGAGAGGGTGGGATGGATTGTTACTGTCAGTGGGTAAGAAGGATGCCATATAGCCTTCGGTTTCTGTAAGGGTCCTAGTCCGTTTCAGCTCCCAGACAAAGCTGAGTCATCCAAGATACTGACTTGGTTCACAGGACACAACCACCCATTGTGGGTAAGTAACCATGGTTGGTTGTCCTGTCGTCCAAACCCAGCCAGGTTTACCCACGGTGGCTTGTTGTTTTCCAAACAAGCCACCCTGAGAACCTGAGCTTTTTGCTCACCATGGCTTCCCCCCCCTTAAACTCCCCCCCCCCCACAGAGATCGCAATCTCCAGCTTGACAGCCACTTCAAAGTGCCCAAGCAGCACCTTGGAAGGGCTGTCTATGGTTGAAAACCCTTTTTTTAAAAAAAATGTTTTTGCAACCCCAATGTGTGCAAATATTTGTGCTCATATATATGAACTTTGCCAGCAGGTACCTCCCTGGATATTGCCCAGGAGAGGCTGCCCATTTTCGGTCCCATGTAGATGTGCACCTCTGCGCACCGAAATATATATATTTCGGACTTATACAAGTGTAGAGGTGCACACTTACATAGGTCCAAGTACCAACCCTGAACATTGCCCCAGGGAGGCTCTGAATACCCTTCCCCCCCCTTTAGCTTGGTTTGGCAGCTGTCAAAAGACAAGCTGCCAAGCCAAATGAAACGTGCAAGTGATCTTTGCTCGCGAAAAGGGGATGGTAGGATTTATACCCCCTTCACATGTTCGCAGCGAGATCCTCATCGGGTTTCTTTGGACTCCACTGTCCTAAGGGTGCTCTCACTTTCCCACTTGAATCTAGTTGCTCGGGAACATGGAAAAATGATGAGCCACCCCCTTTTTAAGGGAGCTGTCAAAAATCCGACTCCTTTAAAAAGGGGATCTCTTCTGGCAGGAATCCGCATGATTTCTTCAGGGGGGCATATGCATACATCAAAGCATGTGTTCCCCTGAAAAACCATGGGGTGCTGCTTGGGCACTTTGAAGGGGCTATCAATGGCTGTCACAACAGAGATTGTGAAAGCCGGCTGTCAAGCCAATTTTCGTGATCTCCGGGGGGGGGGGGAGGGGGGGGAGGGGGGGAACACGGGGAGGGAAAGCCAAATTGGTCCTGCTGCGGTGTCCCTTGGGATACTGATTGGAGGACTGAGGGGAATGAGGGGGTGATCAACCCATGGTGAGCCTTATCGTCTGTCGGGCACACTGTGGGTTGTTTGCAGAACAACCAACCCACTGTGGCTTATTGCCAGGGTGGGTTGCAAACCCACCCACTGTGACACTTGTGAAACCACTTTCCAGACAACACTTTCCAAAATGCAATGGATTTGTTAGCTTTAGAAAGAACCCCATTTTAAACCCTTTTGCTCTAATCAACTCTGGCCGTTACCCACTTCATAGGCACTGGCAGGAGACCCAATTTTAATAAAACTTCTCATTTGGCCCTAAATCCAACAAGACATTACACAAGAGTATTGATAGATGGTCCCACTGTGTCTCAATGCTGCATTAAAACATCAATGCATCTAAGTCCTTTCTTCATGTTATAACAGAAAAGGGGGTACTTAGATATTCCCAAGCATGCCTTGCAGACATGCAAGTATTCAAGAAAGGCTCATTACACTGATTTAATTTAGAATATCAGTGTGTTTTCAAGACACACAAGGTTTATCTAACAGTCACCAACCAAAGCCATTTGTAACCATTATGAGCATAATCAGAAGAGGACTTAAGGGCTGGGGGGAGAGAACAAAACACATTTATAAGGTTTGTTAAAAAAAAGAAAAAAGAAAGGAAAAAAACCAATTTTCCCAGCAACATTATATTCCAGCTTGAGTGCTGGGAAAATGAGTATGACTGTGCATCCTTGAGGGAAGGCATCTGGATCCCACACAATGAAATGATCAACTGTCCTCTCGTCACACTATAAACTGAAAAAGCCCTAGGTTACCCTTGGGAATCCTCATACTTTTTTCTTCCTTCTCATCTTTGGCACCTGGGTGCACTGGGGAGCTTTCAGGCTGATTAGGATGGTTAGAGATGACACCACGTGCAGAGAGTATACATAATGTCACAGACAGAAGCTACCAGTATTACCAAATGAGACACCAATTGGCAGCAATAAGGAAAGGACAGTGCAAATCTAGCATATGGATGTTCACTGCTTTTAAATGCTGTGTGCTTACAGTAATTCAGCCTTCCCCAATATGGTGCCCACCAGACATTTTGTATTTCAGCTCCCATCAGCCCCAGCCAGGATAGCCAATGGTCAAGAATGCTGGGAGTTGTAGTCCAAAACATCTGGAGGGCACCAGTTGGGGAAGACTGATGTAAATACTACAGAAAAACAGTAATCTACTTGTTATTTAGTTGAGTGTCAGGAGAACATGTTCGTTTTCAGTAGCAGCTTTCACTTGGTGATGCTGAAAACAGAAACAGGGCTTCTGCTTTGTAAATCTTGCCATCTTTGGTGTGCACCTGCTCTTTCCAGGTAGCCTGGAGTCCAGCTTAACACTGAAGAATGCACTTGTTTCCCTTCCACATCAAAACCAATTGCCCCCTACCCCATGACTTAAAAAAGAGCATTTATTTTCCTTGAGAAGAAATGCCTACAGTTCACTTTTCAAGTTGCACACTAACCCAAAGACACTGATAGAAGGGTAGCTGAGAATTATTTTGATGGATGGATAGATATTTTCACTTAAGAATTGTTAATTTCACCCTTGCAAGCTTTAAGGCACAATCCTATGCATGTTTAGCCAGAAAAGCATCCTACAACTCCCAGCATGGTTGGCTGGGGACTGCTGGGAACTGTGTAGGACTTTTTTTCTGTCTAAACATGCATAGGATTACACTTTTACTCTGTTATTGACTCCTGTTTGAAGAGAAAGAGCTAATAAGATACAATCTGATACTTGAGGACAGCATTTGCTGGAAGGGACTAATAAAATTCACAAAGGGATTTGCTATTGACAATATCCTAAAAAGAGTGTGGATTTCTCAATTCACAGCTTGCGGTGGGAAGGATGGGAGAGGAATGTTCCCTACCTTAGCACCTGCAGCACCAGCTTCTCCTTTAGAACCATCCAATCCAGGGTAACCCTAGGAAAAGGGAGAAAAACGTAAGAGTCACATTGGATCTCCTGGTACAGTTGTGCCGAGAAAGCTTTAAAAGAAAAAAAAAAAAAAAAAAAAAAAAAACCAACAACCCCAGCCTATATAATACTTGCAGACTTACTCTGTGACCTTTTACACCAGGAAGACCTGGGGTCCCAGGGAAACCTCGAGCACCCTAAAAGTAAATGAGAGATCAGTACAGGTTTAAAAAACCCAACAACAATAGTTTCTCAGACACATGCAGGGAACTTCAGAAAAGCTGAAAGCAGAACAATTAGCTGCAGGAGCTAAGGGATCAAGTTTCTGTCCTATCCAACCCATAGGGTCTGCACCAAAGGGCATAGAAACGGGGGGGGGGGGGCATCCTGACTATGTTATGCTGTGGCCTCTCTGGCCCTTTATTCGGTCTCTAATGATAGCATTAAACATACAAGGCAGCAATGGAATGCTCTTCTCCCGGTCATTCACTTCCTCTTTTCTGCAGCTCATGATTCAGCAACACCCTTAATATCAAGGCAGGCAGAATTATGATGTAAGCCACTGACATCACAACACCAATTCATGACACTCAGATTGCCTGGTAAATCTCATGCATGCTCTAACCTTTCTTCCCCTTTCCTTCCAGTTAAGACCAGCTGCCCCTGACAGGTTTGTGTATACTCTGCATCTGCAATTCCACACAAGTGCCAACAGCCACAGAATGTGGGCTGCAGAATTTAGCATTCTGAGACTCTCAGCCCTTTCTTTCTTTCTCTTTCTCTTTCTTTCTTTCTCCTTCCTTCCTTTTAACACAAGTTTCTTATGGCTGCTGCTGATGAGGCTCAATGGGGTGCTTTTTATCATACAATTGCCCTGCCTCATTCATAGAATATTATGGGAGTGGTGGGAGGTACAGACAATGTCGTTTCAACTCATAACCCTCCTGTGCTTTCCCCACTGCTTCTTCCATCTGTTCCCTTACCACAGAAAATCCGTTAGCTGCACAATGGCTTCTCATTGGTAGCACTAGGAGCTCTCCCATCTGGAAGCACCCTAGGATTTCTAATGAGCAGAGAGCAGGATTCATTGCCACTGCCCATGGATAGCAGAAGTAGAATAAATTTCAGAAGAAGCCAAAGCAGATTTATTTAGCTTGCATCATGTAGACAGGTTGCAGAATATAGCTTTTCTTGGCATGGGGAATTTGGGTTGCCTTGGTGCAGAATTTTGATTTTTATCTAAAACAATATACACAGCTGTGGCCACTGATAATCCTGTCCATATTCTGTTTCTGAACACAGTAAAAGTACTGGCCATCTTGAGAAAATGAGAGTTACACTCTGGATCTCTGAATAACACTGAGTGCTAATGTGGTTTTTCAAAGTCAAATTCAGCAGAGGCTCTTACAGACCTTCAGTAACCCAAGCACCACCCTTCCCCCACCCCTTTTTAAATCAAGATTTAGATCTGATGGGAAAACTTGCATTTCTAAGCATGTCACTTACTAAGAGTAAGGAGGTCACTTTGGCTGAAATCACAAATTTCCTTCAAAACTGTGCCTGTTTGCATTAACTAAATGTGCTATCAGGAGACTCTGACTTCTGCAGTGTTTCTGAATAGTTTTATGTGTACTGATATTGGTAATTTGCTGGACACATCCATACCTGTGGTCCAGGTGATCCACGATCTCCTGATTTGCCAGGTTTGCCTGCTTCACCCTGAAAAGAGACAAAGTAGATAACATTTACTTAGTTTATTAAAAAGAAGGATTATATTTATACAAAATGTGAGGCCAGAAGAGAACATTAGACTCATCAAAGAACTTGATCTGCTAGGTCATTCCATAGTCATGTATAGCCTGGCATCCTGCCTTGAAACAAAATTATAAGCTTTTCTACATGAGGCACTTATTGCATGCTTGTCATTCCCTACTCATGGTTGTTTACAGGTTCTTTAGACAACATCATGACCCGCTAGTTTCGCTTCTGTTTTTAAACAGCACTTTCAGAAAGTTTTTTTTACAGCAGGGAAAATGTGGTATTAATTTGTCTAAAGTGAAATAAAACTATTTCCACTTATGTTTGTGCTATTCTGCTATACCACAGTGCCACCTAGAGGTTATGTAGTGGAAAAGCAGGAAAAGAAACAGTTCGTGTAGGGCTTGGATCTCAATTTTGTGATGAAACTGAAAGCAGATGCGGCAGATTAACAGCCTTGTGTAGAAAAGCTGTATAACCTGATACCTACTCTTCAATTTTTAAGCTATAGCCTGTGTACTTTCCTGTTCAGAGGGAAGTGCAGAGCTATCACAGAGCACCACTGTTCTCTTGTCCTTCACCCTCAGCTCTGGCAAAGCCCAGATATATTTTAGGCAGGACTCAAGTATGGTGGCTTTCTGTGTCCCCTCTTGGTTCACAGCTATTTTCTCCATGGATTTGGCTAACCCCTTTTCCCATGCTGTTACACTACTCATGACAAGAAGCTCCAGAGGTCAATTGCACACTACGTGGAATAAAGCACCCTTTTGTTGGTTAGGATCTTGCTTCTTGTGGATTTAATTTAGTTGCACTATGTATTAATTGGGTTATCTGATTCCATCAATGAGCAGGTGATGGAATAAAAGATGCCTGACAATCTGCAAAACACAGACGAAACGGATTTAAGAAAATCCGTACATTCCTAATTGGGTGCCATCTGGTTCTCGTACAAGAAAACAGGTACCTGCTTTCTCCTTTCGCTGCCTCCTTCATGGCCTTGCCTACTTCCACCACCACATTTCCCCCACCCAAGTCAACTTTCTTGTTTATTTTGTTTCAGTGCCTAGCTTGTCCCAATTAACATGTAGGGAACTTATAGCCTATTACCCTGAATGTAACAATAGACTAGAAGGATGCATTAAAATGGCTGACTGAAATAAATCATATACATAAACATAACACGTTACAAACTCCCTACTGGCTTAGCACCGGCCCAAAATGTAGCACAAGTACAGTTCCTCATCATTCCCTCTTTTTCCAATGTTCAGGTGTGAGTGACATTGCTTATGTGGCCAAAATGGCACCACCCACAAAAAAGAAGCAGGTATCGGAGGAACCCTAAGATTTGCTTAAGAACAAAAAACAGAGAATTCTGTCTTGCTATTAAGGATATTTGAGCCACCGAATATACTCAGGGCCTCTTCAGACATTACAGGAAAAATGAATATCTGATTATCCAAAGTTTTTCTCTGCAATGAACATCGTAATGACTGCCTCATATACATTTCTTCTGTGTGAAATATTGCTACTGGCCCTGAGACCTCAGGATAAAATACAAAACAAGAGCCAAAGAAGAATCTTAGCTTCCTCAGAGATAAACCAGGTCCTTTCCCTGAATTTTCAGTTTACATTTCTTTTTCTTTCCTTTTAAAAAAATGTATTACTTAAAGAAATAAAAGGGGGAAATATGCAGGCAGTATTAATTGCTCCATAAGACAGAACTAAGGGCCAAACTACACATCACACTTACTGCATTAGCATCTTGGGGTTTTGATAAATTAATTACAGGCAAATGAGTTTGGGGGGGGGATGAACACAGCGCTCAGCAAGGGGAAGCTTACCGTACCTCTTCATTCCCCAGCCGCATTCTAACTGAAAATCACTCCTCCTATGTGGCTTGGAGGAGCATTTGGCACCATTGGGAACTTGGGTCTTAAACCTCCAAGACACATTCAAACACATTGACCGGGTTCAGACAACACGATAACCTACACTCAGGGATTGGGTATGGGTTATTGTTGAACCGTGGGTTATCGTGCTGTCTGAACCCAGCTGAGATAACAAACCATGGTGAACAACCCACAGTTCAAAACTCGACAACAAACCATGGGTTCCCTTCATGGGTTGTTCATGGTTAACAAGCCATGGCTTGTTAGCATAGCTGGGTTCAGACAACGTGATAACCCACGGTTCAACAACAACCCACGGTTCAACAACAACCCACACTCAACCCATACTCAACCCGTGAGTGTGGGTTATCTTGTTGTCTTACCCCAGTCATTGTAAGTGTACCTTATAAGTATACATAGGGTTGACAAGCAGGATCTGCAACAAAATGTTGCAGCAATGTGGAGTGCTACTGTTCAGGCATTCAGCCAGCCAGTCATGCCATTTTCTAGAACATTCCATTTCATTCCTTCTCATACACACACTACAGTTTTACGGGTTTTTTCCCTCTCAACTGTCAGTCAACATTCTGTGCCACGGAGCATGCTTAGTCCTCACTGGGCCGTTTCTGTATTCCCTATTTAGGACTTTCCCCCCTAAAGATTTTGTTGTACTTCTGCAAACCTTGGAGTTTCCCCAAACCAGAAGATACCTTCCTCTTATGTGTGGATGGTGCCATTTTGGCTACATTAGGACCCATGTCCACACTAACATCCATACGTTCACTATTTATTTATTTATTTATTTTATTATATTTGTTAATCGACCATCTGGCCGGTCACCCGGCCATTAGTATATAGGATAAGAGACATAAACACGTGGGGTTTCAAACCTTCAAACTTTAACTGACAGCCTTCCCCAGTCTGGTGCCCTCCAGATGTGTTGGACTACAACTCCCTCCCCCACCCACCCCCGCAGCCAGCATGGAGGGCACAAGGCTGAGGAAGGCTGCATTAAAGTGACTTTTGCAACAAACGCCTCCCTCCCCTGTTTATAGCCAAAGCTACTCAAGTCAAATGTTGTGATACCGTGTTGTCAAGAGGTGGTACTCACATCATCACCAGGTTTTCCAGGTGGACCGGATGGCCCACGGGGACCCATTGGACCCTAGGGAGAAAAGAAGAATACATGAGAAGTATGAAATATGACCTTTTAGAGAGTCATAATGAGTTGGATTATGGCCTGGTTGAACACTGAGACCAGTGTACGCCGGGTTCAAGTCATTACTCAACTGTGGGCTCCCCAAGTCATTCTGGTGGTTGTCATATTCCCCATCTGCAGATTTATGCACTAGCTTTCTTGAAATAAACTAATAGTCTTTCTATACTGTAGAAATTAACTAGGAGATGTCCATGATATGTGGTTGCTAATAGACCACTGTATAGTATGGGGGGACATGGTAGAGGTGTATAAAATTGTGCATAGTGTGGAGAAAGTCGATAGTACTCATAATAACAGAACCCGGGGTCATCCAATGAATCTGAACTGATGGGAGATTCTAGACAAATAAAAGGAAGTAGTTCTTCACACAGCGATAGTTAAATTATGAAATTTGCCAACACAGGATGTAGTGGTGGCCACCAACTTGAACAGTTTTAGAAGGGGACTAGACAAATTCATGGAGGATAAGGCTATCAATGGCTAGTAGTCATGATGGCTCTATGCTACCTTCAGGATCAGAGGCAAGATGCCTCTTACCCGTTTCTGCGAAACACAAGTGAGAGGGTAATATTTGTGCTCATATCCTGCTTGAAGACTCCCATTGGGGCATTTTGTTGGCCACCGTGGGAAACAGGATGCTAGACAAAATAGGCCTTTGATCTGTTACAGTGTGGCTCTTCTCTCCTTATGGCCAGCTCCAGTGGGCAGAAAAATAGGGCAGACACTGGAGCCCTGACATCAGCAGGAGATTGGAAAATGCAAGACAAAACATTTGAACAAAGGTCTTTGCATCCCCTTACTCTTAATTAAGCTCTCTTAATAATTGTGTATTCACAATGAGGATGATGGAAGGGGTCGCACTCCCGCCATCACACTGCTGAAATTCGGTGGCGCAGCAACAACAAAACATTGGTTTGCCACAGAGCTTCAGTGCCAAGCTGCTATGGATCCTTAAAATGGACAAATTTAGCTTGAAAACAACTTAATTTTGTTCTTTTAAAGGATTTGTAGTGGTTTGCTGCCGAATTTCAGTGCTGCTGTGCAGCACGACGGAGGCAATTTCAGCAGCAAAGCAGCAGGGGCCGCAGGAAAGAATGGGGCTGCCTGGGGCCATGTATTGCCCACCCCTGCTGTAATGGAACTGTAGAGTTTAATCTCCATTACCGAATGAGTACGGACACAAAGTATCGTTCTAAACCAGTGTTCTCCAACCTTGGGTCCCCAGATGTTTTTGGCCTACAACTCCCAGCATGCCCCAGCCAGCTATGCTGGCTGGGGCATGCTCACAGTTATAGGCCAAAAACATCTGGAGACCCAAGGTTGGAAGACACTGTTCTAAACGAATGCAGAACATAAAGGTGTAATGTTGTGTTGGTAGCCCAACAGACTGAGGTAGGGTGATACTTTTCCAGAGCAGCATGTATAGACTACAGTGAAATTGTATTTGATTTACACCACAGGCAGTTGGAATGTGATTTTTTTAAAATAGTAGGAGTCATCTTGGGTGTAGTATTACAGCCTAAGTGTACCTTACTTAATAGCTGCTTCTAATACTGCTTTAAACTGCCATTTCTGGTGCTTTGTTATTGTTGTTTTTTCCCCACTATGTTAATTCTATTGATTGCTTTTTCTGAAATAAAATGTGTAAGCTAATTTACTAAGTGCATGTTAATGTAAAAAATGAAGTATAAATCATACGTATTATATTTATATAAATTGTGTGTGTGTGTGTGTGCGCGCGCGTGTGCGTGTGCGTGTGCATAAAACTCTCAAGGTGGCATTCAATAAAAATCCATTAAAAACAGTTATGATACACAAAGCAATCCTAATTTCTAAGCAATGGAATATCAAAAGAGCTGCAAATATTACAAAGATTAAAGATGCAAATCAGATAGTTGCCCCCCCCCGAAATAAATAAATAAATAAATAAAAGCTTTAGGGTGCAATCCTATGCAAGTTCAGAGAGAAAAAAGTCCTGCACCTTCCACCATTCCCCAGCCAGCCATTGGAAGCTGTAGGACTTCTATCTGTCTAAACATGCACAGGATTGTGCCCTCAGCTATCTTTCTGAAACACCGTACGCGAGGGAGCGGGTCAGGGGAGGCTGGTGAGTCCTATTTCGGTGGGGTTCCTTTTCCACTGCAGGCGGTTCTTGGAGCTTCAAAGGAGCTGTCCATGGTGCTGAACTCCATCCCCAAAATAGGTTCGCCACCATGGAGCGCCATGGACAGCTCCCATGAAGCTCCAAATAAAACCTGCTAAGGAAAAGGAGCCCCACCGAAATAGGAGTCACCAGCCTCCCCATAAGCCCTCCTAGGCAACAAATTCCACAGAGTAGGTGCCTACTACCATTGAGGAAGGCCCTTCCTTCTGCTCATGACTTGCGAGTCTCAACTCTGAAGGGCAGGGTTACTCGGGGCAGGACCTCATCAGATAACTTGAGTACACAGGAGAGGATACATATAGGACAACCTTCCCCAACTTGGTGTCCTCCAGATGTTTTAGATTACAACTCCCATCATCCCTGACCATAGGCGACATGGGCTGGGGCTGATGGGTGGTGGTCTCTGAGAGAGCAATCCAAAGGGCTAGGGAGCATGAAGTGGTCCCTTCCAAAAGCCCTGCCAAAAAAAACCACACTGCCCAGGATGGGAATGGAGCGGGGTGGCTTTACTAGGTCTTTTAACCTAGAGGATCTTTTCCCCATTGAAATGTGTGGGGGGAGGGATGAATTAGCCACACCAGCTCCAGGCTGGCATAGCTGAAGGGCCAGATCCTGGGGCACCTGAGGGAAAGAGAAGAGTTTTGGATCCAACAAATCCAAAGCCGCCTCAATCTGCTCCTACCTACTGCCTCAGGGTCTATCACTGGCAGGAATACAGCTAACAGTAGATTTATACCTGTGGAGGTCTCCACTGGGATCTCCGGGGAGGCTGTGCCCCCCCCCACTGCACTGACAGAGCTCCTCTCTCTGCCAGAACAGAGGCTTGTCCGCCCTGTCCTCACCCCTGCCAGCCCATGGATCTTGGGGTTAGGACTGCTCTGCCTGGTATCCAATACATAGCCAGACTGGTACAGCAGAGCTTCTGTGTCAATGAGGGCTGTTTGACACTTTACATGGCATTGTGATGACACCAGTGTTTGACCTGCTTCTGTGACAGTCCATTTATAATCACCCAGAAAACACCATCCTGGTAACCATGGATGTGGATGCGCTATATACCAACAGCATCCCACACAAAGATCAACATAGGAACGCAGGGAGCTACCATATACTGAGTCAAACCACTGGTCCATCTACCCCAGTATTGTCAGTGCTGACTGGCAACAACTCTCCAAAGTTTCAGACAGGGACCTTTCCCTGGGAGATTGAACCTCAGACCTTCTGCATGCAAAGCATGTGCTCTACCACTGAACTATGGCCCTTGGCCCCTGCAAATCATCAGAACCAGCTTATCCATAATGATGCCACAGCACTGCTCTGGTTACTCACATGGCTCCAAAATGGGCCTACAGATTCACAGCTGACCTAGAACCACATTTCCTCACCTTCTATCCCCTAAACGCCTCTCCGCTACCTAAGATATGATCTGGATCCACAGGAGGCGGCTCATGA
Organism: Shinisaurus crocodilurus; assembly: GCA_021292165.1. Classification (NCBI taxonomy): domain Eukaryota; kingdom Metazoa; phylum Chordata; class Lepidosauria; order Squamata; family Shinisauridae; genus Shinisaurus; species Shinisaurus crocodilurus. The sequence goes on from CM037881.1 coordinate 28,960,373, forward strand.
ACAAATTCCATCTTGATCAACGACATCCACCCCACCATTAACCTGAGTCAGAGCAAACCCATGCAAGAAGAGTACTGTGGCCACCACAGTGCAACTATGTAATGGACACATCTAAGTTCACCGATCACTACTACACATAGGCTTTCAGCTACTGTCTGGAGCACACGTGACCCAGCAGCAGCAGCTGAGCCCTGGGATACAATCACGTTTGCTACGGTCCAGAGACTCTCACCTGCTGGATTTATTCAGGCATTCTTTAAACGACAAGACACATCCAGTAAAAGGAGGAAACTGATTTTAAAAACCCAAAAACTAGACTGGTATTCAGTCTACTACTACAGTAGTGGACCGAGTACTCAGTCTAACTACTACAAGATCAGACCAGAAGGGAAAGTGACAGAAGATGCCTTGTCACCTACAGCTCCCAGCTAAAACCTCTCCAACAAAATCAACACCAAAACCAATGTATTAGCTAATTAATCAGTAGAGGCTGATTTTAATCAGTGGGGCTATTAAAGAAAGGTACAACTGTTTATTGCTTTAAATTATTTTGGTTCTGTTGTATTTTTTTAGTTGATTTATTTAAATATTGATAAATTGATAAAATGTATTCATATATTGATAAACCACCTATCTGTACCAAGTCCACCCATGGTAACAAACAAAATACTAGTATAAAATTAAAAATGCAGGAATATAATAGTATAATAAAATTTTAAAATGCAAAAATACCAAAAGAAAACAAAAATCCAACAGATTAAAATTTCCAGTATATAAAACATTCCCAAAGCCAAGGCAATAAAACATCAATAATACAGCAGCATAATAAAACATATCAATTAAAAGCTATTTGAAATAGGTGCCTTTTCAAAGCCTTTTTTTAAAAAAACTGCAACTGCGGGAGCCAACCACACAACCCTTGGGAGGGTGTTCCATACGGTAGGGGCCACTACTGAGAAGACCGTGTTCTGATGCCTGCCAATTTAACTGATCTTAAAAGGTGGGCCAATGAATAGGGCCTCTAACACTGATCTTAAAGCAAGAGCAAGTTCATATGGGTGCAGGTGGTCCTTCAAATAATCTGGCCCCAAACTGTTTAGTGCTTTAAAGGCCCAAACCAGCACTATGAATTGGTCCCAGAAATGCACCAATAACCAGTGCAACTGGTATAGAATCAGTGTAGTATGTTCTGACAAGCACCCTGCATTCTGCAGCAGCTGAATTTCCAGGTCATCTTCCAAGGTAGTACTACGTAAAGCACTTTACAATGGTCTAGTATAGATCTAACTATTGCATGCATGGCCAAGGCTAGATCTGCTTTTGATAGGTAGGTTTACAGCTGGTGTACCAAAATAAGCAGGTAAAGGGTACTCCTGGCCACCCACCTGTGCTTCCACAGATAGTGCTGAGTCCAGAAGAAGCCCCAAACTATGAACTTGGTCCTTTGGGAGGCAGGGTGCAACCCAATCCAGAACCAGTTGCATCTCTCCATCCAGATCAGCCAATTTCCCTGTACACAGCACTTCCATCTTTAATGGATTAATAAGATCATATTACACCAGTGCTTTGTGATCTGCACTGGCTTCCAGTCTGTTTCTGAGCCCAATTCAAAGTGCTGGTATTTTTTAAAACCCTAAATGGCTTGGGGCCAAATTACCTGAAAGATTGTCTCCTCCCATATATACTTGCCCAGAATTTAAGATCATCTTCAGTGGTCCTCCTCCAGGTGACTCCGCCAAATAAGGTGAGGCAGGTGGCTACTAAGGAGAGGGGCCTTTTCAGTGGTGGCACCCCATTTCCAGAATGCCCTCCCCAGAGAGGCTCACCTGGCACCTACATTGTGGTCTTTTCAGCACCATATTAAGACCTATTTATTCTCCCAGGCATTTTAGTCCTTCAGTTTTTTTTTTTTTTAAGTGTTTGGTGTGTTTTAAGATCTTTGCACTGCTGCTGGCTTTTACTTTGGTTGTTAATCTGGTTTTATTTTGTTGTTGTAACATTTTAAGGTTTTTATATTATGTTACTATTAATGTTACTATTTTTATTATGTTTTATTATGTTACTATTATGTTTTATTATGTTATTTTATGGTTTTAAGTCTTGTTCTCTGAACCACCCAGAGAGCTTCAGTTATTGGGTCATATAAAATATAATAAATAAATGTTCAGCTTATTTGACTCCAGGGGTACCACAGCCTCCCCTGGAATTTGCAAGTAGAACAGAGCAGCATATTGCTGACACCACAGTCTACACCTCCAGTAGTTTCATATAGATGTTCAAAAGCATAGGGGACAAGATTGAACCAAAGGTCATGGAACAGAAGTCCCCCAGCACCACCTTCTGAGACTGCCCCTCCATACAGGACCAGATCCACCACAATATTGTGCCTCCCAAGTCCAACCCAGTCAGGCACTCCAGAAGGATGCCATAGTCAGTGGAATCAAAAGACACCAAGAGGTCTAGGAGAACTAATAGGACTGCATTCCCCTCATCCATCCCCTGGCATAAATTTATTTATTTATTATAAATCATCCACTACAGTGACCAAGGCTGTTTCTGTCCCAAAACTGGACCCGAAACCAGACTGGAACAGATCCAAATAATCAGTTTCCTCCAAGACTACCTGGATCCGAAAGGTCACCACATGTTGCAGCACCTTGCTCAAAAATGGCAGATTGGACACAGGATGGTAATTGTCCTTGATCATAGGTATAATCAAGACTTGGGTTTGTTTTTCTTTCTTTTTTTCAAAAAGGAGTCACACTACTGCTTCCTTAGGGGTGGAAGTAACTACCCCCCCTCTCAGAGAAGCATGGACTATCTCGGAGGCCCATAATCCTAGCTCAGCTCTGGAAGATTTCAGCAGCAAGGTGGGCAAGGGTCCAGAGCACATGCAGTAGGCCTCAGTCTTCCATATAGCTTGTGCACAGGTTGCCATCACTATGGGAGGCAAACATGGGTTCCAATGCCACATTTACTTCATAATGCTAATGCAGAGACAAGGCATTTGCAAGGGAGAATCAGGGTGTTTGTGAGAGGGGGTGCTTAACCCCAATTCTCCCTTACACCCTCTCTGGACATTTCTCCCCCTTTGTCTCCCAGCTGACGCCAAGACTGAAATTAGCTAGCTGAACGGGGGGGGGGGAGTGCAGGAGAATCAATGAGAGGGAAAGGGGTTAAGCACCCCACACACCAATTCCCCCTTGCAAAGGTCCACGATCCTCTGCATTACCATTAATGTAGTAGAGGATTTTGTGCTGTGTGAAGAAGCGCTTCCTTTTTCTCTTTCTTAAAATTTCATTAAAAGACCCCGAGTTCTACTGTTATGAGGGAGAATGGTTTCTATCCACTCAACCTCCACCATGTTCATCAATGTTCTCTATCTTGCAACTGTGACATAAAGGCCAGACTTCAGTTACAAAGCTCCAAAAATCTTTTTACTTTGCCTTAGGTATACTCGCACCTTTCAAGAACCCCTAGGCTAGATACTTTGATTGATACACTGGCCAGTCCACCCTTGTGCCTGAGGCACACAAAAGCCAATCAGAGATTTGCAGGTATACTTGGCAACAGGAAGATGGAGCATGTGAGTGAATCAATTGTGTTGCGTGTGTGTGTGTGTGTGTGTGTGTGTGTGACCAGTCTTTGATGAAGACATTTCCTAGATACTCACGCTAGCACCAGGTTCTCCAGGTTCACCAGGGTTGCCTTGAAATCCTTGAGGGCCCTGAAAGAAGATGCAACAGAGACAACTTCAATGGTCGCCTTGGGAAAGGACAATCTTTCCCTTTGTAATACTTTTCAAACATGAGGGCTCATCCAACCAGAGTGTAAGATTTTGATACTTACAGGAGATCCTGTTGGTCCCGGAGGGCCTCGTGGTCCCATAGGTCCCTATATGGGGAAATTTTAAAAAAAATTACAAAAGGGGGCTAATTCCAGCACAAGAAGGGAGACCCTTGGCCTCAGCTGCATGGACATTAAGAAACAGAGCAAGGCTAATACCATAGTTGCTGCTTTGACACAACTTCTTTAATTCTCCCTTTCTCTCTATGCACCATCCAGGACTATTTTTATTTATAGAAGTCATTCTGAAGCAAAAAAACACACACACATGCACTCGCTTTCTCTTGGAAACGGTCCATGTTTACTAAGCCTGAATTTCATTTACAGCTTGCCAAGAAATGCTAGAGAGCAGAAATTTCCTGCTGGAAGTCTTGTGGGATCTTGAAGAACAGTAGCTGCTGTCTGTCTTTGCATACTTCAGTCCTTGATCCAAGTGCAACAGCGACCAGGCCCCTTAAACAAATCTCCCTATTAGTTCCCTGTCCATAATCATCTGTTTCAACTATTTTGGCACATGGCTCAGGAAGTTCTGGCAAGGGATGTAAAGGCCCAAAGCCATTTTTTGAAGTCAGCTTTCACATTAACACGGCCTGCTTGAACTGTCTTGAAATGGCAAACTAAAAAAAAAAAAGTTTAAAGTAAGATTTTAAAATAAATTTATAATGAAACATGACTTGCTGGGTCTTGGGTAGCTAGGGATGGTGGTGCTGATGATGTGACTTCGATGGAGTTGCTTTGGCTTAACATCAGGAAGGGATCTTTCCCTATTAGCTTCAATGGAACCGTGCTGGTCGACAGGCCATAATTTACGCAAGCTAGGGGCAGGGCTCCCTATCGGTCAAATGGCCTTACAATGGCTAATCAGCTAGCCCACACTGCAGGGGGTAGAAGCATTCCCAGTGTTATTGTAGTATATTCTTTGATGTAAGCCATTTTGGGGAACCTTCTAGATCAAAAGGCACGATAAAAATAAGTAAAACAATACGGCATCTTTGTGATCTCAGAGCATTTTCACATGGGAGGTTTGAAGAGATTCTTGCTTCATTTGGTTGGTGGCACAAAGGTAAATCCTATATGGGCTAGAGTGCTAATCTGCGTTACAAATGCCACTCTTCTCTTTTAGCCTCATATATGAAAAGGCTCTTCAGGTTCATTCAGATTGTGGCTTCTCATTCTTCAGGTTTAGCTCTGAGCAGCTTCATACATGACTTTGTCCTACACAGAGACCATCCGAACATGTGATACTAAAAATAGACACTTCTGTGATTTTTCACACAACCATGTAAACAGGAGTACTCCTCCCGCACCCCGCACCCCCGTTAGAGATATGATCTCCATGTAGGAAAAAATATCATGTGTGAACTGATGAGCAGAAGCAACATGTGATGTATCCACTGCTGGGCTGTACCATTTCAGGCTGCAGGTGTGTGTGTGTGGGGGGGGGATTGAATGTTCCCCCATATAAAATACTGATGAAAAGGTTCTAGTCTAATGTCCTACTAAACACATACACACATTTTGAATGTGTTGGCATTATTGTATATGGGAATGCCTAATGGTACAGCCCACGGGGCTTCTGCTTTCCTGTTCTAGCTCTCAGTCATCGAACCCAGCATAGACTAAAGCAATCTGCAGGTCTGGAGCAAGGGGGAGGAATCAAAGGCATATAACAGCACACCTAATCTCCAAATTTAGGACCATATAGAATACCGGTAGATCAAATACTATAATCCTGTGACGTTTACTTAATTCAGTGCAATTTACCTCCAAGGTAAATGTGCCTTAAGGATTATGGCTGCTTTGCACACAGGGCCTAGTTTTCATGATGGCTGAACCATCACAGCATATCCATAGGGATTGTTGGGTTTGCCAGTTTCTATGTTTTTGTAAAATGCATCATGTTACCAAACATTTTTCAGTGCAAAAGAAGCCACTTGGCATGCCAGGTTGTTCAGGGTCTATCTGTTTCACAAATTTAAACCGTTTCAATAGTCATTGCCTCTCCCCAAGATGGGCTGGCTCCAGAGGTGGCAAAGGGAGGCATTTGTCCAGGCCACAAGACTACTCGAGGATCCACCATCCCAATAGCACTGCCATTCTCATTTTGCATGGAGCGCACAAGAAGGCCAGACAAACTGAGAGAATTCTCGGTTTGTATACCCCGCCTCTTCCAGGTTAAGGTCCAGTGAGACTGAGTGTGTCTTGCTTCAGGGCCCTCAAAATCCTGCAACCAGCACTGTCCTCAGGTAACCTTGGGAATGACAGTTCTCAGCATCAGTAAACTACAATTCCCAAGATGCTTTGGGGGAATGCCATGCCATGCCAGTTAAAGTAGTATAAAACCAATTATACATTTGTAGCATAGATATGAGTGCAAGGAACTTGGATACTCTCCTGGCCCTTACCATAGGTCCTTGCATCACTCCCATCTGAGCACCGCCTGCTTTCTCATCAAATCCTCCAGCCATCTGAGCAGCAAAGTTCTGCAAAGATAAAGTGCAAAAAAGAACATGCCCGGTTTCAGTGAGATGCGGAATGTGATGCGATCAGATGGAGAACATTCGTACAATGAGGAACATGAGAAGGCTTTTCAAAACCCCAGAGTCTCCCTTACTATCTAATGGGCAACCATACCCCACGCCACAGGGGAAGAAATTAGGGCAAGCTGGTTCTCTTTTTACATTTTTACTCTCCTTGGGGCTCATGCCTCCATGCAAATGTTTTATTGGGTGATATACTTGTGGAAAGGATTTCATTGGGGGGGATCTAAGTAGCAATTTGTAGTTGGCCATCCAACATTTGCAAAAATAGAAAATGAGCAGAAGGTTTACAATGACAGAAATCAATTTAATGGTACACAAACTCTCCAATAGCTGCTTGCAAATACAAAACATTATTCAGTATACTGGGAGACAGGGTGAGTCTAAAGGTACTGAAGGACACTTGGAATCATTAGGAAGTGTGGCTTAAAAATGGACACTGGCAAGTCAAATGTGCTGGCTTTTCCCCGCCCCACAAAAAAAAGTACTTGCACGCATTTGGAGGGGAGCAGGCAGATTCCACCAGGTTTCTCTCGTAATTTTGTTTGGAAACCTTAAAAGCATATACATACAAGGGTCCATGTCCAAAGGTTACTCAAGATTGGTTACTCCTTAACACATTTTAACTGCCCCTTTGTATGCACAAAAGCATCGTTTAAAAATAGTGGGGCATTAGTCACTCTTTTCATTGCATGTTTTCAAGTAGAATAGCAATTTGAATGTTTACTAATAACTGGAAGTAAAGCCCGGAGGTTAATCTGGGGTAAATGAATATGACCTTGTGAATGTACCCTATGTGTGGAGTAACACATCCAAATTAGTGTTAGTTAAATATGATTTAATATGCACATCTTTGATATTGTTTAGGTGCTGCAAGCCACAATCCTGCTTGAGCCACAAAGTGACTAATTACAGAAATGAAAGTATGTTAGGGCAAAATCTTATTATGATGATCGTAAGCCTCCAAACTCGGAGGCTTACAGTCATCCTATGCAGAGTGAGAGGAGCAGCGGAGGTGATCTTCGCCTCCCCATCCTCCTGCCATGCTTATTTCACTAGACAGGCTTTTTTGCCCATCTAGCTGGGGCGTTGTTTTTTTTAGGGGGGGGGGGGAGACTGGAAAGGCATCAGGATAGCTTGTATCCCAGCCTCTCCAGGCTCCTCCCTTCCCTGGTCTCCTCCCCTCCCTGCTCACCGAAATGTCCTGTTTCCCCCCTCTCCGAGGTCAAGTTTCCAACCTCGGAGGGCAGCCGACATGATTCTTTCCATGCCAGCTGAGATGGAGAGGGGGATCGGATCTCCAATTCCCCACACCAAGGTTGGAGCGCTGTCTCTGACCTCAGATCAGGGAATCCGAACTATCCTATTACCCTTCAGATGCTGTCTAGAGGCCATAGGATTGCTCCCTTAGTGATTCTAAATTTTAGGATCTTAAGAATACCCATCAATGGAATGTATGCTTTTGTCCAGACTTGCCACTCACCTGATTTTTCCTAAAACCCACCCCAGTATTAAAATCTGCTTAGCCTTTAATACATTGGCCGATTGCTAGCTTTTGGGTCTGGGATCCCATGCATAATTTAGGCAGCTGAGAATTAATGTGTAATTAATGTTTCAAATATTTCCCTGGCACATACACAGATCTGGTTGGTGCAGCCGCCACTCTCTTAGTACAAGCAAAGACCCCAAAATTCATAGAACTAAAATTGCCTAGACCAGTTGGGTGCCATTAACTAGGTATGAATTTAAAGTGATCTGCGCAGAAGTTTACAAATGTACGGTGAAGCCAAAATGCAGCACAGTGAGAGGGACACTTAAGCCTACTGAGATCAATGGGTTTATTGTGCATATCTAATTCTACGTTGGGTTTTTAGTCCAAGTCTGCATCCACTGGTGGACCTCAATTGGTCTATCACACAGTGGTGTTCTACCTTGAGGGAACTCTTTCATAGATTTCATAGATCATAGAGTTGGAAGGGGCCTACAAGGCCATCAAGTCCAACCCCCTGCTCAATGCAGGAAACTAGAGGAGGGGTCTCCCATCCAAGTAATAACCAGGCTTGACCCTGCTTAGCTTTCCACGCTCAGACAAGCTGAGCCAGCGTGAGCCAGAGACCTGTTTTCCACATCAACCAGTCTGTTGAGGAACTCAGCATGCCTGCTATGGAACCCCTGTATGTTACAGAGGATTCTGGGGTATAGGGCACATACCGAGTTTACACGGGGCAATGGCCCACCCTGTTGTGCCTGACTTTCAACGCTGTGTACGTCCAATGCTCCTCTGCAGCTGGCTGTCCACTGCAAGGTAAGCTTGGTAGTGATGAATCAGGTGTGTTTTGAGGAATTTTGTCCACCATTACTTATTTTCTTGTTGTAGAACCCCTATTATGTTGGTTTTTTTGTCTTTAAGAACGGCAGAGCTCTGCAAAACAAGGTCTGAAAGCCACTTCTCTAACGCAGGACAACTTTGCAGCTAACAAAACACCAAAGAAGGGCAAAGGCAATTTAGACGGATCATGATCATTTTTTATGCTCTGAATATTTGACATTTTTAGGGAGCACGTTATACATGCGGAACTGAATTACATTTCTTGTTGAGTTAGAACACTGGGAATTCTTGATAGATAGCACAGTGAAAGAGCTCTTTTCATCACTTTCTGTAACCACAGTTTTTGGTATGTAGAAACTATGGGGGGGGGAATCAAGTTGAGGATACTCACTCCACCAAAGCCCGAGGGACCTGGAGGTCCTGGGGGTCCAGGAGGCCCAGGATTGCCAGGTGTACCAGGTTCGCCATCTCTGCCACGTGGGCCAGTAATACCCTATAAAAAAACAAGGAAGGAAAATGTTCCAGGAGGTCAGATTGTGGATGAGTACATCCTCACTCCCAACATTACACTGGTTGGGAGTGTAAATGCACAGTTTAAACTTTAAACTGTGCTCTTTAAATGCACAGTTCCAATTAACTCCATGTACATTCATTATTATGCATATTTTACAGTCCATCTCTATGCATGTTAACTCAGAATTAAGTCCTGTTGAGTTCAATGTAAACATGTATAGGATGGCAGCCTCCATTAGTCTATTGTTAAGTCATCCCTACTAATGTGAGTCAAGTATTAATGCCCCAGGCCAGGCCTAAGAATGGTTATACCAACACACATAAAATGCTCAGCGATGTACCAGCAGCTACACCTGTATGACATAATACATGATGTTACACTGATGTTACTATGACACTGCAGTCAAATATATTAGGGGGAAATGTTCAGAATTTGGAGGGGGTGAAGAATCGCAGAAGGACATCTAGTCCAACCCCCGTTCAATGCAGGAAATCCAGAGCTCCAGCATCTGGAACAGATGGCTGTCCAGCCTCTTCTTCAAGACTTCTGTTTCAAGAGAACCTACCACACCCCTCAAGAATTTGCATTTCTCCAGTGAGAGCGAACCTGCCCTCACCTAGGTTAATTGGCTCCATTTTCTAACGGCTGTAACTGTTAAAATATTTTGCCTAATGCTCCACTGAACTCCACCCCCCTACAACTTAAATCCATTAGCACAAGTCCTGTCCTACCCTCTGAGGCAGCAGAGGAAAAAATCCAGGGCTGGTGCCAGATTACAGTGGGCCCTTGGCACAGTGCTGCCCACGCACCAGTCTTCAATGTCCCTTTCCCCCATCCATCCACCAACCAGACTTTGATGTCCCTGTGCTGCCACCACCGTTGCAGCTACCACCATTCCCCACCACAACTAGTCACTTTCACTTCTCTCCTCACCCCCCTCCCGACAAGTCTTCCCAGCGGGTGGCGATAGTGGCACTTCTGAATGGGAGCCAAGCCAGTCCAGTCCTCAGTTCAACACCATGCTGGCCGTCCACCATGTTAGATGACCCAAAATGCAATGCCGGACCTGATGCTGACAGCTCTCATTCAGAAGTGCCACCGCTGCCCACCAGGGAAACTTGGCATTGGGGAGGGTGTGGTAAGGCACATGGCTGCTGCATCTGTGATGATAGGAGCTGCAGCATGCTCAGTGTCAGCAGGGCTGGGAATGGGCCTTCTTAGCCCCTGGGCCCTTGGCAGCTACCCAACCATGCCAAATCCTGACACTGAGCCAGGGCCGGAGCTACCGCTAGGCAAACTAGACGGTTGCCTAGGGCGCGTGGCTGAAGAAGGCGCAGAAACGCTGCGCTCCTCTTCGCTGCCGCTGCCGCGCCGCCCCCGCCAGGCCTCCCCCCCGCCTGCCCCCCGCCCGCTGAAGCCGCCACCGCGCCTCCCCCCGCCCGCCGCCACGGCCTCCCCTGCCGCCGCACTGCCGCGCCTCCCCCCCTTACCCCCGCCGACGCCTCCCCCACCCCGCCGACGCCTCGCCCCCGGCCCCGCCGCGCCTCGCCCCCGCCCCAGCCGCGCCTCGCCCCCCGCCACCGAGCGCCTCGCCCCGCCACCACGCCTCAACCCCGCCCCCCCGCTCGCCCCACGCCCCCCAAGCTCGCCAAGCCCCCAACGCCTCGCCACGCCCCACGCCTCGGCCCCCCGCCCCGCCTCTCCGCGTTGCTTCCGGAGCCCCGCCCGCGTTGTTTTGGTGGGAGGAACCAGGGCAACAGGGCTTAAACAGCCCTGTTGCCCTGGTTTCCCCGGCAAAAAACAGAGCGCGGGGGTCCCGTCGCGTCACTTCCTCCTCGGAGGCGACGGCAGCCAGGGCGGGGGGAAGGTAGGTAGGTAGGTGGTGGTGGTGGCGGCGGCGGCGGCGCAGGGAGGGGTTTGCAGAGCAGGGCTGCTTTGCTCCAGAGCCCCCCCCCCGGCACGAGAGGGGGGGGCGCAAATTTTATTTCGCCTAGGGCGCCAAACTGCCCTGCACTGGTCCTGCACTGAGCCTGAACAAATCTTTGCCCTCCTTTGTGTGACAGCCCTGCAGATATTTGGAGAGGGTTATCATGTCCCCCCTCAGTCTTCTCTTCTCCAGTTCCTTCAACTTTTCATCATACGACTTGATTTCCATACCCCTGGTCATCTTCACTGCCCTCCTCTGAACCTGTTCCAATTTGTCTACCTGCATCCTTCTTAAAATGCAGCATGCAGAACTGGAAACAGTACTCCAGATGAGGTCTGATTAGTGCAGAATAAAGTGAACTATTCCTTTTTGTGACTTGGAAACTATTATCCTATTAGTGCAGCCTAAACTAATACGTTCTGCAGTAATAAATATGTTCCCCAATCCAGAAATGTGATGTGTATAGGGACTTCCTACACATGCAATTCCATCCAATGGAGGTAGCAAAGCTACCCACATAAAGGAATCAAAACAAAAATCTACATCTTCCATAGAAATAAAGAAGTCACTGCAAATGGGACAGCACTTTGTGCACTTCAGAGGCCAAATGATTAGAATAGATTACTGGACTGGGAAACCTCAGGTTTGTGTGTGTGTGTGTGTGTGTGTGTGTGTATGTATATATATATATATATATATCCTAGTCCCCTGTGGTGGGCCAGCATTGTTTCCAGGTGACCTTAAAGAAAAACTTTTATAAACTGAGAAGCAAGTTGTTGTTTTCTTTCAGGCTTTCACTGTTTCACAAATAGGTTCCACAAACATAGGTGGGCAAGTGAGCTAGTAAACCAATTTTCTGGATGTGCAGCTTTTGCAGTTTTGTTTACAAGACTACACACAAAAATATGTTTTAATCTCAAATAGCTACAAATTGCTAGTAATCTTTTTTTTCATACACAGAGTACACTGCTGCTTAAGGTTTTGATTTTAATCAGTACAGAATATGATACAGTGCTATTGGCTTGTGTGCTTCAATACTGAATATTGAGTATTTATTTATTTATGAATTTTTGCTCTACCCTTCTCTGAGCAGCTTGGAATAGCGCAGATGGTTCTCTTTCCACACACATTTTATCCTCACAAAAGCACTATAAGGGAGGGAAGGAAGGCTGAGAGATAGCAAATGGCCCAAAGTCAACCAGTACCGTAAATTTCATGGGTGAACAGGGATTTGAACTCAGGTCTTCCCAATCCTAACCCAACACTAACCACTTCACCACACTGGCTCTCAGTTGAAAAAAATATCAAAAGCTTATGCCCTTACTCAGCTAAGTGTAAAAGCCACAGAGTAAGTCATGATGTTATTAAGCCCTTATCTTATAGCCTCTGTAATTGTTGAACCGAGCTTCCAAAATCCCTGTGATTAATGTAATATTTGAATGTGAGATTTGCACAGGTTTAGATCAACTAGATGCATCTGCCTTGAGGATAGTGAGTTAATCTAACAGGGGAACGTTAGTCTGATGCTTTCAGCATCTCGTACAGTGCAACACTCTCTGCATGTTCACTTGGAAGTAAATCCCACTGTATTCAACAGGGCTTAGTCCCAGGTAAGTGCATAGAATTGCAGCCTTAATCCCTTGAACATTCTGTGGGCGTGTGTGAATAGATGGCCTTACCCTTTCTCCTTTCTCTCCACGGTCTCCCCTTGGTCCTTGTTCACCTGAAGGTCCCTGCAGCAGGTAATGACAGAGATCTCAGTTAAAGATTCACAAAGGTGTGGGTGTGGTGGGGTCCTCTCTTTCTAATCCTTCTTCTCCAAAACATTTAAATAATGTCGCAGAAAAAGTTAGTTCCCTACCTGTGATCCAGGGGGGCCTCTTGGTCCTACAACCTGGACAAGAAAGAGAAGAAGAAAAACACACGCAAAACAAGTTAAGTTGGAAGCACACCTTTTACTGCCAGCTTTCAAAGGTTATGGGAAATGGAGAATGCAGCAAACTTGAGACTTACATCTTTAATATCACCAGGTTCTCCTTTCTGTCCCTGCAAAATACAAAGTGTGTACACAGTTTGAAAAAACAACAACAGACCAAACTACCAAAGCCAAGGAACCTGTACATGCACACTAACAATGCACCATGTGTCTAACCTCGTACAATGTGGACCTCTATTTACATTCACTGCTTAAACACTTAAAACACTGATTGCAGGCAGGCCTCTGGGGCCTATATACTTGAAAGGGGTGGTGAGCATTTGCGCTCAGTTTCACAAAAACAGGTACCGTATGTAGAACTTTAAACTAAGTGTGAATAGTCTTATTGAAGTATCCATTGCTATTTAGTTAAGCAAACTGTTCAGCTTTTTCACTAGGTCAGGCTGTGAGAAGACCATTCTGCACATTTCATGCCCAGGAGACCGTTTGATTCTACAGTAATGCACAATAACTGTCTGTTGCAGTAACTCCATTAACTTCTGAAGATTTGCTCCTCTCCTGTCCTGTTCTTCACAAGGGATTGGGAATGAGGTACAATGTAAGTGTGTGTGGCAGGGGGCCAACTGACCAGCTGCTGGCCCGCTCCTGTGCCTTTTTCAGCATCTCGATCTGCAGAAATCAGCAGGTGAAACTTTTTGGGACATGGTGATAAGCATTAATACCCTGCAAATGTATATTTACACCCTACCTTTTTTTTTTTAGGGCAGAAAGGAAAAGGTGGGATTGTAAAATCTAAATAAACAAATAAATAAATACATCTACAAGACAAACTGCTGTTGAAAGTACAGGAGTTTGAGCCTCAAATAAAGCTGGCAACTCTAGGGAGCAATCAAATAAAGTCATGGTTATTAACAGCATTCAGTTGTCTCACCTTGGGGCCAGGTTGCCCTGTTAAGAAAAAGTGAGGGGAGGAGGGAAAGAAAGACAACATCAGAACCATGTTGCAGTCAATGAAATGAGCATTTTAGTATATAAACCAATACCTTTACCTGATTGCACAAAGAAGCACACAACGAGACAAGGGAACAGGAAGACAAGAAAGAGATTATGACTAGCTGGTGGTAATGGGGGGAGAAGGTTTGCTTTCCTAAACCCATCTCGGAGATGATGCCGCCCCAGGAAAAATTATATGCAGAGGATTCTTACACCTGGAGTGCAAGGCCCCAGGCAAAGAGACAAAGCAGGAAAGCACAGAGAGAATAATAGGATTCCGAATCAATCATTGCAAGTTCAAAGCCATACTGCAGCACAGCTTGTTCAGTTTAATTCCATTTTGCCCCACAGGAATTACAGCTGTTTTTTCAAAGCAGCAGTGCACATTTGGGGTTGTGATCCTGTATACAATGACATACACCTAAAGTTGAAATCCTATGCACATATGCTTGGGATTAAGTCCTATGGAATTTAGTGGGACTTATTTCCAAATTAACATGCATAGGATGAGGTTGCAACTGACTTGCATAGGATAGATTGCAAACCTAAGCCTAGGAAGCAAGCCCCCAATAAAATCAATAATTGGTTGGACTTGCTACCAATCAAACAGGATTAGATCAATCTGTTAAGCACTGTAACTGCACAGAGAATAACAGCTTTAGGGAATATTTTTTTTAAAGGCAAGCATCACACAAAACGCAGGGGTTAAAAGCCACATTCAGCTTAACTGCAAATCAACGTGCACAGGTGAGACAAAATTAACTTTTGCAAGTCTCAACCCTTCACTCATTCTGGCAGCCTTGCACTGTCATTTTGATATTTTTTAAATCAAAGGCAGCCAGAACAGGTAAAAGGGTTTTAAAAAGGCCACTTCTAATTGTAACGTAACTCCTGGACTAGAATTAAGAATGTTCTTTTTAAGCAGTTTTTGGAACCTGAAAGAATGTTGGATGCTTTCCTTGCACCCTTGGCCTGAAAATTTCAATCGCTTTGCAAAGCATGCCCTCAGGCAGTGCTTTGAGAGGTACAAAAGCATTATTAACCAGTCCCAATATCTCAGGCATGAAAGCTAGCCCCTGTCATTTTCTCACAAGGCTAAATCTTGGCTCTGACACATATATTTTTAAATAAATTCAGAGTCCCTTAAGACAGTAGCACAAGAGGGGTTTAAAAGGTAGAGGAGCCAAACATGTTTTCTGCCAACATCTTAGACCATTTGACTATGGAAGGGGTTCAACAAAAAGGAGGAGAATCCATCACCACTTACTACCTCCTACTAGCTCCAAAGCCTATAGTCCAGGGATGGGGAATGTGTGTTGTTGGACTACAACTCCCATCATCCCTGATCATTGGCCATACTGGCTGGGGCTGATGGGGGTTGGAGTCCAACAACATCTGGAGGGTCACAAGTTCCCCCGCTCGGGCCCCTACAATTTGTGAGGGGTGTTTTTCCCCCCTACAACTCTGATCTGCAATCCAGAAAAATTAGGCGTGCCTAAATCACATAGACCTGAATGGGATTTAAGGGATTAACTGTTGCATTAATCCCATTGATTTCAGTGGAGCATAGGTGCACCATTACTAAAATAATGTACATGAAACACTTTGAAAACTTGAAAGCACTATATAAATACAAATGTAGCATCAGTACCATTGTTAGCATCACTAAACTTTCTCTAGATTGCAACCACAGGCTAGAATTCTGCATAGAGTAAAATTTGGGAATGTCCCAATGATTTTAATGGAGATTTATAGTCACCTTTAGTGACTGAAAAGGATGGGGAAGCTCATGCTTAAAAGATCCCATACAGGAATAGGTTTTGGTATTTGACAATTATTTAATTACGGTATACCTTTTCTTTCTCAATAGGACTGTAAAGGAACTGTCCATATCCAGATCACCCTATAATTTCTAACACAGAAATCACAGTTAAACACTGTGTAGGGAGGAAAGCCACAGTAATATATACTTAGCACTGTGAAGCTTCTTCTCATTTCCTTAGTGCTTAAAAAGACCCTAGTAGGCAATGGTACAGTGGTGGCAGTGGGGCACAGAAAAACTGGATTTAAGGCTGCATTGCTGTGTCTGGGGATTTGGTAATTTACCAGAGATCAAACTTGTAAATGGTCACTAGTAAATGTCCAAATTGCTTGTGACAAGTAAAAATTTCCTCCATGCAACTAAACACAGGGAAGCTTTTGTAAACTTGTAGATATATTTTTCTTTCTTTCTTTCAGGCCATTACTGTGCCATAAATGGCTAAGATAGACATGTTTGGTTAGTAAAAATAATAATTGTGAGCTACACACTTTATGGATTTGTTTGAACAAACAAATCTTTATCTTACACGAAGTAATAATGTGTCATTAATGCTACCCTTCCCTTTCCTCACATCTCTATGGATCAATTAAGCTCTTAATTCATATTTTCTACACCTTGATTAATCATGAGAAGTAGCCTTTCCTAGCAGTTGCCTTTCCATGGATGCCAGAGCATGGAGTTTGCATCCATGGCTTTTATTAATCTTTCCTTTTTTTTTTTTTTTTGCTATTATCTCTCAAGTAATTTATTTATATGGAATGGAAATAAATAAATTACGACCACTGGTGGTGGGCTTGTCAGTTCGACAGATGGGGCAACATTCTCCGAAGGGGATCTCAGAGCTGGGACAGTCTCTCATGTCGTCGCAGAGTATATCGTCGCAGAGGACAGTCCCAGTGTCACAGACACAGATCCGGCAGTTTTCGGGCTTCCACACATCTTTATCACTATACCTCTGCCCACTCTGTATACAGCTGCCTGCCTCCTCTGTGCCGGAAGGGAAGGGAAAGGAAAGGGCAGGGTGAGGGACAAAGGAAGCAAAAACCAGAAGAGAGGGAGAGAGAGAGAGAAACAGGGTCATAATATCAGTATCGGTTACAGCAATCCGGTATAATGAGCACACAGGTGACCTCGTCTATTCCAGGCAGGCTCCATTCAAGAACATCTTTCCATCTTCCCCAAAGTTTTGAGGATATGAACTGTTATCCACAAGCGGAATAACAAAGGCCTTTAGTTAACTGCTCCCACCATCCCACACGCACACACAGAGAAAACCTCTCTCAGCTCTCCTCACAATGATGTTACCGGGCAGCTTGAGATTCTTCGCAAGCTCAACTATCCGGTTGAAGGGAGATACTGTATAAGTCTTTACACTTCCTTTGCACCAGATCCTTGGGGCTCAGGACAGGCAACACTAACACATTTACGGTACTTACATTTATCATCACAACTAACCTTGTGAGGTCAAGGCTAAGGTAATAATTGCTCATGAGGTAAAGGCTAGGGTAATAGTTACTCATGTCATGAGGTAAAGGCTAGGGTAATAGTTGCTCATGAGGTAAAGGCTAGGGTAATAGTTGCTCATGGGGTAAAGGCTAGGGTAATAGTTACTTCTGAGGTAAAGGCTAGGGTAATAGTTACTTGCTCAAGACTGTCACTGAGTGAGGTTCATTGCTGAACAGGGTTTTGAATCTGGGTCTGCCACATCAAAACACACATTGCCCATCGCACCACTCTTTCTGGGACAGTATATGGGATGCCACTTTCAGAGACGGCGCCTAGCAATTTTAGGCCCAGGACACAGATTTTTAGGCCTGCTTCTATGTCTTGAGGTTAGCTCTTGCCAGGCACACTTGTGTGACCGCTGTCCAAAAAAGGAAGAATGCTGACCTGGCTTAAGGTCATGGGGGAATGGAGTACCCCAAGCAATCCACTCAGCAATCCTTTCCATTTGGCAAATCTCTCTAGTGTTTAACTCCCTCGTGAGGGCCTACATGCTCAGGAGGACCTGCATCTGGTCCGACAGTTAGTTTCACATGCCACTTGGCTGAACTGAGAGCACTTCTGGTGTGAGAGATTCGTGCCTGTAAGCCATATCTTGAAGATGCCAGTCGGAACAGTGTTATACCAAGGCCACACTGTTGATTCATTTTGCAATCTCTGACCAATGACAACCACCACCACCACCACCACCACCACCACCACCTGGGAATAATGGGGAAGGGTGATGTTAGAGACCCTTTTAAAATACCCTCCCCAATCCACCTAGCTCCCCTCCATTTCTTCATGCAGCAGAGTGAAAAACCTGCGTCTAACAAACAGCACTGACCCTAGCTGACTCTGTAGGTGTAAGGAAGGGCTAAAGCTGTTTTTCTAATTTTAAAAAAATCCAGCTTAAAAAAAACAACAACCCAGCAGCAGCAAACCAAGCCAATGTCAGAACAGTGATGCTTCTTGCTGCGGCGGTGAAGGGGGGGGGGTTGGAACTGGAAGGCAGAGAAAGTAATGGACTTTGGTGTGCTAATCAGGAGTGAGGACAATGCCTATTACCCCATTATGACAGCTAAATAGAAATGATTCTTGATGGAGAAGGGGTCAGCAGAAACCCATTAAAAACGTGCCCCTTTGGCACATGCTTTCCACACACACACACACACACACACACACACAATTTATAAATGTCCTGAAGGCTTGACAGCAGCAGCAAGATGACAGGGGGGCTATTGTGCAGGGGGGCAGGGGAGCCTGCAGGAGCCCAAGGGACCCATCCAGTCATGAATGGGGCCTTTTCTCGAGTGCACACAGAGCACGATTCACATGGCTCTGTTAGGGACTAGTTTAAATAAATATGGGCAGCGTTTCAGCATCTGGAAGCTATTGCTGCCAAATGCAAACAAACGTTCATAGAGCAGGAATTGAGCTCACTCCCTGACCTGGGAGAACATGTTAAAATACACACACACACACACACACACACAAATAAAAAGACGAGACTTCCAAAAGATGCACTAGGATTCAAAAATAACCCAAAAGCCAAAATAGATGCAAACTCTCACTCTCTCCTTGGCTGATCAGAATATATTAACAATATTCCTTAAAAAAAAAAAAAAAGTGTTAAGGTAATGTGATAATAAACTCCCTACTTCTTTGCACACCTTCTTTGCACACCACATTGCACAAAGGCACGATGGTTTTAGCCTAAATCACTAAAGACAATGATGTGAAAGGGTGTGCTTAGCCATTGTGTAGTGATGACAATAATTTAAAGGGAGAAAAAGCACCTGTGAATGGGCACAGCACAGCACCTCCAAAAGCTTATTTTACCGGGGTCCGGATGATGTCATCTTCCATTTGTAACCCTCCCATGTGCCTCCCACACCACCCCACTTTTCCATCTTTTTCCTTACCGCAGAAAATCCGTTAAGGAGGGAAAGATGGAATAGCGGCACAGTGTCTTTTGATGGAAGTCTAGGAGCCCTGTGTGCCTGGCAGCACCCACTGTGCCTACTCCCCCTGTGAGGCACCACAAGTCACACTGAATGCAAGGCCCTTTCTGTTACGAACTCAGCAAACTCAGCTGTGGAGATTCCTGCACATGAGTGAAAGGAATTCAGCTCCTTTTTCTCTGGAATCTTGAGCTGAGAAAGAGAAGCATGGCCCGCAATCCGGAGCTGAGAGAGCCCCCCTCCCTCCTCCCGCTTTTCAAGCTCTATTCCATGCAATTGATTTACAGTCTGGAGTATATAGAAGGAGGGGATCGAATTCAAGCAATAGGAAACCTGCCCAAAGAAGTGGGGGGGGGGAGTTCTTCTACCTAATATAGTTTCCATCTTCCATCCCTGAATAATATCCCAGACAACAAAAGCTTTCTATGCAGGGGGAAGGGGTCAGGCTGCCTATATCATTGCCTTTCATATCAAATTCTGTCATTATTAGTGAAAACATTCATTTGATATAATCTTTTTTGGGGGGGAGGGGCAACATTTTCACCCAGAATAAATTAATAGATCATCCACCACCAAATTTAGAAGGATTCCCCCCCCCCATCCGTTTAAAAGTATGTGTGTGCATGCGTGCGCACACGGGGTGAAGAGAGTGGTAGAACAAATGGACTGATGTGCCTCTGGAATGTTTTGCACCCCTCAGGTGGCCTCTTGAATTGAGGAAAATTTCCCTTCTGCTCTTTAAACAACAACAACAAAAATCTGTTAGCTATCAAATTCCCCAGGACCTCCATCTGCACCTTATTCTACATCCCTAAGTCTGAATTGGGGGAGGGAGAGACAGGGAGGCCAGAATTTGTGCACAAAGATCTTCCTTTGTAAAAATTTTTTTGAAAAAAGTCAGTCTTGCTTGTCTGCCCCGGAATGTTCTCTTTTGTCTGGATCCCCCTTTGAACCCCACACACCACCACTCAGTTAACCCTTTCATTTCTGCTGCCACAAGCAGCGAGTATTATTTTCATCCCTCATTTCCCTTAGATGAGTTCAGAATTTGTCTTTTTAACTGGGTTTTTTTTTGGGGGGGGGAAGAATCTTGGATGGAAGAATACAGTGGTTTAGCCAGAATTTTAAGAAACCTTATCGACTCCACCTCACACACACACCCAGTCCCAGAAGGCCAAGAGGAGAAGAAACGGTACAAGCCCTGGGATTGTGGAAAGTGCAGCAGCACTCTCTTCTGAAGCAACCAAGCAATACAATGAAGAGAAATAAGCTTTCCCCTCAACACACATCAGTAAGTTCATCCCAACTGAGATGATGAGCATCAGCTTTGATGGGAAGGAAAGGCTCTTGTGAATGGAAAGAAGAGAAATGAAGCACAGGAGGGAGTCTGGAGGCCAGCTCCAAGCGGAAAGTTTTTAGTTCTGCAGACTCTCGAGCTCTCCAAAAGAATATTGATCTCTTTACTCCTGAACTTTTAGTTTTCCTCCCTCCCTTAAATTTATGGTCCCCCTATCGATTTTCTTTTTACCGTCTTTCAGCAGGAGGAGGAGAAGAAGAAAAGTGCAACTTACGTATATCCTCATCCTGACATTTGACAACTGCTAATAAAATGACTTGAGTGGCTGCCAGGAGCACTAGAGTCCTTGAATCCACAAAGCTGAACATGTCTAAATGTTAGACATGCAGGACCTTTGTGTGGATGAGGGAGGAGGAGGAGGAGGAGGAGGTGGTGGTGGTGGTAGTTTCCCCAGTGGCTACCGAGCCTTCATGCAGCCGATCCTCCCGTATTCTTTGGAAACAGCAGGAGAATCCGAAGTACCAAAGGCCCAGCAGAAACTCTCCGCTGCCGCCGTATGTTCTGGGCTGAGGCACCGTGGCTTTATGCTCCCCTCTGCCTTCTAGCAGCCCGTGTATATGGCCAGGTCTCAGTCCTCCCCTGCCCCCCAGCTGAGCTGTAACCTGAGCCCAGCGCCTGGTCCCCCGAAGTTAGAGACCCCTCCCTCCTGGCAGATCTTCTCAAGTGCAAGCCAGGCAGCCAAAACGGGTGGCAACCAGGAGACAGGGAAGGAGGGAGGAGGGGTCTCTTGCCCTATCCCTCCTTCCCCCCCCCCGCTCCACACCCCCACTCCACACACCCCAAACCCCTCCCGCTTCGGGAACTCGGCGGCTGGCAGACCCAATGTGGATCCAGCCATCCCTCCTCAAGTGGCAGAGCGCGCGTGGTTCGCTGTCCTTGTCCAGCCGCGAGCCGGATGCGGCCGGGCTTCCACCTACAATATCCTAAGACGCCCTTGGAACGGGATAAGGACGAGGCTGAACGCCCGGCGGACAGAGTCGCGCGGGATGCCACTGAGCCGAGATCAAGAGGGCACTGGCGAGCACCGGCGCGGATTGCGCCTCCGCATCTGGCTTCAGAATCTTGAGCCAATCCGGTGTCACTTCGATTTCTCCTGATTCTACCCGCTACCCCTTGCATCCGACCTTTCTGCTAATCGGGAGCCCAGAACTCATCTGCTGCTTCATGGTAGAGACTACCTCAAGCCTCCACATACACACATCCCGCTTCCCCTCTTTTTCTCGCCCCCAGCACCCAACGCAGGTCAGAGGTGGACTTCCGGCCCCCACAGTTTTTCAGGACCTTTCGTTCGATTTCTTTTTCCCTTCAAACAAGATTCTCCCATTTCTCTGCTTCCCTTTGCAAACTATACGCATCCAACTCCAGACTGGGCTTGCCCTCTCACAGCGGGTTTTTTCCCTCTCCAACTTAGCCCGGCCTCAAGGAAGCCCCCTCACCCTGCTTTTCTTGGGTTTCCCCACCCCTCCTGTCTGCACCGTGTGTATTGGGGGGGACGGACATCTTTCCGGCCATAGGGTGTGAACGATTACCAGAACGGGGGGCGAGCAAAGATCCCGTCGATTAACTCTTCCCATCCAAACCGGGGATTTAGCTTGAGGACAGCAGCCTATTCCCTGTGGCTACCTCGCGGCGGCGGATGGGGGGGTGGCGCCTCTTGGTGCCGCTGGCACAGAAGCGACGCGCCCCAGTGCAAACATGCGGGTCCGCTCCTGTTGCAATTGCAGGACCCGCCGTTTCATTCACTCTCCGTCTACCCCCCCCCCTCTCTCTCAGGGGTACCAGAGTTACTGATTTGCCTCCCGATTCTTGTGTGATCGATTCCCCTAGCCGCCCTTGCCCCTTCCTTCCTTCCTTCCTTCCTTCCTCTTTCTTCCTTCCCCTTGCCCCGGTACTGGACTCCTCTGGGATAGGAAAGAGGGTTGGCTGGCTTCGCTCCGGCAGCAGCCGCAATACTAGGAGAGGTGTACAAGGTTATCAGCAGGGATCACCACCATCCAAGCGGGGAGAAAGCGGCTCAGAGAAGGCGATTTGCAGCCCCCTCCTCCTGTGCATACTCGGAAGCGCGCCTCACTCTCCAGTTAACAGCGTTGCAGCCCGAGCGAGAAGCGCTAGCTCGTTGCGATCGACCGCGTGTCGAGCGTCTCGCACATCCGGGGAATCACTGGCCTCCGCGCCGGGGTCCTGATTTGGGTGGCGCGCCAAGTTCCCCGCATGGCGGCGCAGCTACCGAGTGGACTTTCTTAGCACTCCGCTGTAGTAGGTAAACGTGTATATATCGACTAGTAACGCTTCATATGCCCGTGGGCGCGCAACTCGGCTGAGCGGGTTCTGATTTCCCGGCGCACCTGGCTGAAGCCGCCTGGCGCCCAGCGAGGGGCCTGACGCCGACCCAGAGCGCTTCCGAAGAGCGCTTCGTGCGTTTGTCTTTGCGGGGGGGATACGGTCCTGGGGAATTGTTTTTTGTTAGAAGGAAAATACACATTTCTTTAAAAAGACAGAAAGGGGGAGTGTGGCTGCTAAAAACCAACTGAGATTTATAGCAGCTTACTTTTCCTAATGTGTTTATTATATATTTATAATACTTATATGCCACTTTATACAGCCTTCCCTAAGGTCCTCCTGGTGCCCTCAGCCAGTTGGGTGATGCTGGGGAGTTGTAGCCCAACGTATCTGGAGGACACCAGTTTGGGGAAGGCTGGTTTAATATAATAAAATCTCTCAGCCATTTTCAAGGGTACACACTACCTGTAGCTGCACAGAGGCTGCAGAGAGAGCCTCCGTCCCCTATGTGGGGCCCTCCAGGTGTGATGGACTAAACTCCCAGCATCACCATCCTAGCTGGGGTGGTGGATGTTGTAGTCCAACACACCTGGAGGGCACCAAGTTGGGGAAGGCTGCTCCAGAATATAGTCTGACTTCTGAGACGCAATTGTACTTCCTCCTTCTCCTCCTCCTCCTCCTCCTCTTCTTCTCTCTCTCTCTCTCTCTCTCTCACACACACACACACACACACACGCATGCACATCAGACCTGGACCAGAGGCAGTTCTACCAAGTGTGCTTAGATCAGGGGTCCCAAACCTTTTTGATCCTGTGGGCACATTTGAGCAATTGTTGTGGGCACCACCACAAAATGGCTCCCATCGAGGATGTGGCTAGTCACATAACGGCTGCCATGGGGCCCTGGCTAGTCAAAAGTGAGCTAAAGAGGGGCAGGGGAGAGAAATACTGAGGCTAGAGGCTGGGAGGGAGGGGGAAACAGCAAGGGAAGAGGGGAGAGAAAGAGCAAGGGTGGAGGCTAGAAAGGGAGAGGAAGACTACCCTGACATTTTCCAAGGTTTTATTAAAACTATTTTTTTAAGGAGGCAGAGAGCGGAGAGCTTTGTGGGCACTGAGTTGGAGACACCTGGCTTAGATGTTGACTTATGAAGATGGTTGCACACTAGACACTTATTTTTGCGTCCATTTAGCATTTTTAGCGCACAAAATGTATTCCAATGACCTTAAACATAAGTCTGGAAAGATTTTGCCCCCCAGAAAATGAACATTTTGTCCATGTGGAAGGAAATGTGCCCCATGAAGGGGTGTAGCTCAGCTATTCCCCAACCTGGAAGTGTGTTGAACTCCCATCGTCCCTAGCCTAGCTGGGGATGGTGGCAGTTGTAGTCCAACACATCTAGAAGGCACCAGGTTGGGGAAGGCTGCCCTGGCACATCTTCAGCTGAAAGGATTAGGTAGCTAGCAGGTGATGGAAATGGCCTTTCTCTGCCAGAGTCCCTGGAGAGCTGGCAGTCAAAGTCGTCTACAGCACTGGACTAGATGGACGAATAGCCTGAGCAGCTGGTAAAAGGCAGCTTGTTTATTTTCTGTGTATGAACACTATTGCTGACCTGCTTTGGCACTGTACATGGTGGAAGCTTGCCTGAAAACAGGTGAACTGTGATATACACCTAGTGTTTGATTTCATACCTCCCATCTTTTGAAAGTCTCAGATATGGATATCTTGATCTAGGCCAGGGCTCTCCACTCCAACTTTGGGTCTGCAGATGTTGCTGGCCTACAGCTCCCAGCATACCCAGCCAGCATGGCTAATGGCAAGGGATTCTGGGAGCTGTAGTCCAGCAACATCTGGGGACCCAAGGTTGGAGAGCCCTAATCTAGGCCCTTCCCCCTAACTTTGAGTCTCCCACCTATTTACTATTTGATCCATGTTTAAACTAAAACCAAGGAAACACAGACATTTTAATTTGTTCCTTCAGATCTGTGGTCTCCAATATGGTGCCTGTTGGTACCAATATGCTGGTAGACACCTTTCTTGGTGCCCACCAGGATCCCTGCCCCTCCTGGTTTTAATTTTATTTCTTAAGCTCATACCGGCTCATACCTGCTTAGCTTCAGCATGTGGCCTGCATTATGTGCTCTCGTTGCCACCTGTATTTTTAAAAGTTTTTTTTTAAGGGGGAAGTTGCCATGATGCAAAATGCTGCCCTCCAGTGCCATCTTTATTTGGGTTCAAAAGAGTGATTTTATATTTTGGAGCCCAGACCCCACCTCTGCTTTGTACTTAGGTTCTTGGGTAAGTTACTTTTCTGTTAGTCTCACCAGTTTGCCTTCTGGGAAATGAGTGTTTTGTGACTGGCCACACCTAACCACAGCAGCCATTTTATGAATGAGCAAGCCCCCATCATGGCAGCCATTTTGTGAGAGTGCCCTGGCTGGAGCCATGCTGGACCAGACAAAGGTCCATCTAGTCTAGCATTCTGTTCACACAGTGGCCAACCAGCTGCCCACAACATCCCACAAGCAGGACATGAGTGCAACAGCACCCTCCCGCCCATGTTCCCCAGCAACTGGTGCACACAGGCCTCTGATACTGGAGGTAGCATATAGCCAATCAGGACTAGTAGCCATTGATAGCCTTCTCCTCCATGAATTTGTCCAATCCCCTTTTAAAGCCATCCAAATTGGTGGCTATCACTACATCTTGTGGAAGTGAATTCCATAGTTTAACTATGTGCTGTGTGAAGAAGTACTTCTTTTTATCTGTCCTGAATCTCCCACCAATCAGCTTCATGGGATTATCCCATTGGGTTCTAGTATTATGAGAGAGGGAGAAAAATGTCTCCCTATCCACTTCCTCCACACTATGCATAATTTTGTACGTACTGTATTTCTAAAGCTGCATTCCTATGTATGCTTACTTGAGAATAAGCCCCACATTGAATTGAGTGGGTTTTACTTCTAAGTAAGCATGCATAGCATTGGTTTGGACATCTTATGCCCAGGGAATGGATGCTTTGTAGTTCTTATCAGTGGAATCTCTGTGGCAAGTGTAAATTACACTGCTTTTAAAAATACAGTTCAGTTACTCATGTTTCTTTGACAATGCTGTATTATTTGACTGTATTTTATTGCTTATACCCCGCGTTAGGATTATTTTACAATGAAAAGCAGATAAGAAGTTTCTTAAATAAAGAATAAATAAATATAGACCAATGCAACACTTTTTGCCTAGAAAAATTATCGTGTTTTCTTGCCTAGCATCACCGTAGCCACAGTGTGCAAGTAGCCCCTTGTGAAGGGTTGAGGCCTAAACAGGCTTGAGTTAGGTTGAGGCCTGAAGGCCCAAACATCTCCTGATGGGAGGGGGGCATTCGTGAGTTTCATTTTCCCCTCATGGAGTTAGAGAAGTCTTCCTTTCCCCCTAATAGAGTTAAGTTTCAGTTTCCCTAGTTTGAGGTCACCTGATTGTAACCTCCTAAAGTTGTGAGAGTGTATTTAAAGGGGAGGTGGAAGCAGCAGAGGGAGAGAGAGAAGCTGTGTGGAGGAGCAGGAGCAGGAGCAGGAGCAGGAGCAGGAGCAGAAGCAGAGAAGCAGAGAAGCAGAGACTGAATATCACTGAAAAATGCAGAACAGCCAGGGCTAGGCTGGGAAGGAATCTCTATTAAGGTTACAGGTGAAAGAGTAGCTAGGTTAGAGAGAGCTGCATTATTATTTCTTTTATACCTGCTTTTTGAAAGTATACAGCTCTATTTGTGTAAATACCTTAAGTTATTGTGTGAATCTACTATACCAAAATTTACTAAAGTAAACAGTTATTGTTAACTTCAAGTTGGTTGGAATGTCTTTTGCACCACGCCTAAAGCCTAATCCCACTTTACTGGGAAGAGAAGGTAAAAGGCAGAGAATTGGCATCCTGATACAGGAGGGGCTCTTAAAGAGGCAAAATATCTTTAAGGAGCTGATCAAGGTGTCCGGGTACAGGTGGAACCTTGACACCCCTCATCGAATAACAAGACAGTCCACTTATGGCTGAAAGCTGTGCCATCTGACTTAAGTCCTACTTCCTAATCTCCAGTGTATTATTGCTGGCTGTGGACTTACTTGGTGGTTAGGAAAACACACTCTGCACATGCCCAGAAGCACTCTTCCTGATAATCACAAATTCCAGAAGAGAGTCCAGAATTAAAAAGTAGTTTGTGAACACTAGCTGAAATTAAGCTGTAAGGGCTGCCATCTGATGAAATCAAACATTATAATACCTGGGGTAGGGTCTGTTGGGCAGCCAAGCCCCAGATAAGATGTAGAGGTGAGCCATTTTTTATAGGTATGGCAGCAGAACTCAGTGCAAAGGCTATCTATCTCTAAAGTATACAGTGGGGGGCAAAAAAACAGACCCCATGTTTTCTGGCAATTGACCCTAAAGTAAAAAAAGAAGAAGTAAAAACACAAGCCGGGTAAGGTCAGTTACTTTTCTCTGGTTGGTTGGCAACCATGGGTCCTGTCCAGCATCAAGTGAGAAATGCCCTTTTGGCAAGTTCAGTGTTCAAAGATTAGGATGCATCTCCCTTTTCCGACTGCTATCGTGTTGATGCAGTGTGGAAGGACTGTGCAGGGCACTAAGACCCTACTCCGTCTCCCACTTTGCTATGGGAGTCTTCTGATTTTAGGGCTGATCTTCCTTCCCAAACTAGAGGAGACACACAGTCATGTGTATCTTTCCCCCAGTGTGAGCAGTAAAGACAAGGAAATGCTTAACCCTTTCCCTTCCAGCTTGTTTTACACTTAACTTGCCCCACAGCTGCTTTTCCACCAATGGCATAAAGATAGAGGTGCCTGTATATTTTTTCTTTGTATATTTTTTTCTTTGTGGGCAGAAAAGCAGCTGGGCCAGCAAGTGTGCAAATTTGAGCAGAAGAGTTAAGCTGCCCTTTCCCTGCCATTTCCTCCACATGTAGAAGCTGTGATCAGAACAAGAATCCAGAAAGCCCTGGTGCAGACACACAGGATCTTGGGGTGTATGAAACCAATAGTTACTCTAGGCTCATTAAAACAGGCAAGGTAGTGCAATCTTGTGGATCGGAGCCAGATTGAGCTGTGGCTTGAACCAAAAGCTCCTAGGTTTAAAACCAACGTTCTGCTACTATCTAGGGTTACTGGAATGGCGAGAGCCAGTGTGGTGTCGTTATGGTGTTGGACTGCGACTTGGGAGATCCGGGTTCTAGTCCCCACTCAGCCATGAAGCTCACTGGGTGACTTTGGGCCAGTCACTGACTCTCAGCCTAACCTACCTCACAGGTTGTTGTGAGGATAAAATGGAGAGGAGGAGGATTATGTAAGCTGCCTTGGGTTCCTTGCAGGAAAAAAGGCGGGATATAAATATTACATTAAATAAATAATAACTGACCTGCTCTCGTACCTTTAAGAACAGCCTGTTCTACAAAAATCAGCTGGTGTAGCTTTTTGCAGCATGGAGATCAGGATTCCCACCTGCCTGTTAACATCTGCAGGTCAAGCTGCTCTTAAATGCACAGGAGCAAGGGGTTGGTTAGCAAGTTGGCAACCCTTCTTACTAGGGCACACTGGACTTTTATCAAGGTTTAAGTAATATTCATTTCTTTGTTAGCATAAGACAGGTTTAAACAAACACACCCCTCCGCCACTTCTTGTAACCGTTGCCACAATGCAAATGATTCAAAAACGTGTATTTCATTCAGTCAGATCTGCAGCATAGGAACAAAGGGATGACTTTGTTGCTTTCCTAATGCATTGGAAGTATATCTGAGGTAGGCTCTGAGCTGGCAAAAAGCTCATGAAAAGCCAGTGTGTGTGCCTGTGGTAGACATCGCTGTGGAGTGGTGTGAACCTTCACCAAAAATAACCCACAGGACTCGACATAAAAAGGGCCAGTGTGCTTTGCCCATGTTTGGGCGTGGATGCTAAAAATGTCCCCTATCAATAAACCAGCAGCAAAGCCATCCCATTCTTTTGCACAAGACTAATATGGATTCACACCCACTGAACATAAACAGGGAAGCTATTCTGCCAAGGCATAGAAATAACTGCAACGCTTGCCGAGTGCAGCAGGCTTTTATAGGATGTCAAGCCCGTTGTGGTTTGTGCCTCCTATTTTTATCTTTCCTTTCAGCCTGTCGTTAGGATGTTCCCGCATTATCCACTGTGTTCTTCTGGCAGGGAGATGGCCAGCTCCAAATTTTGCAATGGGCAAGCTTCTCAACCTGCTCGCCTTGGTCACTCACTTCCTGATCTGTGCTGCGAGAGAGAAGGGCTAAAATAAAATGCTTTGTTTTGTGCCTGTTATGTGTCACACATCCCGAGTTTTTGTCTTGTGCCGCAAATCCTGAATGTTGTGCCATCATCCACAACTGTGTAGTGATGCATGCATCAAATGCGGGAGTTAACATAGACAACACCCACACCCCCACATTCTCATATCACCTCCAAACGTGTGTCAAAGCTTTGTGCTGTTTTGTGCAGCAAATTGCAAGTTTTGTGCTGCTGCTACTATTCACTTAAGTCTTGCTGAGTTCAATGAGGCTTCCTCCCGCATGAATAAGGGGACAGTTTCACCTTTTAAAATAACGGTTGCAGTTCAGATATTTTAATAAATCAGCATGAGCTTTTGTGTGTTACAACCCACTTCATCAGATGCTATGAGTGGAACCGGTGGCTTTGAGACTGAAAAGACAGTTAAACAGGTAGATCTGCAGCAAGCATTCCATTCTGTCTTTTCAGAATCAAAGCTGGGTCCTGTTCCACTTAGAACATTTGATGAAGTGGGCTGTAACCCACCAAAGCTCATGCTAATTTATTAAAAATATCTGAACACCTAAAATAGTTAGTCTATATGTGTACTACACTTAGCTCTTGAATTTGTAAATAGAAGGCTAACATGGTTATACTTTAATATTAAAGTGTTTGCCTGCCAGTCAGCTGTTAAAGGCACAAGGACCCAGCCAAGAAAAGCTGGCAACCTTACATGTGCCACATCAAATTCCCCACCTTCCCATTCCTTTCAGTGTAAAAGAATATTTTAAAGACACTGATAACAGCACCAAAGGCTCTTGGGATCCACTAGTCAACCTCACGTATGAGATCACGTATAATAAGAGTGGCAATAGAAGGAATTTTGTTATATCTTGATTGGATGTATAGGGAGGATGCATATATATGTGATATTTGTTTGTTTATTTTCTTCAAACATTTATGTATTATATATGTATTGTTTATAAATAAGGAATGCTGGCTGGGGAGCTGTACTTTTTCCTACAACTCTGAATTTTTTCTCACCTGCCAGTACTATTGAATGGTTCCAGGCACACTCCTATGCATGTTTAGACAAAAAAAGGCCCTGCAACCCCCATGCTGGCTGGGGAATGCTGTGAGTTGTAGGTCTGTTTTCTGTCTAAACATGCATAGGACTGCACCCTAAGCCATTCAATATTGCTGGCAGGTGAGGAGAAAAATTTGAGATATGTGACTTTGGCCAGTCGCTGTTGACTGGACATCAGCAACCAGCAGTTGGTTGGTTGGTTGGTTGGTTGATACAACAGATTCTGAGATGGTATATTATAGAACAGCAGAAACAGTCTATTTGGGCAGTGAGGAGTCTATTTGAGCGGTAGTTTCCTTGAAGCTCTACAACCATTCTGAACTCTTCCCAGATGTTACCAATTGTTCCCTGTAGGGGTCAGTCCAAGGTAACCTGTTTCTATGCTCTTTACCTATACCATTACATATACTGCCGCGCGCCCTAGAAACTTCTTTTCTTTTTTTAAAATAGCATGGTCTTGGCTGCCCCAGGTACAGAAATAGCTAGTTATGGCGGTGCCTGAAAACAGAAGTGCTATGTTGCTTGAGGTTTTAAGCTGCATTTCCTTGTGTGTAGAGTAAGTGGATGCAAAGGAAGGAAGACAGTACTCCTGTACTTTGTTTTAACCTGCTAGGTAGAAGTGGGGATTCTGGCTGCTGCTGCCATTTATTTTTCCTCACTCCTGCAGCAGTATGTCATGACAAGCTGCATATCTGCTGAAAGTCCATTTTATACACAGCTTGGAAATGTACAGGAGCCCTGTCCTCCTTTATAGCTGGTGATCCCCCTATCACTGCAGGCAGGGCTGATGGCAGCACCTGACATCCTTAGGCAGCTGCTGAGGCTCCAGTGATGTGTGCCTTGGGTTGGAGCTTCCTGCCTGCTCGACCATCTCCTCAGGCTCAGGTTTACCAAGGAGCAGCAGTGGGCAGTTGGGAAGCCACTATTTTCAAGTTCCCACAATGGCCCAGGACAAGCCTATGTGAGGGCATTGTGGGGATATCAAAATGGCGGGTGGCCTGCAAGCAGCTGCTGCAAGTGGTGGTGGTGGCGGTGAAGCCGCTGCTCCACCTCCTCTTCCATGCTGCCAACTGCCACTGCTAGTAAGCCCACTGGGTGAGGAGCCTGCCAACATCAGAGCAGGGCCACTGGAAGGCACCAAGTCCCTAGCACCAGCCTTATCTAAAAATTCTACAGTCCACGTACTAGAAGAAGTGAATTGCCTGTTCATTGAGGTTTCCCACAGCAAACATGTAAAGTGTGGATAAGACCAGTGGCGTAGCGTGGGTTGTCAGCACCCGGGGCAAGGCAAGTAATTTGCGCCCCCTAACCCGTGGATTTTAGCACTCGAGTCTCTTCCACTAGATTAGTTAAAGAAACCCTTACCCCCTAAGCACATGTATTGTTTGTTATGAAAATACTGATGTAATTAAAGTAAAATGCATCTAAATACAAGTTTATTTTCAAACACTTTATTGAGTGCCAACATGCATTACACATTCTCCACATTTTCAACCATCGCTGAGCCGGCTACGGAGGGGACGCTCTTCTGCGTGTCAAGAGGCGAGAGCAGCCCCAGCGCTGTCCCTCCAGCCCAGTGTCTTGCTCTCAAGAGGATCCCCGGGAAGCTCCCAAGCTACGGGGGGGGGAGGCACGGCCTCCCCCTCCGGCTGGGGGTAAAGCCGAGAAGGTGTAAAAGCCCACCTCCCCCGCTGGACACTGACAGCCCGCCCCTCCCGGCCAAAAGTTTGGGATCTCGCTAGCAGGATAAGAGCCTGTTGCAGTGGGGCGGGGGCAGGCAGCTTCCCCCTTCGGGCGGCTGCCTCCCCTCCTCCGCTCCCATCTTGATGACCACCCCACTGGCCGGAAGATATTCTCCGCCTGGCGGGGGTCCATGCTCCAGGGGAGATGGATGCCGGAGCGGGGGGGGTGTTCTTTACCTCCAGGGCGCTTTGGCCGACTCACGGGGCGGGGGGGGGCAACACAAGCCCCTCCTCAGCCCCCCGCCCCCTCCGTCCGTTCGGCGCTTGGGATCGCGGACGGCTCCTCCGGGCCCCTTCCCGGGCGCAAAGGGCAGCCTGGGGAACGGCGACCCTCACCCAGCTTCTGGACGGCGGCGGCGAGGAACCTCTGCCCAGAGGATCTGGCGGCTTCCCGCAGGGGTCCGGGGATGCTGGCCGGCTGGCCGGCCGGGCCGAGGGGAGGGCGACGCGGGCGGCTCGCTCGGAGCTTGCCGGCATCGCGGGCGGCTCGCAGCCCCAGGCGCGCGAGCCTTCCCCGGGCGGCGGCGGCGGCGGCGGCAGCTCCTCCCTTCTCTCCTTCCCTCCCAGCAAAGCCCCTGACTGAGGGCGCGGGGTCCCCCTGTGGCCCCAGCAGCGGCAGCCGCGCTCGCGGGTCGGGAGCTTCCGACGCGCCGCGGCTGACACGTGTCCTCCCGTGAGCCCTCCGTGCTCACCTGGCCCGCGAGCGCGCCCCCCCAGATGTTGCGCCCGGTGCGGCCGGCCCCCCCTGCACCCCCCACGCTACGCCTCTGGATAAGACATATGTTGACCTTCCCCCGCATCACGTGCAGCTGTGGGCGGGGAGAAATTTTGCGGACGTGGGGGGAGGAGAAGCGAGACTTACCAGTTCTCGCAGGTACGCTTCAGGTAGGGGGGCGGGGCTACAGTAGCCAATATTAGGACCTGCAGCACCGCCCCACACCCTCTTTGTTCTTCGCAGCTCCCTCCCTCCCGCCCTGTATTCAGTATGGGCTCCTCCGGTCGCCGTTAAGGGGCCGAGTAGGAATTTTGGCTTATCCCTTTTAGAGGGGTGGGCGCGTTTCGCCTACTCCATACTACTGCAGGGTTGGGAGAATTTTTTAGTTAGGGCACATAGCAAGAAAAATGGTCACAGATAGATAGTTGGCAGGTAAGTGCGGGTTAGGGTATGGATAGGGTGAGGTGAGCATCCCTGGCACCATTCAGGTGACAGGCGGTTTTAGGATGCCTCAGATGGATGGGTCAGTAGGCTCAGACAGCTGGGGGTCAAGAACGCCTGTGAGGCCTTTGTTCTCGCCAAGCTTGTTGTCGTGAGACTCCGAGAGGGTGCGACGCAACAAAGGCTCCCAACACTGGAAAGTGCAAAAGGGGGAGGCGGCGGAATTCCTCGCCACCTCCCGGTTTTGGATGCTCCGCCCAAGTGCATAACAGAGCGGCCTACCAGGCCAGAATAGAATAACCCGCACTCGATCCCTTTGCAGTTCTTTGTATGTAAATATGTAAATAAACGTGGCCCAGTTAAACACCAACTGGTTGTTTCGGTTCTTCATTTCCCACCTATACGTCCGCAATTAGTTTATTTAAAGACATGTGCCTTGAAGCCCTGGTTCACCCTGATCAAGCAGGTTCATGTGTATAAGCAGGCTTCTGAAAACATATTCAGATGGGCAATAAATAAATGTTAATAATAATAATAATAATAATAATAATAATGATAGATGATGATGATGATGATGATGATGATGATGATGATGATGATGATGGCTGGATCAGGAGCCACAGACATAGATAACATCATCATCATCATCAGGCGATCACTCGTGACTGAGTAAGATTGTCTTCCAGGATAAAAATTAACAAAAAGGAGATTTTAAAAGGAGGAAAATTCTAAAGAAAATTGTGTAGACTCTAGCGATGGGTCCATAAGTGACTGTGGAGGCCAATTCTAGATCTACACAGCTTCCCACAGTGAGGACATAGGTTACCAGATGGAAGATGGTCCTGTAAAGGATTCGTTTGAGTGCTTTTCGCTTAGCACGTTTCTCCCTTTCACCTTGCACTCGGGCTTCTTCAAAGTCCATGGAACCTTTGTGAAAGGCCAACCTCCAGTTAGATCGTTCATGGGCCAGAGCTTCCCAGTTTTCGATGTTTATATTGCATTTTTTTAGATTAGCCTTAAGAACATCTTTAAACCTCTTAAATTGACCACCGATATACACCTCCTGATCCTAGCACAGAAAGCAAAGCAAACATCCCTCAGGCAACCCAGTATACTGCGCATTATATTTAGGAGGCAAAGAAATATATTTAGAAAACACTAGAAATTCTTTTCCAAGGGGAATTCGATCGAAATATTAATCTGAAGTAGGGTGATTGTTGCTTTGCCCTGAATGAATAATGTTGTTGCTTTAAAAGACATTTCAGAAATGATTACTACATTGGAGTTTATTATGTTTTGGAACAATAAATTACATGATACACCACAACCAATTTATTTATTATTATATTGCCTTAGTAGGAATGTTATAACATACATTGTTTAAAATGTATAATTTTAAAAAAAGAAATTAATAAGAGTTGTAATAGAAAGAATTTTGTAACATATTGATCGGACATATAATGAGAATACATATATAAATGTGATATTTGTTTATTTTTTATTTTCTTCAGTTATATATTATATATTTATTGTATAAATGAGTAATAAATGCATTATTAAAGAAAAGACTTTATTAATATAAACAATGTGAAAACAGAAGCAGTGGCTTTTTCATGGCAATGAAACCTCTGGACATGGCTGAACAGAGTCTGAACTTTGTGATCAGGGAGTGTGAAGCTTGAATTGGGCTGGAGTAGGATCAGATACAAAAAAAGCAAAAGTCCCATAAATCATGAGACTACTTAGTAATAAATGAAATGCCTTTGAAGTTAGTCTTAACAATCCGGGGGCTATGGGGGAACTGATTTTTGGGCAATGTATGTGTTTTGAGAGGAGGTAGCATCTCTTTTAAAATATTTTGGTTTTTGGATTTTTGCATTTCTAAATATTTTACCTGTGTAGGTTTTAAATAAAAATAAAAATCTAAACTTCAACATAAATCCTGCCACAAGATCCCACAGCTCCAAGCTGCTGTGGGAAAATGCATCAGCCTCAGACCTTTGCCCCTTCTTAAGAAAGATGAAAGCGCAACTAAAGGAATGTGTTTCCCAGCTCCTTCTTCCCTTTGGTCTGCTCTGAGCTTACGCACACCTTGGGAACCTTGGGGAAATTATGCCCATCTGGATGTACTGGATATATGAATGATGGAAGCAATGAAACATCGAAGATGCTTAAATCTACAAGATGTTTCCTTTCCTCTGCACCCTCCAGGGTAATTGAACATTAGCTGTGCTGCGATTCGCAACTAATTTGTGGGCTCAGCCCTGCTCTGTGGGTCAGAACCCACCACACAGCTGAGCCAAGGGGCATCTGGAGCAGACACAGCATGATTGGGAATGCAGTTCTACTTCTGATTTTTCCAAAGTTCTGCATTGTTTCAAGAGCAATATTGTTACTAAGCAGAGCTTCATTTGAGTTGGGGACTAGCAGGAGCCAGTTCTGGAATCTCTTTCTTTCTTTCTTTCTTTCTTTCTTTCTAGAGGACTTCTGCATATGTTTCTGATTTCAGCATGAATGTCAAAAACACATAGTACAATTTTTACATAGGATTTGTGCTACGTTACAACACTGGAGGCAAACATCGCTAAGCAATAGAAACATTAAATAAAGGAAAACTAAAATAAGGTGTAAAACTAATTTAGGAATCTGCTTATTGCGATATGTCCAGGGAAGTGCTTCATTAAAACCAGCATTAAAAAGCTTTCCCCAGAAGCTTTAGAAAAAGAAAAAGTGGTCCAGGAGCCTTGACTCTAACTTGACATTCATTTCACTTTCTTCACTATTTGGCTTTTACACAGTATATTTTATGCCCACTTCCCAACTTAATCTGGTAACGGAAAAATTATTTTACCGTATTCCTTCTTACTAACATCTGGGTCAAAACTGAAAGCGTGTGGGAGATTTAATTAAGATGAGAATTCATATGTAGCATCACTGTCAACTGCTCTGGATTTCTGAGAGAATGAAAGGAAATCTATGTAGGTCTGTTTTCAGTGCCAGAGTTGAGCCCTGATACATGCAGTGTAATAATGAGAGTTCCTTGGAGCATGTGCAGAGTGCCTCTCTCAAAATCAGTGAGAGCCAGTGTGGCGTAGTGGTGAGAGTGTTGGACTGGGACTCTGGAGTTCCGGGTTCTGTTCCCTGCTCGGCCATGAAACTCACTGGGTGACTTTGGGCCAGTCACTGACTCTCAGCCTAACCTACCTCACAGGGTTGTTGTGAGGATAAAATGGAGAGGAGGAGGAGGATTATGTAAGCTGCCTTGGGTTCCTTGCAGGAAAAAAGGTGGGGTATATAATAAATAAATAAATAAATAAATAAATAAAACCACCCATTTATATCTGAAGTAAAGGCATAAGTACCAGACAGGATTGTATCGTAGCATTTAGTCATCCTACACACTGGCCATGATTTAAAGATACAATTTCTACCTTGGCTTCTTAGTAGGGTTTTATTTATTATATTTATATCCTGCCTTTTTTCCTGCAAGGAATCCAAGGCCACGTACATGGTCCTCCTCCTCTCCATCTTATCCTTACAATAACCCTGTAGGTCAGGCTGAGAGTCAGTGACTCGCCCAAAGTCACCCAGTGAGCTTCATGGCTGAGTGGGGACTAGAACCCAGATACCCTGAGTGCCAGTCCAACACTCTAACCACTACACTACTCTGGCTCTCAAAAATTGGCTTGCCAGTTTTTCAGCCATCTGCTGTATCAGTGCCTTGAACAGCAACTTGATGTGCAGCCATTAGCAGGTGCTAGTGTTTAGCTACATGTGAAAAGCTTTACCTGCTGATTTGTGCACATCTGGCCATTATAAAGGCACAAGAGCAAGAGAGGCCATTCTTTTCCAGATCAATTGGCAACCCTAGCTGCTACTAGCCTTCCTGACTGCCACATTATGGCTGTAGCTCCAACTCAGGAATTTGTAGCCCAGGTGCATGGGGCTTAGCTACTCCAGACAGCCACTCCGGAAGAAAGATCTGCTCATCACCAATAATTAAAAGCACAAACAGGCAAAGATGTTGAAGAACATTATAGCTGACACAGGGGTCCAGGTGCAGAGCTGTTAGTTTTTTCAAGCCATCCACCTTGATACACACCCGAAGGAGTCAAGAAAGTGCCAGTTTAAACTTGCTTGGCTTTAGGTAAGACTGTCAACCAACTAAATAAATTTTAGTTGATTAATCATCTAGAGTTTAAATGAACGATCGATTAAATTTCAGTCTTCTCAAAATCTTGAAATAAATTTCTGATATACAGAAGTTAGAGCCATTTATAATTTTATAAACAAAACTACCATTATGTGGAGATAAAGCCTGAGTACACTGCTGAACCCTGACACATTGAACCCTGACATGTTTTCCCCTTTTCCGCTGTCATTACAAGCACCTTTCTGGAACGAATTATGCTCTCAATCCAAGGCATGACTGTACTTCCGTTCCTCTATCTGTATTGGCTGCTATGTTTATACTGTGAAATGCCTGTAGTACAGGGGTCTTCAAACTACGGCCCGCGGGCCGGATCCGGCCCGGCGTGCCATTCCATCCGGCCCAGCGGCTGCCCACCGGTGTCCACACGGGCTCACAAATTAATCTTTGCTCTCCGTGGAGAGCCAGCCGCGCTGCCCGCGCTGGTCCCGTCGCATCACTTCCGGCACGCTGGGACCCTGCTCCGGCGCGTTGGACCCCCGCGCTCTGTTCAAAACAGAGCGCAGGCGGAGTTCCAGTGCGCCGGAGCAGTGGCTCCGGCGGCGCGCAGGACCAGGTAGGAGCCGGGGGGGGTAGGAGCTGGGGGGGAGCCGCCGCCGGTGGCGGCGTTCGGTGCTCCGGGCGGGCGGCTCGTGTCCCACTTCCCGGCGCTCAGCTGCGCCTCCTCCAGCGGAGACGCTGGCCGTGACGCTTGCCGCCTGCCCTGCAGGGCTCCGGGCGGGCGGCTCGGTCCACATTCCCGGCGCTCAGCTGCGCCTCCTCCAGCGGAGACGCTGGCCATTGACGCTGCCGCCCTGCCCTGCAGGGCTCGGGCGGGCGGGCGGCTCGTGTCCCACTTTCCTGGCTGCTCAGCTGCGCCTCCTCCAGCGGAGACGCTGGCCCGTGTGATGCTTGGCTGCCCGTCTGCAGCCATCCGGGCCAGTGGGCAGCTCGTGCCCCGCCGCCGGGTCAACGCGCCTCCATGGAGGAGACACGGGCCCAGGCGGCTGCCGCCCGCCCTGCTGGGTCTGGGCAAGAGGATGGCTCCGACTCCACTTCCCAGCGCTCAGACAGGTCTACTCAAAAGTAAGCCCTACTGAGTTCAATCGGGATTACTCCCAGGAAACAGGATTGCAGTATTAGAATATTTTTACCCCACTTTCCTTTCAAACTGAAGTTCAAGTTCAATTTTTTTAAAACCAAGATCTAAAAATAAGAATAAAAACAGAGAAGATTGGCCCCCTCTCTGAACTCTTTCAGGCAGGTGGTCAAGAAATTTTTATTCTGCCAAGCTTTTGTGTGTTTTAAACTTGACTGCTTGGCTTTGTTTTATTTGTGTTAAATGCTCTCAATTTTTTAAAAAAATATAACAATACTTTAAATAGTAGTACATTACCTTTAGGGGCCCTCTTGTGGGCCAAAAGGCAGTATAGTAATGTTTTTATTAAAAAAAATAATTGAATTAAAATCACACAATATAAATATTGTATTGTTTTTTCCTGTTTTTTTTTTGCACTACAAATAAATATGTTCAGTATGCAAATCAAGCCTTTCTATGCCTTTTTAATGTATTTCAATTTTAGACAGCAAATTAATTTATTATTAATTTATTATTAATTTATAATAACCTTCCATTTTATCAAGTAAAAAAAAAAAAGGACCCGAGTCCTTTTTTTTTTACTTGATCCATTCTTCATATTTTTTTCAAACTATAGTCCGGCCCCCCAACAGTCTGAGGGACAATGAACTGGCCCCCTGTTTAAAAAGTTTGAGGACCCCTGCTGTAGTCTATTAGTTCTGCTCCATTAAACCCTTTTGAAACTGACCAGATTGCAGGTTCCTTGTTTCTCTATGGGATTTCGTGTCAATATCACTCGCGGCTAGGAATAAAGTCTTGGGCAGCCAGGTACAGGGCACAACTTCGGTGCCGGTTAACTCTTAAGGTACTGAACCCACGCAGCAGACCAGGTTCGGTCTGCTACACATTAACTGTTAGAAGGAAAGGTCACCTTTCATATTTTTCTTCTTCAATGTCTCTTACACTACCACCCCAGAACCAAAACAGCCTCGAACAATAGTGTGCCCTTAACCTGCAACACAACTATTTAAAATTTATCCTCTCAGGCTTCCTGTGTGTCCCAACATCCCCAGAAATACACTTAGTTGAGACCAGTGAGAAGGCCTTTTCTGTGGGAGCATGCAACATAATAGTAAACAAAAAAATCATGGCTTAATAAACCACAGTGGGAATTAGCTGCATGTTAGCGCATGCAGCCCATTCACTTTCCCTTCATGCAAGTGAGTAAATAAAGCAGGAAGGGGATAGCTTTGTGTGCCCACAAACCCAGGATGCTGGTTAAGATGCACCCAAGCAAGCCAGGATTTGAGGCAGTGTGATTGCACAATAAAGACCTCATCTGGAAGCACTCTTAAGTTGTGTCTTCATAATTAGTTGGGATGTTAGTGTGGTGCTTCCTGCAAAACCATTTGGGACTGAAGATGTGAAGTTTACATTGATTATGTGTTAAGTTTGAAAACATAATTAATTTGTGTCTTAATTTTTTTTCACATACTGTGACATACATGCCCCATGAGATCCTTCAGGTGTAACAGAGACATCTAGTGGTTGGAGCCTTCCCTTAATTAAAATATTTGTAGGAATAACCAATGTATGGTGAGATTGATTAGAGGAAAGACATGCATCAGTTTAGCATGGATATGCCACATAACATTTAGGTAATGCTAAGGGGCTTTGTTTATATGTGTTTATGTCATACAAAGATATGACAATGGGTAATTACTAGTATTCATCATTTTATATAGTGTCTATATTTTATTTTTTGTACGGTCTTTATTGCGCTAGTTTTATTTTTGTTATTGATGTCTACCCAATTCAGTGTCTGAGGTGGCTCACAATCTCTCTCTCACACACACATACACAATCACATTAACAAACAGTAATACCTTGGATTGCAAGCATAATTCGTTCTGGAACCATGCTTGTAATCCAAAACACTCTTATATCAAAGCGAGTCTCTGGCGGGCATGAGCGGGGCCGATTTCACCCCGCTACGCCCGCTCGAGGCGAGCAGTTACATCCCTAAGTATTGCAAGATGTCACTTGTTTATCAAGTCACTTGTTTATCAAGGGTGGCCGGGTGACCGGCCAGATGGGCGATTAATAAATATAAGAAATAAATAAATAAATAATTAAAAAAAATTGCTTGTCTTGCAAAACGCTCTCAGACCAAGTTACTTGCAATCCAAGGTATTACTGTAAAAGAAACAACAACTCTTAAATTGACTTTGAAAAATAATTCCTAAAACTGAAAAGCAACAGCAAAAACAGCAACTCAGGATCAGCACCTACCAAATAATAAAACAGACTTTGGAAAGTGTGTGTGTGTGTGTGTGTAAAATAAGTGAATGATGAAATAGATACATCTAACACTGTTTAGTTAAACATTTTGCCTAAACAGTGTTAGATATTCATCTTTCATCACTTAATTTTCATATAATTACTTAGGGTGCAATCCTACGGTCCCTCTGAGAGAGCACCTGCAGGGAGGGAGGTCTGCTGTGGAGGTCCTCTCCCGATCGGTGGCAAATTCTCCACTGCTGTGACGGCTCAGCTCTCACTGCTCTGAGAAGCAGTAAGGGCAAAAGGGGAGCATGTCATGGTTTGTTAACCACAGACAACCCACAAAGAGAATCCATGGTTTGTTGTTGGGTTGTGAACTGTGGCTTGTTCATGGTTAATAAACCATGGTTTGTTAGCATGGCTGGGTTCACACAACACAACAACCCGCATTTCAACAATAACCCACACTTCAATGACAACCCACACTCAACGCATACTCAACCTTAAGTATGGGTTGAGTGTGGGTTCTCATGTTGTGTGAACCAGGTAATTATACGGCTATGTGCGATGTTAAATAATCCACACACAGAGACACACTGCACCTCCCTGGGGATTCCCAGTCAAAAGGGGCTGCCCAAGCCCTCCAGTATTAGGCAGAAACAGAAGGAGATGAGCATCCAGTAGCAACGAAAAAAAGGAGAGAAGCTAAGTTCTCAGGATGCAAAATCTTTATTGAATAGAGGAGCCCAACGCGTTTCAGCCTGTGTTTTTTTTCTAAGGCCTTCCTCAAGGGGCTGTAAATGTTCAAAATACATACAGTAAGTTCACATGGTGAGGACAACACATAATAAAAATACATTCTCATTGTATAATAAATAATAAATTTCTCTATATTCTAAATAAAAATCATTTAAAAACATTTTCTTAAAAATGATGAGAATAAAGTATTTCTTTTTAAACAAAGACATACGTTTTCTTTATATAAAATACATCTTACTTGTAAAAAAAAGTCTGCAGAATTCTTTAACAACTGAAGTGTCTTTCACTGTTTTAGTGGTAACTGAAAAGATAGGTCTTTATGAACGTTATTATATTTTGGTACAGTTTTTTTTCTTTTTTAGGTGTTGGGCTCCTCTATTCAATAAAGATTTTGCATCCTGAGAACTTAGTTCTCTCCCTTTTTTTTCGTTCCTCCAGTATTAGGGACAGAAGGGCAGTATCCCCTGTATGGCTTTACTTTTGCCATAGAAGTGAATGGCAACCATTCATGTACAACAGAGGAATGAAACGGGTGCATCTGAGGACACCATCGTGGTGGGGGCTAAACCTGACCCTGGTTACCTGGCTATGTTGCAAAAAAAAACCCTGATCCTTTCTACCTAACACCCTACCACCACCACCATCTGCGCAGCCTCATGGTAGGTCGTCGTTGTCGTCCCCCCCGTCACTCTAGAATGTGACAATTAAATGTTGTGAGCTGGCTTTTATAGAAATTAGGAAGAGAGAGAGATAAAGTCACTTTTGTACTCTTGAGCGCCATCTATCAGCTCTGTGTTTTCCAGTCAAGATACCTCCCATTCATTCACAGCAATTTCAAAACTGTTCAAGTGTTCAACTGATGTCTTTTAAAACACGTCCAGTCTGGCATGGGAGACCACAGCCTCAGACATAGGCGGGCATTCTTGTCCAGGGTCCAAATCCCTCAGTCTCCTCCTCCCCTTCCTCTAAAAGCTGCTGGCTTTTTGGTTGCTTGCTGGGATTTCCAGCTCCAAAATCCTGCAGCACACACAGCTTGTTTCTTGAGCTTATTTTAAATGACTCTTTCTCTGGCGCAAAACCTTATTAAATCTTTTCTTTCTTCCCACATGTTGAAAAAGGAGGTGGGATGGAGATGGAGAGAGAGAGAGAGAGAGAGAGAGAGAGAGTATTTAAAGGA
This sequence comes from Shinisaurus crocodilurus, assembly GCA_021292165.1. NCBI lineage: Eukaryota > Metazoa > Chordata > Lepidosauria > Squamata > Shinisauridae > Shinisaurus > Shinisaurus crocodilurus. The sequence goes on from CM037881.1 coordinate 29,003,100, forward strand.
TCACTGTGGCAATGTATTTATTATTTGTATTATGGATTTATTTACTTTTAAGATCTTGCCCGAGTCTGTGATGAAAATAACCTGTTAAGCAAAATGATGTTTGAGAGAGAAAGGTGGGGGAGGGCAGAGGAACAGAGACTTTGTATATGTACAGAAGTGGCTGTTGTCTCTCTCTCTCTCTCCCACCCACCCACACCCACCTCCTAGGTGGCAGGCAAGTTTCTGGAAAGTTAATCAAGCGTGGGAGGGTGGGACACACACATACAGCTGTTTCTTTAAGGGAAGCTAGCGAGAGAGCACTACAGGCCAAGTTTGGAATTTGACACAGTGACAATGGAAGAAATGACATCAAACAGGGCTTCTCTCTGTAGAACAAAAATGCCCGCTGATTCCATGATGGGAGGCTTTTATCATGCCATTGCTGCTGCGCCTCATTTGCAGAATTTTATGGAGCGTCCAGACACTGCCATCTTCCATTTGTAACTCTCCCGTGTTTTCCCACCACTCCTTCTGTCTTTTTCCTTACTGGTAAAATCCATTCAGGGAGGAGAGAGAAGACAGAATCACTACACGGTGTCTTCGGAAGTTCGGAGTGAGAGCGGTAGGAAGCACCCGGAGAATCGGCCTCGAGACCTTTTCATGGAGCCCCCTCCATGGAGCTATTTGTTTTTGCTTTTCTCCCCCTGCCCCATCCAGGTTGGAGTGATAATAACGTCTTATGCTGATTTCAGCGGCATATACAGAGGGCAGGAAACAGGCCGTCTGGCCGTCTGACTGCCTCGAGTGTTCTGGCAGGCGCCTCAGCTTCTGTGGGCTCATTTTGGAAGATAAAGCTGCATAGCAAGAGTGTGTAAAACAGGCACATGAACTCCAGTATGGGGTGTGTGTGTGGGGAAATCCCATAAATATTAACGAGCACTGTGTGTTGCTCACTGGATCCCAATAAAATGAGATGTGGACTTCAACGCTTAGCCATCCACAGGAGGAGGGGCCAGAGCTGGCATTTAGGGCAGGGGGCAAACCTCCTTCTCCACAAGCAGACAGTGTTTTCTTATTTCTGTTACCGGGCCACTAAGTTTGCTAACTTTTCTGCTGATCACTGTAGTTGTGCCTTTAACAGCAGTAAAATGTGCAGACATTAGCACAATGTGAAAAACATCACTTACTGATTTTTGCACGTCCCGCTGTTGATAAAGGCACAAGAGCAGGCCCTAGGCAGCCGCCTAGTTGGCCTAATGGTAGCACCGGCCCTGCTGCTTCATCTGCTAATTCCCTGGGACAGCAGAAATGAGGGGAAGAAAAACATTCTGGGCTTTGCCACCAGCCAGAGGGCCACTCGCTGAGCATTGGGGCGGTGGGTGGTATTGTTCTAATGTGTTGTAAGCTGCCTTGAAGATAACTTTTTTTAAATGCAGGGTATAAATCTTTAAAATATAGAACTTAGAAATAACAACAGACTCCAGCTGGACTGCCTCCTTTGCATCCAGCTACTAATAGCTTCTTCACCTAGGCCAAATGAAAGGGCAGCTGAGTAAGTAGGGAGTAATGCCAATAGAGTGGCCACTTATGCATTGCCCCCCCCCCCAATAATCAAAAAAATATATCAGGAAACGCATCACCAGAAAAGAGGACACAAAAGATGTCTGCCTGGTATTTGAACATGCTAATGTATATGTCGAGATGCACACTTTGGGGGGAAAATACTATAATTTAAATAGAAATGCATGACATTCATCACAGTGGGGAAAACTCTGAGCAGGTGACCTGTGTGCCTGCTCGGTTACCTGTTGCCCAGGTGTGCTAACTGTTGCGGGGCAACTTCAAGGCCCCTGTGCTCCCTCACTTGTTTTGGTTTCATAGATTTCATAGATCATAGAGTTGGAAGGAGCCTACAAGGCCATCGAGTCCAACCCCCTGCTCAATGCAGGGAACTAGAGGAGGGGTCTCCCACCCAAGCAATAACCAGGCTTGACCCTGCTTAGCTTTCCACGCTCAGACAAGCTGAGCCAGCGTGAGCCACAGGCCTGGTTCTTTACCTTTAAACAGGCTTTGGACCGGATAGCCCTTCAAATAGAGGAACCTTCAAATAGAGGACTGTCCTCTGTAAAATAGAACACTTGGCTACCCTAAATTATAGAATCATAGAATAGTAGAGTTGGAAGGGGCCTCTAAGGCCATCGAGTCCAACCCCCTGCTCAGTGCAGGAAATGCAACTTATGCCAAGGGGTAATGGCTGGGAGCTCTTGGGGGTGAATGATCCCTCAGCAAGTGCCCCTTCATGCCAAGCTGTGATGCTCACCCTGGAAGTGGGAGCACAGTGGTGGTTGAAATCGACATCTTATCCTGCGCCGCAGCGCCAGGCACTTTGATCTTGAGTTGTAATGCAGCTCATCTCGAGGGCACCAGCTCGGGGAAGGCTGCTGTATAAGGATTGTAACAGACCACCACCACCAAAATTTACCGAAGCATTCTGCCCTGATTCCCCAAAAGGCAACATCTACTAGTCTAGACAAAATCCAATGTGCAACATAGGTTTGATTGATGGGTGGACAAACTGGGGGGGGGGAGGGGGCTTAAACTTTTCATCAAGTGCAAAACTGTCTCCTTTCCCCCACTGACTTAAGCAGTGCAATGTCCAAAATGACATATCCAATTAACCTCAAAAATATTTCCTCTGGCCTAATGGGCAGGCATGAGAAACGTCTGGCAGAAAGGATCCTTGTCCGAGAAAGCACGGTGGTTCTAAAGGAAAGCTTCTCGGGGTCTCAAAGGACCGAGCCACTCCCACAGCTCTGCAAATAACCACTCAGAGCCGCTCAGCTCTCCAAGAAACCCCGTTCCAATAGGGCTTCGGCAGCGGAATGGAATGTGCCTCTGGATCAACAGTGCGCTCTCACTTCTGAGCAAGGAGCATGAAATGAGGAAACGAAAAGGAGAAATAACACGCCTCCTTCTCTGGTCCTCGTGGTGGAATCAAAGTTTCCACTTTCTCCTACCTTGTTGCTCCACTACTGCAACCAAGAACCGGTCGGTGTGTTTGCTTAGATCAAATAATTCCTCAGAAATGCAGCCCATAGTCTACGTCTTGTATGGCAAGCAGTTTCCAAGCCTTCCATAAATAACAACAACAACAACATTGTTGTTGTTGTTGTTGTTGTCGTCTGGGCATGCCTTCACATTCTATTTTATAAATGGATTTATTCTGTTTTGCACTCCAGCTCTTGTTTAAATCAAAGGCTTGATAACTGGTCTGGCACTGGCACACCTCTGGAACAGGCTCCATGCCAGTTCAAGCTACCATGCTGATTTGCAAAAGAGGGTGGAGCAAGTTAATGGGTCTAATTTGTTGCACAACCACTTCCTCTGGAAGAAGACCCACTGAATGCAATGGGATGTAACCAGACATAGGACCGAGATTCACGTGTCAGTCATATTAACCCTTAAGTTCAACGATGAATGTATGAAATAAAAATAAGTACAACCCTTCCTGGTAAGTGTACCTCATATTTTAAATTTACAATTACAGTGGAGTAGCCTGTTGCTTTCCAGCCCTTTAAGAGGACAGAATAAAAAAGCCCTAGCATATCCTTCACCAACCTGGTACTCTCCAGATGCTATGGACTTCAACTCTCATCAGCTCCAGCCAGCATGGTCAGGAATGTTGGGAATTATAGTCCAAAACATCTGGAGGGCACCAAGTTGGGGAAGGCTGCCCTAGGCAGACCCCAATTGTGTAAAGAAAGCCTCCAAGAGATTTGTTTTACATGTTCCTGATCCATTCTGATTGATACCAATTAGTGTCTCATATGGGGGGCGGGGCTTAGGTTTTTAGAGTCAGAGATGGGATGGCAGGGATCTGTGATTGGCATTCCCATCTCTATAAAATTTGTCAAAGAGCAGCCATGGACAATGGCATTGGGGATTGGGCAGATTAACCCTTTCCACATATCATTTTCTGGATGTAAATACACACACACACACATGCTGCTATTTGCCTCAGTATGGAAAATGTACATGTACTACAAGGTACGTTTTCTTTAATGGGGCAAACAGCAGCTTAAAATGCAGTACACTGAAGTAAGGCAGGGGAAGGGTTCACTCCCTTCCTCTCACTCCTGCTTTATAGGTGAACAGGGTAAATACACGGATTAAGTACATGGGGCTGTCCCACCCAGTCTAATTTGGCCCTAGGGAAATTATTATTAACCCACCTACCTCCAGTGTTAGAGGCAGTATTGCCTATGTGTACACCAGTTGCTGGGAAACATGGGTGGGAGGATGCTGTTGCACTGATGTCCTGCTTGTGGGATCCTGTGGGCAGCTGTTTGGCCACTGTGTAAACAGAATGCTGGACTAGATGGACCCTTGACTGATCCAGCATGGCTCTTCTTAAGTTCTTGATTGGGAAGCCCCTGTAACATGTTGCGATATCCTGCGCAACCTCAACCCCCTCTCATAGGCATTCCCATTCTTGAGAGTAGGGGGTGATTGGCCAGTGTGCAAACGGGGAAAGCGCTGCACCTGAACTGGAGGCTGTAACATTTCATAGGAACTTTGGAGGGTGCTCACGGAACCCCACGGGTTCCATGGGACCTGGTTTAAAAAGCCGTAGGGAAAGGGACAAAGAGCTGCCATATTTAACGGACTTGGGAGCACAGGCTCAGGAATGAATGTGTGTGCACAGAATAAGCAACACCAGTGCAATTAGTACGTACATATCGAAATACAACTGAGTGGCACTGCAGAGCTTGTGGAAGCAGAAACACATTGCCCAAGGTCTGGGGCGAAAAAAACCAAACCAGTCCTGCTCCTGGTACAAGGACTCTCATAAGAACATGCAAGAAGAACCCTGCTGGATCAGACCCAAGGCCTTTCTAGCCTAGCATTCTGTTCCCACAGCAGCCAACCAGATGCTTCAATGGGAAGCCCACAAATAGGACATGGGCACAATAGCACCTTCCTGCTCCTGTTCCCCAGCAACCGGGATTGAAAAACACAGCTGCCTCCAACACTGGAGGTAATATATAGCCATCGTGACTAGTAGCCATTGATAGCCTTGTCCTTCAAGAATTTGTCTAACCCCCCCCCCCCTTTACAACCACCCAAGTTGGTGGCCATTGCTACATCTTGTGGCTTAGAGGATTCCCTGTCTCTGAGCCATGTTTGCACATACATTCCCACTCTTGGGGGGGGGTATTTGGCCATAAATAACATTCCGGAGATCTCCTTGTGGGGATCCGCATGGCCATTTCAATTTCTTTCCTCAAGGACCAGATGCTTCCCTCTCCCCACACGTTTCCCCGCTGACTTTTTCTGACCTTGGATCAGCTTCCTAAATACCTCACTGAGATACGGTTGTTCCTTTTTGGGTTTCATGGATGGATGTCTATGGGGAAGAAACAGTAGAGGTCATGCAGTCAGCAAGGGGTGGAGGTATTTATCAGTGAGCCTCAGCCGGGGGGGGGGGGGAGTACCAAAGCAACAGAACCAGCCCTTGCTCTCACTTTCACCTTCCATTACGATTTACTGGGGGGACTGCTATGCACTGGAGGGTTTACTTGCCCATACAATACATTTCAAGCTTTCCCCTTGCAGGTATTTCAAGTATGGCCTAGCTTACTGTGTGATGTGCTGCCCTGGAGCAACAGAAAGGGGATTGTTGTGTGACATAGGCAGTAGTCACCACCACCTGCCTATGTATCTTCAGCAAGGGCCCTCTGGAGGTTAAGGCACAAGACTCTGCATTAAGGATTGCATAGAAGAATCAGGCAGAGGTAGTGGTGGTGATACCTTCTCCCCCACCCAAAAAGGTATTACTTGCAGGACAAATAACACCATGCTAATTTGAGGATGTATTCCAGGAAGTATGTGTGGCCTGCATTCAAAATGCAAACAAAAACAGATGCCCCAAGGTGGCCCAAAGTCTGTGCCAAGAAAAGCTCAATTCTGCAATCGTGTATACATTATGCAAATTGAACTAGTTTGTATCCTTTCTCTTGCTTTGCTGCATCATATTATTCTTCAGTCTTTACCGTGATGCACAATTTATGCAATTTATGCTCATCATGGCAACAGGACATGAAATCCAACTCCCTGACTTCTATCTATCTATCTATCTATTTATTATATTTATAAGCAGGGTCAGGCCTGGTTATTACTTGGATGGGAGACCCCTCCTCTAGTTTCCTGCATTGAGCAGGGGGTTGGAATCGATGGCCTAGGCCCCTTCCAACTCTATGATCCTATGATAACATCCTATAACATCCTTCTCCTCTCCATTTTATCCTCACAACAACCCTGTGAGGTAGGTTAGGCTGAGAGTCAGTGACTGGCCCAAAGTCACCCAGTGAGCTTCATGGCCGAGTGGGGACTAGAACCCAGATCTCTCGAGTCCCAGTCCAACACTCTAACCACTACACCACACTGGCTCTCAATGTGGAGGACTGTGGAGGACTTCTGGAAATTTTAGTCAATATCCCTTTTCCCCTTCCCTTTGCCCTGTGCCTGAGATTTCATGGGGCTTTTCTACACAAGGCTGTTAATCTGCTGCATCTACTTTCGGTTTCGTTGCAGAACTGAGATCCGAGTACTACACAAGGAGCGTCTCATTTCCTGCTTCTCGGCTACATAGAGCTTTTCTACACAAGGCATTTGTTGTGCGCTTGTAATTTCCTACTCATATTTGTTTAGAGGTTCTTCAGACAATGTTGTGACCCTCCAGTTTCGCTTCTGTTTGTAAACTGAGAGGATTTTTAGAGCAGGAGAAATGGGGTATTATGGTGAAAGAAAGCACAATTTTCTCTTGTGTATTTGTGCTATTCTGCTATGCCACAGTGCCACCTAGAGGTTTTGTAGTGGAAGAGCATGAAAGGAAATGCTCCTCATGTAGTGCTTAGATCTCAATTCTGCAACGAAACTGAAAGTAGATGCAGTGGATTAACAGCCTCGTGTAGAAAAGGCCATGAACTCTAGGTCAGGGGTTCTCAACTAGGGGGGAATTTTAGGGTTTCAGAGGGGGAATTGGGACCACAGACTCAAACTGTTGGAATACTGATCTTTCTACAAATTACAATTCTACAGATTGTACATAATCTACAGGGCATCACACTTTATTGTATGGCACAGTCAGACAATCTTGGAAAAGGGGGAATGACATTCTGATATATGGTGAAGAGGGTGCATGGGGCAAAAAAGGTTGAGAACCACTGCTCTAGGTGGCACTGTAGTATAGCATAATAGTGCAAATACACAAGAGGAAATCATGCTTTCTTTTACCCTCAGAAATAATACCCTATTTTCCCTACCCTAAAAAAACTTGTGGAAACTGGAGGGTCATGATGTCATCTAAAGACAATCATGAGTAGGGAATGATGACCACACAAAAGATGCCTCATGTAGAAAAGCTTCATGACGTGCTGCCCACACATGTTAGAGCAGTGGTTCTCAACCTTTTTTGCCCCATGCACCTTTTTCACCATATGTCAGAATGTCATTCCCCCCTTTCCAAGACTGTCTGACTTAATCTGTGCCATACAATAAGGTGTGATGTCCTGTAGATTATGTACAATCTGTAGAATTGTAATTTGTAGAAAGAACAGTATTCCAACAGTTGTGTCTGTGGTCCCAATTCCCCCCCTGAAACCCTAAAATCCCCCCCCCGGGGAGGATTCCCCCCTGGTTGAGAACCCCTGCGTTAGAGCAAATATTCACTACAATAAGGGCTAGAAATTAATTTTTATACCCCCCCCCCCAAACAAGCTGATATTCTGGACTCTGCACCCAAAACCACAATCTGCACTTTTTGTGCATTTGCACAAAATTGTGGGATACAATGTAATTTGTGAGAGCTCCAGCCTCCAGGTTCATGTCTGTTGATACAGAAGAGATGTAGATACAGGCCTGCATGAATCAGGGCAGCCTTTCACATCTATAGGCTGAATTTGCAAATGCTTTTAGAAGCCCATAGAAGGGCACTGTGTCCTTTCATGCCGTGGCAGTGATGTAATGTTTTGTTCACTAGAGAAAGAGTGGTCCCGTTCAGTGGTGTCATTTTCCAGCTTTGGATGTGTCATCCATATGCGTCCAGCATTTGAAAGAGGGCCATGGCTTTTGCTTTTTGAAATGGCTCTTTATTCTCAAATCTTGCCTGCTTCTGAAAGGCCCTTCAGAGAAAGGTTGCAACAGAATTAAATATCTCAGTGTGTGTGTGTGTGTGTGTGTGTGTGTGTGTTTCCAGGGCCTCTGAGGCTTTCCCCACTCCCCTTTCCAGTGTCTTTGTTCCTTGCACTGTTCCTTGCACTAAAAACAGGAGAATCCTAGCTGAGAGAAACCCCCAGGTATCTGGATTTAAATGGTGCTCTGGCCAAGGTTTATGCAAGAAGAGGCAAATTTATCAGCAAGGGAACTCACAAATAAAAAAGCAAAGTCTCGGCTTCAACAATTATCATTATTAATATCAGAATTAAACAGAAGAACATAAGAAGAGCCATGCTGGATCAGACCAAGGATCAACCTAGTCCAGCATTCCATTCACACAGTGGCCAACCAGCTGCCCACGGGATCCCACAGGCAGGACATGAGTGCAACAGCAGCTTCCCACCCGTGTTCCCCAGCAACTGGAGTACATAGGCAGACTGCCTCTGATACTGGAAATGTTCTAACGTTTTCTTAAAAGAGCACCAAAAATAGTGCTACTCCACAGGTCCTAGGTACTAAAAATAACTGCAGTCATGGAAGGCAGATGCCGTCGTACTTGAACTGGTATCTGGAGGGGCAGGTAGAAGCCATGGAGGGGGTTGTGCCTCTTTTAGCAACAGGAAATACCTCACCTATCACTTTGAGAATCACTGGTTTACACCAGCCTTCCCCAACCTGGCACCCTCCAGATATGTTTGACTACAACTCCCATCATCCCCAGCCACCATGGGCTGGGGGTAATGGGATTTGTAGACCAACACACATCTGGAGGGCACTAGGTTGGGGAGGGCTGGTTTACATTGATAGATTTCAGTAAATTGGTTACCAGTTTAACACCTGTCTTGGAAGTTGGGAAGAGATGAATAGCAGAATCCTGTGTGTGTGTGCACAGAGGTCAGTCCTATTCAGTTCAATGGGACTTACTCCCTGGTAAGTGTGTAAAGGATTGCAGCCTCAGTCACTGATGACAGTTGTGCTGGCTGGGGATTTGGCCCCATTAGTGTCCATTCAATTACTTGGCACTGACTTACCTTTTTTCTAAACTATAATGCCCCAAATGTTTGCTTGTTTTCCCCTATGCAGAAAGCCTAAAGTGTCTAGATGGTAGCTTTTTAATTATTATTTTTTTTAAAAAAAAAAGAGATGACTAGCAGGGAAAATAATGTGGAGAAAGTAGATCGAGATAAGTTTTTCTCCCTCTCTATAATACTAAAACTCAGGATTATCCAACGAAACTGACTGGTAAGAGTTTTCAGGACCCTTCCAGACGGAGGGCTTCAAGCACTACCAATTAGAGGGCATTGTGCAATTCTTCCATCTTTCTCTCCTTAACCAATTTTCTCTGGTACGATAAAATGGAAGAAGCAATAGGAAAACATGGGAGGGTTACAAGTGGAAGATGACAATGCCTGCCGCAGCCGCCACCCCGCCCTAGAATTCTATGAAGGAGGCACAGCCATCACACAATAAAAAGAAAGTACGGTACTTCTTTATACAATGCCTAATTAACTTAAGGCGCAATCCTATGCAAGTTTAGACAGAAAAACAGCCTACAACTCCCAGCATGCCCCAGCCAGCATAGTTGGCTGGGGCATGCTGGGAGTTGTAGGCCTTTGTTCTGTCTAAATTTACATTGGATTGCGCCCTTAAAGACTAGCAAATTTATTCTGGTTTAAGCTTTCTCGGACACTGTCCACTTCACCAGCTGTACTTATGGAATTAACTTAGGAAGGGTGTAATCCTATGCATGTTGATTGATTGATTGATTGATTTTATTTATACCCCACCTTTTTTCCTGCAAGGAACCCAAGGTGGCTTACACAATCCTCCTCCTCTCCTTTTTATCCTCACAACAACCCTGTGAGGTAGGTTAGGCTGAGAGTCAGTGACTGGCCCAAAGTCACCCAGTGAGTTTCATGGCCGAGTGAGGACTAGAACCCAGATCACCCGAGTCCCAGTCCAATAAATAAATAAATAAATAAATGTTTAGACAGAAAAAAGTCCTACAACTCCCAGCCTGCCCCAGCCAGTTTTAGGGCTTTCCCCCCATGTAAACATGCATAGGATTGCACCCATATTCAGATAAATCTATCAATGGCTGCTAGGCATGATGGCTATGTGTAACCTCCAAATCTCTCTCTCTATTAAATTTCACCCCACCTTTGCACACTAAGCACCCAGGATGGCTAACAACAATAAGCATACCAATATATTAGAAAACGAATACAGTATCCAAAAAGCAGGGATCTGCTTGAGCACTTTGGAAAGCCTTTGGCCTGATCCAGCAGGCCTCTCGTGATGTCTTTACACTACCTGGGCGTGCTTCTCCAACATTTTTGGTTGTGTGCTTCACTGAACATTGGCATATGTAAAGTTGGCATCCTACAGTGGTTCCTTGTAAATCTAGGCTGGGGAGGGGCGGGGAGGGGCAGGTGGCTTCTGGAAGGGGCATTTTATGTTTAATGTGTACTTTAACGCAATGCTTCCTTTTGCATATTTTCAGCATATTTTCTCCTTCAGTTGACCAGGCAGAGAGTAGAGAGAGGGATTTTTCTTTCACTCCCTATAGAACTGGTGTGTGTGTGTGTGTGTGTGTGTGTGTTGGGGGCGGGCGGGTACGATATGAAAAGTCAACCTTTGGGGAAAGGTAGCTGTGAACAAAGAAATCCATTGAATTTATAGGCTAGAGTTCAGAGAGACAGAGCTAAACAGCTGGCATTTCTCCCCCCACCCACCCCCACCCCCACCCCCACGCCCGTTTCTATCCAATCCCAACCAAAGGCAATGGAGTTAAGTCTGAAAATAACCTGGATGTTACACGGAGCAGGAACAAACCAACAATGCTGAATGCCTGGTCTTCCCCGCCGACCCCCCCCCCCCCAGTGCCATCTTTGGTTTATCCAATTCCCTTGGCTAGGCCTCTCAAACCTGTCATCTGAGCATGTTTGAGACTTAGTAACTAACCCATGAAAATTGGGGGATTCAAAACTTTCCTCCATGATCTTTCCTTACCTAAAAAACGAAGGCGGTGAGACAACGGAGAGATGAAATTGGGGACGTCAGGGCCAAATGTTTAAAATAAAGCTCTCTGCAGGTATGGAGAGCGTGAACCGTGGCTTTTAGTGGAGCTGCCATTCTTCTGCCCTCTTGGGGATTTTGGAGTTTTGCAGAAATATATCTATATGGCCCTAAAAGACAGACTTCCCCAAGCTGGTGCCCTCCGGATGTGTTGGACTGCAACTCCCATCATTCCCAGCCAGCATGGCTACCACAGGAGGTAATGATGATGGCCACCAAAGGGGTTTAGGCAAATCCATAGAGGATACGAATATCAATGGCTACTACTCATTACCTCCAGTATCAGAGGCGGTATGCTTCTGAAGGCCAGTTTCTGAGGAACATGAACAGGATTTCATAGATTTCATAGATCTTCGAGTTGGAAGGAGCCTACAAGGCTATCGAGTCCAACCCCCTGCTCAATGCAGGAAACTAGAGGAGGGGGTCTCCCATCCAAGTAATAACCAGGCCTGACCCTGCTTAGCTTTCCACATGAGCCGTCACGTCCTGCTTGTGGGCTTCCCAGAGGCAGCTGGCTGGCCACTGTGGGAAACAGGATGCTGGACATTCGATGTGATCTACCATGGCTCTTACGTTCTCACCTAGTAGGCCTTTCCCCTGGCTTTCTGCACAAGGCGATTCCTGCCTTAAAGTTTTGAAGAGGCTAATAATGCAATCTCGGGTGGCCACTTGTGAATTGCCGAGAAAGAGGACACACATCACCAAAAATGAGGACAAACAAGGATTCCTATTTGCATACAATTTGCTTCTGCTAATTTATATGTATATGTGTAAATGTGTGTAGCACATTTAGAAAAAAATATTATAATTTAGATAGGAATAGAGTACATCTCACCATAGCATAGAAGACTGTGACCAGATGGCCTGTGTGCCTTCCTCAGTCTGCTGTTTTTCGGTGCTATTAGTGGGCATATTTAAGGCCCAGCTTTTCTTTCTGGTGGTTTTTTATCTTTATCCGGGACTTGGACAGGCCCTCAAATACAGGATGCCTTCAAATAGAGGGCAGTTTTCTGTAAAAGAGGACACACGGCCACCCTAGTGCAATCCTAGACATGTCTACTCAGAAGTAAGCCCCACTGAGTTCAAGAGGAGTTACTCCCAGGTAAGTGTGTATAGGATTGCAGCCAGAGATACTTCATGCATACATACCCCTAAACAAGGGAAGACAAAAAGGGAGACACACACAGTGCCACCAAAAATAACAAGAACTAGACAGCGTGCACCAGTGTCAACATTTTAAATTCCTCTGATGGGGCTGTTCTCTGACTCTGTCACCCAGCAAAATTCCTGTTGAAGTCAATCACAGTTTTGTCTGAGACCGCAGAGCTAGGATCGTATCCTTTTCTAAAGTTTATGCCAGCACACCAATATAAACACCACTTAAACAGACTGTCCTTCATGGGTAGTTCTCATCTGTCTCCAACAGCAACAGGAGCAGAAGCCAGGTGCCAGACTTCTCCACCTGAACAGGAAAAAATGAGACAGGCTCTGAAAGGCCCGAAGTCTTCATACCTGGACATTTAAGGTGAAAATGTGGGAGGCTCATTTTGCTATACGACCGTCCGGACTGAAGCTATAGTCGCAATGCTACTTCTCTCTGGTCACAGTTGGCAGAGATAGATGCTACAAAAATGAGGTTTCTCTGCATTTTCACCTTTGAAGTTTAAGCCACCTATGAGCCTCTCCTGTGCTCTTTATCCTCCATCTGGCCCTATAAGACCACTGACTCTGGTCTGGTTCCTCAGTTTTAGTAACTCAAAAGGATCACGTATTTATTTTAGATCACCTTTCAGAAAAACAAATAGGAGGGCAGTTTACAGAATGTAAAAAGGTCGATACAAAACCACAATTTTAAAACAGAAAACCCCCAGCACAAAATAGCAGCATTAAGATGCAGCATAAAAATTCAGCAGAGCAGATAAAACCTCATGAAAACCAGCTCTTACGATGTGCCACAGTGCCTGAGCAAAGAGAAATGTCTTTGCCTGGTAATCAAATGAAGCCACGTTTGGTGTTAGGCAAGCCGCTCTCAGGAGGGCACTCCATAAACAGAACAACCACAACCGAAAAGCAGTGGTGCTGTGTAGCAGGGATGATGACATCATCTGCCCCCACCCCACCCCACCCCCAGGCTTCCCTGTTCCCTCTGAGATTAGCTACAATCTTCACTGTAGTCGCTTGGGGGGGGGGGATTAATTATCCAAGCAATAATACAGTCATGCCTTGAATTGAGAGCATATTTCGTTCCGGAATCGTGCTTGTAATCCAAAACACTCTTATATCAAAACGAAATCCCCCCAAAAAAATTTGTAGAGATTTTTAATTTAAGCCATACTACAGTACTTGTATTGCAAGACGTCGCTTGTATATCAAGTAAAAAAATAATAATTAAATAAATAATTAAAAATTTGCTTGTCTTGCAAAACACTCTCAAACCAAGTTACTTGCAATCCAAGGTATTACTGTGTATTGTTGTGAGCCATCCCATGTACACACATATAGATATGGACCAGCACAGCTATTTGCATTTTTGAACTCTCCCTGGGGACATGGCTATGGGGACTGTCATGCTGAGCACCTGCACTTCAACATTTACCACTACACCAGTGCCCAAAAGGCCCTCTTGCTGATCACCATAGGCATAAACTGGGCTGCTCTTGGATTACCAGCTTGACTGCCTGTCTGTCTCCCGGTGCGACTAACAACTTGCTTTCAGACCAGCAGCCCTGAGAGTATGTTGCAATCACATCCTCATAGCCCCCATTTAATTCCTGGAGGATGGTGAGGCCCTCCCAAAGCAATCCTAGAGTGTCATGTGAGCGTAGCTCTGTCTGGAGCTGAATGGATGTTAATTTTTCACTTCAGACTGAGCAGACAAGGGCTATATGATCTGAAGACAGTTCGGGTTCATTAGCCATAGCCTAAGCTGTCTGCAAGACAAGACATAGCACCATCCAAAAGGAGCAGACACTGACATAAAGATACCCCTCCTCCACATGCAGGCTCACCTTCAAAGCAAAAAGGACATGGTATTGTTATGAGCAAAGGAGCCAAATCCTTAAAAAGAATTGGTTGGGTGGTTGTTGTTTTTTAAATGCCCCCACTTCTTTTGTTCATCATTTTGCTTTTTTTCTTGTGTTTTTGTAGAGAGGGAGCCCTCCTGAATGAACAGCCCCCATAAGAGAGCCAGTGTGGCATAGTGGTGAGAGCGTTGGACTGGGACTCAGGAGATCTGGGTTCTAGTCCCTGCTCGGCCATGAAACACACTGGGTGACTTTGGGCCAGTCACTGACTCTCAGCCTAACCTACCTCACAGGCTTGTTGTGACGATAAAATGGAGAGGAGGAGGACTATGTAAGCCACCTTGGGTTCCTTGCAGGAAAAAAGGCAGGGTATAAATATAATAAATGAATAAATAAATAAATAAGACAGCCTTCAGTGTGTCCCACAGAAGGCCGGTGGAGTCTCTGGCAGGTCAATTGTCTGTATAAAAATTTGCTATGCTCCTTAAAGGGCTGCCTTGTGAGCAAGCTTGGATTCAGTCTCCATCTAAACATTTTGCTACAGGTGATATCTGTGCTTAAGATCAATGACACGGGAGCATGATCAGAGATATTAATCAGGCCTATGCTAGCACCAATTACAGCTGGCAAGAGAGTGGCTGATACTAGGAGGAGACCGTGAGTACGTCCCATGCCCTGGGGAGTAGTAAGTGTAGTTGTGCTTGTTCCCATGTAACATTTCCCATGAGTCAGCTAAGCCATCTTTATCAAGGAGGGTTTTTTTTAGAGCAGTATGTGCCTTAAGTGGTCGGGGCACACTAGTGCTTCTATCCAAGTTGCAATTAAGGATGGCATTCATGTCTCCACCCATCATGTCACCTGTTTCAAACGTGCCAAGGCCTCAAGAATGCTCGTCATAAAAAGAAATTGCGCCTGGTTTGGGGCATAGAGAAGGAGACTAGCATGAGGTGGTGATCTGCAAGGGTACCTTTAAAAAAAAAATGAAGTGCCCTCGTGGGACACGGAAGCAGTCTTCTACTTTGAATGGGCAATTCTTGGTGAGAATTATGGCAACACCTCGTGCTATAGATGACACACACACACACACACACACACACACCCCGCAGGATGCTGATCCCCTAGAGTTGAGTGGGGCAGAAGTTTTTGAACTCTGGGGCGACAATGGGTCTCTTGGAGCATTATAATATCAGGTCTCCATTTCATAAGAGCATTTATTACTCTGCATCGTTTAATAATGGCATCCAGCCCATTCACATTCAAAAAGATGTGATTTTTAAGTTGTCGATTGGACGAGAAAGTAAGCATCTGGTTGTGACAGACCTGCAGCGACCTGCTACTATCTGTTTCCACAGTGGAGCCTGAGCTGGGGGTAAGTTGAGAGTTAAAAAGAAATGCTCCCACCACCCCACCCCACCCCACCCCACCCCACACCCCAACCTGGACCTCCCATGATTAAGATACATTGAAAGTAACCTGAAACTGTGTTTGTCAGTGGTATAGAGTAGCGGCTTCAGTAGGCCTCTGTAGATCGTAAGGCAAGATGGCCACCATAATACCAAAAAAGATCTGAGATTATGGGCTTCTCTACATTAGGCTTTTAACACGTTTTAACCCCCCGCTTTACTGAGGCACCTGCTTCCAGATTCTTTGCGGGATTAAGATCGGCTCCTTTACACGTGTTTTGCTTTTCCAGCTTTTTTCTTTCTCTGCCTTTCTCTATGTTCCATTACACAGCCACAAGGTGGTGCTGCAGTAGAGCAGAACTGTGAAAATACATGACCATTTGGTAGCATTTTATAATGTGCTATCCCTTTAATAGCTTATTATCCTAATTCTTAAAAAAGCTGCGGAAATGCTCAGAAAGCATGGGAGAGGCTCTGGAGGAGGATGGGGTCGTCTAAAGCACCCACAAACTTTGGGTGGGTGAGTAATCACGAGAGCACAATAAATGCTTCGTGAAGAGAAGCCTGATGTTGTTTGCAGAATGTCCTCCATCTTGAAAGTCATGGGCAACCATCACCGCACTTCTGCAGGGTTGTTGCAGGTTTCTTGTTCATCTTTTCCAGGCAGGGTTGTCTTGGCAGTGATCATGGAGGTGGAGGTTGTCATCCTCATCAGGGAGTTCAGTAGACTGAGGTGCTTTCATGCCTAATGCCTTGTAAAGAACTGCTGCCTCTGTGGTGTTTGAGACTATCGGGGTCTTGCTGCCATCAGAGACTAGCAATTTGAATGTGAAGCACCCCACTTGCAGCACACTCCAGTTTCTCTCATGGAATTCATATAGGGCCGCAGCAGTTTCCGCTTGCAACGTGTTTCAGGAGCAAGGTCCTGAGATGTTTGCACTTTGATGCCTTTATGTTACAGTGACCTGAATTTGTTCAGGGCCTGCATAGCTTGAAGTTTCTGGGGATATCTTGCAAAGTGGATTATAATGTCCCTACACTGGCCTGGGGAGTAGGGGCGAGGCCCCGGGGCCCAATGAGCTTGTTCAATGTCTAGACCTGTTAAATGCCAGTCTGGGCAGATTTCAGCAAACCAGGCCACAAGAAATGTGATCATATCCCACCCCTTCTTCACATTCCTCCACACCACGGACACGCAGATTTAACTGACGACTGCGGCTCTCCAGATCTTCCACCTTGGTCTGGAGGTCTTGACTGAGGGTAGTGAGTCTGAGGATTTTCTCATTTTGAGTCAGGCTTAGCTCCATGGCTTCATTTGCTGCGGATTCTATATTAGTCAGCTTTGCAGATAGCTCTAACAGTTTCCTATCTAGTGGCTCCAATGCAAGCGACCAGTCCTCTTGGAGTTCTGATCGTAGTTGTTGGTAAAGTTATTTCAGACTGTTGCCTGGCCGGCTGTCATCCTTGCCTTTGGCTGCTTTAGAGGAACCGGGTGCCCCGTCTGCATCACTGAGACGAGTCTCCGGGGCCTGGGGATCCACGCAATCTTTTGGGTGGAAATATGCTGTGAGGCGTGAGTCAGGAGTTGAGTCGAGACCCCGTCTCATTCCTTGACGTAGTCCAAGTTGTTAATGAGGGGTGCCGAGAGTTAAAGCTCAGTTGAGGAGATTAAAAGGCCGAGTGGGCAGGAGAGCTAAAGATCTAGGCGTCCAGCTTGGTTTCACCCTAGCTATGCCTTTGCCCCCCAAGTTAGGGTTAAAATTGAGATCTGCTTGGTATCTTTAAATCCCCTGATTTAAAGATACCCCTCATTGGTCCCCCCTCATTAGCCTGCTGTGCAACATCCTTGGATTGTATCCAATTAGTCCCTCCTGCCGATGGAATGGCTTCTGTCAGCAGAACAAGGAGGGGTTCTGCTGCACACCCACAAAATCAGCACCAGAGGGTTGGTGGACCCTTCGGAGCAGATTCTGAGAGGAGCTGCAGCGGGAAGTACAGGAAAGGAAAGTCCAGTTGCATGAGTGGATTTATTCAACCCATGGTTGGAGTCCTTCAAATTATGGTAGGTGGAACAAAAGAAAAAATGACAAGGCTATGGAAGAAATGTGTAGGAGAAGCCATGTCTCCCTCCTGTTGCATCATGGGACTTACAAGCATGTAGAGGCCAGACCTCTGGTTTACCATTTGACAACCCTAAAAGGTGCAACACGGTGCTGGAAAAGTTGAAGACCACTGACGTGGAGGGTATATTTTATAGGCAACCCAATTTGCTAGGAAAATGAGACAAGGGACAGCTTGAATTTATTCAGTAAAATCAACCCTCCCCTGAAACCCAACTGAATGGAAAGGTAGATGGAAGAGCCCAAAGGTTTGGTCTTCATAGCTCCTCAGTTTCTTTGAGTTGGCCATGGTCTGTATTCCGGATCAAGCCTTCATTCTGCACCTCAAGTTGCCTTTCTGCCCAGTTCCTATTGGTATTGGAAAGGATTTTGTTTAATAGATCAGTTTGTGTTTGTGGAGCCATTTAAAGATGGAAATATAGGAAAATCCTCATCCTTATTATTTTATTTAACTGAGGAAGCAAAAACAAACATTTAAAAGTCTCGCATTCTGGTAAATAAAGAAATAATGATGAAATGAAGAAGCAAATTTTATCTGGAGACAACATGATGCCTTTGATAACTGCATTTATGGCTGCTGAATTGTCCTGATTCTTTGACTTTTATCCAGTTGCATCTCTGCAGTCAAAGATTTGGCTGGTTACTTCAAATCAATGCTCTTCATCTCTGCACCTTCTGCCCTTGTGCACCTCTTCTGTCTTCCCAGTAGTGCAATTCCAGATGACAGATGTCCTTCCCCACGCGGACTTTCCCTCTCACTTTCTCTCATTGCCACAGATCATTCCGTGTTCCAGTCCTACTTTCCTAGGCCATCCTAGCCTCTGCCCCCAGTTCCTTTGGCCTGTGCTTTTTTCAGGCCTTTCCTAGGCTAATGCTTGGTATATCCCTATGTGACTTCTGACTGCTCAGCCCCTGTGTGGCAGGCTCGCCACTGACCCACTTGTCACTGACTCATTTGTCATATGCTTCATTATAAATACGGTACTTGTGACATTATGGGCCACACATGTAGCAGTGTAATACTGCACACTGATATTTGGCAGTAAACTTATAATGGGGGCTTTTCTACACAAGGCTTTTAATGTACTGTATCTACTATTGGTTTCATCACAGAATTGAGATCTGAGCACTACATGAAGAGCGTTTCCTTTCCTGCTTTTCCACTACATAATCTTTACGTGACACTGTGGTATAGCAGAAAAGCGCAAATACACAGGAGGAAATCGTGCTTTCTTTTGCCATCAGAAATAATACCCTATTTTCCCCGGCAATAAGAAAACTCACCAAAAGTGCTCTTTAGACACAGAAGCTAAACATCACAAGGTCATCTAAGGAATACGTAAACAACCGTGAGTAGGGAATGATGAGCACACAATAAATGCCTCGTGTAGAAAAGCTGGGACTGGCATGTTCACAGCCTACAGGTTGTGTCATCCTGCAGTAAGCGGCTAATCAGTAGGCCTGTGATGTCACAAGCCTGGCTGCCATTGGGTTAACATGTTCGCAGCCTATAGACTGTGATGTGATGTCGCAGTGGGGCTCAGCAGCCTTGGGCTAGATAGCTTAATACTAAGAAGTGCATGAAAAGATATTTAAAATCTAAACCAGATAAATATTGCCCAAAGGCAATATACCCACAAAGAAGTACCTAAAATATTGATGCAATAAGACTTCCATTTGCTGATTCTTCCTCAGCAGGACTTGTTCTTCTATACATTTTACCATTCTAGCCATCGCCATGCACACTTCCTTGGGAGTAAGGCCCATTAAACACAGTGATTTATTTCCAAGTAAACATACTTAGGATTGTACTGCTAGGCTGAAGTCCTATGCACATTTACCTGGGGGGTAAGCTCCACTGAACACAGCAGGACTTCTGAGTAAACATGTATTATAATTGCACTGCAAATAGAATCTTCCATCAAGTTACCGGGGACAGAGGAGAAGAAACTGGGTCTGTAATTTCCTGTATCATTTTTTTAAAATTGTGGAAGCTGATTTTAGAGGTACGTAAGTGACATATTTTGGTTAAAAGATCAAAAATTTCACATCTAAATTATAGTTCCAGGCCTGAAATCATGTTGCCATTTAATCTCACCCTTCTTTCAAGGAGCTGAAGGCAGCATCCAAGGGTCACTGTATACATGGATTATCTGGATCCATTTCAGTCGGGGTTCAGGCCTGGTTTTGGCACGGAAACGGCTTTGGTCGCCCTGTATGATGACCTATGTCGGGAGAGAGACAGGGGGAGTGTGACCCTGTTGATACTCCTGGATCTCTCAGCGGCTTTCGATACCATCGACCATGGTATCCTTTTGGAGCGGCTGTCTGAATTGGGGGTGGGGGGCACTGCATTGCAGTGGTTCCGCTCCTACTTGGATGGCCGGCTCCAGAGGGTGGTGCTTGGGGAATGTTGCTCGGCCCCATGGACTCTCCAGTACGGGGTTCCTCAGGGGTCGGTCTTATCCCCCATGCTATTTAATATCTACATGAAACCACTGAGTGGGGTCATCCGGAGTTTTGGAGTGCGTTGCCATCAGTACGCTGATGACACGCAGCTCTATTTCTCCTTTTCATCTTCAGCAGGTGAGGCTGTGGATGTGCTGAACCGGTGCCTGGCTGCGACAATGGACTGGATGAGGGCTAACAAACTGAGGCTCAATCCAGACAAGACTGAGATGCTGTTAGTGGGTGGTTCCTTTGACCGGATGGAGGGTGTTCAACCTGTTCTGGATGGGGTTGCACTCCCCTTGAAGAAGAAGGTTCGTAGCTTGGGGGTGCTCCTGGAGCCATCTTTGTCACTTGAGGCTCAAGTGGCCTCAGTGGCAAGGAGTGCCTTTTACCAGCTTCGGCTGGCGGCCCAGCTACGCCCCTATCTGGACAGGGATAGCCTGGTCTCAGTAATCTACGCTCTGGTGATCTCTAAACTAGACTACTGCAATGCACTCTACGTAGGGCTGCCTTTGAAGACTGTTCGGAAGCTGCAGCTTGTGCAAAATGCGGCAGCCAGGCTTATTGCAGGGACCGGAAGGTCCGAGCATATTACACCAGTTCTGGCCCGCTTGCACTGGCTGCCAATATGCTTCCGAGCCGAATTCAAGGTGCTGGTTTTAACCTATAAAGCCCTACACGGCTTAGGACCACAATACCTGACGGAACGTCTCTCCCAACCGCTATCTACCCGGACACTACGCTCAACATCTGGGGCCCTCCTCCGACTGCCACGTCCAAGAGAGGCTCAGTTGGTGGCAACGAGGAGGAGGGCCTTCTCGGTGGTAGCCCCCCAGTTATGGAATCAGCTCCCCACTGAGACCCGCCTGGCGCCAACCTTACTATCTTTTCGGCGCCAGGTTAAGACTTCCCTCTATGCCAAGGCATTTAGTTAGGAGCTTGGAATAGCACGGAGGGGATTGTCACCTGTAGGCTCAGTTTTATTGGCTTTTGTATTGTTATTTTAAACTGTGTTTTTAAATTTGGTTTTTAATTTTTTAAACTATTTTGTATGTTTTTTATTGTTGTTTTTATGTATAGAGTGTTGTGAACCGCCCAGAGAGCTTCGGCTGTGGGGCGGTATATAAATGAAATAAATGAAAATGAAATGAAATGAATGTCCCAATTCTGTGTGACATGTGTACAGACAGTGATCAGCCTTGCTTTGTTTGAATCCCAAACTAATCAAAACTCTGTCTAATTTTTGGTTCCAGCACCTTGCTGCTTGCTTCAGCCCATATATGGATTTGTGCAAACGACATACAAGACTGGGATTTTCTACAAAACCTTTTGCTTGCACCATGTAGATTTCCTCTTGTAATTCACCATATAGGAAAACAGTTTTTACATCAAAATGAAATGCCATCATTTTTCTTTGTGCTGCCAATTTCAACAACAATCTTACAGTTGCATACCTTGTTGTTGGTGCAAACACGGAATCAAAATCTACCCCATGTTTTTGTGCAAATCCTTTTGCCACGAGTCTTGCCCTGTACCTTTCCACCTGCCCCTGGTGATCCGTTTTCACCTTGTACACCCATTTACAGGTGATGGCCTTGCGCCCTACAGGTAAAGATACCAGACTCCATGTTTTGTTGACATGCATTGCATTAATTTCATCCTGCATGGCTTCAAGCCAATCATTTCTCACCTTTGGTTCCATGCTCTGGATTTCCTCAAAACTTTGAGGTTCTAAAGCTTTTTTGAGAGCTTTATGTACAACAGTTTTGCCACTTTGGAATTCATCCTGATATCTAACAGGTGTTTTACGTTCTCGGGTTGAACGCCTTAGAGATTGTTCACCTCCCTCCTGTTCCCCAGATATCTGCCCAGTGGTTTGTTCTGTTTCAGAAACTTCCTGCTGTGTTTCAGCCATTGAATGCATTGGCAATTCCACCAGCTGTTTCTCATCATGTGTTTGCTCGTGAAAAATCACATCTCTGCTTAGAATTACCTTTCTGTGTTGTGGTGACCATAACCTGTAACCTTTTGTTTGTCCATCATACCCCAGCAGAAAACATTCAAAGCTTTTAGCCTGTATTTGAACAAAACATTTGCACCCAAAAATTCGTATGTGTGCTATCTTTGGTTTCCTCCCATGAAACATTTCATATGGAGTTTACCCAGTTGTGGTGTTAGGTAATCTGTTCAGCAGATAATTTGCATTTGAAAGTGCATCCCCCCAGAAATGGTTTCCCACCTTTGAGTCAGCTAATTGAGCCCTCATCATTTCCTGGAGTGTTCTGCTGCGTCTTTCAGCTACGCCATTTTGAAACGGTGAGTTTGGGGCTGTGACTTTGTGCCCAATGCCCTCACTTTCCAAGAATTTCTTAAATTTTGTACTCATGTACTCTCCCCCACCATCTGTGAGCAGTTCACCTATGGGGTATTGTTTGAATCTGTTACCAGCCCATTTCACAAATGATTCAAATTTCTCTCGTACCTGAGACGTATGCTTCAGAAGATAAACAAATCCAAATCTAGAAAAGTCATCAATGAGAGTCATGTAGTACCTATTTCCCCCATAGCTTTCTTCAAATGGCCCAGCAACATCAGAGTGTAACATCAGCTCAAATATTCTTGTGCTCACTCTATCACTGCGTTTCTGAATGTTAGTTCTGTGCGACTTTGCCTGACTGCATACTTCACATTCCACATAATTAGAACAAGGTTTCATTTTCATGCCCTCACACAGACCCGGCATCTTCTCGATGCTCCTGTAATTAGCATGTGCAAAACGTTTGTGGAATAAATGTATACAATTATCATGAGGCTTACCATTTGCATACTTCACACTCTCATCATGTGTTACAAATGGATTTATAACATACAGAGAATTCTGCAAATCATCTTTTGCACAGACTGTCCCTTCACGTGAAATCACACATTTGTCTGAAAAACACATTTCATAGCCATTTTGAGCTAATTGGGAAATACTTATCAGATCTGTGTCCAGTTCCGGAACAAACAATGCTCTCTGTTGACCCAAAGTAGCGAATTCAATTGTTCCTGTTGCTGAAACATCTATTCATTTCCCGTCTGCTAATTCCACATGCTGACCTGGACATCCATCTTCTTCCAGAGATTGAAATACGTTACTGGAGTTAGTCATGTGATGAGAAGCTCCAGAGTCCAAAACCCAAAAACCATTAGAAACCCCCACCCTTGCAATCAAACTTTTGCCCGTCTTAACTGCCTCTTCAGGTGTGCTTGTAGTTTCCGGTTTGTTTCGTTTCTTTCTCTGTTTGACCTTACAATCTTTTTTCAGATGATTTGTAGATCCACAATTAAAGCATTTTTTCACTTTTAAAGCAGTGGCTTGGGTAACTCCCTGCTTGTTGCTACTCCCTTGGCTGTTTATCACATCAGCCAAGCTGTCTGTAAATTTACGGCCAGAATTGTTTTTCTTTCCTTGGCGCTTTTCCCACTCGGAAAGAAGTTTGCCTGACACATATTCCATTGTCAGATTTTTATCTGGCTGCCCTTCCATCAATGTGACAATTGTGTCATATGATGAGTCAAGATTAGATAACAGAATAGAAACCTGGTTCAATGGATCAATAGTCATCCCTTGATTTCTCAGCCTGTTAAACAAGTCCCGGATCATACTCAAATACTCTGGCATAGAGCCACCTGGTTGCAAGCTTAATTTGTACAGCTTTCGTGCCAGCAAGATTCTGCTGCCCGCTGTTTGCATTTGATACGTGTTCTGCAATACATTCCAGATCTCCTTTGCAGTGTTTTGAAACTGGATAAATGGCACTTGTGAGCTTTCAACAGATAAACAAAGAATTGCTTTGGCTTTATCGTCTCGCTCCTTCCATTCATTGTATGCCTGATCCCCCACTGCAACTGGATCCTGTGTTACTACAGTCCATAGTCCCGCATGGGTTAAATAATGCTGCATCTGGAAACTCCACAGCACATAGTTCGAGCCAGACAATTTTTCCACGATTTGTGGATTCAGGGATTGTGCAACAGCCATTTCTGTGACCAGGGGATTTTCTTCCTCCTCCCCTCCAGAAATCTCACCTTTGCTTTCTCCCTCCAAGCTGTCAGCCTTGAGACCTGCCTTCAAGCTGTCTAAGTCAGCCAGCCGATATCTCCCCCTTTCTTCCCCCTCCTTACCGGTTGAAGGACCAGGAGATATTTTTCTTCTTTGATGTCTTCCTCCTCTGCCATTAATCACTGCAATCACCGGAGTCGAAGCTGCTGCTTAGCTGTGTTAGAAAACAGGTCCTGCTGCTGGAGCTGGAGCTGGTACCGACCTGGGTCCGGTCCGGTCCAATCTGGTTCTGGCTGGTTCTGGTTCTGGTCCAATCTGGGCCTGGCTGGTTCTGGTTCTGGTCCAATTCTGGGCCCATAACCCTGTTGGTGCACGTGTGCGTGAGCAGCAGAGTGCGTGTGCGCATGGGAGATTTAAAATCCTGTCTGTGTGCCAGCAGAGGCCTGTTATTCCACACACAGATCTTCCAGATCTCAGCTCCCCACTCCTCTCAGTGTGCAGCGTGTTGTGAAGATGCCAGCCCAGCCTGCCTGTAATCCAACCTGCTTCCAGCTTCCCCGTTTGCAGATTAATCCATGGAGTCAGGAAACACTCTGTAACACCACAGGTCTAATTCTACCTGTTTATTCACTTAGCAAGTAAAGTTCTACAGAGTATACATTTCCTAGTTACAGTCCATGTGCAGAGTATAAATGCATAGCAAGCATTACATCCAGTGGAATAAGTTGAGCCTCACTCCACCTCAGCAAAGAAGTTACATTGTTGCAGTGACAAAAGTCCAGCAAGAAGAACAAAGGAGAAGAGAGAAAGCAGTCCTGCCTCTCTCGAAGATGGCTCCAGACAGAAAACAAGTTAGCACGTCATCAGAACATACAAACCATGCGACTAGCTCATAATGCTCCCACGGTCTAGGCTTCCCATGCGAAAAACACGAGAACCCAGAAAGACATAACAAACTTGTTTACAGCCATTCTGTTCTTTCCATGTGTAAACAGTGTGCTACAGCTGGTGAAGTGATACATATCACAACAAAACATGCATAGGATTGCACCCTTAATGTTTTAATATTTTGCTATCTTCATTGTTGTATTAACTGTTGTGGTTGCTATTTTATTGCTGTTTTGTTTATTATTATTATTATTATTTTTTAAATCATTGTAACCCACCCCAAAGGCATCTGCCGGTTGGGTGGTATATAGATTTAATTAATTAATAAATTCTCTCTCCTTCCCTGTTTTAACCTCACAACAGTCCGATGAAGTAGATTAGAATGGGAGACAGTGACTGGCAGAAAGTCTTCCAGTGAGTTTCATGGCTGAGTGGGGATTTGAACCTGGGTCTCCCCTATCCTAGTCTGACCCTCTGACTACTACATCAGACTAGCTCTATAATGACAACCTGTTATTTGGAGGGAGGGAAGGAGGGTGGGAGGGGAGGGGAAGGGAACCGGGTTGGATCCAAACTTAGTCATGCTTAGGGTAGAGCCACTGAAACCAATAGGATTTATGTTAGTCATGACTAACTTGCCACATTGATTTCAGTGGGTCTACTCTAAGCATGACTAAGTTTGGATCCAACCCAGTGAACCTAGTCTCCCACTGCCTCCTACACAAGTGACTAGCAGCACTGCCATGGCTGACTAAAAAGCTGATTGGCAGATACACCGGCGCAACAGATCCTCACATGGAGACCACTTGCAGCAGATTTTTGGTTGCAGGCCAAACATCAGGTGTTTTTTATGAACAGTTGCCACCCGCACATATAGCCAAAAAGAAGTTATGGGGTGTAAAGGCATGCTGTAGGGAGAGAACTGGATTAGGTTGCAATCCTATGTACACAGCTGGCAGTAAGCCCCACTGAGCACAATAGAACTGACTTCTGAGTAAATATGCATAGGACTGCTGCTGTTAATGTGAAACAGCTAAATACATGCATCTAATGTGCTTAAAGTTAGTTCTTAAATAATTGTAATAAAATTTAATTTTAGTGTTGTTGTTTTTAAAAATGTGTGTTTCTTGTCAGTCATCCCAGTCCTTCTGCACCCACTAACCAGAATGGTGGGGGAAAGTTTACCTCTCCCTGAGCAAGGGCATGGAATCCTGTCCGTACATTTTTCTGTCTGTCTGTCTGCCTGTCTGTCTCTCTGTGTAAATAAAAAAATGCAGAGAAGAGCCACGGGGAGAAGCATATTGTCCCCCACCCCCATACACACCTGTGGCTAAGGCCCCAAAGCTACTATGTGAGGAGACAAGGTAGTTTTAAAGAGATAATCTGTTGAGGGAACGCTTCAGAATGGAGTTTGCACATCCCCTAGCCCAGTGTTCTCCAACCTTGCGTCCCCAGATGTTTTTGGCCTGCAACTCCCAGCATGCCCCAGCCAGCGTGCAATGTTCTCCAACCTTGGGTCCCCAGATGTTTTTGGCCTACAACTCCCAGCATGCCCCAGCCAGCGTGCAGTGTTCTCCAACCTTGGGTCCCCAGATGTTTTTGGCCTACAACTCCCAGCATGCCCCAGCCAGTTGTAGGCCAAAAACATCTGGGGACCCAAGGTTGGAGAACACTGCCCTAGCCAGTCATAGCTGCAGCTTTTTGAGGGCCCTTGGGCAAGGCACTTTTGATGGCCCCCCTCCCTCAGTGAGTCTACCTTCTTTTTTACCACCACTGTCACCAGCTGCTATTGCTCCTCATCCTCTTTCTCATCATTGCTACCACGTGCTTGCCTGGCAGGCAAGGAGCCAGTGAGTGAGTAGGCAGTGGCACCTATTGTTCTTCCCTCTCACACTACTGTTGTCTGGGCCAGAGTGAGAGGCAGGTGAACAAGCAGGTTGCAGTGAGGAAGAGGAGGAGCAAGTCCAGGGGGCTCTTGTCACAGTGGGTCCCCGCTGGGGTGTGGGCTCTCGGTAGGTGCCCAACTATGCCTACCCTTGACGCCGGCCCTGCCACTAGCAATCACTCACACCTCCATAGTGAGGTGCGATCCTTCAGGGGCTTGTACTCTCCTGCTCCTCAAACTAAACTTAGAGGATCAAAACTGCACCGAAAATGCCAATATGGTCATGCCACTGATGGTTACACAAGGACACATCAGCCCACACTGATTTTCTACTACAAACAGAACGATGGGGCATCTTTGCCTGGAAGGAATCCTGATGCCACATGGACGCATTCAAAGAACAGCATAAGCTCTTATTTCCTCTGCTGATGGGTTTGGAAGATCATACCATGGAAAGCATAAACATGCAGCTTGTTTTTAAATCCTGAGTATGTTTTCTTTCAAATCAAATGCCCCGATTATTTTGACTGAAAATAACAGAAGGTGTGAAATACCTTCTCTTGGCACCACCAAGGAAGTCTCACCTGGTTTCTTTCACTGTCACAGTCAAAAGCTTAGAGACAATGTCCAAGGTTCCATCACTTTTGTGGTAGGGTGATTTGTCTGCTCCATCCTCTGTCTCAGCGAGTGTTAACAGCTCACAGCCCACTTGGCCTCCTAAACTATAATTCACAAGCTGCCTGGGCACAGCCTCTGTTGAGAATGCTGCCTTTGTGTCCGTAGAGGACAGGTGGGTTTGTGGGTTTGTTAACTTAGCTATATATTCCAAAATAGACAGTTGAGAAAAGCAACCTCCTGTGGGCAGGGGTGTGTGTATGTGAGGTAAAGGTTTTTAGCTGCAGAAAAGAAGCTTCTGAGAGTTCTGAATCTCATTTATTTATTTATTTGCTTGCTTTATCTTTATTTGCTTTCTGTGGATTCTTTATGGCAGTAGCAGTTGGTGTATTAAAAATCTAGTGCTGCTTGCAAGTTCATCTCTTCCCCACCCCCTCCATCCCAATCTCCCCCAGTCACAATCACAAGCCCATCAGTAAACATTGTCTTGGACTTGGATGTCATGTACACAGGCAACCCTTTACACAGTTTCCACAAAATTGTCACAATTTTGACACTAGAAGTCAAAGAGATTTATCTTTTCAAGCAACTATTCCTTCTCCAAAATCTTTGTTCGTACATTAACCATAATTCAGAAGGGTTTATTTCAGTATCCAAAGACCACAACATTAAAATTAAGCTGCTGTCTAAATACTGAGATCTCAGAAACCACCAAACCAGAATATTAAAGAGCTTTTTTTTTACATGGGGTGTTGTGTGCCATGAAAACTGCATATGTCCATGTCAAAAAACCCTGATCAGCCCTGTCAAAAACCCCATTTTAAAAGGAATCCTGGGTTTTGACAGCTGTCAAAACTCCATGCTCCCATAAATGGGGTGGCTCACACTTTCCCCCTTTCCCAAGCACTTAGAGTCTTAGGAAAGGATGGAAAAGTTGGAGGACACTGAGAACAGTCAGGTCCAAACCAAAAAACTAGAGGATCTTGCCACGAAGGGGATGATCTACTCGCTATCCCATTTTGCAAGCTAAGATGCCCTTGTGTCTTCGCTTCTCACTTGACAGTTTGCCGCTTGGCAGCTGTCAAATAAAAAGCAAAGCAACAAATTTATCTATTTGTAGCCTTGCTTTGTCACTGTCCATGGATGGAGCCTCCTGTACTTTGACAGGAGACATTATACAGGACATTGAGGAGGCATGGCTGCACATTTGGGATAAAAATCCAACAAAAATAAATAACAACAAAATTTGTGCAAATCTTGGATGCAAAAAAAAAAGGGTGGTGAACCAATGACAGCCGCTCCAATGCACCGCTTGAGCATTTTGAAGGAGGTGTCACTGGCTGGCACTTCAGAGATCAGGAAAAGTGATCTCCAGGGGGGGAAAGGATAAAAGGGGGGGAAGCCACAATGACCGCAAAAGGGGTCACAGTGGAGAGAGAAGACAAGATGGGTCCTGCTGCTGAGTCCCTGGGATACCCACAGGAGGACCAAGGGGGAAGGAGTGGGGGAACAGCCCACAGTGAGCCCAATCATCTGCTGGGTGTACCGTGGGTTGTTCCACAAACAACCCACACTGAGTAGTTTATTCACAGGGTGGGTAGCTGTGTTGAGCGAACTCACACTATGTTAGTGCTATGGATGGAATTCCCAGATTGCAAGAGAAGCACTGGAGGTGGTGTTATCCTCCAAGTACAGGCCATTTGGAGTCAATGTGTCCAGTCTATAAATCAAAACGTTTTCCCTTGTTTCAAGGATTGCCAGATTAGATGTTTGTTGTTCTATTGGAAATACTACCATGTCTGAAAGGCAGTGGCCATCAGCATTAAAGTTTTGTCTTTAACCACATGTTCTTCTGTTTTCTTTGTTATTATAGCTGACTTGTGCTTTCTGAATTTTGTATGAAGATCAGTGGTGGTTTTGCCAAGATAATGCATGTGGCAACTGGGGCACTTGCACTCAATGGCATATATTGCATGGTTAGATTTGCAAGTGGTGTTCTGTTTAATAAGACAGATCTTTCCAGTTGTGCTTTTGAATGTTGTTTCACACAAATAAGAATGGGTAATGCAGCAGCTGGGTGTACCACGGTGTGATCTGGGATCCTTGATGGATGTTTTAATTTCTGCTCTCACAAAAAGCTTGCACAGATTTGGTGGCTGGTGGAAGGCAACAACAGATGGTTTGTTCATGGCTTTTGCAAGATGTGGAGAGTTAGCAATCAAGGGGCAGCTTTACTTAACTGGTAAGTGGTAGTCTGGAGCCAATGGGTGGGAACCTATCAGAAAAGGTACGTGCCTGACTTTATTTTTCTCCATCTTTTTTTTTTGTTTTTTTGTTTTGTTTTGGAGAAGGGATTCTCTTGAAAAGGCAGATGCCTGGTGGATATTGTAATCAATTAAGTGCAAAGGATTTCCTTGTTGCAGAAGGTGCTGCTTAAGTCCCTGTGTTCTTTGTTGGTAGTAGGTAACATTACTGTTGCAAATGCAACCAAATATATATTGGCTCTCTTGGAACTCTCAGTGGCTTTCAATACCATTGACCGTGGTATCCTTCTGGACTGCCTGGTGGGATTGGGCTTTGGTGGCATTGTATTGCAGAGGCCCTGATATTTTTGTTGTGTTGACTCCAGAAGGTGGTATTGAGGGACTCCTGATTGACATCATGGCCATTGGCCCTACGGTGTCCCACAAGGTACTAGCTTGTCTCCTATGTTATTTAATATGTACATGAAATTGTTGGAAGAGGAATGAGGTGTCATCAATATTCTATGAAGATCTGCAGGAGAGGTCCTTTTGAGGACACTCAGCTCACGGGGGCCCATTTCTCAAGTATGCATGAAAGGGCTTTCTCCTGCATGACTCCCAAATTATGGAATGCTCTTCCATCAGACCTAAGATTGGTCCCCACTCTCTTGGCTTTTTAGAAAGGAGTTAAGACACATCTCTTTAATTTGGCCTTTTAAATTGTGAGTAGCGGTTTTAATGTTTTAATATGGTTTGACTGTTTTTGTGCTTTTATGTATTATTGTTTTTATTTGAAGTGTCATATACTGCCTTGGTGACATCTGTGGAAAGGCAGTCTATAAATATTATATATGTGTGTGTGTGTGGAGAAAGCCTGAGCACACATGGTTGAATGAACCCTGACCTAGTTTTCCCCCCTGTCGCTGACACCCCTCATTCCCTCATCTTTCTTCATAATCCCCACCCAGGGGACAGGAGACACAGTTCTGGGCAGACCAGTTGTACAGTGGTCACATCTGCATAGCTACATCTGCATACTCTCAATAGGGCGTCTTTACATCTCCCCTCAAGGAAGGGCATAAACATTCCGAAGGTGGGGAGCAGTCTCAAAGAGCTGCAAAGTACCCCAAAGTATCCAGGAGATGCCAGCACCCGAGAGGCGCCACCACCCCGCAGGGCAGAACCAGCCCACCTGGTCATCAAGGGTGAGGGAGGGTAGAAAAGACAAGCCGTAGAGAACAAAGGGTTGGTTGGGAACTCGGTGCAGGCTTGCACGGATCAGGTCCCTGGCTCCGGTCAGGACCAAGCAACTTTCAACACCGGGTGCGACGCCCAGAGACCAGCTACACAGACTGCTACGCTAGATCAGTAAGTCAGAGTCTCTGATGTAAGGTTAATCTTCTGTATTGAGCAAAGCCTATCCTAGTATGTGTATTGAAGCTTTCCTCTTCAGCTATTTGTATGGACTTCCTTGTTTATGGTGTGAAATTCCTGTAGTCTATTAGTTCCGCTCCATTAAACTCTTTGAAAATTAGCCAGTTACTGTCTCAATACGATTCTATGCGATTCAGTGTCAATGGTTGGTAGCGGCTGGGTTTAAAGTTCTCAGAAGCCGCGTAAAGGGCATTTCTTCGGTGCTGGTTAACCCTTTAAGTGCTGAACCCGCATAACGGACCAGTCCCGGTTCGCCACAATATGTGTGTGTGTGTACACACACAGAGAAAAATATAGTGATGTGTTATTATGAAAGAGGAAAGGAGGCAAATGTACTGTTTTGACTGGTTGTAGGTGATGATAGAACTTCACTGGGATTGGGTTTCTTTCCTGAGTTGGGATTGCACGGTGGGGTTCTGTAAGCAGTGTTAGAGAGTTGAAGGGAAAGATTGGTTAGGGCAGTTGGAAGCTGAGGCACTGAAGAAGAAGGGTGGAATCTTTAGCCCTATTCAGGCATTCTTTATCTGTGTACAATAAATGTGTGAGGAGAGAGCACATTCTAGCCCCACCCCCTCACATATTTTCGTCACCCTCTACTTGTGGAGAGCAAATTTCTGAAGAGGAGAGCCTCCTGCATCTGTGGAGGCTCTCCATGCAATTGAAAACCCTCCATGCAATTGAAATCCGCATTCTCAATCACGTGGAAAGCCTCCACAGATGCAAGAGGCTCTCCACTTCAGAAAGTCGCCCTCTACAAGTAGAGGGCAACGGAACGTACAAAGAAGGGACAGGCCTAGAATGTTCCCTCTCCTCACACACTCATTGTACACAGATAAAGAACGCCCAAATAGGGTTTTTGTCTGTTCGGTTTTGATTATTTACCTGGATTTGTGAGAATGATAACAGTTGTTACTGTTATTTTAAAGGAAAATTAAACATATGGTTATGTATCCAGAGTGGCTTGGGTGATGTCAGTTCCTGCGTGACAACTTTCGCAGCAGCAACAAAGTTACCTTGGTATACTTGAGGGTATATGATAACAGAAGGAAATTCCTCAAGTGGTGCCCGGGGGGGGGGGGGGTACTACCAGCAGTAGACCTTCGCCTCCACAGGGTGAGGCATCAGAGTCCTGACCACATTCTAGCCTCCAGCTAGGTGGGGTCCTCCTGTCTTCGCAAGTGGTAACTGGCTGCTGTCTTGGATATAGAGAAGCACCCTTCCTTCCTTCCTTCCTTCCTTTCTTTCATGCCCAGAGCCGGCCTGAGATATTTTGCTGCATGAGGCAAAGGTCAAGATGGTATTCTCTCACCCATTCCACATACAAAAGCTGACTGGACTGACAGTTGAATTTTAGTTGAACAATTGTGATGGGTGCACTGGAGGATGCTGTCCCAATGGAAGCAGGCTAGCTTTGGGGGGCATAGGGCAGGTTGTGTGGCACACATATCTTTGTCCTCCAACACGTGACTGCATCATTCACATATCATTCTCCAGCATCTGCTGCCTGAGGCAGTTGCCTCACTCTGCCTAATGGTAGGCTGGCTCTATGTACCCTGCCTTTCACACACACACACACCCCAAATTATACTGAACTCCACCCAGCTTCAGTCAGTAGGTACAATCAGCAGCCCCCCCCCAGCCCACAAACCAGTCCTGGGGTGATATCTCAATATATGGGGGCAGGATATTGGTATATGAAAAGGAGATAGCAGTTAATTCTTCACTCTAAGTCAACAAGGAATCTATCCCAGGGATCCGAAACGACTGGTTGAATCCCAGGACCACAAGGAAGTAGAGTCAGGAAATCACTGCTCCACACTGAGGCCTTTTACACCCCTTTACTTTTTCTTTCCTCAATACCTCACCTGCACCCCGGGCCACCTGGCTGGTCTCCATGGGCTGCATCCCTCTCTCCCAGAATGGAGCCTAGAGATCCTCAGTCTTAAAAACCAAGAGTCATATTGCTAAGATATTGGAGCTTTTGCACGTGTAGAACATTTCTGGGATAGAGGCCCAGAACGATGACATTTGCCTTCCTTCCCTACACAGAGATCAAGGAGCAGGGAGGAGGGAGTCTAGTTACCTATGTGTGGTTTCCTCCATTCATGCTTTTGGCTTTATTTAGCATCATGGGATGGATTTGGGTTTCACTTGTGCCAATGTTACACGGCTATAACTCCATTTCTCTCCGTTTGCACTGGTGTGTGCTAGTGACAGCAGAATCAGGCAGTATGTATTGGTATCAAAGGCAAAGCTTGGAGACAAGGATGCCTGTGTCTGAAAGGAAATATAAATAGAAAGCATGTTGCTCTGCTTTCTGCTGAGGGATGAAGCAAAGCCACCTTGGAGGTTAAAGAAATGATTGTGCTGGAAACAGAGAATCTATTCATGTCTATGTGTTAACGCTTGTGTTATAGGGGTGTAATGTCATTAATGGGGAGTTTGGCAAGCAGGACCTTGGCCTAAGGGAAGCTATCCAGTTATTTATCATAGGGCATTTTGGGGGTCGATTCATATGTGCCAAATCGTTTTTAGTTCTGCCTTGGTGGGGACAGTCCACAGCATGCAGACAGGGCCCCATCTGAAAGGGTGTTGCTTGCTTTTACTGGTGGTGTCTTTTTTAAGCGCATTACCGGAAACATGGGCATTTCACAACTTTGCACAAGGCCCTTCCCCCAGAACACACGCAGCTGTGGGCGGGGAGAATTTTGCGGGCGTGGGGGAAGGAAGAGAGACATACCTGGATTCGCAGGTATGATCACATCAGGTAAATGGGGTGGGGCCGCAGGAGCCAATACGAGGCCTGGCACCCCACCCACCCCCTCTTTGTCTTTCTGCAGCTCCCTCCCTCCCTGTATACAGTGTGGGCTCCTTTGGTCGCCATTAAGGGGCCGAGTAGGATTTTTGGCTCATCTCTCAAATTCAATTGGCCTAGGGAGATGTGCATGTTTCGCCTGTTGCAGGATTAGGGAGTCGTTTCCGCCCTGTGTACTCAGTGATTCAATTCGGTCACATTTGGCCAGTAGGTGGGTAAGTGCGGCTTAGGGTCCGGTGAGCATCCCTGGCACCGTTCAGGTGACAGGCGAATTTCCAGAGGCCTCAAGTTGCTGGGTCCTTAGGCTCCGACGGCTGAGGATCAGGATCGCCTATGACACCTATGTTCTCGCCAAGCTTGTTGTCTTGAGACTCCGAGAGGAGGCGACTGCAACAAAGGGTCCCAACAGTGTAAAGTGTAAAATGGGGTGGTGGCGACAACAGCGCCACCTCCCGGTTTTGGATGCTTCGCCCAAATGTACAGCGTTATACCGGCCAGAGAGGTCGGATTAGAACAACCCGCACTCCATCCCTTTGCAACTCATTGAATGTAAATAAAAATGTGGCCCAGTTAAACACCAGCAACTTGTCTCGACTCTTTATTTCCTCCTACGCTTGCAAATGCACAACTGCTTGGTGGGAATTACCACCAGTCAAAGTGGGTGGGGGAGGGAACAATACTGTATTCCCCATGCTCCAGCTGTCCCTATTTTCTGGTCTCTGTCCCTGATAAATTGCTGTCCCTATTTTGCTTTCCATGGCTGCTTTGCTAGAATTATTATTTATTTAAAGTACTTTTTAAGCCTCTTTTTAGGGCTATGCACTCCCCAAGTGATGTAAAGAAGAAGCGAGAAACAAGGGACAAATTACAGATGGCCACATCAGAAGAGATGTCCAGAAAATACTTATGAAGCTGTTCTTCAAAGGCAGCCTTGAAGAAGGAGGTCTGTTGGTATATTTTCTACCATGGTCATTCTAAAGGGTTCAGCTTTAACTACGTACTTCCCCAAGGCTTCTGGAAGTTACATCTCCAAGTGGGTGGTGAATGCATCTTGTCTCTAATGCATATGCATGTACGCATACTGTACATGTGTGTACATTTTATCAAGTGTACCACTTGGTGCCACTAGGGTTGGAGCAGGACCGGTGCAGGGCAGTTTGGCGCCCGAGGCGAAATGAAATTTAGCGCCCCCCCTCTTGTGCCGTGGGGGGGCTCCGGAGCAAAGCAGCCCTGCTCTGCAAAACCCCCCCCGTGCCGCCACCACCACCAACCTACCTTCCCCTGCCCTGGCTGCCGCCGCCTCCTCCAAGGAGGAAGTGACGCGACGGGACCCCCGCTCTCTGTTTTTTGCTGGGGAAACCAGGGCAACAGGGCTCTTTAAGCCCCGTTGCCCTGGTTCCTCCCAGCAAAACAACGCGGGCGGGGCTCCGGAAGCGACGCAACGCGGAGAAGGTAGGTGGCGGGGGGGTCGGGGTGGTGGCAGTGGCGGCAACTGGGCGGGGGGAGGCGCGGCGGCGGGCGGGGGGAGGCGTGTTGGTGGCGGGAGGGTGGGGGGGAGGCGTGGTGGGGGCAGGTGGGTGGGTGGACTGGGGAGGCGCGGCAGCGGCGGCGGGGGCGGGCAGGCGGGGAGGCGAAGGCCTGGCGGGGGCGGCACGGCAGCAGCGAAGAGGAGCGCAGCGTTTCTGCGCCCTCTTCAGACGCGCGCCCTAGGCAACCACCTAGTTTGCCTAGCGGTAGCGCCGGCCCTGGGTTGGAGCACCAGGCACAGGTCTGGACCCCGCAGTACTGAGGGCCCTGGAATATTCACCACCACAACTGCCTATATATATTTTAAAAACTTCCCACAGAAGAGGTTGGGTGTGTTGCAGAGCAAAGTTGCAGTCGCACCTGGCGTCTTCATTTCACTTCCCCACCCTGGGAAATCAAGTTGCTAGTGCAACTGCAGACTGCAGCTTTGTGGTGTAGTGCACCCTAACTCTTTATAAGTTGGGGTGGGTGGGTGAGAAGAAGGTACTGCTTACTTTGGCACTGCAAGATAAGAGGTGGGGAGTAAGTGGGGTGGGGAGCAAGCACAGGTTGTGGAGAAAGGTGGGGGGGGAGAGAGAGAGAGAGAGAGAGAGAGAGAGAGAACATGGGGATTGGAAAGGGTGAGGAGAGAGAGGAACCAGGGAAGAGGAGTGACCAGGAGTGTCTCTGTGGGTGGGGGGACCTTCCCCCTGAAACAAGGCAGTGCCACTGTAAATAGTGTTTTATAATCATATTTATAATAATATTGATGCTTTATTGGTGTTTAAGAAATGTGTCTCAGTTCTGATAATTTCAAATACGCTCATTGTAAAAGATGGAGTTGTATGCTGCTGCACCCTAATGGTACCTAAGTATATCTTACTTTTCACTGGGTGAGAAAATATGGCGGCGGGGGTGGTAGTGGGATAAATAAAAGTGTTGATCTTTGGTTTTAAACACATTTTTAAAAATTAGGCATTAGGAGTTGCAATTCCTCCCTTTCAGTTTACTTTTTTTTTTTTTTGTCTGCTTTTATTCTAAGTGGCTTCTCATAGGAACATAGGAAGCTACCTACTGGTCCATCCACTGGTCAGGCCACTCGACTACTGGTCCATCTAGCCCAGCATTGTCAACACTGACTGGCAGCAGTTCTCCAGGGTTTCAGGCAGGATTTTTTTCCAGGCCTTACCTGGGACTTTGAATTTGGGACCTTTTGCATGCAGAATAGGTGCTCTACCACTGAACTACGGCCCCTCTCTTGACAAAAACTGACTCAAACATTCCTTGCAAATGAAAAGTTTGCATGGCTTGTGCTAAAGGGGAAGTAATTAATTGAATCTGACAGCTCAAAGGAAGGGGAGGAATATATGAGCAGGAGACCATTCACAAATGATTATGGAACTGTAATGCCATTACTGGGGGGGGCGGGGTTGGTGAGTGGGCCCTTGTCCTAGCCCAAGGCCCATTCACATAGCACCAAACCATGATGTCATGGAAGGTTTTGTGGACAGGTACACATGACAGTCAGGAAGCTAGACAAGAACATTAATTATTGACCTGGTTCACATGACACGACAGCCCACTGTGTGTAAATTTTCACATGGCGCCCGGCTTGGCATGGCTTGTTGTGTTTTATGAACCCAGGAGGCAGGGGTTGTTTGAGGGTTAGACAACCCTCAAATAACCCGTGGCTTGTTTTAGGGTCGTTTTAGGGATATCTAACCCTCAAACAACCCCTGCCACCTGGGTTTGCCCAACATGACAAGCCACAGCAAGTTGGGCGCCCATGGGCGCCATGCAAAAATGGTGCCCGTGAGTGCCTGGCGTGACATTTATTTATTTATTATATTTATACCCTGCCTTTTTTCCTGAAAGGAACCCAAGGCAGCTTACATAATCCTCCTCCTCCTCTTAACTTTATCCTCACAACAACCCTGTGAGGTAGGTTAGGCTGAAGTAAATTAAACTACGGTTGGCTGTTGTGTCATGTGAACCAGGTCACTGTCTCTCTTCAAACAAGACAGAACAGCAACAGGAAACTCCTGACGCCACGCCACCCAGCTACTACTAAGTTCAGTGCCACCTAGTGTTTGACCTATATAATGACACTATCCACCACATACGGGATGGCGTGTGACATGTGTGCCGAGCCAGAAAGATTAATTTGTGGCTGCCTAGCAACCACAGGTGAGGCTGCCCACTTATTCCCAGTGTGGCAATGCCCACTGAAGATTTGATATTTGTAACAGATTGGGCCTTAGATATACTAAGCAGGAAAGAAAACACAGAAAAGTTGATGGGAATTAATTTGCATCTTTTAAGTTTGGGGCTTATATCAAAGCGTGAAGGTGAATATACAATGTGAAGTAATGTTGTATTATATTGTGCCATAGATTGGAAGGTGTTATTATTGTCTATGGAGTTAATGTGGATATTCAAGCCAAAGCCCTGAAAGCGGCTGGTTAGAAAAATTTCTTGTTAGTTCTTATTCATTGGTGTTTTGAATCAAGAAGAGTAGAACAGACAAAGTGTAGCTGATTGTAATAAGAAACTAGGAGATTACTTCAGGGTGCAATCCTATGGCTTAGACACTGTCTAGATGGCCATAGGAAAAGTTGGAGTCCCAGCTCCGGCCCCAGAAAAGCACTCTGAGCCATTTAACAGCTCCAAATAGTACACGGGGGGGGGGGGGGGGGTTATGTCACCGTTATTAGTATGCACATTTTATGCAAATTGATCTCCTTTTTTGTCCTCTTTTTTGGTGATGTACATCTTCTTTTTTGGACATGCATAGATGGACATCCTAAGCCTATGTGAGTATGTGTCTTCCCTCCCTCACCCCATCAAGAAGCGGGTGGCAATGTAGCACCTGAAGGAAGGTGCTCAGTGGTCGAGCACCTGCTGCTTTGCATGCAGAAGGTCCCAGGTTCAATCCCAGGCATCTCCAGGTAGAACTAGGAAAGAATCCTGCCTGAAACCCTGGAGAGCCATTGCTGCCAGTCAGTGTTGACAATGCTGGCCTAGATGGACCAAGGGTCTGACTCAGTATAAAGCAGCTTCCTATGTTCCTATGATCCCTTAATAACAAAACCTGTAAGTCCCTGGAGCTGGAGGTAAACACGTAGGATCTGTAGCTGGAGGCTTGTGAAAGGATTCCTATAATTTCTGTCTGTGCTGCTCAGAAGAGGATACACAGCACAAACAGAGGCCAGTGAATTACTGTTAATATTACAGGGGCCATAAATAGCAAGTGGAGAGAGAAAGCTACTGGTTATACCACAGAGTGGTAGGAAGCTCAAACAGAATAATATTTAAAGAGGCAGCCCCACCTCATTAAGGAAGGAAGAATGCCAGTATGGTTGGCGTTGCTGTTCAGTCTGACATGCATATGGCTGGGGGGGGGGGGGCAGGTGATGCTGGAAAATCAGCTTAGCTTGGCATTGGGAGAAGGCATGCAGCAGTGTGCTGCCAACTTAACCCGCCAGTGGGCATAAAGGAGTCCGTTTGATGTGAAGCTGGCATTGATAGCCAATACCTAAGAGAGGGCTACTTTGTTTTTTCTATAGTAGACTTCCCCAATCTTTTGATACCTGTGGCACTTCCCCACCCCCCTCAGATTAAAACTGGGTAGGCCCGTTAATATTGCCTCCCAGTGTCCTGTTCTCCCCTGTCCCCAGTCAGTCAGGGCTTGGGGATGGGAATGTGCATGCTGGGGTAATGGTGATGCTTCTCAGGATTTCCTGCAACTGTAGCACAGGTTGTACGTCAGGGAATGCCAGAACATCCTTCCTCTCTGATGTCAGAGCCCATCTATTGGCAAAGAAAAAGCAGGACCACGGTGCTGCCCCAGGATCTCCCCACTCAGATAGGCACAGAGTGACAGATGCTTTTTAACCGGTCCTGGGATTTTATTGTTGATTGTTTTAAACAATTTTTACATTTTGTATGTTAAAGGTTTTCTATTATGTTTTACTATATTGTATTTTTAGGGTTTTAATCTTGGTAAACTGCCAAGAGCATTTTTGGCTATTTGGCGGTATAGAAATGTAATAAATGTAATGTAATGAATCCAGCAACATGATAGTTTAATTTTCAAGACATAGGTCAGCCTCTCTCATGGGACACATGAGCCAGTTTGCATGATCACAGTGGCTTAAGCAAGCCACACTGGCTTGTTTAAGCCATGGGGCGTGCTGGGCACCATTTGCCTACTCACCCGCCCAGGCATGGCTTGTTGTGTCATCTGAACCTGGGCATCATGGCTTGCTGGATGGGGAAACAACCCTCAAATAACCCAACAATGGCCCATGGGTTATTTGACAATTGTTTCCCCCTCTGACTACCCATGCTGCCCAGGTTCAGACCATGCAATAAGCTGCACCCAGGTAAGTGATTATGCAAATCGCACCCAGCACACCCTGGCATGCTCTGCGGCTTAAACAAGCCACCGTGGCTTGTTTAAGCAATGGTGATTTTGCGAACTGGGTCAGTTTGTTTTAGAACTAGGAAGCACAAAAAGAAAAGGCACCAGGACAGACTTTGTTAGGAGACGTGTTATGCTTGAAGAAAAGAATACCTAAAATTAAAAGGTTAAACTAAAATTAAAAGAAGGCAATACTTCCTGTATCCATTCTCTGGACTGTACACTTTCCAGGCATCCATAACCATACCGCACAAATGTGGATGCATTATCAGATGTAGAGATGGGGCAAGTATTTGATATGGGAGGAGCTCAAAATGTGAACTTCTCCTGCTTGAATACGTTGTCCCCAATTTGAATTGGGTACAGCCTCCACTATGTCCTCTGCTGCTTGTTGTTACTCCCCTTCTCCAAGCCAAAAAAAATCCTAATCCTTACCTTGGGGAAGAGGTACAGGATAGCTGGCAGGGAAGGGCTTTCTTTCAGACAGGTCCCTTTCCTTTGATAATTTAGGATTACAGAATCCTGTATGGAATAAGTTACAAAATACAAATG
Source organism: Shinisaurus crocodilurus (assembly GCA_021292165.1). Lineage (NCBI taxonomy): Eukaryota > Metazoa > Chordata > Lepidosauria > Squamata > Shinisauridae > Shinisaurus > Shinisaurus crocodilurus. The sequence goes on from CM037881.1 coordinate 29,043,777, forward strand.
TGTAGGTCATCTAATGCTATATTTGCTGAGCAAATGTGTGAAGTTTGAAATAGGATACTAGTAATTTCCATCTTAGTGTCAGTTAATGATGGAAACACCTGAAGTCTTAGAAGTTGTCATTAACCCATGCCACAGGTTGACTGTTAAAATAGTAGAATAAACAAGTTATGTGCATAACTGACAGAATCGATTCTGAAAAGATCATTTTTGTTTGATATGGAGGCAGTCCCTTTGTAAGATAATGGAATGGTCAACATAACTGGTCATGTTGGTAGATCAGTTTATTCAGGGGTGGGTCACTGGTGGGCCTGCAGATGTTGTTGGACTACAACTCCCATCATCCATCACCATTGGCTATGCTGGCTAGGGCTGATGGGAGCTGTAGTCCAACATCTTCTGGAGGCCCACAAGTTGCCCATCCTTGGTTTATATAATGTACTTTGGCAGGTGCTTATTCTCTCTTTTTTATATAAATTTAACCATGCTAGAAAATCATGACTGTACTGTGGACAACTATGGTTTATTTAATAGTAACAATATTTTAAACCATGCATGTTGTTCTGGTAATTACCTATCTGGAGAAGAGCTGTATAAAACTTATAAAAGTTAATTTTCTTTCTTTTTTTATTGCCACCTACAAGGTATGCTCTTAACTTGTCCAACTGCTGAGAGAGCCTGCTAGGCCCTTGCCTACGTTAGCTTCCAAGCCCGTTGAAAAGTGACATTCCCAAAGGAAACGTATTTACAGTGGAAAAGGGCCAGATAGCTGGCAGCTGGCATGTCCCCCAACCCCATGGCTGGGGTGTCCCGATAGACTTCCTTGTGAGCCTAGTGACCTCACACAAAGCTGCCTTCTATCTTTGCACAGCAGGCTAAGGAATGCTGAAAAATGCAAGCTCGCTGGAGCTGCAGGAGGCACAGCCAAGCCAGCTCATGTTCACAGAGGGTCCCGTGGCTTCAACGGTGACTGGGCTTACTGGAAATAAGTGAGGTTGGATGACACAACAAGATTCCAGCCTGAGAGCGAGAGAGAAGATGGCTGTTGGTGGTAGGGAGAATGGAAGGGCTCTGAAGGGGAGCAGGATGTGTTCTTTGGCATACTAGAAAATCTGGAATGTGCTTTACTGCATCAGGTAACATAAGGACTTCTAACCAAGGCAGGGCTGAGTAATTTCAGTTGCTTTATGTGTCCTGGTTGTGTGCAGGACATGAGAGCTGGTTGGATGGCCAAGATAATTGTCTATATAGTTTCCCAGGGCTTGTCTACATGGAGGTCTTTTCAGGGGTTCGATTAGTGATCATGAAAAATGTCTTGCCTTGGGAGGAGAATGCACAGAATCCAGAGCATTAGAGAAAACTAGGCCTGACTGACTGATCCCAAAGCAATATTGTGCAAACCTGTCAGTTGTATCTGTCCTGCTTCCATTATGAAGTGTGTGTGTGTGTGTGTGTGTGTGTGTGTATTTCCCCCAACCCCACAGCAATATTCAGAATGGAGCTGAAATTTTCTTTATTTTCTTATTTTGTTTAGGATTATTTTTTTAGAGGAGAAAAATGAGCAGGTGGGAGGAGCCATTTGGAATTAAACGTGGGTCCCAAGACCAAAAAAGTTGAAGACTTCTGCAACAGAACATCTTGCACCTGTGCAGCAAATAAAACACACATGGGCACTAATAGAAGTATAGGTTCCAAATCGCGTGAAGTGATAATTCCCCTTTACTCGGTACTGGTTAGGCCTCATCTTGAGTACTGTGTCCATTTCTGGGCACCACACTTTAAGAAGGAGGTAGACAAACTGGAGAGGGTTCAGAGGAGGGCAACAAAGATGATAAAGGGACTGGAAACAAGGCCCTATGAGGAGAGACTGAAAGAACTGGGCATGTTTAGCCTTCAGAAGAGGAGACTGAGGGGAGATATGATAGTACTCTTCCAGTACTTGAAGGGTTGTCACACAGAGGAGGGTCAGGATCTCTTCTCGATCATCCCAGTTTGCAGGACACGGAATAATGGGCTCGAGTTACAGGAACCCAGATTCCACCTGAACATCAGGAAAAATTTCCTGACTGTCAGAGCAATAAGACAATGGAACCAACTACCTAGGGAGGTGGTGGGCTCTCCCACTCTGGAGGCATTCAAGGTGCAGCTGGACCGCCATCTGTCAGGGATGCTTTAACCTGGATTCCTGCATTGAGCAGGGGGTTGGACTCGATGGCCTTGTAGGCCCCTTCCAACTCTACTTTTCTATGATTCTATGATTCTGGAGTAACTGTCAGGAGTTGCTAGGATCTGTGGGCAGCTGCCCCAAGTGGTGAGCCAGTGAACTGCAGGTGGCAGCCTTCTCCGTGTAATTCCTTCAGGCTCTGTGCTGACTCCACCCACCCAGGCTGGCCATTGGATCTTCCTGGACAGGAAGATCCTGTCTTCCTGTCTGTGCTGCTACTTTTCTTTTTTGGTAGACACAATGCCCCAAATCAGCTACACTAATCTCCTGGATTTTGGGCAGCACAATCCAATGTGGTTGCCCATAACCCTCCAAACCTGGAGGATTGCAGACATCCAATGGAGAGCGGGGGGAGCAGTGAGGCGAAGGTCGCCTCTGCACCTCTTCTCCCACCCTGCAAAAGACGCAGGCAGTCAATTTTGACCGTCTAAGTCTTTCACCCTGGAACAGGAGGAGAGGTTGAGGCACCACTGGGATATCTGGGCAGAGCCTCTCTCTGCCCCTCCCCCCCCCGGAACACCCCCGGAACATAAAAGAGCTGATGAGCCTTGCTTGGACACAAGATCATCCCGAGTTTTGGTGTATTCCTGTTTCCTTGGTCCTACCTCTTGGTTTGTCCTTTGGTTCTGACTCTTTTATCCTGAATATTGGCTTGACCTAGGGGTGTTTCAAGATGAACCTTTTATCCTGTAGTCATTCACAGAATTTTATGGGGTGTCCAGATGATATTGTCTTCCTTTATTGACCCTCCTATGCCATCCCACTGCTTCTTCTGTCTTCTTTTCTTACCATAAAAAAGGAAGAAAAGATGGAATAATAACTGCACAGCGTCTTTTGATTGGTAGTGCCCTAGGAGCTGTCGTATGGAAGTGCCCCTATTTCCCAGCTCCTGGCTGACCACCGACTGCTGCCCCAGCCCTGAAAATAACAAAAGCCTGACATCTGCTTTTCCTAAGGAAAAGTACCTTCAGAAGAGGGTGATTTGGAGGAGAGAAACTATGGATGCTCTCAACTCCAGTGCCCCCTCCTGAAGTTGCATTTCCCTAGAAAAAGGCACTATCAGGCTTTTGTTACCTGTGTATGAGTGTAATTGTTACTTGTGTATGAGTGTAATTCCATCCTAAAGGCTAGTTCACACATGCATATACATTGTGTAGGGTGCAATCCTGTTCATGTATCATCATCATCATCATCATCATCATCATTTATCGCCCATGTGACCGGCAAACCGGCCACCCTGGGCGATGTACACAAGATAAAAACAGGATAAAATACATTTAAAACAGTATAAAATTTTAAAATCTTATCCCACCCCATATTCCCACCTGAACAGCCAAGTTTTTAGTGAGCGGTGGAAGCTCAGCAGAGAGGGGGCATGGCGGAGGTCACTCGGGAGAGAGTTCCACAGTACGGGGGCCGCCACAGAAAAGGCCCTCTTCCTAGTCCCCACCAGTCTAGCTGCTCTGGCTGAAGGGACAAGGAGAAGGCCGTCTGTGGCAGATCTTGTTGAACGGCCTACTTGGTGTTGCTGGAGACGCTCCTTGAGATAGACTGGACCGGAGCCATATAGGGTTTTAAAGGTCAAAACCAACACCTTGAATTCAGCTTGGCAAGCAACTGGTAGCCAGTGCAGCTCCTTGAGCATTGGCGTGATGTGATCCCGCCGGTGGCTGCCTTTAACCAGGCGAGCTGCCGCGTTCTGTACCAGCTGTAGCTTCCGGACCGTCTTCAAGGGTAACCCCACGTAGAGCGCATTACAGTAGTTTAGACAGACAAAAGTCCTACAACTCCCAGCATTCCCCAGCCAGCCATTAGTTATTCAATTCAATCAATCAGTGTTTATTTGGTCCATAGACCTTTTTCACACAGCAATACTCAAAACAAGCATTAAGACACCATTGTTAAAATTATTATTAAAACAGTGAATAATACATAACAGTGAATAATACATAAAAATGATTTAAAAAAAAACAATTATTGTTAAAAAGTTGTTATTAAAACAATAAAATAGGATTGTAAATTATAACAGCAAAACAATATGGGTAATCGTTAAAATAGTTAATTAAAAAATATACATATACACAACATAAAACCTGTGCCCATACAGTTTATTTTCCAAAGTGTTGCTAACAGCCATTAACTATCTGTGATCTTTTCTTAATAACTGCAGCAAAATATTTTGCTGTTTGTACAATTTCAACCATATTTGTGCCAGCCAGAAGATGTGAAATGTAAAATACTTTTGACCTTCCAGGCAACAAAGTTAGTAATGGGGTTATAAAATGGGCCCTAATGTCTTTATAAAAACTACAGTCCAGTAAAATATGTTCCATTAGTTATTCAGAATGTGATGTCTGATGGCTGAAAGTATGAACTGACTCCATCGAAAAGTATCATGGGTGAAACGGCATCAGGTGAAAGCCTGCTGCAGTGCTAAACCTGGGATGGTGGATTCACACAAAAAGGCATCTCTTGCATTCCAGTCATCAAAGGGTGGACATGCATGTCTGAAGCAACCAGAATTCTTAACGGAGCTCATCAGCTGAGCCGTAAGGAAATGATAGGCAATTCACTTTCAAAATGCTGTGTATTCTTGACTTGTGTTTTGTCTGTTATCACAACAATATTTGAAGTATGTTTTAAATTGATCCCCTGGTTTCTTTTCTGCTTGCAAATTTCAACACAGTCCAGGGAACACTTGACTCTAATCATTCTTAATTGTTTTCCTCTTGGCTTTCTTCTTAGATTTCATAACCTTCTAATCTCAGCTGAAGTCTTCTTCCTAGGCAGCTGGGCACCAAAGCCCTTGCCTTTGCCAAAATCTCAGAGCCCCTCAAAATAAGTAGGGCTGCCTAGAGGGGCTTAGTGGGAACTTATTCCAAAAGCCCACTTCACAAATGCAATGCAGTTTGGTTCTAATTAATATTGTAATTATGGCAATTCCTTAGGATCTGAACATTTTGAACTTTTTCCCCCTGAACAAGCCACTGAAGCAAGAATGTATCCTTTCTTCTATCACAGCGAAGAACCAAGTTGGAAATTGAAATAATGATGCTTTAATAGTAATACCCATTCCAGAAAAGCAGCCATATTAGGACAATCAGTAGTTCGTTTCAATAATAATGATAAAATGTGTTGGGGCTCCAGCTTGTCTAGAAACCCTGTTCCATATCTGCATGCTGTGGTTACTTAAGACTAATGGGATCGCACTCAGCACATGTTCAGACGAGTTTTATTGCACTGGATGAGCCCTGCATTCAAAATGGGTTTCAGGGATGAGTTGTGGTGGTTCAAATTAAGGAACTATACTGTTTGCCTGTTAACACATGACACTTTATTATTTGCTGTAAGAACCTGGAGTAAAATAGAATCTTTTAGGGGGGAGTTTTATTTATTTTATTAGTAATACTAGTATACCGCTTAGTATAATAAAATACCTAAGCTGTTTTCTAAGTTGGAAATAGACACCATCGTTTCTCAGGTTGCTCCTGGCTCATTTTCCAGGTGCCTACCTGCCTGTGCTGGTGTATGGAATCAGTGGAAGACCGACAACCTGGTCTTCTGTGCGGGTTCAATGCTAAGGGGGTAGCGAGTCCTGGGGCGGGCCTTCTCCGAGGTCCCCAGCGACTATCACCCTTAGCCCAGAACAAAGGGATAACTTATAGCCACAAAAGTATCTTTTATAAAACAAGTTTATTTACAAAATTACCTTCACAAACCCAGACACACGCCAGCAATACAGCTTATCAGTACGGTACAAAGTAGCAAGCAAGAAGTCTCAAGGACACCGTGATTTCAGGGCTCTCAGCTAGTTAGTTCAGCTCGGGCTCCAGCAGAGGCCCGGTCAACCGCATGCTGCTAGCTGGGTTCCTGGCGGAGGTCCAGTCTACCCAAGCGGCTAGCTGGGTTCCCAGCGGAGGTCCGGTCTACCCAAGCGGCTTGTGAGTGATTTCAGCTTGGTTTCCCGGGGGTCCGGTCAACCCAAGCGGCCAGTGATTTCAGCTAGCTGGAGCGCGCCGGGTGCTGCTACCCGGGGTTGCCGATCCCTTCGTTCCCTTACCCCAAGCATGGGGCAAGATTGCTGATCAGGTCCAACAACTCAGTTCCCTTGCGCAGGGTGTTTTATACCTTGGGTTTACCCTCCTTTTATGTATTGTTTTGTTTGTTTTTAACCTTGGGTTTCAGGAAACCCTCCCTCTGTAATCAGGTGGTGGGCCAATCAGGTGGGTTGCCACCCTCCCTGAGGGCGGACCTTCACTTTTGGCGTAAGGTGGTGGGGAGGTGACCCCTTCCACCTGTGGGGTGGGGTCCCTTTTGAAGCCACTTGCTTAATGGTCCCATTCCTTGTGGTGTTGAGGGTCCTTTCTTATGGGTGCCGAAGTGTCTGCTCTGGCAAGGTATTTCAAGGTCTTATGTAGATGGTGGCTGATATACGAGAGCATTGACAAACACTGGCGATGCTTCCTGTCCTTCCCCCTGGGTGATTCTATGCAGATGTTGTTTGTCCCCTTTGGCCTCGTGGAGACTGTCTGTCTCTCCCCCCCCCCCGGGTCTCCTTCCCCCCACTTGGTGAGTGTGTGTGTGTCAGAAAGGGGGCTTAGGTTGGCTTTCTCCACAGAATCAGTGGGTGGTGACAACTTTTATTTTTGGATGCAACGTGTTAAAACTGGAGAGTCGGATCCGATTAAGGTCATGCCTGAGGAACAATAACCAGTGCACTTCTCTATACAACAGCTGCGTTGCATGATATATACGGTATTGCAAAACTGAGATCACATTCATCTTTTCAAACACTTTTTCCCATTTTGCCCTCTTCTTTCAGCCGTATTGTCTTGCATTCAGACACTGTACCCCAGGCTTCCCCAATATGGTACCCTCCAAAAGTTTTGGACTACAACTCGCAGCGTTCCTGACCATTGGCCATACTGGGGCTGATGGGAGTTGAAGTCCAGAGGGCACCAGCTTGGGGAAGGCTGCTCTACTCCTCCCCTCCACCCACCCCCATCTTTGCTGTCTGGAATCCTGAACTTTCTTCCATATGTCAACATCTTAAAGTGTGCAGATTAAAAAATGGATGCAAAACTCCTCCTGTGGCAGCTTGGCCAGTGTAGAGGAGAGGAGTCAGAGACCAAAATGTTTTGGTGCCTCAAGAAGAAAATCCAAAGGGCAGCCATGGTAAGTGGTTGCTGGTAGAAGTCATAGAGCTTCTGATAAAAGACCGGGGGGGGGGGGCATGTTCTCAAGCACATTTCAGATGGACTGACCTACTACTACTTGGAGGTCAAGACCACCCAGGCTGCTGAGCTACCACACCACCTGGATTGCTTTATCTGCTCACTTGCAAGAAACAAGGCAGACTTTAGGACACCTGAAAGGAAAGCCATTTTCTTTACTATTTGGAGTGGTGTGGTAAGTCACCCAGTCAAAAGGGGTTCTCAGGTTTTCTGGGTTGGAGCTTAGAGAAGTGAGAAAGAGACCTGTCACAACGCATGAACATGGGCTTTTGGTGGCCCACGGGGTACATTACACAACGTGTGTGCAGATGCTGAGAGGCAGAGAGAAGTCTGGTGTGTGTGTGTGTGTGTGTTCGTTTGTTCGTTCGTGTTCTTCTTTAGCTTACGGTGACTTGGGACATGGAGACATTTCTCTGCAAAAACTGATGTATTCTGTCCCAGGAGCTGAATGACCTCTCGAGCCTTACAAGGGCATAGCTTAGTGAGGACAGCTTTTCTGGGCAGGCCTACATTCCTGGCATTCCCGTTGCTGAACAGATGAATTCCTGTCAAAGGGGGGACTGAAGCAGTCAGGCCTGTGCTTCTGCCTCAGGATCACTCACAAAGTAGGCGGCCTGGTGTTGCTAAGCAACAGGAGACCTTTCCCCTTAGACAAAGAGCCCACTGTCTTCTGTGCTTCTGAAAGCAGAGGCACCTCAAATGAAAAGTCCCAAAGATTCAAAGAGAGAGAAAGAATTGGGGGCCCTGTTGCTCTCTCTTGCACCTTCTAGAACCTAGATAATAACTTGGCTGGGGGTGATAGAAATAGGGACTAGTGGGGTCAGATACAAAGGAGGACAAAGCCAAATTTGACCAGAATTCACGAGTCTGCTTGGGGTTTTTAAGCCCGTGACCTGTGAATAAGATACAGTGTTCAAAAGTTAATGAGGTAAATGTTATATGCTGCAGGATTAATAAAGCTGAAGGCTTCTGGTGCAGAGAACAGGGTCGTTTTCTTTGTTTTGTTAGCAATTGGTGGGTTTCAAAACTTGACTCTGACACCATAGGTGTTTCCAGACGAGGCTTTTATTGTGCCATTGCCCTGTCTTATTCATGAAACTTACATGGGGTCCAGACGTCATCGTTTTCAACTTGTATCCTCTGTGTTTTTATTTATTTATTTATTATATTTTTGAATCGCCCATCTGGCCAGTCATCCAGCCACTCTGAGCGATGTACAGTGCAATAAAATACAAGAAAAAACAGACTTTAAAACACAATTTTAAAAACCCAACAGTACAAAATTTTAAAATCCTAACCCACCCCATATTCCCGCCTGAAAAGCCAAGTTTTTAATGCACGGTGGAAGCTAATCAAGGAAGGGGCATGGCGGAGGTCACTGGGGAGAGAGTTCCATAAATTGGGGGCTGCCACAGAAAAGGCCCTCCTCCTAGTCCCCACCAGCCTGGTTTCTCTGGCTGATGGGACAGGGAGAAGGCTGTCCGTGGCAGATCTTGTTGAGCGGCCTACTTTCCACTGCTTCTTCTGTCTTTTTCTTACTGCAGAAAATCCATTAAGAAGAAAAAGATGGAGTTGCACAGTGCCTTCCAACTAGTAGTGCTAGGAGCCCTCCATCTGGAAGCACCCCATGTCATAGAAGGCTACTTTAGAGACCACATCAGTTGGTATGTCAGACAAGAAAATTGTTGTCTCCAAGAACAGAACACAGTGCATACGTAGATAGAATTTGCTACCACAAGATATAGTGACGGCCACTCACTTGGATGGCTATAACAGGGGATCGGAAAAATTCATCTAGAATAAGGCTGGCTGTCAATGACTACTAGTCCTGATGACTCTATGCTACCTCCAGTATCAGAGGCACTATGCCTATGTACACCAGTTGCTGGGGAACTCATGTCCTACTTTTGGGTTTCCCACAGGCAGCTGGTTGACCACTGTGTGGACAAAATGTTTGACGAGATGGATCTTTGTCTGATCCAGCATCACTCTTCTTATGTTTTCATTTTCTTAACAGTGACCAGAAACTCCTGACTCCATTCAGATACAACTAAGTCCAGTGCCACCTAGTGACTAGATTATATAATGGCACTATCCACACATGTATTATGCAATGCAGCAAATAGTATAACCCAATCCTAAGAGGTGAGGAAGGGAAAATCCATGGCAGAGGAACAATTCAGGGTTCTTCTTCATGGTCTCTGTGCATCACACATATGGGCTCTGCGCCTGCGCTGAGCTTCCTTCGGAAATTCTTTAGCTGAGGTGAACTGGGCGGGAGCCCCTCCCCCATCGTGCCTGCTCCTCAGCACGGCTCCCGCCCATTTCCTCAGTTCCTCTTCGACCGCCTATTGCTATAGTCTTTCTTCGAGGTTCTCCATTCTTCTTCTGGCTGAGTACAGAAAAATTAGTGTTACCGGTATTCCTCTACTTTTTCCTCACAACTTTAATCCCTTCTCCTCCTTCACTCTTTGTTCTATCCAAAAAAAAAAAAAAAAAAAAGTTTATCCTTGTTGCTCTATCTTACTCTTATCTCCCTTCAAAGCTTTCCTTATCTGTTAATAATGGCTCTTAAGGCCCCCTTTAGAAAGTACTCCGGCTATAAAGCTAAATTGCCTCCAGCCGATGGGCATTCTCTGTGTTTGCTGTGCTTAGGCCAGGAGCATATTGTGGAGAAATGCAAGCACTGCCAGGCTTTTACAAAGCCAACAAGGAAACAGAGGGCCTTAAAATTAAAGACCTCGCTGTGGCAACAGACTTTATCTGCAGCAGGCCCGTCTATGCCTCCTGCGACCACATCAAAAACGGCTATGCCTCAGCCTGAGGCTCACAGGGAAGCCGCCTCTAAGATAAAGGGCAAAAAAGCCAAAAAGCACTCCAGGGAGGAGAGAAAAGAGAAAGAGGCCCCCAAGGCAAAAAGCCCAAAACATGGCTGACCTCTCTCTGAGCCCGCAACTCCCGCCCAATCGGCCATGAGTCGCGCAGCGTCGAAATCACCTCCTTGGGTCGAAAGACCAGCTTCGAGCTTGTCCCATCGATCGAAGCTGCTTTCGCCGGTCAGGCAACAGACCTCTGCACCTCCGTCTCCAAAAAGACCTAAGGATTTCCCGGTGCATGTCATTTCGATTTCTGAAGGGGAAATATTGGACTCCCCAACACCTGTGCCAACTGCCTCTCTGAGGCCCGAGCGTGCAGAACTGCCACAGAGAAGCTGCTCCATCTCGATGACTCCTTTTTGACATTGAAGCGGCAAGTCACGCTCGACATCGATAACATCGTCTTCGTACTGCTCTCCGCACCGATACGCACGTACTTATCGGAGAGACGATGTACGCCATCGACAGCGCCGCACTTCTCCTCGAGATCGAAGGGAGAGAGAAAGCGCTGGCATCGATGCGGACCAGGATCGACACTATCGATCTCGATCTCGCCAACGTTCGGTGAGCCGTTCAACTCGGTGCCGTAATTCTTACGATGCCAACCACCGCCATCGAGATCGGAGCAGCTCTATCGATGATGGCCACCATTCTCGATCTCGACAGCGATCCTTCGCCACCGAGCACTCCGATCGCCATCGAAGCCCTCTCGATATCGAGCACCGCCATCGCCGCCGAGCGAGCCCCGTCAACAGTGAACGTCGGTCTCGATCTCGTCGCTGTTCCATCGAGGCCGAGCGCTCGACACGACATCGAAGTCCACTCGAGGTCGAGCGCTCGACACGGCACCGAAGTCCACTCGATGGAGACCGTGGCTCCAAGCCCCGTGTCGACAAAAAAAACTGGAAAATCAATGGCAAAGACAAAACACCTAAGTGCCACCACAAAATCAAAAGCACCACCACCAGAATCCTCTTCAGAAATGCCTTACTCCGAGAGTGACTCTGAATTATCAGGTCTGCCAGATTCTTCTCCTGATCTGCAGATAGAATCCCAAATGTCCACTTCTCCAACAGAGGACTTGGGTACTTTTTCTCAGACCACGTTATGAGGATGACAGCAGCACTGGGGATCGAGACGCAAACTGAAGAGCCAGAAATGGAAGACCCAGTGTACAGTTTCATCCTGGCTATGCAAACGTCACCCACGCTGGTCCCATATCTACCCTATTTGCTGAAAACTGTAAAAAACGCATGGAAGACCCCAACAGCAATTCCACCAGTGGGCAAGAGACTGGAGTCGCTCTACAAGGTGCAGCCTGAAGGGGTAAAGTTCCTTTTCTCTCATCCTGCACCAAATTCCATCATTGTGGAATCAGCCCAGTCTTCGTCGTCCAAACAGCACACTACCCCTGCAGACCAGGAGGGGGGAAAATTGGATACCTGTGGCAGGCGTATTTACGCATCCGGTTCCCTGGGATTGAAGGTCAGCAATTACCAGGCAATCATGGCTCGCTACCAACACTTCTTAATAGAAAAGTTGGGGAATATCTGTGACGACCTGCCAACAGAAAGAAGAGACCTGGCAAGAACTCTGCAAGCGGAAGCGATGAACATCTCAACGCTGTAGATGAACAACGCCAGGCACCAAACGGACTGCCATGCCAGGTAGGGGGAGTCAAAGGCGACGTTTGCCTGTTGCTCCACCCCTCCTAGGGCCTTGGTACCTTGTCTGCTGGGAGGGTCTTCTTGTTCCAGCAGTCTGTTTGTCTTGAGAGCGCGTGTCCTGCCCTCTTTGTTGGTACCTTGGCCTAAAAGGAGCTGAAGAAGAAGGGAATCTGGTCCACTGCCGAGGTTTGAATTGTCTTTGCCGCGGCAGGGTCCCAAGGCCCATCTTCTGTGCTGAAACCTTGGCCTTTTGGGCGGCGTCTAGAGAATCGTCCGTCTTTTCATTAAAAAGACCTTCTCCATCAAATGAAAGATTTTCTATGCGGGCTTTGATGTCATTGTTTAATGCTGTTGATCTAAGCCATGCATGACGCCTCCACCATTGTTGGAGGAGGTGGACACTCTGTTGCAGAAAGGCGCCATCCAGACTGTCCACCCACATCACCTCCAGGAGGGGCTCTATTCTCGGTACTTCACAGTGTCGAAAAAGGAAGGAGGACTTCGCCCGATCTTGGATCTCCGACTTGTCAACTTCTTCATAACAACAAAGAAGTTCAGAATGGTCACCATCCAGTCAATATTGCCTCTACTTCGCAAGACGGATTGGTTTGCGTCGATAGACCTACAAGACGCATACTTTCACATCGCCATTCACCAAGACAGTCGGAAGTACCTGCGGACCTGCGGTTCAAAGTAGGAGACGAGGCATATCATATTGTGGTTCTTCCCTTCGGCCTCTCCACTGCTCCAAGGGTGTTCACAAAGTGCATGGCAGCAGTCTGTGCGAATCTACGTGCCAGAGGGATTCGGATCTTTCCGTATCTCGACGATTGGCTGGTCGTGGACTCGTCAAGACTTCACCTCAAGTCAGCTCTTCGCACAACTCTGAACCTCCTCGAGGAACTAGGCTTGTGCCTCAACACCAAAAAGTCTATACTAACTCCTACCAGAAAAATTCAATTTATAGGAGCACTACTGGACGCTGTTCACGAGCGAGCGTACTTACCCCTAGACAGAGTAAAAAAAGTACTCGCCATAGCAAAAGCGGTGTATCGCGCCACGACCAGCTCAGCAAAGACGATCCAACGTCTTCTTGGACACATGAATGGCGTCTACAGTGCAAGTTGTATGCCACGCCCGTCTACGCATGAGGACGATCCAAAACTGGTTTATCCGGGCATACAACCCTCAAAAACAGTGTCCTTCAGTTCGCCTATCCATCCCAAGGAGCATCAAGGCGACACTCCTGTGGTGGTCAGACGAAAGAAATCTTGTACAAGGCGTATCGTTCCATCCATTGAAGCCAACAAGAATTCTGACAACGGATGCCTCCCTTCTGGGCTGGGGAGCACATTGTGCAGGGCACACAGCTCAAGGCACTTGGGACCATATACAATGCGAAATGCATATCAACATGCTGGAGCTGTTAGCGGTGTGGAAGGCCATGAAAGCACTAGAGTCACATCTGGACAATCAACATATCCAAGTGGTGACAGACAACACGACCGTCGTTGCCCTACCTCAACAAACAAGGAGGAACGCGGTCGTTGAGATTGTCAAGGCTGACCCTCAGAATTTTCAATTGGACAATTCGAAGATCCATCTCCTTCGTGGCGATTCACATCGCAGGCAAGGACAACACCTTGGCAGACACTCTCAGCAGAGTCTCCTTGCAATCCCACGAGTGGCAGCTGGATCCAGAGATACGCCATTGGATCTTTTCAATCTGGGGTCACCCACAAATAGACCTTTTCGCCACCTCGGAGAACACTGCATGCCACCTTTTCTGCAGCAGAGCAGTGTCAGATCCAGACTCCATTACAGACGCCTTTATGATGCAGTGGTCGGGGCATCTATTCTACATCTTCCCACCTCTTCCTCTGTTGACACGGGTCATCTCGAGAGTCTGGACCGACAGGACAAACTGCATCCTGATCGCGCTGTGGTGGCCCAGGCAACCGTGGTTCCCTCAGTTGCTGTATCTCTCCAGAGGGGAGTACCGGTCGCTTCCCATCACTCCAACCCTGCTAACACAGGCTCAAGGCAATATACGGCACCCAGACCTAAAGAATCTCTCCCTCATGGCATGGAGGATTCGACACCGATGATACAGAACCTACCAATGGCCATCCGTGATATCCTACAAGCCGCCCAGAAGCCATCCACACGGGCGTCTTACGATAGGAAATGGATAAGCTTTACAAACTTTGTGACCCAGTATGGACAAGACCCAAAGTCTTGCCCAATACAAACAATCTTAGAGTACTTGCACATGCTAATGCAGAGAGGCTTAAAATTGTCTTCAATAAGAGTTGGCAGCAATTTCAGCTAATAGACCTTATACTGCCACAGGAACAGTCTTCACTCACCCACTAACGAAACAGTTCCTGAAAGGCCTGCGAAACATCATTCCTTCAGTCAAAAACCTAATACCCGGCTGGGACTTACCACTAGTGTTGCGTACTCTCCAGCAAAAGCCATTTGAGCCGCTTGCCACCATAGACCACCGCTTACTGACATGGAAAACAGCTTTCCTGGTCGCCATCACGTCAGCAAGGAGGTCAAGTGAACTCTGTGCACTAAGAGAAGACTCTCCCTATATGGTCTTCCATAAAGACAAAGTAATTGTCAGGCCTGATTCTTCTTTTGTCCCAAAAGTAGTGTCTGAATTCCATACCAGCCAAGACATAGTCCTTCCAGCATACTTCCCGAATCCAACTACCGACTTGGAAAGGAAGATGCACGCACTAGATGTGTGACGTGCCCTGGCTTTTTACAAAGATCGAACTGCCTCATTCAGACAAACATCGCAGCTATTCGTCTGTTATGGAGGCAAATCAAAAGGTCAGCCTGTGTCCAGGCAAAGATTTTCAAAATGGATTGTAGAAACAATTACTCTCGCGTACCAGATAGCGCACAAAGAGTTACCTGGTTCAGTGAGAGCACACTCAACCCGAGCGCAGTCTACGTCAGTGGCGTTTGGAAAAGGCATCCCTCTACCAGAGCTATGTAGAGCAGCCACCTGGTCCACGCCATCGACATTCATAAGACATTATAGACTTGACCTTCGAGCTCGGGAAGCAAACGCCTTTGGCCGGGCAGTCCTCTCATCGGTGTTGCAGTGACGTGTGCCGCTGTCCCGCCGCCGGTAAGTCAGCTTGTTACTCTGCCCATATGTGTGATGCACAGAGACCACGAAGAAGAAGGACAGGTTGCTTACCTGTAACTGTAGTTCTTCGAGTGGTCATCTGTGCAGTCACACAACCCACCCATCCATCCCCGCTCGGCGTCATTATCGATTTCGATGGACCTGCCAGTGGAGACTGGGTGCGTCGCTCCAGTTCATTATATTATGAATGAATATGTTATTTAGTGTAATTCCACAACAATCAGAGGTTACACCAACATATATCTCTTGGTTCATGGGGCTGCAATAGGCGGTCTCAGGGAACTGAGGGAATGGGCGGGAGCCGTGCTGAGGAGCAGGCACGATGGGGGAGGGACTCCCGCCCAGTTCACCTCAGCTAAAGAATTTCCGAAGGAAGCTCAGTGCAGCCGCAGAGCCCATATGTGTGACTGCACAGATGACCACTCGAAGAACTACAGCTACAGGTAAGCAACCTGTCCTTATGCCGGCCAGGGCAGAGAGAGAGAGGCAGAGAGAGAGAGAGTAAGGTGGTGGTGGATGGTGACTGGAGGGAAAATAAATATGCCATCTCTAGGGCAAATATTTTTCCTCCCTTGTTGGGAACATGTTGAAAGAATCTGCCCCTGGACACATAACCTCTTCCCACCCCTGCTGTTGAAGCACCAATGGCTAAGGAGGGACAGGAGGCCTCCAAGGGTAGATCTCCTAACCTGCAGAGAGGAAGGTCCGCAATATCGTAAGGCCCCTGGGGACACCCTCCCAAGAACCACAGGATTGTCCCTGAATAAATTCAATCTTCCAGTATACTGCATATCTTCCAGTATTTCACAGATAAAAACAGGGACACTCACTCTTTTGTACTGGAGCCAACTTGAGGGCATGGCTGGGCCAGAACAGTGGCATAAATTGAAACATAAATAAATGAAATAACACCCCATATGTACACCGAAGCTCACTGTCTGAGCACATCCATTCACACCCTAATTCAGCTTTCTCTAGCCTGGTTCCCTCCAGATGTTTTGGCCTACAACTCCCATCATCCCTGACCATTGGCCATGCTGGCTGGGGCTAATGGAAGGTGTAGGCCAAAACATCTGGAGCAGGGCAGGCAGCATGTGGCCCTCCATATGTGTTGGTTTACAACTCCCATCATCCTTCACCATTGACTATGCTGGCCAGAGCTCATGGTTGTTGAAGGCCAAAACGTCTGGAGGACCACAAGCTGTCCACACATGATCTGGAAGGACTCAGGTTTGAGAAGGCTGCCCTAATTAAACAGTGGGTGAAGTTTTTCTACACCAAGGTTTAATTATTTGGTAGAAATAATTAAAAGGAAAAACAAATACCCTCTTCTCTATACTGCCCTTTCTCAGTTTATGATGCAAAATTGTGTGTGTGTGTGTGTCCTTTAGCTCTATAAATCTACAACTTGGGCTTTTTTAGGCCTCTGATAATTATCTAGTTAGAGCAAATAACAAATATGGGGAAAGCTTATGTTTTATTTGAAACGTTTACCTAACAATTCAAATGCCAAATGCAACACACAGTTGCTCAAAGGAAAGGCACATCTTTTCCTTTTCTTTTTTTTTTTAAAGGGCTTTTCTTTTTAATGATGTCAAAGTGTACCCAAGGTCACTTTCCAGATGGGGCTGAAGTTGAATCGCTGAGGCTGAGACATGGAACCCGTTTTTAATAGAGTTCACACACAAACACCCGTCGCTCGTCCCTCTGCTCGCCTCCCCGACGAGCATTTTTGTAAAGCCGGGTGGCACAGCGGCTGGGCAGCGTGGCGGCCAGGCGCCACGCGCCCCAGTTCTTAACAGGCCACGGACCGGTACTGGTCCGTGGCCCGGGGGTTGGGGACCCCTGCTGTAAAGGATTCGTTTGACGTGCTTTTTGCTTAGCACGTTTCTCCCTTTCACCTTGCACTCGGGTTTCTTCAAAGTCCATGGAACCTTTGTAAAAGGCCAACCTCCACTTAGATCGTTCATGGGCCAGAGCTTCCCAGTTTTCGATGTTTATATTGCATTTTTTAAGATTAATTTTAAGAACATCTTTAAACCTCTTATACTGACCACCGATATTCCGCTTTCCATCCTTGAGTTGGGAATAAAGTAACTGCTTTGGGAGACTTACTAGTCCCCGTTTAGCCATGAAACTCACTGGGTGCCTTTGGGCCAGTCACTGAATTTCAGCCTAACCTACCTCACAGGGTTGTTGTGAGGATAAAATGGAGAGGAGGATTATGTAATCCACCTTGGGTTCCTTGCAGGAAAAAAGGTGGGGTATAAATATAATAAATAAAAAAAATAAAAAATAAACAACCACCCCCAAATTCTCCTCTGTGAATTTTTATAACGAATCTTCTCTAGAAGTTGTCTGGCTGTGTGATATCAGGACTTGAGAAGGCTCAGACAGGAGGAAGTGTTCTCTTTCTAGTACAGGGATAGGCAATATGGTGTCTGTGGGCACCAATGCACCCTGGACACCTTTCTTGGTGCCCGCCATGGTGCCTTACCCCTCCCACTTTAAAAACAAAACAAAACACCACATTTTCTTAGCAGCAGCCGGGGTTGCTGCGAAATATATTTCTGTTGGTGCTGAAAATTGTGGCTTCAAAGGAGTTGTTTAGTGTGCCTTGTACTCAGTCTTTGGGGCAGATTACTGGTCCTTTGCCATGCCCACCAATGACAGCCATTTTGTGGTGGTGCCCAGGAGAGTTTTCCAAATTGCCAAGTGTGCCCATGGCCCAAAAGGGTTGCCTACCCCTGCTCTAGTACCTCCCCAGAGGAGATTGGTACCAGTTCATAATGGGTACAATTGGAAGTTCAGGTCGCATTGTGTTTGTTAATGATCTCTGAGAAAATATTCCCCACAGGCAGCTATTAGATCATCCAAGAAGACCATTGTGTGGCAGGGAGTTGAACCCAAGGTCTCTAAGAACCTAGGAAGCTGCCTTATACTGAGTCAGCATACAAAAAAAGTGTGAAAACACCACCGTGATGAAACCCTCTTTTATCTCTTTAAACAAAATTTCCACAACTCTCCAACAATACATGTTCAATCATTATATTCAAACTTTCCCTTGTCTATTCTTAACATTTTTTTACAACACATATTGATTTAATATTTATATAAACTTTAAAAACTTTTCAATAATCAAACTTTACAAACTGTTCACTAACCATGCTGTAACACAGAGTATACATCATGTATAATTATATTCAATGGTAATCACCCCCTTATCTTTCAGGAGTTTAGCATCCACCAAACTTGCTGTATTCTTATAGAGTTAATGAAAACCTTCCTTAGTTTTTTCTTTGTCTTCATGGAGTTGCTACAGCCTTTACTCTTTATTTTTTGAGATGGCCTTCAAGTGAGCCTTCCTCTCCGTTTTTTCTTTCTGAGTGGCTTAAAGCATTATTTTTCCTTGGAATGGTTTCCAGAAGCCTGATATTCTCCGTATCCTCACTTGTTTATTTCCCCAACAAGAAACCGGTTTGGACTTCTTGTTTCGTGCAATATTTGCCTTTCTCAAGGGTTTCAAGGATAGTCACGGGCTTATATCAGTTTCATTACCCTCTATAATACAAAAACATTTGTTGTGTTGCCAAACATATTTCCAAAACAGTCAACCACCATAAATCCCAACATTTTCACTTACGTTCTCTTTTTTTTGTGGGTTGTTATTCCATTTACATCCTCTAGTGGCCATACTGTTGCATGCATGTATATACTCTATGGACAGCTGTAAATCATTCCAGCAGAACCAATTGATACTCCCTCTGGGTTATTACAATTAATTAAGTATATTTAGGAGTTACCCTGCACTATACTCATATTTCCGTGATTCTCCTTTGTTATCACCTTATACTGAGTCAGGGCATTGGTCAATCTGGGTTAGTATTGTCTATGCTGACTGGCAGTGGCTCTACCTGGAGATCCTGGGGACAGAATCTGGGACCTTTTGCATCTGAAGCATGTTCTCTGCCATAGAGCTACAACCCTTTTTGTGACTAGCTGGCATCTAAAACCTAGACCAGTTTTCCTGAAGAGGAAGAGGTGCTATCTTGGACTTCCCTAGTAGGGTGGCCACTTACACATTGCCAAAAGAAAGAGGGAATGCATCACCAAAAAAAGAGGACACCAGTTTGCATAAGATTTGCATATGCTGATTTATAGAGAGAGAGACGCAAATTTAGAAATAATGACTATAATTTAAACAGAAATACAATCCATCTCACCATAGTGGGGAAGATTGTGAATAGGTGATTTGTGTGCCTACTTAGTCTGCTGTCTGGGTTCGAACTGTTGATGGGCAACTTCCAAGGGTTCTTTATCTTTAAACGACATGGACAGGCCTTTAAATAAAGGACACTTTCAAATAGAGAATTGTCCTCGGGCAGCTCTTCAAATAGAGGACTGTTCTCTGTAAAGTAGGACACCTGGCCACCCAATAACTTTGAAACTAGGGTGGGCATGTGTCCAACTTTACAGAGGACAGTCCCCTATTAGATGGTGTCCTCTCTTTGAAGGGCTGTCTGGCTTAAAGCAGGGATGGGGACTCGGACTCCAGGACTCGACTCGTGAGTTGGACTGAGTCCCCCCTCTGACTCGAGTCCCAATATGTTTAATAGGACTCGAGACTTGACTCGGGACTCGAGACCAAGGACTCTTCAACATCCCTGGGCTGTGCCAGAAGGAGTGGAGAGAAGTACGATCGCCGGCGAAGATTTTATTTTTTAAAATCATTTTCCTAAAATGCAACCTTTCAGACATTTTGGGTTTGGCTGCCTCTGCCTGCCTGTTTGGGGTTCCCAGCCTCCTCTGCCTGCCTGGTCTCTTCTTAACCAGTTCCACAGTTTGAATTGTCCAAGACAAACGCCTCTGCCTGCCTGCTTTGGGGTTCCCTGCCTCCTCTGCCTGCCTGGTTATTTTGGGTTTGTCTGCCTGGTCTGTTCTTGTCAAAATCAGTGGCAGAGTTTTGAAATAAAAAGGCACACTTGTGCCTAGAAATTATTTAAGCCACACATCTGAAGTAGCCTTATTTTGTTGGGGGAAAAACCCATTGATTTTAATAGGGACTCGTGGAGTCAGCTTTGGGAGTGACTCAGGACTCGTGAGTCACCATTTTGGACCAAGGACTCGGACTCGAGACTCGGGTCCAAAGACTCGTGACTCGACTCGTGACTCGAGACCAAGGACTCTTCAACATCCCTGGCTTAAAGATAAAGGAGCATCAGGAGGGAGAGTTGGGCCTTGAAGTTGCCCATCAACAGTGAGCACCTGGACAGCAGAGTGAGCAAGGCACACAGGTCACCTAGTGGTCACAGTCCTCCACACTATGGTGAGATGTACTGTATTTCCATATAAATTATGGTAATTATTTCTAAATTTGCATCTAGATACATAAATTAGCCAATATAAAATTAGCATATGCAGATTTTACACAAATCAGTATCTTTTCTCATCTTTTTTGGTTATGCATTTCTTCTTTTTGGGGGTGATACATTTCGTCTTCTTTTTGGTGTTAAGTGGCCACCCTGTTTGAAACGCCTGTAGCTCAGTGGTAGACAATGGTGGAGCTAGGGAATTTTAGACCCTGAAATTAAGGGTCTTATGCGGGGGCCCTTTAGACGGCCTTGTGTATTACTTTAGTTGTGAAGCACACAACTAACATTTCTCTTCCCCCTCCAGCCACCATTCCATGCTTTCCAACTGCTTCTACTTTCCTGATATGTTAGAATGCTTGCCAGCTGATTAAAAATAATAATACTCTGAGCATGTGCAGATTTGCATTTAAGCTCACTTAAATCATAGCACCATCTTGACTACAGGAATAAAATGAAGTTTGCTTCTGCTACTCGGATGCCCTCTTCCCCTGCTCTCTGGTGGTCATTTGGGGTGGGAGGCCTGGGCTGCGGGGCCCTGGACTTTGGCCCCAAGATTCAGCCCCAGCTGCACCACTGGTGGTAGAACACATGCTTTGCATGTATTCAGGTCTCCTCCGTTTAATACCTGGAACATCCAGTCGAAAGGATATTGGCAGAGTTGGGAAAAGGAAAGACCTCTGCTTGTGACTTCAATGGCCACTCTAATCAGAGTAGACAATAGTGGTCTAGGCAGATCAGTGGCCTAGCTCTGTGGGAGGAAGATTTTTGTACAACTTTAGACCTGCCAGAACTCTGCACAGAGTAATAGTTGTATTGCTTGATGATTACTTGACAAGCTATATGAATAAAACCAGGATGTCCAGCCTTGAGTCCTACAGCTAGACATAAGTTTAGGAGCTCTTCATACAGGCACCATATTCATAGAGTTGCCAGGAAAGAGACCTTGGCGGTGGCATTTGGCTGCCCCTGTATTTGAACATACCTTGTCAAGGTCAATATTGGATCCATTTGGACACAGGTGGCAAAGCTGGACCTTGCTTGGGAAGGTGGAAGCACCAGGAGACAGTCATGAAGTCCCTTTCCTTCTAAGACAACTTTGTTTGAGCGGGAGGAAATAGAGTCAGGATTGTTTACTCTGCACCACCAACAATAACAGAAAAAGGCTTTTGCTTACAACAAGAAATGTTAAATTATATAACTTAAAGCAGGGGTCCTCAACCTTTTTGCTCTAGCGGGTACATTTGGAATGTTGAGAAAGTGTTGTGGGGGCTCTCACAAAATGGGCAACATGAGAGGAGGTTGCCCATTCACAAAATGACTGCCATGAGGGGCATGGCTGATCATAAAACACCCATTTCCCAGAAGGCAAACTGGTGAGACTAAAAGAAAAGTAATTTGCCCAAGAACCTAAGTGGAAGGCAAAGATGATGCCTGAGCTCCAAAGCATGGAAACCGCTCTTTTGAAGCCACAGTTTTCTGCTCCAGCACCCATTTCAGAGAAGGCATACCGTGCTTGGCCAAGAAGCTGAGTACAAGAC
The DNA here is from genome assembly GCA_021292165.1 of Shinisaurus crocodilurus. Taxonomy (NCBI): domain Eukaryota; kingdom Metazoa; phylum Chordata; class Lepidosauria; order Squamata; family Shinisauridae; genus Shinisaurus; species Shinisaurus crocodilurus. The sequence continues at coordinate 29,065,854 of CM037881.1, forward strand.
AGAGGTAGGATCTGAGCCCCATATGCCATATCACATACTTGCCACCACAAAGCACAACAAAATACCGGTTTCACAGAAGCCAAACTGGTGATGCTCAGAGAAACACACACAGGTAAAACACCCACCCATACCAAAACAAAAAACAAGGTGAAACGCGCGCACACACACACACACACACACACACTGTTGCAGACTAAGTTTTGTCTGACCACATTTGAGACAGAAGACAACTGCAAGCTTTAAACAGGATCTTTACTTAATATTAACTGGCATCTTCTTCTTACAAATAAAGCAGGCAAAATAAACTGGCAAAGATGAATCCAAAACCAGCTCCCTACTTGCAATAACCATTTAGGGCACAATGGTTAGACAGAAAAAAAGGCCTACAACTCCTGGGGCATGCTGGGAGTTCTAGGCCTTTTTTCTGTTTAAACTTGCATAGGATTGCAGCTTTAATTACTTTTCAACCAGCGATTTCCCCCTCTATACAGTGGGTTTTAACTAATGGCTGTTGCTTATTCCAATACACACCAAGTTAACCCCACACCACAGGCACAAAAATAGGGAAAATAAAGATGGTGGTGGAGGCTGGCGCTTCAGTTTGTAGCATGCCAACCTCCCATGTTTATTTTTATTTTAAAATTTTAAATTAAAAAAAAAAACTTTTAAAAATCAGGAGGGGCAGGGAGCCTGGCAGGTGGCAAGGAAGTGTCTGTGGAGTGTCCCTGGGTTGCTTAGCTGCTCCTGCTTGCAGCCTGTATAGAGACTGTCCTTTATTTTGAAGGTGTCCTTTATTTGAAGGGGTGCCTAATCAAAGTCTGGTAGAAAGATAAAGAACCATCAGAAGGAAGAGCTGCTGGGCCTTGAAGCTGCCCATCCTCAGCACCTGGACAGCAGACCGAACAAGGCACATTGGTCATCTGATCAGTCTTCCACACTGTGGTGAAATGTAATGTATTTCTATTTAAATTATAATTATTTCTAAATTTGCATCTCTCTGTATAAATTATCACATGTAATTTTTATGCAAATTAGTGCCCTCTTTTGCCCTCTTTTTTTGGTGATTCATAAGTGGCCACCCTACTCGTTCACAACAACCCAGGGTTTTGTTTTTTTTTTAAACCAGACCATAGCCTGATGCTCAAACCATTGCATCACACAACCACTGCATCACGCAAACACTGCATCACTGGTGGCAAGATGTTTGTGGCATTGTGGGGTGGTTCCCAGCCCAGCCAAGATGCTGAATCTGGCTATGTTTTAAATGGAGCTGGCTTATTTACTTAGAAAGCCCAGCCTTTGGCCCAGAAGTTTTAGAGGTCTGTCTCATAATTTTATTACCAGTGCTGAAGCATTCAATAGATATTTCTGTTTTCTTTCTTTTCATTTACACAAAATGAGGAATTAATCTTAGAGCTGAGCCAAACATTCACAGAACCGTTTGTGTCCTGTGTCAGATGTGCATGTAGAGTCATGATGACTAGTTGGTTGCCAAATCAAAATAAAACCCAGAGCTGGGTTGCTGTTCCAGATACAGTAATACCTTGGATTACAAGTAACTTGGTTTGAGAGCGTTTTGCAAGACAAGCAAAATTTTTAAATATTTATTTATTTATTTATTTACTTGATATACAAGCGACGTCTTGCAATACAAGTACTGTAGTACGGCTTAAATTAAAAATCTCTGTACAATTTCTTTTGGGGGGGATTTATTTTTGATGTAAGAGTGTTTTGGATTACGAGCACCTTTCCGGAACGAATTATGCTCTCAATCCAAGGCATGACTGTATATGGTTGCTAAAACCAGACATGTCAGCTCTGAAATCATTTTGTGGGCATTTTCATACACAACACAAAAAGCACCATTGATGCTCTGGTCTGCTGTTTGTGTGCACATGTGTGATTGTTCTTAATACAGGGTAGGAAACAGAGCCATTTTCAAGCTCTGTATATGTCTAGCCCTGTATTCCCCCCACTCCCCAAAAAACTGGCCTTGATGAAGGGCCATAGTTCAGAGGTTGATCACATGCTTTGCACACAAAAAATCCTAGGATTTCAGGCGGGAATATGGGGTGGGTTAGGATTTTAACATTTTGTATGGTTTTAAATATATTTTAATCTGTTTTGTTTTATTGTATGTTGTACATCGCCCAGAGTGGCCGGGTACCGGCTAGATGGGCGATTTAAAAATACAATAGATAGATACATACATACATACAGTAATACCTTGGATTGCAAGTAACTTGGTTTGAGAGCGTTTTGCAAGACAAGCAAATTTTTAAATATTTATTTATTTATTTATTTACTTGATATACAAGCGACGTCTTGCAATACAAGTACTGTAGTACGGCTTAAATTAAAAATCTCTGTACAATTTCTTTTGGGGGGGATTTATTTTTGATGTATGTATAATCCAAGAGTGTTTTGGATTACAAGCATGTTTCCGGAACTAATTATGCTCTCAATCCAAGGCATTACTATAGATAGATAGATAGGAGTAAAATGGACACTAACAGTGGTCCTTGATATCTAGGTTTGGTCCAACCGGACTTCGGCAGCCAAAGAAGACAAAGGCGAGACTTTGGTTCCAAAGCTTTATTGAGTGCACTCAAGGCAATTTCTCTGCAGGTCAGGCACGCAGGACTGACCAGATAGGAAGAGAGCCCTTCCCCATCTGCGCAAGGGTTAGATAAGCAAACTATTTCTTTCTACTGCGCTTGCGTGTCTCTGGGCAAGCCTTACTTGTGCCCTGTTTTACTATAACCTGATTGGGGCTTCTGTCTGTTGCTAGCCCCTGTATCTGCCTTGGGTGTTGGGGGCTTTCCAGCCTCTGGACATCAGTGCCATTTCGAAGTGTTTATGGCGCAGTTTAATATTTCTACAACAATAGATAGATAGATAGATAGATAGATAGATAGATAGATAGGATCAATCCTTGGCATCTCCAGTTAGGGCTGGGAAAGACTCCCATTTGAGTGGGAGTCAGGGTACTTCCAGATGAGAAGCCATTATGGTGCCACTGACAAGTGCCAGCTCAGGGTTTTGGAGGGCTCTTGGGCAAGACACTCTCAATGGGCCCCCTTCCTCAGTGAGTCTACTTTCTCACTGCCATCGTCACCAGCTGCTATTGCTCCTCATCTGCTTTCGCATCATTGCTACCACTTGCTGGCTTGACAGGCAGAAAGGCAGTGGCATCTGCTGCTCCTCCTTCTCACCACCACCGTTGTCTGGGCCAGAGTGAGAGGCAGGTGAACAAGCAGGTTACAATGGTGAAGAGGAAGGGCAACTCCAGGGGGCTATTGTCAGTGGGGCCCTGCTGGTTTGCTGGCCTTCAGCAGACCATGCCTACCCTTGATCGTGGCCCGGACCCTGCCTCATTCATGGAATTTTACAGGATGTGTTTATCTAGACATTGTCTTCAACTTGCAACCCTTCTGTGTTTTCCCACCTCTTCCATCTTTTTTTTGTTACCACAGATAATCTGTTAAGAAAGAAAAGATAAAATGGCTGCAAAATGGCTTCTCATTGGCAACACTAGGAGCCCTCAGCCCAGTAGCACCCTCAGTGTAGACAATACTGAACTAGATGGACCAATGGCCTAATCTACTATATAAATGTGAATGTTTGTCCGTCCGTCCGTTTGTTTGTTTGTCCGTTTGTTTGTACCTGGGTCCGCGCGGCGGGTTTGCGTCGCATTGGCTCCTACCCGGTTGGACGGATCCGCCCCAAAGTTGGCACGCATACTCCCCATCACCCAAGGACAAAGACTGGCAGGTTAAAATCTCTGAAAAACCCTCGCTGCGCCGGTACGGCCCAAAATAGATTAGAGCCAATGGTGTCGCTTGGAATGCTCGCAGGGGCCATTCAGGAGGCATTATGCAAATAGCTCCAACCGGCATATAGAATGTTGGTATGCAGTGCCACCACAGGGGCCCAATCAGCGGCGGATATGCAAATCTCTCCTATGTCCAAACAGAATGTTCACATGAACCACAGCCGGGACAGCAGGGATTTGATTGCATAATCCTGGGGGGAGGGGGGAAGGCAGGGATTTCATTGTTGCATAGTCCCAGGGGGGAGGGGAAGCAGGGATTTCATTGTGTAGTCCCGGGTGGACACACACAGGGATTTCATTGTGTGGTCCCGGGGGGGGGGGCACAGGGATTTCATTGTGTAGTACTGGGGGGGCATTGTTGCATAGTCCCAGGGAGGGAGGGAAGCAGGGATTTCATTGTGTAGTACAGGGCGGCACAGGGAATTCATTGTTGTGCAGTCCCGGGGGAGGGGGGAAGCAGGGATTTGATTGCATAGTCCTGGGGGAGGGGGGAAGCAGGGATTTCATAGAATCATAGAATCATAGAAAAGTAGAGTTGGAAGGGGCCTACAAGGCCATCGAGTCCAACCCCCTGCTCAATGCAGGAATCCAGGTCAAAGCATCTCTGACAGATGTCTGTCCAGCTGCACCTTGAATGCCTCCAGACTGGGAGAGCCCACCACCTCCCTAGGTAGTTGATTCCATTGTCTTATTGCTCTGACAGTCAGGAAATTTTTCCTGATGTTTAGGTGGAATCTAGGTTCCTGTAACTTGAGCCCATTATTCCGTGTCCTGCAAACTGGGATGAACGAGAAGAGATCTTTGCCCTCCTCTGTGTGACATCCCTTCAAATACTGGAAGAGTGCGATCATATCTCCCCTCAGTCTCCTCTTCTGAAGGCTAAACATGCCCAGTTCTTTCAGTCTCTCCTCATAGGGCCTTGTTTCCAGTCCCTTTATCATCCTTGTTGCCCTCCTCTGAACCCTCTCCAGTTTGTCTATGTCCTTCTTAAAGTGAGGTGCCCAGAACTGGACGCAGTACTCAAGATGAGGCCTAACCAGTGCCGAGTAAAGGGGAATTATCACTTCCCGCGATTTGGAAGCTATACTTCTATTAATACAGCCCAAAATTGCATTTGCCTTCTTTGCAGCCACATCGCATTGCTGGCTCATATTCAGTTTGTGATCTACCACAATTCCAAGATCCTTCTCACTTGTAGTATTGTTGAGCCAAGTGTCCCCCATTCTGTAACTCTGCATTTGGTTTCCTCTCCCTAGGTGCAGCACTTGGCATTTATCCCTATTAAATTTCATTCTGTTGTTTTCGGCCCAGCGCTCCAGCCTATCGAGGTCACTTTGAATTTTGTTTCTGTCTTCCAGAGTATTAGCTGTTCCACCCAACTTTGTGTCATCTGCAAATTTGATAAGCATTCCCTGTACCTCCTCATCCAAGTCATTAATAAAAATGTTGAAGAGCACCGGGCCCAGGACCGAGCCCTGTGGTACCCCGCTCGTTACCTCTCCCCAGTTTGAGAAGGAACCATTGATAAGCACTCTTTGAGTCCGATTCTTTAGCCAATTGTGGATCCACCTGATAGTTGTTCCATCTAGCCCACTCTTAGCTAGCTTACTAATCAGGATATCATGAGGCACTTTGTCGAAAGCTTTGCTGAAGTCCAGATATATAATGTCCACAGCATTCCCACAGTCCACAAGGGAGGTTACCCGATCAAAAAATGAGATCAGATTAGTCTGACAGGATTTGTTCTTGACAAATCCATGCTGGCTTCTAGTAATCACTGCATTGTTTTCAAGGTGCTTGCAGACTGACTTCTTTATAATCTGCTCAAAAATCTTCCCAGGGATTGATGTCAGACTGACTGGCCTATAGTTCCCAGGTTCCTCCTTCTTGCCCTTTTTGAAGATGGGAACAACATTTGCCCTCCTCCAGTCGTCTGGCACTTCACCTGTCCTCCATGATTTCTCAAAGATAATAGACAGTGGTTCTGAGAGTTCTTCTGCCAGTTCCTTTATTACTCTAGGATGCAGCTCATCAGGCCCTGGAGATTTAAACTCGTTCAGAGTAATCAGGTGCTCCTTGACCATTTGCCTATCAATCTCAAGCTGCAATTCTGCCCCTTCAGTCTGCACTTCAGGTTTGCCAGGGGGGTCATAGACCCTCTTTTGGGAGAAGACCGAGCCGAAGTAGGAATTGAACACTTCTGCCTTTTCTTTGTCTTCTGTTATCAATTTGCCATCCTCATTGCGTAGTTGAACCACCAGTTCTTTCTTCTGTCTTTTACTGTGCATGTATCTGAAGAAAGCTTTTTTGTTGCTTTTAGCATTCCTCGCTAACCTTAGCTCATTCTCAGCTTTAGCCTTCCTGACACTATTCCTGCAGTTCTGTGCTACCTGCCTGTACTCTTCCCCTGTAGCCTGTCCTTCCTTCCACTTCCTATACGTGTCCTTTTTTGTTTTCAGGTCATCTTTGAGTTTATTGTGAAGCCACATTGGCTTTTTCTGTTGCCCTCTGCCTTTTTTCCTTGTGGGAATTGTTTGCAATTGTGCCTTTAAAATTTCCTTCTTTAAAAACTCCCACCCCTCCTGGGCTCCCTTTCTCGTGAGAGTCACTTGCCATGGGATCTTACTAATCATTGTTCTGAGTTTGTTAAAATTGGCTTTCCTAAAATCCAGGGTACGTGTTTGGCTACACTCAGCTTTTGCTTCTGTTAGAATCAAGAACTCTAGTATAACATGGTCACTTTCCCCCAGAGTTCCCGAAACTGCCACTTTATCCACTAACTCGTCTCTGTTGGTTAGAATCAGGTCAAGGATAGCCGATCCTCTAGTTCCTTCCTCCACTTTCTGTAGGAGGAAGTTATCAGCAACACAGGTCAGGAATTTCTTGGAGGGGCCATGTTTGGCTGAATAAGTCTCCCAACAGATATCAGGGAAATTGAAGTCTCCCATTACTACCACATCGTGCCTCCTTGAAACAATGGCAATTTGCTTTTCAAAAGTTCCATCCTCATCTTCTCCTTGATTGGGTGGTCGGTAGTAGACTCCAACCGCCATGTTCGTTTTATTCTTTGCCCCCTTTATTTTAACCCAGATGCTCTCAATGGGGCTGCCAAGCTCCTCTTCCTGTATCTCTGTGCAGAGATACGTATTTTTAACATACAGTGCAACTCCACCTCCCTTTCTGTTGCTTCTGTTCCTTTTGAACAAGTTATACCCTTCAATTGCTGTATTCCAGTCATGGGAGTCATCCCACCAGGTTTCAGTTATCCCTATCAAGTCGTACCTGCCCTCATGTATCAAGAGTTCAAGTTCGTCTTGTTTATTGCCCATACTCTGGGCATTAGTATAGAGACATTGAAGACTATGTGCTTTATAGTCCGACTTTCCCCCTACATTTTGTGGTAGACTATCAATGGGCACCGCTGGAGCTGTTCTCTCCGTTGTGGCATAGAGGCCTTCTTCCATTGGTACCCCCGAGTTTATGTCTCCCTCCCCTGTTGGATTCAGTTTAAAGCCCTCCTGATTAAGTTCCTCATGCTGTGTCCAAACACATTCTTCCCAGTCCTTGTGAGGTGCAACCCATCCTTTGCCAGCAGTCCATCTTCCAGGAAGTGTAGCCCGTGGTCCCAGAATCCAAATCCCTCACGTCGGCTCCACCTTCGTAGCCAGTCATTCACTCGGAGTATTTTTCTTTCCCTTTCTATGCCTCTTCCAAGTACTGGAAGGATGGATGAGAAAACTATCTGGGCCCCGAAGTTCTGGGCCCCGAAGTTCTTGAGAATTTCATTGTCTGGTCCCCGGGGGGGGGATTCATTGTTGCATAGTCCCAGGGGGGAGGGGAAGCAGGGATTTGATTGTGTAGTCCCGGGGGACACACACAGGGATTTCATTGTGTGCTCCTGGGTGGGGGGCAGGGATTTCATTGTTGCATAGTCCCGGGGAGAGGGGAAGCTGAAATTTCATTGTATAGTCATGGGGGGGAAGCAGGGATTTCATTGTGCAGTCCTGGGGGGGGGGGAGCAGGGATTTCACAGCAGACAGCTACCTTAAGGAATTTCGAACAAAGAGTGCCTATAGGAAAAGGACAACCCGGGCAACGCCGGGTAAAAAAAAGCTAGTCTACTATATAAAAGTGAATGTTTGTCCGTTTGTTTGTACGTTTGCTTGTACGTGGGTCCGCGTGGCGGGTTTGCGTCGCCTTGGCTCCTACCCGGTTGGACGGATCCGCCCCAAACTTGGCACGCATACTCCCCATCACCCAAGGACAAAGACTGGTGGGTTAAAATCTTCAAAAAATCCTTGCCGCGCCTGTACGGCCAAAATAGATGAGAGCCAATGGCGTAGCTTGGAATGCTCGCAGGGGCCATTCAGGAGGCGTTATGCAAATAGCTCCAACCGGCACATAGAATGTTGGTATGCACTGCCTCCACAGGGGCCCAATCAGCGGCGGATATGCAAATCTCTCCTATGTCCAAACAGAATGTTCACATGAACCACAGCCGGGACAGCAGGGATTTGATTGCGTAATCCTAGGGGGAGGGGAAGGCAGGGATTTGATTGCGTAGTTCCGGGGGACACACACAGGGATTTCATTGTGTGGTCCTGGGGGGCGGGGGACACAGGGATTTCATTGTTGCATAGTCCCGGGGAGGGGAAGCAGGGATTTCATTGTGTAGTACTGGGGGGGTGGGGGACAGGGAATTCACTGTTGCATAGTCCCGGGGGGGGAGCAGGGATTTCATTGTGTAGTACCGGGGGGGGGCACAGGGAATTCATTGTTCTGCAGTCCCGGGGGAGGGGCGAAGCAGGAATTTGATTGCATAGTCCCGGAGGGGGGGGGGAGAAGGGATTACATTGTGTGGTCCCGGGGGGGGGATTCATTGTTGCATAGTCCCAGGGGGGAGGGGAAGCAGGGATTTGATTGTGTAGTCCCGGGGGACACACACAGGGATTTCATTGTGTGCTCCTGGGTGGGGGGCAGGGATTTCATTGTTGCATAGTCCCGGGGAGAGGGGAAGCTGAAATTTCATTGTATAGTCATGGGGGGGAAGCAGGGATTTCATTGTGCAGTCCTGGGGGGGGGGGAGCAGAGATTTCACAGCGGACAGCTACCTTAAGGAATTTCGAACAAAGAGTGCCTATAGGAAAAGGACGACCCGGGCAACGCCGGGTAAAAAAAAGCTAGTTTGTTATAAAGCAGCCTTCTATGTACCTTGGATGTTTATCAGGAGTGATAAAATTAATAATGGTTTAAAAGCATCCCTGAGAAAGAGAGTTTGTCCAGCACTTCTAATCTTCCTCAGCAATGTAGAGCTGCAGAAGAGTTTTGGTTGTTGTGTTCTGAGAGGTCACCTTCTTAGTTTGGACATGGCAATGGCAGGGCCTGTCATGGAAAGCTCAGTGGACACACCAGTCGGGAAGGTAGACAAGAACTACATTATTTCTCTTAAGCAAGACAGAATGGCAAAAGGAAACTCCTGATTCCACCCAGATACAACTAAGTCCAGTGCCACCTAGTGATCAAACTATTTAAGGACAGTATCCACACAAGGCCCAACAGGCTTGGCCAGTGCTTGTATGCCCTTGTATATCTCCCAGAATCTGTGCAATGCCCAGGGGTTGCTCAGTGGGCAAGTCAATGCCTGGATTCAGACAACACAGTAACACGTTGTCGTTGAATCGTGGGTTGTTAAAATGTGGGTTATCGTGTTGTCTGAACCCAGCTGAGATAACAAACCATAGTGAACAACCGAACAACAAACCATGGGTTCTCTTCATAGGCTATTTGTGGTTAACAAGCCATGGCTTGTTAGCACAGCTGGGTTCAAACAACACAATAACCCACATTTCAACAACATTCCATGGTTCAATGACAACCCACATTCAACCCATACACAACCCGTGAGTATGGGTTATTGTGTTGACTTACCCCAGTCTATGTGGACAGGATTACCTATATGTAGAACTTTGGAAAACCATTGATAATGGTAGGCAGGGAGGCAACATTAGGTTTTGGGTCACCTATGTCATGATCTCTGCAGGGAGTCCAAGAGGTATCCATCTATTTAAATTTGGGATAAATAGCTCCCGTCTTCTTTGAGAAAGGGTTGGGAGCAGCAGCAAGGAATAAATGGAACATTGTCTGTTCAGCTCAAGGAACCTTTACAGAAGTTGCTTGTTCATGTGTGTGTGTGTGTGTGTGTGTGTGTGTGTGTAGATTAAAGATGCTGATGACTGGTTGCTTGGAAATGTTGGGTAAAGCCTTGCTCATGTCTGCGAAAAGAAGGCTGCAAGGAGGAGAGAGTCAACATGACCTGAAAATACCTAGCTAGTGACAGGCTGGATAATGTTCAGTTAAAAGGGCAAGTACAAAATAAATGTTAAATGTATAGTTTAGGGTGCTCCCCCAACCATAGCTTCAAGCTTCCTGGAGCCCAGCGTGACTGTAGATGATGGGAGTTGTAGTCAAAAACATCTGGACGTGACACCAGGTTGGGGGAACCTGATCTAATCTGATTTACAGTGCAATCCTATCAGCACGTTTGCTCAGAATTAAACCCCACAAGATGTAGCAGTGCCTTTTAAAGGAGGATTGGAGAAATTAACAGAGGATAAACTTCTAATGGCTATTAGCCATTATAGCTAAATGAAGCCTCCATGTAGTGGCAATGTACCTCTGAATAACAAATGCTGAGGACATACAGCAGGAGGCCACTGCATACATTCCCTGCTTATAAAATGTTCTAGAAGCATCTGGTTGGCCACTGTTAGAAACCAATGTATGTACTGCATGGATCTTGGTTTGATCCAGTAGAGCTTTTATGTTGCTAGGCAGGGAAGCAGGCACAACTTTAGAAAAATCTTCACCACAGAAAGAGCTCCTTTGTGCAGATGGCCGTATGATTTTTCTACAAAGAAAAAAGGGCACAATCCATTATATGCTCCTATTTTCTACTGACTTTCAAGTCCCATTGCACCTAGCCTCAACTTAGAACATTGAACTGTGGAGAGGCAACACAACATGGCATGTAGCATTTGGACAAGCGAGGTTCAAATCTCTGCTCAGCTATGACACTCACTAAATAGCCTTGCCAAAACACTCTGTTAGCCTAACCTACCTCACAGGGATGTTGAGGATAACTTCATGTAAGCCAGTTACCCTGAGCTCTTTGGTAGAAGTGCAGGATGCAAATGTGGTAACATGAGAATCCACTACTTAAGAGGCTTTTGGCAAACCTGTTAGGTTTCCTGTTCTGCAACAGACCATGTATTTAGCCCTGTGCCTGTCATTTATAGGATGGCATATTTCCAGCTAGAGAGAATATACAACTTAGAGCAGCCTTCCCCAACCTGGTGCCCTCCAGATGTGTTGGAGCAACTCCCAGCATCCCCCCAGTCAGTCCAACACCAACATATCTGAAGGGCACCAGATTGAGGAAGGCCAACTTAGAGGCTGAAGGGTAGAAGGCTAGGTCACAGCAAAGGTTGAACACAACATATTAAAGGTACAACCTATGCATGTTTAGTCAGGAAAATGTCCCACAACTCCCAGCATTCCCCAGCCAATATAGCTGCCTGGGGAATGCTGGGAGTTGTAGGACTTTTTCCTGTCTAAATATGCATAGGATTGCACCCTAAAGGACTTTTAAAAAATAGATTGCAAGTGCAGAAACATGTTTGTGACTGCTGCCCCTCAAACTTTGCCACCTTGGCTAGGAATAGGCTTCATTTTATTTCAGCCTACTGAGACATGGGGGGGGGGGGGAGGTGTTTAGAAAAGAGAAATAGGGAACCTGTCCGGTAATCAGTAGATGCTCGGTTTGGGTGGTTTCTTCAGACCTTTGCCATCTCCATGTTTTTTTTAGTAACAGCAGGCCACCACCATGCACTTCACATGATCCTAGCCCAAAGATTGTGGAGAAAAGTTGAAATAGCAGCAGTACTATGGCACATGAGTTGTTACATGCACCTTTTAATAATAAAACACAAGAGTTTTACATGTTTACATTTGTCCAGCATGTGAGTTCTGGTCACACCTCAAAAAGAAAAACAGAATGTGCAGAAAAGGACAGTGAAAATTATCACGGGGTTAGAACAATTCCCTTATTAGGAAAGTTTACAACCATCTGAGGTTTTTAAACTTAGAAGAAAGGTGAGTAAGTGGGGGATGTGATATTTATAAAATTATGTATGGAGTGGAAAAATTGGACAGGGAGAACTTCTCCCTCTTATAATACTGAATGAAGCTGAGCTGCTATATATATTACCTCTAATACCAGCAACAGCATGTCTCTCAGCACCAGTTGCTGGGGAGCATGAGAATGGTGCTATTGCACTCATGTTCTACTTGTGAGTTTCCCCACAGACATCTGGTTGGTTACTGTGGAAACAGAATGCTGGAGGAGACAGGCCTTTAGTCTGACGCAGCACGGCTCTTCATATGAACATTATGACCAGGCATTTTCTTGAAAAATTATACATACTTGGGAAATAACTTGATTGGCTACTGCCCCCTACCAACAAAAGTAGATATATCTGTGTACTTGGGGCAAGCTTGTATCTTTAAGGAAAGAACTGAGCAGATAATCCAATAGTTTTTTTTCTTTTCACTGTTCAACTTTGTTTTCATTTCACTTCAATATTGCCCCACAGCCGAAGCTCTCTGGGCAGTTCACAATTTATACATAAAAACAAAACAAAAAACATACAATATAAAAAGATTAAAAACCAAATTTAAAAGCAGAGTTTAAAATGATAATACAAAAGTTAATAAAACTAAGCCTACAGGTGACAATTCCCCCCGCCCCCCATGTGCTATTTTGAGCCCTTAACTGTTGAATGCCTTGGCATAGAGAGAAGTCTTAACCGAAAAGATAGTGAGGTTGGCGCCAGGTGGGTCTCAGTGGGGAGCTTATTCCATAATTGGGGGGCTACCACTGAGAAGGTCCTCCTCCTTGTTGCCACTAACCGAGCCTCTCTTGGAGGTGGCAGTCGGAGGAGGGCCCCAGATGCTGAGCGCAGTGTCTGGGTAGTGTAGTTTTAGTAAAGAACTACATATAAGACAACATATAGAACTGACACTGTAAAAGCCACCCCTCTGTCAAGTTCCTCCCATGTAGTACAATTTACTTTTTCTTGATTTCATTCTGCTGAACATTTCCCCATGCCTATCCGCCAGTAGAGCATTTTCATGGAGCCAGGAGTGTGGAAACACCCAGAGCTTAATGAACCAAGACACAAGGTAAATTGTACTGCACGTTACAGAGGAGGGGTGAGGGAAGAACTTGACTGTTTTGGGCAGTAGCCTTGTATGTCTGATGATGTATGTAATGAGAATTTTTTTATATTGTTTATATATTGTTTTAATTATTATATTTTATTGTGTTTTATTGTATTTTAATTGTACATCGCCCAGGGTGGCCGGGTGACCGGCCAGATGGGCGATTGATAAATGTAATAAATAAATAAATAAATAAATGTATTGCTCTGCCCTTAGATCAGAATAAGAGAAAGGGTAGGTGGAAACGATATAGCAGACCAGGCTTAGATTTTAATTTTTTTTTTTAGAACAGCTGGGTTTATTTAAGAATAACACATTACAAAAAACAGATTTTAGGTTTTCAAATCATTACTTGCAGAAAAACATAGAAAAAATATGACCCAAGAGACTGGTATAAAAACACATACACAGATCAAAAAAGGTACAAACTTGTCTAGGAAGAGCACAACTCAGGGAAGGGCATTGGGAAATTTGTACAAAACTATTGTTTACAGGTCCAGAATATATAAAATGTTCCCTATTTGATGGCAAAAAATAAAAGAGGATATTATTTCTTTTTTATTCCTTAGAATTAAAAAAGTTACATCAAGAGGTATGTGTGGCATGTGAACTTGGTAAGTAGTCCACCATCTTTTACACCTAATTCCAACCGCACCCCACCTTTGCTGGATGACAGCAGGTACAGATACATGCTGTGCAATGTCTATTCATATATGTGGGGCTTGCAGTGGGCTGAAATAAATGGGGTTGTACAGAAATTGTACACAGTGGACTATAGCATGGAACAGCAGCAACAGAGGAGAATTTCTGTGTAGCCTGAGAGGAGAGTCCCTCTCATGCTGGATTAAAACTTACACCCATCAGTGAGATTTGTGGTGCTTTGGGCTCCGTAAAATATCTGCCTGTCTATAAATATAAAGTTGCTGCTGTCGCTGTCAGCCCATCTTACATTTGTTTCATATAGAAGCTGAATAGATTCTATGATCAGCCTTCCCCAACTTGGCACCATCTAGATGCCTTGGATGTTAACTCCTATTATCCCTGACCATTGGCCATGCTAGCTGGGGCTGATGGGAGTTTTAGTCAAAAACATTTGGAGGGCACCAGGTCAGCGGAGACTGTTCTATATACGGTCTTGCATCACCATATGTGCCTGCATAAAAAGTAGGGTTTGAAGAGGCAGAATTTCCATTTAGGAGGCCCTTCACTCCATTGTGAATGGCTATCCAGAACAGAAGTGGGGAACATGAGGGAAAAAGTGGCGCTCAGGCTTCCAATTCAAATATAGGAGTTAAAACAGAACATAGGAGAAGAGCTGCAAAACCCAACAGACATTTGTTCACTGCTGCATCATTGGGAAAGGCTTATAAATATATATATATATGTGGTATAAAAACAGTTTACCAATAATTAAAAAAGAGCTTTAAACAATTATATTGTACCTAAATTCTACAAATAGCTCCATGATCAATAACTGCTTCATCCGCTGCCAGAGGAGCATCCATTCAACTTATAGCTGCTTAGTTTGCTTACAAATCCTATTGTGTATCAAGGGTGCAATGCAACAGTGCTTCCTAATTTCAGGATTTCCTTAGATTCTGATAATAGGCCAAGGGGAAAAAAATGCTGGCTTTGATAGGGGCTGTCCCCAGGCAACTGGGCACAATGAACTGACCTTCAAAATTGCCCTGCAGCCTGATGCTCTACTCTTCCTCTCTGCATCAGACTCCATACACACAGTCTGCCTACAAGAGACAGTTGTGGAGGCCCCCCAAGAAGAAGGGCTCCTGGTGCAAGATGCTTGTCAACAAATGCCTCATCTTTCTAATGCAAGGATGGGAAACATGTGCCCCCCCCAGATGTTGTTGGACTGCAACTCTCACCATCCACCACTGGCTATACTGGCAAGGGCTGATGAGAGCTGCAGCCCAACATCTGGAGAACTACATTCCGCACCCGGGTTCTAATGGATAAGTGGCTGGCCCTGGATTTTTAGTTAGAGCTAATGAAGTACGTATTCAGTATGGGAGAATAGATTTTGAGTACTAGAAAGGTCCTTTGCTTGACCATCAATAATAAGCAGTTGTTAGTCTTCCTTTGACCATCCTTTACTACAGACTTGAAGAGAAGGTCATTTTCATGGCAGAAAACTCAGCAAGCTGCTTCACATGTGCTGGTGTCTATTAGAGCTTCCATTCTCAAGCAATTCCATTTCCACCTAATAATTTAAGAACAAAGGGCAATGCAACATGTTACGACTGCTGTGGGAAACATCTGTGATATCTGCAGCAAGTTGTAGAAACACACACACACACACACACATCTGGCAAACCTGAGCCTATCAGGTTTCTCCAGACAAATATACATGCATGTTTTACTTCCACACTTGATGCATTTATTGCAGAAGACTATGCAGCAATTGTAACATGCAGCACTGCATTTACTGGGTGCTGTGAAGTTAATTTTTCCTCCAAGCTATGGCAGATACAGTACAACAGTGCAAGTGCTTTTGCTCCACATCCTGCAGGTCTTGAAGCCTGGAAGGTCTCAGATGGTTTGCACATGTCAGTCATTTTGAAAAGGGCAGAGAGACTGTAAAAAGAGAAAACTCCTTGAAGATGAAAAGATGTATTTCTTCAGTGTCTCCAACAGTCACTTGTAAAAAATAGGGTTTCAAAATACAAAATGGCAAGTGTGCTTCTGAAAGGGTTGCCCAGCACACCGATCCATGAAATAGATTTGTTTAGTTTTTTTGAAGCCACAAAATGTCTTGTAAACTTCAGTGGGAAACTCATGCAGTCCTCACTGGAGATGGCAGAGAAGGGCAAAGGCCTGGTTCGCAGTATCTGAAGGGTCCTGCATTTGGCATGAAATCACAACAGCTTGCGATGGAGGATCTCCCAGACCATCCGCTTTCGGAAATAAGGCATGTGTTGCTTTAATGACAAAGAGAGAAGGGTATCAACAAACCTTGATATCAATGTAATAGTTTTTAATGCACGCTGGCAATCTGTAAACCACACATACATACGGAGGGAGTGACAGTCCAGTGCCCTGCTGCTCAAACACAAAGCCTTGGACTGCTTCATAAAAAGATCAGTTACTTTTGAGTTTTGATCTGGCAACCCTAGCTCCAATACCCAACTTTGCATCTCTGTATGTTCCCGTGATGTAGAGAGATAGAGGAGCTATCAATAGCATAGGTTTTCTGGAGCATCCAACTGGGCTGCTCTTGGTGAAATGGTATTTGTGAAGAAAGGAGACCACACATTGAATCAGGGGTGGGCAACTTGTGAACCTCCAGATGTTTTGGCCTACAACTCCCATCAGCCCTAGCCAGCATAACTAATGGTGAGGGATGATGGAAGTTGTAGGCCAAAACATCTAGAGGGCCACAAATTGCCCATCCCTGCAATAAATAAACAGGTACCCAATAAAGTTAACAGATTAAGACCTTTATAAGACCACCAGTGCCATGTTTGAAAGTTAACAAAAAGCAGAAAAGTAGTCTTACTGCCCTAAAATTAGTTGCTGGCCTTTTATAAAGGCTAAGCTCTAGGAATTATATTAGCTGCATAGGGCACCACTTTCTCATCAGTAAAATGGCTCTGAATGCTGAAGTTTGAGGATCTTGCACAGGACCAAAACTAGCCAGCTCCCTCTCCTGCAGCACAACTTTCCCAATTCTTACTGGTTTTGCTCAAAACGTCCTTTGGAAAGTAGAAACTTGGAATCCAACTTGTACAAAATAAGCAAATGTATGGAAAGTTATTTACTTTGAATCTGTTCTTCTGGCTACAGAGTTTGGGTTTCTTTCATTCAGAATTGGTTTGCTTTTGGCACCATCCTAATTAAGGTCAGAAGGCACCATTATGATCATATAGGCTGACGTTTTGCAAATACAGTGCCCTCTAGCCAGGAGGGCCAACTTACCTGAGTGAAGTTGATTGGTTTGTCTTTGGTAATGCTGTCAGCATATTTACAGGCAAACATCCCACAGTCACTGCCATTCATCTGTTGAGGGATCTCCTTTAAGAGACAAATAAACCCAGCCCTCTCTATTTAGACAAAAACCTCATGTTAGCTTTATCAAATACTTGTTCTAATGGGAACATATGAATCAGTATAATTTTAGCCAAACTGGAGACAAGGATAGCAAGACTAGCAAACAAGGAAAAGGACAGAGTGGGAGCATGTAACAGGCTCCAAACGTACATAGAGGCTTTTGAATGCCTGAAGCCATTATCAGTTTCAACAGCTACTACACCATGTATGGTTGGAGGTATCCTTTCCTTGCCCCATGCTCTGGGCACTTAACCTCATTTTTTTTTCCATCAGAGAAGGAGGAGGAAGTTGCTCCCTACCATTTCCCTTCCCTGTTCTGGCATTGGATGCTTTTTCCTCTTTTTTCAAATACAGCCTACAGCCATCTGAGCCAGAAAGGGAAACAATCAGGAGCCCCGTTCTTCTCTGTCAGAAGGGAAGTGCCGTTCGCGATTGGCACTGATGGCAGCTCTTTCTTCGTCTAGAGGACAGGGCAAAGAAAGGGTTGGACAGGACCTCTCCGCCAGCTGGTGTCTGTAATAGCTGTTGAAAAAGGTGGTTGCTACAGGCACTCAGAGGCTTCTGTACAAATGGAGCCTGAATCACAAGCAATTGTGTGAGCCACACTTAAGACATGAGTTTTTCTATCTATGCATGTATATCATTCTCATATTTTCTCACTGTACATATATTATTCGTAAACATCTGCATTCAAAAGGCTACCTAGAGTCATGGACAGAGAGAAAGGGGGCCTTCTTTATCTACAGACAAACCCTTAGATTAGAAAAGTGCATATAGGACATGATTAAATTCTATGAGCATTTCAGATCCTTGTAGGCCAGCCATATAAGGCCAACA
Source organism: Shinisaurus crocodilurus (assembly GCA_021292165.1). Classification (NCBI taxonomy): domain Eukaryota; kingdom Metazoa; phylum Chordata; class Lepidosauria; order Squamata; family Shinisauridae; genus Shinisaurus; species Shinisaurus crocodilurus. The sequence goes on from CM037881.1 coordinate 29,083,870, forward strand.
TACCTGGCTCCTTTTACTCAGCAGCATCCAGCCATTGGTATCAAATTCCTTCTTCTTTTTATCCAGGCTTTCCTGCTTTAGGTAATGCCTGCAGAGGTTAGGGGAAAAAATGAGAAGGAATATGCTTACGTAAGCAAGCAAGCAAATAAAATGATCCCAATTAATTCTGAGAAATTACTTTGAATTTCAGGATTGTAACTCAGCAATAAAACTCATTCCTCTCAAGCACACCTATAGCAGAAGGTCACAAGTACAAAAATGTCAGCAGACCTGATTCAAGGATGAAAGACAAAAAAGAGCTGCTTTCTTGGATAGAAAGTCCCCTGCAAACTGAACGTTACATTAGCCAACAAATTAAATCTCCACACTGTGTCCTATGCATACTGCTATCCCTAAATAATTTCTACTTCCTTTCCTCATTTCTAACCGCAGACCATGTTTACATGGTTGGTTCCCACATTAGTATGTCACAGAAGAGACTGAAACGCTTTAGTGCAAAAAAAAAAAACAAGGCAAGGGATCAGCTTGGTATTCTTTCTGTGCAGACATGTGAAGGCTCCACAGGTTGGTAGCTTGCTAATGTGGATCAACTAGGTAGCCAGCCCATAGATTTGTGCTAGTACACACCTACCCACTACATTCTCTCTACCTTACATATTTTATTGCCTTGAGGAAGGATGGACATCTTACTATCTGTTTCTGCTATATTTAGATGGGTTTGTTCACACAATTATATTTTGTCCTTGTACCAAGTATTATCAACCATATTTGCCTTTGGGTAGCTGCAACCTTGCATCTCAAGCAGTAGCTAAAGTTAAGAAAGAATCTAGTAGGTTCAACTTCAATCTCCCTAACATAACAGGGAGTCAACCCACATCGTGGATAAATTGTGCTATGTTGTGGATAAATACCACAACAAAATAGGCACACACAACCTCAAAGCTAAAAAAACCCACTTCACATATTAAGCTTTCCAAGCACTTGCTATGGTCTTCTGAAGGTTTCTGGAATTCATCTTTCCTACCACTTCACCTAGAATTCCATGCTGCCACAGAAAAATGACAGAGGGTCCAACTACATCAGTGTTCTCCAACCTTGGGTCCACATATATTTTTGGCCTACAACTCCCAGCATGCTGGGAGTTGTAGGCCAAAAACATCTGGGGACCCAAGGTTGGAGAACACTGAACTACATGGTAATGGTCTGGTAATTGAGGTAGGCCAGAAAGTGTAAAGTAATGTAGTCAGCCCTATGCACCTCAGCCCCAATGCATTTCTTTCAGGTACCAATACACTGCCCCTCTTGGTAGCCAGTTCCAACTACAACTCACTCCTGTTAATATATTGTACCTTACTTGCAAAGCAAAGAGGTCCTGATCAAGTTGTCGGTGTTTTTTTAATGTTTTCTCCTGTTTAATTAAAGTCCTACTTGTAGCCATAACTAGCTCCTAACCCCTCTTATTACAAATATATGTACCAGGATGACTTGATTACATATTTGATAAAACAAACTGAGCTGTTTTAATTATATTTTATATAGCCCTTCAAGTAGTTAATGTGGCTTATCATCTCCAACCTCTGCATATGAAATATGGCTATCAAAATACTTTTCAACAGCATTTTCGCAGGCGGAATGCATACATGTAATAATATATTTTCTCTTCTTTGGTTGATCCTTCCCACAGTTAAAGATTGTACTAGCTGCGATAACTGTTAATATGATAACTGATTAACAATTCAGTCACAGTTCTCCTATCCAGAGCTCATTTTTTACTGCTTCTCTAAAGAACTACACAACTAATTGTGTGTGCCCAACAGAGCAGCAACCCCTACCCTGCCACCATGCTATATGGAAAACCATTTCTGAAACAGAGTAGTCTCAAAAGCAGTCTATAATATGGTATAGGGGCCTGCAGTCCAAAGAAAAAAAAATCCACCAGATTTGCAGGTGCTTGGCTAGTCTACAATAGCTTTGGGATCCTGGCCTACGTTTCTAATGCAGCATGTTTAATTGAAGTGAGAGGCAGCTCTTCGAAGGAAGAATATATTCAAGACAATTTAGAAAGAAAGCTGGAAAGAGAACACAGGTAAGTCTTACTTGATATTACTTGGTACTGACCAGATATTCTGAAAAACATCAGAGCCCCAGTTCTCAGACTGGACCTCAGGTTCCCTATTAGAGATGTCTGTCTCAAGATGGAGAAGCACAAAAGAATATAATAATTTGCAATACAGACTACATAGTTTCAATAATATCTACACCTAGAAGCAGTTGGGGTTGTCTCCTCCTAAATACGCATTTAGGAGCATTTTCTGCTGGATACACAGAACATGGCAGCATACAAATATTTTGAAGGTGACAAGGAAGACACTGTCTACATGCCAAAGCAATACAATGTTTTCTGCAAGAGGTATCCCTGCATCTCAAATGTACACATCTTCCTTAGTACATTAGAGGAGGAACACGAGAAGAGAAATGACCCTCTGTCATTTTTTTCTGTGGCAACATGGAATTCTAGGTGAAGTGGTAGGAAAGATGAATTCCAGAAACCTTCAGAAGACCATAGCAAGTGCTTGGAAAGCTTAATATGTGAAGTGTTTTTTTAGCTTTGAGGTTGTGTGTGCCTATTTTGTTGTGGTATTTATCCACAACATAGCACAATTTATCCACAATGTGGGTTGACTCCCTGTTATGTTGGGGAGATTGAAGTTGAACCTACTAGATTCTTTCTTAACTTTAGCTACTGCTTGAGATGCAAAGTTGGAGCTACCCAAAGGCAAATATGGTTGACAGAAAGTGTATGCCTGCTTCTTAGTTCATCACTTCTTGTTAATGTCTGAAGTGGCTCTTATTCCCCCAATTTTGAACTCCCTAGACTTACAAGCAGCAACAGCACAATATGTATACAGGTTTGTAGTGGTGCACATGTGATGCAAAACTTTGGTTAACACTGAGAAACTCTTCCAGGAAAGGGGAGGAGGAAGAACATATTTCATGGGGATGCTGCTAATTTGCAAACAACTCTTTTCTAGGAGCCAGTATTATGTCTGCACCAGGCCACTGAATCATCAATATCACCCTACTGAAGCATATTCTTCACTTTCTCTTGGGAAGGCTTTGGAGTAAATAAATATTAATTTAGTCTATCATTTCTGCTTAGATTTCACATAATCAGGTATGCCTCATCTCAGATCCTTACACACCAGTGTAAGGCACAGGTGGCATGTATAGTAAGTGTGGAATTATATGAACATATGAAGCTGCCTTAAATCGAGTCAGATCATTGGTCCATCTATCCCAATATTATCTACTTGGACTGGCAGTGACTCTCCAGGGTCTTAGGCAGAGAAAGGTCTTTCCCAGCTCAGCTACCTAAAATCCTTAAATAATTATGAGTAATTTCCATTTTGACTCTTCTGGACTTTGATCAATTACTTTGTATAAATTGTTCATTAAAATGGGATAAATATATATTTTAAGAATTAAAATGAGTCACAGGAGATTTATGACACCCCATAAATCTCTCCCTTTTCTAAAAAGGGACAAACAAATCATTTAAAACTCACCAAAAATCAGGAAGCTCTAAAGATTGAAAGCATGAAAGGGTCACTAACCATGAATAGGACCTCTGTCCCCTCTTCCCGGTGTGATCCTCCCACTGCATTCAACCAATTAAAGCCTCCTGAAAGGAAATAGAGAGGGAAAAGCAATTACAGGAAGGGCAGCAATCAGCTGGAAGCAGAGCCCCTGTCCCATTATTCCATCTGTGCCACTAGTCATCTGGCCAAAACTGTAGGGTTCCTGTTCTAACTATGCTGCCATCTCATGGGCTGGAGGAAATGTGCTGGGAGCCAAATCTGGATCTAATGTGGTATTTCCATATAATCAGAGAACATCAGGTCTTTGTATATAGCTGAACAAGCAAATTTCCTTTGGAGATCTACCAACATGAACAGGCTCAAGCAGCAGAAGAGCCACAACACCCACAGCAAAATTATTCCAGTGGCTAGTTATCACGCATCCTAACAACAGACAAAAAGCTTAACCCATATGTATCTAAAGTGTCAAGCCATTCAACTTCCCAGAGATAAAGCAGAAGTGGCCTTCACTTAATCTTGGTTGCTTACTACAAACTGCAGCTACTTCCAGGCAAGATTTAGCAGTCGTTTGCCAAGGCTATGATTTATGATTTGCCAAGGCTATAGCGCTCATCTCTCTTATACAGAGTGACCTTATCTCAGTCTCTCCTTTATGCAAAATCAACTAGTGTTGCCAATTCATGGTTAGAGAACATAAGAAAAGCCGTACTGGATCAGACCAAGGTCCACCTAGTCCAGCATTCTGTTCACATAGTGGCCAGCCAGCTGCCCACGGGAGATCCACAAGTAAGACCTGAGTGCAACAACACCCTCCTGCCCATGTTCCCCAGCAACTGGTGTACATAGGCATACTGCCTCTAATACTGGAGGTGGCATACAGCCATCAGGACTAGTAGTCATTGATAGCCTTATCCTAGATTAATTTGTCCAATCCCCTTTTAAAGCCATCCAAATTGGTGGCCACCACTACATCTTGTGGAAGTGAATTCCATAGTTTAACTATGTGCTGTGTGAAGAAGTACTTCCTTTTATCTGTCCGGAATCTCCCACCAATCAGCTTCATGGGATGACCCCTTTGGGTTCTAGTATTATGAGAGAGGGAGAAAAATGTCTCCGTATCCACTTTCTTCACACCATGCATAATTTTGTACACCTCTATCATGTCTCTCCTCATACGCCTTTTCTCTAAGCTAAACAGTCCCAGATGTTGTAACCTTTCTCCATAGGGGAGTTGCTCCAGCCTCCATATCATTTAGTTGCTCTTTTCTGCACTTTTCCCAACAATATCCTTTTTAGGTGCAGTGACCAGAAATGTACAAAGTATTCCAAGCATGGGCACATCATAGATTTGTATAAGGGGAGTATAAGCCACCATTCTAATACAATGAACCTATACACTCCATGTTTAATTTAGAAAACTGCAGACTATGGTACAAAGATAGTATCTTACCCATTTTAGCCCTTCACTACTTCTTTAATGAAAAAAACTTTTGCTGGCTCTTAAGATTAAGGATTGCTCCAAATTATTTCCATTTCTAGAGAAGAGTATAAAGAGATATGCTTTCATATCTAAAGTAAATGTGGTGGATTTCCAATATCACAGGACACAATACATCTCAGACACCCCCTCTGCCATTCAAAATCAGCGGGTAAAGCTCCACTTAAAATCCCTTAGATCAGGATGCCAATACTGGGAAGCAAGACCCTCTTAAAGCTGCCCTATGTCAGCTCCAGAATGAACACCCAGAGAAGATGTGCCAAAGTACTTCCTTATTAATTGGAGGGCAAATGTTGGAATTTGAGTCACGGCTTCAAATAGATTTTAATCTGCTGTCATGCAGGGGATTCTCTTGTCCAAGTGTTATACAGTACAATCGTAAGAATGGTTACTCAAAAGTAAATCCCTGCAAGAATGTTGATAGGATAGCCTGGCAGAGCAATCGTATGGGTTGGAGGTGGAGAGGGACTGTCACTTTCTCAGCCCTGTCCTTCTTTCCCTTCTGTACAGAAGTTTTTTCTTTGTTTCCCTCCCATTGACACCGATGGGAGAGAAATTAACTAAGCTCCAGGGCTGGAGTAGTTCCTTGCCCTTGTTTTAGGTGTTGTGGGGATCAAGGGGCCATAGGACCCTGAAGATCCACGACCTCCCACAACACTACCCTGGAATGCCTTGCTCCTGACCCCATTGCCAGGGCAATGACAGCAATGGAGCTTTCCATCGCTGCACCAGGGAGGCCTCCACCCACAGACTTTCCGCTCTGGCTGTGGAGAGATGAGGCCCATGGCCCTCCCAGGAAACATAGGATCGTTCCCTTAATCCTTGAAACTTGTTGGACATTACTATATATTTAGATTACATTTGTAAGCTGCCTTTAAATGGTGAGAGGAAGTGTACAATTTAAAAAAGTAAATAAATACATACGATTTTCTTGTTTGCCTTCTGTACTGCACTGCAATTAGATTCAAGGTTCGGAAAACTGAATTTTTACTGAATGGTAAATGCAAATCTGTAGCTAAGAGTGCAATCCTATACAAGTCTACTCAAAAGAAAGTCCCATTACGTTCAGTGGGGTTTACTCCCCGTCTACTGAAAACCTATTACACCAGTTCTGAAAGAGTTGCACTGGCTGCCAATAAGCTACCATTCAAGGTGCTTGTACTGACATATAAAGCTGGGACCCAGATCCCTGGTGGAGCACCTTTTCCCTTATGTGCCTGCCCAGATATTAAAATCAAATGGGGATACCCACTTGACAGTGCTGCATTTGCCTGGAGGGCTTATTTTATAATGAAAAGCAGGTAATAAATACATGCATTTTCTTGATTAATCATTTTAATCACCTTAATCATTTTAATCTTCTAGTTGTTTTTAATTCCATTATTGTAACTGCTGCTGCTAGCTCTGCTGTTCGTTTTTAATCTGTGATTTTAAATTTTATATTTTATATTGTATTTTATGATTTTAACTGTTGTAAACCTCCCAGAGAGCTTCGGCTATTGGGCGGTATAAAAATGTATTAAATAAATAAAATAAATAAATAAAATTGTGTATATATACATGTTTTCTTTTGCATTGTGATGTGTGGTGTTAAAAAAATAAACTTACAAGGTCACCTTCTAATGCTTCTAAGCCTTGTGCCAGAGTGTCACATCCCAGTTAACATTCAAGGCAGCAGGACCTTGTTCATAAATGGTGCGGAGTATTTGAGTCAGAGGCTAATCTTACCAGAGATACTGAGAAGTGCACAGACATGTATGGAGATCCAGATACAAGCAACCATCACAATTTTAAACACATTCATAACTTAATTATCCTGAAATGCCTGGTTAACATTCCTGAACCATTGGCAGAAAAATGTTTAGTAACATAATGATGCACCACTGATACTCCCGCTAACCCCACCTCCCGCCATCCAGTCTTTTGCTGGTAAATAAATTATTTGCTAGTAAATACATTTTAGGATAAAGCCACAAGAAACTTTCAAACCCTTGCTTAATTTCAATACTCCACTTTCTCCCTTTCTGGCCTTTGGCCATATTGTTCTGAACATGTCCAGCCTTATCCCATTTTGGAAACTAAATGGTCAGAAGCCAGCTTATATGTAGCTGGGTTCGTCAGGAAAAAAATACATTTTTTTCTTTTGAAATGACCAGTATGGTCCATCAACAATGAAGGATTTCCGGAAAGCAAACTATGGTGCAATCCTAAATACACTACTGGGGAGTAAATTCCAACTGCACTCAGTGGGACTTACTACTGCGTATAGTGGCCTTGTCGGCATCTGTAGATTGATCAGTATGCTTTCCAGATGGGAAAAGCCATGAAATGCTCGACTAGCTTAAGAGTATTATACTCAGAGTTCCAATTTGCCATTTCCTGTTCAGATATGGGAGTCCAAAATGAGGCCTGATCCTATGTATATTTACTTGAAAGCCAGTCTCATAGAACTTACTCTCAAGTAATCCCCCAGCTTACTAGATAATGCGTTTATTTGGTCATCTCTTTTTGTAATTTCTCTGTTTTGTTGTATTCTTATTGTTTTGTTTTTACTCTTGTAAGCCACCTTGAGCATTTTTTAGTGGAAAGTCAGGGTAAAAGAGTTGTAAATAAATAAACAAACAAAATAAATAAGCGCATTTAGGATGGCAGCCTTAGTGGTTCAATGAGGGAAACTGCATTCTTGGCAAATGGAAGTCTGTTCCCCACATCAGGGATGGGCAGGCTTCTGGGAACTACTTTTCTGTTTTTTTTCTGGAACTTCAAGGACTACCAGCTGGAGACAGGTGCAGAATAGTGGCTGGTGGACAGCATATAGACGTTGCAGGATTAAAGAACAGCGTGCCCCTGAGCACATAGCTCAGACCAAGAATTTGTTTCCAGTTTCAGAACTGAGCTTGCAGTCCTTTCACACAGAAATCTACTCTTGTTTCTGTTGTGATATGTATCACTTCACCAGCTGTAGCACATTGTTTACACATGGAAAGAACAGAATGGCTGTAAACAAGTTTATTATGTCTTACTAGAAACTGTGGTTTCTGGACTGTGGGAACTGTATGAGCTAGTCACATGGTTTGTATGTTCTGATGACGTGCTAACTTGTTTTCTGTCTGAAGCCATCTTAGAGAGAGGCAGGACTGCTTTCTCTCTTCTCCTTTGTTCTTCTTGCTGGACTTTTGTCACTGCAACAATGTAACTTCTTTGCTGAGGTGGAGTGAAGCTCAACTTACTCCACTGGATGTAATGCTTGCTATGCATTTATACTCTGCACATGGACTGTAACTAGGAAATGTATACTCTGTAGAACTTTACTTGCTAAGTGAATAAACAGGTAGAATTAGACCTGTGGTGTTACAGAGTGTTTCCTGACTCCATGGATTAATCTGCAAACGGGGAAGCTGGAAGCAAGTTGGATTACAGGCAGGCTGGGCTGGCATCTTCACAACACGCTGCACGCTGCGTAAAGGGGGGAGCTGAGATCTGGAAGATCTGTGTGTGGAATAACAGGCCTCTGCTAGCACACAGACAGGATTTTAAATCTCCCATGCGCACACGCACTCTGCTGCTCACGCACACACGCACCAACAGGGTTATGGGCCCAGAATTGGACCAGGACCAGAACCAGCCAGAACCAGATTGGACCAGAACCAGCTCAGCGCCAGCTCCAGCAGCAGGACCTGTTTTATAACACAGCTAAGCAGCAGCTTCGACTCCGGTGATTGCAGTGATTAATGGCAGAGGAGGAAGACATCAAAGAAGAAGAAATATCTCCTGGTCCTTCAACCGGTAAGGAGGGGGAAGAAAGGGGGAGATATCGGCTGGCTGACTTAGACAGCTTGAAGGCAAGTTTCAAGGCCGACAGCTTGGAGGGAGAAAGCGAAGCTGAGATTTCTGGAGGGGAAGAGGAAGAAAATCCCCTGGTCACAGAAATGGCTGTTGCACAATTCCTGAATCCACAAATCGTGGAAAAATTGTCTGGCTCGAACTATGTGCTGTGGAGTTTCCAGATGCAGCATTATTTAACCCATGCGGGACTATGGACTGTAGTAACACAGGATCCAGTTGCAGTGGGGGATCAGGCATACAATGAATGGAAGGAGCGAGACGATAAAGCCAAAGCAATTCTTTGTTTATCTGTTGAAAGCTCACAAGTGCCATTTATACAGTTTCAAAACACTGCAAAGGAGATCTGGAATGTATTGCAGAACACGTATCAAATGCAAACAGCGGGCAGCAGAATCTTGCTGGCACGAAAGCTGTACAAATTAAGCTTGCAACCAGGTGGCTCTATGCCAGAGCATTTGAGTACGATCCGGGACTTATTTAACAGGCTGAGAAATCAAGGGATGACTATTGATCCATTGAACCAGGTTTCTATTCTGTTATCTAGTCTTGACTCATCATATGACACAATTGTCACATTGATGGAAGGGCAGCCAGATCAAAATCTGACAATGGAATATGTGTCAGGCAAACTTCTTTCTGAGTGGGAAAAGCGCCAAGGAAAGAAAAACAATTCTGGCCGTAAATTTGCAGACAGCTCGGCTGATGTGATAAACAGCCAAGGGAGCAGCAACAAGCAGGGAGTTACCCAAGCCACTGCTTTAAAAGTGAAAAAATGCTTTAATTGTGGATCTACAAATCATCTGAAAAAAAGATTGTAAGGTCAAACAGAGAAAGAAACGAAACAAACCGGAAACTACAAGCACACCTGAAGAGGCAGTTAAGACGGGCAAAAGTTTGATTGCAAGGGTGGGGGTTTCTAATGGTTTTTGGGTTTTGGACTCTGGAGCTTCTCATCACATGACTAACTCCAGGAATGTATTTCAATCTCTGGAAGAAGATGGATGTCCAGGTCAGCATGTGGAATTAGCTGACGGGAAACGAATAGATGTTTCAGCAACAGGAACAATTGAATTCGCTACTTTGGGTCAACAGAGAGCATTGTTTGTTCCAGAACTGGACACAAATCTGATGTATTTCCCAATTAGCTCAAAATGGCTTTGAAATGTGTTTTTCAGACAGCAAATGTGTGATTTCACGTGAAGGGACAGTCTGTGCAAAAGATGATTTGCAGAATTCTCTGTATGTTATAAAACCATTTGTAACACATGATGAGAGTGTAAAGTATGCAAATTGTAAGCCTCATGATAATTGTATACATTTATTCCACAAACATTTTGCACATGCTAATTACAGGAGCATCGAGAAGATGCTGGGTCTGTGTGAGGGCATGAAAATGAAACCTTGTTCTAATTATGTGGAATGTGAAGTATGCAGTCAGGCAAAGTCGCACAGGACTAACATTCAGAAACGCAGTGATAGAGTGAGCACAAGAATATTTGAGCTGGTACACTCCGATGTTGCTGGGCCATTTGAAGAAAGCTACGGGGGAAATAGGTACTACATGACTCTCATTGATGACTTTTCTAGATTTGGATTTGTTTATCTTCTGAAGCATAAGTCTCAGGTACGAGAGAAATTTGAATCATTTGTGAAATAGGCTGGTAACAGATTCAAACAATACCCCATAGGTGAATTGCTCACAGGTGGGAATGTGAATTGCTGGAACCAAAAATTAGACAGAGTTTTTATTAGTTTGGGATTCAAACAAAGCAAGGCTGATCACTGTCTGTACACATGTCACACAGAATTGGGACATTGGGTGTATTTGTTAGTCTTTGTTGATGATATATTGCTGATAACAGAATCAGTAAGTCAAAAAGACAAAATTGCAAAAGAATTGCAAGCACACTTTGAACTGAAAGATCTAGGTTTGGTACAACACTACCTTGGCATGCAATTATCCCAGGATGAGGAAGGTTCTTTCTTGGTTGAACAAAGTGGAAAAATTCAGAAATTGCTGGAAATTCATGGATTGGAGAATTGTAACCCAGTTACCACTCCAATGACTCTTGAATATCAGAAACACACAGATAACACTGAATTTGAAGATATTGGGAAATATCAAAGTGTTATTGGAAGCCTGCTATATTTGGCAAATGTGAGTAGACCAGACATCAGCAATGCTGTGAACATACTTAGCAGGAAAACCCAAAATCCTTCTATGTATGATTGGCTAACTGTGAAACATGTGTTAAGATATTTAAACGGTTCCATGAATTGCAAACTGAAATTGTCATCACACACAGAGGGAGGTTTTTGTGTGTACACTGATGCTGATTGGGGGTCTGCAACAGATAGAAAGTCCACAAGTGGGACTGTGATCATATCTGTTAAAAGTTTAATTGACTGGTATACACGAAAACAATCTTGTGTGGCTGTATCTAGTGCAGAATTTGAATTCATCAGTTTATCTCAAGCATGCAATGAGATTGAATGGTTCAAACAACTGTTTACTGATTTGCAAATACCAGTAGACAAGGCTGTTACAATTTTTGAAGATAACCAGGCTTGCATAAGCATGGCTCAAAATGAAAAATGTAGGCCAAGAACCAAGCACATTGATGTTCGTTACTCTCATGTAAAGGACTGTGTGCAAAAAGGGTGGGTAACACTCAAATACTGTGCAACAGGAGAAATGGTGGCAGATTTTTTCACAAAACCATTGCCTGTAGTAAGACACAGGAAGCTAATGACGGTGCTAGGCCTCATTGAGCAAATGTGAAACAAGATGTACTTCAGCTTGTGTTGTGATATGTATCACTTCACCAGCTGTAGCACACTGTTTACACATGGAAAGAACAGAATGGCTGTAAACAAGTTTATTATGTCTTACTAGAAACTGTGGTTTCTGGACTGTGGGAACTGTATGAGCTAGTCACATGGTTTGTATGTTCTGATGACGTGCTAACTTGTTTTCTGTCTGAAGCCATCTTAGAGAGAGGCAGGACTGCTTTCTCTCTTCTCCTTTGTTCTTCTTGCTGGACTTTTGTCACTGCAACAATGTAACTTCTTTGCTGAGGTGGAGTGAAGCTCAACTTACTCCACTGGATGTAATGCTTGCTATGCATTTATACTCTGCACATGGACTGTAACTAGGAAATGTATACTCTGTAGAACTTTACTTGCTAAGTGAATAAACAGGTAGAATTAGACCTGTGGTGTTACAGAGTGTTTCCTGACTCCATGGATTAATCTGCAAACGGGGAAGCTGGAAGCAAGTTGGATTACAGGCAGGCTGGGCTGGCATCTTCACAACACGCTACATGCTCCGTAAAGGGGGGAGCTGAGATCTGGAAGATCTGTGTGTGGAATAACAGGCCTCTGCTAGCACACAGACAGGATTTTAAATCTCCCATGCGCACACGCACTCTGCTGCAGGCGCACACACGCACCAACAGTTTCTCTCTCTCTCTCTCTCTCTCTCTCTCTCTCTCTCTCTCTCACTCACACACACACACACAGTTTCAACAGCCTAATTTAGAGAGAGTGGTGAGGAGGAAGCCTTTTCCTTGTTGATGTTAAACAATTGGGAGTCAGAAACCCTTGGTGAACTACTGCAAATCACTCAGAGATCCTGATCTACCTTCTGCCTACCCCCACCTTACCCCCACCTTACATCTCTTCTTATCAGGGCTCAGAGGTTATTGCTCAACAGCAAATCTCAGAATGTTTAGTTGAAGCCAACACAGGTAGAAACCAGCTGGGTTACTCCTACCTCAGATAGGTGGAAGTTACAACTAGTAAAGTCAGTTCCAAGAAACGATGGTAACAGCTGCCCTTTGTGTTACTGGAGAATGCTTGCCTTTAGCCATCTCTTTGGAAAAACCCTGCTATTTCTACATGTCATGATAGCAGCAGCTTGTCCTGAAGATTGCTTTCTATCCCCCCTGAGCTCTCATTTCCTCTCTTTACCCATGACTGGGGAAATCCTGAATATATTGGGATACTCACAAAAGTATCTTGCAAGTGTCATTGTCGGTTCCACCCATGGAATCATAGTAGATGATGGTTTTTTTCCTGAAGTCAATCACCTAAATAAGATAGAACCTTTCATTAAAGCTTTGACACATGCTTACACAGAATCATCAACTCTCTAGGAGGCATTCCAAACATCAAGCCTTGCTTTCTGTAGAAAAGGGACCACCTGAAAACAATGCTGAAAGTAGACCTTTGGCAAAGTTCTAGCAAAGATATACAAAGACTTCACTTTAGGAGTATATTGTTCAGCCACATTGGGACATGGCCACATTTATGTAGCTGAGTACAATTAGTGATGTTTCCAGAAACATGGTGGGCCTGTGGCGTGGCAATTTTTAAGGTAGCCACAGCTTTGCAGATCTCTTTTGCCATTAGGGTTTAACTATGAAAATGTTCACTCATGAGTGTTACAAAAGAGGAGCTATTCTGAAGTTGTTCAGAGTAAATTTCAGACAGATAAGAGGGAGAATTTGAGGGGTTTGATATGCACACTCTCTCACAGACATAAAACATACTCACTGCTAGGCACCAGTGGACTCCAAGGTGAATGGGCACCAACAGGATGTCCACAGAAAAGATATCCACTTTTTTAGTCCAACGTTTCACAGCTAGATACTTAGCTGTTCTTAACTTGGTGAAGAAAAACGTGTTAAATGCGTGAACAGTTGGAAAGCCCTTCTGTTTACTTCTCTCCATCAGCATATTCATGTAGAAGTTAATTATCTGAGGGGGAGATGAATACATATGTTATTGTCATAGTTAGATGACTGGTAGTTTTTCAAAACAGCTTTTTTGCACTGACAAAAGAAGAACATTCACTAAGCAAATGGTGGCATTCAACCTTGCTAGATAATGAGCAGTGGTTTCTGCAGCCCTGACAATATCTGCTAACAAAAAACGGGACTGCTCATTAAAATACGGGTAGCAAATATTTCACAACCCTTTCAGTTCTCTAAATATTATGCATATTTGGTAGCCAGCATACAAAGGGTCAGTTCGTACAACACAACAGTGCATTGTGGGTTAATTTACCTGTGAGGAGCTGCATGCCTGCCAGCCTCCATTACGAATATGCAAGTCCCAGCTGGGGGTTTAATAGATTTCATAGATCATAGAGTTGGAAGGAGCCTACAAGGCCATCGAGTCCAACCCCTGCTCAATGAAGGAAACTAGAGGAGGGGTCTCCCATCCAAGTAATTGTTGGAAATCTGAGCCGCCGGGGGGGGGGGGAACAAAGTTAAACAACTTTGTCCCAGCGGCTGTAGAAGTTGCGGCGGATAGATAGGGTAGAGTGAGAAGCGTGTGCTAGGCCAGTAGGCAAAAAGCAAAACAACAAGTCTGTTTCTTTAAACACAGAGGTTTACTAAACTAAGACTTGCAAAAACATGAACAGAACATACACAGAGTGCTATTGTACAAAGTGAAAGAGAACAGTATGTCAGACAAAACAGATACAGTCTAGACACACAAACTATCTCTTTACTTACAGAATGCTTTCTAATCAATAATTCCTAATCCAATTAACTCCTTTTCCCCCAACAAGAACACAAAGACTTTGCACACCTTTTATACAATACTGTACAGTCACATGCATAGATGATGCAATGCCAGCTGCACCCATGGCATGATGTCATCCCAGCTGAACACAATCTAGCATGACCCTTGCTCCAGATACCCTGAAGAGAAAAAACTGTACACCCACTACACTGGGCCAAAGGTGACACTTAGCTCAGGCATGACCTTGATCATGTCTGCCGGTTCTGTTGCTTCTTTGCCCGAAGGCAAACCTGAATATGAGAACTCCATATTCCAACAGTAATAACCAGGCCTGACCCTGCTTAGCTTTCCACGCCCAGACCCTGCTTAGCTTTCCACGCCCTGTTTGCCATGGCTTGCCGTGTTGTGTGAACCCAGGTGGCGGGGGTCATTTGAGGGTGAAACAATCCCCCTAACCCCCAAACAGGCTGCGAGTTATGCGAGGGTTGTTTAACCCTCAAATAACCCCCGCTGCCCAGGTTCATACGACACGACAAGCCACAGTATGCACCACAGCGCCCTGAGGGTTAATTAACCCAAGGGAGGCTGTTGTGTCATCTGAACCAGGTCACTGTGTTTGATTTTGCAACATAAGTTACAACATTTGAAATTTTATGGAATTCAGAATATTTTTACAAGGGAGAAGGGGCAAGAGAACCAAGGTGTTGCCTGGCTTTGCTGAGACAGGGGAAGGCCAAACACAAGGTTATCTGCAGCCCATTCACTCCCTTCAAAAAACTATGAAGGCTAGGTGCTTCAACTAGGATGGTGCAGGAACTCAGTTGCAAATACAGGCTTTCTAATCTTATGTTTGCTGCTGAACATGCAAAGTGGGGGTGGCAGGGACTTGCAGGGGAAGAAGTGATGAGCCAGGAACCCTTTCACTGCCCACAGCTTTCCTTCTGCATTCTTTCACTTCCATTTGCTGAACTTCCCAGATGAGAGGGAGGGAGATCATGGGAGGCTGTAGTGGTGGCAGCAGCAGCTAGGGATCTAGTAAAGGACATGTGTGTGTATGGGCATGCACATGTGTCATCTGGGTGCATTGTCAAGAGCACTGGAGGGCAGTGCTAGCCTGTCCTCATATGTCAAGTGGCAGCCCTGTAAGGCCACTGAGCTCACCCTGCTGTAACAGGCTGATTTGTCATTTTTCGGATTCTGACCCATCTTATGAATGCAGATTGTGCAATTCAAAATTCCATGCATCACTGCATATTTCAAGAGGTTTTCCAGGACATCGTGAGCCATAATCCTGATTTGCATTGGAGCTATTACTCCAATACCAATTTGTGGAGAGAAAGCCTGACAGGACACACACTTTGCTGCCCCCCCCCCATCACCTGCATAATCTCTGCCCAAGGCAGAGGAACTCAGTCCCGGGTGGGTATTTGCATCTAGTCTTGCCCAAGCATCCTCAGTAGGGATGTACCCGCTCGCCTTGAGCGGGCCAAAATCGGCCCCGCTCACGCCCGCCAGAGACTCGCGGGCCTTACCGTGTCCTGGGGCTCCCTCGCCTCTCCGCGTCAAGCGCGCCGCACCATCAGCGCTGGTCCCGTCGCGTGACTTCCGGCTGGTTGGAAGTGACGGGACGGGACCCTGCGCCGGCGCTCTGGGACCCCGCGCTGCGTATTTTCCGGAGAAACCAGGGTAACAGGGCTTAAAACAGCCCTGTTGCCCTGGTTTCTCCGGAAAATACGCAGTGCGGGGTCCCAGCTCGCTGGCGCAGGGTCCCAGCGCGTCACTTCCAGCCAGCCAGAAGTGACGCGACAGGACCAGCATGGCTGGCTCGGCGGGCTCGAGCAGCGCAGAGAATTGCTCCGCGCTGCTGAGAATATCGCAGCGGGGGGGCGCCGCCGCGGAAAGGCAAGGTGGGCGCCCCCCTAAGGTTTGCGGACATCCCTATAAGCTGTCTAGTCCGGGACACACATTTGCATTTACCTCACTGGTCTTCCCCCAAGCAGTCTCAAAGAGCTGCCAAATACCCTCAAGCACCCGTGAAGAACCTCCGCACCCCCTGCTGAGCCAGGACCGGTTCGTCTCCTTCACACAATTGCTATACCAGAAATCGAAACTCACAAAGGCCTCATTGTGTCAAAACAGACATAGTTAACTTATGAAATTTGCTGGCACCATTACCCAATTAATGGAGGGTAAAAGTCAAGGCTACAAGTTATGATGGCTTTAGGCTACTTCCAGGTTCAGAGGTAGTATGCCTCTGAAATTAACAGTTGCCATGAGAGTAGGCTATGCCCTCATGCCCTGCTTGTGGACCCATAGGCTTCTGGTTGGCCACTGTATGAAACTGGATGCTGAACTAGATAGGCCATCGGTCTGATTCAGCAGGGCTCTTCTTATGTCATGTGAACAGGCTCTTACCATTCACTCGGGAGATTTTATACAACCACTAAACAGCTGTAGAATACAAAATCACATTTAGACAAAGGGTGAAATTAGATTACCTCATCATTGAGCCAATTAAGGTGGTTAAGGGTCTGAATGTCTTTCCTAGTTATTGTTAACCGGAAGGCTTCACTCAGCACCTCATCTTGGTTCCCACTTCGCAATACGCTCCTTATTTCCCTCTCCATTTCCTGAAGGAAATAAAAGTGATTTATAACAGAAAGGAGCTTTGCCTTTTGCAGCTTAAGAGCTTAATGCAAGCTCAGAGTCAGATTGCTAATAAAAGTTGCCTGTCTGCAAAGAAAGATAGCTCTAGAAAGAGGATAAGTAGTACTGAGTCTGGAATCATGGTCTTAATGCCTTAATGCAGGTTAGCCCTACTAAAGTAGCACGGGAGACAAGGAGGCTGTACAAACAAGTCTCCAGATTTGTTTGTTGGCTAAGTGTACATAAGCAGTTATGCTCAGTATGCCAAAGTCACCTCACTGGAATCACTGAATGGGAAACACGATTGCTATGGGGCCTCAGGGACAGGGAGAGCACCATGTGGGAGTTGGGAGATGCAGGTCAGAGGTTTTTAGGGTGGCTGTAGGAGGGGGATAAGAAGAGCTAATATGTACGGGGTGGAGGAAGACAAAGATTGCATAATATCTGAGAGATATGCTTAGATGGACAGTTCAGCTCAACAACTGTTCCATATTTACAACTCCTACTCAGCAGTTGCTCCCTAACCTGCCATTAAAGGGTCATCTGTAGCACTACATCTTTTCTTAGTAAGTCAATTACAACCTTGACTGGGAAGTGGTCAATCCTTTATTTTCTTATGTTGTACTTGCAAAGGAGAGACCCGAAGTTATACTTTTTTCACTGGAGAGAGACACACCACAGACCTGAGATAGGCATCATAAGGGGGAAAAACCCACCACCATAGAGACTAGCATTCAATCAGGCAATCCCCCAGATGCCGTCTCAAGTGGCATAGTCCAGGAACATGATCGGTCATTTCTGTAAACTAGCTAGGAAGGCCCCGCTTTTAGAAAGCTTGTCAAGACTTTCAGCATCAATGTAAAAACGTACCTCTGTAATTTCAGGGAACTCCTCTTCACCGTCAGCTGTCTTATTGCTTTCTGGAACAATTGCGACAGGAATCTCCTTCTCAAGAGGTACTCGCAAATGTAAGTCCACTGACTCAGGTACTGAAAACTCCTGTTTCTGCAATCTCTAGAAGACACATCCTTAAACTAGCAACATCTCACTGCTTGGGTGTCTCACTTTCATGAGCTGATGCACAAAAATGGTTAAGCCATCAAATATATTTAGAGCCTAATTTTGCTATTGAAAGAAAAAAAAATATTGTGAAATCCTTTGACTTTGGTTTGATCGGATATTGGCCTCCAGTTTGCTTATCAGTTTGCAATCTGGTATTTATTTAAAATTCAAAGAAAGGGAGCCAGGAGACAAAAGTAACAGCCATCTTTTCTTCTAGCCTTCTAGCCTTCAGTTGCAACAACCATTATGATTCTTAGCAAGAGCAAGCAGGTGCCCGGAGAATCAGGTAGCCTTCCCAGCTCTGGTTTTACTCACAAGATTAATTAAAAAAATTTTAGCAGCTCACCTGGTTCTGCAGCTGCAACGCTAAAGCTTTCTGCTCCTCTATGTATCGCAATCTTTCACGGGCTCGGGAATCATATACGCTGGTTCTAGAAAGATTTTTGCATACAGCAGAGCGAGCATTCAGCATTAGCAT
This sequence comes from Shinisaurus crocodilurus, assembly GCA_021292165.1. Lineage (NCBI taxonomy): Eukaryota > Metazoa > Chordata > Lepidosauria > Squamata > Shinisauridae > Shinisaurus > Shinisaurus crocodilurus. The sequence continues at coordinate 29,102,534 of CM037881.1, forward strand.
CAATAGAAATACACATCTTTACCAATTTCAGATATACCAAGCTTATCATTTGCTTAGGCTCCTGACCATTTTTTATGGGAGAGCCACTATGAGGTGCGTGCGTGTGTGTGTTATATGTCAGACTGCCCCAACCCACCAAAGTGGATTGCCAGCAAGTCCCATTGATAGAAACACACCAGTCCCTTCACACATCTCTTTTAGTTAATGGGGCAGCGGGAGGAGAGAAGGAGAGAGAATGGGACTGGTATTAATCAAGGAGCGAGATTTGGCCCCGGGGTTCAAATTGCTGATTCCTGGTTTAAATGTGAAAATTCTTATTTTTCCTCCATAAAGAAGCAGTTCTAAGTTATGCACATTCATACTGTGAAACTGGATTACATAGAAGACTTCTTGTTTTTTAATTACTCCATTTCTTCCCTCTATCTGCGCAGACTAAGCAAAAAGGAGTTAGCCACCCATTAACAAAAAAGGAGAGGCCACGGAGAGCTCCCTAGACTTACTGATGGGTTTAATTTTCTCTCTTTGAAGGCAGCTATGGAAAAGCAATGGTTACTGAGATAAAGAACGAGTGGAATACAGGCAAGATGAAAAGTCTTCAAGCCACATTAACTGAATGTTGGTGTTTGCACTCCACCAGACTTTTCCCAAGCTTCTCCAACCATTTCCTTATACCTGGCATCAGTTAAGCGTTTTTGTCTCTGGAGCTCCATCCAATGGTTCCCAGCATCCTCTACGGACACAGGCACATGGCTGATTCTTTTTGGGACAGCTCTGGCCACTCTTCCAGAGATACGTCAACATTTAGAAGGGGTTAAAGCTGAGGGAAAGTAGCAAACCCCCCTCCAAACATTTGCCCAACAGCAGGGAGAAGAAAACTATAAAAAAAGGAAATCCCCATTTCCTAAATGGACTGTAGCTGCTTTAATCCAGGTTGGAAAGGCAGTGATAACAGCCTAAATGCAGCATGTTTAAAGAGAAGGTTTTGAATATCTGATCACACACTGAGTCTATGAACCATCAATGTAATCATTAATATTAAAAAACAGAAAATACTTACAATTCTTTGATCCACAATTCAGCCTCAAAGAAAGGTGTGCTGAAAAGTGAAAGGAAACAAGGAAGTATGAATGTTTCCTTCATATGGGAAATAGATGATTATTTTAGCTGAATTTCAACTGAAAGAGGATTAGAAAGGGCTATGCTGCCTGCTTGGATGAGATGTGCAAGAAAGGGATGCAGTGCTGGGAATCCCTCACCAGATAGTACTGCAAACAGGCTACTGGAAAAGCCTGAAGCCCTACCGACAAAGCTGGAAAGCAATGAAACTCCAGGCAGAAACCTGTGTAGATGTACACTGACATGCACATATATTATGTATTATATCAGTTTTAATTGTTTTAACTGTTACAGTCATGCCTTGGATTGAGAGCATAATTCGTTCCAGAAACGTGCTTGTAATCCAAAACACTCTTATATCAAAACAAAATTCCCCCAAAAAAATTTGTACAGAGATTTTTAACTTAAGCTGTACTACAGTACTTGTATTGCAAGACGTCGCTTGTATATCAAGTCAGATTTTTTAAAATAAATATTTTAAAATTTGCTTGTCTTGCAAAACGCTCTCAAACCAAGTTACTTGCAATCCAAGGTATTACTGTATTGTATTTTTAGATCTTTAGATCTCCTGGTTTTTACTTTGGTTTTATATTGTAGTTTTAAACTTTTAAAAGTTTTAAAGTGTGTTTGGTCAGATTATTGTATTTTATGGTTTTAGCTGTTGTGAAACACCCAGAAAGTTTCGGCTACTGGGTGGTATAGAAATGTAAAAAATAAATAAAATTATATAATATAATCTCCATCCCCGATTTCCTGCCTAACTTTTTATGCTCTGGAAATGGAAACAAAGAGCACCTGTAGTAGTGATGTTACAACTTCAAAACCAAAGCTACAAGAACCACATGTGAGGATTGTGATGCAGATCAGAAAATATGGTCAAGATGCTTTGCCTGACTGGGACCCAAAATTCTTGTCCAAAGAGGATCAAGAGCTGGTTATTCTTATTCTTATTATTTATATTTATCGCCCATCTGGTCGGCAACCGGTTGAGGTGTGATCTGAATCCTCACTGCATAGCTGAACCCCTACTACAAGCTGTCATCTGAGCAGAATCTCTAATCTAATTGCAGGGTCAAACTTCACTACCAAAAGAAATTTAGGTAAGACAAAAGACATGGAAGGCTAAACCAATTGGCCCAACCCCAAAGACAGTCACACTGAAGTCCCATTAAAATTAATTAGACATTAATGAATCATAATCTGTTTCAATGGGACTTAATCACAATTAACTGCATGTGGATCTGGACCTCTCTCTCCTTTGCATCACTGGAAGCTCTAAAATGTGGTCCCCGCAAGTTAAGAAAACACTTGCCTTGGAGCTGGAGATTTGACATCTTTGCCATTGAGCATTATGAGAGTGTCAGATCCTAAATGGAGCACAAGATAGAGCAAGATTAAACATTAATCATTGTAAATAAGCTTCTTTAAAAAATAAACACACACCATCCAGATTCTTCTATTTTATTTTGTGGTCCCCCACTACACTTATATCATGACAACCTTTGTTGTCCAGTATCTAGATTGTTAGATTGGGATTAAAGTTCCTTTCAAGTAATTGGTTTATTAGATAATCACAGGCAATCAGCCTTAGGAAACAATCCTAAATGCAGTCCCACTAAAAGTGGGAATTACTTTCATGTGAACAAGATTAGGACTGGGCTGCAAGTTTCACATTTGAAACATGAGAACAACAGTAGGCCATCTAATAAATTTGTTGCAAGGATGAATGAGATGCCTGTGGATGATCTGGAGATAGTAATAACTAAAGAGGCATGGGTAGAGAAGTGAAGACATCATAAAGGTCAATTTATATCTATTGCTTTTACCTTCAGCCTGCACATCCAATGCTGGTAGATTATTTTGCTGAGTTGGTGTACTGGTGTCCTTGGGCTCAAAGGTAACGTGTATCGGGAAACTACGGATTGGGTGTGGCAGTGGTTTGTGAGAATGATGCTCCTGGGTCCTCAGAACACCAGATGATTGGTTGCTTCGAGGTGGGCCATAAGCATCAAAAGGTTTCCTACTCTTATTTTCAGCTTCTTTCACAAGGTTTTTACTGGAACCTGCACATCTGGGCCTAAAAACAAAAACAAAAGACCAGAACTTCCAAAAACGAACTAGGCAGTGACGACTAGCTTAGTCAATGTATTTCAGAGACTCACAGATGGAGAGACAACAGTGAAGAGGCCTTGGAGGATGAGAGTTTTTTTCCTGTAACCATTTGAATCAGCTGCCTGTAGATCTCTTTCTCTCCCTCTCGAACTGTCTATGGAGAAATAACCACACACATCATAAGCAGCCAAATAATTACATTCTGGCTCTGCACAGACATGAAATATCCTACATAATACTAGGAGTCCTCAGGTTGTATCTAATGGTGTCATTCCGCCAGCAGGAGGAAACCGCTGAAGGAACAGATTTCCCGCTCCCCCCCCCCCCAGTGGACCCCTCCATTGTGCCATGTTGCAAGTAGAAGGAGAGGACAGGGAAGTCCTGTTGCACAAACAGACTTCCATTGGATAGTCTTGGAGAGCCAGTGTGGCGTAGTGGTGAGAGTGTTGGGCTGGGACTCGGGAGATCCGGGTTCTATTTCCCGCTTGGCCATGAAACTCACTGGGTGACTTTGGGCCAGTCACTGACTCTCAGCCTAACCTACCTCACAGGGTTGTTGTGAGGATAAAACATAGTAGTAGTAGTAGTAGTAGTAGGATTATGTGAGCCGCCTTGGGTTCCTTGCAGGAAAAAAGGTGGGCTATAAATATAATAAATAAATAAAATAAATAAATTCACATAAAGGTTAGATCCAACCCCTCAAATTTATCTACTTGCCATTGACAAAGGGGCTTTAAAAATAGTTTAAGTCTCTATAACAAAGACAAACAGCTTGGGAGACAAAGACCACTTTGATCCATACGCCCAGCACTCAGGATGGAAATAAATAGAGTAGGGTCAGGTGTGTACATGTGCTTTAAAGATCCTAGAGAAAGGGGCCCTAGTAAAAAATATTTTAGGGGCAGAGTGCAAAGCGCTGTCAAATGAATGCAATATAAGATATCATATTATTTGGCCCACTTGCATGGACACAACCAGGTAAATGTTCCAAGAACACCTCTCCATTCCTGCTCATATTCTCACTCAGACCCCTTATCTCCCCCATTCTTTTGCTCCCTCACTGCTTTCCTAGGACACCGCCCCCCAGTACACCCCTTGGCCAACTACCTTCTCAAACCCTGCCTTTCCTACACTTCTTTGTCTAGGCTCTTTCCCCACCCCTGCCCTAGGATCAGAGCAGCTCAGCCAAAGGCAGCCAGAGACCTTAGTGTCTACACAACTCTTCTGTGGCATTAGGGCAGCTGAGCCAATCACTGTGAGAACATCAACACACAATGCTGGTTAAACTGATAAAATTTGCAGTTGATTTACAGGGGCCTCCCCTAATCAAGAGAACTCAAAGCATGAGAGGCAGCTTAAACTGTCTCCGCTTTTCACCTACCTCTTCTGCAGTGCTGATGAATCTCCTCTGGGATTTCTTGGGACTTAGTAAACTCCGACGACATGAAGCACTCCATGATGGACTAGTAACAGATTTAATTGGAAAGGATTTTTCATAAGCAGAAACGTGGCAATGGTGGTTTGATTTCCCTACAAAGGTATTTGATATCCCACTGCAGAAAAAGTTCAATATATTAGTCTACTTAGGCAGCATTACAAAGATATTCAGATTTTGATTCTTCATGCGGCAGAAACTTAAGTAGAAAAACAGAGCACCCCCACTTCTCATTTCCCCATACTTTAGTTAAAAGTAAGAGATACTGACCTGGTTCACATGTTTAATCCACGAATTGCCAATATCTAGCAGGAGCGAGCGAGCGAGCATGCTGCTTCCCACACACTCATCACTTCCACTTTCAATTAGCAACCCAGGTTGTTGTGGCTGAGTAGCAGCAAGCACGTGCACTGCCTCCCACGCGTTTGTCACTTCCATTTTCAGTTAACAACCCAGGAATGCCCCATTCCTGGGTTGTTATTGTGACATACAAACCTGGAAACTCTGGGTTGGTTAAGGGTATACCCAGAGTTGACCCAACAGCAAACCATGGGTTAACTCTGGGTTGTTTAAACCCTAAACTATCCAAAGTTTCCAGGTTCACACATCATGAAACAACCCAAGAACGGGGCATTCCTGGGTTGTTAACTGAAAATGGAAGTGACAAGTGCACAGGACGCAGCGTGGTTGCTTACTGCCACTCAGCCCCAACCACCCATGATTTAAATAACCAATGGGTTGTAGTTGTGTGTGAACCAGGCCACTGCCGCCTTCTTTCTCCAGTTTCTTGACAAGAACAACATCAAACAGTGACAGTTCATTCTCTTCCAGCAGATGGAGAGCATTCTGGAACAGGCTAATAACAATTTTACAACCATTATCTGCTTAAAATAACCAGAACAGCTTACAAAATAAAAATTAAATATAATATATAACTCAAATCAAATATAAAAATCAATAAAAACTTATTACAATACAAAACAGGAAGACATGAAAACATACCACTAAAAACAAATCTAAGAACAACTTAAAAAGCAGCAGACCCTAACAACTCCAACTTTACCCTGTTAACTAGGAATGGGCAGGGCAGGAATGGAAGAATCTCTTCAAAACCAAAAAGGCTAAGAAGGAGGAGAAAAGCCCTATCTTTGCAATTGAGAGGAATAAGCCGCTACTGAATACCAGCTGCTGGAAGCAACAATGAGAGAGCTATTGTCTTCATGTCCTGCTTGTGGGCTTCCATGAGGCATCTTAACAGGATGCTGGGCTAGCAGGGCTCTTATTATGTCCTCAAGAAGGTGCTGCTTGCCTTTCTGCATATATCTTTTTAAAATTATCTTCATTTATAACAAAAAAAAATTGGGGAGACTACAAATAACAAGAACAATTGCAGGAGCATAACAAAAGATGTTATAATAATTCACAATAATTATTCATACCACCATTGGTTTAAAAAAAGAAAAGAAGATATCTGCAGAAAGGCAAGCAGCACCTTCTCAAGGGCATAAGAAGAGCCCTGCTAGTCCAGCATCCTGTTCCCTACAGTGGCAAGCCGGATGCCTCATGGAAACCCACAAGCAGGACATGCAGGTGATGCAGCTACCAATTAGGGAGGGAAGATTTAATTTTCCAGATCTTAGTTTATTTCATAAGGCTTATCCATTACGTCATACCAATGAGTGGAACATATCTTTTTCATTTAACACTCCTCCATGGCTTGTTTTAGAGTCAAACTATTTGACACCTCTTATCGGCTGGCTGGCACTAGGATCTAGGCACATTAAAAAGAAAGGAATGACTCCACCTGCAATTTTGGTGGCTAGAGAGACATGGCACAAAATGGGCCAGTTCACATGATCAAACCAAGTCATTGTGGCTTAAACAAGCTATGGTGACTTGCTGTGAGTCGTGGCGCGTGCCGGGCGCAATTTGTATAATCACTGCTTGGCTGCAGCTTATTGTGCCATCCAAACCTGGGGGACATGGCTTGTTGGAGGGTTAAAAACGCCTCAAACAACCCTACAACATCCCATGGGTTATCTGAGGGTTGTTTAACCCTCCAACAAGCCATGCCGCCCGGGTTCAGATGATGTGATGAGCCCTGGCCAGGTGGTGAGGAATTGGGTTAATGGTGGCATTTTTATGTGGAGGAATTGGGTTGCTAGTGGAATTTATACTTTAGATCAGTTAACAGGATTGGATGATGAGTTTTTACCATTTTCAATACTGCGCTATAGCTGTCACTTATCATATAGTGCTGGGTGGCAATATACTTAATTACAGCACCTTCTGATGTCTATATACGAGCCATCAGTGATGAGTGCTTCAGCACCTCCTATACTGTTGGAGGAATTAACTGGATCTTTACAGAAAGCTAAGGCTGCAATAGTTGTTTATAAATGTCTTTTGGAATGTAATAAAGTGGATGTTCAGTATGTTAGAGAGGAATGGAATAGGGGACTGGAATGCTCTATACAGCCTAATCAATGGAAAGTTGCCTTAGCTTCCATATGTACTATTTCTGTAGATTTAAAATTGAGGCTGTTCAACCAAAAATGATGTTTTGTGTATATCGGACATGAGAGGCTGGTTAAGAAAAAGCTGACTAGCTCTGCTAGATGCTGGTGATGTAATGTGAACAATGTGTCGCTGAGGCATATAGTGTGGGCATGCCCTGTGGTGACTTCTTTCTGGCTGGAAGTTACTGCCTGCATAAATTTTGTTCTTGAAAAGTTTATGATCATTTGTGGGTGTTCATGCACTTTTAAATTATACTCCTGTGGTGTGGGAATTAACAGATAGACAGCAAAAGTGAACTCTGAGAGCCCTAATAGTTGTAAAGAAACTTATACTCCAAGCCTGGAAGGATAAACACCCACCACGTATTATTCGATGGACTGAATATCTTACTGATCTCGTTCCATTTGAATGTGTATCTTACATTTGTCAATTTTGTCTGGATGCTTATTTAGATATATATGGTCTGCTTATATTAACATATATTTCTGCAGATATCTTGAAGGTGTTTATAAGGAAGAACAGCCTTTTTTTAAAGCATTGCTAAAAGAATAAAGAAAAGGACAGCTATAAAATGTGGGCAAGGTTAAGAAACTTTCCAACTGAGCAAGAAATCCTATGGCATCTTGTGCTTTCAGACTGCAGCATTTTAAAAATGCATTCTCAGCTGCCAATACCTTAATAAAATAATACCGTAATAATGTAATCTTTTAAAGCCAGTTACTTCTAGTTTGTATGATGGAGAAGCATTATTTATTTTTAAAAACAAGGGAACTATTTGGGCTCCAATATATAAATTAGGAGATGTGCATGTAAATATTGTGAACTTGAAGGTCCAATGACAAGAGAATCAACTGAAAACTGAATTGAAAGCTACCAGCAATTTATACATGAGGCCACCAGATGGGGCTGGATTCCTATACTGTACTTTTCACACTACACTTTCTGCAATTTACATGCAAGTGCACTCAGGCAAAAGTAGATTTGATATGGCATCCCCCAACTTGAGCATGTTGAACTCCTACAAAGCAGGGGCTGGAGAAAAAGATATAAAGCATAGTATGGCTGGAGATGGGAAGCAAACCGTTGTTAAAAATTCTTTTTCTGTATATCATATTTGCAAAAACTTTTCACCCCCAACAAACGCGTTGGGGATTAAACTCTTTTAACTGGCACCTGAGACTTATTTCTCTTTTTGCCCAGAAGAGGTGGAATGGCAACAGGGATTTGTGCCTGAAAGGTGCCCAGGCTGTAACTGGACTCCTCCTGCTGCAGCCTAATTAGAATTAAAGCAGATTAGTGGCAGCAGGCACCTATGGCTCTTTGGTCATTGGCACAGATCTTGAAGAATCGACTCCAGGCATTTTGCTGTTCTGTAGTACAATATCCTTCTCCTCTTTTTTTGGTTCTTCAGTAGAATGGCAAATTACCCACGATGCAACTGGTTTATTGTTTTACTACTGATATTACAAATTTTCTCTGTCTCTCTCACACTCACACAGCTTACTATCTTGTGTATTATCTAGACATTTTGGATTTTAGTCGAGGAAGAACATCATGGGCGGAATCCAATGGGGCACTTATGTCCCTGCCAATTCTCTTACATGATGCCAGTGCCTGTCCGCAAGGAGTGCCCACTGCCTGTGGAACAAAGTTTTAGCACTTCCGAGGGCAACAAGAAATGAGCAAAAATGTTCATTCATTTCTGGAATGGGGCAGGTTGGCGGAGCTTGCAAAAGGGAGCTCTGCCGACCAGTCAAGAAACTAGCAATTCCACTCATTTCAGGGCTTCCTCTGGGAAGCGCTAAATCTCCATGACACAAGCAGTGGGTACCGCTCATGCAACAGAATTGGTGGGACCTATCAGCTGCACAACAGATTCTGCCAGGTGCAAGAGGATCAGTGGGGGTGTAAGCGCCTGTTGGATTCTGCCCCAAGATAGCACAGCCTCTGCACCTGGAATTTTTACATACCATCATGAGAAATCTCTATTTTCATTGTGCTTTATTCAACTTATGCTTCTTGGGCTCAAAATCCCAAAATTGATATGGTTCATAATCCTATTTTAAATTCTAGCTAGCTAACACTCTGTCTTACACAGATGTCGATTATTATAGAGAAGGCTGCGGAAGGAAGTTTCAAAATTGCCAAAACTGGCTGAAATGTATTCCCATTACAGTCATACCTTGGATTGAGAGCATAATTCGTTCCGGAAACGTGCTTGTAATCCAAAACACTCTTATATCAAAACGAAATCCCCCCCAAAAAAATTGTAGAGATTTTTAATTTCAGCCGTACTACAGTACTTGTATTGCAAGACATTGCTTGTATATCAAGTTAAAAAAAAATTAAATTAAATAAATATTTAAACATTTGCTTGTCTTGCAAAACGCTCTCAAACCAAGTTACTTGCAATCCAAGGTATTACTGTAATTGCTTACTGGAATTTCTTTACTGAACTCAACATTCAGAATTTCAGCATTCTGCTGCTACTGAGTATGCTCAATCTTCATTGGGCTATTTGGGGGTAGGGGTTGGCCCTTTATTTAATTCTAGAGACCTTGGGGTTCCACCAAGCATGCAAATACCTCCCTCTTGTTTCTCAGTGGTCAAGTTTTGGCTCCATTTGTGTTGGCACTGTGCTCAACTGTGTATTTATGTATTTATATATATTTACTATTTGCTAAGTGGTTATATTTTAAGTATTCATTGATATATTTCAGGGTGTTCTGTGACTGTTACTATTTTAAATTTCTTGTTACTATACATATTATGTACAGTTAATTTTTAACTCTTTGTTACAGCCCATGGCTGAAACGAACAGAAAATGATTAAGATGTTACACTCAAAACAAAATATAGTGGAACTTTATGTACCTTGAACTCTTGCGTGTTTCAAAATATACACTGCGACTTGCTCTAGGCTTCTGTAAAACAGGACCCAGGTTAGAACTGCAACTCCTCCACTGTCCATTGGCACTTGTTCCAAATGTTCTCAGAGCACCCGCTGCTTGATAGCTCTCAGGAGATGGAGGTTCTGCCAGGATAGAAGCACTGAACAGTGAATGAGAAGCCAGTAGCCTGACATCTAGGTTATCAATTACAAAACAATGTCATTGCCTAAGGCATCATTGGCCTCTGGAGGAGTTCAATTCCACCCATGTACACAATGATCTCTTAGGCAGTATCAAGTAACTTGAAAGAGACTACAAAGGTTTCAAATAAGATTTCCAAAATGTAGTTTTGCAGGTGCAATGACAACCAGCTTGCCTCACTTTTAAGTAAACTGAGCTGCTTTAGTTGTGAATTGCTGCCTGTCTTTTAAGGAGTACCTGCATGATTGCCTAGAATGTAATCCCAATTTACGCAGGTCAGTCTTAGGAAAAAACTCACCATTTAACCTAGGAATGGCGACTTAGTAGTTCATAAACCAAATCCTACCAAACTTTAAGGAAGGTATAGTAAAATGTTTGCCCAATTTGATACATAACTTTTTTTCAGAAATAGCGATATTCTACAGTGTAATGGTAGATAGAAAATCCAGAGACACACATACGATGCACATGTAATACGTACATGTACATATGAGTAAAGCTCTGTACAAGCGCTTGTACTCCAAAATGGTGAAGCCCTAACTACTAGGTGACATCAGCTTTATCATGGAGCCCAAGTTCAATTTGCACTGCAAAATACATTTCTGACCCCCAAACCATAGTATGGAGAATAGAGTGGGCCCCAATAATACAGAAGATGGCCATTCCTGTTACAAACTAACATTCTTATCGTAAGACATTTCTAGTTACAAAACTGAACCAAACAGCAGCAATTTCCCCTCAAAGCATAAGGAACATTTCAAGCTGCTTTCATCCAGTTTGCTATATGCATTCTTCCTATTTAACAGATGTTTTAGTTTCAACCATAAATTAAAGGAAGAATGAAAACACACCACACATGTACTTTTCACCAGGGCATTTTCACTAAGGTGCTATAAACTGCATATATTTTGAAGGATCTTAATCAGACCCTCAAGTGAAGCCAGTACAGCTTACCTTACCTGAACAGTAACTGAAACTACAGGAGGCATTTCCAGCTGGACAAGTGAAAGGTCTCTCTGAACTGTCAAATTTGTCTGATAAAAACTGAACAAAGAAGGAAATAAAAATCAAAGGATATTCAAAGAATCACATCCAAAGAAAGAATGCTCTTTTCAATAAAGACAATGAGTTTCAGCTGTACAAGTGAAACAAGAGTTGCAATATACGCAGGATCTCTAGAATTTTGCTACATGAAAACCTCAGAACTGGCTATGTAAAAGCAAACCTCAGAACAGGTTATGCAAATATGTCAATATCTAAATGACATATTTAGATATGCAACATTCTAGGCATGGAAATTTATTTTACTTTATAGTATTTGTGGAGAAAGCCTGACACGAGTCTGCATGCACGCACACACACACACACACACACACACACACACACACAGTCTCCGCCCAAGGGAAGGGGGCGAGGAGGGGGGACTGAGTTACAGGGGAAGCAGCCAGACAGACCGGCATCCCCAACAATGGAGAGTCTCGGTGGAATTCCACAAAACCCAAGGAAGGACCATCAAGAACCATCAAACTATAAGGGCAGTCTCCTTCCCGGGCAGGAATCAGCCCACCTGATACGAAGGGGCAGGCATAAGCCCCCACCTGACCTGGAGGGTGGGGAGAGCGGGAACTCAGGGGTAGAAAACCCCTCTCCCTTCCGGTAAGGGGTTGTTGGGAACACAGGGCGCTTCGGAACCAGATTCATCCTCCAAGCAGCGGCTGCAGTAAGCTGTTCCCATCCCCGGATCGGCCGACCCGGAGCCAGGCTGAAACTGACTAGCGTAAAGTCTTTAGTCTAAGGTAACTGACTAATCCCAAAGCGCTAGCCTGGGAGCCTGTTTCATTGACAAACGTAGAGGTCACCTCAGGTTGTGTTGACATTATAGTATTCCTAGAAAGCTGTTAGTTCCGCTCCGTATCTTGTGTAAATAAATAAAGCCTTATTTGGTCATTTAAAGGGCTCTAGTTTCCTCTTGTGTGTGCGAACCTCCTAGGCGGTTTCCTGTGCTTGTACGGGCTGTAACTCAGTGCCGGTTAACCCGTTAAGCGCCGAACTCACGCAAAGGATCCAGGTGTTGATCCTTCACAGTATTATTTAGAACTGGACAACAATTACTAAAATGGCTGGAAGGGCAGAAACTGTTAGAAAGATGTGGAATTTGAGGAAAGAGTAGAAAGTAGTTTTTAAGGTGCCACTGTTGCTGCTCCCAGCCAGCAGGATCACCCTAAACTTCAAGATGGTAAGGCTGAAGACCATTAATGGGCCTTATTATTAGTGAGCCACTGGTATTTTGTGATAAATTTTGCAGCATTTCCCACTATCACAGAATCCCAGGTGCCCCAAATAAAGATTCAGCTTGCAGATTAAAACATGTGAAGCTCCATTTGAATAGCTGGAGTGGCACAGATATGTCCCCAGCTTCATTACATTTACATTAAGGAAATCTCGAAGTCCAGTAATGGTTACAATTCAAAGAACAAAAATCAATCATATAACTTTTGATACTGGCACATTAGAAAGTTAGGAATTTATTCTTAACCAAGCTATGTATTGCACAGGTATTGCAAAGATAAGAAAGCAAAAGCAGCTGATTCCCAAACCTTGTTGCCAGACAACGGAAGCTGATCTCCTGAGAGAGCATTCTGTTGAAGAGGAAGAGTCTTGAACACAGAAGTGTGATTAGATAACCCATAGTCTCCAGCATCCATCTTCATGCAATCAGCAGTTTCATCTGAAAGAAAACGCTCCTTACTGTCTGATTCTCAAGAGGAAAGACAGGGTACATAAACTGAGAGAGATTTTCACTGCTGCAAGCTCTATTAGGAATTGCCAAAGGGCACAAGGAGGACTTCTATGGGGCAAGTTCCCTGTGGATTATGCAGAGTTAAAAGAACAGACTGGGGAAAAAGTGATTCAAAAACCAAAGAACTAGCAGCACCAGAAAAAGGCAACTCATGAACATTTTCCCTACCCTTGTACAACCTTCATCTAGAAATGAAGGTAACTTGGCAAACACATCCAGCAATCAAGTATCAACAACACTGTTGTATGCATTGCTGCTTGCAGAAATGTAATATTCTGCATGGTTTTAGTGACTACCTTTCACTTCTCAAAAGACAAAATTTACATTCTGTAAAAAGACAAGTAAGCGGCATTTGAATGTACAGTATTCAATTAATGAGAAGTAGCATGTAGCCAAATAGGAATGAGGATAAAAATAATCCCTGCCTCTCATTCACCACCTCAATCCTATGGATTGGCATTAACAGCAGCACAAGCAGAATTTATGCCCCTATAGCTAAAGCCCAGTCATGTGTTCGTCAAGAAAAGTTGCCCTCTCCTACTTGCCAGGAACCTCCTACCCCCACACCTGCTCACTTACTATGACATATACAGCCAGTGTTTGTTTGCGGTGGACTAAAAAAAGCACATAGGATGTAGAGCAAGTGGGTCCTACCTCACCTCCGCCTTACACCCAAAAAGCAACGTGTTACGGTCCTTTCTGTATGACACGCATCCCAGAGCAGTTGGGAGAAGCCACTGTCTACAGGACTGGGATCAGGTCTCAAAGCATTACTTGGATGAGAACCTCATGCATAATCATATAAACAAAGGATGGGGAATCTCCGGCCCGTGGGCTGAATTTGGCCTGCCAGGCCACCCCTTGGGTGAGGCCCCTCCCAGAGCACACCCCCCAAGAAAGGAGAGCAACCAAACTTGTGCCTCAAGGAACTTGTGCCTCTCAGCTCAGTTCATTTTGCTCTTCCTTTGGAACGGGAAGGGGGTGCAAAGTTAGTGTGCAACTCAGCCAGTGCCTCGAGGAGCATCTCCTCCTCAAGCTGCTGCCTAAATTTGCTTTGCTTACCCCGTGCCTCGAAGAGCAGCTCCCAAAGGTACTAGCAGAGTGTCGTGTGTGTATGTGTAGGGAGGCATGCATCTCTGTGTGTGGGACAAGCGCGTTGGGGGTGCATGCCAATGGTGGGGTGGACTGGACCACTGTTGGCATGTGGCTCCGGATGCACTTGTCTGGAATCAATTTGGCCCTTAGGCTGAAATTGGTTCTCCACCGCTGCTATACACAGATGTGTCACCATAAAAATTCTCCAGACTAGGCTGTGAAGGTAGGTTTGAACACAAAAATACACAAAGGTAGGATACTTTGCTGAGAAATTCTTTTAACAACTTGAAAAAGGCCATAAACAAAGTATGTTGGTTGGGAGACCCCTCCTCTAGTTTCCTGCATTGAGCAGGGGATTGGACTCAATGGCCTTGTAGGCCCCTTCCAACTCTATCTATGAATGTATGAATAAAATACACGGACTCACCCATTACTACACTGCTCACATAACTGACTCAGAGATGCTGAAATCTTCAGTTGCCTGTCAAGAGAGGAAGAGATATAACTGTGGAGAGAAAGCCTGACAGGACACACTCTCCCCCACCCTCACTTGCATAATCTCTGCCCAAGGCAGAGGAGCTCAGTCCCAGGTATGCATTTGCAGCTAGATAGTCTTTTGTCAAGTCCAGGACACAGCATTTGAATTGGCCTCAAATGAGCAAGCTAAGAACATCCGCATTCACCAGCTGGGTCAGGACCAGTTTAACATCCGCACCCACCTGCTGGGTCAGGACAGGTTCATCCTGCCAACAAAGGGAGGGATGTGGTGGGAGGTGGGGGGCAGCGAGGAGAGTGTAAAACAGCAGCCCAGGCTCTGCTGAAGTTGTTGGGAACAAGGTGGAGGCAGCACGGAGCAGGTCGTCTGCTCAGGTCAACCCGCGAACTCAACCCCCAAGCGTAGCGCCTGGGTACATCGCTGTAAATTCGTACAGTATCTAGTATTAGACTAGGGTAGAATCTCTGTTGTTAACTAGACTAGGGGTATAGTCTTTGTTGTTTTATTAGTTTGGCTGTGTGTAACTAGACCGCTTCCTTTATTGTCAGTTTCACTCCCCTTATCTCCCCTTTCTATTTGTACTGTTTACCATCAAATAAAGCTCCTTTCAGTTTTGTCTACCAGTAGTTTCGCTTTGACTAAGTGCTAGATTCCAGTGGGAACGCAAGCAGAGCGCTTCGGGCTGTCAAAATAGCCGTGGAAACCCGCACTTTGCAGTACAGGACCAGCGGCAGTCCTTCACAATACAACAAACACATTGCATTAAAACAAGGCTTCAGGCCAAACCCCATGGAATTTTTGCCCATTGCAAATATCCCATTTTCTGAGTAAAAAGGCTGGAAGACGAGCTTTGAATCTCTGAAGAAAAAAATGGTATTTCTTGAAAAATTGAGAATGGGCAGAGCAATCCTAACCCCTCCGGACAACTGCCAGAGAGGGGTTAGGATGGGGTGGAGATACCTCCACTGCCAGCAGGCGAGGCTGTGTCCCTCATGGATGCACCAGTTATGCCCAAGGAAAGCTCTGCAGAACTAACTATACTGCTGGCCATGTTCCCATTGGTGGTAGGTCTCCAAACAGTGCATTCTGGGGCCAGCCTTGGACCCCATGGATCCAAGGCCCTTTCATTTGCCAGGAAACCCTCAGGATTCCGCGCCCCCTCATACCAGCCTGGAGCTGGTATGAATACCCCGTTCCCCGTTCCCAAATCTGAATCAATGTGGATGACATGAAAAGAAACAGAAGATCCACATGGGAGAAAAAAACCACCCCTCCCCCAGCCAATGCAAGCCAGCAGAGCTTTGAAAATGGTGATCAATCTGCCACTTTGCCTCCCCTTCCCATTTAGGAATACACCAAAAGCATTGTTATTGAGCATTGTATGAAAAATGAGACTTTTACCTTCACAGTGAAGAGAAAGAACTCAAGAGTGTGTTTTAATATATATTCATTTCTGCCCTTCAGAAATTCAAAATCAAATATCATGGCTCATTACACAAATCCTAATTAGAAATGGATGCATTGATAATAGTGTTTAACTTTGACTCTAGTTCAGCATGTTCCACACTATACCTTAAAATGGTCATTAGACCTAGAGCTTATGGTATCCCATGGAATCTTGATGGATTACAACAATGATGAACTGTGTAGGTAAGACTGAATGTGGACTGTATAATTGTACACACCCTTCATCCATTTACCAGAGCTCTACACTCTGTCCTCAACTTCTAAAGTACAGTGGAAAAAATATGTATGATATGCATCTATAATACTTATACAATTTAGTCTTGAAAGTAACTAACAGGGATTTTTTTGGGGGAAAGGGGAACTGTTTTTCCCCTCAAAAAGAAAATCCTGTAATGAAAATTGTTTCTTTTTCATGAAAGTTTCAGAAATAGAATATAGTGAGAGCCAACACATCACACACCACACACTTCGCCAAGGGAGGGCAGGGAGGGGATAAGTCATCGGAGAGTAGCAGACCATCATCCCCACAAGGAGGCGGTGGATCCACAAACGGACTACCCTCAAATAATCAAGTCCAAGAGGCAGAGTATATTAGTCCCTCTTCCTGGCAGGATTTCCCACCTGACGAAGGGGGAGCAGAACACCTAGAGTGCGGGACGGGATCAGGGGTAGAAAACCCTTTCTCGGTTGGGTTTGAACCACGGTACAGCCAGGCCAGATCCACTAAGCAAGCAGGGGCAACCATCTCGCCACGCGCGCCGATTGGGCTAGGTAACGCTGTTTGTCTTGATTAAGACAGAGAGGTCACCATGGAGCATGTCATTGGGAAACGGGGTCAGCTAAGGTTTGTGACATTATTTGGAGAGCTCAGTTCGAGGCTTGATATTATAAACAATAAAAGCCTATTGGTCATAAAGGGCGTGGTGTTCCTCTTGTACGAAGCTTGGAGTGATGCCAGAGTTATACAGCCTGTATCCAGCCGTACCTAATTGTGAACTCACGCAAGGATCCGTTTGACCTTCACATACATTCACATGACCTCATGGAGCTCTCTAGTCTCAATAGAGAGAGTTTCCTCTTTATATCCCCCCTTATAACGCTGGTGTTAATGCTTTCCAACACAAAATTCTGGGAGTGTACCAAGCCTCCCATTATTGCTAAAGAGGCAATCGTTATTGTTCCCACAAACCAGGAGTCGCTATTGGACTGCATCATGAATCGTCAACCCTTCGACCAAAGGAAACTAAGTTAGGCCAACAGACTTGTAACAATGCCCTGAAGTACCCCATACATCAAAAATAGGGGTGAATACCTATCCACACTTTCATGTCCCTGGTGTAATTAAAAGTTAACAGGTGGAACTAGTTTTTCAGGATGTGATCACCCATCTAATTGTTCTGCATTATGATGATTTTGCAAAGAAATGAACTTTACTGTGCTGAAGACAGGTTGTTTTGTCAGAAGAAGATATATGGTATGTGACTGGGTGTGCTATTTCCCCCTCCCAACCTGATTTTCCTATTCTATTCTCATAACAAGGACAGTTACCGTAATCAGTGGTAAAATAGGAAAATTCTGCCATTTTCACAAAGAAACTTTAGAGGAATTTTCTGATTCTATCTATGCTAACACCAGATTAAACACCACAGTCTGTCTATCCTCTCTCACTAGAAACTTGAAAGGTAGGAAAGGTTGAGTTACAGGGTGAAGACAGAGCAAATTACATTTTACCCCAGCACTATCATGCAGCAGTCATGTGATCAGGTTATCACAATAGACTCAAGGGACATGGCAGCAGGAGATATAAAGTTAGAGATGCCACTGCTACAGAGTAATCCACTAGGCCTTTGGGAAGGATAGGCATACTTCCAATGTATGGAAGTGATGTATGAGATAAACAGGACAGAGAACCACCAGTTCAAATTAACAAGCAGGGAATTGCAGGAAGAAAGTCATGCAGCCAGTTAGTATCAGAGAAAATACTAACTGAACCTTAGCCTTCAGAGTTATATTAGAAAAGATATCAGAAGTGAACTATAGAGGAGTTTTGGGTGTGGGAGACCTTATCAATTAGACAGTGATAAATGTTAGGAAATGGCTAGCAAAGTGAGGGCACAAAGGCAGCTGAAAATGCAAGGCACCAAAAGAAAAGTTTTAGTGAACTAGGAAAGGAACACCTAAAATAAGGAGGAAATAATATAAATGTGAAGGGAAGCAGATACAGAATGAGGTTCTCAGATATGAAAGGGCAGGAATAGAAAGGGACCAGTAGTTCATTGATAGCATGCATGCAGAAGATCCCAAATTCAATCCCTGGCATTTGCGGCTTAAGGAATTAGATAGCAGATGATGGGAAATACCTCTGCCTGAGACTCCAGAGAGCTGCCTCCAGCCAGAATACACAAATACTAGGCTAGATGGACAAATAATCTAAGGCAGCTTCCTATGAGAACAGTCAAGAGCCATCAGCAGTTAGGGTCAAAATCTTACCCTCATATTTCTTCAGTACTCTCTTATGATCAAAGAAAATTATAACAATACAGGATCTTCATTGCAATATACACAAGAGACATGCTGGACCAGTTATGTGGCATGGCTCATTTTCCATAAAGGGAATACAATTATAATATATTACGTCTTTCTAAAAGGGTAAATTATATAAGTAAACCAACAAACATATGGCTAGTTTATTTTATTTTTCCTAGGCCAAGAAGCTGGTAAGGTGTTGACAGGGGACATTGGAATGAAGATATTAAGAACATGGGTCAGCAAATATTGGATAGATTCAATAACCACACCGAAGGCAGTCACTATGATGATTAAACTAACTGGCGATGTTTTGACATGACAATTGTTAGTGTACATAGGATTATCAACATTTGGGAGAGCTTCCATAATTAAAGACCCTGTTGCAGCATCAGCAACTCAGACATCACCTTCTGCGGTTCCCATCTGAACCTGCTTTAGAATAACCAAATGCAACACAAGGCAGAGCTCCTGTACCTTTAGTAATTGTGTGGAAGAGGGAATTTTGACAGTTGCTGCTCATCATGGCACAATGCAGCAGGTGTGAGAAAAACAGCACTTGCTAAAGTCCTGACTACAGCCGCAACTGTTAAAGGCATAGGAGCCCTGCCACCCTTAGCATTGGAGATGGGAGCTCTCAGAGCATGAAGGCTAAGGGGTGACACCTGGCAAATCAGAGGAGAGAACCTGGTGGGATGGGGTGGAGCCTAGCAGTACCTGGTGGAAGCAGGGGATGGCACCTGGCAGATGGGGGGGGGGGGAGAACAGCCCTGCCATGTCTAGCGCCTCAGGGGAAGTCTGAGGAACACAGGCTGTGTGTATGTGTGAGGGAAGTGAATAGCAAAACCTCTCATCAAACCAGGCAGAATATAGCTTTCTCCCCATTCCTTGATTCTAGTACCTCTCCCTGAGGTTTTACTCCTTCCTCAGACACCCCTGGGGAGAAGGAGGCGGCTAAGGCTACCACCCGAACCACGCTTGCTTGGGAGCAAGCAAGACCTATTGAACAGATCCTATAAGTAACCATACTTATAGGATCAGCCATAAACTAAACCCGAACCGTCCACTCAGACCCTGTCAGAACGGGCGGCCCTACTTCCTGGCACAGGTAAAATTTGAACCGGGGATTCCCGCATACCGCTCAGTCAGTCAGCCTCGCTCAGCCACTACACTACAGTGACGGACTCGAGGGGCTAAAAGGCAAAAGGGATACGAGTCGGGCCTCGGCGGCGGAGGGAGGGGACCATGGGGGGAGGGAAGAAGGGTTACCATGACGACCAAACCCAGAACCCCTCCCCGCTTACTGGAAGCTAAGGCGCCTACCAGGATGAGGGAAACTGAGGCGAGTGGCTCTCCGTCCACCACGACTCTGGACTCGTTCGCTCTTTCTTTCTTCCCAACCGGATTCGAAGAGGCGGGAACGTCAAGGCAACCGGAAGCGGAAGGAAGCGCCTTCCCGGTTGCGTTGCCCCGCCGCCGTCCTGTCCCGCCCTCTTCCGAAGAGGAATCTGAGAAGGCGCCGTAAAGAACGGAGATTCTGAGAGGGGCGGGGCCAAAAGGAGAGGCGGGGAAAACACCCGCGCACACCTCAGAGCCTTCGAAGGGAATTGGTACGAAGAAGGTCTGCGCATGCGCTCGCTACTGGAAGAGCTGTAGCTTAACAAGGGCGGTGCGTGGGTGTGTTTGCTTTGTATCCACGTGTTTCTGGATGGTGGTTGTGCCCCTTCCTCCACAGTGGTAATGTGTAATTCTGTCCTATAATAATACTGGATTTTCTGAGGTTGCGGGAAGGATAGAAGTATGAGTGTGGAGTAGGCAGCTTGCTAGTGGCCTCCCAGCCTAGTTTAAAACAGGCGCTCAGGACCTGGGGCATGAATGAATATCACCCTGTTTTTTGCGCCCAAACTCTGTTATTGAGAGGTATACTTTCTTCCAGCATGGAAGCTCCATTTTGCCATCATGGTTAGGAAGATAGGAAGCTGCCTTATCCATCTAGTCCAGTATTGCTGGCAGTGCCTGACACTGACTGGCAGCAGCTCTCCAGGGTTTCAGGCAGGAATTTTTCCATCCCTTCCTGGAGATGCAGGGGATTGAACCTGGGACCTTCTGCATGCAAAGCATATACTTTGCCACTGAGATATATGGTCCTTTCCCCAAGGAATATCTTCCCCATTGATAGACCTGGTGTTCCTAAATTTGGCGGATCCTTTTTTAAAATGTCGTCTAAGGTTGTGCTCTTCTGCATGGTACCTAAAAGTAAGCCCTGATGAACACTGGGGCTTACTTCTAAGTAAGCATGTATAAGATTGGTTTTCATGTTTTTACATCCATACATCTGGGGGGCAGGATGTAGTGATATGCTGTTTGGACTTAAGGACAACCCATCAGTTTAAAAACCAATGGGTATTCAGTGATGTACAGCAGCGTGTTGTCTCTTCTGTTTTAGTACACAACCCACAATCACCTCCTTCATAGGTTGTGAAGTGTGATGTCCAACCAGACCCAGCAGTTAACTCATGGTGTTTGGGGGCAGTGCTGAGTTGAGAAGAGTATGTGAATATATTTGAAGAACAAAGATGAGGGTGCATATGAATCAAGGAAGAGGCTGGTTAGAAGAGAGAGAAGAAATGTCTCTGGACTTGTATGTGGTTTGGGGAGAATAAGACTGTTGTCCTGAAGACCAGAAGAGAGTGGTTTTTCACAGTTTTTCCTATAAAAGCAAGAAAGGTGTTTTCCATTATAAACTTTATATGCATGCATTCAGTCTTTTCTGTGACACTTGGTCATAATAATTAGCTAGATGGGGCATATTCTATTAGTGATTCTTTCATATAAACTTAGATGTGTGCCTTTTAACATGCGGAAAAAAACTTCACCAGTTTATATTCTAAAGACCCAGTTTCACGAACACATGATTTGTTTTGCTGCTGCTATTAGATTTGTATCGCAGATTAATTTTATTTCTGTATGGTGTCAGCTTGGGGTCACAGTGCCTACAGTGTATGTGCACTGTCTTGTATTCATGAGTTTTTCATACAATGTCCTTTTATACTAGGCAAAACAACAAACACTTAACAAATTTATTATGGCATAAGCTTTTGTGGATGCATCTGATGAAGTGAGCTGTATACCAAGAAAGCTTATTGCCATAATAAATTTGTTATCCTTTAAGGTTCCACAAGATGCTCTGTTATTTTTGCTGCAGCAGGCTAACACAGCTACGCCTCTGGAAACTTTTATATACTGGGCAGTCACTTATATCCTGTGTGGCCACACCAATGTAAAAGATCTTCCTGATGTAAAAGAAGTAATCTTGTAAAGGTGAATTTGAATTCTTAAAGTGCCTTCCACTTGTGAGCCAACATGACTGCGACATTTTCAATGAAAGGCCACAACGTTTATACCCACCAATAAGAGAGAGGTATAGCCGAGACAGCTGTCTAGAGGCCAGACATAACATCTATAAATATCCTGCAGGAAAGTCCACAGTTTCTGGTTATGTGGGCTCCACTGGACCTCTCTGTGGTAGGGTCCAGTCTTTTCATTTCAGTGTCACTTACATTTGCAGCTGTTATCTTCTTCTTTACCTTCTACTCATTCTCTGAAGAAAAAGAGGAGCAACCAGGTTGGTGCAGCTTCCTGTTCTAGATTTGTTTAATTTGCATGATAAAAACATCCTGGGACATTAGGAACACTATGAATAGCTTCTTAGGGCTATTCCACTTGGAGGAAGAGCCAGCCTGGTTCAAATCCCTGTTCAGTCAAGGAGAATAAGTTGTGACTTTGGGCTATTTGCTGTTGTTTTAGCCTAATCTACCTCACAGGTCAGAAGGAGGTTGAAAGAAAAAAAAAAAAGCTTTAATATACTCTAGGCTACTGTAGGAAGAAATCTTAAAATAAATGGTTGCGGCAGCTTTAGTGGGATTATGGGTTTTCCAGGAAGATAAAAAGTGCCACAGTCTGCCCTGTAATTAATGCTAGAAAAGGGAGCTTGGAACCTGATATAAACATGGTTCTATTTGTGAGAATGCTGCATGGCAACTTTTGGGAGTTTGCAAGCTGAGCAGAGAAGGTAAGATTTTTCTAGTGGTACAAGCAGAGTATCTCCTAGTTCCTATGTAGTTTCTTTCCTTATTCTCTGTGTGTTTAAAATTCACATGAGGATCTCTGTTACTTGCTTAATGCATATATCTTAGTAGCTGTATGAGCTAATTAAAACAGGAGTGTAACACTAGGTTTATAGATAGATATTGGTACTTCTCAAGAAGACAAAATTGGTGAAGTGGTAATAGATGATTTTAGTCGGGACCATTTCCTGTTCATTTAGCAAAAGAATATGAAAATTGAACACACAAACAGAGTTCTGTGTGAATTTGAAACCTCGCATATGGTTTCATCTTGTTCTCTCGAGCCAACTGCAAACCCCTCTCTCTTTCTAGAAGAGTTCCATCATCAGGGTGAAGCCATGGTCCTCGCCACTCTTCAGAGGAGAATGTGGAAGGGTTCAATCCAATTTATTTGAATGGTATTTACTGATGCAGTGGGTTATGCCAGAATTGCCAACATAAGCCACACCCCACAGTTCTTTTTAAAAGGTTATCATCCTTCGGGATTCTGCGAGCGCTGTTTAAGCCACACCCCATTCTCCATTCACACTGAACCGTTATCTGTTTTTACTCAGAGATGGTATGGTCAGGTCCTTCTTCCCACTGATCCTCCACTTGCAGGGGTGGGTGCCCTCCAAATAATTTTGGACTACAACTGCAATAATCCTTGACCATTGGCCATGCTGGCTGGGGCTTATGGGAGTTGTACTCCAAAACGTCTGGAGGGCACCCGGTTGCATACCCCTGCCCTATTACCTGTTGTGGCATCTAGAAGAATGTAAGAAAACGTGGAGGGGTCTTCTTTGGAGTCAGACCACTGGGTCCATCTAGCCCAGTACTTTCAGCACCAATAGAGGTTCTAACTTCTAACTAGTGGTGACAGGGGAGATCCCAAGGATCAAACTCCAGACTCTATACATGCAAAGCGTGCATTTTATCACTCAGCTGCTGGTCCTCTCGAAAGCAGGAAAGCTGTGTGTCCACTATCTCTGCAAGGATGGTCCAAAGGAACTTGCCATTCCTCACAAACACATGCCTTTCCCTGAAGGCATCCATACATCTGGGGGGCAGGAAGTAGTGATATGCTGTTTGGACTTAAGGACAACCCACAGGTAGGCACAGGTGAGTTGTACTGGGTGGAGAGACTGCTTGCTATGGAGGGAGAACCAGAGCTGCCTTGAATAGGGTTTATTCCAGCCTTCCCCAGCCTGGTGCCCTCCACATGTGTTGGACTGCAATGCCCATCATTCCCAGCCAGCATTCCTGGCACTAACTGAAATTTTAAGTAGCAGTTGTACGTTTAGTGTGCGATCTTGGGCAAGTTATGCAGTGCACATCATGCAGGGTGCTTCGTGCAGAAGTTACACTGTTCTAGACAAATTGAACTTTACCAGTTTGACATTGTGATGGGTTCAGGAGAACACATGCTACTGAATAGGAATGCTGCCTCGACATCAGTGGTTGTACAGTTTGACAACGGGTGTAGTGCATCAATCCAGACAAACTCCAGAGTTTAAAAGCATGAGCTACAAAGCCACCTGCTGCCCTCTGGATCTTTTGGACTACAGCTCCTAGCATTCCTGACCATTGGCCATGCTAGCTGGGGCTGCTGGAAGTTGATGTCCAAAACATCTGGAGGGCACCAGGTTGGGGAAGGTTGTGCTAACGTACGGCACACTTCCTTACAATTCCAGGCTGGAGTTGGTAAGATGATACTGAATAAGGAAGGACGAGAGGGGAAAACCAGCAGCTGAGACAAGATGAACCCTATTTCCCACATGAAAAGGTCTATAAAAGTGGCTGAAGTTCACAAAACTGACAAGCCCACAAAAAGTACTGGCATATTTGTCTATATTTGTTGATAAATTTGTGGCACATTGGAGGGTGGGAAGAAAAAAACTGCAGCTTTTGAAACCTTGGTCACTGGCGGGGGCATCTTACTTGGCTGTTTACAAGCCTGCTATAAAAGTTCTGCCGATATGAGCAACCCTGGGATTAAAGCCAGCACATTTTTTTCCCCTGCACATCTATCCTTTATCTCTAGCTCTAATACAACCCTGTACTAAAGATAAGGAGTTGTTTTTATTTACCTCCTGGCTTTCAGAGTTTAAGAATATATGAAACTACGCATATTTTTGTCACAGTTATCAAGGCAGTCTTACGCTGGCTCAGCTTGTCTGAGCATGGAAAGCTAAGCAGGGTCAGGCCTGGTTATTACTTGGATGGGAGACCCCTCCTCTAGTTTCCTGCATTGAGCAGGGGGTTGGACTCGATAGCCTTGTAGGCTCCTTCCAACTCTATAGATCTATGAAATCTAGATCCATCTGCCGAGATCAGTATTTTCTACAGTTTTGCCACCACGCATGGCACAGTTTTTTGTTCCATTCAAAATGGAAGGCAAGCTTTACACTCATGAAAAGGATACATACAGTAATACCTTGGATTGCAAGTAACTTGGTTTGAGAGCGTTTTGCAAGACAAGCAAATTTTTAAATATTTATTTAATATATTTTTTGACTTGATATACAAGCGACGTCTTGCAATACAAGTACTGTAGTACGGCTTAAATTAAAAATCTCTGTACAAATTTTTTTGGGGGGATTTCGTTTTGATATAAGAGTGTTTTGGATTACAGGTACAAGCATGTTTCCGGAACGTATTATGCTCTCAATCCAAGGCATGAATGTATATATTTCTCAGTCAGCTCCCAGAACAGTGAGCAAGTTTCCTCCTTGCAATTGCAGGATAGCCCAGTTAACACTGCCTCTCAGTATCATTTATTTATTTATTACATTTATACCCCACCTTTTTTCCTGCAAGGGACTCAAGGCGGCTTACATAATCCTCCTCCTCCTCCTCTCCATTTTATCCTCACAACAACCCTGTGAGGTAGGTCATGCCCTCCCTTTTGCTCAGTCAGTAAAGGCAGCTTTTGGGGGCAAGGATGATCAATGGTGTAGTGGAGCCCGGGCTCCCAGGGACGCAACACCAGCACTTCGTTATTAGCAGGGATGCTGATGGCATCTGCCACCCCCCTCAGACTTCCCTGTTCCCTCTGAGCTTAGCTGCAATCCTCACAGTAGTAGCTGGGAGGGGAAATGAATGCTCACAGCAACAATATTATTGTTCCCTGTCGTAATGCAAAGTATTTTGAGGTTGGCTTGGGCAATTAAGACCCAATAGCTTTATAAAAGACCTACTCTTGGTAGGGATGAAAACTGCCAGAACAGGTCTGTTGATTTGGATCAACACAGCTGCCTGAGTTTTTGGACTCTCCTTGGGGGGGGGGGTGCCTACAGGGATGGTCATAATGAATGCCTGTCCTTCAAAATTTACCACTATACCACTGATGGTGATACTTCTGTGATTTCCCTGCATGTGGCTCCTGTAGCATTGGCTGCCTCAGGGAACGCCAGTGCGTCTTTATTCCCTCTCTTGGGATGATGGGACTGGCCCATATGTTGGCAGAGTGAAGAGCTGATCAGTGCTGTGTGGGCCTGTTGTGATATAGAACAGTGGATCCATTTACCGTGTTTCCCCGAAAATAAGACCTAGTACTATTTTTGGGAATTGCTAAAGTATAAGACCTACCCCGAAAATAAGACCTAGTTGTGATCATTCCCATGGCCTAGTGATGGCAGCAAAGGGCAACTTGAAGTATAAGACCTACCCCGAAAATAAGACCTAGTGTGGGTTTTTCTGAGCCAAAAAAGATATTTATTTATTTATTATATTTATACCCCGCCTTTCTTCCTGCAAGGAACCCAAGGCGGCTTACATAATCCTCCTCCTCCTCTCCTTTTTATCCTGTGACATATTTGCATGCCCTGGAACATGGTTTGGGAATCCCTGGTCGAGACGCACATCCTAAACAGTTCAGTGTAACTAACAGCCTTACAGCAGGCAATCCAGGAGTTTGCTTTTTGCCTTGCATCCAGAAAATGGCAGCAGCATTTCTCGTCTATTTAATTCATGGGAGGACAGCTTTGCACTGAACCGGGTGACTTCCCTCTCTTGTATTCATAATTGGTTTCTCCAAATACATGCCTAGATTTTGCACATTTCCTAGAACGTGGCACAGCCTTCCCTTGCCGGGTGTGTTGGCGTCACATGCTGGCTGAGGCTGCTGTAAGTTGTAGTCCAACACACCTGGAGGGCACCAGGTTGAGGAAGGCTGCATGCAATGTGGCAGAATTAAGGGCTAGGAGCAGGGTGAGTGCGCTTTGTGCCGACAAATACCAAATTAACACTTGGGATGCTTCCAGTGATAGCAGTAGTACTTAGCCCAGTAGTGAACAACGTCATGCACGTACCCTCGGAGTGCACAAGCTGTGGGCTGCGGGCTGCATGTGCCCCCCAAGGTCTTAACTGTGGCCCCCATGGGGCGAGCTTTCTCTCCACCCCCTCCCCAATGAACCTCATACAGACCACAGCTAGCGGTGAGGAAAGGGTGATCTGTATAAAGATTGCAGGGATGTGTGTGCGTGTGCCCCCAGCCCGAGCCAGCATCACCCCGCATCCCAAGCTATTTGGCCCTTGGGGCCAAAAAGGTTGTGCATCCCTGACTTAGCTTTATATGGATAAAACTGCATAATTCAGATTATATTCTGACCAGGAAAGAAGAGGCACCTTCTGTATAGCATTGAAGGTATGAAAATCTGTCAGGGATGCTTTGATCTAGATTCCTGCATTGAGCAGGGGGTTGGACTCGATGGCCTTGTAGGCCCCTTCCAACTCTACTTTTCTATGATTCTATGAAAATAGCCAACCATCATAATTCTGCAGTCCACAAAGCCAAATTCCATATAATTACAAGTTATGAAAATGACACACAAGTTATGCAAATATTATTTGATCTCACAATTCAGTTATATTTGATTTGTTAGAAACAAACTCTGTTGAATATCAGCAGAAGTGATATTGGTTTATTTGAAAGAATCCCCCTCACTCCTGTATTGGGCTAAGTATGTTCTGTTTGTAAAAATACAGTAACAATGGAGAATAGCAAGACTCACAATAACTACAAGCAGCGGAGTTGTAATTAGGGAGCAAGAGTGGGAGCCGCAGATGAAAAAGTATCTCATCTTCTCCACTTGGAACTCTATCCCAGTTCGTTTTTCATTTTAGCAGGCATTGCCTTGACCACTTAATGCTGCAGCCATGAGAGCTAGAAACTTGGCTTCTGTTGTAAATTTAAAACATAAAAGTTAGGTGTCTACCTGATACACTGGAAGCCAAGTTTTGTCTTGTGGTAAGCTAGTGTCCTCCGTAATAAAAATTTGAAGCGAATCCACTGTTGCTCCAGGTCTTTACACAGAGGATGGGATTCTGTTTCCGAAAGCCATGTATTTCATCTACCTGTGGTATCTGTGTGGTGTACTTGGGCTAAATCAGCCTCCCCCACCCTGGTACCCTCCATATGTTTTGGACCAACTCTCATCAGCCCCTGACAGTATGGCCAATGGTCTGGAATGCTGGGCGTTGTCATCCAGAACATCTGGAGGGCACCAGGCAGGGCTAAATGATCACAGTGGAGACTTGCAGCCCCAAAGCCTGGGGAACAGACAACAGAGATTCATCATCAACCTAGTGGTTGTGACCTGGAAAATAGGAATTGGATGTCTTGGTTTCCTAGCAATGTCGTAGTGAACATTCCATGACAAGTGCCCCCAGCATTAGAGAAGTGGCAAAGGTACCTGCTGCAATCATGGAGCCAGTCTCTCAGGCAGACCTCCTTTTTTTTAATGAACCCGTGCCAGGAATGTGGGAAGCACGATGGACTGTGCTAGGTAATAGACTTGAGCAAGGGGGTGGGGGTGGCACTAGAAGTATGGTACTCTGAAAATGGGATGAGGAAGGGAAGGCCAACGGGTTACATCCAACCTGTCAGGCCTGTCCCCCCAGAAAATAAGCTTTTATTACCTCTTTCCAGTATAATAGCCTGCAGATGAGTTGCCACATACTGGCTGTATGCAGCAAAGGCAAACTTGCTAAGACCTTGAGATCTGAACAGTATCCCCTTGACATCTGTAGTTATATGGCTTCCATTCTTTGAATATGAATATGCTGGAGAAAATGTTACCTGGAAAGCTAAAATAGCTGCAAAGGATGCAACTCTATATTATAAAAAATCAGGGATATCTGAGCTCCCTGTTCTCAGGCAGGGATTGCCACGTTCCGGAAAGTCAGGGGAATTGGTCAAAAGTCAGGGAAATTAAATGATTTTTTGGGAGGCCGCTGCAAGAGGCCAGTCTGCACTTGAGGCAGTTGGAGTAGAGAAGCGGCAGAATACATGTGTAATGTAATGATGCACACATAGTTCATAATATGATTATATTATTTTGAAAATGTTTATTGGCTGATGGTTGTTAACTGTAAAACAGAATAAAATGCACCTGCATGTGACAGAATTATTTTATTATGGAGAAGCTGACCGGCTTCTTGCAGCTGGGTAATCTGAGCGTTCAAACAAACTGGAATCAGTTTCAGTTGATTTGAAGATGTGAATATTTTGACAGGGGTCAGCAAATTGTGGCTGATTTAGTAGCCAGCCATTATTTCTTCTAGCCAGCGGTAAAGTCCAGTCCTGCCACAGTTAGTCTCCCAGCAAGTGTACCTGCCAAAAATGAACACTGTAGCACTTTGCAAAACCCGCTTTGCAAGCGCTGGGGGGAAAAGGGGGGTGTAGGAAGGACCCTTAGCAGCAGAATCTTTGGGGGCTTGGGGGTGGTGCTCATGTGCCCATAGACTGCCCTCACTTTTCCAAGTGTGGATAACCCAGGGGCACATGAGGTCCTTCCAAGAAAACTGAGGATCATGCAGAAAAGGGTGTTTTAGAGGGCCACCCTCTAATTGCCCACCCCTTTCCAGCAGGATCCCCAGGATTCCCCCCCCCCCGGTGTGATTGCAAGCCCCAAGTGTCCCCTCAGTTTGCCATTGACCGCAAGACAAGTTGCTAGCACCTCAGGGAGTGGCAAAACATGGGGGGATTTTCAGTGCTGGGGGTAGGTGAGTTTGATGTTACTTTGACACATGTCAAATCATGCCCTCCCTCCTGTCAGTGGGAACCCCTCCAGTTTTGAAGGATTTCCCCAATGCTAGAAGTGGGAGGACACTTGCAGAACTGGGGGGCCACTAGGGACACCTGATCTCCCCCAAAGAAACCGGGGATTGTGCTGCAAAAAGGGGGGGAAGAGCCCTTTTCTGCAAATTGCGTTCTCCTGGGGCTTTGCAAGGAGCTGACAGGTCCAGACCTGTCAAACCTGTCAGCGCCTTGCAAAAGAGGGAAATACCTACCTGCAGCCTGGGGTAGAATCATAGAAAAGTAGAGTTGGAAGGGGCCTACAAGGCCATCGAGTCCAACCCCCTGCTCAATGCAGGAATCCAGGTCAAAGCATCCCTGAGCCGTCCAGCTGCACCTTGATGCCTCCAGAGTAGGAGAGCCCACCACCTCCCTAGGTAGTTGGTTCCATTGTCTTATTGCTCTAACAGTCAGGAAATTTTTCCTGATGTTCAGGGGGAATCTGGGTTCCTGTAACTTGAGCCCATTATTCCGTGTCCTGCAAACTGGGATGATCAAGAAGAGATCCTGGTCCAGTACTTGAAAGGTTGTCACACAGAGGAGGACCAGGCTGGTCCTCCTCTGTGTGACAACCTTCAAGTACTGGAAGGGTGCTATCATATCTCCCCTCAGTCTCCTCTTCTGAAGGCTAACCATGCCCAGTTCTTTCAGTCTCTCCTCATAGGGCCTTGTTTCCAGTCCCTTTATCATCCTTGTTGCCCTCCTCTGAACCCTCTCCAGTTTGTCTACATCCTTCTTAAAGTGTGGTGTCCAGAACTGGACGCAGTACTCAAGATGAGGCCTAACCAGTGCTGAGTAAAGGGGAATTATTATTTCACGTGATTTGGAAGCTATACTTCTATTAATGCAGCCCAAAATAGCATTTGCCTTCTTTGCAGCCACATCGCATTGCTGGCTCATATTCAGTTTGTGATCTTCAACAATTCCAAGATCCTTCTCACTTGTAGTATTGTTGAGCCAAGTGTCCCCCATTCTGTAACTCTGCATTTGGTTTCTTCTCCCTGGGTGCAGCACTTGGCATTTATCCCTATTAAATTTCATTCTGTTTTCGGCCCATTGCGCCAGCCTATCGAGATCACTTTGAATTTTGTTTCTGTCTTCCACAGTATTAGCTGTTCCACCCAACTTTGTGTCATCTGCAAATTTGATAAGCATTCCCTGCACCTCCTCATCCAAGTCATTAATAAAAATGTTGAATAGCACTGGGCCCAGGACCGAGCCCTATGGTACCCTGCTCGGTTACTTCTCCCCAGTTTGAGAAGGAACCATTGATAGCACTCTTTGAGTCCGATTCTGTAGCCAATTGTGGATCCACCTGATATTTGTTCCATCTAGCCCACTTTTAGCTAGCTTGCTAATAAGGATATCATGAGGCACTTTGTCGAAAGCTTTGCTGAAGTCTAGATATATTATGTCCACAGCATTCCCACAGTCCACAAGGGAGGTTACCCGATCAAAAAATGAGATCAGATTAGTCTGGCAGGATTTGTTCTTGACAAATCCATGCTGGCTTCTAGTAATCATTGCATTGTTTTCAAGGTGCTTGCAGACTGACTTCTTTATAATCTGCTCCAAAATTTCCCAGGGATTGATGTCAGACTGACTGGTCTATAGTTCCCAGGTTCCCTCCTTGCCCTTTTTGAAGATAGGAACAACATTTGCCCTCCTCTAGTCATCTGTCACTTCCCCTGTCCTCTATGATTTCTCAAAGATAATAGACAGTGGTTCTGAGAGTTCTTCTGCCAGTTCCTTTATTACTCTAGGGTGCAGTTCGTCAGGCCCTGAAGATTTAAACTCAATCAAAGTAATCAGGTGTTCCTTGACCATTTGCCTATCAATCTCAAGCTGCAATCCAGGTACTGTGTCCTTTCAGACAGTGTATAGTCAATTAATCCATTTAATAATCCATTTAATTTACTGAATTAAGATTAATTGACTATGCATTGCAGCCCTAATTAAGAATTATTTAATTGGCTGAGTGCCCTGCTAACAATATATTTAAAGTTTCAGCCCTTCTCCTTAGGGCGCAGTAAGAGTGTAACGCACTCCTACTGCGCCCTAAGAGCTGGTCTTCACAAAGTGCCTTGCAGCACCTGACGGCCGAGTGGGATTGCCTTTAACATGGCAATCCCCTGAATTTGGTTTCTTCTCCCTGGGTGCTGAGCTTCCGCCGTTCATTAAAAACCTGGCTGTTCAGGCGGGAATATGGAGTGGGTTAAGATTTTTTTTAAATTTATAATGTTTTAAATGTATTTTATCTTGTTTTTAGCCTATGTACATCGCCCAGGGTGGCCGGTTGCCTGACCAGATGGGCGATTAATAAATGTAAATAAATAAATAAATGTCAGCTCAGACGCAAGTCCCATTGAGTTCAACGAAGCTTACTCCCGGGTAAGAGGTGGGTATAGGATTGCAGCCTCAGCCTCCTTTTAAAATCCTACCTACCTTCTCTCCAGACCCGGGAGCCACTGAGCGGGATCAGGGCCCTCAACGCAGTAGGCCTAAAGAGAAAGCGTTCAATAAAGGCACGAAGGGATGACTGCACAGCTACTGACCTGAATTCTCGGCTGCTCATTGGTACTCATGACAGCTGGCCATATGCCCTTTAGGATTAAGTGTGGCTGACACTGCATCGAAGATCATTTACAGTGTGACATTTTCACTTGTCATGTATTGGAGAGTAGGCGGGGTGTTGACTCTGAAAGGCAACGGCAGAGGGCTACAAGGGACACTCAGGATCTTCCCAGGCAGCCCTGCGGAGGGGGGACCAGGAGGCGCTTAAGATCAAGGGACGACGTTTCTCCATCAGACTCTAAGAAATTGTTGTGGTTCACTTTCCAGCCCTGAGAATGTCGCAAACGGTGGTAAAACATGAGCACGCTGACACGATGGGGATTGGCAAGGCCATTGCTGTGTTGACGTCCGGAGGAGATGCCCAGGGTAAGTTGACTCGGTCGCTGTTCTAAATGTGTTTCTTTTGTGGCTTTGGGCGTGTGCCTTTGTGGCCTGAAGAGCTAATGGCAAAAGCAGCAGAGCCCTTGGTCCCAATGAGCAACAGCACCCCAGGGCTTTGGTTGTCCAGTTGCTCTCCCCCCCCCCCCCCCCCGTAGGTTCATTAAGATGGCTTAAGCTGAACCGGTCTCTGTTGCAAACTGCAATTGGTGGATGTGCTACACAGCAGGTAGGTCCGAAGTTTCTAAGCGAAGTTCCACAATAATAATAAAAATTCTTTGAGACACAGCCTATTCTCTCCCCTTCAGTCTCTGTCACTGAGGTGGGGTGGGGGTGGGGGCTCATCAGTTTGCCTTCTAAGAAATGGGCGCTGGAGCAGAAAACTGTGGGTTCAAAAGAGTGGTTATGGGGTTTGGAGCTCAGACCCCCATCTCTGTATTGTACTTAGTTTCTTGGGCAAGTTACTTTTCTTTTAGTCTCACCAGTTTGTCTTCTGGGGCATGGTGGTTTTTGTCAATGGGCAAGCCCTCACATGGCAGCCATTTGTGAGTGCAACCCCACAATACTCTCAGAATTCCAAATGTGCCTATTAGCACAAAAGGGCTGGGCCCCTCATAACTTAATAATTAAGAACATCAGAAGAGCTGTGCTGGATCAGACCAAGGTCCATCTAGTCCAGCATTCTTTTCACACAGTGGCCAACCAACTGCCCATGGGATCCCATGAGCCGGAGATGAGTGCAACAGCACCCTCCCACCCATGTTCCCCAGCAACTGGTGTACATAGGCATACTGCCTCTGATACTGGAGGAAGCACATAGCCAGTCAGGACTAGTAGCCACCAGTGGCCTTCTCCTCCACTTATTGTTTGAGGAAAAGGCTGTCTTTAAGATTTCCTTTTTCATTCCCTATTATAGCAACACACTGGAACCAAAATTGCCTCTAAAAAGTGTACCGTTAAGTCACAATCCTACCCATTATAAGTTGCCCTTGCCTGTTAAAATTAGACTTCACTGATTAATCAACTGAAGCCTTAGTTGACTGATCTATCAGTAGAACTGAGTCAAGTCTGTAGCCCCTCTAAATGCCTGTATGTGACAGAAAAGAAATTCTCCACCTTTGCTCTACTTATAGAGCAGTGCAAGTAATTAGTTAGGTGTGGTTAATTCCGCAGGAGGTGGGAGGAGGCTCTCTTTCTATACATGCAGTCCAATATGAGGAGGTGCACTTTTTATTGCTTTGGCATTGGAACTGGGCTTCCTGTTTCCCTTCCGGAAACACTCAGGAGTGAAAAAGAATCCCTGGAGATGAGTACAAAGTCGTTCCTTTATTCCTTAAGATGTTGGGGAGCCAAGGCAATGCGATTCACTTGAGACTGGTTTGACCTAGTGACTGGGTTCGCATGATATGACATCTCATTGTGGGGTGCTACTCATGATGGGTTGTCATGTCGGGTGAACCCGGACTGATTTCCCCAGGGTGGCTTGTTCGTGGGCAACAAGCCACCCCAACAACCCATGGTTTGCTGTAGGGGTTGTTGTACCTACAGTGGGCTGTACCCACGACCGACCCCATCATGGGTATGGGGAATCGGCTACTGAACTGCTTGGCAAGAGTAGCAAAAAACCCTTGCTGCTCTTGCCAAGCGGCTCCCAGGCGACTGCCAGTGCTGGTTGCCCCAAAAGTGTGCAAGCAGCACTTGGGGGCTGCTGGCACTGGCTTCCCCCCGTCCCTGCCACGATTGTGAGCCATTTGGGGCTTGCTGTGGCTCCCCCCCCCCCCCCATTTTTTAACCCGGATATCGTGCAAGCTCGTTTAGCAGCCGGCTTTCGCAATCTCCATTTTGACAGCCACTGATGGCCTGCTAGCCACTGACTTTGGAGGGGCAGTCAGTGGCTTTCAGGTCCTTCTTCTTTTTCTTTTTTGGCGCAAAAAAAGCATTTTATTTATTTATTTATTTTAATTAATCTCTCTTGCACAACTGTGAACCTTCATGGTTGCACGAGTGTGGGGATTTGAAGCCTCGGTTGGGGCAACGTCCTGGGGAGTGCCTGCTGCCAACCTGCAGCAGGTACCAACCCTGGACGTTGCCCATAAGAGTCTCCAGCTGCCTGCAGGAAACCCACAAGCAGGACGTGGGTGCAACAGCACCCTGCCGCCCATGTTCCCCAGCAACTGGTGGTGTACATAGACATAGCACCTCCGATACTAGAGGAAGCATATAGTCATCAGGACTAGTAGACATTGATAGCCTTCTCCTCCTTGAATTTGTCTAATCCCATTTAAAAGTTGTCCAAATTGGTGGCCATCACTCCATCTTGTGGTAGTGAATTCCATAGTTTAACTATGTACTGTGTGAAGAAGTATTTCCTTTTATCTGTCCTGAATCTCCCACCAATCAGCTTCAAGGGATGACCCCTTTGGGTTCTAGTATTATGAGAGAGAGAGAAAACTGTCTCCCTGTCCACTTTCTCCACACCATGCATAATTTTGTACACCTCTATCATGTCTCCCCCTTATTCCCCCTTTTTGCTAAGCTAAGCAATCCCAGATGCTTTAACCTTTCTTCATAGGGGAGCTGCTCCAGCCCCTTGATCATTTTAGTTGCCCTTTTCTGCAAGGACAAAAGGCGTGAGTGAGCGGGGTGGTGTGGTTTACAGCCATATGTCCCAGTCAAAAACTACCCATTGCCCTGTCAAAAAAACCCTTTCAAAGGGACTGTTTTTCCCAAGAAAAAGGAAGGGTGCACTTTTGCACCTTCCTAAGCACCTAGAGGCTTGGAAAAAAGAGCAAAATGTGCACCAGCATGTGGACTACCTGGGAGAAAAAAAAGAAGTGGGTGATCTTGCCACGAGGGGGTGTAAATCACAGCACCCCCTTTTCGCGAGCAGAACTGTCAAGAGAAACCAGAAGGGGGAAAATCAATGTGGAGCCTCTTCTGTGCAATGTCCAGGGTTCGTACCTGCTGCAGCTTTGCAGCAGGCACCCCCCCCACCCCACCCAGGACATTGCCCTAGGTGAGGCTTCAAATCCCCGTACTCACACAACTGCGAAGGTTCGCAGTTGTGCAAGTGCAGTTAAAAAAAATTAAAGCTGCTTGAGCACTTTGAAGGGGCTGTTAGTGGCTGTCAAAAGGGCGATTGGGAAAGCCGGCTGTTAAGCTGGCTTTCTCAATCTCTGGGCGGGGGAAAAGGATGGGGGGGGGGAAGCTGCAGTAATCCGAAAATGGCTCGTGATCATGGTGGGGAGACAACTCGGTCCTCCCATGGTGTCTCCTGTGATATGAGATGACCAGGGCGGAAGGAGGGTGGGGGCCAACAAGTCATGGTGAGTCCGATCATCTGTCAGGTGCACTGTGGGTTGTTTTGCCAACAACCAACCCACTGTGGCTTATTGCCAGGGTGGGTTGGCGTGACGTGCGAACACGCCCGGTGTCTTCCGGTGAATTTTATAAGACTCATTTAAAGTGGAGGGCATTTTGCATCCTCCTCAGCTTTCCCAGAACACAAGTCTTCCAAAGCAGCAGCCGTAGCCGCCATGTTCATAGGTTCTCCGTGTAGCAGTCACTTGACTGGAGAGGATTTTCTGGCTCCTCTCCAGTCATGTGACTGCTACACGGAGAAAGTGGCGTTGGATTACATCCCTTCCCTTCTCCTGCTGTGGTATATATATTTGGGATCGAGCGAGCACAGTGGCCTGGCAGAAGGCACTTACTTTTTAAATGTCAGCATTTCAAAAATAAAATGTGTGAATCTTCCGAGGGTGGGGATCAAATACAGGGGAGACGTGTGAGTCGTGGGCGCACACTGACTTACAGCAATTAGGAACTACGGCTACTCCAAAGGGCCTGCTAAGAAGGCGAGGTGTGAGAAATAGCAGAGGGGGTGGGGTTAAGAGATCATAAGGCCACTGCCATCATAGAGGCCCCATCCTGCACGTCTGCCATGTATCTCACAGGTCCTCGTTAAGGATTCAGCATGGGCTGTAACAGCAACGAGCATTTATATCTAGTGTTCAAAACATTTCATGTATGTTCTCTTGAGGAGTTAGCATGGTGTAGTGGCTAAGGGCCAAACTAGACTTGATTGGCCCAGTGTGAATTTGGAATGGTTTGATGCCCCTTCCAACTCTATGATCTATGAATCTATGTGTATCAAATTCTACCTGGAGAATTCAGCTCGGACAGTCCAGTGGCTGGTTGTCTGGCCATATGTCTGCGGTGATGCAGGCTTGAAATTGGCAAGCATCTAACTTTGGAAAGGTGACATGGGCACGAAACGTAACATGCGGGTCTTCTCAGTGCTTTTTTTCTGGAGAAAAGGGTACCGGAACTCTTGGATTACATTTCCTCGGGAGTAGATGGCGATTAAATTGTAATGCAATTAATAGAATAAAAGGTGCTGGAACTCAGTTCCGGTGAGTTCCACCAGAAAAAAAGCCCTGCTTCAGATACACCTGAAAGTTCTTTGAAATGGCTGTCATGACCCTTTTCGTCACCTTCGTTTCTTTAAAGATGCCCCTTTTTAAGAATATCAGTGCTTCTAGACTTTAATGGCAATGAACATTAACTCTCTTGAGGTCTCATAAAAGCAAATTTGAGATGGTGCTTCTCCTCCTCTCCCCCCATATCAGATTTTGTTAATAACATCTTAACATTTCTGAGAGCGGTCATGGCCGGAGCTAGTCCATACCACTTGCAACGGAGGTATAAAAGTAAAAGCCATGACTGTTAATATCCCACCCCTGCCCATCTAAGCTGCTGTCCCAAGCTGTGAGGGGCTTGGCTTATCAGCCCTGCCTTCTGTTGTTGTTTGTTGTTAATCTGAGAAAACCTGCTTTCCTCCGGAATCCAGAAAGCCTGGCTCACCCTTTATGGCCTCATTCCTCAGGGCTGAATGGAGTAGCTGGAATGTCCTAGGGCAGTGGGTGGGCAGAAAGTAGATCTCCAGATGTTTAGGACATCAACTCCTGACCATGCTGGTCATGATGGCAGGGGCTTCTGGAGATCTCCAAACATCTGGAGATCTTCCTTCTGCTCACCCCTGTCCTAGGGTAGGGGTGGACAGAAGGTAGACTGGGATCTACTGGTAGATCTCTGGGTGATATGCAGTAGAGTAGCAAGGGTTTCTGACTCCCCATTGTTTCACAACTGCAGCAACAAAGTGACTCCCTCTGCCCCCCCAATTATATTGCTGAAATGAAAAAAGCTTGGGGTAACCGGGAGTAGATTTTAGTGTGGAAGGACTGTGAGCTCCATTCAGTTCTGGTACTGGGAAGCGGCTCAGAATTTTTAAATTCTAACTAAGTGTATATCTTTTGCATACCTTCCTCTCCCAGCCACTTGTTTTCCCAAATTTTCTCCCCCCCCCCCCCGCCGGCATGCAGACTAAAGAAAGAAAGAAAAAACCATTCTTCATTGGTGCCAATGGAGTCCCCCCCCCCTTTCTGAGTTCAGGAAAATAAGTGTTGTTGCGTGCTTACATGGAAGTAAAAAAGTTAGAGAGGCCAAGCTGCATGCTACATCTTTAACATATCATGTAGTTTAGCCTGTAGTTAATGTTTGGGGAGTTTTGTAAGAGGCAAGTCTCATGCTGATGTCTGATTCGGAAGGTACGTGTTCTTCCATGTTCTGACTGCTTCATTTCACAAATATTGCCTGTGCATGTTTGTTGAGATCACTGAGAAGTAAATCTCCCACTGAGCCATCTGTGCCCTGGTATTGGGAATATTATGGGAAATAAAGGCAAACCAGCCACTCATTGAGTTCTTCAGCCCGTGGCTTGCAGGACTCTTGGGTGCTCCATCAGGTGCTCTTCACTTCTACTGGAGAAACGCTCCTTTTTCCTTTTCCTGACAAAATAGCCTTTGCTTCCGTGACCTCTTTGTGCTTCTCACTCGTTTCTGCACTTCCGTTATCACACCCGCTTATCACATCCGATTCTGAACCGTGTGATCAAACCATCTGGTTCCCCTGCCGCATGGCGGATTTTGCTTGCTTTCCCCTTTGCCCTGGAGATGTGATCCTGTCAATGAACCCCAGCAGCTCTGGTCTCAGGCTGCATTCTTGGAAGGCGTCCAAATCTCCCTCCTTTTGTATCGGAAGCACCTGTGTGTAAATGGAGCCAAGCAACATTTGAGCCTTTCCAGATGATTTACCACTCCTTCCCTCCCTCCATTCATGATGGGCTTCTCTACACGAGGAGTTTGTTTATTGTGCTCTCGTGAGGAGTTTGTTTATTGTGCTCTCGTGATTACTCACCCACGGTAGTTTGCGGGTGCTTTAGACAACCTTGTCATCCTCCAGGGCCTCTCCTGCATTTTCTGGGCATTTCTAGATTGAGAATAATGAGCTATTAAAGGGATAGCACACTATAAAACACTACAAAATGGTAATGTATTTTCGTAATTCTACTATACTGCAGCGCCACCTTGTGGCTGTGTAATGGAACATAGAGAAAGGCAGAGAAAGAAAAAACCCGGGAGGAAAAGAATGTGTAAAGGAGCTAATCTTAATCCTACAAAAAATCTGGAAGCAGAAACCTCAGTAAAGTGACGTGTTAAAACGGGTTAAAAGCCTAATGGAGAGAAGCCCTATATGTTCATTTGTTACTTAAAATCCACATCTAGTGACACCTTATTTCTTTAATGTTTTGAAATGGGGGGAGGACCACCACTGCCCCTTACCATGGTGACAGCAGAGAGAGGGAGGAAAAGCAAGGGTTGCACATCAACAGGGCTTCAGTTCTGCAGTCAGGTCACAACTTGAACTTCGCCATAATTCATAGTAACCAGTTGTCAGGCAAATAAGAGCACTATAGAGATATGGGGGTAGAGTGACACCTCCATCCGCTCTCATCCCACATAGTGCTCCTGCTCTGTAAATGGCAGCTTCCAGCTGGGAAGCCAGAGTTTAAGGCTGTGTGTCACTCTAGGCCGGGGACATGGAACATCCAGCCCACGGGCCTAAACTTGTCTGTGGAGGTTTCGCATCTGGTCCATGGAGCCTCCTTGGGTTCCTCCATTGGCGGGGCTTAAGGGGGCAAAGAATAAAGCGAACATGGCGGTTGGAGTCTACTACCGACCACCCAATCAAGGAGAAGACGAGGATAGAACTTTTGAAAAGCAAATTGCCATTGTTTCAAGGAGGCACGATGTGGTAGTAATGGGGGACTTCAATTTCCCTGATATCTGTTGGGAGACTTATTCAGCCAAACATGGCCCCTCCAAGAAATTCCTGAGCTGTGCTGCTGATAACTTCCTCCTACAGAAAGTGGAGGAAGGAACTAGAGGATCGGCTATCCTTGACCTGATTCTAACCAACAGAGACGAGTTAGTGGATAAAGTGGCAGTTTCGGGAACTCTGGGGGAAAGTGACCATGTTATACTTGAGTTCTTGATTCTAACAGAAGCAAAAGCTGAGTGTAGCCAAACACATACCCTGGATTTTAGGAAAGCCAATTTTAACAAACTCAGAACAATGATTAGTAAGATCCCATGGCAAGTGACTCTCACGAGAAAGGGAGCCCAGGAGGGGTGGGAGTTTTTAAAAAAGGAAATTTTAAAGGCACAATTGCAAACAATTCCCACAAGGAGAAAAGGCAGAGGGCAACAGAAGAAGCCAATGTGGCTTCACAATAAACTCAAAGATGACCTGAAAACAAAAAAGGACACGTATAGGAAGTGGAAGGAAGGACAGGCTACAGGGGAAGAGTACAGGCAGGTAGCACAGAACTGCAGGAATAGTGTCAGGAAGGCTAAAGCTGAGAATGAGCTAAGGTTAGCGAGGAATGCTAAAAGCAACAAAAAAGCTTTCTTCAGATACATGCACAGTAAAAGACAGAAGAAAGAACTGGTGGTTCAACTACGCAATGAGGATGGCAAATTGATAACAGAAGACAAAGAAAAGGCAGAAGTGTTCAATTCCTACTTCGGCTCGGTCTTCTCCCAAAAGAGGGTCTATGACCCCCCTGGCAAACCTGAAGTGCAGACTGAAGGGGCAGAATTGCAGCTTGAGATTGATAGGCAAATGGTCAAGGAGCACCTGATTACTCTGAACGAGTTTAAATCTCCAGGGCCTGATGAGCTGCATCCTAGAGTAATAAAGGAACTGGCAGAAGAACTCTCAGAACCACTGTCTATTATCTTTGAGAAATCATGGAGGACAGGTGAAGTGCCAGACGACTGGAGGAGGGCAAATGTTGTTCCCATCTTCAAAAAGGGCAAGAAGGAGGAACCTGGGAACTATAGGCCAGTCAGTCTGACATCAATCCCCGGGAAGATTTTTGAGCAGATTATAAAGAAGTCAGTCTGCAAGCACCTTGAAAACAATGCAGTGATTACTAGAAGCCAGCATGGATTTGTCAAGAACAAATCCTGTCAGACTAATCTGATCTCATTTTTTGATCGGGTAACCTCCCTTGTGGACTGTGGGAATGCTGTGGACATTATATACCTGGACTTCAGCAAAGCTTTCGACAAAGTGCCTCATGATATCCTGATTAGTAAGCTAGCTAAGAGTGGGCTAGATGGAACAACTATCAGGTGGATCCACAATTGGCTAAAGAATCGGACTCAAAGAGTGCTTATCAATGGTTCCTTCTCAAACTGGGGAGAGGTAACGAGCGGGGTACCACAGGGCTCGGTCCTGGGCCCGGTGCTCTTCAACATTTTTATTAATGACTTGGATCAGGAGGTACAGGGAATGCTTATCAAATTTGCAGATGACACAAAGTTGGGTGGAACAGCTAATACTCTGGAAGACAGAAACAAAATTCAAAGTGACCTCGATAGGCTGGAGCGCTGGGCCGAAAACAACAGAATGAAATTTAATAGGGATAAATGCCAAGTGCTGCACCTAGGGAGAGGAAACCAAATGCAGAGTTACAGAATGGGGGACACTTGGCTCAACAATACTACAAGTGAGAAGGATCTTGGAATTGTGGTAGATCACAAACTGAATATGAGCCAGCAATGCGACGTGGCTGCAAAGAAGGCAAATGCAATTTTGGGCTGTATTAATAGAAGTATAGCTTCCAAATCGCGGGAAGTGATAATTCCCCTTTACTCGGCACTGGTTAGGCCTCATCTTGAGTACTGCGTCCAGTTCTGGGCACCTCACTTTAAGAAGGACATAGACAAACTGGAGAGGGTTCAGAGGAGGGCAACAAGGATGATAAAGGGACTGGAAACAAGGCCCTATGAGGAGAGACTGAAAGAACTGGGCATGTTTAGCCTTCAGAAGAGGAGACTGAGGGGAGATATGATCGCACTCTTCCAGTATTTGAAGGGATGTCACACAGAGGAGGGCAAATATCTCTTCTCGGTCATCCCAGTTTGCAGGACACGGAATAATGGGCTCAAGTTACAGGAACCTAGATTCCACCTAAACATCAGGAAAAATTTCCTGACTGTCAGAGCAATAAGACAATGGAATCAACTACCTAGGGAGGTGGTGGGCTCTCCCACTCTGAGGCTTCAAGGGCCTCCTCTGCAGAGATGCTTGATTCCTGCATTGAGGGGGAAGCTTGAGCCTCCAACTCTCGCTAATCCCTGCTGTTGAGAGGGGAAGCAGCGCACATGGGAGTCCCTAC
Organism: Shinisaurus crocodilurus; assembly: GCA_021292165.1. Taxonomy (NCBI): domain Eukaryota; kingdom Metazoa; phylum Chordata; class Lepidosauria; order Squamata; family Shinisauridae; genus Shinisaurus; species Shinisaurus crocodilurus. The sequence continues at coordinate 29,144,920 of CM037881.1, forward strand.
CATTATTTCCAATTTCAGGTTGGAGATAACGGTGGGAATGTGAGCAGCTAGTGGACAATGCCGGACGGAGTGGCTGCTCTTCTCATTGCTGCCGAAGTGCTCTTGCATGTTGTGCTCCACCCCAAACCAGGGACTTGGCCAGAGAAAGGCACTCCATGTGGCTCTCTCAGCATGGAGAAAAGCAAAATGGAAGGGTGGGGCAATCATGTCAGTGACCGTGGCCATGCCCGCTGATGTCATCCAGCCTGCAGAGGACCCGAGTCCAGCACCCCTACTCTAGGCTTTTCTGTTCCTATGTAGAACAGTCCATTTACACTACAGTGAAAGTGATGGGAGGGCTGGGATGTCACAGAAATGGATGATATGTGGTTATGGTGGTTTGAGGCATGAGACCATTTTTCACAGAAATACTCCACCCCCACCCCCCAAAACACTGCATTGAGCAAGGGGATGGACTAGATGGGCTCCAGGGTTGGTTTAGATGGTTTACAAGGCCCCCTCCAACTCTGTGAATCCATGAATTAAGCCACCAAGGAGTCTTAATCTACGTGTGGCTTCTTCTGTTACTGAATACATGCCGGATGAGCATGGGTCAGGTGCTTCCAGATGGGCAGCTCCTAGCGTTACCAATCCAAAGTCATTGTACAGCTATTCTGCCTTTCCGTCATTAACGGATTGTTTGTTGTAAGAAAAAAAAAGACAGAGAAGAGGTAAGAAAACCTGGGTGGGTTACAAGTGGGAGTTGATGACATCTGTACAAACCCCGTAAAATCCTGTGGCAAGGTGACTGCACAACAAAAGCCTCATCTGGAAACATCATGTCTCCATCAAAGTATGGCAAGGCAAAGTCCACTAGAAATTCCCTTTGCTCATGTCTCAAGAGAGATAAGTTATTGTTGTTGTAAAACACCCCCTTTCACTTTTGATTGTGGGCACCTGTGTGGCCTCCTTTCCTCTTTTTCTCTGAACAGGCATGAATGCTGCTGTCCGGGCAGTAGTCCGAGTGGGGATATACACCGGTGCCAAAGTGTTCTTTGTTCATGAGGTATTGATTGATTGATTTTATTTGATTTGCACCTCGCCTTTCTACCCAACAATGGCACTCAAGGTAGATGCGATTGTTCCCTTCCTAGATGGTGCCCCTTTTTGCTCAGTTAGGAATCGCATCTGAGGTAGGGGCGCAGATTGTGTGGCCCTCTACATGTTGTTGGACTACAACTTCCATCAGACCTAGCCAATAATGAGGGACGATGGGAGTTGCAGTCCCAACAATATCCGGAGGGCCGCACGTTCCCCATCCCTGATCTTAAGTCCTGGTCTATGCATGCGGCAGAATGAGGTGGTAGAATCCTGAGGCAGTAAAGTAGACTGTACCACTTCAAGGCTATGGGGGTGGCAGTATGCTATTTGTGAATCCTCTCCCATGTACAAAACTGTCTGCACGTAAATAACAGCAGACACACACACACGCACACACCTTTCTTTCTCTGGGCAGGGTTCACACATCACGCTAAGTCACCCTGTGAAGAAGCCACAGTGGTTGGTTATTCACTGAACAACCCACAGTGCACCCTGACAGACAATCGGGCTCACCATGTGGGTTGTTCTCCCACTCCTTCCCCCTCTGTCCTCCAGCCGGTATCCCAGTGTCCTTCAAAGCAGAACGCGTCTTGTCTCCCCATCCCGGCTCTGATCACTACCCTTTTTCATTAGCTGCCATTTAAAAATAAATAAATTTGGAGCCTCAAAAAAAGTGCAATTGGGATCATTGTTGTTTAAAAAAAAAAAAATCAGCCCTTGAAAATTGCACATTTTTTAAACATTATTTTTTTTGACAGTCCTTCGCAGTTTTGCAAGTGCACACTTATGGCTATCCGATATGTGTGGGCTTGCCTGGTCAATTTGCTTGTCTGTTTCAGCTGTCAAAGGGAGGACAAGGCGAGGCTGCATATGGGCTAATTCACGCACAGTTGCCAGCTGTCCTTTGCCTAGCTGTCAATTGAAAAGCACCAATTAAAGGGGGGAAAGCGGGTGCACCGAAAGTGAGTGGTGGCAACATCACCCACTGAGCAATGTAATTCTCTCAATTTTAATTGTCGAACTGACAGTTCTCACTGCCCTCCATCTTTTCAACACTTCCCTGAGTCTCCAGCTACTCCAGAAAAGGGGAGATATTACCTCCCCCACCCATTTATGGGGCTCCTTTTCGGAGCGCTTAGTCCGCTTACTGCTGCTGTCCCTGTGGTTTCCTGACAGCTCTAAAAAAAAAATCCTGCAGAAATATATGCAAATTTAATGGCTGGGAAGTAAACGAAGGGGAAATTTGTGCCAATTTAAGGGCCGGGAAGTAAATTGAGGGGATTTTTATGCACCTGCAGTAACAGCTCCAAAAATGGGGGGGGGTTAATATCTCCCTTTTCTGGAGTAGCTGGAGAATCGGGGAAATGTTGAAAAGATGGAGGGCACTGAGAACTGTCACTTCAGTACTTAAAATCAAAAGGATTACATTGCCAAGGGGGGGTGATAATGTCCCCACCCCCTTTTGGTGCACCTTCTTTCTCTGCTTTTTTGCCCTTTGCCGGTGCTTTTCCATTGACAGCTAGGCACTTGGTCCCTGGCAACTGTGTGCAAATTAGCCTATATGCAGTCTTGCCTTGCATCGGACAGCCATAAGTGCGCCCCTGCGAAGGACCGCAAAAAAGAATATTTTTTAAAATGCACAATTTTCAGGGGCTTAAACCCCCGCCCTGGCCCCAATTGTGCTTTTATGTGACCGTCTTTCCAAAGTGCCATTTCAGCATCAGTAGGAGGGCATTCACTAGCAAGATCCCGGAAGCTAGCGGCAGGGGTTTTGGCTGCTCTTGCCAAGTGGCTCCATAACCGTTCCCAACAACCCACGATAAAATTGCCCTGTCGGGTTCGGATGACACAACAGTTCTTCATGGGTCAAACAACCCCTAGAACAAGCCATGGGTCGTCAGGGTGGCTTGTTCGTGAAAAATAAGCCATGCTGCGGAAACCATGCTGGTTTCGGACAACCCGCTATGGTTGGTTACCCATGGTGAGTTGTCGTGTTGTGCGAACAAAGTCAAGTCTCGCTCTGTGTGTGTGTGTGTGTGTGTGTATCTATATATCTCAGAAAGAAAGTTCAAACCTAGTCCCTTCCTTCCTGTACCGGGGTCTACTTACAAAGAGGTGTTGTTGTTAATGCAGGAGAGTGTTTAAAAATGTGCTATCCCACCTTCAGCCTGAAATGGCACAGCCCATTTTGCTACCTCATTTCCACCTCCCTTCTACTACACAAGTAGACCAAGCCTTAGAATTCCAAGCTATGCTCCAGGCTGGCGGTGTTCAGCACCAGAAAAAGACTCTTTTCTGTCCCCACCCGTTTTGTAGGGATTTTATGTTGTCGTCTTCCATTTGTAACACTCCCGTGTTTTCCCATTGCTCCTTCCATCTTTTTTCCCCCTTGCCTCAAAAAAAATGCATTAAAGGAGGGAGAGATGGAACAGCCGCACAGTGCCTTTCGACTGGTAGCGCTATGAGCCACCCACCTCGGAGCACCCCAAGGGCTGGATACGTGCTTGGGAAAGAATGCAATTGAACATAGGCCAGGCCATGTGGGGTTGCCCGGCTGCAACCTAGTGAGCTGCTCTGGTGAACTGCCCCATAGGTCAGTGGTAGAGCACATGCTTTCCATGCGGAAGGTTCAGGCCCCAACATCCCTGCAGGTCAATTCACTTTTCATAGGTGCAGCATTGACTTCCTGCCTTCGGCTTAGTGAAGAGCACATTTGGAGCCCAGGGATAGCTTGTAGAGTTACCGTGCGGAAATCGCCCACAGCTTCAGGATGGCCCTGTCCGAGTGCTGGGTGCTGCTAGACCCGGACGGACCAGCAGGGTCAGCATGGGGAGCATAGCGATGGTCGGTGGAGGCTGGTGGCTCTGATGTCAGTCGGGCAGTGTATCCACTTCGGATTGGAGTCTGAACTTCTAAGGAGCTATCCGTGGTGCTGATCCTAGTTTGGGGGCGGGGTTCAGCGCCACGGACAGCTCCTTTAAAGTTCAGACTGAAGCCCGGAGTGGCTACACAGCCCCACTGACATCGGAGCCACCAGCCTCCTCCACTGGCGATGGCGGTGCCACACCAGCAGCCCTAACGCCAAGACTGAGAACGCCCTTCGTTGAGGTCCTTCCTGTTCAACGCCCTGTGTTGCTACAGTAGCTAGAGGCTACTGGAAGGATCCTGAGAATGGCACAACCGGGCTGAACCCTGCACCAACCAGGCTCTGCTGTGCTGCATTGGGATGGCATCTTATTTCACGCACTGCTCCGCAGGTCCAGTAAATTGCAGCAGCAACTGTAACTGGTGTATATTTTGTAGTGGCCGGCTCTTGAGTAGAGAAGGTTTCAAAATCTTCTCTTTAAATAATCTCTTCTGCATTTCTCCCCCCCCCCTCCCCAGGGCTACCAAGGGCTCGTGGATGGTGGTGACAATATTAAGGAAGCGACGTGGGAAAGCGTGTCTATGATGCTGCAGCTGGTAAGTCTATTCTCAAGTAAGCTTACTTGAGGGCAGGCACACCCACTTGCTGTTTGAAGATGACAGTATTTCTTACAGTACCCATCCAGGCAACTGCAAGGAACATTTTGGAGGAAATCGTATCCCTTTAGTGAGGTGCTAACATTGCTGGGACGGGATCCCTAATCTGGGACACTGTCTGGGATGAGATGTAGAATGTCCCAGTTGGTGTTCCTGGTATGTTCAGAGACCTGTCTTGGGAAACACAGTTGCTGCAGATGTATGATAAGCTGACCAAGTGTGTGGAAAGGCCAACTTCCTGTACACCTACTTGTGGCTTGGCCATGGCGCATAGCCTCATCAAGAAAGCTATATGATGCTCTTGTTCTTGGAACGAAACCAGACCTGTTATCACACCAAAGGAACCTCAAGGTGTTTGTTTATACTTTTCGCTTACTAAGAAATTTGTCTGTAGAGAGCTCCCTTCTTAAAGTGTGAGACTATGACCAAGTGTTTACAGTACAGTGCAACATTATTTACCTGAGTGGCTTGTGGGAGACTTGGATGCATTTCAAGAACTGAAACGCTTGTTTGCATAGTTAGACTTGGGAATTCCCAGTGAATTCAGGTAAAACTAAGAGCACTGTGAAGTGAACCCATTCGTTTCTTCTTAGCTTATTCTGCTTTTAATCAATTAAGGCAGGGCTGGGGAACCTCTTTCAGCCCAGGGGCCAAATTCAATTTTGGAGAGGCTCTTGGGGACTGCATTTCATTGGTGGGCGGAACCAAAGGCAAAAGGGGGTGGGTGCAAAGGCAAAAGGGGTGGGGCTAAAATACCAGCATTTTGAAGCTTAAAGCTCTTCCTGCCAGTAACTAAGTCTTAGGAGAGCCAGTGTGGCGTAGTGGTGAGAGTGTTGGACTGGGACTCAGGAGTTCCGGGTTCTAGTCCCCACTCGGCCATGAAACTCACTGGGTGACTTTGGGCCAGTCACTGCCTCTCAGCCTAACCTACCTCACACGGTTATTGTGAGGATAAACTGGAGAGGAGGAGGAGGAGGATGATTATGTAAGCCACCTTGAGTTCCTTGCAGGAAAAAAGGCGGGGTATAAATGTAATAAATAAATATTTATTATTTATTCCATTTCTATACCACCCAATAGCCGAAGCTCTCTGGGCGGTTTACAATGATAAAAATTACATAATAAAATACAATTATACAATAAAAATACAACTTTACAATAAAATACAGTATAAAAAAATAAAATAAATACAAACAATAAAAACATTTTTTAAAAATTAAAGAAACATTTTAAAAACACTTTTAAAATTACTTAAATAGCTAAGACAGATGTAAAAAATGGACTGGACAAAAAAGATGACATAACCACCACCCCATGTGCTATTTGCAGCTATTAAATGCCCCAGCATAGAGGGCAGCTTTAACCTGGCGCCGAAAGGATAGTAAAGTTGGCGCCAGGCGGGCCAATTTCGACCATTTAGAAAGGGGGGGGGAGTGCACAAAAGCCGGGAAAATACCAAATGATGGATGGTTGGGGGAAACGGGGTGGGCTAGGGGAAGGAGATGTGGCCTTCTGGGGAACTCCAAAGGGCCAGATTAGGACCCCAGCAGCCCCATAGTGTGCCTATCTGGGGATCATGATGGGGAGGGTGCTGTTATGCTTGTGTCCTGCTTGTGGGTTTCCCACAGGTAGCTGGTTGGCGTGTGGACAGAATGCTGGACTAGATGGATCTTGGCCTGAGCCAGCATGGCTCGTCTTACATTTTTATCAGAAAATCTCTGAGAATATAACAATTGTCAGCCCGGTTTTTAATACCATGATGCTTCTCTTTGCCCCTTAAGAAAGTGCATTTCTCCTTCTGCAGTTTGTCATGTAGAAGGTCACCGGTTGTTTGAGTGAGGGGTTCTTGTCAGGAGGGAAATTATTGTAACATCTCGACCTTTTCATCGGTTGGGGTCACTGGCAAGGTCGTATGTCTTAAGTGTAATGATACTGCTGTAGCTGGGGTCACAATGAATGTCTTGAGACCCAAAATAACTTGAAATCAGAGCTGACCTTTGCCGGCAGTCCTACTTGCATTGGGGAGCGAGTGGGGGCTATTTGGAGTTCATAAACAAGAGGATTGTAGAGGATTCTGGTCTAGCCCAGCCTCTCTCTAGGCATCCAGGCCCTTTCGCTGTGGCTGCAGAAGTGAGAGGGTGACACACCGCATAAATGTATCATCCTCTTCCCCTGACCCACAACTTTAATTGTTCACTTGGTGAAATTCATGAGCACTCTGCGGTACAATGCTTCAAGTTGTAGCAAATGGATTTTGGTGATAATAAAGATCTGTAACTTTGTGTAGCCCTCCTCCTACTGAATTAATGGGAAGATCAGGCAAGCATTTGTACTATTCATTTCCTCGAAGAGAGAACCAGAGACTAACATCATTTCACAAGACATCCAGATAGGGCCAAGAGTGACTCCTGCCTCTAACCCTGGAGAGCTGCTGGCAGTTCAGGGTAGACAGCACTGCTAGAGATGGACCAATTGTCAGACTTGATATAAGACAGCTTCCTCTGTTAATCTTGGAGAGCCAGTGTGGTGCAGTGTTAGAGTGTTGGACTGGGACTCGGGAGATCCGGGTTCTAGTCCCCACTCAGCCATGAAACTCAGTGGGTGACTTTGAGCCAGTCACTGACTCTCAGCCTAACGTACCTCACAGGGTTGTTGTGAGGATAAAATGGAGAGGAGGAGGAGGATTATGTAAGCTGCCTTGGGTTCCTTGCAAGAGGAAAAAAGGCGGGATATAAATTTAATAAATAAATAAAAATAAATATTGTCCAACTGGACTAAGGGAGCAATCCTATGGCCCCTAGACATTGTCTGAGGGGCCATAGGATACTGGGGGTTCCCCCATCTGAGATCAGAGACAGCACTCCTCCGACCTCAGAAGGGGGAGTCTGAGGTCTGACTCCCCTCCCCCACCTGCTGGCCTCTGAGGTTGGAAAATCAATCTCAGAGTGGGGCTGGAAGGAGACCAGAGAGGCCAGGATACAAGCTATCCTGAGCCTCTGCCAGCCTCCTTCCCTCCCCCTCTGAACTACCCCAGCTAGATGGGTAAAGCCCATCTAGAGAAGAATACGGGGCAGGAGGAGGCGAAGGTTGCCTCTGCTGCTCCTCCTGCACTCCATTGGATGATCGGAAGCCTCCAAGTTTGGGGGCTTCCTATCATCAAGGGTACTACTGATAGGATTGTGCCCTAAGGAGCTATCACTCTTTAAAAACAAAAGCCTGAATCGTTATTAATTTGGCACCTGAAAATTCCTAATAGGATTTGTGTGGTGTGTGTGTGTGTGTGTGTGTGTGTGTGTGTGTATATAATCAGTATAGCAAACTTACTGATCTGGCTCACTCCGTCACAGGCTGGTTAATAAGCCTGCGTGTGCCGGGCGGGTTAGCATAATTACCCTCAGCACCACAGCTTGTCGTGTTGTGTGGGTTCTGGGGTTCATGGGTTGTGGTAGGGTTCTTATTTTCCCACCCACAGTCATGTGAGCTGAGCCACTTTATTGGGTGGGGCAGCATGTGCGGAGTCCGTTTGTGTAGTCAACAAATGGATTTGGGGGATTTATTTGGTCATAAGAAGATGGCCCCAAATCTGCCTGTAATTACCAAGATGTAATTGTAGGGCATGTTTGGCCTTTCCAATGTACAGTGGAGGTGAGAAATCTCTGCTTCAGGATTTTATTATACTTAGCGGTATATAAATATTACAAATAAAAATAAATAATTGAATTCCTTGTGTAGAACGTCTGTTTGCCCTGAGACATCCATCAGGGCTCCAAGTAGATCAGTTGTCCTGTGATGGTACCTATGGTCACAAAATATTTCCCCCCCTCCAATCAGAGCTTAACAGATGAGCAGGAAGGACAATGGCCAGCTTCGCACAATCACTGGGGAAAAGAAGTCACGGTGGCTTCTTATCCCTGCGCGTGCAGGTCGCGCGCTGTGCGATTACTCTAACTACCCTCACGGTGTACGGGTTGCCATGTTGTCCGAACTCAGCAAGGTGCTGTCAAGGTTCCACTACTGCAAGGACCCCTTGATCTGCCCTTTGGGAGATCTCTGCCTCTTCCCAAAGACCCAGTCCTTTGCCTGCTTCCTCCAGTAACGTGGGTGAAGGCTTTAGGCGTGGTGAATAAGTCACTCCAAACTCCAGGGTACACAACAAACTTTACTTATAGTATTAGGGAAATTACTTAATAGAGTGGTTTTAAATCAAAAGCATGTATGATAAAATAAAACAAACAAACAAACAAACAATGTTCTCTAGTTTCACTTCAGTCTACCTAATTCCTATGCAGTCAGCCAGCCAGTTTCTCTTTCTCTCTCTCGCTCTGCTTCTCTCTGCTGTTTCTCTCTGCTGCTTCTAGCTCTCTCCCAGCACACACTCTGACTGCTAGCTGACCACACCCCACATATATAGTCTTCCCAGGACTGGAAGGTTATGACCATGTGACCTTGAATAAGATATCTAATTCTTAACTTCTATTGGGTAACTTAAACTCTCAAACTCCCCCTCCCATCGTGGAGTGTTTGGGCCTTCAGGCTTCAACAAACTGAAGCCTGTGTAGGCCTCAATAAACCAAATCCTGTGTAGGCCTCAATCCCTCACAGGTGCGCGGCGGGGGGTGGCTTCCAGAGCACCCCAGAATCTGTGGCTTGTTGTAGGGCTCTGGGGTGGTTTGGTAGCCAGCCACCCCCCCGCCGCGCACCTTGCCAGGTTCAGACAACACAGCAAGCTGCGGGTAATTAGGCCATTTGCGCGGCGTGCGACCGGCACATGCAGGGCGGGGGAAAAGCCGCCGCCGTGGCTTCTTTTCCCAGGTGATTGTGCAAACCTGCTCTTTCTCTCTTTCCCTCTTGATCACAGCAGCATCTGGGCTAGGTGGCCATAATATCGACTTCCAACTCCCAGCTCACACTCTCATCTGGTTTGTCCCCACCCAGGGTGGCACGGTGATCGGGAGCGCCAGGTGCCAGGACTTCCGCACCCGTGAAGGACGCCTGAAAGCCGCTCGCAACCTGGTCCGGAGAGGAATAACAAACCTGTGTGTGATCGGGGGCGACGGCAGTTTAACTGGAGCAGACACTTTCCGAGCAGAGTGGACCAATTTGCTGCAGGAGCTGGTTAAGACAGGTAATACTCAGGGCTGTGTGTGGGAAAGTCAAGGAGGGGAGTTAAAAGCAGAACTGCTGATCAGATGCAAAGACCATGACCCCACCCCACCCCCATGCTGAAATTTGATTGCAGTTTCTCCTTTCTATGTGATGTACTTGACCTGCTCACAGGGGCAGTGAGAGATAAGGAAAAGATCTGGTGCTCAGGCCCACAGGACAAAAAAAGAAGAAAAGAATTTGCATATGCTAATTTGCTCTAGTCTCTGTGTGTGTCTTTAAAGGACCCTGTCTCCTAAGGCAACCCCTATTTTTAAAAATGGATATATGGACAGGAGGTGGGGGGCATTTGATTACAGAAAAAAACTCAGGCAGAAAGATTCAAGGGTGGGTGGGGGAAGCTGGAGGTGAAGCACATGTGGGCAAGAGCAAGCTCATCCAGGGGGATCAGATGCAAGAGAGATCTTCAGGGCCCCTGTAGCTTTATTTCAGTAAGTGCTCATGGACAGCAGGATGGTGGGCACGTGGCCTCCCAGAGATTCAGGGCTCCAAATGAAAGATTCAGGGCTCCAGCCCTAGTGGGCCGCCCCCTAACAATGCCTCTACCTGCTCACAATCTTGATCTGTCTGCTTCACAAGCCCACTGCAAGGCATGTTGATGCTCTTACTTCCATTGCAAAGATTGGGGAGCAGAAATCAGGCAGCTCGCCCAGTTTGATGTGGTGAATCAGTGGCAGGACAGCGGCTTGAATCAAAGTCTCAAGTGGCCCAGATCAGAATCTCCTCTGATTTGCCACACTCTGATAAATGTTCCTGCAGGCTCTTAATGGCTCCTGTTAGAGAAAAAGGTGGGGGAACCTCCAGCCCAGGCACGTTCCCTATCCAGCTTATGGAGGCTTGGGCTCCCTCTGTTGAGGCTACTGAGGAATCCCCTTGTTATCTCCAATCTGTGAGTAGAGATAACCGGGATTCCCTGGGGGAACGGCAGCTGTGCACTCAGCCGAGTCCCTGCAAGTGCTGGCCATGTGCGTTTTGCTTTCGCTTCTTGTTCCCCATGTGGGAAACGACAGGCAGGAGCAAAGCTGGCTACGCACTTGGTTGGCACTTGTAGTAACTCCTGCAAATGCTGGCCGAGTCTCTTCCTTTCATGCACTGCTTGACACCCCAGTGGAAGTGCATGTGGCATGTGAAGGAGGTGCCCAGCTAGCCCTGGCTTCATCTGCCCTGCATCCTTCCCTAATGGGGGAAGGCACAGGGCAGGCGAAACCACCTTGGCTGATACGCCAGGTGGATCATCGACCCAGCGCATCGAGCGGGGACTGAAGTGATGCTGTTTGGTTTATGGAGGGTTGGGTGAGGGCTCATCCAGTCACACACACCCCTGCTGCGCATAAAACTACACACACACACACACACCCTGTATTAGAGCAACAGTTTGTGTACTACAGGCGTCCCCAACCTTTTTGGACACATTTGGGAATTTGAGAAACTGCTGTGGGCGCCACCACAAAATGGCTTCCACGGAGAATGTGGCTAGTCACATAATGGCTTCCGCGGGGGCCTGGCTAGTCAAAAGTGAGCTAAAGTGGGGCGGGGGAGAGAAATATCAAGGGTAGAGGCTGGGCGGGAGGGGGAATAGCACGGCAAAGGGGGGTAGAGGGGAGAGAAAGAGCAAGGCTGGAGGCTAGAAAGGGGGAGAAAGAAGACTGCCCTAACATTTCCCAAGGTTTTTATGACAATGTGGGGGTTTTTTTAGGGGGCAGGGAGCTTCGTGGGCACTGTTTGAGGTCCCCGTGGGCATCATGGCGCCCATGGGTGCTGTGCTGGGGAACCCTGGTTTACTGTGCCACATTCCAAAAACGGATCTTTCAATATGACATCTGACAACGCCTCTAAGGAGCCTCCCATACATCACAAATTTGGCCCCAGATTGGCCTGACTTGGAATGCTGGTCAGAAGATAGTTTGCTTTGGGACTGGAAGAGCTGGGTTTGAGTCTCCTTTTCACCATGGCCCTGCTGGGTGGTCTTAGGCAAAATGATGGCATTCAGGGTTTGTTCCCCTTATGCAAATGGAGATTGTTGTGGGGGGGGGGGAGGCAATCAAGGTTGCAAAGCAGTTTGTATAATGGGCAAATAGTAGCAGTACTTGAAACAGGGCAGGTTTTGTGATGCAAATTCAGTAAAAGGGGCAGAGGTTACAAGAACTAATGTAATGTAATGAATAAGCTTTGTGCCAGTAAGTGCCCATTTTTGTTCCAGCCATGAATGTATTAGTTGTTTTTAAGCAAGCACTGCTTGGTGATAGAGGGCAAGCTTTGCATGCAGAAGGTCCTAGGTTCAATCCCTGGCACCTCCAGTTGGAAAAAGGATCAGGTAGCAGCTGATGGAAACCCTGGACCCTAAGGGCTTTTCTACACGAGGTTCACAGTTGTTTTTGGGTTCTTTAGACAATGACCTGACCCTCCAGTTTTGCGTCTGTGTGTCTAACCAGCACTTTCAGCAACTTTTTTTTTAGAGAGGGGGAAATGCAGCATTTTTTGTGAAAGTGAAGGAAAGCGCAATTCCCTCTTGTGTATTTGCACTATTCTGCTATGCCACCGTGCCACCTATTATTTGTTATTATTATTTATTTATTTATTTAATGTATTTCTACACTGCCCATCAGCCAAAAGGCTCCCTAGAGGTTATGTAGTGGAAAAACAGGAAAGGAGATACTCCTCGTGTAGTGCTCGGATCTCAATTCTGCGATGAAACCGGAAGCAGATACGGCGGATTAACATCCCATTAACAGCCTCATGTAGAAAAAGCTCTAAGACCAAATGTTTCACTCTCAGTGCCCCTTTTATACTTCCGTTTCTGAGCCATGTTTTTAACTCGCACTGTGTCGTGGCTCTGGCTTCTAGTACCAGGCCTGAAATATTGTCACTCTAAGGCAGCCCTCCCCAACCTGATGCCCTCCGGGTGTTTTGGACTCCAGTTCCCAGCATTCCTGATGACTGACCATGCTGGCTGTGGCTGAGGGGAGCCGAAGTCTGGAAGGCACCAGGCTGGCGAAGGCTGCTCTAAGGCCTGACCCACAGAATAAAGTGCAAGTATTGAGATTTTTCTTTTCAGCAGATCCAGGCATATATGAGCGAACTTGCAATGGTGATATAATTATACCATCTGCTGATGTTCCATTGGTTCTTTGCACAATGCACTTTTTCAGGCGGCATCACAGCAGAGGAAGCAAAGAAGTCTAGTTACCTGAACATCGTTGGCATGGTTGGCTCAATCGATAATGACTTTTGTGGTACCGACATGACCATCGGCACAGACTCCGCTCTTCACAGGATAATGGAGATAGTGGATGCTATCACCACCACTGCCCAAAGGTAAGGCTTGTGGGCAAGGTACAGGGCTGTTCATTTTCTGCAAGTCCTAGATAGCATTCCGGAAGTGTGGAAATTTGGTGTTTGGGCCCAGAATTCAGCACCCTGCAAACCACCTCAGCGTCGTTGTTGTTGTTGTTCTCGATGATGATGATGATGATGATGATGATGATGATGATGATGATGATGATGATATAAAGTTTCTAGCCCTTAAGACTAGGTTTGAAAGCATATAGACACTTTCCACTGGAGAAACATCAGAAGCTCTTTGCCCTTCCTTATGCAGGAGCAAAGGAAATGCTGTAAAGTAAGCAAATACATGCAAAAAATGGATTAAATTGCATAATTTATACACATTACAGCGTTTCGATTTACTTGGTGAAGAATATTTTATTTTGCTTTTTAGTGCTGAGTTTACACAGCAGGGATCTTACTACACTGGACAGATTTGTGTCTTCCCAGTGTGGGGGTGACACCAAGTGAGTCCCCCCCCCCACTTCTTAGATTCTTCCCCCCCTAAGGATTTTTTGTACTTCTGCAAACCTTGGGGTTTCCAAAAGCCTGGTGATTCCTATTCTGCATGGACGGTTCCGTTTTAGCCACATAAAAAATCACACTCATAGGCTGAACATTGAAAATAGAGGAATTCTGCCCAGCTCCCAGCTTTTGAGACTTCATCAGGCATTTTTGTCCATCCGTCCACGTCCCCCCAAAGGAAAGGGAAAGAAAGAACAACATATTGTGGTTATGTTCCTGCCTGTGGTAAAGTTAGTACCTGTTTTATGATGGCTTTCTTGGGAGCAGTTCCAGAGCTGAGAACTAACCCTTATGTCTTATGCTTAGCACTGTTTGCTGCTGGTCTTGCTGCATCTGCTTCAAATAAGTTTTGTTCTTTGGCATCATTTTAGTGTCTGATTTTTGTCAGCATTGTTCTAATTCTTTAAACTTCCATGAGATTTTGTACAAACATCAGTATAAAAATGTTTTTAAATGGGTCAAAACATTCACAGTAAGAAACCGAGAAATGGAATGTTCTCTGAGCCGACAATAACATCGAAAACTGGGAAGCTCTGGCCCATGAACGATCTAAATGGAGGTTGGCCTTTCACAAAGGTTCCATGGACTTTGAAGAAGCCCGAGTGCAAGGTGAAAGGGAGAAACGTGCTAAGCGAAAAGCACGTCAAACGAATCTACATGGGAACTCTATCTGTCCTCACTGTGTCCTAAGCTGTGGAGAGGGGATCTAGAATTGGCCTCACAGTCACTTACGGACTCATCGCTAGAGTCTACACAATCCGTCTTTAGAATTTCCTCCTTTATCCTGGGTTAGTACAATCTACTCGGTCACGAGTGATCGCCTGATGATGATGATGACAAGCTGAAGCCACTCCTTTTTTTTTCCATACAAAAATCAACTGGTGCAAATCAGGATTGTATTGATTGTATTCTTTCAGGATTGTATCAAAAACAATATGTTGATGCTGTAAATAAATAACCGCAGCTGTTTGCATTTTCCCTGACAAAACCATTTTCGTTTGCCTTACAGCCACCAGAGGACATTTGTGCTGGAGGTGATGGGCCGTCACTGTGGGTAGGAAAAAATGTTGTTTTGTTAAATCGACATTGACTGCATTTGGACGTGACACTAAACCAGGGGTGCAGAACCTCAGGCCCGTGGGCCGAATCTGGCCAGCCAGGAGTCCCAATCTGTCCCTGCAGAGTTCCCCAGGTGGCCATGCCCCCTACCCCTTTGGCCACTAATGGTTGGGTGGTTTCCTGGGTTTTTTTTGCATGTTTCCCCCCACATTCTAAGAGATTGAAATGCCTCTCCTAAGGCTTAGTTCCTGGCAGTGAGAGCTTCAGACTCAAATATGTTGGCATCTTTGGTATTTTGGTCCCATCTCGTTTTGCTTTTGGCCCCACCCACTGCCGGAATGTGACCCCCGAGAGCTTCTCCAGAATTGAATTTGCCCTCGTGCCGAAAGAGGTTCAGCACCCCTGCACTAAGCCATGGTTTATCGTTACAAAGAATGAGGCTTGCCTCCCCCCAGGCTCAAGCCCTCCATCCTCCAGCATGGCTGCGAGAAGGACAATGGGAGCTTCTGTTCCTGTTTTAGAGATAAGCCACAGTTTATTGTGTTGTCCACACCCTAAATGTGATCAATTTTAACTATGGTTATTGGAAACAAGCCACCTTGATAAACTGTGCTTTGAAGTTCGGCGTCCCCCCCCCAGTAACCATAGTTAAGATTAAGCCCTGTTTGTCTGGGTTCGGACAACACGGGAACCTGCGGTTAATTAAAAATGAACTGAAAATGGCCAAACTCCTCACAGACCATACCAGAGGAGAGTATATAGAGGGGAAGTGCACGTGAGCTCAAAGCTTGCAGCGGCTTGTTCACATAATGCTAACTATAGTAGTTTAGCATTGTATCTGAACCAGCCCAGTATCTAGGCCTTGAAACTTCTCCATTGACATTAGTGGAAAACATTCTACAAACCAGTCAAACGTCCATGTGCAAATGGAGTCACTCCCTGCCTATGTGCGTATATACACAGATGGACATCTCCCGTCACATACCTTTGACTTCCTTAACTTCCACCCTTTCTATAAGTATTCAAAGAACTACAGACTGTAGATACGTTTTGGTCGTGCCTAAGAATTCGAAGTTACTACTACATATTAATCCTGCAAGCAAGTAAAGGTATGACAGGATATGATATCCCACCAGACCGATTGGTGGTTTTATTCTGCTATCTTAAGGGCTTAGTACTGGAGGAGGAAGTTGAAATGCTTGTGCGAATGTTAACAGCAGCTAACATGATTGTTGCTTATAAATGCAAGAAAACTAGCCCTCCATCACTTGATGTGTAGATTAAAAGGTTATGGGACACAGTACGTATATATTATCAAACTAACTAACAGAGTTAGGGAAGGGGAGCAACAGGAAAAGACGTTATAGGAAAGTGGCGTCTATTTCCTTTTGGGAATAACAATATCCAGGTTAATACTAATTCAGACGTATTGCTGGGTACGATTTAATGCTGTTTAAATATTTTATTTATAAGATTTAGATTTGCTTTATTTGTATAATATTGTTATTATAACAGCACTGTTCAAGGTGGCTGCCCGTAACCCTCCAAACTCGGAGGATTACGGGCATCCAATGGAAGGTGGGAGGAGCACGGAGGCAAGGATTCCCTCCGCGCTTCCCTCACCCTCCAAAACACTTAGACCACCGATTTCGGTGGTCTAAATGTTTCTCCCCCGCCCCCGGCTTGCGAGGAGAGGAGGCTGCGGCACCGCCTGGATTCTTCATAGCATGGCGGTGCCTCGCTCCTCCCTTCCCTGCGCCCCCCCCCCCCCCGCTGGGTCCGAAGTTGGTCTTGCGACTTCAGAGCCGGTGCCAGCTGCGAGGGTGGAGGGAGGGCGCTCCGAAGTCGGAGTCCCAGCTGTGACCTCGGAGCACTTTTCTGAGGTCAGAGCTGGGACTCCAACTTTTCCTAGGGCTGTCTAGACAGCATCTAGCAGCCCTAGGATTGCACCCTAAGTATATTTTCACAGTATTGGTATTTATCTACTTATATTTGAATGTGTTATAGTTTGAAGCTGTGGAATGATTCTGGTAGATTATTTGTAATTTATTTATTTATTTATTTTTAAAGGTGTTTGTTGGCGGGGGTAGGGGGGAGAACAGTTAGTACGATTGGATGTTAGGAAACCTTTTCCTGGCTTAAAAACTAGGAAACTTTTCACCAGCTCCCTAAGTGGGATTTCTCCTCATCTTTCTTCTTCATCTAGCTGATTGGCTTGATACAGCTATTGCCCTCAGTGCAGCAAATCCACACTGCTGTGTTTCCAATGTGCTTTGTGTGCACCGATTCCAACTTAATTGGTCTATTGGGACAAAGAACAGTTTCCCCTTCTCCCCTCTGTGGGCAACCGTGTTTGAATGCTGTCAGTTTTCCCCAGAGGGGATGATATGGAATAGTTTATTTTTGGAAGCTGCCAAGTCAAATCACTTAGTGTCGAGTCAGACCTAACCCTAGACATCTTTAGGGATAGCACTTTCCCAGCTTGGATTTTTCAGTAAAGTTTAAGTCTTGCACGAGTTCAAGAACCAGCAATCTGTCTTATCTCTCTCCCTCTAGTTATCTAGCCCTTGTGACAGCCCTGGCAAGTGGTGCCGACTGGGTTTTCATTCCGGAATCGCCACCAGAAGATGACTGGGAGGATCACTTGTGCAGGAGGCTAACTGAGGTAACCAAAATATAAGTGTCCAAATTTGAGGACTGACTCCGAATTCGCTTACATCCCATAGTGCTCAGTTGGACTTGCTCCTGAGTAAATATGTATAGTATTTCAATCTGTTTACATGTTCACCTGGGCGCCTGTTATAGCCCTCCATTGTTAGTTTAACCCAGTGTTCTCCAGTGTAGCTGGCTGGGGCATGCTGGGAGTTGTAGGCCAAAAACATCTGGGGACCCAAGGTTGGAGAACACTGGGTTAACTTTTTTAAAATTGTTATTACATTTTTAACAACAGCCCTGTGAGGTAGGTTAGGCTGAGAGCCCAAAGTCACCCAGTGAGTTTCGTGACCGAGTGGGGACTAGAACCCGGGTCTCCCAAGTCCCAGTCCAGCACCATAGCCACTATGCCACTCTTTGGTTCACTGTTCTTACAGCAAGCGTCCAGAGATTTCATGAGCTTCTCATGTTGTACGGTGCTGTTCTTTGCATTTGTTGGTGGGCTCAGTACATATCCTTAGATATGGGGGGTGGGGAACCTCTTTCAGCCCGAAGGCCAAATTTGGTTTTGGAGAAGCAGCTCAGGGGCCACATTCCAGTGGTGGGTGGGACGAAAGGCAAAACTGGACCGAGGCAAAGGGTGTGGGGCCAAAATACCAAAAAATCCAGCATATTTTAGTTTAAAGCTCCTGTTGCCAGTAACTAAGCATTAGGAGAGGCATTTCAACCTTTTAGAACAGGAAAAAAAACTGACCGTTTCCCAGCTTTTGCGTAAACAATTGGCAGACAAACAGTGACTGGGTTTGCACCACACGGGAAACCTCAGTAGGTTAATCCCTACTGAACTTTAGCGTGTCGTCTGTCCCCCAAGGGGTGCTTTAGAAGCCAACCTGGTGTGGCTTCTAAACCACCCTGTGAAGCCACGGTTTGCAGTAAGGTTACAGTAACCCTAGTACAGGGCTCTCCAACCATGGGTCCCCAGATGTTGCTGGCCTACACCTCCTTGCATACCCAGCCAGCATGGCTAATGGCAAGGGATTCTGGGAGCTGTAGTCCAGCAACGTCTGGGGACCCAAGGTTGGAGAACCCTGCCCTAGTAGGTTTAGGATGTCATCCAAACTCGGACGACACACTAACCAATCAGCCTAAGCGCCGCCCCCCCGACATGGCCAATGTAGTAAGTGACGTCCCAATGATAGGACTGAAGGAGGATGAGGGGAGATGCGGAGCCGCCTGGGCACAGCCGGGGCCTGGGGCCACTTTAAACCCAGAGAGGTTCCAGAACCTCTCTGAATTTAAAGTGATGTGGATTCAGACAACACGATAACCCACGGTTCAACGGCAACCCACCCTCAACCCTTGAGTGTGGGTTTATCATGTTGTCTGAGCCCACCCAGTGTTTGGGGGAAAGGGGGTGGAGCTAGAAAAAGGCCTCATGGCCACCTGGAAAACCTTGGAGGGTCTGGATTTGGCCCTCAGGCCTGAGGTTCCCCACCCTTGGCTCAGACGATGCTTGCATTATGGGTTTCCAGAGTCTGGGTCCTATTCTGGTAGAGTTCCAAATTGTGCAATCTGCACTGTAAAAGCTCCACTCTGCCTGCTTCCAAAAGTGCAGGAAGAGGTATAGTACAGTGGGCAGGTGCTGTGCTAACTTGCACTATACTGGCTGTAGACTGTAAAAAAAGGGTAAATCAAACGAAATACCAGCAGTTGAAAGAATTCTGCACCAGCAGACATCTGTTGCCAAGTAGAATGGGTCACACATATTTCTCCCAAGCTGATTACGGTTGCACTGCGGCACCACCACCCCAGAGGCCCAGAAATTGTACTTCTCTGCTTCTAACCCAGTGGGATCATGTGACACAAGGCGCCAATAGGATCCCAGCAGGACCAATGGTCAGGAATGATGGGAATGGTAGTCCAACATCTGGAGGGCCATAGGTTCCTCACCCCTGCTTTAGGGGGAATGCAACCAAGGCAAGGTTCTGTTCCAAAAGCAGGCCTGGAGCCCGATTTGAAATGGATCTTTCCTTCTGTTCTGTACAGACAAGAACCCGAGGCTCAAGGTTGAACATCATCATTGTGGCTGAAGGAGCCATCGACAAACACGGCAAGGCCATCACCTCAGAGGATATTAAAGATGTAGGTGACAACAGTCCTGCTTGGGCTTGGATCTTCCATGTTAATGCCCTTTGCCTAACATTGACGTTGAGCTGAAATGTGGCTACTCACTGCAGTGATTTGCTGCAAGGCAAAATGCCTGATTTGCTCTGCTTTGCAGTTAAAAGCGGGCCGACTTGAACAATCAGAAGAATTAATGGGTAAAGCTTTGACTGCTTTATACCACTATAGGCTGTATTTGGAGGGATGCGAGAGCTGCATGCTTGAATGCTTCCTGTCCCCCACCCTGCCCCCAATCCCTCCTTCCACTTGGTATTGCTAGCGGGCCAGGCGAGATTTTACCCTAGCTGTCTCTGTAGCATGCTATTTTTATGTGCATGCAGGGAAATACATTTATTTATATTTGTATATGAATATTAAAACAGGTAAACCCCTACCAATTATGATGTTGGATTGCATTCTCCCCACCCTGCCCAACGGTTTCCCAGCCAGGGAAAATGCCCGTGTCAAGGCTGGAAAATGTCAACAAACCAAACACCCATTGACTAGATGGGCCTGCTGTGTATGAGCACCACCAATAGCAGCCCTGAGCCCACATGGTCCCTAGTGGTTGCAAACCAACACCATTACACTGTATAGTCTATAGTCCAGCCTTTCCCAACCTGGTGCCCTGCCGATGTGTTGGACCGCTGGCTGGGAATTATGGGAGTTGCAGTCCAACACATCAGCAGGGCAAACACATCTGGCTGGGAAACCATGCAATCCAACATCAAAATTGGTAGGGACCACGTGGGCTAAGGACTTATTGGTGATCCTCATACACAGTAGTGAGACTTGAAGGCTTCAGCTTCCTTTTTCTTCCAGGTGTGCCTCCTAAAAGCAATTCTGAAGACATAAGCAGTTGCTAAGGGCTTTTCCAGCTCATGAACACAACCCAAAACAACCTGAATTTTATTCTGAGCTCTTTACTTGCATGCGTGCAACTCCCATTCAGCACCGATAGCACCACCACCGTCCTGCCCCTGCGTGGTGGATGGGGGGTTGAGAAGGGGTGGGAGAAGGAGAGCCATGGTTTGGTCTCAGCTCCTTTTTTATAAACGTGGCTGGGCGAATGTTCCAGTGCTGGCTTTGCCCAATAGGGTATGCTACAGACAGAAAAGAAATTCAATAATAAATAAAAAGCAAAGCTAGATGTGTTGCCTTTAAGAGAAAAAAAATATCCAAATTCCACAGTAGGGCAAGACCTTTATTAGGACCAATCATAATGTTACAAAATGGGGATCAAACTTTTGAGTTCCCCAGAGCTCTTAACCAGGCTGGATGTTAAGCCAAAAACCCAAGCGGGGTGGGGAAAAGCTGGCTTGGTGTTAAAGCCATAAATTCAGTGTTGGTCACAGTCTTATGATGGCATGTAGGGAGAGGTTGCAGACTTATAAATGATAAAATTAAAGTAAGGGTTTTTGGGATGAAGGGACTGCAGCAGGAATTGGGATGGGGAAGGAGCATTGCTTTAAAATAATGGTTTAAAGTATTCTGCCTTTGCTAGTCAAGGAAGAGGGGCAAGAATGCCTGCCAAACACCAAAACACACTCTTGATCCCTACTGAAAGTTGTGCCACAGCTTTTGAGACTTCACCAGGCATTGCCTGCATACCTTCATCTGTTATTTTTAAGGGCTAGAGCAGTGTTCTCCAACCTTGGATCCCCAGATGTTTTTGGCCTACAACTCCCAGCATGCCCCAGCTATGCTGGCTGGGGCATGCTGGGAGTTGTAGGCCAAAAGCATCTGGGGACCCAAGGTTGGAGAACACTGGGCTAGAGGCTTGCTTTTTTAAAAAGAAAGTTGTGATTCGCCGGATGCTGTATTCCGGTTGTGGAACACACTCAGCCCTGGTTCTAGCTCTCCTGCCCAGTGGACCTTCTGAGCTTTAAAGGTATAATGCCATTTTTTGAACTTCTCTTCCGTGTGCAGCTGGTTGTGAAGCGCCTGGGCTACGACACGAGAGTCACCATCCTAGGGCACGTGCAGCGTGGTGGGACCCCCTCTGCCTTTGATCGTATCCTGGTAAAATGCAATACTCTGTTCCAGATGCTTTTTTATAGATGATATTGCTTATAGCTGTGTTGGGTTTTGTTTTTAAATCATTCTGCACAGCTGCAAAGGTGCACATGCAGTTACAGAACTTAAAAAAACAAATGCCCTCAAATGGTACTATGACAGCCCCATCTTCTTCCCACCCATCACCCACATATATCTTTCTTTTCCTTTGTGTTCCCCAGATATTTTTCATTGTGCAACTACTCAGTTGCACAGCTGTGAATAACCACAGTTTGTTTTTAAATCTCCAATCCTGCACAGCATTATAGGTGCTCATGTGGTTAGTGGACTCAGAAAACAAAACAAAACAAAACAAAAGCAAAAGAAGAGCAAAATGAAATGGCAGCATGGCCTCCCATTTCTTCCACAATTGCAGCACTGTCAGGCCCAGGGCATGAGTAGCACAGGTCCTAGGCTGGAATGCTGGGGCCAGGGATGATGGAGGCAGGCCAGAGGCAAAGCAGAGGCCAGGGCAAGCAAGGTCCAGTACAGGCATGATGGAGCAAGTCCAGAGGCAGGCAGAGGTCTAGCACATACCAGGCAAGGTGGGGCCAGAGGCAAGAAGTAGAGTTCAAAAGCAAGCAGAGGTCAGGCACGGATCAGGCAAGGTGGGGCCAGAGACATAGGTTAGGAGTAGAAGCAGGTCAAACACAGGCAGGGATCAGAGTTGGCTGCTGGAGTCAGGAACTGGCTGCAGACACCATGATGGCTCATGTTGCTGTGGTGAAGGCTTGAGTGAAGAGGAAGTCCTTATGTAGGGCTTCCTGCAGCTCCCAGCTGGTCTGCATTAGCAGGCCTGAGAGCAGCTGGAGGTTTGGGGCAGAATTCTGCAAGGATAGCAGAGTGGACAGGACTGCTGTCTGGAAAGTGGCCACCAGATGGAGCTGTGGTGCTGTGCTGGCTGAGCAGATCCTGACACTAACCTGAGACTTGTGGCATGTGCTACAGCTACAAACATAAACTGTAAAACACACAGGACCTCTCAAACTCCTACTTCTCCCACAATTGCAAGCATTTGTGTGTGGCACACAATAGTGTTATAAAAAATGGTGGATACTACCTTGTATTCATTAATAGTGATCATGTTTTGAAAAAAATGCCAGCACAGCAGTGCCTCACAAATGAAAGGAGTTTTAGTGTAGATTGGACCCTTGAGAACATGGAATTGGTCCCTTAAAAATACCTCAGTTGTCTGCTTGAATAACAAAACTACCTTGGTTAGACTGTGGAAATCCAGGAGAGAGGGTGGGGAAGGGACAAGCGGATCTCCTGAGGTAGGAAGTTTCATAATCTAAGTGGACCACAGAGAATTGTGGGATTACCTGGAATGAGATCCTGGGGGAGCTCCCCGAACTCCCCAAGATTTCAACAAACAAACAAACCACCCTCTTTTCTGCTCTTCACCTCACAGGGAAGCAGGATGGGTGTGGAAGCAGTCATGGCCCTATTGGAGGGAACTCCAGATACTCCAGCTTGCGTTGTCAGTCTGTCTGGTAACCAAGCCATCCGTCTTCCTCTGATGGAATGTGTCCAGGTGGTAAGTACTTCTCCTGCCTGTCTCTTCTGTCACACTGACCTGTGGGGGGTCAGCTCGACCTCCTTAGGGCATATCTCCTTACAGGTGTATATGTATTTTTTATTCTTATTTTTAGCAATCCCTTCCTCTTCCTGGACAATCCTGGGAGTTGTAGTTCTCTAAAATTATAACTCCCAGGATTCTTTGGGGGGAAGCCATGGCAATTAAAGTGGTATAACACAGTAATAAATTTGTAGTGTAGCCGTCTCCTTCTTTCAAATATTCTCAAGGGAAGTTTGCTTGCAGGCAGACATGAAGTCAGACTTGGGAGGCTTTCCTCTGCAGTGGAAACATAACACTTTGGGTGCTGGTGTCTTGGCTCAGTTTATCATCCATGGGCAAACTAAATGCCAAACATCTGACTTCTCTGCCAGGAGCCCTTAAGGCAGGGGAGGGGGAATGTGTGGCCCTCCTGATGCTGTTGGACTTCAACTTCCATCAGCACTAACCAGCATGGCCAACAGTGAAGGATGATGGGAGTTGCAATCCAACAACTTCTGGAAGGCCACATGATACCCACCCCCTGTCTTAGTGGGGATCATCAGGACAGGGGAGGGCAGCCTCCTCTCGCAGGCCGGAGGTAACAAAGGGATTCCCCTTTGCACCACTCTCCCTCCCAATTGGGACATGAGTGGAATGGGAAGGGACTCGCCTGGGGCTTGCAGGAGCTGGTCCTGCAAGTCCTGGCCGAGTCACTTTCTAAGTGCAGAGAATGTAAGAAGAGCCATGCTAGATCAGGCCAAAGGTCCATCTGGTCCAGCATTCTGTTCACACAGTGGCCCACCCGCAGAGAGAGGCATGAGGGGGGGGGGGAGTGGGCAGGGTGAGGCCTGATTATGTCACAGGAGAGGGTGGGGCTTTGGGGCAGGCCCCCACCCCCTTGGTGTCATCTGGCTCCCAGGCTTGATCCCTGGACCAAAACAGCTTGGCTGCCCCTTCATTAGGAGATCATTTTTGCAAAACTAAACTTTGGGTTTGTGTTTTTTTAAAAGACATTTAAACACGTGCAGCTAACTATCCAACATTGACTTTGTGGCTTAAATATGAAACTGCAAGCCATTCATTTGAAAGAAGGAGGGACCAAAAGCAGGAGCACAGAATGCTAGATGAATTTATCCCATTCCCTACACATACTGGTAGCACTCCTATTTGAATAGAAGTGGGAGGAGTGGATGCACAAACAATTGCTTACTGCACAACTGTCTGTGCGGGTGCTATTTCTAAGTGTGCCAGCATCATGTCTGTACCTTTTCAACAGTGTGGACAGACACAGGTAGGTTGTGTTATAATCTACAAAAGAGTGACGGTCTGATGTGCATTGGGTGCTTGTCGGACCTGTGCATTTGTGCAAACACAAAAAAATGGAACCACCTTTGGTGGAAGTCAAGGCAGCAACAGCAGGAAGAAGGTTCCAGCAAGGGCCAGGTAAGGGAGAAGAGTTAGCTGCAGGAGTGGAGAAGAAGTTCAATGAAAATCACAGAACAGAGTGGACACCACAGTGGGAGTGTTTGCATGTAACAACAAGCCAGGAATCCAGGCTTAATAAACCATGATGTGTATGAATTGCATGTCGGTGCATGCAGCCCATTCACTCCGCCCTTTGCACTAGTGAATATATTATGCTTTTCTATAACAAAATGGTGCTGATTCCCAAGTAAACGTGTTCAGCATTGGGGCAGCGGAAGTAAACTCTATTCTATTCCTGTAGTCAAGATAGTGCTTTGATTTAAGTGAGTTTAAAATGCAAACTGCACATGCTCTGAGTACCGGTATTTCTTTTTTTAAAAAAAATCAGGATTGGCAAGCAGGTTTTTTTTTCTTTTCTTTTTCTCTAATATATCAGGGATGTAAAAGCAGTTGCAAAGCATGGAATGGCAGGGGAAGCGAAAGGCCAGCTGTGTGCTTTACAACTGAAGTACAGTAATACCTTGGATTGCAACCATAATTTGTTCCAGAACCGTGCTTGTAATCCAAAACACTCTTATATCAAAGCGAGTCTCTGGCGGGCGTGAGCGGGGCCGATTTCGGCCCACTACGCCTGCTTGAGGCGAGCGGTTACATCCCTACGCTACTTGGGGTTTTTTTTGTTTTTGTTTTTGTTTTTTTTTAATTTGTTTATTTGAATTTTAACATATACAGAACAACCGAACAACCAACAAAACATCCATCAGAACAAAGTAAACCCCCCCCCCCCCAATCAAAATTTCAAAGGAACAAATCTGGCTGGGCGCCTTTTCTGGAGTCTTTTTCGTCCATAAAGTAGTCAGTTTTGCAATAGGTGGATATTTGTAAGTTCATTGCATCCAAATGTGCTGGAAGGCTTGAGGTATTTTTGTTGTAAATGTTCTATATGAAAATTGGATAAAAGGCCACTCCCTACGCTACTTGTATTGCAAGACGTCGGTTGTTTATCAAGTCAAAATTTATTTTAAAATATTGCTTGTCTTGCAAAACGCTCTCAGACCAAGTTACTTGCAATCCAAGGTATTACTGTAGTACAAATGGTCTTATTTATTTATTTATTTATTCATTCATTCATTCATTATTAAATTTATACCCCACTTTTTTCCTGCAAGGAACCCAAGGCTGCTTACATAATCCTAATCCTCCTCTCCATTTTATCATCACAACAACCCTGTGAGGTAGGTTAGGCTGAGAGTCAGTGACTGGCCCAAAGTCATCCAGTGAGTTTCATGGCAGAGCGGGGACTAGAACCTGGATCTCCCGAGTCCCAGTCCAACACTCTCACCACTATGCCACACTGGCTCCTCCCCCCCCCCAATAAAGCCATTAAGGGTATAATCCTATGCAAGTTTAGACAGAAAAAAGTTCTACAACTCCCAGCATGCCCCAGCCAGCATGGCTGGCTGGGGCATGCTGGGAGTTGTAGGACTTTTTTTTTCTGTCTAAACATGCTTTATAGGGTTGTGCCCTACATCCAGGGTTTAAAAATACCTAGCTGCACTGTTGGCGGGGGTCAAGTCTTTCCTGCAAGAAATTGTAACTGTTTCCACATCTTTCAACAGACAAAAGATGTCACAACAGCGATGAACGAGAGGCGGTTCGATGAAGCTCTCAAACTTAGAGGCAGGTGAGTGGGAGCTTCAATGTGAATACAACCTTCCAGAGCCGTTGTGGCTGTGCTTTTTTTTCTTCTTTGTTTCTTAGTCAGGCTGCAAGCTTTAATAATCTGATTAATCAGCTGATTAATCAATTGTGCCCCATCTTAATCGATGCGGCTCAGAGTGAGGGGCACGCTTGCACATTTTTTGAGGTCGTCTTGTTCTGCATTTGTAATGGAATGAAAGAGAAAATATTTATTTATTTATATCCCTCCTTTTTCCCTCTTGCAAGGAACCCAAGTGGCTTACATAATCCTCCTCCTCTCCATTTTATCCTCACAAGAACCCTGTGAGGCAGGTTAGGCTGAGAGTCAGTGACTGGCCCAAAATCACCCAGTGAGCTTCATGGCCAAGCGGGGACTAGAACCCGGATCTCCCGAGTCCCAGTCCAGCACCTTAACCACTATGCCACACTGGCTCTCCATATTAACCTTGAATCTTTCCTTCTAACAAGAAGTGGTAGGTTTTTATTGTTGAGAGCCGCCCTGAGAATTTGGTTGAAGGGTGGCTTATTCATACTGTTAGTAAATAAATAAACAACAACAACAACAACAAAACCCAGACTGGAGCCAAGCGATTTTTAAAAGTGGGGGAGAGAGTAGAAGGCTAGCTATTTCACGGCTCATAGTTAGTAACACTTATCCTGGTTTTGCATTGTTTCAAAAACTTGCAAAACCTCTTTGGCCAGAGGCAAGAATGGGGCAAAAGAAACACAGGTGATGATGTGTCTCTCAAGCTATGTTTGACTCTCACTATCTGTCTCTAGCTGGGTTTAGGGGGTGGGTGGGTGTCATCTAAGGTCCCACAACACTTCCCGTTCATCCAAAGCAGAGGTAGGCAACCTGTGGTCCTCAGCCTAATTTCAAAAGCCCTCTGCAAGCAATCAGTTCAGACATCTGGCAAAAGCAATCTCTCCTTCCCCTGCATCCTATTGTGATGGGAGGGGGGAGGGGGGAAGGGGGGAGCAGAAAGAGAGAGGGAAAATGCATGGCCCCACCCACTTTTAACATTGGCGCCACCCCACTGCTGGCATGCAGCCCTCAGAAGATTATCCCTGAGGGAATGCAGCCCTTAACACAGTGTTCTCCAACCTTGGGTCCCCAGATGTTTTTGGCCTACAACTCCCAGCATGCCCCAGCCAGCCTGGCTGGGGCATGCTGGGAGTTGTAGGCCAAAAACATCTGGGGACCCAAGGTTGGAGAACACTGCCTTAACAGAAGAAAGGTCCCACCCACCCCACCCCCACCCCCGATCCAAAGAACCCCATGCACACACTCCTAAAATGCTTCTTTGCGCATAGGGATTGTCTCACCCTTTCCGTCCAGGTACAGTCCCTTGTTCAATGCCGGGTATTGCTCCAGAAGGTCCCATGAACTTCAGGAGCTGCTTTGGAAACCAGGGAAAGGGGTTGAAGTGGGGTGGAGAGATACCTGACAAATAAATAACATTTAATATAAATTTTTTAAAAATCAACATTTCTGTAGCACTTGCAAGTTCTTCTTTCAAGCGCAGAGCAGCCGCGTTGACTCAGAAGGTACAGATAATGTTACAGAAACCCTGTAAGATGGGTCAATATTATCTCTGTATTGCATATGGGGCTGAGGTTG
Source organism: Shinisaurus crocodilurus (assembly GCA_021292165.1). Classification (NCBI taxonomy): domain Eukaryota; kingdom Metazoa; phylum Chordata; class Lepidosauria; order Squamata; family Shinisauridae; genus Shinisaurus; species Shinisaurus crocodilurus. The sequence goes on from CM037881.1 coordinate 29,172,768, forward strand.
AGGGGCAGCGGCGTGCCTTGAGGTTGCCTAGTCAGTTCAAAGCAAGGGTACAATTCAAACCAGGGACTTCATGATCCCAGCTCAGTCTCCTGGCCATGATGTGACATCAGCTCTTCTGGTGCCCAGGTAGAAAACTGTGAGTTGGAGGGATGCTAACCCATGACTTTTTTCTTCTTGCAGGAGTTTCCAGAACAACTGGAATGTGTACAAGATTTTGGCCCACATCCGCCCCCCATCTGCAAAGGTAAGAGGTCGGGGGAAATGTACAGAGGGGAGGGACCATACCACAGTGGTAGAGGACATGCTTTGCGTGCAGAAGGTACCAGCCAGGTTTGGTCCAGCTCAAAGGCTCAGGTAATGGGGGTTGGGAAAGGCAGGTGATCCACGTGAGATACCGGAAAACTCCTGCCAGTCAGAGTAGACAGTCCTGGATTAGATGGACAAATCATCTGACCTGGTACAAGGCAGCTTTCTGTGTTCCTACATTTTTCATAAGGTGGAAATCATGTTAGGGCTAGGAATCTGTGGGAATTAGGATCTTGGATTCCCCTAGATGCAGCAGCCGGGGTCATAGAATCATAAAAAAGTAGAGTTGGAAGGGGCCTACCAGGCCATCGAGTCCAACCCCCTGCTCAATGCAGGAATCCAGGTCAAAGCATCCCTGACAGATGGCTGTCCAGGGTGTCTCATCCTAGGCACCTTGGTTAGCTGGGACAAGTCTGTGGTTGTGTTTCTGCTCAACAAAGGGCGGTCCTCAGTTGCGAACCAGGTGTTCAGGGCTGTGTGTCATCCAAGCTCAGCCTTCCCCAACCTGGTGCCCTCCAGGTGGGTTGGACTACAGCAGGGCCCCTGGGGATGGTGGGAGCTGTAGCCCCACACATCTGACAGGCATCGGGTTGGGGAGGGCTGCTCTAGCCTAGTTTGTAGCTCTGTGGCGTTGAGGGACAAGATTACACCTCCACTAGCAATTGCTCCCACCTCCAGTGGGGAGAAGGGGCCCTAACCAGTGCCAGCCCAAGGCATTTTGCTGCCAGAGGCAAAGGACAAGATGGCGCCCCTACCTCCACATAGAGAAGCTGACCAGGCTGGCCGTTGAATCTTACCTCAATACCGGCCATGGGAGAGTGTCCTCCGCCACACCTGTGAGGGCAGCAGGGTGGATTAGGGGGTGCAGGGCAGGACTGCTTGGCACACACGGAAGTGCCCTCTGACAGAGGGCTCAGAAGGAACGGCTGGACGGGATGCTACCACTGCCCGGCCCTTTCCCCCCCCGCCCCCCACACCACAGCATAAGAACATAAGAAGAGCCCTGCTGGACCAGACCAAGGGTCCATCTCCTCCAGCATTCCGTTCACAGAGCGGCCAGCCAGCTGCCCACGGGAAACCCACAAGCAGGACCTGAGTGCAACAGCACGCTCCCTGCCCATGTTCCCCAGCAACTGCTGTGCATAGGCATACTGCCTCTGATCCTGGAGGTAGCACAGAGCCATCAGGACTAGTAGCCAGTGATAGCCTTCTCCTGCATGGGCGACTGCTTCCCTCTGCCTGGCCATCTCAGAGGCAGAGCACCTGCTTTGCAGTCAGAGGGTCCCCGATTCCGTCCCTGGCATCTCCACAGGTAGCAAATGATGGGAAAGACCCTTCTTTGCCTGAGACCCCGGAGAGCTGCTGGCAGTCAGGGTAGATAATACTGGGCTAGGTGGGCAAAGAATCTGACCTGGTGTGTACGGCAGTTTCCTGTGCTCCTGTATAGGCGAGAGGTCCGCATTTGTGTCCATGCAATTGGCACCCACAGCGGGATCCAGGATTCCAAAGCGAGGGGTACCTTGAAGTGGGGCGCCGTACATTTGAAACCATTTCTGGCTTCATCCCGATCCCTTTCTCTCCTGCAGAGCGGCTACAATTTGGCGGTGATGAATGTGGGTGCGCCAGCTGCTGGCATGAACGCAGCTGTGAGGTCTGCCGTCAGGATTGGGTTGATCCATGGCCATAGGATGCTGGCTGTGCATGATGGGTTTGAAGGCCTGGCTGAAGGGAAGGTAATTCATTTCAATCATTCACTCTGCTAAGAATGTTCTTCCTTCCTTCTGCAGTTGTTGCAGCACCATTTGGCAGGGCATGTTAATTGCATTACCAATCGAAAAGATCTGTTTGAGCTCTAAGAAACCCTGTTCCCACCCCCACCCCATCTCTCCTTCCAGATTGAAGAAATTGGTTGGGGAGGAGTCGGTGGCTGGACTGGAAGAGGTGGATCGAGCCTTGGAACCAAAAGGTATTGTGCCAGGGCTGTTTGTTTATTTTTAATCACAAACAAATTTAAATTCTGAAGTAGCTGAGGTACACTCTCTCCCATTGCTCACCCCCAATCTACAATTGAAGACACACACATCACTCCTACACCTCAAAATGTTGACCTTCAGATTGTGGAGGAGTAAGAATTTTCACAGTCACTGGAAGCAATCCCCTATTTTTCTGCAAGAGTCACTGCTCTGGGCATGCCTCCTGATAGGAAGAGCGGTGTGACTCATGCAGAGGTGCATCAGGCAAGGGCGGGTAGTTTTTCTGTGTTTCTGCATTGGGAGCGACTGAGTGCCCCAATCATATCCTCTGCTAAGGTGCAGCAGAATTACCCTTCCCTAGTGGAGGCTGATTGGAAGGAGGCAAGCCCAGAGCAGTGACTCAGGCAGGGGTGCACCAGGCAGCCTCCTAAAGGGCAGGGAATGCTCTTGGGTCTCTGCATTGAGACTGACCATATGCTCCAAAGTCCAAATCACATCCTATGCTGAGGCACATCAGAATTGCCCAGGACCTGGCAGAGATTGATTTAAAACTGGGGATTACTGGGATAATGGGGCGCTGGTGCTTTCTGCAGCTGAACTCAAAGGTGGCATCCCAAGAAGGGAGTGCTGGTGCTTTAAAAAAAAAAATTCTTGTTCACTCACAGGACTCTGCCCAAGAAATACTTTGAAGAAATCAGTAACACCGTTGCCAGTTATAACATTCATGGACTGATCATCATTGGGGGTTTTGAGGTAGGCCTCGGGCAAACCTGGGCTCTTTGGACCAAGGGCAAACGGCCTGGTGCCTTCCATCAGTTTTGGACTATAAGTCCCATAATCCCTAACCATTGGCCATGCCAGCTGGAGCTTATGGGAGCTCTAGTCCAAAACGTCTGGAGGGCACCAGGTTATCTGCCCTTCCTTAAAGCAGGAGAGAGATAACGGAAGTAAACTATCACCCATAGCATCATTTTGCGCTCCATCCCCATGGGGAACTCTGTGCCTCTCTCAGTGCGGAGAAGGGCAAAATGGGCAGAGGGACGATGTCAAGTCAATGTGGCTGACACCCACTGATGTCATCTGGCCCAGTGGGGGCAGTTTGGCCCCCCAACGTAAAGACGTTTCCCACCCCTGGTTTATAGGATTAATAGACTGGCGCACGCGAGTGTGCAAGTTTTCACATTCCACAGAACTCTCTCCCAAGGCACAACGTGGCAGTCGTTGGCCGTGGGCTGGAAAAAGCACGCTCTGTGTAGCATCCAAAGCCTAGGCTAGTTGAGCAAAGGAAAGAGTGCACGGGGTGGGTTCTGATGGACATCTTGGGATGGCCGGCCTTCTGGGGGAGAAGGGTTGTGGGAACAGAGAGCCTGCTTTGGGAGCAGAGATGAAAAGAGATTGCTCAGCTCAATTTCGGGGGTGGGGGCAAGGAAGCTGTGAGAGGCCAGAGATTGAAGTCTCTCTTGGGGCTTTAGGAGAGGAGCACGTGCGGGTGGCTTATGCTGTCAAGCAGTAGAAGTGGAAGCGCACCCTGGTCCTTTCCCTCTTTTGTAGGCTTTCACCGGCAGCCTGGAGATGATTGAAGGCCGATCCAAGTTTGAAGAGCTCTGCATCCCGATCTGTGTCATCCCTGCCACCGTCTCCAATAACGTTCCTGGCTCTGACTTCAGCATCGGTGCAGACACTGCCCTCAACACCATCACATCCGTAAGATGTTCACTGGCATCCCAAGATCTAACTAAGTCACTTACCACATGTCCAAAGCCAGCCTTACCAAAGTAGCATTTTTGCAGCAGGTTTACAACAGCAGCAGGCGCTTCCCCTGCACAGGAGCAGCGACAGGCGTTGAAGGAAGAACAAAGGCTGCTCCAGCCTTCTTCAACCTGGCGCTCTCCAGATGTGTTGAGAGCCAGTGTGGCCTAGTGGTTAGAGTGCCGGACTGGGGTTCAGGAGACCCAGGTTCTAGTCCCCACTCAGACATGAAGCTCTCTGTGTGACATTGGGCCAGTCACTGACTCTCAGCCTAGCCTCCCTCACAGGGTTGTTGTGAGGATAAAATGGAGAGGAGGAGGACCATGTGTGCAGCCTTGGGCTCCTTGCAATGGGGAAAAATGGCAGGATATAAATGAAATAAACAAACAAAAAATGTGTTTGACTACAACTCCTATCATCACCCGCCAGCACAGCCGTGTTGGCTGGGGATGATGGGAATTGTATTCAAACACATCTGGAGGGCCCCAGGTTGGGAAAGGCTAGTCTACTCCTATAGGCTGTGTATTCTGAATACAATAGGCTGTGTATTCTGTAGTATTCTGAGAATCTCAGTTTTCATGTTCATTTTTTTTAAAGGTGTCTAGTCCTTAAGGCTACAAATATAGGCTAAAAAGGTTTTAAGCAATGCTCTGATCCTCCCTCAAGGTCCCAAGAGGAATTTTCCCTTCGAGTCTTGTTTCTTTTTAGCCTCCTTCTGAGCTGGCCACCTTTTGTTTGACATGTTTTCTGTTTAATCCCCAGACATGCGACCGAATCAAGCAGTCTGCAGCTGGCACCAAGAGGAGGGTGTTCATCATTGAAACGATGGGAGGGTACTGTGGCTACCTGGCTACCATGGCAGGTTTGGCTGCTGGAGCAGATGCAGCCTATATTTATGAAGATCCTTTCACCATCCATGACTTGGAGGTGAAAACCTTTTGCGGATGCTCAAGTGACGGCTTCTTGTTTCCTCTTTAAAAGCATGCCAGCGTAGGGTGAATCGAGTTCATGGAGCTCCTACCATGAACAGGGAAGGACTGTAGCTCAGTGGTAGAGCCCCTGCTTTGCATGCAGAAGGTCCCAGGTTCAATTCCAGCATCTCCAGATGGGGCTGGGAAAGACCCTTGCCTGAAACTTTGGAGAGTGCTGCCAGTCAGTGTAGGCAATACTGAGCTTGATGGACCAGTGGTCTGACTTGCTATAAGGCAGCTCCCTGTGTTCCTAACTATTTCCACATTTGTTTCTCTGACGAGGAACCACTGAGGAAGCCCCGTGCTTTGCAGAAGATTCTGGGATATATTCCAAACTTAGACAGAAGCAATCAAATGACAAAACACTTATCCCAGTTTGCCCTTTGGGCTTGGTTTCCACTTTCCTCATGGTGTCCTTGAGAGGATGATGGAGCAAGTGGAACAATGCAAATAAGACAGAAATGTTCCCACATATCAAGCTCAGGACTGTAGCTGAGTGGTAGAGCAGCTGCTTTGCATACAGAAGGTCCCAGGTTCAATCCCAGGTAGGGCTGGGAGAGAATCCTGCCTGAAACCCTGGAGAGGCTCTGCCAGTCAGCATTGACAATACTAAGCTAGAAGGACCAATGGACTGTCTCGGTATAAGGCAGCTTCCTACATCCCTCCCAGCAGCCTCCATTGCAAATATTAGAACAAGTAATTCCCTGTGTGCTGGGGCAACACCAGTGTGTTGTTAGAGAACCACTAGTGTGACATGAGAAATAAATGAAATGGATACAGAAGAGGCTGCCAGGTGTCTCTCTGCATGCTTCACTGTTCTGGCCATTCAGCCAAAAAGCATCCACAGGGAGCAGGTCATTCTGTCTGGTCTCTGCATTGGGTGTGATTTGGAGTGTTAATCACTCCAAATAGAAAAAACGGACCCCTCCTCCAAACCTCACACCCTTAATGTGTACTTCACTCTCACCAAGTGCCACCTTGTATTGGTCACTTCAGACTTTAAGCTGTCTTCTTAAGCTGCATCAGCCGATTATATGTCTTAGGTCTTATATGTAGCTGTTCACCCACGTTTGTTTGTCTTTATTAAGAGCAGTTTGTTTTATCTGATTACTTGAAGTAGGGTGCCCCTCCGTTAATTCCCTTTACTTTCCTGTCCACCAGTCAGACTCTGGACACTTAGAACTTTGAATAAAAAGATTGATTTATTGTTCTAACAAAGTCTCTAAACTGGTATTCAACTCAGGCACAGATAACTTGCATTTTCAACAGTTATACATTCAAACTTGTTCTTTGCTTAGATTCAGGTTAAAGGCAGGCAGATGTTATACAGTGCTCTTTGTATCAACTTGGCTTGGTTACTTGAAGTTACAGTATCAGACCAGTGAACTTAACTGTCCCCCTCACTAGTCCAGAGCTTCACCTTCTTCCTCAGACAGAAGGTCCTTCACTCCCTAAGCGGAAACTCCTGTGAACTGTTCTCTACTACTCCTTCATGTTTGCTTTCTCACAACTTAGTTACTAGATTTCTCCTGTCTGAACTCTTTTCTTCAGTACCACCTTTCCCTACCTACTCTATTAACCTCCCACTCCCTCTCTCACTCCAACCCACTCTCTCCCCAACTGACAATGGACTCCCCTTAACTGCCAACTCCCTGAGGTTCTATGCTCTCTGCTTCAACCAATCATAGCCCCTGGAATGTTCAGGTTGGCCCTCCCCGGGCTTCTGCCTGTCACTCCGCCACACCATGCACCTTCAATTTTAATTCAGGAGGAAAGCAAGCCTCAGCAATCAGATGTTTGGGGAGCAGACACTATATTAGCATACCTTACAATGTTAACATTTCATACATCTGTCCCTGCTGTGTGCTGTCACTGATGTAAATGGATTTGGGCCTACACACAGTGAGTTTTACTAAGTGAGTAGATCTAGTTCTTTCATATCCACAATCCCAATCATGATTTCATAGGCCCATCTTCCCCAACTGGGTGCCCTCCAGATGTTTTGGACTAGTCCCAGCCAGTACAGCCAATGGCTAGGAATCCTGGGAGTTGTAGTCCAAAAAAATCTGGAGGGCACCAGGTTGGGGAAGGCTGTCATAGGCTTTAGAGCAAAGTTTAACCCCTCCCCCCCAGCTGCTAACCAACCCCAGCACTAGAAAGTTTTTCTAGGGTGCTCCCATACAGAAGATACATTTGGCTGTATGGGAAGGCTGGGGACTTGGACTTATGTAGCAAAATCTATGACATCACATTTGGGATGTGCTCGTGTGTAGTTTTGGAGAGGGATGCCCTCTCCCTCCTTCTTTGCATCAGAATCCTAAGAAACCATATTCTTTCTTTGGTAAACAGATGAATGTGGAGCATCTGACTGAGAAAATGAAGACCACAGTGAAGAGAGGTCTAATATTGAGGTACATGACTATAATTAACAATCAGAAATAGAAGAGGATTGGATGCCTATATAAGTTTTCCATTCTTTAGAAGGGTGAAGAAAGACATACCATTGTAAGAATGACAGAAGCAGTTCTCCTCTTTTAAGCACACACACTTTCTGTTCTGAGTCAAGCTCTAAAACAGGGCTCTCCAACCTTGGGTCCCCAGATGTTGCTGGCCTACAGCTCCCAGCATACCCAGCTACTATGGCTAATGGCAAGGGATTCTGGGAGCTGTAGTCCAGCAACATCTGGGGACCCAAGGAGAGCCCTGCTGCAACTTTTCAGCACAATGCCGCTTGAATGGGGGAAATTGGCTGTGGAAGGGGCCTGTTGGCTACCACCTGTACACCACCAAACATTCCTTTTCTTTCTTTCTCTTTCTCTTCCCCCACCCCCCATGCTTAAAATCCTAGAACAGTTTTGCAACCTTCTAAAAAAAAAATAATTTGCGAAGTGTGTGTGTGTGTGTGTGTGTAAGGTGAAAGATGGATGTAAAAACAAAACGTTAAAATTAAAATGAACTTTAAAATTGTCTTTTAAAAAAGCAGCAGACCACCCAACTGACTTCGGAGAGAAAGGGCAAGACTAGAGGCTGATTTTTTTTGCATTTGACCAAAGTATGTTTAGGACACAAGTTGTAGGTTGAAGAAGCTGCTGTGATTGCTCTTTAAACACTACATCTGTCTTTTACTTAAATTGGGAGGAGGTTCCTTCTCTTTGCAAAGGCACTTTGAGAACTGTGGCTGGAGCCTCCACTGCTTGGTGTTATCACGTTAAGCTAGATCTCATACATGGAGATAAAGCAAACAACTGGAAAAAGAGAATAGGAATTCTAGAAGGTTGATGCCCCAACAGTCCTTTGCAGTAATTTAAGCAGGAACTGCTAGCATTTTGTATCTTGGTGTATATACCTTGTTATTCCTAAGGCTCAAGTTGGAACTTAAAATATGTGTATATAAAAAATTAAGCTTTCATTCTCCCAAGCCTAGACAAAGTTCTCGGCTGCAAATTTCTCCTCCTCCCACAATCTGAGGCCATTTCAAGTGTACAGAAGAAGGGATGCTCCCCGGTAGTAAGTGGCAAGCTACAGGTTGGTTATGTCAGCCACCTTCAGGTTCCTTGATGGACCCTAGCTTTGGATAGTCAAGGAATTAATGTTAAAAAGCAAGGTGCTATCACCAGTCCCTTAAGGATTGATTGTACGAGGCACAGAACATGCTTGTCTCATTCCAGAGTATAAGAACATAGACTGGCCAGTTAAGTCAGGGCTTTCTCTGCAGCAATATGGAATATGAGATGTGGTTTATAGATGGTTTTAATTTTGTACAAGGCAAAGCTAACAGTCATGAAGGAGGCACACCAGACTTGAAACTAGCCATGGGTTGGATCCAGAATCATTGTCCCGCCAGTGGAAGGATACTGCTGGCTGGATGGACTGCCGCATCCTCCCCCCTCTGAAGCCCCCACGTGCCCTCCAAATCAAATACCAACCCCGCTGTGGGTGCCAATTGCATGGACACAACTCTTAAGAAATTCCTTCCTAGCCCCAAATATAACAACCAGTTAGACCATAAGTAAGACTTGTCAACAGAGAAGATGGTCTTAGCAGTATATTATAACAACCCGTGTTTTCTTTATTGCAGACCTTATTTACCAGTGTGTTAAAACCAATTCTTAATCCCTGGTGACCCCACCTCCCTGCCTTCTTCATGCTAGATATTTTTCTCTCTTTCCAGGAATGAGAAATGCAATGAAAACTATACTACTGACTTCATATACAACTTGTATTCTGAAGAAGGGAAAGGCATCTTCGACACCAGAAAGAATGTTTTGGGACACATGCAGCAGGTACGTCTGGTGCCTGAGCGCCTGGGCATACTGTTGGTGCCCAAGCAGTATTAATTAGGATGTTAATGCTTCTAGCGATCATCGAGGAGGAGTGGAGCTATGACACAAGACAGACAGGGAGGCCGGATAGAAAATGCCCAGAAGATTGGTCCCTCCCAGGGCCCCCGTTTAGACCCATGCTGCCCAACGTATTGTTCCAAACAGAAAATCTGTTCTTATCATTGCATGGGCATCTTGGTGGGCATAAAAACACTGTCCCCGTTCAAATGTAACGGGAATCCATGGTTCTGTGCTGTATGAATGAGCTCCAGGCTTGCTTGCTTGCTCTGCTTCTCTTCCTCCTTTTTTGCACGCCAGAGGTGGAGACCTGAAGCATCCGCTTCCAGGTGTGGCTTTTTTTTAGGCTAACATTTTATTAAACATTTTTTGGCTTGTATACATAGACAAATAATTCCCATCCTATCCATTTACCTCCCCGTCCATGATAACAGATAGATAGATGGCTAGAACAAATCAAATAACAAAAGAAAAAAAACATATGTATCAAAAATATACATCATACTAAACACTCCTGAGCTATAGCTAAAATTGACACAACTGACATTCCTCTCTAGCATGGTTAAACAAACCCACAGTTCCCCATGATGTCCAAACTTGGGGAACTGCGACTTGTTTAAACTATGGTTAGTGAGAAGAAGCCAAGAACAAGTGGTCGTTTCAGATCCTGGCTTGTTCTCGCCTCTGCCACGTTAGGCAAACTGCCATTTTTCAGCTTCAGCCCCCAGCTCATCTGTAATGTAAGTATAATCATACCTGCACTGTCTTGTGTCTTTTTTGATAAGGATTACATGGGTCTCCCATCCAAACACTGACCAGACCCAGACTTGCTAATCTTCAGCAAGGTTGTGGCATTATGTGCGTCAAACCGTGTTGTATAATATATTTTGTGCCAACCAGCTCAAGTCTGGGCTGCAGGATCTGTCTCAAGCTGGCTCTGAGATGGGCAAGCCTGAACAATCTGCCCCTTGTGCTGTGGTCTGCACTTGCCTCCCCCAAAGAAAGGCCTTTGGAACTCTGCCAGATACCATTTTTCATGAATAGAAGGTGCTTCCGGACAAGGCTTTTCTTGTGCAATTGCACTGTCTCATTCACAGAATCTTGGGGGCGGAGGGAAGAGATGTCATAGTCTTTCATTTGAAACCCTCCCATGTTTTCCCACCGCTACTTTTTCTTTCCATAAAAAAATCATTTAAGGAAGAAAAGATGAAATAGCTGCACAATGTCTTTTGATTGGTAGCGCTAGCAGCCCTCTGGAACAAACCAAAGTGCTTCCCAGCCAACCCTGCCTGTGGAAGGATGTGAGAGTATAATGAGCATAGCTAGGAAGACCCAACGGAGACTAAACGGCAGCAGCCACTTTCCAGAGTTGCCGTATTAACCAACACCAGATTCCTAAAGAATTAACTCATTTCAGAAAGAGACTTGAGATAGATTACCTCTCCAACCAAGTCAACACAAAAATTACCAAGGAGAAGAACAAGGATAATAAATGGACTTCTACTGGAGAAGAGTGTGTGGCGAGCCACTTTCGAAAGGCTACATCGGCCTTTCCCCAATCTGGTGCCCTCCAGATGTTTTGGACCAACTCCCAGCAGCCTCAGCCAGCATGGCCAATGTTTAGAAATGCCAAGAGTTGTAATCTAAAACAACTGACGGGTGCCAGGTTGGGGAAGCTGGAGTACAGCAAAACATGTACGAGGCCTTTGGGGCTGGAAACTTTTGTAGCAGTATCCATACCTCCTGTAGGAGTTTATGGAGTCGCCAACAGACCCACAACAGAACAGTAGCTGGATCAAGATCATTTGGCCTTGACATCATATATATTTTTAAAAAATTGATTCAGTTGCTTGGCTTTTAATCAATTAACTGATCCCTTACTAAATAAAACCTCAATAAAGGCACTATTTTGAGAATCATGAAAGGAACCATTTCTTCTCAGAACTTTAAAGGGTGCAAAAAACCCCAGCAACTTTGTTAGGAGGAAAGGCTATATTTCATATTCATTTTTTTCTCATCACATTGAGGAATATGGGATATTCCTAATACAGTCACACACTTGAACCAATGTGGCTTCATAGAATCATAGAATAATAGAAAAGTAGAGTTGGAAGGGGCCTACAAGGCCATCGAGTCCAACCCCCTGCTCAATGCAGGAATCTAGGTCAAAGCATCTCTGACAGATGTCTGTCCAGCTGCACCTTGAATGCCTCCAGAGTGGGAGAGCCCACAACCTCCCTAGGTAGTTGATTCCATTGTCTTATTGCTCTGACAGTCAGGAAATTTTTCCTGATGTTTAGGTGGAATCTAGGTTCCTGTAACTTGAGCCCATTATTCCGTGTCCTGCAAACTGGGATGATCGAGAAGAGATCCTTGCCCTCCTCTGTGTGACATCCCTTCAAATACTGGAAGAGTGCGATCATATCTCCCCTCAGTCTCCTCTTCTGAAGGCTAAACATGCCCAGTTCTTTCAGTCTCTCCTCATAGGGCCTTGTTTCCAGTCCCTTTATCATCCTTGTTGCCCTCCTCTGAACCTTCTCCAGTTTGTCTATGTCCTTCTTAAAGTGAGGTGCCCAGAACTGGACGCAGTACTCAAGATGAGGCCTAACCAGTGCCGAGTAAAGGGGAATTATCACTTCCCGCGATTTGGAAGCTATACTTCTATTAATACAGCCCAAAATTGCATTTGCCTTCTTTGCAGCCACATCGCATTGCTGGCTCATATTCAGTTTGTGATCTACAACAATTCCAAGATCCTTCTCACTTGTAGTATTGTTGAGCCAAGTGTCCCCCATTCTGTAACTCTGCATTTGGTTTCCTCTCCCTAGGTGCAGCACTTGGCATTTATCCCTATTAAATTTCATTCTGTTGTTTTCGGCCCAGCGCTCCAGCCTATCGAGATCACTTTGAATTTGTTTCTGTCTTCCAGAGTATTAGTACTGTTCCACCCACTTTGTGTCATCTGCAAATTTGATAAGCATTCCCTGTACCTCCTGATCCAAGTCATTAATAAAATGTTGAAGAGCACCGGGCCCAGGACCGAGCCCTGTGGTACCCCGCTCGTTACCTCCCCAGTTTGAGAAGGAACCATTGATAAGCACTCTTTGAGTCCGATTCTGTAGCCAATTGTGGATCCACCTGATAGTTGTTCCATCTAGCCCACTCTTAGCTAGCTTACTAATCAGGATATCATGAGGCACTTTGTCGAAAGCTTTGCTGAAGTCCAGATATATAATGTCCACAGCATTCCCACAGTCCACAGTTCACAGAAGAAACCAGTTCAAGATCCATTCCTATTTTGAAATGTTCTGTTTTAATTCTTACTATCATTAGGTTTGATCCAGAGTTGCCCCTCCATGAGCGGAAGGGCCCTTTCCATTGGTGCAGGAAACCGGGATCCAGTGGAGCTCCCTGAGGTGGAGGAAGGGGGCAGGATGGTGATTTTTGCCAATTCCTCCTTCCCTTTTGCCACCTCAACCACTATTCTGGAAGGTCCCCCAACTTTCCAAAACACGTTTGAGGGTGTAGGAAGGCTATAGAGGGTAGAGGAAATCTTGAAACATTTCTGCCTTGCCACTTTCCTCCAGCAGAATCATCCAGTTCTCAGAGTTTTGCTTCCCACAACTCTGTATTCAACCCAGTGGATATAACTGAGCATGTTTGCCTTCAGATGCTGGTAGTTCTTGTTGTTAGTTAACTATGCAGGGTGTAATCTAGTAAGTCTACTAGTTTTTAACACAATCGGGAAGAATAAAACAAGAGTTTAATTTTCATTCAGGGAGAAATCAGTGCATCTATTTGGCTTGGATAGCAGTGGGGCCCTGGTGGAGTCCTGGTGTCTATACTTCTTGTCAACCCCACTGATTTAATTGGGACACATTTTAAATCAGTGACTGGGGTGATTGATTGTAACTGTAATCAATCTGAACAGCCTCACTGTACTTAATCCTCCCTTCGGAGGATTCATAGCACTGAGCTGCCCACAAATCACGTTCCCTCGACTGTGATTGTGAAAGAAAAATCAAACCCACTCTCCCTTTTCCCATCACAGGGCGGGTCACCAACTCCATTCGACCGAAACTTTGGAACAAAAATGGGTGCCAAAGCAGTGGCGTGGATGTCTGGCAAGATCAAAGAGTGTTCCAGGCACGGTATGTGGGAACTTTCCACTTGATGACCTGTTAAACAATTGGGTTAGCCAAGGCTGCTGGGGGGTGGGGGTGGAATATTTTTTTTCAAAGGGAGAAGGGGACCCAGTCAAGTCTCTCTCTCTCTCTCTCTCTCTCTCTCTCTCTCTCTCTCTCTCTCTCTCGTATTGTGCCATTAAAGGAAATGGAAGGAGACAATACCCTGCAAACTTGCATAGGGTGCTCATTATGGCCAGGCTTGTAAGGGGTGTTTTACTGTATTGCTATGTGATAATAAAAACTTTCAGAGCTTTGTACAGGGTTCTGGTTGCCCTCTTCTCAAAAAGGGTGCGACAGAGCTAGAAAAGAGCAACCAGAACAATCAGTGGGCTGGAGCAACCTTCCCTAAGCCGGTGCCCTCCAGATGTGTTGGGTCTACAACTCCCATAATCCCCAGCCAGCATGGCTGGAAATCGACAGATCCATCCACCCTTAAATTGCGTTGGTGACTTCAGGTTGCATTATTGAAATGAGCTGTACATGGGTCTGCCTTTGGAACGTTTTTGGAAACTACAGCTGGTCGAGAATGCAGCTGCCAGGGGGTTGACTGCATCTGTCTGCAGGGAGAAGCTGATGCCAATACTAAAACAGCTGCTGTGGCTTCTGCTTGGTTTTTGGATCCAAGTCAAAGTGCTGGTTTTAACCTTTAAACCCTTACTAGGGGTGGGCAACACACAGCCTGCGGGCTGCATGCAGCCCCCCTCACCTCTTTTGCAGCCACCACTGTCTCCCCACCTAAATGTATATATGCTCCCTTCTTGACCTGACCCAGGTCCACAAAGCTTCTTATAAACTAAAACACTATAAAATGGTTTAATAAAAAATTAAAGTAGCAACACCATCACATTAGAGACCTGTAGCAAATCGCACAACTACGCAAATACTTTTAAAAATGGGTGGCTTTTAACCTTTTGCCAGAAAGCTGGCAGTAATGGAGCCTTGCAGACCTGTCTAGAGAGGAAGTTCTAAAGGGTGGGTGCCACCCCTGAAAAAGCCCTGCTGCTTTGTAGCCACCAGTCAGGGCTCTGGTAGAGCACAGCATGTGGTACACAGTCTCATATGATCTAAGCACTTGGGCCAATGGGGGAAGGCTCTCCACATGGGATCCTGGTCCCAGACTGTTTAGGGCTTAAAGGTAAGAACCAGCCCCCTGAATCATGCCCAGCAAACTTGCAGTTATTTTATTCATGTATACCCCTTATTTCAAAATAATCTTTCCAAGGCAGCTTACAGTATAAGCGATAAAAACCTCAAGTTCCAATAGTGAACATTTTGCACTGTTTCTTTTTCAGGTCGTATCTTTGCCAACACTGCTGATTCAGCTTGCCTTCTGGGCATGCGCAGACGGGCCCTTGTATTCCAGCCTCTTGCTGAACTTAAAGAGCAGACAGATTTCGAGTAAGTTTCTCCTCTGTCTACTCTGTGGGTGCAGTCAGCAAGTAAGGAAGGACTTAAATGTGGAGTTAGGTAACTTGCAGTCCACAAGATTTGTTAGATGCCTAAGAATCTCACTTCTAAAAAAAAGTTTATAGTCCTTGTTGTTAGAGGAAAATGTTTAAATTGTGATTGAAAAAGATGCTTTAAGTCAAAAGTGTCAGTATATGATTATTATGGTAAATGCCCTCCCCACCCTCTCCCAAGCATCACTTTGTGTGCCCGAACAAGTTTACCAAGTGGCAGGGGCAGTGGTGCTAAAGAGAGTAGCAGCTTCAGCCACCTGGTACTCCCTCAGCCCAATGCTGAGAAAAGAAGTACTAGGGTAAGAGCACCGGGTCCTGGGCCCGGTGCTCTTCAACATTTTTATTAATGACTTGGATGAGGAGGTGCAGGGAATGCTTATCAAATTTGCAGATGACACAAAGTTGGGTGGAACAGTTAATACTCTGGAAGAAAGAAACAAAATTAAAGGAGATCTCGATAGGCTGGAGCGCTGGGCCGAAAACAACAGAATGAAATTTAACAGGGATAAATGCCAAGTGCTGCACCTAGGGAAAGGAAACCAAATGCAGAGTTACAGAATGGGGGACACTTGGCTCAACAATACCACAAGTGAGAAGGATCTTGGAATTGTCACACAGAGGAGGGCCAGAATCTCTTCTCGATCATCCCAGTTTGCAGGACACGGAATAATGGGCTCAAATTACAGAAACCCAGATTCCACCTAAATATCAGGAAAAATCACAAACCGAATATGAGCCAGCAATGCGATGTGGCTGCAAAGAAGGCAAATGCTATTTTGGGCTGCATTAATAGAAGTATAGCTTCCAAATCGTGGGAAGTGATAATTTCCCCCTCTACTAAGCACTGGTTAGGCCTCATCTTGAGTACTGCGTCCAGTTCTGGGCACCACACTTTCAGAAGGATGTAGACAAACTGGAGAGGGTTCAGAGGAGGGCAACAGGGATGATAAAGGGACTGGAAACAAGGCCCTATGAGGAGAGACTGAAAGAACTGGGCATGTTTAGCCTTCAGAAGAGGAGACTGAGGGGAGATATGATAGCACTCTTCCAGTACTTGAAGGGTTGTCACACAGAGGAGGGCCAGAATCTCTTCTCGATCATCCCAGTTTGCAGGACACGGAATAATGGGCTCAAATTACAGAAACCCAGATTCCACCTAAATATCAGGAAAAATTTCCTGACAGTCAGAGCAATAAGACAATGGAACCTACTACCTAGGGAGGTGGGGAGCTCTCCCACTCTGGAGGCATTCAAGGTGCGGCTGGACAGTCATCTGTCAGGGATGCTTTGACCTGGATTCCTGCATTGAGCAGGGGGTTGGATTCGATGGCCTTGTAGGCCCCTTCCAACTCTACTTTTCTATGATTCTAAGATGGCTGCTGGCATCATAATTTCTTCACAATGGACGGGTTTGCATGACATGCTAAGCCACCCTGCGAATAAGCCATGGTGGGTTGTTTGTTTGTGGAACAACCCACGGTGTCCCCAACAGATGATTGGGCTTACCATGGGTTGTTCTCCCCCTCCTTCCCCCTTGGTCCTCCAGCTGCTATCCCAGTGTCCTTCGCAGCAGAACCTGTCTTGTCTCCCCCTTTTAATTCACCGTCATATTTTCTTTTTCAGAGCCTCAAAAATTCACGATTGGGGTTGTACTTGAAAAAAACAAATTCAGACCCAGAAAATTGCAGTTGTGTTCATAACTTTTTGGTTGTTTTTTGTTGGTCTTTCAGAGGTGCACAAGTGCGCATTTATGGCTGTCCAATATATGTAGTCTTGCCTGGGCAATAACCTTGTCAGTTTCATCTGTCAAAGGGAATGAAGTGTAGTTGGTAACATAGATGAAAATTGCCAAAGTGAGACTGCATGTTGGTAACATAGATAAAAACTGCCAAAGTGAGACTGCATGTAGGCTAATTTGTGCACAGTTGCCAAGCTATCAATTGAAAATCACCAGTAAAGGGGGGGAAAGTAGGTGCACCGAAAGGGGGTGGCAACAAGATCTCCCTCTTAACAATGTAATCCTCTGGATTTCAAGTGTTGAACTGATAGTTCTCAGCGCCCTCCACATTTTCGACACTTCCCCGGGTCTCCAGCTACTCCAGAAAGGGGAGATATTAACTCCCCCACACACACTCTTCACGGCTCCTTTTCTGACAGCTGAAACTGACAAGAACATTGCCCAGGCAAGACTACATATATTGGACAGCCATAAGTGTGCACTTGCGCACCTCCGAAAGACCGACAACCCCCCCCCCCCCAAATTAAAATAAATTTACAAAGACATTTGCACAACTTTCTGGAGTCAAATGGGTTTTTTTTTTTAAAGGTGGCAAACCAGTGACGGTTGCTCCGAAGTGCAGCTTCGGCATTGGTGGAGGGGCTGTCACTGGATGTGGCACAGGCAACATTGCAAAGAGTGGCTAGGGGTTTTTGCTGCTCTTGGCGAGCGGCTTGCTAGTTGCTCTCTGCATGCAATCCATGATGGAATCAGTCTCCCAGGTTCAGACAAAATGACAATCTATCATGGGTCAAACAACCCCTACAACAAGCCACGGGTTGTCAGGGTGGCTTGTTCGCCCAAAAGCCACCCTGTGGGAAGCGGTTTGGATTTGTGCAATATAACCCACCATGGCTAGTTACCCACAATGGGTTGTCGTGTCATGCAAACCCCGTCCTTGCCTCTGGGACACTGCAGAGGGATGCCATACTGGGGGTGTGGCCCAGAGGCACTGGGGGTATTGCAAATGGCTGTGGTTCTGTCAGCATGAAGGGCTAATTGGATGCAGCTGTCACACGCCTCTCTGTCCTCCAACATTTTGATGACAGTCCTGCCCCTTCTTTCCTGCTCTGTGATAAATATGCTAAATTCCGCCTGAACTGCAACCAAAGGAAGATCATAGGAAGCTGCCTTATACTGAGTCAGACCATTGGTCCATCCAGCCCAGTATTGTCAACACTGATTGGCAGCGGCTCTTCAGGGTTTCAGGCAGGATTCTTTCCTAGCCCTACCTGGAGATGCCGGGAATTGAACCGGGGACCTTCTGCAAAGCAGGTGTTCTATGGCTCAGTCTATCCACATATCTGTAACATTCCTATGGGAAAGCATTATAGGATATTGGTATCACAGAATTCTTTCCTAGTCCCAAATCTTAGGAGCCCTAGAATAACAATGAATGACACTTGTTGCTGATTTAAGGAATTACTGGCCTGTCATTGTTACCTTACCTTACTGGTTGCTGTAGACTTCCCAAGGATCTGATGAGTATCTTGCCAAGACTGAGCCAATGTGGCAACCAAAATGCAAGGCCAGGGAATAGATAACCCTGTCACAGTGGTACTCACTTCATCTCTTTCCAACAGGCACCGCCTTCCCAAGAGCCAGTGGTGGCTGAAACTTCGTCCCATCCTGAAGGTCCTTGCCAAGTACAAGATTGAGCTGGACACCTCGGAGACAGCCCACTTAGAGCATATCACTCGCAAGAGAGTATCTGGCGAAGGTGCCCTGTGAACAGCTTAGCAAGCCGGATCCAGCTCTCCCTTGAATCATGACACTTGAGACCGTTAAAAATAAATTCTAAACCTTCAAATTCCTTCAATTCCAGTTTAGCATGCAGCTGTACATCTAATGTTTTTGTGTAATCATTGGGGCTGTGTGCCTGCCGCAAGTGGAGAAGGAAGCAAGATACAATACGCCATGACATAGTGCCATACCTCAGTTTACGAATATGTATGGGTTAAGAAGAAAGATCTATTCTTACTTATATCTCGCTCTTCCTTTAGATAGCTCAGGGCAGTTTACATACATGGGGCTCCCCGTGGTCTTTCATCCAGGCACTGGCCAGGTCCACTCCTCCTCCTCTAGCTTTACCAGTGCTGTAAGATTAGTCCACACACTGGGCTTCTGCAGGATTGTCTGGGATGGGGGATTGCAAAAGGATTTAATTTCATCATGTTGAATTTTTAAAACAGACCAAATGAATTCAATATTAGTAGGACTTCCTCCATTTGAACATAAAAAACGGCAACTTCTCCAGAATACACTCTTGGGGTAAATTTACAATTGTGCCTTCATAATTCAAACTCTTCCAAGTGCTTAAAATAAAACAGGAACTATTTTAGATCCCGTCTTAATATCTTGTGGTTTTTTCCCCTTCAATAGCATGCAAAATGCAGGGATGGACTACAGGTATGATGGAGATCAACCAGCCAAGTGATGCTTGCATTCAGTTGGATTGTATGCAAACTGTTACATTTACAAGGAATGGCTTTGCTATGCTTCTGCTTGCGCTCTCTCTCTCTCTCGTGCGCATGCGCACAGAGAGAGAGAGACAGACAGACACACACACACACACCCTTCCCTCCCTCCCTCCCTATCTGGGGCAATCTCCACCTGGTTGGATTTAAAGCAGACACTGCACCTGTTTGGAAAATCGCTACCCCCCTTTGTTTCACACATCATGTAACAAGGAAGCAAACCCAGGTTTGCCATTGAATTTACATACACCAGGAAGCTACAGCAAGTACAAGTATATCTGTATGATGCGTGGGTTTGCATTGCAAACATCTCTTTGCATACATGTTATACTTCCAATACATTTTTATACACTTCTTACACATAAAAGGACTGGAGTCCATCGTGCTACAGGACCATGATTTAACTTGTTAACTGATGGTCCAGCTAGTTACTGCGCCCCTCAAATGGTGAAGGGTCCTTTAAACACCTATTCTCATTTTGTAAATGGGAATAAAGAGTGATGCATCTGTGATTGCTCATCAGGTGGGTGAGTAAATTGGACAGTATTATTTGGGGAATTTGCACGCTGCTCTGCAAGCAAGCAGCAGCCTCCCAAAGCAGTTGCCATAAAACTAAAATGTAAACAATAAAATAACAGTAATCAATCCTACAAAATGATAGCGGCAGAGAAGAATTACAAGTAGAAAAAAAAATTAAAATATGCATTGAAAGGTTTTCACTTGGTGGCAAAAAGAGTCAACAGTAGGCAAACCTCCCTGGAGAGCCAGGGTGCCACAACTGAAAAGGCCCTCTCCTGGGTCACAACCTGCCTGGTGGGCAGCTGGGACTTTTTTGTATTATTACTGTCATCATTATTAATTTACATCCTGTTTTCCCCTTTCGAGGAACCCAAGGTGGCTTACATAGTTGTCGTCCTCTCCATTTTATCCTCACAACAACCCTGTGAGGCAGGTTAGGCTGAGAGTCAGTGACTGGCCCAAAGTCACCCAGTGAGTTTCATGGGCAAGTGGGGACTAGAACCTGGGTCTCACAAGTCCCAGTCAACACTCTCACCACTATGCCACACTGGCTCCTGTTGAATAAGTGTTTCCTCGTCTCTCTTCTCCATCTACTCCAGCTATATTCCTGTTTTGGTCACAGCTGCACTTCTAGTCATTATATGTATCATCAGGATTCCGTTTAGGATGGAGTCACCTGAAAATGTCCTCCGACCCCAGCAAGCAAAGCACAGGTTCAAGTGCCACAGCTTGAATGCTTTATAGCTGGGGTGGGCAACTTCTGGCCCAACAACTCCCATTATCCCTCACTGTTGGCTACGCTGATGGGAGTTGTAGGCCAAAACATCTGGAGGGCCACAAGTTGCCCACCCCCACTTTAAAGTTAAGTTTGTGTCTTTTATGCTGCAGTGCTAGGCTCCGTTTATATAAGCCAGTGATGGCGAATCTTTTTGAGCCCGAGTGCCCAAGCTGCAACACAAAACCAACTTATTTATTTCAAAGTGCCTTATATTTGGCAGGAAGGAGGAGGGGGCACTAGCTAATCACGCCCCACTCTGTCTCAGGGCATGGCTCTTCACCGGGTGCGCAAAGATTCGGGCGTGTGTGCGCTGTGCTTCTGAGCTGTCTCTTCAGTTAGGAGGGCTGGGTGCCTACGCAGTCTGCTTCTGGGGGTGGAGATGTTGGAGTGTGCCTGCCTGTGGAGGCCAGTGAGGAATGAGTGGAGAGGAGTTACTATGGAAACCCGACTCTGAATGCAGAAGGGGACGATCTTTTCGCGATCTGGCGACCAATGGCTCGAGTGCCCACAGAGAGGTCCCTGCGTGCCAGCTGTGGCACACGTGCCATAGGTTCGCCATCACTGATATAAGCTCTCTGGTAGCTGTGGTCAAGGTCCCAGCCACTTTCCCCAAAGCCGCCATACAAGGAAATCACTTTTGTAAAAAGTCACTGTGAACAGCAGCAGAGGCTCTGTCAAAATTCTTCCTGTATGCATGCCAACCGCTCTGCATGAGCCGTAGCTTTGACAGATGGGAACAAGCCACGGAAACATCGGTAGAAAAGGAGGACGACTCTGACAACAGTTCTGTTGCTATTCAAAGTGGGAAGGGAGTAAGGGGAATTAAAGATCTCTTTCTCTGGACCTTTCCTCTCATAAGAGTGAATCAGCAGGCAGAACTAATTCAGGCATTCAACTCAAAAATATGGCCCGTTAGAAGCTAGTTACTGAGCGGGGATTTTAGATCAACCTAAGGAAGCCTGTGAATAAAACAGAAAGGTTCAATCACTGATGAGCCCACAAGGGGAAGGGTTAATCGAGGCAAGGGCAAGAGTTATCCTGGAAGATGTTTGTAGACTTGACTGTGCTGTCTCTATTTTGGGGGTATAAAAGACGGTCATCAACACTCTAGGTGGTGCTAGGGGTCCTTGAACCCAGCTGCTTCTCCTAACCAGAAAGGAGCACTTCACATTCCATGTTCCTCCTCTGACAAAATCCACTCCACTTTAGGAGAAGAAAAAAATCAACATTAGCTGCTGTACATTTTGTGACCACCAGAACAAGGACTTTCAGACCAGCGGAGTCGGGGGGGGGGGCATCTGACAATTGTCTACTGGAGATATTACAAGAGGCAACAATAGGAGGTTATCAGCATGAACTCCGCACAAAAAGAATAACCATGTTATAGATTTTGGAATCGGCATGTAGCTTTCACAATGGAAAAAAATACACAGCAGTATAAATGCTGTCCAATACACAAGTTTAATCAACAAACTTTTAATATCCCACAGAAGTCATTTGCTCACTGAATGAACTTTCCTTCATAGCAACCAAACTCTTGGGAAAGGGTATTCGGAGCATATACAGCATGATTTGTTCCTCACGAGGTGTGGCTTTCTCAATGCCCAGCACGTGCTCAGGCAGGCCCAAGCCTATGGGAGAAAAGAGATTGCAAGGAGGGCACAGGGGATTAGTTATCCTTATATGGAAGACGTGAATTATGGGATTCTAAAGTACTGAGTAATGTTGCTGCGTTGCCTGTCCAGGGCAGAAAGAAATGCATCTCCATGAAAGCTTATGGTAGGGGTGGGGAGAAAGTAGATCTCCAGATGTTTTGGACATGCTGGCAGGGGCTTCTGGGAGCTGAAATCCAAAACATCTGGGGATTTACCTTCCACCCACCCCTGGCTTATGGCTCTCTTTATATTAAATAGCCTCAGAACACTGAGCCATGGAACATGATTAGTTTACCAATTGATGAGGGCAATTATTCCCATAGCCTTAATTTTCAATGCAACCCTATTGAATGAATCCACTGCTCAGGGCTCCCCTACAGCACTCTTTCCCTTTCCCATTCCCTCCCCCCATCCCTGCCTAATACAGAAGTGATATTATCCTGAGAGAAAGAGTTGGGGTTCCTGGAGGCAGCCTGTCCTAGGTGTAAGGGAATCTCAGAAGCACCTCACCCCCCCACTTCTCAGAAATCATATTCCCGCTTCTGAGCCCTGACTGAGTGGGTAGCGGGGAGCTAGGCCTGTAGGGAACATCACCTGGGCTATCCTGCACTTGCAAGGAGGTTGATTCTTTGTTCTCATCCAAGAAAGTGAAATTCTTTTTGAGTGAAATATGCCTGTAATTTTAAAATGGGGGGACACACACAGACTGCACCAGCTATCGCGAAGTTAAAGGACACGGGATTGGGGGATTTAGCAAACCATTCAGGCCCAAGACTGTCTTGGGGGAGATTTGAGTTGTTCGGAACCTGCCGGTACATGCAGGATTCCATCATGGTAAAGGGAGTGAAACTTTACTGTTGCTTTGATACTAAGGGACTTGTTGTGCCTGATGGTGCGGGGACACACCTTACAACTTCACAGGCCTTTTCAACTCACATTGCTTACTGTGGGTATGAAAATCAGTACAGTATTCGGAAACTGAATAGTGAGAATGCAAATCAGGAGGTGGCTGAACATGCTATAAACCACTGTCGCTAGTAAGAAGCCCAACACCACTCTCTAGCTGCAAGATAGGTTAAAGAATACACTCAGTAAGCTTTAAAGCCATTAATAAAATACACAGATACACAGTGCTGACAGGGAACTAGCTTCCTTATCACTATGCAAGATACAAAATCGAAACATGTACTTGGACCTGTCTTACTAGATTTTTTAAAAGGAGATAAAGGGGGGGGGGGAGAGAAATACACTATGACGCACATGTCTCCAGACAGCAGTACTGACTGGCTTCCATTCTATGGCTTTGCTGGGCTCCTCTTGTAGACAAAGGCTGGATCTATACATGCAGCAGAATGAGGTGGGAACATGGCATACCCCTTCGGACTACAGCTTCCTGCCAGCACATTTCAGAATCTGTTTATTACATAAAGAAGCAAACCAGCACGGCAAGGAAAGGGCTGCTTAAGAACCTCTCCCCATGATGTTTAATATTCTACTTGCAGGGAGCTTGATCCTCCCCCAAGCATTCACAAATCCTTCTCCACCCACTCTGAAGTGACACAGTCCACCACCAGCTCAGGAATCTACCACTTTATACTGTGGCATGTGCAGACCAGGCCAAAGTAACAACAGACATGATCCAGTCCTTTTGAGAGAATTCCTCTTCTCCTACGACTCTCATTGGGTGAACAGGAGAGAGATGAAGGAGGTGGTAAAACAAAGAAAGGCCCTCAAATCCCTACAGGAGCGGATTAGCTCATCATACTTGTTTGTTCAAATCCATCAAATCCATTGTTCAAGCCACTGTAAACCCCTAAAAGGAACGGTTTACTTCCTAATAGAAAATGAAATGGCAGGACAGGCCTGCTGATTCAAGAGTGTAAAGCAAGAAGGAGGAAGGTTGGGTCATTAAATGCTTCACTACATGTAATGAGACTAAATCCACTGCTGCCATTTCCCCCACCCGCCCTGAGCCTGTTAAGCAGCTCCCAAACACAGCTCTCCCTTCCCTTTCTGTGAAAGACTCTCAGAGAGCAGAAATTGGATCTAGGATTCCAGGGAAGATCTGCTGCAGGAGGCAGAGAGCAGGACTGTTTCTTGAAGTCTCCCAGCCATCATGGGCCACAGAAGAAACCTTCCAACTTCTGCCATTGAAGAAGAGAAAGAACGTAACTGCAACAGAGGGAGATTCTAAGGGAAACACCTGGCTAAGGCCAGAGCAAGGAGGGATCCATTTGCCTGGGAGGTTACACACAGACCTGAAAAATCTATTTCATGTTGCTACTACAGTCAGTGCGAAGTGCCAGTGAAGAGCTGCATAGGAATCAGCCCGTCTGCACCATTAACGGAATCCTACAGAGCGTTAACTGTCACTTAAGCAACACGTACTCTTTCAGAGACTCTGGCAAAGGCAGCTCCTTCACTGCATCTGGCAGGAACTGCACTCCCAGGCTGCGGCGCACGGCATAGCGCGACAGCGTCTTTAAGGTGCCTGGTGCAGAGCACAGTGTGGTCAGCTTTCCGCAAAGCTGCTGATCCCGCAGGACCTCGCGAGGCATGGCGCCGTTCTTCCGCAATTCAAAGTGTCCGACGGCTCTGTGGAGGAGATCGAAGCAGGCGTCTTCCCTCTCGGTGCCGAGTCCTCTGACCAGCAGGGCAACCAACCTGGAGATTGGGGTCTGTCCTTTCAGGTTGACCACCCGGACCTCAGCCCCATATTCCAGAAGGATACTCACACTCTCCAAGTTCCCCTTCATTGCTGCCCAGCTCAGGGGAGTGTCGTTGTTGTAATCTAGAGCATTGACGAAGGCCCCACTTTCCAAGAGTGTTCGGACACATTCAGCATTGTTCTTAAAGGCAGCCCAGTGCAGGGGTGTGTCCTTGTTACCATCCAGTGCATTTGGGTTTGCCCCATATTCTAAGAGGATCTCCACGCAGGTCTCATCCTTTTCTGCTGCATAGTGAAGTGCTGTTCGGTTGTACCCGTCAAGGGTATTGACCTGCAGAAGCAGAGAAGGGGCTCTTCAGTGTTAGTAGTTTAAGAGGATCGGCCAGAGAAAACTGACCTGAAAACTCAGCTAAAGAGGACTTGATAGTGGAATCCTTTCATCTCAAGCCTCTATCCAGACTCAGGGCAAAGCCCTTGTCAAGTGAATGGGATTAGGCGAATGAGGAACACAGAATAATTTACTCTGGAACAGATCTCAACAATCTGTAAAGAGATCATGCTGCTGTCTTGCCTCCTTGTTTAGAAGCAGCACCCCCCTAGCGGGGGGAAACAACAGGCCTGTGGCTTATGCTTGCTCAACTTGCCTGAGTGTGGAAAGCTAAGCAGGGTCAAGCCTGGTTATTACTTGGATGGGAGACCCCTCCTCTAGTTTCCTGCATTGAGCAGGGGGTTGGACTCGATAGCCTTGTAGGCTCCTTCCAACTCTATGATCTATGAATCTATGAAACAGAGAATGGCTGTCTCCCTCTTGCTCTGTCCTGTGAGCTTCTGGGGAGCAAGTGATTAGCCACTGTTAAAGATTCCATAGATCATAGAGTTGGAAGGAGCCTACAAGGCTATCGAGTCCAACCCCCTGCTCAATGCAGGAAACTAGAGGAGGGGTCTCCATCCAAGTAATAACCAGGCTTGACCCTGCTTAGCTTTCCACACTCAGGCAAGCTGAGCCAGCATAAGCCACAGGCCTAGAATGGTGGAGCAGGTGAATCCTTGTTAAAATCCAGCATAGGCACTTATTATGCTCTCTGGGCCTCTGTCTCCATAAGAGGATAGCAAACGGTGTGATTTGGCAGTCCCTTAAGAGGCTAAAATTTTGGTATTTAATTATTCCATTTTAGGGCTTTTATTATGTTTTTGCATATTTGGATTGGTGGCCTTGTCATTTCCCTACCTACAAGGACCTTTTGTCAGAATTTTTAAAAAAGAACTCTGAAATAAACATTCTCCTTCTGTATTACTGAGAGCACACACACACAGAGAACCCTCCATCACCCATAATTCAGCAGATGATAAAGTTGACACATGACTGAACTGTGTCAATCCCACAAGCCCTACTCAAGCGTTCTAAATGGTGTGAGGTAAACATGCCAGGAAGGGGAGCAGAGACAAGCACACTAGCTCTGCCCCCTCCCATCACTGTTTTCATCACCCTCCACATGTACAGGGTGACTTTCTGCAGTGGAAATCAGGATTCTAAATCTTGGGGAGAGCCTCCAGAGATACAGGAAGTGCTGCTTTGCAGGAAGTCACCTTCTACATGAGGAGGGCAATGAAAAAAGTGATGGAAGGGGTGGGGCGGGTGTGCTCATCTCCACTCCCCCTCCTTGCGCATTTTACCTTACACGATTTAGAACACCTGAACAGGACTTCAGAGGCAAGTAAATCTAGAGCCAGAGAGCAAAGTTCCTCTCATCTAGTAATAACAATGGCTAGGATCCAAAGAATTATGCAAGTTAGGTCCACAATGCCCAAGAGGGCTCGGGATTCTTGAAATGGCACAGCTCCTTCCCACCCACTACAAGGCAAGCCACTTTTACAACCGAGGGGACTTTCAGAGCAAAACTACACATCATGAAAAACTGACTTTTCTCCTCAAATTTTCCATCTATGAGAATATACCTCCACATAATAATGTAATTTGTAATATAGTGATAAGTAATCAACATTATAGATTTTGTGTGTCTTACTTTAATTCATTATAAATTCTAGCTTTGTTCCATTTTAAATTATGTAAGGAAGTTTGAAAGTTATAAGCAAGGATTAAAACACACACACAGGCTGCTGACCACCACCCTTCCAAAGCAACCACATGTCAAATGTCTCCCCCCCACCCCCATAACATGCAGTTCCAACTACCTTGGGTCCTGGTGCTATCATGCTTAGCCTTTCTCCTTCACAGCAAGCAACAGCCAGTGTGTTGTGGAGCAGGGGTGGGGAAAGAATGTAATGACATCAGGACACAAGATAAAGGTGTGCTACATGTTATGGAGGAGAACTTGAAAGCAGGCTGCTTTCTTCAGCAGGAGTGTGTTATATACGTACAGCTCCACCCTCAAAAGCAATTTGTAATATATAATGGGGGCCTGCTGCCCCAAAGAAAAATATAAACAAAAACTCCTACTGGGCCCACTGAAAGCTTTTGGCACACTTAAAGCAGTCCTTTGGATCTCTGCCATTCTACAGAATTGTGCCTCATTATGAACTCAAACTAAACACTGGGGACAAACTAGCTTTTAGGTGGTAGAATGGCCAAGTGGTCAAAGCTCTGAATGGCTTTCCTCAAGACTGAGGGTGTGTGCCACACTTTGGATTATCACCATTTCAAGGCTGCCCAGATAAAGAACGCCTGATCCAATAGAAAAGGAAAAGACATATTCAGTCTGCGGTGAACTGCACTTACCACATTGGTTCCTCAGATACACTAACTCTGGGGAGGGCAACTTGTGGCCCTCCAGATGCTTTGGCCCCTGGAACGTCCATCAGCGCTAGTCAGCATAGTCAATGGGCCAAAACATCTGGAGGTGCGTCGCCCACCCCTGCATGAACACATGGAAACTGGATTAACTTGAAGCAATTTTTTTTACAAGAGGGGGAAAAAACCTTTCACACTGCAAAAAAAAAAAAGTTCTTTAAGCCTTTGCCAGAGAGCTACATAGCAGCTATGGCGACCTTCTCCAGCCTGGTTCCGTGCTAGATGTTGGACTACATATCCCATCAGGCATCTGGTTGGGGGATGATAGGAGGTGTGGTCCAACACATTTAGAGGGAACCAGATTGGGGAAGGCTTGGCTATGAGACTGAGCTGTGAACCCCAATCTCACCTCTGCCATGAACTCACTTGATGGCCTTCAACAAGTCATTCAGCCTCAGCCCATCCGCAATATGGGGGTAAAAATACCGACCGACCTTCCTGGGCTGTTGCAAGGATAATGAATGTTCAAAAGTGCTCCACAAACCCTGTAACAGCTGCACACATCCCATTTGAGCAGGTGATCTGGATCTGTTCTTAAATCGTACTCAAGCTCTTCCTACCTCAGCTCCTTTTTCCAACAGCAGCTCAATGCAGTCGGCATCAGCAACCATGCACGCACAGTGCAGTGGCTTCAGGGTACCATGCATACAGTTGACATCCGCACCCTGGAAGAACATAGAGTGGGAGAAGTGAAGGAGGTTCAGGAAGTTCATCTATTCCTGACCATCACTAGAATAAAACTATTGCAATGTACACTTGTCATTTTATACCAAGAAATGCCAAATCAAGATGCTTCCTATTTATCATAAACTCAGAGACACATAACTGAAATTTAAAAATCTAGTTCCCATCAGTCTCTTGTTTATTGCTTTTTATTTATTTAATATTCCAGAAGTGGTTCAAAGAAAACGGTAGAGATAACTTGCATCTCATGAGGTCTGCTCAGTTTAAGCAAGCTGGGAAAGAAGAGAACTGTATCTTCTTTGCTCTGTGAACCCCCCTGTGGAGCACACAGGCAACAGACCTGAACAGAGTTCTACAAATTATGTCTGGATTTTGTAGGGAAAAAGTATTTCGCTACTAGCTGACAGGAATATAGTAAAAGTGCCACTGAACAGATGCAGAATGCCTTTCCACCAAGCAAGGGCAGCCTGCCCCTCCCACAGAATTAGGGAGAAGGGCTAACAGCACATGCGGCATCATTCCCCATTAATTTGAGTCCCTGTTTCTTTCTGGAAAATAAACATTGTTCCCAATTCCTGGCAAATGTGTTACAACTAGAGAACAAAGACTGCCTCCCCCACCCCAACCCCAAAATCCAGTCCTGGTTTTCCAAACTCCCATCCAGCAACTGCGCACAATTAAAAAATCTTCTCTCTCCCAGCTCTCTAACTTCTTTGCCTTAAGCAGGCTCTCTATTCTTTGCACCCACTAAGGGCTTTGTTTGTTCCCAGCAAGCATCTTCTGTTTTCAAAATCAGGACTGAAAGAAATTTACTCCAGACTTTTCTTCCTTTCCTGTAGCAGATCTTAAATCAACCTCTAGAGTACGGATCTTAAATCATCCATCCAAGGGAGTTGGGAGCAACATTTCTGGGTTTTTCTTTCTGATGTGGAAAGTGAGGGTGAGTGGGTACGAGGGAGAAGCCAGCTCGCAGAAGTGGAGATGCAGAAGGAAGAAAACAGGCAAGAACTAATGGATGGAGGGAAATAAGAAGGGCAGTTTGAAATTGCTGCTGATACTGCTGCTTTCTGTTCAATCAGAGAACTGTGAAAGTGTTAAGACAAAGATGCAGCAGACTGTTCTTGTAGGGAACATTAGCTGCTCAACAGGGAAAATGTTGGCAGTTTAAAAAAAATGCACGGCATGTGGCTTCTCCTGGCTCAGGCTTCTTGCCAATATTAAATACTTGGTCATCATGGTAACCTTATTTATTGACTGCTAGATGTGGAACCCAGGTTTTTCCTGTGGCCTGCTTCATACAGTTGGCATCTTGGATTCTCTCACTTTGAAACCAGGATCCCTTCTTAGCGCTGGTCATATTTAATTGCACTGAATTTAATGCTCGCAAAACGTATCAGATGATAAACTCATGAGAACCAGGTGACAACAGGGAATGGAAAAGTTGGGTTTTGCATATAGGTCCACAAAGTTGTATGTATAAAGCTGCTTAATGTTGTTCTTTAACACCGCTTATTAAAGCTGCCAGAAAGCAACAGAGATTGGCAGAGAAGCACTGGACATAGCAATGTAAAAGTCCTTAAGACAAGTTCACAAAAAATGCTCATATTATAGATTAAAACATCCTTGGAGCCACTCCATTGATTTGCCTTCTTAGGATCACTTACTAGATTACATTATTGCTTCCTGGAAATAATTAATGTAGAAAGTGTGCAGCACCATGTGGGGAAGACCCATAGCTCAGTGGGAGAGCCGATGCTTTGTTTGCAGAAGTTCCCAGTTCAATCCTAGGCATCTCCACTTCAAAGGACCAGGTAGGAAACTGGGAAAGACCCCTTTCTGCCTGAGACCTTAGAGCAGGGTCAGGCAACCTGGTGCCCTCCAGATGTTTTGGACTATAACCCACATCAGCCCCAGCCAGCATGGGCAATTGTCAGAGAATATGAGAGTTATAGTCCAAAACAACTGGAGGGCATCAGGTTGCCTAGCCCTGCCTTAAGAGAGCCCTTGACAGTTGGAGTAGATGATACCAGGCTAGATGCAGAAATAGTCTTGATCTGATACAAGGTAGCATTTTATGTGACAATTGCACATGGAGCTGTTTTGCGGTGCATACTTTAGGTAAACACATCTTGGGAAGCCAGTCAACTGATCAGCTGGCTCTAGCTTTAGTCAGAGCTTTCTCCTCCCTCCCAGAGAGAAGTCTGCTGTGCTCTACATTAAAATGCCTGCAAAAAAAAGAAGAAAAATACCTCTTCACCTTGGCACCCTCAAGCTGACCTCCCTTCCTCTTCTTCTGCCTCTCCTTCCCTTGTGTCTCTGGTCTATTAGACTGTAACAGTCACAGGCCCTATCTTAGGACCATTCAGATGAATGCACAGCACTATGTTACTGTAAGAACTCCAGGAAGACTATTACCATCTTATACTATTTGAGAGTAGGGACAAGATGGAAAGTACAGTGGATAACATCAAGGATTGCATCAGCTTCCATGGGCCTTTTGGCCAATAGAAGGATTTATTGTATATTTAATGGGTTCTGGCAGACCAAATACTTGGCAATTAATATAGCAAAAGCAGCTGGCAGACTCAATCAAGTCTAACATGGAACCCTGTCTCTGTTAAGAGCTGAGTAATCGGAAACTGAAGCAGCCGTAGCTTTACCCTTTGCAGCTCAAGAGTATTTAAACCTTCCTTTGAAGATCAGTAATGTCACACCGAAATAGGCTTGAAGAACAGTATTCAAGAATCCTTGTTCAGTCTGCCCTGTAAACTGGACTAAACTGGGGTGGGCAGACTTCAGGCTTGCAGGATCTGCTTGGTTATTAGAACCCCAAGAACCACGGATGAGAGCCAAATGCAAAATAATGGTGCGAGCAGTCATATGCTAAAAATTAAAGGAACAGGGTGCTTCTGAGAACATGCTCAGCCCAGGAATTTGCGATCAGTACCAGAACTAAGCTTACAAGACCTTTTACACTCAAAAAATTGCTTTTAAACAACCATTGGGGGGGGGGGGAGCTTTTTAGTTGTTGCTATTGTTAAGACAATTGGGACTCAAAAACCCTTGCTGATCTGCTGCAAACCACACAAGAGGCAAAAACAGGAGGGGATAAGCATCCAATAACAATGCAAAAAAAGTGGGGGGGGGAGTTCTTTATTTGTTTTCAGGCTCCTCCACCTGAAAACAAATAATAAAGAATTTGCATCCTGAAATCACACAAGAGACCTACCAGTAGATCCTGATCTACCTTCTACCCACTTCTGACAGGACAATCAGTGTTTTTTTGACAGGGACATATACAGCCATATCTCGGGGGGGGGGGGGGGAGCTGTGGCAAGCCAAACACAGCTCGCGATTGCGGCAGCGGACACCAAGCCAGTGCCAGTCACCCCCAAGTGCAGTTGGGCTCTTGTGGGGTGGCGGGCTCTGGCGGTGGCCAGGACAAGCTTGGCAAGAGCATCAAGAGGTTTTTGCCATTCTTGCCAAGAGGTTCGCTAGCCCATTCTCTTCACGCACGATGGGGGATGGTTGCCTGGGTGTGGATGAAATGCCAACCCATCGTGGGTGAAACAACCCCTACACCAAGCTATGGGTTGTCAGGGCCCATCAGTGTCCAGATCTGTTAAATGCAAGTCCGGACAGATTTCAGCAAACCAGGACACAAGAAATGTGATCAAATCCTCCCCTTCTTCACATTCCTCTGCACAACGAACATGCAGACTTAACCGACAACTGCAGTTCTCCAGATCTTCTACCTTGTTCTGAAGGTCTTGAGTGAGTCAAGCTTAGCTCCATGGCTTCATTTGCTGCAGATTCTATATTAGTCAGCTTCGCAGATAGCTCCGACAGTTTCCTATCTAGTGACTCCAAATGCAAGTGACCAGCCCTCAATGGAGTTCTGATCGTAGTTGTTGGTAAAGTTTCTTCAGACTGTGGTCTCTGGCTGTCATCCTTGCCCTTGGCTGCTTTAGAGGAACCGGGTGCCTCATCTGCAACAGTGAGATGAGTCTCTGGGGCCTGAGGATCCGTGCGATCTTTAGGGTGGAAAAATGCTGTGAGGAGTGAGTCAGGAGTTGAGTCGAGACCCCGTCTCACTCCTTGACATAGTCCAAGTTTTTAATGAGGGGTGCTTAGAGTTGAAGCACAGTTGAGATCAAAAGGCTGGGTGGGCAGGAGAGCTAAAAATCTAGGCGTCCATCTAGGTACTCCCTCGTTTATTTCATTTCCTATTACTGGTATCAGTATACACAATTATAGTACAGGCAGTCCCTGAGTTAAGAACGTCCGACTTACAGATAACCCAAACTCAAGAACGGACTTTTGGGTTCCCCGGCGCTGCGTCGTTTACGTAGAGTACATAGCGCAGTATGCTACGCAATTTGCATAATTTACACAATTTGCGTAAATGCCGATTTTAACATGTAGAACACTATGCTGTTCCGACCTACATACGAGTTCGACTTAAAGACATTCTTAAGAACGGAACTCGTTCGTAACCTGGGGACTGCCTGTACATCTCATTTGTTTTGGCCCTCTTGAGAAAAAACATGCAATGAGTCAATTACAACATCTCAGTACAGGAGTTCACCCTTATAGGCAGACTCAAAATAATTTTAAATAAAACTGCAGACCTTGCCTTGTCTCCCTGTGATCCACAGGGCAAAACAGATCTAGAAGGGACTCCCTTATTCTCTCCTTTCTCCTCTGAAGGAGCAGCAGGAACTATTTCCCATACCTGCCACTCCCAGGCAGCACTGCTCGGCACTGACAACAGTGGGAGATGGCACTGTGGGTGGGTGGGGGATGGGGGGGTGTTAAGGCAAGGGAGCTACTTCTATGCCAATTTTGCCTGTGCAGAAACTGGACTGCCTTCCGGTTCTTCGCTGATCTTCCCCAGGAAAGCATCAAAACCCAGACTCCTCACATTGTACAGTATGCAGAACTGATAGTATCATTTAGATCATTATCTCATCATATCCTGAAGGTTCAGGCAAGATCGCAATATAAACAAAGCCACTCCTAAATTACCCAGCAATTAAAAAAACAAAAAACCCAAGATAATATCAGGTAAAGCCTGCCACAGGTTTTAAAAACTGGGGTTTTAAGCTACCACACCTGATGCTGTCTCTCTCAACCAGTTTGTTCACAGTCCCTATCTAATATCCAACTCCACACAGCCTATGCTTGCATCCTATTCTTTCTCAAGAGGATCGTGCCTATCATTCTCTTTCACAATCTCTCCTCACCATCTTGAACTTGACCACTTACTCAGCACAGGCCACATTAACTCATCCATCAGCACACCCACTTTCAAATCCAAAACTGACACAGGTAACTGCAGACTTTTAATAGTAACGGTGACCATCATACTGCGTCTGTCTGGTTTTCTTTCACTCTTAAAGATGCACATGTTAAAGATTTCCTCTCAATACAATTAAGTTAATTTAGTGGTAGAGGCAAAACATAGTCTCTGTATCAGGTATCCTGTAATAAAAAGTTGCCTTGTACCAAGTCAAAATGACAGCACGTATCCCAGGGTGTTAGGCAGAGGTCTTTTCCTGCTATTCAAGATCTTAACTGGAGATTTCCAGGACTGGACTCAGGACAATATACATGCAGAGCACGAGATTCACTACTGAATGATTGCCTCTTTGAGCTTCCCCCTTAAGCTAAGCTGCTTTTGCTTTACGACAGTTATGAGGATCCAATAAGCTTGGTACACATTAATGCTGGCAAGATCAACATCTTAACCAAATTAAGACTGGTTTCAGAGGGTTTTAACTGCTGTTGCTTCCTGCCCCCCATGTAAGTATACCCATTTGCGAGGGTGCTCAGAATTGTGAATTAAAAACCCCTAGCTTCCTCAAAGATCCAGAATTCCTAGGATCCTGGGGGTGGAGAAGCAAGTCCAGTCATATCACTTAAACTTTAATAAAAGTGCCATGTTAACATATTCTCAGCCTCATTTACATGTATAAAAAGCCAATTCCAAACATTCTGTCACACTCTAGTACAGTGTTCTTCAACCTTGGGTCCCCAGATGTTTCTGGCCTACAACTCCCAGCATCTGGGGACCCAAGGTTGGAGAACACTGCTCTAGTATGACCAAGAAACAGAACCCAGTTCTGCTTAGGGTTGCAGCAGGGCCACATCACTGAATTCCAACACAGGCTCATAGAGCATTAGAGAAATTCTAAAATACAAGCTTTCAGAACAAAGCCAAGATTTCTCTACTATCTTCTCACATACCCTCCTGATAAGGTCTTCAACATTGTCATGTGGGAAGGATCGGATGGCTGCTATAGTCCGGATCAGACGCTCCGACAAAGAATATTTACTCTGAATGCTTTGCATGATGTACCACATACTGGAACTCAGTTTCCTTGGGTTTCTTCACATGCTCCACATTGCCTGGAAAACACACACACAAAAGAATGTTTAAAAGGTTTCAAGATTACAGATTCTCTCCCACAAAATCCTAGCAAGCTACACATAACAACTGTAAATAAGAAGAGACTTGGCAGCGTGTTACATTTCACCAAAAAGGAGACAGAAAAAGTGTCTAGAAACAGTTCAACAAGAATAACCTGAAATTTAAGGGCTGGCTCACCCATCACTTCCAATACTGCAACATCGAGTAATGACTCGAGGGAGCCATCAGAGATAGAACTTCCCTATCACGCCAAACACAATGCTTTCCAAGCAAGCCTGTTCACATATTCAACTGGGAACCATCAAGTGATGATGAACCTGCTCTAAGCCTCACATGGAATGCCATGAAATTAACAAAAAAGAAATATTTATTCTGAGTACATGACCTGAAGCTGCCTTATAATGTCTACTCTGACTGGCAGCGGCTCTCAGGGAGAGGTTATTTCTCCAGGCCACTTACCCAAAATCCTTTACTTGGAGATGCTGAGGACTGAACCTGGGATGTTCTGCATGCCACGCATCTGTTCCAGCACTGTGCTGTAGCCCCTCCCCAATGCAATGCCCAATGCATTTCAAGCTATTGCTTTTCTTTAGGGGCAGTTTCTGAAAAATAGTTATGGTATCTCAGTGATCAATACAAACATATCTTACACAATTCATAAAAAGTCATTAAATCAAGAACACCTGATGTCTTGGATAACTAGTTTATCCAAAGAGGCATGTTTCTTGCTCTGGGTCCAAGGAGTCCCAGGTTCAATTTCTAGAGGAACTTATGCTCCGGGGGAAGAAGGGGGACACACCGTTGGGAATCTGCAGAAGAGCTGTAGCTCACTGATAAGAGCAGACGCTTTCCATGCAGAAGGCATGCCCTGTTCAATCCTTGGTATGAGTAGCTAAAAGGGCCTCAGGCATCAGGGCTAAGAAAAGATTCTGCTTTAGGCTTAGAGGGGCACAGCCAGTTCAAGTAGACAATGCGAGGCTAGATGGACCAATGACTTGACTCAGTACAAAATATATTAATATGAAAGTATATTCAGCAATAATCAGCCAAAGTTGCATGTGGCACATATTGCAGCATATACTGCAACACTTGTTAAGACTACCAGTCTCGTTCACTATAGCTTGGTGGATTAATATCAAGTCCCTGTGTCTAGCTAGTCAGCCCATGAAAGGAAGGTCAATACCAAGCTAAAATCATGTATTCCGTGAATACAACATCTATACAATTTTGGTACCAAACTGAAGACACACACACCCCAAAAAAATCTGTCATAAGCTACTGTGACAATAGGAGTCGATGCATGGACTTTAAACCAAGAGAATAGTAAACCAACGGGAGAGAAAGAAAGAGCTGTAGTTTGTATGAACACAAAACCAGTGGATCAGAAATTTTTAAAAAGGCAGTTTAGTGAGCAGAGTTCTGCACCTTTAAGATACAGTAGGTGGGACTTAGGTTAAGTTAGTTGCACTTAGTCCCCATTGAAATCAATGGGACTTAAGTCATGACTAACTTCTTCCATTGATTTTAATGGGACCTAAGAGCAACTAACTTCGTCTGGATCCAGCCCAGTATTAACCAACAATTGGTTGGATCCAGAATGGCCATTCCATGAATGGAAGGGATCCTTCCGTTCATGGAAAGTGCTAGGGTGCAGCAGAAGCTGATATATGCACTGAATATGCACTGATTCCCCCTTCAGCTCCCCCTATTGCTTCTCGTGTTGCTCCAGAGAATCCCCCAGCCCTTTCAGAGCAGCTTTCAGGGAGACACAGGGGACTGCAGGCAGGGGGAAGGAGGAATTGTGAAGATCGCCTCCCTGTCCCCTTCCTCCAGCATGAGTGGAATTCCGCTAATCTGGATCTAACCCAGAATGATTAAGAAACTGAAAATAAATGTAGACACTGTATAAAATATGTTAAAGCAACAGGACCCTGGCCATAATCTAAAAGAACAGAACAAGAAGAAATATTGGAGGTTAAAAAAAATGTACAGAACGATTTAGAACAGGCTAAGAATCAGGACATCAGATCCTTTTATAACAGAAATAAAACAACTGGGTTGACCAAATATCATCTGGTAGCAGGCTCTTGTTGCAAGGGACAACAAGAGAAAAGGAGTAAAAGAGATGAAGAAAAAAGTAAGTGTGGGGGGTTAACAAGAGGAACAGAAGTGGAAAAATACAAGGAAAGTAAAGGAACATCCAGGTACAAAGCCATCTATGATAACTGGGTCCAGGGATGTACCTTAAAGAGTGCAGGCTACAGTCTAAGTAAGCCTGATGAGAACTAGCACCTCCCACAAAATATGCCAGTGAATTCTTTCAGACAGTGACTTTTGGCCAATTTCCATAACTATTTTTCTGACTCAAGAAAACCTTTGGGCAGTCACTTCACAAGAGATCTGTGTGGAACTTATTCTAAGCTATAGGTTCACCAAGCACTCAGTATATTGTCAATAAGGTTCAAATACAATGCTTTTAAAAAATCAGACAAGGCACAAGGCAGCAGGGTATCTTTTATATGGAGAAGCCAGTTGCATTATTTGGTTCTTCAGAAGTTTAAAAAGTGAGATCAAATTGCACGATAGATCTACTTACTCAGAGTTACAATCTGATCTTCACCTTTTAAAAAGATATCTTGCCTCCCCTTCCATCATCCATATTTTAACCACATTCTTATTTTTAAAATGTTCCAAATTCTAAAGTAAAACACCCACAATACCCTACAAATTTTGAAACTGGAATGAAATATGCATTATGCAAGGTTATGTAAGTCACACTGATTTCAATAACCTGTTCCACTTGGGGTTTTTTAATTTCCAAATTAGGGTTTGCAAGTTGCCAGTTTACAAATGGTCCTTAAGGCTACAAAGTTATAGTACCTGTAATGCAAGCATTATTTCACTCATTTATCGCTGCAAGCAAGGTGAAAAGCTAGAAGGCAGAAGAGAAGGCACACTTTAACTCAGATTGATGCTGCAATCCAGTGCCACGGAAGCATTTCTTCTTTTCTGCTCCAACAGGTCAAGCGGAGAATAGAACTACAAAGGATTGTATACATAAAAAGGGGGAAATTCAGACTGATTCCTGGGAAGAAGTGGGGGCGGAGGGAGAGGGTGCACAGCTATGATTGCCATTGCCTTCTAATTAGGAATGAGATGGAGGAGATAGATAACAGACTAGTAATTTCCAAATTGTATGCTGTAAGAACTGCAAACGAGCCATAAAAATATAATTAACAACAAACAATACTTAGCAGCCTAGTTTTGACAGTTCTTAAAGAGCTGAATTTCTTCATCATCATCATCAGGCGATCACTCGTGACCGAGTAAGATTGTCTTCCGGGATAAAAGGAGGAAATTCTAAAGAAGATTGTGTAGACTCTAGCGATGGGTCCGTAAGTGACTGTGGAGGCCAATTCTAGATCCACACAGCTTCCCACAGTGAGGACACAGGTTACCAGATAGAAGATGGTCCTGTAAAGGATTCATTTGACGTGCTTTTCGCTTAGCACGTTTCTCCCTTTCACCTTGCACTCGGGCTTCTTCAAAGTCCATGGAACCTTTGTGAAAGGCCAACCTCCAGTTAGATCGTTCATGGGCCAGAGCTTCCCAGTTTTCGATGTTTATATTGCATTTTTTTAGATTAGCCTTATCATCTTTAAACCTCTTATATTGACCACCGATATTCCGCTTTCCATCCTTGGTGGGAGACAGTTTTTGGGAGATGCAGTCAGCATTCGAACAAATGACCGGTTACTGAAGTGGCTAGATAATATGTAGGGTTCTAACATGACATTGTTCCCTATTCCAGTATTTGCAGATTTCGGAGGCAACGGGAACTTCACATCTTTTGCCAGTTCTAAAGAGCATTCTTACATGCTAATAGGGATGAGGCACTTCCACTTATGCTTCTGTATATAAGCACAACATGCCCATCACCAGTCATTTCTTATTGAGGTGCACTTCTAATAAAAGGAACAGGTGTATTTAGGTGATGAATTTAAAGTTTTTACTACACAAAACTTGTCCAAATAACCTTAACATAAGCTGAACAGGCCTGTGGCTTACGCTGGCTCAGCTTGTCTGAGCATGGAAAGCTAAGCAGGGTCAGGCCTGGTTATTACTTGGGAGACCCCTCCTCTAGTTTCCTGCATTGAGCAGCGGGTTGGACTCGATAGCCTTGTAGGCTCCTTCCAACTCTATGATCTATGAAATCTATGACAGGTAGGCCTGTTGATCCATTAGAATGTTGTTATTTTTAAAAAGAGGGAAATACTTCTTATTAAAACCAACTAGAATACCAAAGAGTTATCAGCAAGTGTTCAAGTTTCCCAGAACAATTCTTCAGACTTAACATCCAGCCTGGAGAAGAGTCTGAGGAACCTGAAAGCATGTTCACACTACTTTGTAATGCCTCAGTAAGAAGTTTTTATCTCACTACATGAGTTAATTATTTGCCAGGATGTTTGCGTTATCAGCACTGTTTTGTGCATGGTCACTTTACATACTTTTAAGCACTGGTATTTAAGCACTAACTCAGTAGCCATAAGCAACAAGGAATTCCATGGAAGTAAGCAGGCTGGTGGAGGAGGGATGGAACTCTCCATCCTTCCTCTGCTGCCAGGCTAATAACATGTGTTAGTAACTTATGCAGGCTTACCTGCAAGACTGCATTTACGCTTTAGCATAACCATCAGTTTGTATTTTTTGCATTTTATTTCCCTCTGACCTCATTGCTTACATTTTTCTCTTCTCTACAGTGCATAATATACCCACTCACTAAGGATTACACTTCAAGCATCTTTAGCCCACTAAATATTATTTATGCTATAATAATTTTGTTAGTTTTTAAGGTACAACAAGACTCTGTTGTTTTTAATAATTATTATGCTACTGTTATTTTGGGATTTGCTACGGGTTTGCTATACACATCCCCAAAGAAACGGATGTTCTATATAACTTTATATATAGGGACATACATTTGCATATCTATAAGCCCCACCCCCTCTCTCAATAAAACAAAAAACAAAAAAGAGTCTTGTGGCACCTTAAATACAAACCAATTTATTCTGGCATAACGTTTCAAGGACACTATTCGCTTCCTCATTCCTCGTGATGCATGCATGTGATCCATCCGTTGCATCAGTGTCCGGGAAAGCTTATGCCAGAATAAACCGGTTAGCCTTTAAGGTGCTACAAGTCTTTCTTGTTTTTGCTGCAACAGACTAACACTAGTACCACTCTGGAAATAAAAAAAGGAGAGTCTGAACGGCAAGTTTGTTGCAGAAAGAGCAAGTCTTGTGCATATGGAAATAAACGTGTTGGGAGAGAGAAAGTTAAGTTAGAGGCACTGCCAAGAGGTGCTATCGCTAGCAGAGGTCATGAAGCAGGGCCTGATCCAAACGGGCTACCAAAAACTAGGTGCTACCTTCGCCCCTTAACCTATACACGCCCCCCGCCCTGCGGCGCTGCCTACTCCGCCGCCGCCGCCCACAGTGACAGGCTGGAGAGACCCCGCACGGACGGAGGCGACGGCCTGGCCCCTTACGTCACCACTGAGCCGCACTCACCGACCCGGCGCCTATCCGACCCGCGCACCCTCCGCCACCAGCGCTACCCGGAAGCTCAACCTCCGCCGACCGGAAGCGAATGTACGGTCACGGAAGGCTAGAGAACAGTTTCCTGGTACGCAAAAAAAACAAATAAAAAACAGACAGGCGCGCGAAGCTGAGACTCTTTCCCCCGCCTCCTAAGTCTCACTAGGGCTAGGCCCTGCCCCTTTCACAAGTCTCCTCTAACCATTTCAGAGAATCGTAGATAAAGCCCGCCCCCATCCCTCTGCCTTCCCATCCTCTAGTCTAGCTGCTCTCCAAATAAGGCCTCTTCCCCAATCGCCTCCTTGGACTCAAGAGGCTGTCATATAGGTAGGCCCTCCTCTACTGGTGTCAAAGACTGGAATCCTAAACATCGGCTCGGCGTGGCAAATTGTAGCTATCCAGATGTTTTGGCCCATCAGCCCTAGCCAGCATAGCCAATAGTGAGGGATCATGGGAGTTGTAGGCCAAAAAAAATAAATCTGGAGGGCCATAGGTTGCCTACCCCTGCTAAACATATTTACCAGGAAGAAACCCCCACTGAATTCAGTGGGACTTATTTCTGGGTTAACATTTTTAGGACTAGGCTGTACAGGCATAATCTTGCTCACTTTTTCTGGGGAGTTTAGGATTTTTAGGAAGTGTATCTGATTCCACATCAGATGTCATGTAGCTCTATAGAGATCTATAGAACAACCACTTGTGTAGCACAATCTTAATGATGTTTACTTATAAGTCAGACCCAATGAGTTCAGTGGGGCTTACTGTCTAATTAGGATCGCAGCCACAATGTCTGTAACAAATAATCACCTGCACATGCACTGGTGGGAACTTGTCATTTTCCTGGTCATGCACTGGATGGTGCCTTAGCATTCATGCAGATGTATTTATGTGTATGTTCACTACTGCCATGATCTATCCACTCTACTCAGAGTTTTAACTTGGAGACTGGTGGGATGGCAGCTCTCATGCAAATGTGTACTACTCTTAACAATATTTATAAAAGGCACTCCCAAAAGGCCAAATCTGAGTAGCGATAGACCAGGGATATCCAGCAGAAAATTGGGGCTGTCCTTAGTTGGCCAAGAGAAGTGAGACCTTTGGTTTAACTCAGCCCATGGCAATCTGTGTTTGGTTGTTTGTAACATGATTGATAATTCCCTGTGGAGATTGTGATGAAAGCTAGTGTGCACATTCTGGACCAAATTCTATATGTTTCAAACTTGAACACCAAAGAACTACTCAGATGTTACTTTGAATGCACACAGAGTGGAGAGCAAGATTTCGTGCATTTGATATAGTGTCTGAAGCAGCCTACACACATACAAACTGTACATACATTTATACGTAATCAGGGCACTGCCTATTCAAGGTTCCCTGATGCATGAATAAAGCCTATGGGCTCTTTCAAACATTATACCTAATGGCCATAGCAGATTGGTGGGTGTGATCTGCTCCCCTCCCCCTCTACATGTGCTCAGAGTAATGTCTGAACAGCGCTCATCTGAAGCCCCTTGCCCAGTTTGAAGGAGATAGATCTCAAACACACAGTAGTGCAATATCTCCTTTGAGCACTGAGCGATCACAATGAAACTTGGTATGTACATGATGTATGGAATCATTCTCCATTTGAAGTTCAAGCACCAGCTGGATCCCCCTCACCCCTTTTTCAGGGGTGGGGAGAGAAAAAATAGGAAGTACATTATAATGTAATATCTGAAGCAAGGCTAGGCCTCTTGCTTTGCTAGTAAGAACATAGCATGCCCTACTGGTGGATCAGGATCCGTCTAGTCCAGGGTCCATCTAGTCCAGCAGTAGCAGGACCTGAATGCAAATAGTGTTCTCCTGCTGGTGTTGTTCCCCACCCATGAAATTTTATTTTATTTTGAAACAAAGCTTTAAAAAAAAGCATTAAAAAGGAACATACATAGAACAAGATAACTAACTAACTAAATAATCTCACTAATTATACTGTTTAGTCTTATCACCAATATGCTTGTGAAACAGCTAGAGTAAAACAGCCTAAGTAGAAGCTCACTAATGAAAGAAGAAAAACACAAGTTCCATTTAGCTATCATAGTAAACAGGGACCATTGGGGTGTACAGAACAATGGTTGC
Source organism: Shinisaurus crocodilurus (assembly GCA_021292165.1). Classification (NCBI taxonomy): domain Eukaryota; kingdom Metazoa; phylum Chordata; class Lepidosauria; order Squamata; family Shinisauridae; genus Shinisaurus; species Shinisaurus crocodilurus. The sequence continues at coordinate 29,215,266 of CM037881.1, forward strand.
AACGTTCCAGCTGGAAGAGAGATCTTTTTTTGCCTGGATGATGGATAGATACCTTGTGGAGCAGCATGTAAACAAAACAAGAGCACCACAGAGGAAGAGGTCACTGGCTAATTCATAGATACCTTGTGGAGCAGCTTGTAAACAAAACAAGAGCGCCACAGAGGAAGAGGTCACTGGCTAATTCCGATCTCTGAACAAAGGACAGCCTTCCTCTTCAACTCAGGCAACGCTTCTCCAAACCAGCCGGTGGGGCGCGCAGCCAGCTGCTCCGAAGGATCTCAACGGGATGAAGGGAGCCGCGGGCATAGCCAGTCAGAGCCGTCGCCTCTTAGAGACTCTCAGTCTCTCGAGCAATACAGCTGCGCTTGTGGGGTGGGTATTGGACAGAGAAGGGGCCTTCCTGTTCCCAGCATCCCCTTAACATTGGTGGAGCTAAGCAAAACCTGGGTTTGGATTCCTCCACCCCCTGCAGTAGAGATACTCATCTCTCCCGGTGCATGCAGCGCGCACACAAGATCCTGCGGCCAAAGCAGCGGTGAGTAGCACAAGATGGGGAGGAGGGTTTGCTACGGGGGAAGAGGGCAGGGAGCAGATGAAAAGACGCCGCCGCCGGTCTGGACTTTGCCTGCAGCTAAAGGGGATCCATCCCAGAAGCTCACATTCTGCTGAAGCAGATGCGCTTGACTGGATATATGGACTCTTGTCAATAACATGACGTGACTGCTGCCGCCTTTAATTCTTCGTGATCATTTTAATAAAACGCATTCAAGTAATACATATGGATATGAAAAGCAAATATTGCTGAAGCTGATGTAGCCCGCCCCGCCCCGCTTCATCAGTGGCGTTTTACACATGCTCTGAATAACTACACTCCAGGGATCTCAGGATTGGGTGTGCAGACGTTTGTATTTTTAAAGAAACCTTTGGGTTGAGCTTCCTTGCGCTTTAAAAAAAAAAAAAAAAACATCTACAGACTTTTTTTTTAATTGTACAAAGTGTTTTACATTCTGTATCTAATTTGCCACATCTCTAAAAGGTAGGGGTTTACTCTTTTACAGTTGTAAGGGGTGGGGATTGACAGATACTGCTCCAGCGAAGGCTACCCCATCATTGCTTCAACATGCATCCAGACTGTAGCCCAACATGTCTCTGGGGTGGTGAGGCAGATTAATCTTCATTGCAATTAGAGACAAAATGCAATTTGAAACATTTTTTGAATCAAAATTTGAAATTGGAGTGTTTGCTGCTTGTTGTGCAATCTCTTGATTTTGGGGGTGTTTGTTTGCAACTGTCTTTTTGTCTGCTAAGATCCCAAGATCTAATACTTCCGCAAGTGCTGAAGATCAGTCAGGGACAGGTCATGGTGATAATGTGTGTTGTGTGAACATCTATCAAGTACCTCTGTGACCCCTTTCTTTTCCCTCTGATCTCTCTCAAGGGCAGGGTTTTGCACTGGAGAGCCCACATCCTGAATGGAACAAGAGAAACAGAGGTGTGCACTTCTGATGGGAAGGACCCTGGGGAAGCAGCACTCCTGGGAGGTAAAGAGACTGCCAGTGTTCTCTCCAAGACCAATGAGCAACAAGTAGAAAAAGTTGGGACATGTGAAAAATGTATAGGGTGGGGTGGGGTGGGGTAGGGTGGAGGCAGACTTGGCCTCAGAGAAAAATATCCTCCAAAAAATCAAATACGTCCTCCATTATTTAAGCAGTGAAGGGGCAGGCTCCTTCACCTGTGTGTATGGGGCTAAACTTTGGGGGAGGATTGGACTAGAGGGCATGTGTTACATGTGGCCAATTCCTCATTTTGGTACCTAGGCAGGGCCGGTGCTACCATTAGGCCAACTAGGCAGCTGCCTAGGGCACAGGGCTAAAGGGGGCGCCAGAAACGCCTTGGGGAAAAAAATACAGCGCTCTCAAGTGGGAAGGGGGGGCGCGCTAAATATCTGATCTTGCCTAGGGCACCAAACTGCCTTGCAGAAAGGGGTCACAGAGGTACTTGGTCCTGTACCTAGGTTTTAACAACCTCTTATGCTTGAATGTGCTTGTGAGTGTTTTAGTTGCTGAGAAAGCAGGGCAACCGCTATTTTTTTTTTCTTTAAAAATATTCATAGCCTACCTTCCCATCTCACACCTGAATGCTCAAGGTGGCAACCATAATCAGAATTTTAAAAATAATTTCATGACTAACAAAATAACGTATGTTTTATTTATTTATTTACACACACACACTTTTTAAACAGGGGATAACAGCTTTAAAAAAAAATAACCAGACAGGTCAAAAGTTTGCTGGGGGAGAAAAAGTTAGAACTACCTGGTTCGATAAGCTTTGTACCCAGTTCTTACATCAAATTGATGAGACATGCAAGGTATCTCCACAGAGATGTGCACATCTGCACAGACTGGGATGCAAGTTTGGAGAGGTAATGACGAGCTGAGAGACAGAGGTCCATTCAGACAGTGGGACTTGGAAGCTCTCCTAAGGGAACACAGATGTACTCATTAGCTGTGGATTCCCAGTTACCACAGCTGACTACTTTTCTTACCCCTACTCACCTTGTGGAAGCCCTCAGTGAGGGACAGACTAGCTTACCTAATGACTTCTACTTTCAGCTGGTCATAAGGCTTGGCCAAAATTGTCCTCTGGGTGGCAGTAACTTTGGTGACATTCAAGGGATTGGTAGTGGGGGGGGGGGGTTGGAACCATTTTTCAAAGAACCTCTGAGGCAATTTAGTACTTAGGGATGCCACTGTTGTCTTGCAGGGCTTCCTGGGCATTTAACAGCTGCAAAGCAGAGAAATTAAATAGGTGAAGCTTTTCCATGCTGGGAAAAGCTTCACCTGATATTGCTGCCTGTTACCCAGAGATTAGAGGCAACCCTTTTTCACTTATACAAGATCTAATTCTACAAGACGGATTAGGAAAGCGTCCCTTTACAATTCTTTACTCAGATTTAGTTTTGCATTTTGAGCACCATCCAGAGATTATATCTAAATTGCACAATAAATAGAATCTCAAGATAGAATTCTAAGGCTGCAGCCCTAAGTCGCGTTTGGGAAGGTTCTAATATGTGAGGCAACGCTTGCACCCTCAAAATCTATTTTGCTCCTGCTTCCTTTCCTGCAGCCAATATTCTAAATTCTCTTCCAGGAGACAAAAGAATGGAGAGCAGAATGAAGGAGGGTAAGCCTACCCAGAAAGACTCTGCAAGAACAGAGCTTCATGGGCCAGAGGGAAACTCCCAAGAGAGGGTTTTGCAAAGTGGTGGGCAGGAGAGAACCTGCGAAAGCCAGAGCAGGCCAGAGAGGCAACGAAGAAAGAACCCAGCAGCAGGCAGGAAGTTTGCTATATCTGCCCAATGCGAGGAAGGCATTCAGAAGTTGAAGGACATCTTGGTGCTGCAAAGCACCCACTCCCGCACAAGGCCAACCATCTGCAGCTGAGTGTGGCAAAGGCTTCAGCCGCAGTTCAGACCTCATCCGGCATCAAATCACCCACACGGGGGAAAAGCCGTACACTTGTGCTGACTGTGGGAAAGGATTCAGCCAGAACTCCAACCTTCTGACCCACCAGAGGATTCATACGGGAGAGAAACCCTACCAATGCAGTGACTGTAGCAAGCGCTTCAGCGAGAGCTCAGCCCTGATCCAGCACCAGAGGACCCACACGGGGGAGAAGCCTTACCAGTGCATGGAGTGTGGGAAGAGCTTCAGCATCAGCTCTAACCTCATCCGTCACCAACGTACCCATACGGGCGAGAAGCCCTATATCTGTGTGGAGTGTGGGGAAGGTTTCCGGCACAAGTCACAGCTCAGAAGACACCAGAAGTTGCATGCAGCATAGTGTTTTGGGGTGGAGGTACAGAATCAAACTGAATAATGTGTGTTAAGGGGAGGAAGATGGTACATAATAGAGTTGGAAGGGGCCTACAAGACCATTGAGTCCAACTCCCTGCTCAATACAGGAAACTAGAGGAGGGGTCTCCCATCCAAGTAATAACCAGGCCTGACCCTGCTTAGCTTCCCACACTCAGACAAGCTGAGCCAGCAGTGAGCCACAGGCTACATATGCAATTTTTACTTGCCAAAAATTGAATGTTGCGCCTTCCAATTTTGTATTGCATTCTCCTTTACAGATACTACTGAAATTAGCGTACAATCTTATCCAGCCTTCCCCAACCTGGTGCCCTCCAGATGTTTTGGACTTCAACTCCCATCAGCCCTAGCTAGCATGGCCAATAGTCAGGAATACTAGAAGTTGTAGTCCAAAACATCTGGAGGGCACCAGGCTAGGGAAGGCTGACTTTACAGTATACACTCTTACCTAGGATTAAGTCCCACTGAACTCAATGGAACTTACTTCTGAGTAGACATGCACAGAATTGCACTGTTAGGATTTTAGAAAAAATCAGGCTGCTAAAGTACTGCTTTTGGCAAGCTGACACTTTAAAATGTAGCAGCAATATTGAAAATATAGGTGTGGGTTGTTGTTTTTAAGTATCCCTCAAAATCAGATTTTGAAATTGCACTTTGAAAATTCATTCACAAGTTTCAGCTATATCGTAGTTGTATATGGGATCAAAAGCACATGAGGCCTCTATATTTTAGGACACAATAACACACCCATTGGAGCATTTCCTTCCTTAAAGTATGCACATTTGCACACTCAGCCATTCCAAGGTACTTAACAGTTGCCATCTGTGTCATGCTATTTTGTAACCGGAAGGGATGCCACACCACAGAAAAATGACAAAAGAGCAAACCCTGTCTGTGCCAAGAAACAATTTATTGAAAAACTGATGTTAACATGTCCCAGAATTCTCAGTGCATTTCAAATGTCCGTGTTACTACCCTTGAGAAGCTAAAGATATTCATCACTTGTTGCAAAGGGAGATTAAATCCAAACTTGTGCACCACCTATATAGTAGTTACTCAAAGAAAAAAGCCATACTTTCCAGATAAAGCATCCACGTTTATTTAATTATACAACATAATTTACATTGCAGTGTAGATACAGTACATGCATTAGGTTTGCAACGTTTGTAGAATATGTCAATATGAGAAGGACTACAGAGAAAGGTATAAACTCTGGGGGAATTTAGATCCTGATTTTAGCTAGAGATATCTCAGGCTCTTGAGCAGCGCGGGGGTGGGCATCTTGTGGCCCTCCAGATGTTTTGGCCTACAACTCTAATCAGCCCTCACCATTAGCTATACTGGCTAGGGTTGATGGGACTTGTAGTCCAAAACATCTGGAGGGCCACAAGTTGCCCACCCCGGAGTAAAGGTTGAAGTATCAAAAGGACTTAGTGCTTGATTTCATTATTCCATTGGGGAAACCTTCCCAGAACAGCTATATAGCCAAAGAGGAGTAGTGGCAGGAGGAAAATAGGTTACTCACTTTAAAAAAACAAAAAAATTCTATATAAAACAAACATATATCATCAAACATATAACAATTAACAAAACAAAATAGACTTCCGATTTTCTTCTACAGTAAATATAGGTAACAATAATTTTTCTTACTCGATAATCAGAATGAGAAATATCTTTTTTCCCATTGTCCCAAATTCACTTATTATTCCATGAACCCACAAACAAACAAACCATTATTTTCTAGTCTCTGAAAAAAGTCAATTAGAGGTTTCCACTCAGCAATAAACATAGATGTTGTCTGTTCTCTGATTAATGCTGTGAGTTTGGCCATCTCTGCCAGCTCCAGCAAAAATAGGTTACTCACCTTTTGATAATGTCAGATAGAGAAGTCTAGAGGGTGACATTCTTGCCATATGGAATAAACTCCTTTCCCTGTGCTTAGTGCAGTGCTGTCCCTCAGTTAAGGAAAGTTTAGTTAATTCATCTTAAGTTTTAATTAAATCTGCATACATTTGCAGATGAATAAAACAATAGATCTGAAGACAAATATGTCATCTTTATTTTTAGATGATGCACATGTGTGATGTGGCAGGTGCCATCTTAGAACAGATTTCCTCTACTATCAGAGAGGAGAATAGATGCCTTTTCTAACATGGTACTTGCCCCCCTGTGCTTTTGCTTAAATATTTATCTTAAAAATAACTTTTTAGAAAGTTCTGCCTGACTTTTTTGATCAATCAGAAGTTTTAAAAAATCAAGTTATCTAAGATATTAATCAACTAAATATTACAGCCCTGTTAAAGTGCCAGTAGTATAAACACATACATGGTCTCTTCTCCTTCCTTCTCTTTAGTTCTGATCTAAATAGATGGAATGTTTGCAAGCCTTTAGCTCTAGTGGCTTATTGAAAAGGTAGCAATCGTAAGATGTCAAAACTAAAGATGTCAAAAGAAAATTGCTATATAGAATAAATGGGTGAAGAAATAGGTTTTGCTCTTTATAGCAACTTGATGTGCGCTCATTAGTAATCTATGAATCATGCTTATCTACCTAGGTGAAAAGTTTCACCTGCTGATTCCTGCACTACTGAGATTCTATTAAAGGCATAGAACTAGACCACACCAGTTGCTTTCTGCCCTCTGGCCACTTGGCAGTCCTATGAAGGAGAGGATGAGCTACGCTTTGGGAAAACTAATAAATCAATTACTGTACTGCTATTTTCCAAAGTATCCATCCAGGGGTGTAGACTTCTCAATTTCCCCGGGGTGGTGGTGGATAGGGTTAAACAGCTGGTTGCCTGGAGGGGGCTTTGCCAATTCTGGGAAATTCTGGAGGGGGCTTGAGCCCCCCCCCCCCGTAGTTTACACCCCTATCCATCTCCTGATACATTCAATTCTCCTACTGCTTCTAGTTTAATCTCTCTTCTGTTTTAATTTTGACTTAGGATGCCAGAGTGCAGGAGAAGACAAGGCCCCCCCCGACATGCTCTGATTGTAAACCTGTGTCAGGTGCAATTCTGGGAAAGTTAAGGCACACCTAAATTCCATTCAGTTCAATCAGAGTTCAGTGTAGGTATCTAATTTTGTATGGATTATACAACCAGCTATATGGGAGAATCTAATTTACCCCTCTTGCACAAAGGCCCTGCAGCTTGACACCTGGATGGGAAAGGCCCACATGATCAGCCTGACCCACATAACCATACTATTTTCATACATGCCCCTGCAGTGGGATTATACCATATTGGTGGTTCCCGTGTTGCTGGACATGCATGTTAAGGAGGCCACTGTGTGATAGATTCTGGCCTTTAAGTGGAAGTGAATTCCACTGAACCCCATGGCACTTAATTTCCATGTAATGGCTCAAAAGAAGACGCAGACATAGGGTTGGATCCAGGTTCTGCCTCCACAAGAGGAAGGGACCTCTGCTCACAGATTTTGGGGGATCCCCACCAACAGTCAGTCAGTCAGGCGATCACTTGTGACCGAGTAAGATTGCCTTCCAGGATAAAAATTTACAAAAAAGGTGATTTTAAAAGGAGGAAAATTCTAAAGAAAATTGTGTAAGACTCTAGCGATGGGTCCGTAAGTGACTGTGGAGGCCAATTCTAGATCCACACAGCTTCCCACAGTGAGGACACAGGTTACCAGATGGAAGATGGAATGAAAAAATGAATCCCCCCCAACAGACCACAGCTCACCCCATTAAGCAGGGTCTCCTGGCTCTCTGTGTAGCATTTCAGGGGGCTAGAGGGGCTGCTGTGGGAAGGGGGGGGGCAAGGAAATGCACTTCTGCCAGCGCAGTTGATCCGGCTTAAATCTGGATCCAACCCCTTGCCTTTAAATTTAGAGACCTGTGCAAGGCAGCAAGTGGGACTCCGGTTAAATATAAGACTGACGTGCATTCAATTATATGTTTTAGCGGCACACTTTCTAGTGTGCGGGAGGTCAGCAGTAAGGCCTCATGTGTCTCTTTTGCAAGGTGAAGACAATCTTAGAACTTACATCAAGTGTGCATCCTATTCTATGAACGTTCTGATAGCTGTCATTAAAAAAAACAAAACCTTGATACCTGGGCAGCACAATCCAATGTGGCTGCCCATAACCCTCCGAACTCAAAGGATTATGGGCATCCTATTGAGGGTGGGAGGAGTGTGGAGGCAAGGATTGCCTCCGTGCTTCCCTCGCCTTCCAAAACACTTAGATGGCCAATTTCGCCCGTCTTAAGTGTTTCCCTCCCCCGGCTCGTGAGGAGAGGAGCCGGAGGCACCGCCAGGATTCCTCGGACAGCAGTGCCTCGCTTCTCCCATCTCTGACCCCCCCCCCCGCGCCAGCTCCAAAGTCGGTCTTCCTTCTTTGGAGCTGCAGCTGGCACAGGAAGAACCGCACTGGCTGTGAGGGTGGAGGGAGGGCACTCTGAATTCAGAGTCCCAGCTCCGACCTTGGAGCACTTTTCCAAGGTCGGAGCTGGAACTCCAACTTTTCCTAAGGCTGTCTAGACAGCGTCTAGCAGACCTAGGATTGCGCTCTAAGTGGAGTTGTTGTACATACTGAAGATACATAAGAACTTATTCTTTAATGAGAAACAGGTTTGGTTATTTCAAGAAATATTTGATTCCACCCACCCTTTCAAAATGTGGTAGAACTGCTAGACTTAGGGTTGACAGCACTGTTTTTCCTATTGCCCCCTGTGCCTTATAACAGTCACTAGATCAGGAGACACTGGCAGGGGTTCATTGCATACTTCTATCCTACAGAAAGCTTCATCTGCTGATATCTGTAGATCAAGCAGTTGTTAAAAGCACAGAAGCAGGCTTGGCCAGGATTTTTTTTCCTACGAAGTTCAGTTGGCAACTCTCAGTATATGAGCACTGATTTTCTTTTATCCACCAAGGGAAAAGAACCACCTAGACTATACCATCGAAAGGGCAGAGGAAGTCCTTTCTTGTGAATAACTGAAATGTGAAAGCCTGAAGAAAACATCTCTCTACAACAACACAGGCTCCGTTGCCTGATAATTTATTTTTTATTTATTATATTTATACCCCGCCTTTTTTCCTGCAAGGAACCCAAGGCGGCTTACATAATCCTCCTCCTCCTCTCCATTTTATCCTCACAACAACCCTGTGAGGTAGGTTAGGCTGAGAGTCAGTGACTAGCCCAAAGTCACCCAGTGAGTTTCATGGCCGAGTGGGGACTAGAACCTGGATCTCCCGAGTCCCAGTCCAACACTCTCACCACTACGCCACACTGGCAGATGTTTAGCAGGCAAAGATTTCCTGGAGATGAAGATCTCACCGTCAAGGGGGAAAGAGACCGTAGCTCAGAGGCAGAGCACATGCTTTGCATGCAGAAGGTCCCAAGTTCAATTTCTGGCATCTCCAGTTAAAAGGACCAGCTAGCAGGTGATGAAAGAGACCTCTGTCTGAGACTCTGGAGAACCACTGCTAGACAGAGTAGTCAGTTCTGGGCTAGGGACCAATGTTCCAACCTGGTATTAGGTAGCTTCCTAGCTACCTGCTAAAATTCTGCTTGTCAAGAGGACAGTTTATAGGGACAGGAACTCTATCAAGTAGTTGGCAACCCTCAATAAGAGGGATTAAGAGAGCAGTTCTATGTGTGTATGCTCAGAACAGGACTTACTCCCAGGGTGGAGTGCAGAGGATTGCAGACTCAGCAGCTAAAATGTTTGCCATCTCTGCTAGGCCAGTTACTGAACATAGAATTCCTACCCCAATCCTTGGATACAGTAAGACCATAGAAGAGCCATGCTGAATCAGACAAAAAGTCCATCTAGTCCAGCATTCTGCTCACACAGTGGTCAGCCAGCTGCCCACAGGAAACCCACAAGCAGGACATGAGGGCAACAGCACCCTCTCACCCATGTTCCCCAGCAACTGGTGTATATAGGCATAGCTGCCTCGGATACTGGAGGCAGCATATAGCCATCAGGACTAGTAGCCATGGATAGTCCTTCTCCTCCATGAATTTGTCCAGTCCTCTTTTAAAGCTGTCCAAATTGGTGGCTGTCACTACATCTTGTGGAAGTGAATTCCATAGTTTAACTATGCCCTGTGTGAAGTACGGTACCTCCTTTTTATCTGTCCTGAATCTCCCACCAATCAGCTTCATGGGATGACCCCATTGGGTTCTAGTATTATGAGAGGGGGGGGGGAATGTCTCCCTGTCCACTTTCTCCACACCCTGCATAATTTTGTACACCTCTATCATGTCTCCCCTTACTTGCCTTTTTTCTAAGCTAAACAATCCCAGCTGCTGTAACCTTTCCTCATAGGGGAGTTGCTCCAGCCCCCTGATCATTTGAGTTGCCCTTTTCTGCACTTTTTCCAACTCTACAATGTCCTTTTTTAGGTGTGGTGACCAGAACTGTACACAGTATTCCAAGTGCAGTCACACTGTAGATTTGTATAAGATAATGGCAGTATGATCTCTGCAGTTTTATTTTCAATTCCAATAAGGTGCCATTTGCTTCATGCACAACACATAGGCCCACATTCAGGCCTACCAACTTCCCAAAATCTTCTTTTCTCCCTTGAAATCCCTGGCCCTTGACAGGGCCTGTAAAAGCCATTAAATTAGCTAGGGCCAGCCTTTTAATATTTCATTCTTATTCAGGTGACTTGGAGAATGAGAAAGCCTTCAAGCGGCAAGGAATGGCTGTGTCAGCATTCTTCTTCAGACACGTAACTAGCTCATAAAAGTTGCCTGCAAGTCAGATTTTTATATCATAAATAAGCCAGAGGCTTTGGTTTCACAAGGATGAATTCAACTAATTAAAGTGAAGAGTTGAGAGAGAATTAAAACTAATTACATAAATTTGAACTGGAAGAGAGTTCTTCAAATCTGCAAGTCGTAGGCATGGAGGCTTACTTAGAATTTAATGTTTTCCCCAACCTGGTGCTTTCAACATGTGTTGGACTACAACTCCTATCAGCCCAAGCCAGCATGATGGGAGTTGTAGTCCAATACATTTGGAGGGTGCCAGGCTGAGGAAAGCTGCTGCAATGTTTAGTCAATGGGTAAGTGGTTAACGGATTAAAAATGTTTTGATCCATTAAAAAGGAGCCCAGCCTCTCCAATTAATCAGGAAGCAGGTTTTGTAAAATATATGGAATCAGCTTAGAGGAAGCATTCCTTATTCTCTCTCATGGGGTGGGGGTGGCGGCCTTTTCCAAGATGGTGTCTGCTGTGACATGTGCATGCATCATCTAAGAACAAAGGAAGTATGGTTTTTACTCAAGAGCTAACATTTTATTTATAGGGCAGCCCCATCCTCTGTGGGTGCCCGTAACCCTCCCAACATGGCATGCTGGGAGTTGTAGGCCTTTTTTTCTGTCTAAAACATGCATAGGGTTAAGCCCTTAGAAAACGAGCTACTGACCATGGGCTTCTAGGATGGCTACTCTGAACAAGCTACCTAATTGCTTTTGATATTCTGATACTCCATGGATCTATCCTTTGTTTAAACTTGCTCAATACAAGTGAATTCCATTCTGTCTTTAAACATGTTTTTCTTGTTTTCAATCTGTATTTGTGATAGTGTTTTAATTTTGTTGAATTGCAAATCAACTTGGGGGCCATTTTGCAGCCAAAAGTCAACTCATAAATAATATTTATGAATATAAAAGAGTGCCATGCACCCAACACTGTACTGTGTGTGCGGGGGGGGGGGGGGAGGATTTCTGCTTTTTTGAAGCCTGCCACTTATTAAGTGGATCAGGTGCCCCCAGGTTCTAACTTTACCATTAACTGATTGGTAAGCTACTTAGGGTGCAATCCTATGCATGTTTAGACTAGAAATATGTCATATTAACTCCAGCATGCTCCAGGCCATGCTTGCTGAGGCATGCTGGGAGTTGTAGGACCTTTTTTCCTGTCGAAACATGCATAGGACTGCAGCCTTAATTGACCAACTAAAAATAGGGGTGGGAAAAAAGCAAGTTGGTATCTACTGGTAGATTGCTGAGTGATTTCCCATAAAGTGGGAAGGGTTTCTGACTCCTGTTGAAAAACAACATTACCTTTGTCATCTAAATCAGGCTGCTGAAATGGTAGCCAGAAGTAGACTTTTCATCTAAGCTCAGTTCAGGCACTGAAAACAAATTCTTATGTTCGCAGTTGCCCTGTTCACTGTAAGTGTATGTCTTTTTGCACCTGGCTCCGATCGATGGATTTCAGGGTTCTAGTAAGAAACAAAGTAGATCTGACAAGCCTGCAGTCTGCCCACCCGTGATGTCACTAAAGCAAGCATGAAAGAATCCTAACATATGCAATATTTTGAAGATAATAAGGCTGCACTCCTATGCCCACTTACCTGGGAGTAAGCCCCATTGAAAACAGTGGGACTATCTTCTGAGTAAACACATAGGATTGTGCTGTAAATGAGGAAACCAATGGCTCCTGACTAAATAACACAAGAGACATAATTTCTGCCTCTCAGGCACTTGTTTTATCACCTGTCTGTTTCTTCATATGCCACCCAGGCTGCTGTTAAGGGCACAGGAGCAGGTTTGGTAAAAAGTTGGCAAATCCACCCCTCTTAATAACCTTGCATCATGACACTTACGGTACTTGGAAGCAAGCTCCACTGAAATCAGCTAGTTCTGTATTACCAAATAACTTCTAACTACCAACAACCCATTCTTGTACTGTAAGCCTCAACTGCCATCGAAATCACCCCTTACAAAGTGGAGATGCAAATTCAAGGGTTAAGGGCACAATCCTATCATGTTTAGACAGAAAAATATCCTACAGCTCCCAGCATTCCCCAGCCAGCTGCTGGCTAGTAGGACATTTTTCAATCTAAACATGCGTAGGATTGTACTTTTAAGCGTTGCACAAATATAGACTAATTAATTCAGTTAGTATGTGCTTCCGTGGATTACAACCCACTTCATCAGATGCTGTAACCGGAGGCTTTGAGTCTGCAAATACAGTTAAACAGGTAAACCTGCAGCAAGCCCTTCCATTCTCTTAAAGCAACAGCACTTAAGAGTCTTTATAATGTGCATAGAAACCATAGTCCCTATTGAGTCCCCGATTGTAACCCACGAAAGCTCATGCTAATTTATTAAACTATCTGAACAACGAAAACAGTTAGTCTATATTTGTGCTACACTTAACCCTTGAAATTGTAAACAGAAGGCATGCACGGTTATACTATAATATTATTTAAAGGGGAGATGGTTATTATTCTGAAAAAAATTACTGTACAGCACTCCCATCTTCCCCTCTGCAGTAAATTTCCACTAAATCAAATCGATGAGATTTACTTTCAAGCAGAACACGCTGTTTATTATAATCCGAGAGCCTGCGGTGCCTACCTCCTATAGGAAATCTTTCCGGGAGGAAATCTGCATTCATTGTCGGGGTGGGGGGAGTGCAAATTTGCTAACTGCTTGCAGCAAACAAGCCACCGCTGCTGATCGCCCATTCCTCAACGAAGAGCAAGTCACTCGCCCACTTTTCTGAACGCATGAATCTTTAACCCCGATCCCTAGGATGGATGGATGGATGGATGGATGGATTAGATACATACGATCACATGGATTGGATCTTCACAGCTAAAAAAGTGCGTTTAGGGATAGCAGCCTTAACCATAGAGCCACCAGTTCCTCCCTGTTCCTAGCGATCACCAGGAAATACAGTCGAGAGGAGGAGGAATAGGGGATTAAATTAAAACTAGGACCTTCCTGTTCCCAGCGGCCCCCTGAGCTGAGCTGAGAGTTGAGCTTTAGTGTAATCGCTGCCGTGGCTGAACCTTCTTCCTCCGCTGCCTAGGAACGTCAGGGAGGTTACCTTGCTTCCTTCATCCCAGGGGCAAGTGAGTTTTTAATCGAGGGATCTGCGGGGGTGGGATCAAAAGGAGGAAAAGGGGGGAAATCATTGCCTGTAGGAAGTAATTTGGAGCACTGGAAACAGGATTGCAGAGGGGAGAGGAAGATCTTTCGGAATAATCTTCTCCCCTGCCCCACTGCAAGTGGGCAACGTCGCTTTGCCCAATCGGGCGCAATGCAAAAGACTTTGCAAAAGCCTGCGATGGTAAAATTAGGGTTGGACAGATCTTTCTCCTACCATCCTTGCTTCTAGTTTCCTTATTCTTCCTCTCTCTCTTTCTCTGTCTCCGGTGCAAACTCGCAATGGGTTTCTCTCCTGGGATGTAGAATGTTTTTTTTAAAACGCCAGAATTTCTGTTTGTTTCCTTCACACCACCTGCTTGCTTGCTGCCCCAAATGACATTGCTCGATCCCAAGATGGCCACCCCGCGCTATAGAGAAAGCTGTCATTTAAAAGTTGCGGCTCTGGGGTGCTGCAAGCCTGCCTTCAGGGTATCCAGATCGAGGTTTCCAGGGCTGAGTCAGAAGGTGGCGGTGGGTGATTCTTTATCCTCCAGAGCAGTTGTTGAACTGAGCAGTGCAAATGAACAAACAAACAAAAAAGGTGGGGTGAGTCTGTTCCCCCCTTCTTTCAAAAATAAGATGTATAGCTTAAAAATGAGTCTTGTGGCATCTTAAAAACATTAACAGATTTACAGTATAATTCTGCATGTGATTACCCAGAAGTAACCCCCATTGAGTTCAATGGGATTTAGTCCCAGGGAAGTGTGTATAGGACTGTAGCCTGATTGCAGCATAATAAGCATAACAAGAAATATATTGGTCTTTGAGACTTCTTGGGTTGGATCCAGAATCTACGTTCTGTGGCCGGAAGGACTCAGCACATGGAAAGTGCCTCTGTCCAATTGAGGGGGGGGGGATCACCCTCCTCATAGCATAGCTCATCCCATTCAGCAGGATCCTCTGTGTAGTATTTTCAGGGGGCTAGAGGTGCTGACATGGGGAGGAAGGGGCAGGGAAGTCTGCTTCCACCATCCCAGTTGCATTGACCTAAGTCTGGATCCATCCTCTTGTATTTGGTGCAGTGAGCTAATATGGCTACCCCCTCTGGCATTTATACTTGCAGCTTGTTATCTTTTCCCAGAATAAGGGGTTATATAATGACCTTTAGGGGCCGATTTTTGTAAAGCTCTTTTTGTCTTCATTAGTACTAGATCCCCATCTGTATACTTGGTTGCAACTAGTCTTTTGATGATGTCCCCCCCTCCCCCCCCTCCCCCCACTGTTTGGATGGCTGGACTGTTCTTATTGTGCCAGGTTTACATTTGGCAACCTTGTTCTGAAGGAATGTCGAACACCAGGAGTTTGACTATGCAGCTTCTTGGCAGTGAGATTGCAGGCTTTTAGTTCCTGCTCAGAACAAGCTGGGGGTTTGCCCTGTTGATTATTCTTTATGTCTGCTTCTGCACAAACTATTAATTTGTCTGAACATTTTTTAAAAAGCCCGCACCCACTTTTCCCCAGGCTTGGCTGGTGTGTGCGTGTGTGTAGGGACAAAGGAGGCCAACTGTCCCAGAGCCCCACAAAGTTGAGAGTTCCCAGCCTATTAGTTTATATTATTAAGGTTAGCAGACAAAAAAGGTCGCACCTGTTGCACTCTGTCTCCACTCACAGGCCATGTGAGTGAAGTCGAAGTATCAATCCCACTTTTGCAGCAGAAGCCTGGAAGAGTGGTTGAGTCTGTACAATCTCTTACTCGGAGGCCAGAACGATCCTGAGCCTAGATGAAACCAGGGACAATTCTTAGTTATGTTGTGCTTGTTTCTTTTCCTCCAATTCAATTTTTTTTTTGTCCTGGATTTTCCCAATGAGGTGTAATGAGTTTTTGGAAGAGGTCCAGGGTGTGCTGCTGTTCTCACATATACAATAGCGCCTGTCCAGTCATTCCCCTTTGACCTTCAGGGCAGGACAGAGCCATATAGGAAGCCTCTTCCCAGACTTCCCTGCAGGCTAGCTGGAAAGGTGCAATGATTTCTTGGCTGTGGATTGTAAGTAGGGATAAGCAGCGTGGGTGGGTGGGAGGGAGGAGGACTAGGCCCCAACACTGCTTTGAGCTCTTTGGATAAGAAAAAAAAAAAAGCAGGATATAAATGCAATATATCAAAAATAAATAAAGTAAGCATGCTCAGCTGCATCCCCATATTGGTTGCTTCAGATGAGTGCACCTATAGTAAACTGAAACTGGTACAGGATTGCCTAAGATCCTCCAAGGGGCAAGAAAGGCGTAGACAACTTATTATGGCCCCGGTTTTCACATAATGACAATCCAGGGATTTTTAAATCCTGGGTTGTTGTGAACAAGCCAGTGTGCTAGTTCAGGCTGCTCAATCGCTCCCGCTTGGCTCCTCCTGCCAGCAGGAGCAGCTAAACAGAGTAGCTAAATGGCACATTTACCAGGTTTACCTTGGGTTCCCACTCTGGTTTGTTGGGCGAGAGAAGCCAGAGTTCCAAGTTAGGATCTTACACTAAACAGCCAAGGAACTGAGGGTCCCTGGGTTGTTTGGCTGCTCCTGTTGGGGCAAACGAGTAGTGTGGACTAGCATGCTGGCTCATTCATGGCAACCCAGGGTTTTAAAAAGTCCTCTGAGTTGTCATTTATATGTGAACCAGGCTACACCCTCGGCAGAAAGTAAGCTTGCCAAAGTGAAAGCAAGGAAGAAGTCATTCAAGTAGGTTACCTGTCCAAGTATTAGATGATTCATTTGTTGTTGTAATAAAAGATTTCTGTTTGAATGATGCAGATGTTTGATAATGTATGCTCTTAATTCTAGCCACCGTGTAAATAACGTTTACAAGTACTGTGATGATTTGTAATTTCCTGAGATAGGAAGATACTCCTTTTTCATTCCAGTAAAGTAGGTTTACCTATCTAGTGAATTGGCATTCACGGTTCATTAGTGAGTTTATCACCATTAAAATACTACATGCTAAGCTATATAATACATCTATTATGCTGATAGTCCATGTATTTAAATATGCTGTATTATCTACTGACAGCATTTGGGTGGTGCAGGAGGAGGGTCCCATTTTGCCCTGGGTTATGTCTTTGGCTCAGGCCACCGCCATCCCCCAAACTGAAATGTCTACATCCCTGATTTGGGAGAAGCCTGAGTTACAGTGCTTCTTACAAAATACATTTCCACGTGATAAGTGTAATAGATGCACACAGAAGGGCTTGTGACTTCTGCAACATGGACCCACTACTGCCACCAGCTTAGACGTACAGCAGCAGCACTTCATGGAGTTTTGCTACCATGAGGTGGAGGGCCCCCTCTGTCATCTTTGCTGTTAGTGACTGAAGACAGAAAAGCAACCAAAAGCTCAGATGCTGGGGCAGCAGTTCCTAACTGTCCTGCCCCCAGAGATGGAGGGCTGGGTCACAGAGTGAGGAATGGAGACCATTTCCCAGCCAGTGGTCACAATACCATGATGGAACTTGACTTTAGCAGAGTGTGTGTGCGGGTTAGGAGATTTATAATCCTTGTCTGTGTGCCTGCACTCGCCTGTACAATCCACACACAGAGCTTCCAGATATCTGTCTCCCTCCTCCCGCAGCAGCGTGCAGCGTGTGTGCCAGTGAACCAGCCTGGCTGCTCCGTTGCAGATTAATCCATGGAATCAGGAAACACTCTGTAAACACCACAGGTCTTATTCTACCTGTTTATTCACTTAGCAAGTAAAGTTCTACAGAGTATACATTTCCTAGTTACAGTCCATGTGCAGAGTATAAATGCATAGCAAGCATTACATTCAGTGGAGTGGAGTTGTGCTCACTCCACTGCAGCAAAGACGTTACATTGTAGCAGTAACAAGTCCAGCAAGCATCACCAAGAAGATGGTGCAGAAGAAGAAGAAAGAAACAGTTCAGCTTCTCTCTAAAATGGCTTCAGACAGACAAGTTAACACGTCATCAGAACATACAAACCATGTGACTAGCTCATATTGTTCTCACACTTTAGTAACCCCTGCGAAAACATGAGATTCTAGAAAGACACAACAAACCTGTTTACCCGCCATTCTGTTCCTTCCATGTGTAAACAGTGTGCCACAGCTGGTAATGTGATACATATCACAACATCCCCCTTACTAGCTGAGTACATGTTGTTTACATTTGCTCAATGAGGCCTAGTGGCTTCATTAGCTCCCTGTGTCTTACTACAGGCAATGGTTTTGTGAAAAGATCTGCCACCATTTCCCCTGTTGCACAGTATTTGAGTGTTACCCATCCTTTCTGCACACAGTCCTTTACATGAGAGTAACGAACATCAATGTGCTTGGTTCTTGTCTTACATTTTTCATTTTGTGCCATGCTTATGCAAGCTTGGTTATCTTCAAAAATTGTAAGAGCCTTGCCTACTGGTAATTGCAGATCAGTAAACAATTGCTTGAACCATTCAATCTCATTGCATGTTTGAGACAAACTGATGAATTCAGATTCTGCGCTAGATACAGCCACACAAGTTTGTTTACGTGTATACCAGTCAATTAAACTTTTGTCATACATTATCACAGTCCCACTTGTAGACTTTCTATCTGTAGCAGACCCCCAATCAGCATCAGTGTACACACAAAAATCTCCCTCTGTGTGTGATGACAATTTCAGTTTGCAATTCATGGAACCTTTTAAATACCTTAACACACGTTTCACAGCTAGCCAATCATACATAGAAGGATTTTGGGTTTTCCTGCTAAGTATGTTTACAGCATTGCTGATGTCTGGTCTACTCACATTTGCCAAATATAGCAGGCTTCCAATAACACTCTGATATTTTCCAATATCTTCAAATTCAGTGTTATCTGTGTGTTTTTGATATTCAAGAGTCATTGGAGTGGTAACTGGGTTACAATTCTCCAACCCATGAATTTCCAGCAATTTCTGAATTTTTCCACTTTGTTCAACCAAGAAAGAACCTTCCTCATCCTGGGATAATTGCATTCCAAGATAATGTTTCACCAAACCTAGATCCTTCAGTTCAAAGTGTTCTTGCATACAGACAGTGATCAGCCTTGCTTTGTTTGAATCCCAAACTAATCAAAACTCTGTCTAGTTTTTGGTTCCAGCACCTAGCTGCTGGCTTCAATCCATATATGGACTTGTGCAGACGACATACAAGACTGGGATTTTCTACAAAACCTTTTGGTTGCACCATGTAGATTTCCTCTTGTAAATCACCATATAGGAAAGCAGTTTTTACATCAAAATGAAATGCCATCATTTTTCTTTGTGCTGCCAATTTCAACAACAATCTTACAGTTGCATACCTTGTTGTTGGTGCAAACACGGAATCAAAATCTACCCCATGTTTTTGTGCAAATCCTCTTGCCACGAGTCTTGCCCTGTACCTTTCTACCTGCCCCTGGTGATTTGTTTTCACCTTGTACACCCATTTACAGGTGATGGCCTTTCGCCCTACAGGTAAAGATACCAGACTCCATGTTTTGTTAACATGCATTGCATTGATTTCATCCTGCGTGGCCTCAAACCAATCATTTCTCACTGCTGGTTCCATGCTTTGGATTTCTTCAAAATTTTGAGGTTCTAAAGCTATTTTGAGAGCTTTATGTACAACAGTTTTCCCACTTTGGAATTCATCCTGATATCTAACAGGTGTTTTGCGTTCTCGGGTTGAACGCCTTAGAGATTGTTCACCTCCCTCCTGTTCCCCAGATATCTGCCCAGTGGCCTGTTCTGTTTCAGAAACTTCCTGCTGTGTGTTTGCCATTGAATGCATTGGCAATTCCACTAGCTGTTTCTTTTCATGTGTTTGCTCGTGAAAGATCACATCTCTGCTCAGAATTACCTTGTTGTGTTGTGGTGACCACAATCTGTAACCTTTTGTTTGTCCATCATACCCCAGCAGAAAACATTCAAAGCTTCTAGCCTGTATTTGAACAAAACATTTGCACCCAAAAATACGCACGTGTGCTATCTTTGGCCTCCTCCCATGAAACATTTCATATGGAGTTTTCTCAGTTATTGTGTTAGGTAATCTGTTCAGCAAATAGTTTGCATTTGACAGTGCATCCCCCCAGAAATGGTTTTTTAATTGTGAGTCAGCTAATTGAGCCCTCATCATTTCCTGTAGCGTTCTGTTTCTTCTCTCAGCTACACCATTTTGAAACGGTGAGTTTGGGGCTGTGATTTTGTGCCCAATGCCCTCACTTTCCAAGAATTTCTTGAATTTTGTACTCATCTGTGTACTTGAATTTTGTACTCATCCCCACCATCTGTGAGCAATTCACCTATGGGGTATTGTTTGAATCTGTTCCCAGCCCATTTCACAAATGATTCAAATCTCTCTCGAACCTGAGACTTATTTTTCAAAAGATAAACAAATCCAAATCTTGAATAATCATCAACAAGAGTCATGTAGTACCTATTTCCCCCATAGCTGTCTTCAAATGGCCCAGCAACATCAGAGTGTACTAGCTCAAATATTCTTGTGCTCACTCTATCACTGTGTTTCTGAATGTTAGTTCTGTGCGACTTTGCCTTACTGCATACTTCACATTCCACATAATTAGAACAAGGTTTCATTTTCATGCCCTCACACAGACCCTGCATCTTTTCGATGCTCCTGTAATTGGCATGTGCAAAACGCTTATGGAAAATATGCACACAATTATCATGGGGTTTACAATTTGCATACTTTACACTCTCATCATGTGTTACAAATGGATTTATAACATACAGAGAATTCTGCAAATCACCTTTTGAACAGACTGTCCCTTCACGTGAAATCACACATGTGCTGTCTGAAAAACACATTTCATAGCCATTTTGAGCTAA
This sequence comes from Shinisaurus crocodilurus, assembly GCA_021292165.1. Taxonomy (NCBI): domain Eukaryota; kingdom Metazoa; phylum Chordata; class Lepidosauria; order Squamata; family Shinisauridae; genus Shinisaurus; species Shinisaurus crocodilurus. The sequence goes on from CM037881.1 coordinate 29,235,847, forward strand.
TTGGGAAATACTTATCAGATTTGTATCCAGTTCCAGAACAAACAATGCCCTTTGTTGACCCAAAGTAGTAAATTCAATTGTTCCTGCTGCTGAAACATGTATACGTTTCCCGTCAGCTAATTCCACATGCTGATTTGTACATCCATCTTCTTCCAGAGATTGGAACAAGTTCCTGGAGTTAGTCATGTGATGTGACGCTCCAGAGTCTAGAATCCAAATGTTGTTTGCAACCCCCACCCTTGCAATCAAACTTTTGCCCGTTTTAACTGCCTCCTCAGGTGTGCTGGTTGTCTCCTGTTTGGTTTTTTTCTTTCTCTGTTTGAACTTTGTACAGTCCTTTTTCAGATGCGATGTAGATCCGCAACTAAAACATTTTCTCACTTTTAAAGCGGCAGCCTGGGTTACTCCCAGCTTGTTATTGTTTGCTTGGCTGTTTGCCCCATCAGCCTGATTTTCTGCAAACTTTCGACCAGAGTTGTTCCTCTTTCCCTGCCATTTCTCCCACTCAGAAAGAAGTTTGCCTGACACATATTCCATGGTCAGATTCTGATCTGGCTGGCCCAATTGTGTCATAAGATGAGTCCAGACTTGATAACAGAATAGAGATCTGATTCAATGGATCAATAGTAATCCCTTGAGCTCTCAGTCTGTTAAACAAGCCTCTCATGGTGCTCAAATGCTCTGGCATAGAGCCACCTGGTTGCAAGCTTAATTTATACAGCTTCCGTGCAAGCAAAGTTCTGCTCCCAGCTGTTTGCATCTGGTACATGTGCTGTAACACTTCCCAGATCTCCCTTGCAGTGTTTTGTTCTTGGATAAAAGGCACCTGTGAGCTTTCAACAGATAAACACAAAATTGCCTTGGCTTTATCGTCACGCTCCTTCCATTCGTTGTATGCCTGGTCCCCCACTGCAATTGGATCTTGTGTTACTACAGTCCAGAGTCCCGCATGGGTTAAATAATGCTGCTTTTGAAAATTCCACAGTACATAGTTCGACCCATTTAGCCGTTCCACAATCTGTGGATTCAGAGATTGTGCAGCCGCAGCCATCTCTGTGACCGGGGGATTTCCCTCCTCCCCTCCAGAAATGTCAGCTTCACTTTCTGCCTCTGAGCTTTCGGCCTTGAAAAGACCCTTCAAACTGTCTATGTCTGCCAAAAAACTCTCTCCCCTTTCGTCCCCCTTACCGGCCGAAGTTCCAGGAGAGATTTCTTCCTCCTCTTTGATTTCTTTGATGTCTTCTTCCTCTGCCATTAATCACTGCAATCTCCGGTGTCGAAGCTGTTGCAACCCGCTCTGGTTCCGACCCGGTTCTGGAGCTGCTGGTTCTGCTGGTTCCGTCTGGTTCTGGATCTGGATCCATAACCTTGATGGAACTTGATTTTAGCAGAGTGTGTGTGCGGGTTAGGAGATTTATAATCCTTGTCTGTGTGCCTGCACTCGCCTCTACAATCCACACACAGAGCTTCCAGATATCTGTCTCCCTCCTCCCGCAGCAGCGTGCAGCGTGCAGCGTGCAGCGTGCAGCGTGCAGCGTGCAGCGTGCGTGCCAGTGAACCAGCCTGGCTGCTCCGTTGCAGATTAATCCATGGAATCAGGAAACACTCTGTAAACACCACAGGTCTTATTCTTCCTGTTTATTCACTTAGCAAGTAAAGTTCTACAGAGTATACATTTCCTAGTTACAGTCCATGTGCAGAGTATAAATGCATAGCAAGCATTACATTCAGTGGAGTTGAGTTGTGCTCACTCCACTGCAGCAAAGACGTTACATTGTAGCAGTAACAAGTCCAGCATGCATCACCAAGAAGATGGTGCAGAAGAAGAAGAAAGAAACAGTTCAGCTTCTCTCTAAAATGGCTTCAGACAGACAACAAGTTAACACGTCATCAGAACATACAAACCATGTGACTAGCTCATATTGTTCTCACACTTTAGTAACCCCTGCGAAAACATGAGATTCTAGAAAGACACAACAAACCTGTTTACCCGCCATTCTGTTCCTTCCATGTGTAAACAGTGTGCCACAGCTGGTAATGTGATACATATCACAACATACCATTGGCTTGTAGATATTTCATTGTATGAAAACGGTCAGTTGTATTTGGAATTCTGCTGACACTTGGAAGACCGGGGATCCGTATGTTTATATATTGTATCTGTACTGTGAAGTCTCCTTGTACAATTGCTGGTCAAGTATTTCATTTATATAAATTATACCAAGAAACTTCATTATATGGCCAGTACACCGTGACTGGTTCTTTACACTTATACTGGTTATAAGCCAGCGCATTAGGGACATCGAGCTACAAGATCAAAGAAAAGCAGCTACCCCATATCCAGAATTTAGAGATCAGGGGCTGGTTTTTTTTACCCGCATCCTATTTATCCTTTCTAACCATTCCAAAATACAGAAAAGCATTCACATTGGCTAAGTTTAATGTGTTACCCTCTGTACTTTTGGAGGGTAGATATAACAGCACCCCATACACTGAGCGTTTATGCCTCTTTGAAGTTGGCATAGTAGAGACTGTGGGTCATGTATAGCTGTACTGCTCCTTTTATCGTGAATTTCGGCACATTTTCATTACCCCTATTTTGCAACGATTACCTGGGAGATCTGACTAGTTTTATATAGATTATCTATTGGCGGGTCAGAATTTTCAGGTAACTTCCGAAGTGGCTAGATTTTGCGCAGTTGCAATCACTTGTTGACGAGGGATGATGTTGACTGTTTGAAAATGTTCTAATTTGTTAAAATCTTGATTTTTATGAGTGGGACACATGGCAGTTTTAAACAATTATTTTAACTAACTATCATCTTATATATATATATATATATACAGTCATGCCTTGGATTGAGAGCATAATTCGTTCCGGAAACGTGCTTGTAATCCAAAACACTCTTATATCAAAACGAAATCCACCCAAAAAAATTTGTACAGAGATTTTAAATTTAAGCCGTACTACAGTACTTGTATTGCAAGACGTCACTTGTATATCAAGTCCAAAAAAATTAAATAAATATTTAAAAATTTGCTTGTCTTGCAAAACGCTCTCAAACCAAGTTACTTGCAATCCAAGGTATTTGTATTCACTGTGTATGTCTTGTTGGTCTTCTGAATATTATTGTCTTATTTTACTTGCTGGTCTTATGACTGCAATAAATTGAATTGAATTTACACTTATACTGAGTCAGACCCTTGGTCCATCTAGCCCAGTACTGTGCTGTCGACACTGACTGGCAGCAATGGCTCTCCAAGGTTTCAGGCAGGGATTCTTTCTTAGCCGTACCTGGAGATGCCGAGAATTGAACCTGGGACCTTCTGCATGCAAAGCCGGTGCTGTACCACTGAGCTGCGGCCCCTCCCATGTCATGAATGGTGGGAGTTGTAGTCCAACACATCTGGAGCACACTAATGTTGGGCAAGGCTGGTCTGCACCTTTCCTATAATTCAGAACAAGATCTCTGATTCCCCATCATGTGATATAGGAGGAATTCTCCTGCCCCCAACAGGGGGGTGGGTTAAAATACAGCTAGTGATCATACTGTGTACCAGCCTCCCCCAACTTGGTGACCGCCAGATGTGCTGGACTACAACTGCCATCTCATGCTGGCTGGACATGATGGGAGTTGTAGTCCAACACATCTGGAGGGCATCAGGTTCGGGGAGGCTGCTCTGTATGCTATGAATATGGCATAATTTGCCTTCCGCATATCCCTAGAACATGTTTTCAAGGTTGGGGCTCAACCCTGGGAACACGTGAGGCAGTACAAAAGAGTGTTCCTGAACATGTGCAAAGTACAGTTTGGTGAGTGCTGAGCCACCTCCACCCATGTGAGATTACAGGGCAGGGCATTTTGAGCAGAGGACCTGGCCTCTAAGTGGTCTTAAGCCCTGGCACTTTGCTGGGTAGAGGTTAAACCCACACAATGGGAGATCATGGATTAGCAGAGCTAGGTAGGCCTCTCTGTGCCACCATGAATCCCACCAGAGGAGAGAGTCTGTGTGACTCCAAACTGTAGTTGGTTGTGTCACTCTTGTTTGTTAACCCAGCATTGCTTTTCTGTGCATCCTGTTACCAACCCCACAAATACTTGACAATTTCTCTGACTTCAGCTTTCTACTTTTCCCCATAACAGCAACATTCTGGCTTGGGGGAAAACCCTCCCTTTCAGATGGAGCGTGAAGACCCAGGCAGCGTGGAGATCCACAACTCAGATGATGGTGGGATTTCAAGGAGAGTTTACGTAGGTGAGAGGCTCAGGGCCAGCTACATAGCCTTGGGTGAATCCTTTTATATTTTATCCTGCCCTTCCTCCAAGGAGACTAGGGCTGAATACAAGGTTCATGCTGGGAGTTGTAGGCCAAAAACATCTGGGCACCCAAGGTTGGAGAACACTGGTCTAGCTGGAGCGTTTCAGAAGGGGAGGGAAGGAGGCTGGGGAGACCTCTTGGCCTCTCCAGTCTCCTCCCCTCCCCACCCACCGGAACTCCCCCTTTTACCCCTCTCCAAGGTTGCTTTCCCGACTTTGGAGAGCATCTGGCACCGTTCTTTCTGTGCCGGCTCCGAAGGGGAGCAGAGTCAGAGCTCCGATTTCCAGCTCTGAGGTTGGAGTGCTGTCTCCGAACTCAGATCTGGGAATCCAAAATATCCTATGGCCCCTCAGATGCTGTCTAGGGAATTTATTCCCTATTCAGGAATTTAGAACTTCATGCCTTTCATTGCAACATCACGTGTGCATATTAATTGTTGGCTCTTTTGGTGGGGTTTATTGTTCATTAGCCTTTAGGCATTGTATATTTGGATCGTATTCCAAATAGGCGTTGTATATTCCAAATAGGCATTGTATATTTGGATCATATTCCAAATACAGTAATACCTTGGATTGCAAGCATAATTCGTTCCGGAACCGTGCTTGTAATCCAAAACACTCTTATATCAAAGCGAGTCTCTGGCGGGCGTGAGCAGGGCCGATTTCGGCCCGCTACGCCCGCTCGAGGAGAGCGGTTACATCCCTATTTGCAGTGGTGGTGGGGTAGAACTTCAGTGCTCTCCGTACGTCCTTGCTCCTCGCCATGATTTAGCAAAGGAGAAATAACTTGTGATGCCCCCCCCCCCCGCGCCGCTTGGGAGGCCTCGCTTCAGGTACTGCACGATTCTGTAAACGTTGCATCTTTCCTTGAAAACGGGTGCAAGGGTGGAGCAAGTGTTCAACTTCAAATGGAGACTCCTCCAAGGAGTCTCCAAGGCTATCAACGGCTACTAGTCTGAATTGGTATAGGCTTCCTCCAGTATCAAGAGGCAGTGTACACCAGCTGCTGGGGAACATGGGCGGGAGGGTGCTGTTGCACTCCTGTCCTGCTTGTGGGTTTCCCACAGGCAGCTGGTTGGCCACTGTGTGAACAGAGTGATGGACTGGATGGACCCTTGGTCAGATCCAGCATGGCTCTTATGTTCTTAGGAATGTACGTAAGAATGTACATACATTTAATTCCTCAGTGCTCACGGGTGCGTGTATTGTCTCTCTCCAATAATGGGTGGGGCTGGGGGTGAAGATGGTGGCTGAAATGGAGGAGGACCATGTAAGCTGTCTTGGGTTCCTTGCAAGAGGGGGAAAAGGTGGGATAAAAATGTAATAAGTGATATTTGTTTTATTGTTTTAATCAAGTTTTATTTATGATTATAAGCCTCCCTGGGTGCCATTTTTTTCTTGGCAGAAAGGCAGGGTACAAATACATAAACCTGAAATGCAGAATAGGGTTTTGGACAGACAAGCTAGCTTTCTTTCTAGAATCTCCCTGTTCGAGGGAGTTTACCGCATTACAAACGGAATGCCAAACAGGCTAGTCAAAACCAAACTTACTTTGCTCAGCCAGTTATGTAAAATAACAGGAATGGAAGAATAAACTCTGCAAAATGGGAGACATTGTGCCAAGTAGCATAATTAATGCAGGTTGCACAACTGGCTCCTGCATAACATTTGGATTGCTTGGGTCCAGGCGTCTGGTTTTTTTAAAAAAACGCAAATACATAAAGCAAGGCTGGGGAACCTGCACCCCTCCTGATATTGTTGGACTCTAATTCCTATCAGCCCCAGCCAGCATGGCCAATGGTTGGAGGTGATGGGAGTTGTAGTCCGGCAACATTTGGAGGGCCACAGGTTGCCTATCTCTGACATACAGCCCTGCTCATAAGAGGTTGCTTGCAGGATTCCTCTTTTTGCAAGCGCCAGACTCGAGGCCCTTTTTACAAACCTAGGCAGCCTGCAGGCTTTGGTGCATTGCTGCTGTAATGGAAGTGTATGGCCTTGTTCCCCTACAGCTGACAACGGTGCGGTAAGTGAGGGCGAGGATGATTATCTGGAGCACGAGACCATCCAGCCCACCATGCAACTCGGACAGCCGAACTGGAAGGCAAGTTCCCAGCAGGAAGGGTCAGCCGTGGAACGTCAAGGGGGCCCGCTCGCCCCTGGCAGCTACGGTGAGGGCGAGGTTGCGGGAGCCCCTGTCGTCATCCCGCGGCCCAGCAAGCAGCGCCCTTTCATCTGCAACGAGTGCGGCAAGAGCTTCAGCCACTGGTCGAAGCTGCTGCGGCACCAGCGCACGCACACAGGGGAGCGCCCCAGCACCTGCTCCGACTGCGGCAAGAGCTTCTCGCAGAACTCTCACCTGGTGCAGCACCGTCGCACGCACACGGGCGAGAAGCCCTACGTCTGCCGCGACTGCGGCAAGAGCTTCAGCTGGAGTTCCAACCTGATCCAGCACCAGCGCATCCACACCGGGGAGCGCCCTTACACGTGCGGGGACTGTGGCCGCAGCTTCACCCAAAGCAAGAACCTGGCCAAGCACCGGCGGACGCACACGGGCGCCCGGCCCTTCCGTTGCCCCGAGTGTGGGCGGGGCTTTGCACACACCACCGGCCTGGTCAAGCACCAGCGCCTGCGCCATGACACAGACTCGCCCATCGGCCACCCTTGCCCAGAATGCGGGCAGCGCTTCCGTGCACCTTCGGAGGTGGAGCGCCACCGTGTCGCCCACCATGGGGTCACCCCGTCGGAGCCCTTCATCTGTGTGGAGTGTGGAGAGTGTTTCACGAAGAGCACCACGCTCATTCGCCACAAGCGAGTGCACAAGCCTATCTTTGTGCGTTGAGGCTTTTGTCCCCTGTGGGGCGGGTATTCTAACTGTACGCTCAGGTTGGCAACTTGGGAGTCTACAGGCAGAAGTCTGAGGTGACTCTTTGACTGCAAGTTGGGTCTTCCTTGGCCAGGTCGAGGGCCCTGAGAGAGCCAACGTGCAAAACCGCTGAGCAGCGACAAGCGGGAGAGGAAGGAGATTGGGCTCAGAGCTTGGACTTCAGTCGCTTGTTGGGGAAGAGCTCAGATCTTGGGTGTCCAGATCTTGATCTGCGTGTGGAGCAGGATCCAAGCAGTACACAACCCTCACCTACCTTCTGAGAACCTGGAAACCCTGCTGCTGTACATAATGTGGGGGCAATTCTTTAGTTAGAAGCCAGTCTAGAGATCTACAAGGGGAGGGAGGGGGAAGAGATCCAGTCAAGAGATCAGGCTTCTCGGGACTTGGTTGGAAGAAAGAATTCCAGAGGAGAGGATCTCTCGGCAGAACCGAGTTGCCTCAAGGAAGGGGCATGGACAATTAGCAAAAAAAATGATGAGAGGGCAGTTTGGGGGTGGGGAAAGGGAGGTTGAAATCAGCCTTGTGAAATAAAATTTTCTGCATCCCCTTATCTCAGAGTGCCAGTCTCTCTCTCTCTCTGGTTAACCATTTCCGTACAGTTGTGATTGAAAGGGGCAGTTCAAGAGACAATGGAAAACCGGGTAGTGTGTCAGCACTGGCCCCGCCCACAATTCACACACACACACACACGACTTAATTTTTTAAAGTAACCTCACACTCACACATGCTCAAAGGCTGGTCTCTGTTGCAAATTGCAATTAAAAGGCACTCATGCTCTCTACCACACCGTTGTTCAAATCAAATAAATGTGTGCTCAGCTGAGGGAGAACCAGTAGCCATTCCAATCTCTTGCTTCCTTCCTCTCAGACACACCAGTTGGCTGTGGGGATCCTACCCTCCCATCCATTCCTTCATGGAATCCTTCAGTGCCCTGATTAGCTGTGGGGACTGAGTATTGCCATTTGATGGCATCTAGGCTGTTTGGTTGTCCCCAACAACCTGCCCGGTGTTTAAGCGGTGGCGGCGGCTGCTGCTTACAAGAGGCAAGGAGCATGTGCTGCCTCTTCATTCGTAGAGGAGGAAAGAGCAGGCAGGCATGCTCAGAAGCATCAGTGAGCCGTGCCCCACCCCAGCAGCCAGGAGACTGATTTGGCTGCACACAGTAAGTCTGCCTTCCCCAAGCTGGTGCCCTCCAGATGTTTTGAACTACAACTCCCAGGATTCCTAACATGCTGGTTGGAGCTGAAGTCCAAAACAACTGGAAGGCAGCAGGTTGGGAAGGCTGTAGTAGGTGAGTGACTTGCTCTCTCTGGGGGAAAGAAACATTTATTTTTATGTACACTTAAACATCCTGGCGGCCTACTTTCCTACTTATACCCTCAAACACTAATAAAATAGGATTTACTGAAGAATTATTAAAGAGCTCCAGTCATTAGCCCTATAAACAAAAATGTCTTGATGATTCAACAAATGGGCCTTTTTAAAATTCATTGTAATGACTGCTTGCTCAGTGTCACACATACAAGCTAAGTTACTGTCTTTCAGTGTACAGTAATACCTTGGATTGCAAGTAACTTGGTTTGAGAGCGTTTTGCAAGACAAGCAAATTTTTAAATATTTAATTTTTTTTTACTTGATATACAAGCGACGTCTTGCAATACAAGTACTGTAGTATGGCTTAAATTAAAAATCTCTGTACAATTTTTTTGGGTGGATTTCGTTTTGATATAAGAGTGTTTTGGATTACAAGCATGTTTCCGGAACGAATTATGCTCTCAATCCAAGGCATGACTGTACTATACCTTCGTGTGAAAATAAGGTGATAAAATGATACTCAACAAATATAGCCTTTTGAAGTTCACACGGGAAACAAAGTGAAAGCGTGGGGGAATTGGGGGTCATGCAACACAGATTCAGGTTGTTGACCTGACCAGGGAGGCTAAGGCTGCAATACTAAGTACACTTACTAAAGCATTAGGGCCCATTGCACTCTATGGCAGTGTTCAGACATAATGCCAAACCATAATGTACTGTTATGAGAATGAGCCTCAGCAAACCTTGGGCTTGCATACTCCTTCCCCTCTCCTCTGGTGTGGCCATGAGGAGACCGGAAGCTTCTGCTTTAAATTAACTGCAGTTTAGCATGTTGTGCAAACCCTAAATCGGAGGTAGACAATGTGGCCCCCCAGACACCTTTTTGGCACCTGCCAAGGTGCCCTACTTCTCACTTATTTTTTTTGAAATTAACAAATTTCCTTACCGGCAGCTGGGATTGCTGTGAAATAGGTTTCTGTTGGTGCTGAAAACTGGATTCAAATGAGTTTGTGTGTTGGGACTCAGACCCTCCCTCTGCCTTGTACTCAGTCTTTGGGGCAGGTTACTTGTCCTTTGCCACACCTCCCATGGCAGCCATTTTGTGGTGGTGCCCAGGACAGTTTCTCAATCTGCCCAAGAAGGTCCTTGCCTACCCCTGCCCTAAGCTGAGGTTAACTGGTTTGTTGAAACCAGTGAGCTTCAAAAACTATAGCTTGACGCTTGCTTCTTTCAACGAAGCATAGTTAAAATTAAACGCAGGTTGCCATGTCATCTGAACCAGGACAATCTAGTTAAACCTAAAAAGCTTTTGAATGCCTCCTCACAGAGCTGCCATGGAAAAGCCGGGGTGGGGGGGGTAGCTGAAGCTAATGCTTGTTAACACGAATGGTTTAGCAAGAACAAGACACAACAAGCCTTGGGCTCGCATGCACCACCTCCAGTAGTGTGGCCATGAAGGGGAGTTTGGAAGTTTTTGGTGCCAAAATCTGAACAAGTCCTAGGGGATTTGCTTCTGAATAATTATGCTGAGGGCAGCCTATCCCAACCTGGGGAAGATATATAATATACATACATGTAATCAGAATGTTACTTATACTAAATCCAAAAAGGTTGATAACAGCTGCCCACCACCATATCCCAGTTCCTTGCATTCCCCCACTGTCTTTTTCTGAAGATCATCCAGTCAGTCCGCACACACTTCTTCCTCTGTAATCCTACCTGTTTATTTTGTACAATTCCATTTACAAACAAAGTTTTCACAGGGATTTAAGATTAAGGACAATTCCATGTGGCAACCAGCAGTACAACCACCCCAGTCATAGAGCTACTGAAAGCCCGTCAGCTTAAACAGATGGGATCCTTCTCAAGATGTCGTCATTCCCAAAAAAGGTTCTGCCATACTCAAATCCTACATGGATGCAAACAAGAAGCCGCCACCCCCTCCCCACTCTCAGCTGCACAGCTGGCTGGAGTGCTGCACTCCACGGTGCAATATTGGGTTACAACACAAAATGGGTGAACTGTAAAGGCACACGAGTGACCCATGTTTGCTAGGCCTTTGTTGCTGTTGCCTGTGAAGCCCCTGCTGCTGTTAGTTGCTGAATCTTCTGGCTCATCATCTCTATCACAGCTGCAAAAGAACAAACAGACAGAGTCAAGAACTCACTCCAGCTGCATGCTATGATCGGATGGGCTATCAGCGGCTCTAGGTCTTCGCTTGCTGCCAGGCCCTCACCTTGCTTCACTGCGTGCTTCTCCTGCAGTGCTGGCTGGATTTTCTCCATCTGTTTTGTCAGGAAATCAATCTTCCTCTTGAAGAAGTCTCTGGCATCATCCACTGACTGCAAGATCAAAGGCACTGTGACACTCCTTCATACCGCCAAGATGGCTTTCTAAATAAAGAATGCTGTGCCAGGACTGGTAAAGGGGCACACTCGATATCATTTAAAACAGTCCTCCCAAACCTGGATCCATCCAGATGTTTCAGCCTACAACTCCCATCATCTCTGACCATTGGCCATGCTGGGTGTGGCTGATGGGAAGATGTAGGCCAAACATCTGGAGGCACCCAGGTTTGGAAAAGCTGACCTAAACCCTTAACCACGCTGGCATGCCTCCTATTCAGCATACCTCCCCCCCCCCCCCCGAACACTTTCTGCCCACCATTATTGTAGATTTATTCCCCTAGGGGTGTGTGAAACCCCTGCTAAGAAATTTAGCTACTCTTATTGAAACTCTCTAGGCTTCCTTTGAAATTGGTCAGATATTTTGCCTGAAGAGGAACACCTAACTTTTAATTGTATTTCACATAAGGCACATTTCAGAAGAAATTCTCGTCATCCCACAAGGCCACGCTGCATTTGATAAAAGCGGAGTGGTTGGTACCAAAAAATACGGATCAATCGGAATGAGGACTCCATGGCAGCAGCCCCGAGTGAGGCTTGAAGACTCTATATGTCATCAGCCCAATCCACATTACAACCCATTTACAAATGCTATAGGCACAGCTGGCATCAGCAGTAGGCAGGGCTGGGCAACTGCATGGGGCTCAGAGACAGTTGGGGGATTGATCCCTGCTGCTGCATATGAGTGGACTGTGATCTGCCATGCATGTTAGCCAACTGAATCTTTGGAACTATCCATAGGCATATGTGAAATGAAAGGGGGGCCTAAACATAATGATCTTCACCCAGAAGCCCTTTCCCTTAGGGAACAATCCTATGCAAGTTTAGACAGAAAAAAAAGGCCTACAACTCCAAGCATCATGCTGGGAATTGTAAGCCTTTTCCCCCCATCTAAACTTGCATAGGATTGCGCCTTTAATCTGGTATTTTGAGGCTAGCTATGGTTGCGCAGTGGTAAGGCAAAGCACACTGTACATTCTCAAGGACCTCAGGGGTCCCCCCCCCCAATACACCTGACACAAAATGGGATGAGGGCCTATTGAGAGCCTCTTGCTAACGGGCCCACAGAAATCTGGACCAGACTCTAGTTATAGCTCCCATTTCAAGTCCCCACCACGCCAAAGCATTTTGGGGCTACAACCACACTTCCCAAACCAGGCAGTTCTGAGTACAGATGCAGGAGGTGCCGTTTACTCCGGGTTAGTCAACATAGAGTACAAAAGCATGATTTGCATATGTGGCATAAGATTAGATATGGCCAGACTTGGGGTGGGGTTGCTCTCAGTTTATCATCTTATTAAAGAAACTTAACAGACCTTGAAAGACCTCATTATTACCCATACTGACAAACTCTAGAATAGCTAAAGCCATGAAGCATCAAGCATTAGGATCTACAACTGCTGCCTTCAGGTTGAGCCTGTTGAATAGTGCAACTCAACCCTTTTCTGTTCAAAGCATAAAGTGGTGGAGAATCAGAACATAGCGGGCCCCAATGTTTCGCATGAAGTTAAATTATGTGTTGCTGCTTCCTTAGGTTGCAGCTACTCTAATATCAGTTTCATGCAAATCTGGACTATGGGTGTCTTACCTTTTCTACATAGTAACCTGTCCCTACGTCTATCAACACTTGGCCAACGTCAGAAAGCTTCCCAGGAACATACATCTGTATGAGAGGTTAAGGAAATGCACAAGAGCCAGGGACAAACCAAATGAGAAAAGAAGAATTACATTTCTGACCAATGACAAAATGTCCCCCTGTGGCAGAGGAAAAGAAGTCAGGCACACTGGTGGACCATATAACAATTGTGCTCTGAATGAAGCGTAAACATTTTAAAGCCGGGAGTAAATGCCATCAGCTCCTGAAAGACCATCACTGGCCTGAGAGGGCTGTTGGGGCAGCCCCTCCCCCACCTTCCCTGGGACTATTTAAGTCCTGTGTGCCCTGAGGGAAGGGCAGAAGAGAAGCCCAGGCTGGGGAGCAAATGCCATCAGCTCCTGAAATGACCATCACTGGCCTGAGCCAACTGTTGGGGAAGCCCCTTCCCTGCCTTCCCTGGGGCTACAGAGGGAAGGCAGAAGAGAAGCCCAGGCCAGGTACCATCAGCTCCAGAAGAAAGCTTCAGTTGGCCTGAGAGAACTGGTGTTTGTTTGGTTTGGGGGGGGGGGTTGTTTGTTTGAGTATTTAAGCATTGTAAACCGCGTTGGGCAGAAAGACGGTATAGAAATGTATTAAAGAAAGAAAGACTCCTACCTATTGTGATCGTTGATTTATCCATTTTGTAAACCGCTCTCGGATAATTTTTATAAAGGATGGTATAGGAGGGAGCAATCCTATGGCCCCCAGACATTGTCTGAGGGGTCATAGGATACTGGGGATTCCCCCCTCCGAGCTCAGAGACAGTGCTCTGACCCAGGAAGGGGGAGTTGGGGGAGCCGAGCCACCCTCCCTTTCGTGCGTAAAGAACCGCGCCAGCTGGCCTCTGAGGTTGGAAAATTGACCTCGGAGAAGGGGAGAAGGGGGTGTCCCAGTGGGCAGGGAGGGGAAGAGACCCGAGAGGCTAGGATACAAGCCATCCTGAGCCTCCTCCAGCTTCCTTCCATCCCCCTCTGAAGTGCTGTTGCTAGATGGGCTAAAAAGCCCATCTAGCAGCAAAACATGTAGGGCAGGAGGCCGGGGAGGCGAAGATCACCTCGGCCACTCCTCCTGCCCTGCATTAGATGATCGGAAGCCTCCAAGTTTGGGGGCTTCCAATCATCAGGGGTGCAATCGATAGGATTGCGCCCTAAATGTCTTAAACAAAATACCCAAGCAGTTCTATAAAATATTATAAGAGATTTAAGTTGGGCTGATTTATACTATAGGTTCCTAGAGGCCACAGGGCTTCTTACCTCAGACAGGACTTTGAGCAATCTACACCTCCCTATGTGCACTGTGTGTTGAGAAAATCAAATGTTCCTAGCTCTCACGGTCATGGACAAAACTTGGGAGAGTGCACAGGCTCAGAAAACAAGAACCCCTTCAGGGGTTATACTTGTATGGTTTATGTAGCTCGCTATTAATCACAGGTCATCTTTCTCCCACTCATCTTATACCCTCTACCATATCTGTCTTTGCCAAAGTATTCCAATTTTTATTAAAAAAAATAATAATAATAAAAAACCGAACACCAAAAATATCCCAATCACTGCAATAAATTTAACTCACGCAAGTTACATTTACGAATATGTGCAACATTTACCTGAAGGACATCATTTGGTTTAAGGATGTAGAGGCACAGGAAGAAAACACAAACACACACAAATTATAAGCTAAAGATAGGAACAGGCATTTTTTTTTCTCCTTTGCAAAAAGCCCCATACATCTCCCCTTGGGAGCCTTAATGAGACACTAATTAAGTGTCTAATTAGACACGATGAGGCAATAGACATTTCCCCTTAACTTCCCATTTCCTCAATGGACAGCTTGGCCCAATCCAAGGCTTCCATGCTGCAGCGCAATTAGAGGTAAAGGGGCACTCCAGAGCTCTTTACTTTGGTTCTGCTCATCTTAAAAACCTCCATTCCACCACCTTGTTACAGCTTTTTGTTAATACGAAGTTGAAGGGCAAGGAGGGCAAGACAGGACTTTATAATGCTGCCGTTCCTTGTACACCCACGCACAAATACTTAAGCAGAGCTCCTACAAAATTCAAGGGCTTTTCCCTAGCACTTGTCGAGGAATCCTAATGGCAGGGGCAGCTGCAAGCTCAGGAATAAGGTGTTAAGGCAGTGTTCTCCAACCTTGGGTCCCCAGATGTTTTTGGCCTACAACTCCCAGCATGCCCCAGCCAGCTATGCTGGGGCATGCTGGGAATTGTAGGCCAAAAACATCTGGGGACCCAAGGTTGGAGAACACTGTGTTAAGGTATCGCCTTCCATTATCAATGTCTAGGATCCCATGCCTCCATGCTCCTATGCAACAGAGCAGATGGCCGAGTCCTCATTGCTGGACTGTCATTTTGGCTTCTCAGTAACTTTGATTATATCCCTCCTGCTCGCTGCCAAATTCTTTTGTGATCGTTCAGTTGGGGAACTGGAGTTTGTCATTCACTGCTCCTCAAGACCTCTCTCAAATTACATACTTTGGGGCCTAATCCTATAGGAAACCAGGTTCTGTGGCAGATTCTAAGGGTTGCAAGTGGAATACTTCTTAGAGAGGCAGGAATAAGAAACCTGTGCCTGATGGACCCGTGCCCATCAGAGAGGGGGAAAGATTCAGGAATGAAGATAACCCATGCAAGCACAATTTACCTCATTTAAGTGGCACCGTATATTTTAGTTTGCTCAGACAATAGCAGCTTGGGTGGGGTGTTGTTTCAGCCTGAAGATGTAACAGCTGTTTTAGCCTGAGGAGGCCACAACGCCACACTATACAGTAAGGTCACTTTGATGAGATGTGGCATCACTATACATAGGGCTAGGCATTCCATTACGACATATGTAAAACATTCATCACTACAAAAGGTAGGGATTGTTCATACAAAGAACAACTGGGGGTACAGCTGGGAGAGGCAATCCTGGTGACCCCAGTGCCTTGGAGAGGGGGGCAGGTTTTGCCCTTCTCCAACTGCACCTCAAAATTAGCTTGAAACCAATGTGTATTGGAAGAGTTACGGCTCAGCAGTAGAGCACCTGCTTTGCATGCAGATGGTCCCAGGTTCGATCCCCAGCAGCTCAAGGTAGGGTTGGGAAAAAAACTCTGCCTGAAACCCTGGATTGCTCCTACCAGGCAGTGTAGATAATACTGGACTAGATGGACCACGTGTCTCATCCAGGAGAAGACAGCTTCCTATGTACTGCTTATGCCAAAACCAAGAATTTTTCCAAAGACACTTGGGACAGGGAGAGAAAAATCGAGATCCATGGGGTGGAAAGTGCCACGGTCCTGACAAAATTCAGCTGCCGTATTTACCTGTGCTTGGGTGCTGAACGACTCCCAGAAGCCCAGGCTTTCCACTCAGGAGCCTGAAAAGAACTCCAGATAGAAATGAGATGTCCCTACTTTTCTAACAACCAGGCTTGGAGCACATACACAAATGTGATCATAGATGGAAGGCTCCCCAAAGAGACTGCTCCCTGAAAGATGCAATACTTAGTTGCAGATGAACCCCAGTAATTACAGGATAATGGAACGGCAGCTTATGGAAGAAAACTTTAGGTTGTAGTATGCCAAAACACCACATCCTTCCAGAAAGGATACAGAGCTGGAGAGTGGAACCAGTAGCTCTTTACCTGAGGAGACAAAAATACAGGCCTTTTATATTATGGAGAATCTACAGAACTATTCCTTTCCTGAGCAGAAACCTCCACAAAGAAGGTTTATGATAGTGCTAATACAGTTCAGCTCAGTTTTATTTACGTGAACTTTTTTTAAAAAGTGAAAATAGTTTGAGTCACAGGGACTACCGATGAACTCCTCCAGAAATCTTTTATGCAAGTCTCGAAGATAGCACAATAAGGTACGTCTCACTCCTGTTTCATGTAGTGAAACTAAGGAGAGGAGCAAGCCTGGCCCAAAGTTGCCTGGTAGGTCAGTGGCAGAATTCAGATGTTTTGACCTCCAAACCATCCTCTTCCTGCTGCAGTTTCCTTAACCCAGAAGTCATCATGACTCCAAACTGGATGACCAGAATCATACAATTGAATGATTTCAGTGGGCCACTGAAATTCACAAATAGGCCTACAGCCTCCCAAAGTGTGTGAAATATGGCATATCTACCCTCATTGTAAAGAAAAATCAATTTTATTGAAAGATTGAGAAAGGAGAATCTTCCAGATAGCAAGAGGAGCTGAGGACAAACTCAAGGTTCACCCTCTTCCCACAAATTAAAGATACTTAAGGCTGCAATCCTATACCCACTTACCAAGAAGTCAGCCTGATTTAACTCAGTGGGACTTATTGGGTAGACATGTATAGGAATTGCACTGCAAATCAACCTCCTACATGTTCTGCATCCAATTAGGCCATACAGCATGCACTAACATTCCACAGGCACACCGATCACCTTATCCAAAGAAAGGTCATCATCGGAGGGCTACTGAGAGGAGCTGGGTGTGGGCTGCAAGAAGACAAGAGTAGTGCAGGGTGTTGAGAAAGAAGGAATTAGAGGGGTAATTATGAAATTCACGGCTCAGGAGAAAATCAGGGGCTCCGCTCCTTGTCTATTGGTTGTATCCAATGTTAATCTAACTTGTCCCATTCATTTCAATGGGTCTACTCTAATAGGACTAATATTGGATACAACCCTATGTTTTCACTGGGACCTGTTCTGGGTAATGATTAGTTTGGGGCAGTGATAGAGTGCACTGCCTTCAGATTTTAGAATTCTAGTCTCTCGAATTTATCACATTATTACTTGCATATATGCCATGCTTTGTTTTTTTCTAGCTGGTCAGGAAGATAATTAGAATTTAAATATATTCACACCAGCTAAAAAAAGGCACAATAATTTATACATTACTACTACTGTTTAGTGTTTGTTTTACTGGTCTATGTTTTCATTGTTGTACCCCATTTGAGTGACTACATTTTGGAAGGGAAAAAGCAAGATATACATTTAAAAAAGAAATAGTCACTTGCCTTCATTGCTTTTATTCATTACAGTCAGACAGTCCTTTGCTTCCACGTATTTTGTCTGCACCACCTTAAGTTGTGCGATGGATGAAGAAAGGAATTCCACTTCCTATAGAAAGGCATACAAAATCCAAAGCTCAGCAGTGGCGGACCCATAGCCTGTTCACAAATTATAATTGGATCAGGCATACTTAAAAGAAGCATCAGATAACTTTGCCATCAAGGGCCACTATGCCACACAAGTGACTACAGTAAAGGACTTGGAAAATTGCTTCATTGCAGGGGTAGGCAACCTGTTACCCTCCAGATGTTTTGGACTACTGCTCCCATTGGGCCCAGCCAGCTTGGCCAATGATCAGGGATTACAGGCATAGTAGTCCAAAAGATCTGGAGGGCACCAGGTCACCTACCCCTGCTTTAGTGAGACACCATATGCTTCCATTTAAAAAAAAAAGTCTTGCCAGCTTTGTATGGCATTCACAGCATAATTTCATCATATATTACAGTAATACCTTGGATTGCAAGTAACTTGGTTTGAGAGCGTTTTGCAAGACAAGCAAATTTTTAAATATTTAATTTTTTTTTACTTGATATACAAGCGATGTCTTGCAATACAAGTACTGTAGTATGGCTTAAATTAAAAATCTCTGTACAAATTTTTTTGGGGGGGATTTCGTTTTGATATAAGAGTGTTTTGGATTACAAGCACGTTTCCGGAACGAATTATGCTCTCAATCCAAGGCATGACTGTACTTGTAGTACATGGCTGTGTGTATACAATATATTTGAAGAAATGGTTTTCACCATTCATAAATATTGTTCAACAGAGACAGAATTTGTACATTTCGTATAGTTTATAACAACACCCCATTATTTAATATTGTCAGTTTGAGACTTTGTGTCCTTCCAGCACTGTATTTCATACATATGCCTGAATACTTGGGAGTATGTACACTATACAACACATTTAATTGAAGTAAAGGTCTTCATAATTTGATCATTAATAGTAATTACGTTCTTGCACTTTGTTCTCGCATAACATCTCTGTATTTATGGTCCACTGATTTGTTCTGTTTGTGCCTCCATTTGAGGGACTGCCTTGTTCTATTTAATACTCACAGTGACACCACAGTCACTTGGAGAAGGGTAGAGGCTACATGGCAAGAAAGTGGATGGAGCCATAATGGAAGTGTGGACCACAAAGTGTGGTAATTGAGTGCAATTTCCTGCTGTTGACCCTCTTTGGGCATGCTAGCCTGTACTGACACTCAAGTCAAGGCTGGGAGCAGCAGTCCATGGGCATACCCATTTCCTCTTCTGTTCCTCTCACCACACATAGAAGGTAATATCCAAACTGAAGATCCCATGTTTATTCCATGTCTGTCTGAAGTCTGAACATAAACTCCTGCTTATCATGGATACAGAACACCTGAGCACCAAGCCATTCTATAGGCAAGGCCAAACTTCTTGTAATTCAATTAACATCAGAAACCATGGGGAATGAATTGACAAAGAGATGGCTCATTTCATAATTGTTTGGTACGTTTCTCACACACTTCCCCAAAAGCAGCCTGTCCCTGCAATGAACTAAATGGGTCATAGTCTAACCCAGTAGATAATAAGGCAAGTCTCATGCTCTCTTATATACACAGAATGTGTTCCTTGACTGACAGCTTCACTGGACATGAGCAAAATAGCAAGGCTACAGACTAGGGACCCCTGGATGAGCAAGTCAGGGAGTCCGGTCATCTTACACAATTCAGTCAAAAGTACTACAATCTTTAGTACACTTTGTTAATCAGTTACGGGCTGGGGACTGCTGGGAGTTGCAGGACTTTTTTCTGTCTAAACATGCATAGGATTGCACTCTAACACACTCAACTTTCTCAGTAAGATACTCAACATTTGGGTTTGGACTGACATGCTAAGAACCAGGACTGCAGCATAGCCTAGAAACTCAAACAACAAGCTCAGTCATGGTTTCAATCACCCAAATATCTTAGCATGGATCTCTCCTCTTCCCCACCCCACTGGGCTTCAAGGTAGGAAACATCTAACTTTAAAATATTTATTATTTTTTCAAGCCCTTAAATTTCTAGGTGCCATAGAGATAATACACAGTCCCCGTCTTCAGAGTCACAGTGTAACATGTTACATGAACACTAGGATTAAGAGTGAGTGCACTTATGTACACCATGAGCAAGCATGCAAACAAGAGTTTGTGGATTACCATCAGTTTCCCCAAAGTGGCACCCTAACCCCTTGAATTCAGATCTTGCCTCAGCCACAAAGTCAGTAACAGTGTAATCCTATGTTTAATCAGAAGTAATTCCCTCTGAGTTTACTCTCAAGTAAGTGAGTACAGGATTGCAGCGTAAATGGCTTTAATCAAGCCTCAGTTACCCCAGTCTTTGACCTCCTCCAAATCTATAACAGAAAGAAAACATCACTGGCCTACCTTTTCCAGCTGTTGCAAGGAATACTGAGACAATGTATGTGAAGCTTTGAATGTTCTAGAAAGTGCTATATAAAAGTATTATTTATTGGGTGGGGTTAGCATACAGGAAGCCCAATTTGTGCAGAAAGGGAAGACGAGGAATTCTTGTCACCTGAAGCTACCTGATCTTCCTGCAGCATCACCAACCCAGTCAAACTCATAAAAGAAAGCCAGCATGTACTTCCAGGAGGATGATGGTGCTGAACAGTTGTACTAAGCAAGGTATTACCAAGGGAAAGGGCTGAATCTTCACAGGACTGGAGTAAGAACAACATGGGAGCATAAGAAAAGCCATGCTGAATCAGACCAAAGGCTAGCATTCTATTCACACAGTGGCCAACCAGAATTTTTATTTCTTTTATTTTTATTTAGTACATTTCTATAACACCTATTAGCCAAAGCTCTCTGGGCAGTTTAGGTGCCTGGCGAGCCTCTCTGGGGAGGTCATTCCACAACTAGGATGCCACCACTGAAAAAGCCCTCTCCTTAGTAGCTACCCACCTCACCTCATTCGGCAGGAGCACTCAGAGAAGGGCCTCTGACAATGATCCTAGGGGCTGGGTAGGTATATATGGAAGGAAAGAATCCTTCAAGTAGCCTTTCAGGGCTTTGTAAAGTAATACACTTTAAATTTGTCCCAGAAATGGACTGGCAGCCAGTGCAGATCATAATGCACTGACATAATATGATCATATTGGTCAGCCCCTGTGAACAATCTTGTGGCCCTATTTTGGGCCAGCTGAAGTTTCCAGACTGTTTTCAAAGGTAGCCCCATGGATAAAGCGTTGCAGTAATCCAAACTAGCGGTTACCAGTGTGAATAACTGTAGCTAGGCTACCTCCATATAGACAGAATTGTAGTTGGTATATATCAGCCTAAGCTGATAAAAGGTACTCCATGCCAATGAGGCCATCCAGGGACAGTGCTGGATCCAAGAGCACTGCCAAGCTATGAACCTGATTCTTCAGGACAGGCTGAATATTACTTATCCTGGCAGAAGAACCAGCCAGTAACAGTACCTCCATCTTATCTGGACTGAATCTCAGTTTATTGGCTCTCATCCAGTCCATTACCACACCCAGGCACTGATTCAGAACACCCACTGCCTCACCTGGATATGATGAAAAGGAGATATAGTGGAGTGGAGTGTCATCCACATATTGGTGACACCTCAATCCGTATCTCTGAATAACCTCCTCCAGCGGTTTCATGTATATGTTGGACGTGTAGATTTGAACCAGATGTCTCTGGGAAGCCCACAAGTAGGACATGACTGCAAGAGCACCCGCCCATTCATGTTCCCCAGCAACTGCTATGCAACTGGTATACAGTATAGATAGGCTGCAGGGCTTGACTAGCCAGTGTGGCGTAGTGGTGAGAGTGTTGGACTGGAACTCGGGAGATCTGGGTTCTATTCCCTGCTTGGCCATGAAACTCACTGGGTGACTTTGGGCCAGTCACTGACTCTCTGCCTAACCTACCTCACAGGGTTGTTGTGAGGATAAAATGGAGAGGAGGAGGAGGAGGATTATGTAAGCCGCCTTGGGTTCCTTGCAGGAAAAAAGGTGGGGTATAAATATAATAAATAAATAAATAAATAAATAGACCCCAGAGTTGTGGGGAGGCCCTATATTAGTCATCTTCTCCCCCTCCCCTTCAAAGCAACATGACTTTGAGATGAGGACAAGAGTTGCTGGATCTGCTGAGGCTCAGACACTGCTGAACCATATATAACAGAGCCTGGGAGATAAGGGGTGGCACCTGGCAGATCAAAGGGTGGAGCCTGGTGGGATGGGACAGAAACTAGTGGTGCCCACTGGAGGCACAGGACAGCACTTGGTGTGGACAGGGGGAAGAGCCTGTCTGGATCTGATGGCCACACAGCAAAGCCTCTCATCAAACCAAGCCCAATTTGAGCGGAGGAGGGCGAAGAGGAATTCCTGTCACCTGAAGCTACCTGGTCTTCCCGCAACATCACCAACCCACATCACCAAACTGGGTTCTCCCCCCCCGCCGCCATTCTGCCCCCCCCCCGAGATCCCACTGGAGATCCCAAAAAGGTGGCTAAGGCTGCAATCCTACCCACACTTACTCGAGAGTAAGCCCCACTGAGTCCAGGGGAACTTACTTCTGAGTAACCATGCGTAGCCCTAAACCCTCTATTCAATTCCTGACACGAGAACACCTTAGGCGGGGCTAGCCAAGCGCCCCCTGCCTTGTGGGAGGCTGGAGCCGGGCAGCCTATTCACGGGAACAGCAGCGCTCTCGTGGGGAGTGCGGGTCATTCCCTTCCACCTCCCGGCCCGTCCGCTCTCTCACCTGGTCTAGCTGGTTCTTCAGCACCTCCAGCTGCGGCAGGGAGAGCTCTGAGATGTTCACCTGCTGCGCCATCTTGGCGAGGAGAGAGAAGAGCCGTTCCTCCGCACGCCACACTGGGCGGGCATAGGCGTCCTTTCTAGGCACCGGAGTCTATGGCCAATGCGCCTATTGTGACCCAATGCCCGCCAGAAACCCCGCCCCGTGCTACAGAGAGACCAGGAATCCACTCCGCCCTCACTTCCGGTTGCGGATTAGAGTCCTCCTAGAGTGGTGAACATTTGGAGGATTCGGTGTCTGCATTGAAATTAGAGGCTTCCAGTGGCAATCGTACAGTCGGCAAGCTTGCAAATCAGGCCGAAATTCCACACCACTGTTTTTTCATGATGGAGGGAAGGACTGTACTTGTTGAATTTCTGCCTGTTACACAAACTTTAATGGCAAACTAGCAGTGGTTCCCCCCCACCCCCTTTTTGACCATACATATTTTGTTTTCTACTTTTTTGGTGTAGAGGAGGCAGTGGGTTTCAAAACACTGCAACAAAAGTGAGTCCGTAATTCTCTCCTATGCTTTTAAAACCTTAGTGACTGGTATAAATTCACAAGGTGAAACCTTTTACATCACTATTGTTGAAATTGTTTGTCAGGGAGGCATTTAAAAAGCGCAGGTGTGAAGAATGGTTGGTCAAGATGCTGGAGCTGGCAGAGATGGCCAAACTTACATCACTAATTAGAGAAAGGACAACATCTGCGTTTATTGAGTGGAAACCTCTAATTGACTTTTTGCAGAGACTGGAAAATAATGATTTGTTTGTTTGTGGATTTATGGAATAATAAGTGAACTTGGGACAATGGGAAGAGATTTCTCATTTGGATTATCTAGTAAGAAAAATTATTGTTACCTGTATTTGCTGTAGAAGAAAATCGGAGGTCTATTTTGTTTTGTTAATTGTTATATGTTTGATATTATGTGTTTGTTTCATATAGAAATAAAAATTGGACAATGAACAATAATAAAAAAAAAAGTGCTGAAAATGGAAAGGGAAAAAAAGCGCAGGTGTCTTGCTTTTGCTGTGTGTAGTAGTGGGCATGTTCATTTTGAAGCACAGATGCTAGGCCTGCCTGCTTTCATTTCTAACATCAGTCTCCTCTCCCACAGAGCACATTTGCTTGTCCACTTCTGTTTCCATACATCTAAATCGCCGTGTGCAATTTTTGTACAATGCTGTGCCTTCGTTTTTTGCAACATATAACTAGCCACTCTATATGTGTATCTTGTCACAAGATATATGTGTATCTTGTCTCCCCCTCCCCCCTGCAGCTTCACATCCCACACCCACCTGCCCCACACCCATTCTACTCTGGAGAGCTGGGGAACCCTCCAGAGAGGACTATAGGGGAACACAGTGGGGAGTGGACTGGGAAGTTCAGTTATGTGATCCAAAGTCTGCTCATCAGGGCTTTTTTTCTGGTGGAACTCACCGGAACTGAGTTCCAGCACCTTTTCTTCTACTAATTGCATTACAATTTAATCGCCATCTACTCCCGAGGAAATGTAATCCAAGAGTTCCGGTACCTTTTTCTCCAGAAAAAAAGCACTGCTGCTCATGCAATGCTGGATGTAGCCCTTAGCGATTATGGAATATTCAACGCATTTCATATACAATCTCAGTCATCCTTACAAACAAGCTGGGAGGCAGGTCTTTTTTATTCCAGTGATGGGCAGGACCAAAGACAAAAGGGGTGGTCCCCCAAAAACAAAAAAGTTAGCATATTTTAGCTTAAAGCTCTTACTGCCAGTAAGTAAGCCTTAGGAGAGGCATTTCAATCTTTTAGAAGGGGGGGGGGGGAGAACCAGCACAAAAACAAGAAAACCACCAGTGGTTTCACCAGGGGGAAAGGGGAGGGGGCAGAGCCCTCCAGTTCTGCACTCCTGCACAAAGGCCTCACACAGAAAAATGATGCCCAACACATGTATCACCACATTGAATTTCCCTACTGCACATTGGTTCCCTACAGCACAGTGGTTGCTGTGTACAGGCCTGTGGCTCACGCTGGCTCAGCTTGTCTGAGTGTGGAAAGCTAAGCAGGGTCAGGCCTGGTTATTACTTGGATGGGAGACCCCTCCTCTAGTTTCCTGCATTGAGCAGGGGGTTGGACTCGATGGCCTTGTAGGCCCCTTCCAACTCTATGATCTATGAAATCTATGAAATCTACACACAATGGGATGATGTCACAGACATAGTCCCATAACGGGCTGAGCCTGAAGCCTGGCCCACAAGCATTGT
The DNA here is from genome assembly GCA_021292165.1 of Shinisaurus crocodilurus. Lineage (NCBI taxonomy): Eukaryota > Metazoa > Chordata > Lepidosauria > Squamata > Shinisauridae > Shinisaurus > Shinisaurus crocodilurus. Next base: position 29,260,483 of record CM037881.1, read on the forward strand.
CCCTTCGACCCAGAAACTGTGGCCCTTAATCTCGTATGGGTTAAGGTAAGCTGTACAAACTAATGCACACACATTACATATCTCTGGCACTCTAGGCGGGTTCTGGGGCTAGGCCAAGGCTCAGATTAAGTCCTGCCCATAAGTGAATGGTGGCACATGATTTTGTTTTTAGAAACATCCAGCAGGAAGAGTCAGAAACAGTTCCCCTCAATTTCACACATGTGTGGGTGGGTTTGGTGGGGGGTACGCTGGTAAGTTTCTCCAATGGCAAGATTCATGTTTTCTGGAAAAAGCAGTGGGTCAAACAGCACTGTATGAGCTGTAGTGTACGCACCTTAATCCAGCCAAAATATCTAGAGTAAGCTATTGTGATTTAAGGGGAAGGTGTTTGCCATTTTAAATATCTGCTCTGTTAAGCCTATGTTTTGCAGTTATATATCCTATATTCACCTATTTTTCATCCGTTAACCAGTGAGTTGGATCCAGATTTAAGTTGGATCAATTGTGCTGGTGGAAGTGGGCTTCCCTGCACCCTCCTTTCCATGGCAGCCTCCTGAAAATACTACACAGAGGTTCAGGAGACCCTCCTGAATGGGGTGAGCTATGATGTGGGGGGGAGAGATCCCCCAAAATCAGAGGGACTTTCTGTGAGTGGAGCTCTTCCTCTCACGGAAGGTAGATCCTGGATCCAACCCAGTGTCCTTAATATATCAAGCATGCCTCTTCATCATTTCCCAACCATTTCCTACCACTTGATATCCTTTCTGGACTCTAGCTTTCCCCAACCTGGTGCTCTCCAGGTTTTTTTGGACTACAACTCCCAGCATTCCTGACCATTGACCAGGCTAGTTAGGGCTGATGGGAAGCAAAGTCCAAAACATCTGGAGAGCACCAGTGTGGCTGTAGTGGAAATTCTTGTTTGGATTTGGGCTTCTGGTATTTGGGAGGGGGGAATCTATTTATCTCCTAACACACACCTGTGTGTGTAGAGGACATGGTGCTCCATTTAAAGTGGGATCAGGTGTTAAACAGGGATGTGTTATCGCCCCAACATTATTTGCTATTTTCATCACCATGATTTTACATCTTGTTGAGGGGAAACTTCCCACTGGTGTGGGAATTATATATCAAACAGATGGAAAGCTTTTTAATCTCAGCAGGCTGAAAGCGAAAAGTAAGGTAATTACAACCTCCGTGGTGGAACTTCAGTATGCTGATGATAATATGGTCTCCGCACATTCAGAGGATGATCTCCAAACTATCCTAAATGCTTTTGCAGAAGCATATGAAAAACTTGGGTCTCTCACTTAACATCAAAAAAACCAAAGTGCTTCATCAGCAAGTGCAAGCTAACCCTTTGGTGATGCCATCTATCCAGCTTGGCGGGACAATACTGGAAAATGTCGATCATTTTCTCTATCTTGGCAGCTATCTTTCTGTTACAACTAACATCGACAGTGAAATCCAGCATCGTCTGAGCTCCGCAAGTGCCGCGTTTTCTCGAATGAAACATAGAGTGTTCGAGGATCGGGATATTTGTAAGAAGACCAAAACACTGGTTTATGAAGCCATTGTATTGCCAACTTTATTGTATGCCTGTGAAACATGGACTATCTATAAACGTCACTTCCACCTCCTTGAAAGATTTCATCAACGTTGCCTCCGGAAAATCCTGCAAATTACTTGGGAAGATAGGCGAACAAATGTCAGTGTACTGGAAGAAGCAAAGACTACTAGCATTGAAAAAATGATCCTTCAACGCCAACTTCAATGGACCGGTCATGTTGTTCGAATGTCTGACTGCCGTCTCCCAAAGCAGTTACTTTATTCCCAACTCAAGGATGGAAAGCGGAATATCGATGGTCAGCATAAGAGGTTTAAAGATGTTCTTAAGGCTAATCTAAAAAAATGCAATATAAACATTGAAAACTGGGAAGCTCTGGCCCATGAACAATCTAACTGGAGGTTGGCCTTTCACAAAGGTTCCATGGACTCTGAAGAAGCCCGAGTGCAAGGTGAAAGGGAGAAACGTGCTAAGAGAAAAGCATGTCAAACGAATTCTTTGCAGGACCATCTTCCATCTGGTAACCTGTGTCCTCACTGTGGGAAGCTGTGTGGATCTAGAATTGGCCTCCACAGTCACTTATGGACCCATTGCTAGAATCTACACAATTTTTTTAGAATTTCCTCCTTTAAAAATTTTTCTTTTTGTAATTTTTATCCTGGAAGACAATCTTACTCAGTCACGAGTGATCGCCTACTACTACTACTACTACTAAATTATTTGGATTAGAAGGCTGCATAATATCAAAGAACTGAGTATTCTAGTGCAAAAATGGGGGACTTCCTTACTATCAAGTCTGCTCAAATTTTCATAGAAATTTCTAAAACTGCATGGCTGCAGTCTTAAAGTTTGAAATAAATCAGATCTATTTCAGAAGATTTGACATGAAGCAGCCTGTGCGTATCTTCTCCTTATAGCTCTGAGCTGCTATTTATACAGTCAATGCTATGCCCCCTACTTGGTATTTAAAAAGGAAGTTCTTCATCAAAGTAACCTTGATTCTGTACTAGTAAAACACTGAATGTGGGGACCTGCACATATTACTCAACTGTGCACCATTTTTCTGCATTTTAATTTATCAAATCCTTTATATACACCTTTTAGCCCTCTTTTACATAATTCATTATGTTCTGCTAGTCTTGGGAAGAGCTAGGAGAGGAAAATGCGGGACATAAATATAAATAAATCCACAAGGGAAGACATGTGTGCCCCTAGCTGTTTTGCCAAACCAGAATGGAAGCTTAATCTCAGAGCTAGAATGCTATAGCTACTACCAGGAGCCAGAACATTGGTCAGGACTGGTTATATATATACACACAGAGAGAGAATTATTTGCTTTCATTTTTATTCAGGTTTTGAAACATTAAAATACAAATAGATTTAAGAATAACTTACAACCATCTCTGGGAATTTGATTTGTACATTGTGCAAATGCGACATATTCCAAACAACAGGAGCTTATGTAGGAACATCCCCCATAAAGGCAAGACAGGCTACTGAAGATGAGGTATGGCATTCAGTGAGCAAACCAGCTTGCATAGGCCAATATTTAGCCTCTCCCCGCCCCCCCCCCCAACTCCCCAAGAGCAGTTTGCATTAAAGGCAGTTCAGAGCCTAAGAAAAAATCATCCAGGTCAAATCCCTCCCACCCGAAACCAGATATCATGCTTTTGTCATGCTGTCTACTGCAGAGACACCGGTAAGCCATAGGCTACAGGGGCAGCACCAATCATGTATTTGAGTCTGGGGGCCTGGCGGGACTGTATGACATACTGGAGCAGTGGGGCTCCGGACCCTGCCTTGAGCCAGTTCTTCAGAAGTGCCTCCGTGTAGCGATCGATGTCTCGGTCAGTCACATCCCAGAGGTTACCCAGCACCAGGGGACTGGAAAACGAGGAACACACACACACACACACACACAAACAAGTCACCTTTAAAATCTAATCCTGGATATAGCAGTTGCTATCCAAAGAAAGCATGAAGTTTCCACTCTCTAGCTTCTCCAGGGAGCAGCAGGCAATGACTTTAGGCCAGGGATGGGGGAACCTCCAGCCTGTGGAGCTGCCTCGGATTCCTCCAGGGGTGGGGCTTGGCTCCCCTCCCCCCACTGTTATCTCATTGGAAATAACAGTGGGGATTCCCCTGCATGCCACCCCCTCCCAATAAGAATCTCCAACCTGCCGCCTCAGCTGGGAGAGGGGGGCTTTGCTGCATGCCAGGGACAGCCCACATGCAGTAAAGCTGGTCCCTGGCTGATGGCAGGGGCAGGCATGGCCATGCCACCGGAGAACATCTGGCCCATGAAGGGCTGGGTGAGGGGGCATTTGGCCTTACCCCAGAAGTGCTCCCCACTCCTGCCCTAGGCAGCCACCTTCACTTATGGTGCATTTGAGAATGCCATTTCTACTTGCTAGTTGCAGCCAGAATTGAATCCTTGCCCAGTCTCATCATAGCATCAGGACTTTCTATAGCAAGATTCTTTTACCAGCTACACAATTGTCCTCATTCCTGTCTGCAGCTTTACTTTCCCAAACGAGGGATAAACATCCCTCATGTTTTCAGAGTTACAAGGATCAAGGGAAGAGAGTTCTCTATAGAACTAGAAGGAATCAAAGGGCTATTCAGTTCAACCTTTTGCTGCAAAGGTAGTAGTAGTAGTAGTAGTAGTAGTAATTATTTATTTCATTTCTATACCACCCAACAACCAAAGCTCTCTGGGCGGTTAACGACAATTCAATAGTACCATAGTACCATCCATGCAAGAGCTCAACCCTACGATACACCAAACCTATGCTGCATACACGGTGTGCAGGTGCAATGCAGAGAGATGCTTGTAGGGCAAATAGATGAATTAATTGCACTGGACAGCCGAGCACAAGGCCACACACAGTTTTCAGGGAACGTAATCCTCCCCTCAGGGTCACTAGCCAATCTGACCTAGAGAGAATTCCTTTCCAGCTACAGGAAAGGAGAAGAAAAATACCCCTCACACATACCCCAAGCATGAACAAGCCTAACCACCAAAATACCCCTTACTTCCACTGGTGGCAGGTGAGATTTTTTGGATTAAACTGGAGTTGTACTCAAATTAGAAAGGACACACCACACACACACACACACACCAGCTCCTGGAAAGAGCAGTTGCATTCTCCTTGCAACTGCAGGGATAGCTTAGTTCAGGGGTGGGCAGAAAGTAGGTCTTCAACTCCCAGCATTCCTAACCATTGGAGCTGTAGTCCAAATAATTGGAGATGTACCTTCTGCCCACCCCTGACCTAGTTGAGTATTCCACCCTCTTTGATGCATCACAAGGTTCAGAGACAGAAACTTGCTTTCTAGGCAATGGGGATGCTTCGAAGATCCCCCTGCACTTGTCAGCTGCAGTGCACTCAGCTGGAGAATCACAGCGTGTCTTTACTCCCTCCTACCCATAAGATGCCACTACGCATATCATGGTGGACAACATGGTATGGGGCATCCTTGCTCCAACAGACTTAGCAAAGGTGAAGGCACCCAGTGTGGTGGCTTAGTTTTTCCAAGGCGTACTTCACCCCTTACATACAGAATGGGACTTGCACCCCTCAAGATTCCAGGGTCTACAACTCATGCCGATCTCAGGGTTTAAAGAGAGGCTAAGCCAGCAGAGGTTGCGGCAACTTACCATCCTGCCATGATGAACTTAAGGATAGCACCAGTTCCCTCCAGGTTGCCCTGCACTGCGAGGGCAGCGCTGCTGCAGCCGAAAAGGAGAGCCACAGCCCTGCAGTCCATCTTAAGGATGGAGTCCACGAAACGTGCACCTGCACCATGGCCAACATAGCTACAGGAAGAAAAGAAAAACAGCACCATAAGAAATAAGGTGATGTCCGGCTGGATCCAAAGTCTGGACATCCTTTTTACTACAGCCTCAGCTGCCTGTTGTATGCAAAAGCACACTTGAATGACAAACAAGTGCATCATCGGTTTTTGAAACGGGATTCAGTAGCGGATGCAAGCACCAACCCAATTTACACTACTAAGAAGTAAGAGCCCTGCTGGATCAGACCAAGGGTCCATCTAGTCCAACATTCTGTTCACACAGTGGCCAACCAGCTACCTGTGGGGAAATCCCCAAGTAGGACATGAGTGCAACAGCACCCTCCAACCCATGTTCCCCAGCAAGTGGTGTACCTAGGCGTACTGCCTCTGATACCGGAGGTAGCATAGAGCCATCAGGGCTAGTAGCCATTGATAACCTTCTCCTCCATGACTCCTGATTATAGGAAGCTTCCATCTCCAGCGGAAGTTTAGCACCACCACTGGGCCTTTCACTACAAACTCGGACACACGTCATCCATCACTAGAGGAACAAGGGTTGCTGGGAGGTTGCACTCCACTCCCTCTCAAGATGAGCACCACAGCGAGGAACAAAACAACTTGACTCTAGCCCTCAGATCAGCAATTGTGGGGAGATTGCTTCCTCCCTGCCACCCAGAAAGCACACAGAGTGTTGCCCTGTGGCTGCAAAAGGCAGCAGGGAAAGACATTCGGACCTTGTCACTGTCCAAAAGAACAGGGGCTACTAGATCAGCCCCCCGCCCCGCCCCCCGCGCAGTCCTTCAGAGGAAGACTATCAGCCTGGTCCGAACTGGACTGAAAATGCCTGTCAAACCTGTCCATGCCAGCAGTGAAAAACTGACCTCCCCTCCCGCCACACCTTTCCTCTCCACTCCACTTGCAAGTCTAGTTTTTTATTGTAAGCCTGAGGACAGGGCCTATGCCTTATTTTCTCATGAACTGAAAGTTGCCGATCATTTGTGAAGTCACAAAATGACTTTCTGGGATTTTAGGTTCATCTACAACAGTGAAAGGACCCAACAACAGTCTTAAAAGCCTCTGGAAAGACCTTTTATTTTTTGCTTCTCTAGAGTGCTTTTTGCTCATATCTTACTTAGCAACTGCCAGGGCCTGACATCACACGTTGAGATCGACAAATATCTCAGGAAAACCCAACAACATGTGCAATCAAAGAACACATGTGCTCATTTGGCAACATGGTGAGCTAGACACAGAAGCCATTTGTCTTACTGGAGAAGGCTTGCCTTTTAACTGCCAACAGCTTGCTTCCCTACCCCCCAATTACATCAAGGCACCACCCTCCTCCCCTTATCACTGGTTTACACTAGAGCTCCATGATGTACTCACATGTAGAGATCACGTTCTTCAAGGGCCAGTGGTACTTGATCTGTACTGGGAGTCTCTCCCACCACTCCTGTCCACCCGGGCTCACTACCAAGCAACAAGGGATGGAGGGAAATAAGTTAACACGGGTAGTACCAACTGTGCTTTGTTTAGTTGAGTCAGCTTTGCAAGCCCCCCATCAGTCAAAAAGGAAGCCTGCTGGCAGGTTGAATAGAAATCCAGCTTGCATGCAGGATCTCAGCATGCAAGGCCTGTGGCTTGCGCTGGCTCAGCTTGTCTGAGCGTGGAAAGCTAAGCAGGGTCAGGCCTGGTTATTACTTGGATGGGAGACCCCTCCTGTAGTTTCCTGCATTGAGCAGGGAGTTGGACTCGATAGCCTTGTAGGCTCCTTCCAACTCTTATGATCTATAATCTATAATGTGTGCGCAAACCCACGTGCATGCGGATACCTACCTCTGAAACCAGTCTTTGAACAGCTTCTCCGTCCCGGGAAGGTTTGTGTGGGGGTTTAAGACATAGAAGGTGCTGCTGCTCTTGACGCCGCTGTTGAGGATAGTCTCTTCCTGATACTGTTCAAAGGAGATAGGAAAAGTAGCTTTGAGATAAAATGAGCACAGAATTTGGTCCTGGGCACAGATTTCAGCCTCTGAATGTTTTCACTAGACAGAGCCTTGATAAGACGAGGGCAACCTCCAAGGCCAGAAAAAGAGCATGTGCATTGAGAAGGGGCTTCCCTGTAGGCAACGTTTCAGTACCATGCAAGACTCATTGCCCCTTCTCAGGACTAACAGCCTGAATTAATCCAGTTAAATCTGCAAACTGGCTCACACAAATCACAGAACTGAGCTTTTTAACCCAGGCTCTTCCGTCTTCTAACAGGGCAGGGATTCTTTACCGTTTTTGTAAGCGAGTGGCTAAGCAGGAAACGCAGAGATGGTAACCGGGTCACTGACTGGTCTCTCAAGCATGGTATGTTTTCCCAGGGGAGCTTCTGCAGGTGCTGGAAGGGAGGATCAGGAGTTAATAAGTCCATCTCTCTCATTGAGCAGGGGGTTGGACTCGATGGCAGGGTTGCCTAAAATTTTTCATTTCCCTGACTTTCCCTGACCAACATTTGTCAATTTCCCTGACCACTATTCAAATACTGTATAACCACAAGTTAAAAAATGAATAGGTCGTGTTGTATTAATGCAAGGCTTAATGAAATGTTCCACTCTACAACTACACAAGTCTCAACTGCAAAAATATTTGTCAAAGTAAGGCCCCGTTGCCCTGGTTTCTACAGAAAAGCTGCAGCGCAGGGTCCCGTCGCGGGCAGCTCGGTGCAGATTGGCGAGTGGGGTCCGGGACCCGGTAAGGCCCACTCGCTTTGGGCGGGCGTGAGCTGGGCCGATTTCGGCCCGCTCAAGGCGAGCAGTTACATCCCTAGTCCATTCTATACACAAGCACGACCCAAAAACATGCTCATCTTTATATGTAAGTTAAATGCAGTACTAGCAGGTAGGGATGAAAACAGATGTTTAAAGTTTGTATATTGCTAAATGTTTAAACTAGCCTTGCTTTGCAAATGCTACAGGCAGACCTTGGAAATCATGCAGGGACAGAGCTCAACAAACACATTAGGCTGGTTGCTGGGGGTGGAGCGGAGAAAAAGGTGGAGCTGGGAAAGGGCATCATTAAGTTTTACTTGTATTCTGCTATTTCTCTATTCCAGTTGCCACAAGAACAGATCATGCTCTTGCAGCAGCAGGTCAAAAATCCACTGCTTAAATATATTTTAATCACAATTTCCCTGACTTTCCCTGGCCAATTCCCCTTTCCCTGACTTTCCAGAAAGTGGCAACCCTGGATGGCCTTGTAGGCCCCTTCCAACTCTACTTTTCTATTATTCTTCATGCAAGAGGGAACTGCTACGCCAGCCTTCTCCACCCTGGTGCCCTCCGGACGTTGGACTCCCATCATTGCTAGCCAGCATGCCCTGCCATTATGTAGGGCAGTGTTCTCCAGCTATGCTGGCTGGGGCATGCTGGGAGTTGTAGGCCAAAAACATCTGGGGACCCAAGGTTGGAGAACACTGATGTAGGGCATGGAGAGGAATTTATTAGCCTTTCCAGCAGAAGGGGGGGGGGGGAGTTACATAAGTATCTGATTGACTACTGATCTTTCTTCAGCTCTTGGGAGACTTGGGGTGCTTTCAGACGGCTCTGTTGTGCCATCACTCTGCCTCGTTTACAGAATTTTCCAGAAGTCATAGTCTTCCACTTGTAACTTTCCTGTGTTTTTTCCCCACTGCTTCTTCCCATCCTTTTCCTTACCACAAAAAAGACGGTAAGGAGGGAAATAACTTCACAGTGCCTTTTGATTGGTAGTGCTAGGAGGATCTGTCTGGAAGCACCCTAAGTATATTTGAGTCTCATGGGGATGGGGGCCTCAGAGCTCCAACCATTGAAAAGAAGCAGAGACACACCCCTCCCAATCCCCAAAGAACCTGGCAGGCTGCTTCTTGCCTGACCATCAGGAAGAGAGAAGCTGCATTCTGAAATGCTGCTTTTGTAGAGCCAATACATTTTGTATTGGGTTCTTTCAACCATTTCTTTTAACTATCTGTAACGCACCCGAAAATATGTGTTATTGGGCAGATTAAAAATACAATAAATAAAAAAAATAAATAAAATTTGGGGAGTGCTGCTGAGCAGGCCAAAAGCTGGGCAGTACCCAATGGACCAGAGGTGGGCAATTTGTGGCCCTCCAGATGTTTTGGCCTATAACTTCCATCAGTCCTGGCCAGCATAGCCAATGGTGAGGGATCATACTGTAAGCCAAAACATCCGGAGGGCCACAAGTTGCCCATCCCTGCAATAGACACACACTTCCCACAAGATGATGCTTTTCATCCCCCACTGGGAAAGGAACTCAAGCAGCAGCACCTTCCAAGAGCAAAGGATGCAGCCCTGGGTCTGCCATTTCCCTGTCCCTGGTGTAAGACTGCGTGGAAACCTCCTTCACCCACTTTATCCAGCACAAGGACCATGTGGCCACTCGACGCCTGACCAGTACAGGATCCCAGTTTGTCCACTGCCTCCTGCAGAAGGTTCTGAGCTCCCTCGTGTTGAGTTGGGTTGAGCCCCTGGGCCAAGCACTGCACATCTTGCGGGGTCAAGAGATGTGACCCAGTCAGCATGGCCTGTTGGGGGGAGAAGGGAGAACAGACATTAAATGCATGCCATCTCTGCCCCACAATCTCTAGCAGGGCCATCTGATACGACAATAGCTTGTGCAAGGGCAGAAAAAAGGTGGCTTTTAGAAAATTAAAGAGTTGGAGAACATGCCAACTTTCTTCACCCTGGGAGAAAGGTGAAGAGAACTAGGATTTTTTGTTTTAATTGGTGGAGGTGGGGGACGGTGCATGATAGAGGCTTATTTTTAAAAAAAAATGAACGGCATGAGAGAGTGTGTGTAGATAGGGGAATTCTCCCTGGATATTAGAATTAGGGGTCACCCAGTGAAGCAGATTTGCAGCAGAATCAGAAGGACAGATGGGGAAAAAAACCCCAAACCCATAAGCAATTCACGCAAGGCATAACTTAGGGAATTCACTGCCACAGGATGTGGCAATGGTCACCAATTTAGATAGCCCTCAAAAGGGGATTGGAAATGCGCATGGAGGGGAGGTCTATCAACAGCTATTGCGGCTAAATGGAACATCCATGGTCAGCGGCACTCTACCTCTGCATACCAGAAACTGGGGGCAAAAAGGAAGTCATCCCCCTTCATGCCCTGCTCCTGGAAAGGATCTGGCTAGCTCCAGTTCGAAATGGAAGGCTGGACTTTTCTTCTGGATCCAGCAGGTCACCAGTAGCTGGTGGAGGGTCTGTGGTCCTCCAAATGTTGTTGGATTCCAACTCACATCAGCCTCGGCCATCATGGCCAATGGTCAGGGATTATAGTGCAGCAACAACTGGAGGGCCACAGGTTCCCGGCCCCAGCCCAGCCCCTATGCTAAAGGCTCCCAACAGGCCCCTCACCTTGAGCAGCACCAGATCCACCTCCTTGCAGCCACACTCTCTGAGGCGGGTCTGAAGGCGGGAGGCCTCCTCGGCCAAGCTTGGGTCCTCACAGGCTGGTAGCAGGGCACCCCTCCAGCAGCTCAGCACGTGCATCTCCAAGGTCTCCGTCAAAGCCTGGGGAGGGAAACGGGAGTTCCTCAAAAGGGGTAGCCCACTGCCCAGCTGCCAAAGGAGGGCAAGAAGCACAAAAGCAAAGGAGCTTGGGAGCAGATGCTGCTCTCCTACCCAGCTCTTGCCCGCCCTGCCTTCTTTCAGTCAGGGCGGCAGCCACAAGCAGCAAAGCCACAGTGTTTGTGGGGAGAAGAGCAAAGCATGAAGGGATCAGTAGCAACTGATAGAGGCAGCAAGAGGTTCTGACACTGGATATCAAGAGCTCCTCTTCCTACAATCATCACTGCCAGCTCAAAAAGGCCCAGCTTTGTGATTAGCATCACCCAGTCTTATCTCTTGCTAGTCTTTAGCATCTCTTTTTGACCACAGGAAACCAGAGGGGACTCAGTCTTCTAGCATGGAGCCAATATTAAGTGCCAGTTCCTCCTCACCCCTTGAAGACTGTGTATATAGTAGACTGGGGTGGGCAAAAGGTAGATCTAGATCTACTGGTAGATCTCTGGGTGATTTGCAGTAGATCGGCAAGGATTTCTGAGTCCCAACTGTTTGAACAATACCAACAGTTGTCTTAACAGTAGCAACAACAAATTACTTCCCCCATCCCACTCTAAACTATACTGCTGAAATGGAGAAAGATTTGGGTTACCAGGAATGGACTGTTGTGTGGAAGGTCTATGAGTTCCATTCAATTCAGAAGTCTTTAATTCCAAGGATATGTCTTCTGCGCCTGGCTCCGGTTGGTGGATCTCAGGATTTTATGAAAAACAATGTAGATCCTGCAGGCCTGAAGCCTGCCCACCCCTGTAGTAGGCCTCACCTTCATTCTCTTGTCCAGCGCAATCCGGCCAGCCCACCAGTCCTTTTTCTCGGTGAAATTAGAGATCTCTTTCTGTTTCTGTAGGATGGCATCAAATTCGCTGAGCGCTGCACTTAAGGGCACCTGAGAAATGAAAAGGAGCATTATGATAAACTAGCACCACATCCATGAAGCTGAACTTTTTTTCTTTTTTTTTTAAGGCGTTTTGCTTCCTTCTGCTCTTACCTTGCTGTGCGCAGTCTGTATCTGGAGGGTCAGGGGGGTAGCATCTTTCTCCAGCCGCGTCAACAAGAGGATGTCTCCAATGGCTTCTGGCTGGATACTCACCAAGGACAATATACACACTGTTACCCCTAGAAAAAGAAGACAGCAATGCCCCCACCCCACAATTTTATTATATATTATTGTTGTTGTTGTTGTTGTTATTATTATTATTATTTTTAAAAGAGCGACACTTCAGCTGTGTTGAGGAATTGTGTGATGGTTAAAGCAGCCCTTTCTCTGCCAAAGCATATCATGGGCACAATTGTGCCAGCCACTCTGAGAGCCTTTTCTGGCTGAAGAGTGGGGTATAAATGTGATAAGATAGATAGATCATGCCCTGAACTATGAACAACTTAACACTACACTATTATTTTTCATTTATTTATTTATAATACTTTGGGACTAATGTATTAAGATCCCTATGCAGTTCACATTAAAATACAACATAGCAATACAGAAACGAGATGAAAATAATAAATTCAATATCATAACAATAAAACAGGGTGGTAACAGAATCCCTCTCAGGTCAGGAAAAACCTATGAAAATAGGTGTGTTTTCAAGGGGTATTTAAAACTTGCCACTGTTTCTGCCTCTTGAACCACACATGAGAGAGTGTTCCAAAAGATGGGTGCCACTACTGAGAAGGCCCACTTACCGGTATGTACCACCACTAGAGATGCTGGAGAAATCCGCAATGGATTCAATGGAGTTTGGATTTCTATGAAACCGACCTGCGTATTCCGCAGCGGGCCAGCTTTTTCCAAGTTGCAGGGATTCTGTGGACTGAGGTTTTTGGTTTGTTTGTTTTTACTGTTGTGGGGGATTTGCACTAATGTGCACTTGTGCAACTGGAATGAAATTCTCATACATCCCTAAATTCAAAATCCGATTCCATCAATGAGCAGATGACGGAATGAAAGATGCCCGACAATTCACGAAACACAGACGGAACAGATATAAAAAATCTGTACAACCCTAAGTCCACCACCTAGCCCTTTCCCCCATTCCTGATCCCTAAACCCCATCTATTTCCTAAAGCAGCCTTCCCCAACCTGGTGCCCTCCCCCCCAGATGTGTTTGGGCTGCAACTCCCACGGGCTGTGCAGGCTGGGAAGGATGGGAGGTTGCAGTTCAACACATCTGGGGGGCACCAGGTATGGGGAGGCTGTCCTGATGCAGCATTTCCAGTAAGACAGTGCATAACCTGGCAGAATCAGAGTATACCACTTCCACTTCGTAAGCTGCTTAATAGTCAACTCTCCAATCCCAGTTTGGATCGCACAATGTATATTCCGAATTCTAGAGTGTGTGATTGCAAACTGACAGCTCGTGAAGGATTTTGCTTAATAGGGGTGGGGAACTTCGTTCAGCCCAAGGCCCAAAGTGATTTCGGAGAGGCTCTCGGGGGCTGTATTCCAGTGGTGGGGCGGGGCCTAAAGCAAAAGAGATGGGGCCAAAATACAAAAAATGAAAGACCAACATGTTTTAGCTTTAACCCCTTACTGCCAGTAACTAAGTCTTAGGCAGGCCCAGTGCGACATCGCTCGTCACCTGAAGCAGAAATCGCTCCGCTGTCACCACCGCGCAGCCCTCCCTCCCTGCCGCCGCCAGCCCCAGGCCGGAGAGCCTGCTTGCCTTTCCTTTGCTGCCAGGTGGGGGCTCTCACGAGATGTTGCGGGATATGGACAAGATCTCACGAGATGTCAGCCACATGCCGAAACCTTGCCAGAGCCCCACCACAAGAGAGGGCTGGTGGCTGCTCCAAATAGCCCCGCCAGCTGCTTTCTCACTGCGGCAAATGCCACAGTGGGAAAGCGGCTGGTGGGGCTCTCTAGAGCGCCCACTGGAGGTGGCAGTGGCCTCTCTAGCCTGGGGCTTGCACTGAGGCTGGGGTCGGGGTGGTGGAGTGGCACAATTCGCCACTCCTCCAGCTCTGCCACCTCATGTGGGCACCTCACCCTGCTTCATGGGTGGGCCGGCCCTGGTCTCAGGAGAGACATTTAAACCTTTTAGAATGGGGCGGCGGGGGGGGGGGGGCTGCACAAACGCTGGGAAACCATCAAATAATTGGTGGATGGAGGAAAGGGGATGGGGGCATCTGGGGAACACCAGGTGGGCGGATTTGGCCCCCAGCAGGGCCAGATTTGGCCCTGGGCCTGAGGTTCCCTACCCCCGTGCTACAGTAACTAGATTTGAAACCTTTCCTGCTACAGTAGCATAGATACCCCATCCTTGAGAAGGGCTCTTGGAGAGCCAGAGGCCTGTCTTCTATTAGGAATGGCACTGCTTCCTAACCATGCGGCAAGCACCAACCCCTCTTCCACATCAAAGTCAGTCATATACCAGGGGGGATTTGTTGCAGCTGCTCTCTGAAGTGCTCCGTCTCCAACTCTGTCGGGCTGGGGCAGCTGAACTCAAAGAGGTTCTGTAGCTCCGAGAGGTGCCGGAGCCGAGAATCAGCTCTTCCTTCTTGCAGGCTGAGGGCCTCCAACTGCTTGGCTGTGCTGGCCACTGATGTTTTTTTCATTTTGCTAAGGGTGAAACGAGAGGTTATGGGGGACGAAGGTATCAGCTCTCAAAGGAAGTACACCAGAGAGCACGAGGGAAGCAAGGGGTCATTTCATTTCAGGGACTACTACAACCACAACCGCACACACACCTTCCAGGTATTTTGGACTACGACTCCTATCAGTCCTCAGCCAGCAAGGCCAATGGTCAGAAATGACAGGAATTGCAGACCAAAACATCTGGAAGGCACAGGATGGGGAAGGCTGCTCTAGGGGAACCCGTTTGGAAGGGATGTTTCAGTTTCACTCCCTTGTGCATTTCCAATACAGTGATATAGACACTGATTTTAAAGACAGTGTGTGCCTGGCACAGGCTACTGAACAGTGCAAAAAACATGAAAGCTTCTTTGGAGTCTCAAGTAACCACCACAGAGGCGGCAACCCTCTGCATCTCTGCATGATTCACTGATCTGATCTCACTCCCTTTTAATGAGCTCCACTGTAGGGACAGAAACTGCTGCATCAGATGTGGCTGATCTTCCATTCAATGTAAAATCATGGCAGAATGCCTTGCCTTCGGAGGAGGCTGCCTGCCGAGTATCTGCACGAGTCACTGTTCTGAGCTTACCTTCTCCCAGTCTGGCGGCTGGCTCAGGTCGGCAACTCAGGCAGGTGGACTCCTCTGAGGG
This sequence comes from Shinisaurus crocodilurus, assembly GCA_021292165.1. Classification (NCBI taxonomy): domain Eukaryota; kingdom Metazoa; phylum Chordata; class Lepidosauria; order Squamata; family Shinisauridae; genus Shinisaurus; species Shinisaurus crocodilurus. The sequence continues at coordinate 29,275,684 of CM037881.1, forward strand.
TGGGCATTTTTTGCTCTGGCACACCCCCAGCAAACCTGCCCAACACCATATTCTCCAGTTTGACGCACACCATGCTCACACCCTCCCTTCCCACCCTGGTAGGGACTCTTACTTGAGTTTCTTGTGAACGGCGGCCATTATCTGATGACGGAGAGTGACGGAGACAGACTCCGAAACCAGGCAAGCAGTAGCAATGGGATCCCGGCTCCCAGTGCACACTGCCATGAGTTGGCAGAGACGGCTGTAAAGGGCACCCGGAGGGTAATGGCTGATTGAGCGGAAGGCGGCTTGCAGGGAGTCATAGACAGAGTCCATGGATAAGGAGCCTGCAATAGGTGCAACTGGGGGAGAGAAACAAACAAACATTCTACATTCAACGAAAGCCTGGATGAAATTACCATGCCTATTCGCCTTGCACGGTCGTTGTAAGGATTACTACTATATGCATTTGTGCTGATTAAAGATGTGACCCTCCTTACGCTCAGCTGGTCTAGTTTCTAAATTGAACAATGTTAGTTCTTAAAATGTGGGACCTACAGGGCAAGCCAAACACGTTGACTCAGAAATAAGCCTCAAACGTACGCAATGTAACTGTTACATTTATACCCCACACTTCCTCCTAGCGGCTCGGGATGGGGTAAAGGATTCTTCCCTTCCCCATTTGATCCTCTCAACAACCCTGTGAGGCAAGTTAAATCCACTCCTCCGCAGCCAGCAAGGAAATGTAGGCTACTAGCCTAGGCTGGGGCCGGGGCGGGGGGGAGCTTTCTATCAAGCAGGCTGGCGGAGGAGGGAAGGAGTGATCTGTCTCTCCTCTGCCAAGCCTGCTCGGTTTCCTTCTGCTCTGCAGCCAGCACGGAAGCCACAGAGACGTGCAGAATCCGTTCCTCCTCAGCCAGCCCACTTGCATGGAGTCCCTAGTTGCCTATGGCTACCAGGCAAGCTGTTAAATATAAAGCCACACCAGGTGGTCTTAGGCAAGCCACCTTTTCCTTTGCCTCAGTCCAGGGATACATTATACCTATTAGTCTTGCAGGGTTGTTGTAAGGATTACTGCTATATACATTCATGCTTGTTATTTATTTATTATATTTATGAATCGCCCATCTGGCAGACATCCGGCCACTCTGAGCAATGTACAATCCAATAAAATACAAGGGGGCGGGGGAACACACACACACAGTATAAAACACAATTAATGATGTGACCCTCCCAGAGCTGCGTGAAGCACAGTGGAGCCCCAGAATGTGTCATTAGCTGATGAATTCAGCACCCAGATGCCTTGGCTTTTATCTAGCAAAGGAAAAAAGTACATGGTCATATAATCTATAAAGGTGCAGAATCAAAACGTCTATGCCCAGAACAGCTGATTTTAAGGCTCTGCCTCATACTGTCTTACTGCCGTGGCTTTAAGCAGGCCTTTCCAACAATGACATAACTTTTAACAGAAGGGAGCTGGGGAGAAGAACAGGGGTTCTTGTGGTCCTTACTGGCAGGTGCATCCAGGGAAGAGGCAAGCGTGTACAAGTTGAAAGGGTCCTCGGAGCCCCTCTTCTCTGCAGCCAGTAATGTTTCCTGCAAGTTACCACCGACATCTCGCCGGAGAACTTCTTGGTCATCTTCTGCATTAGGTTGCCTTCTACTTCCTGCAGAGAAGAGCCATGCCAACTTGACAATGCCCGCTGCCAAACGGTGACCGGGTTTGGACAACATGCCTCAGCTCACCATGGGTTATTTAACCAACGACAAGCTATGGCGCATATTCAACCCCCCACTCAGGAACTGTTGTGTCGTGTGAACCCAGCGGGAGTGCGTTATGCGAGGGTTACACAACCCCCGCATAACCTATGCTCATCAGGTTCTCACAACACAATCCCTGAGCAGGGAGGGGGCCCTACATATTCAAAATGGCAGCTGCACACGCCCCACAGCCTATAAGAGCCGTGCTGGATCAGACCAAGGGTCCATCTAGTCCAGCATTCCATTCACACAGTGGCCAAGCAACTGCCCACAAAAAACCCACAAGCAGGACATGAATGCAACAGCAGCACCCTCCTGCCCATGTTCCCCAGCAACTTGTGTACATAAGCATACTGCCTCTGATACTTAAATAACACACAGTGGGCTGTCGTGTCGTGCAAATAACCCCGCTGCCTTTAGGGCAGGGGTGGACAATTTGTGGCCCTCCAGATGTTTTGCAACTCCCAGGAGCCCTAGCTAATGGCAAGGAATCATGGGAGTTGTGGCCCTCCAGATGTTGTGGCCTACAAGTTGCTCCACACTCTTGCTCTGCACAGTCTATGATTAGGGCTGCGCTTATACTACAGTTCCGCAGAAGCACAGAACATGCCATTGGGCACAGAATGGGTCTTCTTGATAAATCTCAACAAGAAAACCTTGCCATAGGGCGCAATCCTATCGATTGCCCCCTTGATACTTGTAAGCCTCCAAATTCGGAGGCTTACAAGCATCCAGGGCAGAGTGGGGGAATCAGCGGAGGTGATCCCTGCGTCCCCAACTCCTTCTGGTCTGCAATTCAGCTAGACAGTCAATTTCAGCCATCTAGCTATGGCACTTCAGAGAGGGAGGGAAGGCGGCCAGAGCACTGCCAGGATACCTTGCATCCTGGCGGCCCAAATCTCCTCTCCTCCCTGCCCCCTGAACCACCCCCTTTATCCCCCTCTCCGAGATCAATTTTCCAACCTCGGAGAAGCAGTTCTTTCTGCGCCGGTTGTGAGGGTGGGGGGATGGGGGCGTGGATCCCCAGTCCCAAGGTCGGAACTCTGTTTCCAACCTTGGATCTGGGAATTTGAAGTATCCTATGGCCCCGTAGACACTGTCTAGGGGGCCATAGGATCGCTACCTGAAAGACTTAGGGATTTATTGTGCATGGACTCAAGCCTCCCTCAGATGCATGAAATCCATGAAAACGTGTGCCACAATAAACCTGTTTCAGTCTGTTGCAGCACACACAACAAATGCACTGGAATCAGCTGCTGCAAAATCTCAGCACTAATTTTAAAAAGTAACATTTCTAGCCTGCATGGTTTACGGCAGGGCTCTCCAACCTTGGGTCCCCAGATGTTTTTGGCCTACAACTCCCAGCATAGCTGGCTGGGGCATGCTGGGAGTTGAAGGCCAAAAACATCTGGGGACCCAAGGTTGGAGAGCCCTGGTTTACAGCAATATGCTTGAAAGCACCGAGACGTCTGCCAAAATCTCAGAAGCATGGCTGAATTTCTATCGCCCGTGGATGTAGGTGGAGATATTGTGGCCACTATCATTCCTGCAGAAGAGATACTATTCTGCAATTTCCAGAGGGGTCACCGTCTTAGTCTATTACCGCAAACACGATGAAGAGTCTTGTGGTGCCTCAAAGTCGTACAAATTTATTCTAGGATAGGCTTTCGTAGGACTGCATCTTAGGAAGGGGGATACAGTCCATGAAAGCTTATGCCCTCCCCTGCTGCAAATTAAACATTGAAAAAAACCCCCAAAGCTTATGCCATATAAATTTGTTAGTCATTCAGGGGCCATAAGACTCTTGGTTAGTATTCAGAAAATTGATTTTAAAAAGTGCACAGTGCACAGGGCCGCTTATGCTACTTTTACAATTAAAGAAACCCCAAATGGAAGCATATAACCTTAGCGAGGACTCAGAAAAATCCTAAAGACTGATTTCTCGTACGGCTACCATCTCTGCTCTGCCTGGGAAGCTAGTTCTCTCTCTCTCTCTCTCTCTCTCTTTCTCTCTCTCTCTGTGTAGGGAGGGGGAAAAGGAAGATTCTCTCTCATGCCTCTGATGAACCTTTACAATTTTGCTTCAATTAGTATTTCTGGTCCTTCCACTCCTCACTGTTTGCCGATGAGGCTGTTCACAGCTACCATGGCCAGAATATTAAACCTCCCCTAAATAGTTCCCATTTAATGCAGCCCCATGTCTGTTTCTCATAGGATGGGAACGATGCCTGCTCTACTTCAAAACTCAAAGAGCAGCAGAAGGAGCAAGACAGTCAAGCCAAACTTGCTCCAGTGTCTTGGCTCAGAAGGGTCTTATTTATGCATCCAGCACCTCAGCTCCACCCCCCAAACTGGAATCTGCCCTTTGCATTTCCACCTCAAAGCCTCCCACTACTACTTTACCAGCTCGCTTGCTCCTACATCTCCGCCTGCCATCTTACACGACTGGGTTTCTCAAGCAGCCAAGCTTACCTTTAAAGGCTTCTTCCTCATGGGAAACCTGCAAGACTTCAAAGCTGGCCTCCAAGCACTCCTCAATGGTCCTCAGAACCTCCTTTTCTTCTTCTTGTTCTCCTCCTCCTCCTCCCTGTTCATTCTGAGCTTTGCAAGTTCTCTCCTCACAAGGAACTTTCCGGATGCCTTCTCGCTGCTTTCCTCGCCTAGCAACTCTCTTGACACAAGGCCTTCCGTGCTGGGGCTTTGTCTTTGCCACCTGGGAGCAGTCCTCTGAAGAGCTAGTGCTGCACCCCTCCATTTTAGCCAGATTCAACTTCGACAGCTTTCTGCTAGATGCCGGCCTACGGCCTGTCCGACGGGGAGCAGCCACCGGCTCTTGGGCAGCAGGGAAGTGGGATGCCTGCACAGCTTCTGGAGAACCTTCAGGGTCACTGTTATCATTGAAGGGGATCTGGGAAAGACAAAGATGTTTGCTTCTTCCTTTCCTCACTGCTCTTGCAGCAATGGAATTCACTGCCACAAGATGTCACACTGGCCACTAGTTCAAAATGCTTTAAAAATTCAAAGTGCTGGTATTGACTTTTAAAGCCCTAAACGGCCTGGGACCAGATTACCCAAAGGATCATCTCCTCACATATATACCTACGCAGAACTTAAGTTCATCCTCCAGGTGCCCCTGGCAAATGAGGTGAGGTGGGTTGCTACTAAGGAGAGGGCCTTTTCAGTGGTGGCACCCTAGTTGTGGAATGCCCTCCCGAGACAGGCTTACTTGGCTTGAGATTGCCAGGTGAAGACCTATTTATTTTCCTAGGCGTTTTAGTCCTTCAGGTTTGTTTTTAAATGTGTTATTGTGTTTTTAGATCTTTGCACTGCTGCTGGGTTTTACTTTGGTTTTATTCTGTTCTAAACTTTTAAAGCTTTAATACTTTATCATGTTGCATTTTGGGGTTTTAGCTTTTGTGAACCGCCCAGAGAGCTTTGGCTATTGGGTGGTATGGAAATGTAGGAAATAAAATAAAATAAAATAATAAAAGGGGCTTGGACAAATTCATGGAGGATAAGGCTACTGTGTCATGAGGACTCTATGCTACCACCAGTATCTGAGGCTGTAGACCCCTCAGTGCAGGTTGCTGGGGACACAAGCAGGAGGAGGGTGTTGCTGCGCTCATGTCCTACTCGGGGGCTTCTCATGGGTATCTGGTTGGCCACTGTGGGAACAGAATGCTGGACTAGATGGACCTTTGGCCTGATCCAGCACAGCTCTGTTTATGTTACCAAAACAGCAAATACATCTGAAAACAAAAAAGGACACATATAGGAAGTAGAAGGAAGGCCAGGCTACAAGGAAAGAATACAGGCAGGTAGCACAGAATTTCAGGAATAGTGTCAGGAAGGCTAAAGCTGAGAATATGTTGAGGTTTGCGAGGGATGCTAAAAGCAACAAAAACACCTTTCTTCAGATACGTGCATAGTAAAAGACAGAGGAAAGAAATGGTGGTTCAACTACGCAATGAGAACGACAAAATGATAACAGATGACAAAGAAAAGGCAGAAGTGTTCAATTCCTTCCCTTGCTCGGTTTCTCCCAAAAGTGGGTCTATGTCCCCCTGGCAAACCTGAATTACAAGCTGAAGGGGTAGGATTGCAGCTTGAGATTGATAGGCAAATGGTCAAGGAACACCTGATTACTTTGAACGAGTTCAAATCTCCAGGGCCTGATGAATTGCATCCTAGAGTAATAAAGGAACTGGCAGAACTCTCAGAACCACTGTCTATTATCTTTGAGAAATCATGGAGGTCAGGTGAAGTGCCAGATGACTGGAGGAGGGCAAATGTTGTTCCCATCTTCAAAAAGGGCAAGAAGGAGGAACCTGGGAACTACAGACCAGTCAGTCTGACATCAATCCCTGGGACAATTCTGGAGCAGATTATAAAGAAGTCAGTCTGCAAGCACCTTGAAAACAATTCAGTGATTATTAGAAGCCAACATGGATTTGTCAAGAACAAATCCTGCCAGATGAATCTGATCTCATTTTTTGATCGGGTAACCTCCCTTGTGGACTGTGGGAATGCTGTGGACATAATATATCTTGACTTCAGCAAAGCTTTTGACAAAGTGCCCCATGATATCCTGATTAGCAAGTTAGCTAAAAGTGGGCTAGATGGAACAACTATCAGGTGGATCCACAATTGGCTACAGAATCGGAATCAAAGAGTGCTTGCTTATCAATGGTACCTTCTCAAACTGGGGAGAGGTAACAAGCGGGGTACCACAGGGCTCAGTCCTGGGCCCAGTGCTCTTCAACATTTTTATTAATGGCATGGATGAGGAGGTGCAGGGAATGCTTATCAAATTGCAGATGACACAAAGTTGGGTGGAACAGCTAATACTCTGGAAGACAGAAACAAAATTCAAAGTGATCTCAATAGGCTGGAGCGCTGGGCTGAAAACAACAGAATGAAATTTATTAGGGATAAATGCAAAGTGCTGCACCTAGGAAAAAGAAACCAAATGCAGAGTTACAGGATGGGGGATACTCTGCCCAACAATACTAAGGATCTTGGAATTGTTGTAGATCACAAGCTGAATATGAGCCAGCAATGTGATGTGGCTGCAAAGAAGGCAAATGCGATTTGGGCTGCATTAATAGAAGTATAGCTTCCAAATCACATGAAGTACTAGTTCCCCTCTACTCAGTACTGGTTAGGCCTCATTCTTGAGTACTGCGTCTAGTTCTGGGCACCACACTTTAAGAAGATAAGGGGACTGGAAACAAAGGCCTATGAGGAGACTGAAAGAACTGGGCATGTTTAGCCTTCAGAAGAGGAGACTGAGGGGAGATATGATTGCACTCTTCCAGTACTTGAAGGGTTGTCACACAGAGGAGGGCCAGGATCTCTTCTCGATCATCCCAGTTTGCAGGACACGGAATAATGGGCTCAAGTTACAGGAACCCAGATTCCACCTAAACATCAGGAAAAATTTCCTGACTGTCAGAGCAATAAGACAATGGAACCAAGTACCTACGGAGGTGGTGAGCTCTCCCACTCTGGAGGCATTCAAGATGCAGCTGGACGGCCATCCGTCAGGGATGCTTTGACTTGTATTCCTGCATTGAGCAGGGGGTTGGATTTGATGGCCTTGTAGGCCCCTTCCAGCTCTACTATTCTGATTCTACGATCTCTACTAAGCCCCAAAGCAGTCACTTTTGTGTAGGCAAAGCTCCATGGAAAGGTCATAGAACTGGGAAAGTTATACAGAAGAGAAGGAAGCTAAAAAAGATCAAGAAATTGGAACACCTTTTCTATGACTAAAAGCCTTGTGGACTTTTTAGTTTAGAGAATGGACAACTAAGGGCAAAAACAATGACACAGTAGAGGCTCATTAACGTGCTGAAATAATAGAGAACTGTCTCTCTTTCATAAGGCTGGCATTCAGGGTCACCTAAGAAAGTTGATGCACAGTAGGTTCAAGACAAGAAGTTACTTCTTCACACAATGCATAATTATCTTATGGAAATTATGGTACTGGCCCCTAGAAGACAGCTGTTCACAGACTTTTTCTTCATGGATGTTTAATCTTTTTTCTTTTTTAAAGCTTTTAACCATGCTGGCCAAGTGAAACCTCCATAGACAGGGGCAGTAGCCTCAACACCAGCTGCTGCAGCCCTTGCTTGCTAACTTCCAGGAGCATCTAACTGGCTGCTGCTGAAAACAAAAAAGCCAGACTAAAAATGGACTATGGTGTCATCAAAGAAGGCAATGCTTAGGTTCGCTCTCTGCTAGGGCTGAAGTGTTGCAATTGATCAAATTATTTTTCAAATCAAACTAAAAAGGCAGCCTTTATCAGGCAGTATTTTTTAAAGGGCTTTTTCATTTGATTAAAAAAAACCCAAAACAAAATAGGCAGTTAACCAGGGTTTCTTGCACATTTCAAGTTATAAACAGTATCAAAATATCTACAAGGATTACATCTCCCAGAGTGGTTTCTTTGTTTTTCCCCTTCCAACATTACAAAATAAATATTGAGCTCTGATGCAAATATCTTCTATGCATTGTTTTTGCTCAGTCTACATATGCAATGGAAACCATTTTCAAAAACATCTTTCAGATGTTGTGGGGTTATAACTCCCATCATCCCTGTCCATTGGCCATGCTGGCTGGCACTGACTGGAGTTGGACTCCTGACATCTGGAGGGCCATCAATTCTCCATCCCTGTAAGTCATCCACAAAGAATGGGTTACATGCCCCTTTAATCTGGGTTGAAATCTTGTTCATAACTAAAAGTTTCCATGTTCTATCAAACTAATCCATAATAGATGGCATCATATTATGTACAGTCATGCCTTGGATTGAGAGCATAATTCGTTCCGGAAACGTGCTTGTAATCCAAAACACTCTTATATCAAAACAAAATCCCCCCAAAAAATTTGTACAGATTTTTAATTTAAGCCGTACTACAGTACTGGTATTGCAAGACGTCGCTTGTATATCAAGTCAAAAAAAATTAAATAAATATTTAAAAATTTGCTTGTCTTGCAAAACGCTCTCAAACCAAGTTACTTGCAATCCAAGGCATTACTGTATTTTTAAGTGTAAGCCCTTATACAAATTGCAGGTGCATGAAAGGGCCATCTTCAAGGAGGCATTTCTTCTTCCCCCTCAGACAGGAGAAAATGCTTCTTAAAATGGCACCTGCCGAGTCATATACATGCACCATCGAAGAAGGATATGCTTTGTTTCCTTAGAATGAAAGTTTTACTTATTTGCAAGATTATGGAGATCTTAAATAAAAATCAATTAAAACCCATTTGGTTAATTGGCCAAGATCTCTTTAACCGGCTGACAGTCATACATATACATAATACATCCCTCTCTCTCAATACACACACACACACACACACACACACACACACACCTCCCCCATCTATTCCTATTACAGTTTTTTCAGTTACCTTAATTCGAGATTTCATTCTTCTGGTCACTTTGGGAGCCTTCGGAAGTTCAGTCTTCACATTCGGAGAAGATTCCTCAAAGACCACAAATGGAGCCTTGTGGGCAAGGCTGGTCTTGGCTGCCAAGGACAAGCTTGTCTTGGAGGCCAGAAGGGGCTTCTGTGCTGGGGTCCGGTGTTCGACAGGTGGCTGAAGAACAACCGCAGGAGCTTCTGAGTCAGAGCCAGCCGGGGCAAACGGATCATTAAGTTTGAACACAGGCAGGGGTTTGGCTCCTTGGAGTCTCTTAGACCTTGCTTTGGGGGCAGCATCTGGCTGCCTCCGTGTCTTGCTCAAGGGCAGCGTACAAAGCGCACCGAGTGTCTTCTCTGCCACAATTGGCTTGTTTTCTTGGCTCCCCTGCAGAGACATTGGGGACTTCCAGGACCAGGCACTAGAAAAGATGTTTTCTGAACAGCCATCTTGACTGGAGGCCAGGACAGAGATGGTGGCTACAGCTTTGGCAAGCAGCAGCCTGGCCCTTTGGTATTCGAGTCCAGGCAACTGAGGCCCTTTGGAAGACAGAAAGTTCAAACCAGTCTCCAGAAGTTTCCAGAGCTTCTTCTCTGGTCTACCGGTACATAGGCTTTGTTTGGTCAAGGTCACGTAGATACGGGCTACCAGATCATCAAGGAGCCCGACTGTGGACTGATGCTGGACCACAGCCCCCTTGCCTTTGCCTTGAGAAACGCAGGCCACCATGTTGGAGATGCGCAGAGCTGCAGCAGTGCACCGGCGCAGGCTGGACTCCAGGAGATGCAGCCCTTCTCCCCTGTCCCCGAAGGCCAGCTCCCGCTCAGCAGAGGTGACCAGCCAGGAGAGGCAGACAGCCGAGAGCACCACATCGGAGCACAGCGAGCAGTGGCACGCATCCGGGTGGCTGAGGAAGCTGGGCCGCTTCTTCAGCTTTGGCTTCAGCACTGGCGAGGTAGGATAGAGAGCCCTCCTTCTGCACAGGGACTGTGTCAACGAACTCGAGGGAGAACTCTTTCAAGAATAGCAGCTCTTCTTCCACAGGCTCCAAGCATGGGCCTTGAGGTTTCTTGTCCTTGGGCCCTCCTTTCTTTGGCTTGATTTTCACGTCGCCTTTTTCCTCTTTCATTTCAAACACTGGAGGCAGAAGAGATGAGCTGGTATAGCATTTCACTCACAGATACCAAGCACCGAGCTTAGCCGCAGAATGAAAAACATTTCAAGCCCTTACAGGAGTTTAACATAAACCTGATGTGGCCGCTAAGGGAAAACTAATCTTGACTGAGGGGTGGGAAGGTCCTCCTCCTTCAAGGCAGGGCATCAATACCCATGTTGCTCAGATGGGCCCCCTCCGATATTATGCATGAAGGACTACCTGGATCCCTTTTGGAGGAACTCCCCAAGCCAGTCTCAACATCAGGGTGTCTTAAGATTTTACACCCTGAAGTGCCTGGCTTGGCTAGCTTTTACCGGCACTGGGAAAACTACCGAATTATGATCTGGGTTGGGTGTGTGCTTTCCCTAGTGTAAGCGTATGTGTCCATTCTAGGCTCCAGCATAGAATTTGGCATCCTGAGAATTATGAATTACCGTATTTTTCCGTCCATAAGACGCCCCCCCACTGGGCAGTTTCGCAACCGCGCGGTTCTCTCCTCGGCTTACTTCCGTGTATAAGACGACCCTCAATTTTTAGTCTAACGATTTTAGGAAAAAGTATAGTCTTATACATGGAAAAATACTGTAGTTTGAGAGCAATACGATTAGACACAGCGTGGGGAACCGGCAGCTTCAAGGCTGGATCCGGCCTGCAGGGCCTCTCCATCTGGCCCAGGGCCTCTCTTCCCTACCCAGGCCCCATCCTCCTGTGCCCCCTTCTCTGGGGAGCACTCCATTGCTCCCCAAGCAAGCAGCCCATCATGACTCTCATGGCAATGGCAGCTGGTTAACCCTCCCCTCCCCACACGTTACCGTCCCCATAAAGATCTCACCTGTACACCCATCCTGCCAGCCAGCCATTCAACTCGAAAAAGGCATCGCACTGGCTCCAATGGGAAGCTTTATTCAAACCAAATGGCTGCCTATCGCGGTTAGAGCGTGACGGTGATAGGAGTGAGGGTGCCCCCAGTCCACTTCTTGCTTTGGGCCCTACCCACTGCTGGCATGTGGCCCCAGAAGGTTGCCCTTGAAGGCACGCAGGCTGGAAAAGGCTCCCCACCCATGGCAGCGTTTTAGGAGGTAGAAGGGGCTTCTAGTGGTTGGAAGTCGAGGCTCAATGGTTCTGTACAGCTGCCCTTTCCCGGCCAGAGTGACCGTTTAATCAGTTCCCATTCTCAGACCCTCCTTGCCCTCTACCACGCCAGAACCGTCAAGAGTAAATTGCAGTCATAAAAGTTTGGGGGCAGAGCAGAGCTCTGGTCACCCCAGAGCTCTTGTTGCCCCAACTCAGATTCATTTCATTGATTTCATTTCTATACAACCCACTAGCCAAAGCTCTCTGGGTGGTTCACAAAAATTACAACACCCCCCCCCCCCAAATCTTTAACACAAAAAAATTAAAAACAATTAAAAACAGGTTAAAAAAAAAGACCAAGTTACAATAAAATACTGGAACCTGATAAAAACAACTGACATTAAAAGCCGCATCACATGCTGTCAAATGCCTGGAAGTAGAGGAAAGACTTAACCTGGTGCCAAAAAGATGACAATGTTGGCGCCAGGTGGACCTCAGTGGGGAGAGCATTCCACAATGGGGGGGCTACCACTGAAAAGGCCCTCTCCCTTGTTGTCATCCTCCAAGCCTCCCTCAGAGGAGGCATGGCATGTGGAGACAGACCTCTGATGGTGATTGTAGTGTCCAGATAGGTTCCTATCAGGAGAGGCGCTCTACCAGGTATTACGGTCCCAAGCCGTGTAAGACTTTATAACTTAAAACCAGCACCTTCAATTTGGCTCGGAAATGTACAAGCAGCCAGTGCAAGTGGGCCAGAATTGGATGCTCAGACTGCCAGGTCCCTGTTATCAATCTGGCTGCCGCATTTTGCACAAGCTGCATCTTCCAAACAGTCTTCAAGAGCAGCCCCATGTACAGCACATTGCAATGAGGAAGTTGGAGGTTACCAAAGCATAGACTACTGAAGCCAGGTTATCCCTGTCCAGATAGGGGCATAACTAGGTCACCAGCTGGTAGAAGGCATTCCATGCCACTGAAGCTGTCTGAGCTTCAAGTGACAGAGGTGGCTCCAGGAGAACCGCCAAGCTATGAACCTGCTCCTTCAGGGGGAGTGCAGCCCCATCCAGAACAGGCTGAGCACCCTCCATCCAGTCAGGAGAACCACCTACTAACAGCATCTTGGCCTTGTCTGGATTGAGCTTTGGTATATTAGCCCTCATCCAGCCCATTGTCGCAGCCAGGCACTGATTTAGCACATCCACAGCCTCACCTGATGACGATGGGAAGGAGAAGTAGAGCTGTGTGTCATTAGCATACTGGTGGCAATGCACTTGAAAACTCCAAAAAACTCCACTCAACAATTTTATGTAGATGTTAAATAGCATGGGGAACAAAATTGACCTCTGGGGAATCCCATACTGGAGAATTGATGGGGCTGAGCAGTATCCCCCAAGCACCACCTTCTGGAGCCATCCATCCAAGTAGGAGCCAAACCACTGCAATGCAGTACCTCCCACTCCCAACTGGACAGTCCCCCCAGAAGGATGCCATGGTCGATGGTATCGAAAGCCACTGAGAGATCTAGGAGTATCAACAGGGTCACACTCCCAACATATGTCATCATACAAGGCGACCAAGGCTGCTTCCATGCCAAAACCTGGCCTGAATCCCAACTACAATGGATCAAGATAATCAGTCTCATCCAAGAGCGTCTGGAACTGGTTGGCAACCAGCCACTCAAGGACCTTGCTTAGGAAAGGAACATTCACCACCAGCCTGAAGTTGTTAAGATCTTCTGGGTCCAAGGAGGGTTTCTTCAGGTGTGGTCTCAGGCAGCCTGGAACCACTCCTTCTCAGCAGGAGGCATTGATCATCTCCCTGGCCCAGCTGCTGTTCCCTCCCTGCCAGATTTAATAAGCCACAAGGGGCAAGGATCCGAAATGGAAGTGGTTGCACAAACCTGTTCATGCACCGTGTCAACATCCTCAACCTCTACCAGGGTGAGAACTACCCTGGCTTCAAGAGGGAGACTAACCACCCCCTCAGATTACATCCAGAATGGGTCCTGTCAACAAGCTAGAGCTTCCCTCCTCTCTCCTAGCAACAAAAGGCTCCAAGCAGTGCCATTTGGCCATGCTTAGACTATAAGGCAGTGAAGGCTCACCTGTGCCCGACTCAAGAAGAAAGAGGACCTGGTCAAGGTCTGAGCGACACAGCTCCAGATTGCTGCGCTGTAGTTCCAGTCCACTCTTCAAGACCAGAAAGCGAGCACACCTGAGGAGAGAAAGAGAAGGCATTTTCCTCAGCAAAAAAATGGCAGCCTTCATTGGTCTGAAGACAGGTTTTGCCCTCCCCATCAGCCGGCCCTTGAAACCTTTGGCTCGCAAGTGGCATCAGCCAAGCGGTACACCTTTCAACCTCAACATGCAGCACTCCTGAATACATTCAAGGCAGCCCTCATTCATTTCAGTGATATGCCTATCATTGCTTTGGCTACATAAGCTCCCCAAACCAAGCAGGGCCTACAACTAGAATTCCTGGGCCAACGTTTTGAAGAAGGGACACTGTCAACAGGAGTTAACTTCAATTCCAAGTCTGTTAGCCCCACGTTTGGTTCCGCCTGTGCAAGATACAGACAAGGGGTGCAGAACTTCAGGCCTTGGGCCCTGATCCTGCTCTCCCGGGGTCCCCAGATGGCCTTCTCCCAGCCACAGCCCTTTCCACCAACCACCAATCATTTGGTGGTTCCCTGGCTTTCGTGCGTTTCCCCCCTATTCTAAAAAGGTTGACATGTCTCTCTTAAAGCTTAGTTGCTTGCAGTAAAAGCTTTAACCTAAAATATGCTCGTATTGTGTTTTTGGCCCCACCCCTTTCGCCCCACCCACCCCTGGAATGTGGCCTCCAGGCGCTTCTCCAAAATGCAATTTGGCCCTTGGGCTGAAAGAGGTTCTGCACCCCTGCTATAGACACAAAACTACACACACACACACACACAGACAGATTAAATATATATACAATTCCTTACCATCGAATTGACTGCAGCTTCATGGAGATTTTGAGTGTTTCCAGGCAGAAAGCTTTCGCTTCACTTACAATCTCAATCTTGCCAAGGAGGGAGACAAAACTCTCGGAACAAACAAACATGTCAGCCAGCACCTGCCACTTCTGCACCAGGTTATCACCTGAGAAGGAAGAATCAGATTTGGGGAGGAAGACAGGACCCAGAAAGCAATTAAGTTGGTGCAGGTCAGATTAAGCTTACATTCAGGGTCACCCTGACTAATATTGCAAAAGATACAGCATGCTGAAGTGTGAACACAGTTCCACGTGGATTAAGACTAGGCAGCTTGCACTAGTATTCTTAGCAGCCCACTCTTCTCTGGATACCGCTCTGAGGACCAGGAGAACCATTCCCCCAACCCCAGCCCACACACAGTTGGTTAAGCCGTATAATACAATTGACATTGTCTAGCAATCAAGGTTTCACAAATATGGAACCCGTGGGCTTGGATGGGAGGAAAAATATGTTTTCACATTGATATTCTGCCTTGCTCCCATGGTGGAACTCAAGAGGGCGCAACATGGAGCTCTGAGGCTCAACCTCCCATCTGGGCATCTACCAGACCCCTGACCTGCTTAGCTTCAGCAAGGTGGTTGCATCCTGGCCCTCCAGGCCAGGCCCTGGGCTCACCTACTGGGAATGGCTGAGAAATGTGCACTTCCCAGAAGACGCTGATCTGCCTCTTGAGGGCAGTGTCCTTTGTATTTCCAGAATGCCCATGAGACAGCACGTTCATGCACAATACAGATATGTCAGCTCTGTTCCTCGCAACTGAATGTTCCTTATACTTTTTACTGTGCTAGTATTAAAAATCTGGAGCCAGATAAAATGGCTTTGGGAACCAAATCCAGATAACGGACCACCAGCAGACAGACCATCCCTGAATTACAAGGGACTGAGGGAACTCACCTTGAAGCTGTTCTGCTCGTCAGATACAGGAGCAGTGTGCTTCAAGGAGTGCACTGAATTAACCTGCTCACTAGCCAAGGCAAGTGACTAAAAACTCCCCAACAAGAAGCCACACAACTACTTTAGTAGCCATTTATCAAGCTTGCCTGCTGTCATCACTGGAGCAAGGACTTACAAGCGCAACTAGAGCACATGCTTTGCATGCAGAAAGTCCCAGGTTCAATCCACTACATTTCCAGTCAAGAGGGAATCAGAGAGCAGGTCATAGGAAAGAGTCCCCTGCCTGAGACTAAGGAGAGCTGCTGTTGGTCAAAGTAGATAGTATTGGCTGGACAAACAGTCTGACCTAGTATATTTACATTTATTTATCGCCTATCTGGCCGGCAAACCGGTATAAGTTTGAAAAGCACCAGGCACAGCAATGGTGCTGTATGAATGCTAATCACACCCACCCACTACTACTACTATTACCACTACCACTTCCAATTTAAAAGCAAGGTAGATGTGGCATATAGTTTTATTTTACAGAGCCTTGGTTGAAAAGGAGGTTCAGAAGAACCAGTAAATGCAAGCAAGATTTCCATCTGGACCTCTTTGCCACAGGTTTAGGGAAAGCATCAAGAATACAGGATTGTAGACACAGCAAGAGTCGCTGCACATGTCAGAGGGAAGCAGTCCTCTTTTACCATGACCGACAAACTGATGCTCGAGAACCTCTTTGGCAGACGTGTCGCTGCTAATCAGCAAGAAGTTCAAGAGGATGCTGCGGTAGAGTCTGTGCGCATCACTCAGAGCCATTTCAGGGGTCTTCCATCCTGCAGGGAGGGAGAAAAAGAACAGGGTATATTAGCAGTGTGTTTTTCAAACTTCGGGGAACTCTTTCCACAAGAAACCCACCTGCCCTGACCTCTTTGTGAGGAAGGACAGGCTATAAATGCAAATTAATAAATAAAACCAAATGCAAAGGGACCCGTATGTGTTGCAGATATTTGAGGGAAGTGTTATGTATTTATTTATTTTATTTACATGGTTTATATACCGCTCCATATTCCGGTATGGAGATTTCGGAGTGGGGCCTTATTGTTGGGAGTGCACACTAGAGAATGCTCATTGCTTTCCTATGGGCTGCACATGTTAGGGGGGGCAAGCCATTTTTCCGAGAAGCTAGTCCACCACTACCAATTGCCTCGTTAAAGAACTCTTGATGAGCTTACCAAGGAATTCAAGAGCTCCGTGGAACACAGTTTGAACGTCACCATGTCATCCCAGTGAAGAAGAGGGGAGCAGGTATAAATCCACCGATACTCTTTACTGCACAAATGCACCGTGCCCCCTCTACACCTAAGGCGATGACGCAAAAAAGTTTCCATAATATATGGGCATACTGCCTGTGGCTTATGCTGGCTCAGCTTGTCTGAGCGTGGAAAGCTAAGCAGGGTCAGGCCTGGTGATTACTTGGATGGGAGACCCCTCCTCTAGTTTCCAGCATTGAGCAGGGGGTTGGACTTGATGGCCTTGCTGGCCCCTTCCAACTCTATGATCTATGAAACTTCTCTAAACTGCTTAAGGAATTCACAACACCTGAGAACTGCAGACTGCCAGCCAGCACTAGTGCTGCCCTACCATTTAAGCTGGCTGTTTTTCCTCCAGCTTGGAATTACAATCTGTCGACCGCCATGGAGGTGGAGGCCAACCCCAGGACCTGTACTATCAGCAGCCGGGTACCTTTAAGGCTGCATATCCCACCATGCCTTCGGAACGGATTGCCTTGCTATTGCACACGAACGC
The DNA here is from genome assembly GCA_021292165.1 of Shinisaurus crocodilurus. Lineage (NCBI taxonomy): Eukaryota > Metazoa > Chordata > Lepidosauria > Squamata > Shinisauridae > Shinisaurus > Shinisaurus crocodilurus. The sequence goes on from CM037881.1 coordinate 29,292,777, forward strand.
CTGAACCTATACCCTCTTTGGCTCACAGAGTGCTCCAAATCTTCCATTCATTCACAATCCATTTATATTGGCAGTTGTGTATCAAGAGGATTACACATTAATATCAGAGAGGAGATGGATGGATGGATGGATGGATGGATGGCTTTCCACACTCACCTTGAGAGCAGAGCTTTTGCCTGAGCACCAGTGGAAGAGTGGAAGGAGGCAGACCAAGATAAGCGGCTGTTAACTGGAGGGCGCTGGCTCGGAGCAGGTACCAGACCTTCGAGGACCTTTGCAATGCTGGGTTTTGCAGGGTTTCTACTAGTAAGACAAGGCCTTCTTCAATCTGTCCAGGAGAGGAAAAGGATCACTTGGCAAGAAGGCCGCTCTCCATTCTGCAAAGTTACTCAGCCAATGTCTGGCTTATGCTGCAATAACTCATGGATCGGACTGCAGATTACTCCCAACCCCAGATAAATTTCTTGAAAATTGGGAAGTGGCTGCAGTTCAAAGCCCCTGCATGCTGGACCCAGCAATATTGCAGAGAATGGGATCAAAAACCCTGTTTATTGCAGCCAGTGTGTCAGATAGGCCGGTGTAGAAATCCTGTTACAGCCAAGACTGAGAGCAAAGTGAACTACAGTATGGAGACCTTAAACGGTTGTTAGTGGTGGAGTTGGGGTCTTCCTCACATAAACATCCTAACCTCAACTGGGCTAGGAGGCAGCTTATCATTAGCCCAATTCTTCTTTGCTTGCGTTGACTGATAAGAGTTCGGATACGGCCAGTAGGGCAATTTCCTTTTCTACTGATCCACCTAGAAACCCACTTAGCTAGTTCTACCAGCCAGTTTGGCTCAATTAGTCATGGTTACGCTTGAGGAAACTTTTAAGCACCATGTTTTTCCTAACCATGGACACTTGATGTGATCGTTTTGAAAGCACCTGAAATAGGTTTTTCCAAGACCGCATACCAACAACCACTTTACACAAGAGTTAGGTAAAAATGGAGGGGGGCAGGGTAACTCCTAACAGGAGATGCCACAGGTAAAGTTCACTAGCACTTGCTAACATGGTAACAAAGATAGTTGCCTTGTGATTCCAGAGATTATACTCTTTTCAGGATCTATGCAAGGACCCAATTGCCAAAAGTCCCCTGTTCCCACCCACCCCCACCCCCAGGTTGTCCACCCTTGGCCTAAAACAGTGTTCTCCAACCTTGGGTCCCCAGATGTTTCTGGCCTACAACTCCCAGCATGCCCCCACCAGCACAGCTGGCAGGGGGCATGCTGGGAGTTGTAGGCCAGAAACATCTGGGGACCCAAGGTTGGAGAACACTGGCCTAAAAGATAGATTAGGCTGAGAGATTGCGACTGGCCTAAAATCACCTTGTGAATTTCATGGCAGCGTGTGAATCTTAACTCCAGTTCCAAAAACCTTGCTACGCTTCAAAATTTTAGTTTTCCTTTACCCCTAGTGGCCCTCAGGAATACTAATTCTCTAGATTTAGAGTCAACTTAGGGGTGGAGGGGTTCCTTAGCTCATTTCTGCAATCCCCACTGAATCAATGCTCCAGCCCATAAGTACAAAAAAGGTACCCAACCTGCATGGATCTTGAGCAAGACCAGAGGGCAACCTAGCTGTGATGAATGGATGAGCCTCCCTGCCACAATAATTTGTCAGGGCAACCCACTCACAAGACAAGAATGAGATATTGACTTGGTTCGAACAACACAGTGCAGCCCATCATTTATTTATTTATTTATTATATTTATACCCCGCCTTTTTTCCTGCAAGGAATCCAAGGCGGCTTACATAATCCTCCTCCTCCCCTCCACGTTATCCTCAAAACAACCCTGTGAGGTAGGTTAGGATGAGTCAGTGACTGGCCCAAAGTCACCCAATGAGTTTCATGGCTGAGCGGGGACTAGAACCCGGATCTCCCGAGTCCCAGTCCAACACTCTCACCACTACGCCACACTGGCTCTGACGCTGGGTTATTTAACTCATGACGAGCCAAAGCACCTCTAGGCCCCACTTTGCATACCCAACCCGCTTGGGAGTTGTTGTGTCAAGCGAACCCAATGAATGTGGGTTATGCAAGGGTTAAACAACCCTTGCATAACCCATGGTCTGTTCTAGGATTATGCGACGGTCATTTAACCTTCTCATAACGCACACTCGCTGGGTTTGCACAACATGACACCCCCAAGAGGGGATGGATATGCAACATGGTGGCTGCACATGCTGCAGCCTCACTGTGGGTTAAATAACCCATGGTGGGCTGTCATGTCATGCGAACCGGCCCATAATCAGCAGTAGAGGGATAGTCTGCTTTTGAATGATTAGACCAAGTATTGGCCATAGCACGATCCAGCAGGCTCCCCTTTAGGGCCTTCCCCACTGGTGACCTCCAGATGTTTGGGACTAGAATTCCCATCAGCCCCAGCAAGTAAGTTCCATGGAAGTTGTAGTCCAACACATCTGGAGGGTACCAGGTTGGAGAAGGCTGCCCTACAGAGTCCAAAACGCCACGCACATGTCACTTTCTAGCTAATCCTTCCAGGCACAAAAGACAGCTCTTTATTGAAGCAAGTACCAGCAAATATCCTGGTTTGTCAGTCTCCGTGCTGGACAATGTGTATGTGGGAACATGCCACACACAAGATACCTTGTGGTTTGCTAAGCACAGCTTGCTATGGAGAACAGCTAGGGTTTGATTGGTCAGCAGGTAGCAGTCATTATTTCGGTCCACATGCTGCAGGCAGGATTCCGCTTCCTTTAAGGTGGTCTAAAGGGGAAAACACACACACACACACAGCAAAATTACCAGAGGAACAGGTAGGGATGTCAGGGAAATCCACAACGGACTCAAATGAGTCCAGATTTCTCTGAGTCCACCCTGCAGATTCCACAGCAGACCAGCTTTCCCAGGTTGCATGGAGTCTGTGGAGCTTGCAGACCGATTTTTTTTAATTTCGTGTATTTTTTAATTGCGCAAATTTAGCCACAGAAAAATACATAAAATGAAAAATACAGATCAAAAATGCTGCAAGTCCCCCCCTAAGAGTAAAGCATGAAAATATGAGTTATGGGTGGATTCATGCATTTTATGCCGAGTTGCGCATTTTTGGGAGCGCAAATTTGCACAAATACGTGCAAGCGCATTTGCGCAAATTCTGAGTCCACAAATCGGTGGACAGCAGAGTGAAAGTTGCCCGAAAGTCACTGGAGGAGTGGCTTTCTTTCCGTTTCCACATCCCTAGGAACAGGTAATCCATCGGAGTTGTAACAGAGTTCAGCCAGTGTTTTTCCTATTCACCAGCAACAGGCCTCGGCAGCGAAAAGATCATAAGCCATGAGAAAATTGCCAGAAAAATCAGCCTCAACTTTATAGCTCAGCATCTGCTTATCATGACATCCGATCCCAGGCTCCTGGTTTATTACTCTCAAACAAGCCAGGTTCATTAAGCCAGCAACAAACCAGGGTTCTTATGAATCCTGGTTTCTTTGGGATCAACAAACCAGGGGTCCAGGATCTGATGTCACAATAAGCTAATAAGTTATTTGCTTTGCCCGCTTGCATGAAGGGAGCAGCAAAGTAGAAGTGTACAGGCTGGGTGAACCATATCCTGTTCATCCACAGTAAATCAGCATAAGCCAAGCAACCTGGCTTATCGTTATGTGCAAACACAGTTCAGTAGAGCATCAGAGAAAAGACCTGTTTGGCCACGATTCAGATAGCTGTGATTTGGGGCAATCTGCTGTTCTGCATTTTCCCTTATGTTTTTATCTTTTAATTGCTGTTGTTTATCAAGTGGACTGTTTGCACCTTTGGGATCTTTTTGAGATGGAAAGGCAGAGTATGCCTGTATCAATCACTCTTGGGGGAAGTTGGTTCAAATCCCACTTTTCCCAGGCTGGGAACCAGCCTTGGGCCTGGAACCTAGGAGCCACTTCTCAGGGGCAAAGCACATAATGCCCCAGATTCAATCCCAACATCTCCAACGTGAGCAGGGTTTGTGCAACTTGTGGCCCTCCAGATGTTTTGGTCTACAAGTCCCATCAGCCCTAGCCAGCATAGCCAACAGTGAGGGATAATGGGAATTGCATTAATTGGAGTTAGAAGGTTTCAGGTATGAGAGCTGGGGGAGAGAAACAGCCCTCTGACAGCTGTTGCTTGTCAAAGTGTGCTGGGTTAGGTGGACCAATAACCTCCATCGTGACTGGATATATTTGCAGCTGAGAGCCCCCTTCCTCCTGCTACCAACTGTCGCTGCTGAGACCATCAGAGGGAGAGGGAGAGGAAGCAGCAGCCCGTCCACTGTGTCCATGAACTGCTGAACTTTTCAACTAAGAATCTAATGCCTGAATTGGCTTTTATTCCTCCACCCTCCCAATCCCCTTTCCTTTTGTGGCGTGCCTTTTAGATTGTAAGCCTGCAGACAGGAACTGTCTTATTTCTTATTTTTGTAAGCCACTCTGGGAGCCCTTTTGGCTAAAGCACTGTAAATACATAAATAATGATAAGCTGGCTATATATAGAAAAGTGTGCTCATAAACGGGATACTTCTGCCGTCAGCAAGCTACTCTTCACGCTCACCTCAGCATAACTCGGACATTCCAGCTGGAGAAGTAGCTTGGCAATTTGGCACAAGGCGCTGGCCTTCCCAATGGAGTCTTGAAGTGCACCGGAAAGAGTTGTGATCAGGAAGTAGCTCTCCATGGCTTGCAGTGGCTGCAGAATAGAAGGGGAACAAAGTTTTTAAATACACAGCTTGGGGGCGGGGCGGGGAGAAAATGGCAGCAAGAACACCAACAACAGTACAGTAGCGCAAGGACTGGCCAACTATGGGATTCTGGAGAATTGGGCGGCCCAGACCTGCTCATGGAGAACTCAGGCTCTGTAAGTAAGTTGCTATCACCTGATAGGAAGGCCTTCCCGGTTACAAAGCACATATGCTCAGACATTACACAGTTATCAATTGAGGGGCCAAGGAACAAGCCTGCTTCCAAACAATCCACCCTCCCCTCCTCCCAGGAGGCAGACTGGCATCGCTAGTTTGCCTTTCCAGGATGTGGCATGAGGGTATAATGCAGTCAGCTTCACACAAAATGTGGGGAAACTAATTGCTTCTTTTCCTTGCAGGCGAAACTGAAGAAAAATGACACGTTTAACACTGTAATTAAATTTTCGTAGGGCTACTGCCAGCCAGATAAAGTAACCATATCCATCCCACTGAGGTCATGCACCGCTGTAGAGGAATCACTTTGTCTTCTCCATGATGGGAAGAAACTTATACACTGATTTAGGAGAGTAAACCTAGGCAGAATAGCAGGTGGATCTACACCGGGACAATTGGAAAAGGAACTGTCATGCAAGCATCTTGACAAGACTGCAAAGACTTGTTCAAGATATGATTTGCTTGGAGCCATGACAGGGTGTTTTTCTGAATGCAGGTTGTGTGTGCTTCCTTTGGGGGAGACCCACAACACGGTGCTCTCCAGTCGCCACAGCACTGAATTACACACATGCAAGGAGGAGGGACAACAGTAAGGACAACATTATGAGAACTGGGAAGTTCAGATGGCATTTCTTTTAGAGATCAGCCACAGAGACATCAGCTGTGCATGGAACTTCCATACAGCCCAGGAGAAGGAAAGGCCACTTGCAGCAATCAGGTGTTTTCGGGTGTTGCTTCCTTCCCTGGGAGCTGTGCAAGCAAGCACCAGTCCTCCCGCCTTGGTCTCTGCCCCGCTCATTCCCCAAGCTGCCTTTGCCACCACAGAGCTGTAGTGGGGAAGTTCCAAGCATGCACATCTACAGCCTGTACTCCCCTAGCTCCAGATTTTTTTAAAAAGAGATAATCCAGATACAATCCAGCCCCCAGATCCAGGAGGCTGTGTCAATCCAGATGCAGCCTCCAGATACAGGGGCTTCTACAGATACAGCCTCCCGATAGATACAGCCTCTAGACTGCAGCTTGTACTCTCCTAGCTCCAGATTTTTTGGCCTTCCTCCTACCCCAGTAGGCCAGCGGAAAGGAAGAATGGGCTGGTGCCACAGAAGTGCAGCTACCCCCGCTCGCTCTCTGGCCAACCTATACCCCTCTGTGCATTTTGGATGAGCCCCCGCAACAAGCACATCACAGTCCATTTCCCCCCTCCAAGCATACATGCAGGAAAGACCTTGGCTTTCCTCTCTGCAATGCTAGAATTAGATGGCAAGCCTGTGAGCATATAATACCACCACCACCACCACCACTGAGCATTACAAGCAGGAACCAATTCATCCCAAAAATTGTTGGGACCACCCTGAATCCTGAACTCTTAACTCCCGCAGTTCTCAAATTGGGAAGAGAGAAATCTCAGATTGGAGCTGGGGGGGGGGGGGGCAGGGGAGGAGCGATGTACGGGAACCCTAGAAGGAGAGGGTGCAGCTCCCACATGGAGCCTTCATTCTGTTGCCTCCAAGGCTTTTCATAATGACCACAACCATCCTCCAATGAGAAGAAACAAGAGATACTCCTTAGATGAGAGAATGGAGATGGAGGAGGAGAAAAAAGAAAGAACTTCCAGGAAGTCAAACCAAAACAAGTTACATAGACTTGGATCCCCAGGCAGAGTGCCCAGCTCTTGTTACCTTTCCCATCATTCTGTACAAAGCTGCCATGATGTGCAGGGAAGCTGTCGTCTGCTCAACGCTACGCACAGCTGGGATCCTACCCTTGGAGAGGAGTTGCTTCCACAAGGCAAGAGCATCGTCCAAACACTTTGATTTCACTGAAAGGGAAGCACAGTGTTCAGGCAAGCGAGTGCGTGGATACGATCATCTCCTTAGGCCTAAGCCAGTCAAACCCCAATTCTTTGTGCAGTAGCTAGAAGTGCAGCATCTCATACATCCAGGGCCTAGCTTGCCCCCAGGAGCTGCTGCTATACAGTTAGGGTTAATAAGCAACAGTACCATTTCATGTCCCCCTTCTGAGCAGTGGAAGATAAGATTCTCTGATCCTTGAAAAGCAGAGTTATGGTATTTGTAATTTGTTTAGAAATCTACAGACTGAGCAAGGAGTGCAGCAGCAAACCTAGGCCGTGCTAGGCCAGGCCTAGCTCTTACAAAAACAGGAAACGAATGAGGTGATAAACCTGTGTCTCAGTTGGACATCAGGCTGCAGGCGAGGGCTTACATGAAGGAATGCTTCCCCACAAGACACGCACAGTCCTACGCATTGAAAGCTTGCATGTTAAGCCCCAGGAAGCCTCCTCTTCCCTCCACAGTCACCACCAGCAGCCATTCCAGCAGGCTGTGCTGAGGGAGATGAGAGGGGGAGCGGGGCCATTCCACCAGCCCTGATGAAGGACTACTTCATTTTTTCCCTCTTCCCTCCCCATCCCTTTTCCCTTGTGTGTCGTGTCTTTTTAGACTGCAAGCCAGCAGGCAGGGACTGTCTTGTTTTACTGATTGCACATAAGCTGCTCTGGGAGCAGTTTTGGCTGGCGAGCAGGATAAAAATCCTTTAAATAATAATGATAATGATGTCAGGGCAAAGGCTAGAACCCTTCTCCCTGCCATGCTGCCTTTCTGTGCAAAGGGTGTCCGTCCCGCCCCGCCCCCGGACTATTCAGTCACGTATGTGGAACAGTCCAGACAAGGGTTACCACCTCACCTGCTGTTTGAGTTCCCAAAGAGTAACACAACCCAGGCCCTGCCCCAGGCCAGACCAGATTTTGTGGCCATTTCATATTTTGAAGATTCATCCAAGACTACTTCTTTTACATTTGCCTCCAGGCAGCCAAGCGATAATGGCTGGCTGGTAAACAATTAGCGTGCTCATTTGCACAAGCGGCAGAACCAGTCCTTGTTTCTGCCTGTCCTCCTGGGCAGAATAGCTGTCCTACAGCACTGAGGATATTCCAAGCCACCTGTGCCAGGTGAGAACCACTCCCTGGCCACCAACACACAATTGGCTACACTTGCGCTGTGTGGAGGTGGCATGAAGGCATCAGGGTTGCCTTCCAAGGAATACTTGACTCCAAGATACATGCAATATTAAATAAAGATATAAATAAATCTTTATTTATTTATAAAGATTTATAAATCTTTATAAATAAACTAGAGAGACTTTATATAAATCTCTGTTAAATTGTCTCACAGCAAGCACAATAGTTGGCTCCTGGTCTATTTCCAAGCTCAATTCAAAGTCCCATGCAGCTTGGGATCCAGGTACCTGTTGAGCCACCTTCTCCCCCACACCAGTCTACCCAGTTATTGAGGCTCTCCTCCACTGTCCCTGCTTAAGGCAAGATGTGCCGTAGTGGTGAGAGTGCCGGACTGGGACTCAGGAGATCCGGGTTCTAGTCCCCACTCAGCCATGAAGCTCACTGGGTGACTTTGGGCCCGTCACTGACTCTCAGCATAGCCTACCTCACAGGGTTGTTGTGAGGATAAAAATGGAGGGGGGGGAGGATTATGTAAGCCGCCTTGGGTTCCTTGCAAGAAAAGGGCGGGATATTTTTTTTTTAAAGAAAAGGTGGGTGGAAAGTGAGGGGGCGGCTTTCTCAGTTGTGGCATCCCACCTGTGGAATGCTCTCCCCAGGGGGGCTCACCTGGCACCTTTGAGATTATTTCAGCACCAGGCAAAACACTTTTTTTTGTCCAAAGCTTTTAAGCCCTTTTTGGTGCCGAGTTTTCATCTGCCATATTTGTTCAGTAGGACTACCTTGTTGTGAGAAGAGTATACTCTGTCTATAATCTACCTACCGTACCTCAGATATATATATATATATATATATATATATATATATATATTTATTGCTTGGAAAATTTCAGCTGCTAACAATAGGACAGAAAACAGACAGAATAATTTCTGCCTCGTGTAAGCGCACTCAGGGCTGCTCCAAATTTCAAAAGACATTTTATATAATACAATTACAATACAATACTTAGAATTACAAGTAAAACTTTTGACATTTGGAGCAGCCCTGAGCACACTTACGCAATATTTGCAGCCTTGGGTAGACAGCACTTGGCTATGGAGCATCCAAGTTTTAGCTTGCTACCTCCTACCTGACTGTTATCAGCTGAAAGTTTCCAAGCAAGGTTAGGCAAAATACTTCTTAGAGGATGACCAACTTTGACCTGCCAGAGCAGGAATGGATATAGGGATTCGCATGTAAAGAATTCCACTTAAAGGGGAGGGCAGGGCTAGAAGTTCCCTACCACTCTTCACCATTTGCATTGTATTATTAGTGTGGAGAGAAAGCCTGATGGAACATACACTTTGTCCCACATACACCTGCATAATCCCCGCCAAGAGCAGAGGAGTCCCAGTGAACTTGGCATTTCCTCCCAAGAGGCCAGGTGAAGGCCACTGAGTACACACATTCAAATGCTGATGGTTTTCTCAAGTACTGGCAATGGCTTTCCAAGCACCCTCATCACCCCTCCAAATACCCTTAATGGGTCATGGTCTAGAATGCAACCAAGGTCTCTTTCCCCCCTCTACCTTGTCAGACCGGTTTGTCCTGCTTGAGAGAGGAGGGGTCTGGCGGGGGGGGGGGGGGGTTATGCAGGCCAGCCTGGACATTCAACCCCCAAGCGGAGCGCCTGGGTAAGCTGATGTAGGTTCTCAGTTGCTAGTTTAAGACTAGTGTAGATTCTCAGATCTAGCGTAGGTTCTCGGTTGTTATTTTCTAGTTCTGACTGTGTAACAAAGGTACAGTATTCCATTCTGTCTATTTCATTTCCCTTATCTCCCTACCCAATTTGAAATTGACTAATCCTTCAATAAACTTCCTTTCACTTTACCCTAAGTGGAGTGTGTGTAGTTTCTCTTTGACTCAGTGCTAAATTCCAGTGTTTCCGACCAGAGCTGAATCAGGCAGTGTGGGCAGTGAGATCAGGGCTGTCTGTGAAATCCACGGATCTCCCATTCTGCAGTAAAGGACCAGTGGCCGTCCTTCACAATTAGAATTTCAGAACCACAGCTAGCCCAGCCCAGCAACAAAATTCCTTACCAGAATCTGCAGACAGGTTAAACGCAATGCCAAGGTACAGGAACTTGTCATCGTGGGACTTATCCTCATAGCCAAGATCATTGGTCTCAAAGCCCTTGAGAACTTGTGTATCTTTCTGCCCCCATGCATTTCTGGTCTTCTGCTCTTCCTTGATGCTCTGTGTTGGAAAAAGAAGTGCTTCTGTAAAACCTGCGTAGGGCGCTCAGTGAAGGAGGAAGAGGACACTCTGGCTGTCTCTGCCACGCTGGTTATAAGCAATTCAACCCTCACGGACCAGCCTAGGACAAGAGATCCCCAAACCACCACAAAGGAGATTCCACCGAGCCCAGCCCATGCAATACATCACAGTTGTGGTGTAGCTAGGCTTGTTCACCCAAGCTTTCCCTGGCTCGTAATTAAATTAACCATGCTGCTCCATTTTACTGCCCCTGTATTGCTCATTAATTATTATTATTATTATTATTATTATTATTATTATTATTATTATATTATCATCATCATTATCATTATTATTGTAATTGTATTTTAAAATTGCAGATGCAGGAACATGGGTTTGTTAGTTCAAGTAAACAAAGCCTACCAAACACGAAGGCAAAAATATTCTTCAGCCACATAAGCCAATGGTTATTTGCAACCTTGCTTTGAGATACAGTAATACCTTGGATTACGAGTAACCCGGTGTGCGAGCATTTTGAAAGACGAGCAAAAATTTTTTAAAATTTTTGACTTGCTGAACGAGCAAGGTCTTGCAAAACGAGCACACCGGGTTACTCGCTGCTGGCACCCACGCCTGGCCTCCGCGGCTCCCTGCCAGGGAGCCGGAAAAGCACTGCCGCCTCCATGCGCTCCCACCGCTCCCCACCTTTTCTTTTCCAGCGGCGGCTCGCCTCTCTGCGGCAGGCCGCCCGCGCTGCCATACCCGGGTTGCATCCTGAGTGGACAGGAGACGGGTGCTTAGCTGGAGGCGCAGCGCGCCTGGGCTTGCGCTGCTTTGCCGGCCGGCCGAGAGTCCAGGAGGCGGGGGCTTCCCGCGAGGCTCGCCCGGGCTCGCCCACCGCCTCGCGCTGCTGCGCCGGCCGGCCGAGAGTCCAGGAGGTGCATCTCCCTGCCAGGGAGCCGGCAAGTGCTTTGCCGGCTCCCAGGGAGATGCGTAGAGCTGCTCCCGCTGCTTCCTACCATTCTAAAGAAGCGGCAGCTGGCCTCTCCGCTGTGAGCCGCCCGTGCTGCTGGCGCGGTCCCGTCGCGTCACTTCCGGGTGCGACGGGACCGGCGCCAGCAGCGCGGGCGGCTCACAGCGGAGAGGCGAGCTGCCCCTTCTTTAGAATGGTAGGAAGCCGGGGAGCGGCGGTCCACGCATCTCCCCGGGAGCCGGCAAAGCACTTGCCGGCTCCCTGGCAGGAGATGCACCTCCTGGACTCTCGGCCGGCGCGGCGCAGCGCGAGGCGGTGGGCGAGCCCGGGCGAGCCTCGCGGGAAGCCCCCGCCTCCTGGACTCTCGGCCGGCCGGCAAAGCAGCGCGAGGCGGTGGGTGAGCCCGGCCGCGCCTCGCCTCAGGGGAAGCCTTCACCTTCTGGACTCTCGGCCGGCTGGCGCAGCAGCACGAGGCGGCAGCCGAGCCCGGCCGCGCCGCGCCTCCAGCTAAGCCCCCGTCTCCTGTCCACTCCTGGCAGAGCAAGTGGAGGCAGGCGAGGCGCGGCCAGGACCCCGGGAGCCAGCACATCAAAGCAAGTTTCCCCATTGGAAATAATGGGAACTCCACTGATTCATTCCACAACCATTTAATCACTGCTTTGCCGGCTCCCTTCATGGGGCAAAGCAGTGATTAAATGGTTGTGGAACGAATAATCTGAGTTCCCATTATTTCTAATGGGGAAACTCGCTTTGCTGTACGAGTATTTTGGATCACGAGCATGGTTCTGGAACGAATTATGCTCGTAGTCCAAGGTACTACTGTACATCACAGTTTTGAATATGAAATGCTACCTGCTCGTGGGCCAGAATCCCTCGGAATAGCAGCACTCATGTCTGGCAGCACAGGGACAGATCCTTCCCTCTAAATCCCCCTCAACACAGAGCCGCAGTTTTATCACCATCGCTGGTCTACGCTATGGCTCCTAGAAGGCATTAGTGTGTTCTGGATGTTTTGTATGGTCACGTGCCCTTAGATAGGACAAGCTGCGACAGAGCAAGAGCAGTAGCAGTGCAAAAAAGTGGGAGTAAACACTATTCAGCTTTCGAAGAATTTCACCTGAGATTTTTAAAAGATGGGAGAAAAGTTTCTAATCCTTATGGTTACAAAGGCCTGCGTAAAAAGCACACACACGGTGCCCGGTAAGGTCTCAGAAGCTAGAAGGGTGGCTGAATAAGATTGCTAGCTGTCAGGGGTGAGGCTTCAGTGTCTCCCTATGACTCAGCAGAAAACAGAATAAAGTCGTTGCAATACATGGTTGCAGAATTATGCATAAGTTCACAGAGGTCGCAGCATTTATCCTCTCTTAAGCACAGAGCATACAGAGCCCTGATTTTAAGCCAGGAGAGTTCTGTGCTGCTTAGTTTACCACCACATACCTCATGCATTTTGTCCTCAATTGTACAGATGTAAAGCCAGAGTAAGGCTTGCGCCTTGTCGTCCTGGAGCTGCACCTCATTCTGGGGGGTCTGTGGCACAGAGTCTAACAGCCGCAGGGCTTCATGTATGGAGTCCAGGGCAGAACTACAGAAGAGGAGATCCGAGTTTAGCCAACAGTACCTTGCATACATCAGCCGTAAGGCCCTTCTGGCCAAACTGAGGGTCTTCTTTGGCCGAGGAGAAACAAGCAGCTTGGCCAGGGATAGCACAAGAGACAGCAGAGTTGGAACAAACCTTTACAAGCCTTTAGCACCCAGGGTGGATTTGATTTAAATCAATTTGATTTGATTTAAATCACTACTCAGAAAGACTCAATTTTATCATGCGATTTTTCCCTCTGAGAAAGTGCACTCTTCCTTGCTATAGCCTTAATACACATTTTACACAACTCAGTTACCAAGCTCACTGAAACAGATATTTGTGAAAGCACTGGAAGGTGAACAATCTCCAGGGGGACACGTTAATTGTGAACATTCAGAGGATTTTCTTACTTTACTCTATGAGGACAATTGACACCAACTCCAGACACTGAAACCATTTTATTTACCGTAACTAAAACAACACTGTATTGTGGATTTTTGTTTCTTCAACAGTAAAGATGACTCCACCTTCAATAATCCCCTATTAATTGACACTTTCGGTGTGCCCTGAAAGTGTGCACTTTCAGAGAGAGAGAGAGTGAGAGTTAAAGGCTTGACTTTGTCTATACAAAGTTGCAGAGGGACAATAGCTAGGGTTGCCACTCTAAAGGAATCAGCATGACTCAAGGAATCTATTGAAAGCAATCCTGGAGATTTTAATAGGACTTCTAAGTATTTCCAACATTACAGTATATCATGTTGGAAGAAAGGAAAAAAGCTCCAGGATTGGAATAACTTCAGTCAGATTTGAAAAATGGGGCTGATCAGATCTGTTATTTCTCATATCCATATACTGCTGTTAACAAGTATGTACGGTATCTCTGGAGACACAAACCCAGTTTGAGAACTGCATTAGACTGAGTACCTGTACTAGACTGAGTACCTGGGGAGATAGAAAGATTAATCTAAACAATCTGTTCAGAAGCCTATGGAACCTCATAAAATTGAGGCCCCAATCGAAGACCTTATTTACAAAACTTTTTAAAATATCATATAAATACATTGTCATAATACAGAATTAGAATTTATAATCCCTATTCCATAATGAGATATTTGAACTATATTTATAACACACCTTAAATTAAAACTATGATCATGTAGGGCTTTTTTAAAAAAGCATTTTAACGATAAAAATAAATAAATCTGATTTAAATTTTAAAAATGCGATTAAAATTAATTAATTAAATTTATACCCCGCCTTTTAAATCATTTATTTCTATCCACCTGTTAGCACCTCAGCTATTAGCATAGTATCCTTAGGGAGCCCCTGATCCACTTAGTGAACCAGGATGAACCTGGAATCAAGGCAAGTGATTTACATACTATGCAAATTGTTCTGGAATCTTGGAAGACGGTAATGCAGGATGCAGACTTATTGAGTTGCACAGGGCTCATCTTGAAGAAGAGTGTTTAATAACAAACAAGACAAGTGTGTACCATGCATGACATTTATACAGCTTATCCCAGATCCACAAGCCTTTTCTTCTTCAGTTCTAAGGATAAAGACCGGGGATGGAGGAATCCACACCACCAATTACGTGACAGACTGATGGACACTGAAAGACCTCAAGCATAGATTAGGAATTATGTCAATGTATTAGTTTAAGTTAGTGTAGATCTGTAACTGTATTAGTTAGAACAGTGGTTCTCAACCTTTTTTGCCCCATGCACCCTTTTCACCATATGTCAGAATGTCATTCCCCCCTTTCCAAGATTGTCTGACTCAAAAGTTGCATTCCAAATAATATGCATATAATATATAATAACTATAAATGGAATATTTCCACAGATAACAAGTGAAATATTTATCTTTATTTTTAATTTAATCTGTGCTGTACAATAAGGTGTGATGTCCTGTAGATTATGTACAATCTGTAGAATTGTAATTTATAGAAAGATCAGTAGTCCAACAGTTTGAGTCTGTGGTCCCAATTCCCCCCCTGGGGGGAATCCCCCCTGGTTGAGAACCCCTGAATTAGAAAATCTTGAAATTTGGGTGGCAAATTTGTAACGCGTTTTCGCAGCGGGTTGTAAAGAATATTGTTTTTGGTAGTATGATTTATTTATAATAAAAATCTATTCCTAAAAGTCTATTCCTAAGGTTAAAGGCAGAAGCTGAAACAGACTCATAATTTGGTTAACATGCCATAATGCTGAGGTCTCAAATTCTACAAAGGCCTCTTGGAACAAAGTAGCAAATGGAGAAGGCTTTTTAAAAAGAGGTTCAAAGGGAGAATATTAAAAAGCATGTCTGTAACAGAAAAAGACTCATGCCTTGTTAATCTAAGTGTGTGTTCAGATCTTACTCCCACATGGGATAAGCTGGGCTAGCACCTTTTGTTTCTTGAACGTCCAGCTCAAGGAAGAGTCCTCCGGAATACAAGTTCTTGAATTTAAAAGACGAGTTTAACAGATAGCTACTAAAAGCTGCTGGTACCTGGCACAAAACTAGATGTCTGGGGAGATTCTCAAGAACCATTGGATGTTTTTGGGCGGTGGTGGAGGGTTGAATGAACAAGTTTCTAAGCCTCATAGAATCATAGAATCATAGAAAAGTAGAGTTGGAAGGGGCCTACAAGGCCATCGAGTCCAACCCCCTGCTCAATGCAGGAATCCAGGTCAAAGCATCTCTCAACATTATACAGATATGTTTGAACACATGCAGGTGATATCTGCAGAAGCTTCCATGTTCAGAAAGCAGAACTGGTGGTTATGTGCATTGCTCTTTCAAGGCCTCCAGCCAAATATTTATGTCCACTCACTCCACACTGCTCACCCCCTACTCAAAACTTTTCACTCCAGTCACATCAACACTCCTTGCTAAAAAGTGTAAGGGCTTCCTGCCACAATTTAAGAATGAGCTTTGAAATCAAGGTATGCAAATTAAGAAAACTTAGGCTAAATAGAAAAATGAATAGGAGCGCAGTTTACCATTTGCGTTTCTGCAGAAGTATTGGTGTAACGTGCCCTTGCCATTCTCCTCCAGCCTTTTAATAGCACAATTTCTTTGTTAATATACCTTAATGGTTATGTTTTTCTAGGTAAAATTTCCAAGATTAGCATCTCACAAACATAACCTAGAACAGAAGTTCTCAAACTGTGATCTGCAGATCAAAGGTAGTCCTGAAATGGTTGAGAATAGCTGAAAATATACCGTATGTCCTTGGGCCTGCACTCGGTTTATTTTTCTCTGACAGAGGTTGAGGCCTTTTTGACCAGGCTGGATTACTGAACAGGCTAACAAAGCTCTGGCCTAGGGTGGTGACTTTCATAATATGGTGCCGGTTTTAAAGCACTGAAGAAAAAGAGGTTATTAAAATATGAGTTATGCACATGCTTTGACTTATAGAAGAAAAAAGTATAAGTGGACTGTCTTGACCCCCAGCAATTTTCAGGTGCTCTGTGGTGGGGGGAGGGGCAAACCTTCAGGCCACTCACCATTCTGTCTGTTCATTGTAGTCATGATAACACAGCACCTGTGCCAGTTCCACCAGGATCACAGCCCGCTCATGGACCCAACTGCTGCCTTCCGAACAGATGTCCAGCAGGTCACAGATCACGTTGTAGCGCTCTTGGCCAGTGTCTACCCGCACAGCCTTATAGGCCTTCAGTTCCTCCAACAGCACTTTCACGAGGATCTCGGCATCTAAGCTGTAGCCTTCCAGGCCCTCCTTCAGAGTCCTGTGATGAACATACAAGCCAGTCAGGAGCAAGGGTTAGAACAGAGCTGATGTAGAAGCACTACCAAGCAGGCAAGCCTGGAACTGGGGCGGGGCATCTCCAAATGGGACCAAGCATGAAATTACTCACTTAGTCCTGCCCCTGGAGGAGTAACCCACTCCTGGATAACCTCCACTGCAGGAGAATGCGCTGTTAACAAGAACATGCCTGACCGTTCACCGCCTTGATTGCTTTTTAAAAAGTTAATAGTTATATTTAAATATTAACTTTTTAAAGTTAATAATAATACATATCTGGATCAGACCACAAACAGCATTCTGTTTTCAAAGGGCCTCCTGGAGCTCAGACGCAGATATGAAAGCATTGGCCATCTTCCTGCTTGGCCCCCAGTCTACTATCCAGAGGTAAACAGTCTCTGTTCACAGATTCCATTAGTAGTAGCTGTTAGCCCTAGCCTAGAGGACTTTCTCCAGTTTTGTTTTTAAGTTGGTGGCCGTCCGCATATCCTGTGGCAGTGCCATTTCCATAAATCAATTGCATGTGTACCTGACTGAGCTTCCTGCCTCAATTTCATCATATGGAATTCATCCCCCACAATTTTTAGTATTTATTTATTTTTATACCCCGCCTTCTTTCCTGCAAGGAACCCAAGGCGGCTTACATAATCATCATCCTCCTCCTCTCCATGTTATCCTCACAACAACCCTGTGAGGTAGGTTAGGCTGAGAGTCAGCGACTGGCCCATGGCTAAAGTGACCCCTTTCTCTCTACACCATTCATCATTTTTTGAAGGCCTCATATGGCGTGATCCCCATCCACACTTCTAAACTGAAATGCACTAAACCAGGGGTGGGCAACCTGTAGGCCAACACATCTGGAGCCAGCATAGCCAATGGTGAAGCATGCTGGGAGTGGTAGGCCAAGACATCCAGAGGGTCACAAGTTGCACACCCCTGCACTAAACATTTGAGTCTTTTTCTTCACAAGACTCAACTCCTTTATCATTACAGCTGCCATTTTCTGTATCTCTCCCCATTTCCAGAATATTCTTTTTGAGATTGGGGAACCAGAACTACACACACATGCCCATGCGATTCCCAATGGGGTCACATCATAAGATTTCCACAGGCTGGCATTTCCCCCCCACTGCTAGAGCATTCTCTGGCTGGTTACACAATGCCAGGCATTGTGTGCCAAAGCCTCTAACCCTTTGGGCATTCAGTTAAATCGGAGAGGTGGTTGTTGGTAGTAGAACTAAAGTCCTGTTCAAACAAGCCTCCAGGAGATAGAATCATAGAAAAGTAGAGTTGGAAGGGGCCCACAAGGCCATCGAGTCCAACCCCCTGCTCAATGCAGGAATCCAGGTCAAAGCATCTCTGACAGATGGCTGTCCAGCTGCACCTTGAATGCCTCCAGAGTGGGAGAGCCCACCACCTCCCTAGGTATTGGTTCCACTGTCTTATTGCTCTAACAGTCAGGAATTTTTTCCTGATGTTTAGGTGGAATCTGGGTTCCTGTAACTTGAGCCCATTATTCCACATCCTGCAAACTGGGATGATCGAGAAGAGATCCTGGCCCTCCTCTGTGTGACAACCCTTCAAATACTGGAAGAGTGCGATTATATCTCCCCTCAGTCTCCTCTTCTGAAGGCTAAACATGCCCAGTTCTTTCCGTCTCTCCTCATAGGGCCTTATTTCCAGTCCCTTTATCATCCTTGTTGCCCTCCTTTGAACCCTCTCCAGTTTCTCTACATCCTTCTTAAAGTCTGGTGCCCAGAACTGGACGCAATACTCAAGATGAGGCCTAACCAGTGCCGAGTAGAGGGGGAAATTATCACTTCCCACGATTTGGAAGCTATATTTCTATTAATGCAGCCCAAAATAGCATTTGCCTTCTTTGCAGCCACATCACATTGTAGGCTCATATTCAGCTTGTGATCTACAACAATTCCAAGATCCTTCTCACTTGTAGTATTGTTGAGCCAAGTGTCCCCCATTCTATAACTGTGCATTTGGTTTCCTCTCCCTAGGTGCAGCACTTGGTATTTATCCCTATTAAATTTCATTCTGTTGCTTTTGGCCCAGCGCTGTCTATGAGCAGTGTAAAGTGGGGTTGTGCTTAGTCACTTGGCTACATCTGCCTCACCTCATATCAAAATGTATAAGAACCGAATATTCAAATGTGTCCCATATTGAGGCCCAATCATTACACTCGATTTTGAGAGGTAATGCTTGTCCAGGTCAGGCCTACATATGTTGGACTTTACCACTGCCACCTCCGAGAAGCAGTGCCTGGAAGGGTGGGAGAAGAGCAAGTGACAATCCTGCCACCAATAGGACACGTCACATTTGGAGGTTTACGTGAACAAGGTAACAAATTGAGTGGATTCCATTAAAAACTTAGTGGAATAGTTTAGTTTGAAACCCCAAAAACAGCAGAAAAGCATTCCCACTTTATTTACAGACAGGAATTAAGAAATGATTATGATATGAGGAGGGCTTTGGATAGGGGAGGAGGGCTTTGGATAGGGGCGAATGCTCCTTTCTAGTCCTCCTCGATCTCTCAGCGGCTTTTGATACCGTTGACCACGGTATCCTCCTGGACAGTCTGGAGGGGTTGGGCTTAGGAGGCACTGTATTGCAGTGGTTCCGGTCCTTCCTCTCTGGAAGGTATCAGAGGGTAGTTCTCGGGGAGGAGGCTTCGGACCCTCGGCTGCTCACTTGTGGAGTGCCGCAGGGTTCCATCCTCTCCCCGATGTTATTCAACATCTACCTCAAGCCGCTGGGAGCTATCATCAGGAGGTTTGGGGTGCAGTGTCATCAGTATGCGGATGACACGCAGCTCTACCTCTGTTTTAAGTCCTCACCGAGGTTGGCCGTTGAAACCCTGTCCAAGTGCCTGGAGTCAGTGGCTGGCTGGATGGGAAGGAATATGCTGAAGCTGAACCCCAACAAGACCGAGGTACTTCTGGTGGGGGACAAGGGAAGGTTAGGGGATGTTGACCTGGTGCTGAATGGGGTACATCTACCCCTGAAGGACCAGGTCCGCAGCTTGGGGGTCATTCTAGACTCCCAGCTGTCCATGGAGGCTCAGGTGGCAGCTGTGAGCCGGGCGGCGCTGTATCAACTCCATCTGATACGGCAGCTGCGCCCCTACCTTCCTAATCACCTGCTCCCATCAGTGGTTCATGCCTTGGTCTCCTCTCGCCTAGACTACTGTAATGCGCTCTACGTGGGGTTACCCTTGAAGACGGTCCGGAAGCTTCAGCTGGTACAGAACGCGGCGGCTCGCCTGATTAAGGGCAGCCGCCGGCGTGATCACATCACGCCAGTGCTTAAAGAGTTGCACTGGCTACCAGTTGCTTGCCGAGCCGAATTCAAGGTGTTGGTTTTGACCTTTAAAACCCTACACGGCTCCGGCCCAGCTTATCTCAAGGAGCGCCTCCAGCAACATCAAGTAGGCCGCTCAACAAGGTCTGCCACGGACGGCCTTCTCCTTATCCCATCAGCCAGAGCAGCCAGGCTGGTGGGGACTAGGAAGAGGGCCTTCTCTGTGGCGGCCCCCACATTATGGAACTCCCTCCCTAGTGACCTTCGCCATGCCCCCTCCGTGATGAGCTTCGCCGTGCATTAAAAACATGGCTGTTCAGGCGGGAATATGGGGTGGGTTAGGTTTTAATGAGAATTTTTTTATATTGTTTTAATTATTATATTTATTGTGTTTTATTGTATTTTAATTGTACATCGCCCAGGGTGGCCGGGTGACCGGCCAGATGGGCGATTGATAAATGTAATAAATAAATAAATAAATAAATAAATAAAAAGAAATGCATCTTTTGTTCCGTAGCAGAGAGTTTCAATTACAGGGGTTACATAAACACAAATGAGTTTTATTGCTGAAGTAAAGCAATAGAATCTGTAGGCAGAGAACTTTAAATGGCAAGAAAGGATACACCAGCCTCATTTCTGTTTTCCTCACTACTAGGATGTGAGCTGAGGTTAAATGCTCCAGTTTCTTCCGGACTGTTTCCTTTATCCCAATAAGGATAGAAGGAGCATTTAGTTGGAACATCTTCAATCTCTTGTGGAGGGAGGGAGAAAAGGCATGCCACAGATAGCACGAGCTGTACTTTATTTTGCTTTTAGAGATTTTTATCTGCTGTGATTTATCTTAACACTAAACATCAATAAAACAGAACTTGTATATTTTGTTTTTTAAATTGATATAAGCCACCTTGAGCACTGTTTTTGAAGTGAAACGGGCAGGATATATTTTTTCTAAAAACAACAACGCACACAACAAATGGTCAGGGACAAATCCAGGAGTAACCCCCAAATTGCCAGTTTCAATCTGTAACGGGCAAACAGCAACCCCACATTTTAAGTTATACACCCATCTCTCGATACCCTTCTTACTTCAGTCTCAGGTCATCGGCCCCATTTTTGTTGGCATCCATTTTGACTTTGACCCAGGAGGAGATTGGCTCTGCCATCTGCTCTGTGATCTTGGCAGGATAAGAAGCCAGCCAGAGTACCACAGCCTGGAGAGCCTCCTCTAACAAGCCAAGCTTCCTGTAGTTTTCCACTTGCAACTTAAAGCAATTGTGTAGCTGTGAAAAGAAAGAAAAACATTCAACAGGCAGAGAGGAGACTCATCAAACTCCTGCAATGGGCAGCCTGAAAGATAAGTAAAGTCTTGCCAATTCTCAAACAAGAGCAAGAACTGTCAAAATTACTCTGAACAGCAGCCCATGCCTTAAACCAAGGGTGGGTAACATGTGGCCCTCCAGATGTTTTGGACCTGCAACTTTAATCATCCCTCACCATTGGCTATGCTAGCTAGGGTTGATTAGATGTTTTGGCCTACAACTCCCATCACCCTAGCTAGAGATGTGTGACACTGGAAAACTCATTCCGTTTGAGCTTGACGGACTTTAGACACATTTCTGACCCGACAGCCAAAAGCGGGCCAAGTCAGGCTTTTCTTCCAGCTTCCGTGAAATCACTCAAAATATTTGTGCAAATTTGGTTTGCACAAATTGCGATTTGCGCAAATCAGGGCCAACTTGTTAGATTCAAGCCGTCGTCGTTCTTGCTGCAGCATTTAACATGAGAAGTATAGAAGCAACCTCCTCTCACTGCATGCGCACACAACTCCACCTTGAATTTGCTGACAGTTCATTTCAGATTTCTGCAAAATTCGGGCCTCCGCTCTGCAATTTGAGCAAACTTGCGGAGCGAGCAGAGGCCCAAATTGTGTGCAAATTTTCCCAGCTTAAAAAAAAATATTACGCAAGTCACCGCCTGCTTTAAAAACCGAAGTCTGCGTGCTGGCTCAACTCGCGTCAGATCAAGTCGGTGCCAGCACAGGGCTGATGGAATGGAATCCAATGGGGCTGAGTTGAGAAAATCCATTGAATTTTTGATACACACACACACACACACACCACTGGATTCCTTACCCATCCCTAGCCCTAGCTAGCATAGCCAATGGTGAGGGCTGACAGCAGTTGCAGGCCAAAACTTCTAGCGGGCCACAAGTTGCCCACCCTGCTTTAAACTGCCAAATTACTAGGCCTACTAGCTCAATGTACAATTCCTGTAGTCTATGAAGCTTCACCTGTGCCTCCTTCGTGCCAGCTTATCATGCTGCAAGGAAAACTTTTAGTTACCTTTTCTGTAGGCAAGCCTGGATATTTGAAGAGCTCCTCCTTGCCCAGCCATCTGCAGAAAAGCTCCACTAGGGCGTTCGACTCCACATACATCTTATGAAAGTAGAAGCTATAGGCCAGCCGGAACACACAGTATGCTGTTAGGAACAAAACCAGTCTTAAGCAAGAGACCGATCAAATCCATTACTCGTTCGTCTCCTGAAGAAGAGAGCCAATTGACTTTCAAATGGTCCAGTAAGCTTCCATTAGGAAGTTCCTTTGCACAAGATCTGCCCATTCCACCTTTGTACAAGGAAGGCGGGCAAGCCTTAATAAGCCATGATTGTAGGCCATCCATATCTCCAATTGGTGACCAAATTTGAACCACAGCGAACTTTTGAATTAATCAAGGGCAGAAAGGGCAACACATTTGCTTGTATCAAGTGACACACGTCCACCCAAAACGCAAAGACACAGGCAGAGGTCTCCTTTTAGGCCTCCCTTTTTCAGAGTTAACAGCAACAGTGATTTGTGCAGGTGGCAGATGACAACATCATCCCTGCTAATCAAAAAGTTGCAGCATTTCGACCCTGTGAGCCCTGGCTCCACTAAAACACTAGTCGCAAGATACAGTGGTTGAGATGCCCGCAGGAAGGGGCGGCCTTGGCATATTCAGGGCCTGCAGTTACCTATCCCTGATCCTGGCTATCACAATCCTAGCTGCAGCATGTGTTGTCTCCAAGTTCTACAGTGATTCAACTGATCAATACGATCGCCTGATTAAAGAGGGAAAGCTCAGGACCCCAGACAGAAAGCTCTACTAATACTGAAGAATGCATTTGTTTTTCTTCCTCATTAAGAAGGCCGATGGCCTCCAACTGATTCAAGACACTGCTCCACCTGCCCACCTATATCAACTCGGACAGCCAGAAAAGACAGCGGTCTGCCTTAGATACCAACCTGAGAGGTCTAGGTATTTGGCCTGCTCTCTGTCAGGAGGATCTTTTAGCATATCCAGCATCCAGGTAACAGTCCTCTGAAGGGACACCAACAACTGTGGCAGACCAGCAGACTCAGGTCCCTGTGATGAAAAACATGGAAGCTTGAGGAATAGGAATAACAACATCAAGATTCAACTAAAATTTCAACAGAGAGCATCTGCAACAGACAGCAGAACTGTCTTCGGCCTCAGTGCTCAAGAGAGCATCTAGGGCCAGAGTATGTAAAACCTAGTAAGAGTTTTTCCTAGGCTGTACTATTTCAAGCTGCAGATAGGGGGAATGAAACTGTGAAGAAAAGCATACAGGGTCTCTATGTCCTTCCCCACCACACACATGTAAATAAGGGTAATCCCAGCCTGAGGCTGGGAATCTCCTGCAAATGTACATAGTTTCTCCTGATGGTTCTGTGTCTTCAGAGTCTACAACATATTCACATGCAAATGTTCCCTAAGAACTCTAGTTAAGGTCAGGAATTCACCCTTCTGACACCTAGGCCCTCCCCTGCCTAGCCCTGCCTAATTCATCCTGATTGGCCAAGGAGCTATGAGGGGAGGGGCAGGGAGAAAATCAATATGGTCAGCTGTGGCTTCTGGGTTTTGTTGTTGTTCTGGACGCAAGGAAGCGCGGAGCTGGGGACTGTAGCTGAGACAAGTCCTGGGAAGAGCAACCCCCCAGCTAATGTGCAAGTGCCTGGGTTCTCTAGTGTGAGATTTAGTTTTGTAGTTCTGACTGTGTGCAAAGGTATTCCATTTTGTCAATTTCACTTCCCTTATCTCCCCACCTAATTTGTAACTGACTAACCCAAAATAAACTTTTTTTCACTTTCCCCTACCTACACCTGTGTGTGTGTGTGTGTGTGTGTGTGTGTGTTCTCTGTTGGTTCGGTGCTGATTCCAGTGTTTGAGACTGGGGCCAGGTTTGGGGGTAGGTAACGGGAAAATGTGCCTCTTGTCTCCGACATTGCTTCACCAGCACTCTGAAGGATCAAGAAGCCTTGCTACTGTCCGAGGGCTTCTACCCAGCATGACTGCGGCAATGAGCCCTTGTGACTTGTGTGTTGGCCAGCGCAAATGTTATGGTCACCATTCACGACGTGGTGAGCACACTTGTAGACCCCAGGTGCAGCATATCTGTACTACTGTACACTAAAACAAGGTTAGCTCTGAAAAAGGAAGTGGGGGGGGGGATCCAGAGGAAGGAAGGGGTCCGAAGCCAAATGAAGTATGCAGTATTTCCTCAATAACTAAGAAACAATAGTGAAAGACTACTGCCATGAACATCTGTCTAGAATGCTTTTTCTATGAAGTCTCTGAAATACACTTACATATGCAGATGTGGAATAAAGATTGTCAGTCTGTCAGCAACAAACAGAGGCGCTGGGTTGGATCCAGATTTATGCTGGATCAGCTGCTCTGGCGGAAGTGGACTTCCTCGCCCCTCCTTCCAGAGATAGCCCCTCCAGCCCCCTAAGAATGCTACACACAGTCAGGAGGCCCTGCTGAATGGGGTGAGCTGTGGTTTGCAAAGGGGATCCCCAGAAAGTCAGGTGGAGGGACCTTCTGCAAGCAGAGGCCTTCTCCTTGAAGAAGGCAGATCCTGGATTCAACAGACTGCTTTTGCCCCATTGGCACTCCATCATTATATTGCAATTTGTAAAAATGCTACTTTAGTTGTATTCCAAGTGACTTGGGGTACATGTATTCTGAATGTTTCCTACTACATCATAAAGTCCAGGATAGCCCATGGATTTTTTGCTGCCTTGGGAGGATGGACATCCTTCCCCAACCCCAACCTTATATTAGGCTAAACTGCACAACAATCGCACATAAGAAGTGGAAATATTCTCATCAACTCTTGATCCTTTAAGGTCTGCCACTTCTTTAATCTTCCCTTTTATAACTGTCTCTATGTTCCAGGCGGCTGATGGAGATCAGAAGACTCTTAATTATCCCCTGCATTGGGGAGCTGGGCGGCGGGGTGTGTGTGTGTTTATCAGTCACTACCTCTATGGTTAGGCTGGCCCTCTTTGTAGCCATTCATTCTCACACCAGATGGTTCTCATGTCTGCCCCAACAAGAAGTTATGAGGTTAGACATAACATTGGCTATTAATGACCACAAGTGCTAATTTCTTGCCAAGGAGAATCTAATCTTGAGAACTAAGCAGGTATAGAAACCACTTTCCCCCGGAATCTTGATGTGTTTTTTGCGGTTTGCAAAGAGTTGGGGAGGGCACACTGGAATGGTATCCTATTTTGTGCCTTGTGCCAACAGGGAGTATCATGCTAGGCATCTGAGAAATGGATGGACAGAAGAGGGGGAAAACCACATCACGAGGGGGAAAACCACATCACTAAAGAAAAGGACCAATGGTAGCAGTGCCTACAATTCTTGTTTGTTCCAACATGAGACTATAGCATGATCCTATTTGCTAAATCTAGAAATATTAAGGTACATCAGCTCTAATCCAAGAGCATACACACAACTAGCATAGAATTGTGTCACACACACACACACACATTCCTCCCCTGCATTCACTTGTTACCTAAGCAATGTATCACTTACACGCACATTTGTTGGTATGATTATGACATGCTAGGAATTTTCTGTCATCTATCAATTGATATGTCTATCATTGTCATTGTCTATCAATTCAGGTCTATCAATCTACTTTGATCTTCTTTACAGATTCAAAGGTTACTCATTCAAGGCACACAGCTAGGCCACTCCATCCCACTATATTTCTTTTACTAAGATATGTTCATTTTGTGCGCACCCTTGGTAGGAAAAAATGGCTCTTGCCACACTTTAAATATGTTACTTACATTAAAATTTGGTTTTAAAAAAGAATTTTATATTTTAAAAAGATTGGACAGTAGAGTACATGTTTGTTTTTACAATATGAACATTATGTGTACAAAACCATGTGTGAAGGAACCCAGTGTGTCTTTAGACGTTAAGATTTCAAGTTCAAACCCAAATCACCACTTCGTCTCATTTATTGAACCATGGGCATTCTGTTGATACTAGAGGACTGGCTACCAAAACCCTGGCAAGTAAGTAGAGCCAGATCTGTATTCTCAAGCCTTCTACCAAGAGAGGGCTTCACAGTGGCATCTGAACAAGAGCTCCAACATTTGGGTCCCTCCAGATGTTTTGGGCTACAACTCCATCATCCCCAACCATTGGCCACGTTGGCTGGGGCTGATGGGAGTAGTAGGTCCCTCCAGATGTTTTGGCCCACATTGGGGGAAGGCTGATCTAGAAGAACCAGGTAGGGGATAAGCATGCTGCCATCCGGTTAGATCAACATTCCATTTAGCCCAGAACTGCCTACTCTGACCAGCAGCAGCAATCCGATATCTCCCCAGCCAAGGCTCTTTCACAGCCCTACCACCAGACCCTTTGACAGCAGATGCTGGAGACTGAGCCTCGGACTTTACGGATGCAAAGCATGTGCTCAACCACTGAGTCAGCAGAGACTTAAGGGACCCAGACCCTTATTCTGTCCAAAGATGAAAACCTCAGTCTTCCTTCCACAAACACACTGGAGGCTACTCTTATCTATCCAAGATTCCACGGGGCTGATGCAGCCCTTCAGTTTCCCATACCTGCAGAGTCTGAAGAGTGTCATATACCACCGTTGTGTACAACTGGAAGTAGTGATACAGCAGCTTCTTCAGAACGTGCTGCTGTTTCACATTGTCTGATGGGACCTGTGGAAGAAGAAAAATGAGACAGAAAAGACATGAACAATCCCACAACAAGCCTTCACAAGGTTATTCGGTCTTTAATTGCTTGAAAACCCTACTGAAAATATTACACTGAAATATTACATTTCGTGTTGGCAGAGGAACTGTGCTTCCTGACCAATTTTAGTTATTTGTACAATGTATTGATTTACCTACCACTCCTGGCTGACTTCACAAAGCTTTTCCACCAGACTTCCTCAACCTGGTGTCCTCCAGATGTTTTGGACTACAATTCCCAGCATTCTTCACCATTGGCCATGCTGGTGAGGACTGATGGGAATTGAAATCCAAAATATTTGGAGAGGACCAGGTTGGAGAAGGCTGTTTTAGACTATCTCCAGTGTGAAATACAGAAGATGAGAACTGGGAAGTCAGGTGGAAAAATAAGCATTCCTACGATGTAGCTCAAATATTTGTATTCTGCAAATCCGATTGTGCACATGTGCAACGCACTCACACCAGCTGCAAAAGGTTCTTCTTTTAAAACCAGCATGATAGCAGAGCAAGGATACCAAAGTACCTTTCTCACCCGCTACCATCTCTTATCCACGTAGCCTGTGCATTTTCCATATCACACAGGCTACAAGAGCCCATATCTTCCTTCCAGGGGATAAGATAGTTTTGAAAGCCACAAGTGTTCTTAGTTGAACCACATTTGCTTTCCTCAGCAGAGTTTGGATTTGGAAAGGAGCAAGAGAATGACTTTCAAGTCCCAGCCTTTTACTGCTGCCCTTGGTACGTCATCCAGGGCTGTATGCGAAAGGATATAAAAATCACTTTGCTTACCACATCCAGCAGCTTGCTGAGCAGCCTGAAGTAACTTTCCATGAAGGCAGAGATCCCCAGAATGTCTTGCAAGTTAAAAGGGCTCTGTTTAATCTTCCTCGCTTGTCCATACAAAGGTGTTTTGAGCAACTGGCAGCTTTCAGCCAGCAGCCTAAGCAGGGGTTCTTGAGTATCTGCTGAGGAGTTCAGAG
Source organism: Shinisaurus crocodilurus (assembly GCA_021292165.1). Taxonomy (NCBI): domain Eukaryota; kingdom Metazoa; phylum Chordata; class Lepidosauria; order Squamata; family Shinisauridae; genus Shinisaurus; species Shinisaurus crocodilurus. The sequence continues at coordinate 29,320,603 of CM037881.1, forward strand.
CCTCAGCTGCTTGCGTGAAGAAAGGCCCTACTGAGCCCTCAGCAAGAGCCAATATTTGATTCAGTTCAACTCCAGCAGAGAGAATGTCTAACGTGGCACTAAAGCAATGCCTCTTGCCGCCAGACCTTCTCAAGTAGCCAGTGGATTGCCGGAGAACTTCCTTGCACTCACTGAAGCAGCCACTTTTGCAGAGGTAACGGGACCTGATGACCGTGAGCTCAAAGATGCAGAGGCAGTCCTGGAAGGCCAAAGGCTTGTTCACCCCTTTCCTTTCTAGAAGGGTGGCAACCAGGTGGCAGGAGAACTGCTCACTGAGAAAACAGGCCTCTTCCCGGCTCAATGGGCTCCGCTGGGCCTCAAATGTAACAGCTGCAGCAGAGGCATGCCGGGCTACCATGGAGGTAAAGAACGGGGGCTCCTGGAGCGAGTTGGTAGGGGCATCATTCTCCTGAAGCACCAAGAAGCGTACTGCCTGCAGCTGGGTGGAGAGCACAGCCCTGAACTCTGCAGGAGTCTTGTCCGATTTGGCCATGGCATCTGTACTCTTCCATAGCACACTAAAGGCACTTTTGGCAATAGAGACATAGTCATCAGCGGGCACCTGGGGAGGCGGGTATTTCAATAGGTCAGCATAAAGGAGTTGAGCAAACCTCAGGCAGGTATCGGATGGGCCCAGAGCCGCAACGCCCCTCATCAAGTGGTAGAGCAATCTTTCTAAATAGAGAGGAACGTACTGAAGCCTAGCCGCGACGTAGCCATGATAGGCCATCTCGGCTAAGGCCTGGAGGTTTTTGAAGTGAGCGGGGCAGTCCAAACCTTCCCCAAGCCTAAGGATGCAAGCCCGTAGGATTCTATCGCAGGCCGTCATCTGTTTGGAGGCTTGGCTTGTACAGTCTGCATTTTTGGCTCCGCAGATGAGACATTCCTGAAATTAAGAGGCCTAAAGTGTCAGTGCGTGTGCTTCCTAAAAAACAATAGCAACAGCTGACAAGAGCATCCCACAACATTTACATATTTTAAGCTTTACAAAGCTCCTTATGTAATTAATTTCAATACCACCTTTCTGCCCCCTCCCCCAAAATGGTATTCAAGGCAACCAACAATAAAATCCACATTAACAAAATGTAATTAAAATATAGCATAAAAACAAAGAAATTAAGCACGCAATTAAAATACAACAATAAAAGAAATAAACAGCACCAATAACTTAAAACCTCTTCAGGAACAAACCAGGTTATATGCCAAAGGCCTGCGGCAGGAGATCAGAGGCTTCGAAAGGCTAGCTTTGATCTCGCCGTTCCCAACTCCCTTGGCTCAAACTTGGCCCTGTCTAAGACACTGAGATTTAGCACCGAATCAACAGAGAACCTACACACACTGGGGTAGCATAAAGGGAAAGGAAGTTTATTTAGGGATTAGTCAGTTACAAATTGGTTGGGGAGATAGGGGAGTAAAACTGACAGAATGGAATACCTTTGTTGCACACAGTCAGAACTAGAAAACAATAACCAAGAATCTACGCTATGCTAACAACTGAGAACCTACACTAGACTAAACTAGCAACCGAGAACTTATAGATTTCATAGATCATGGAGTTGGAAGGAGCCTACAAGGCTATCGAGTCCAACCCCCTGCTCAATGCAGGAAACTAGAGGAGGGGTCTCCCATCCAAGTAATAACCAGGTCTGATCCTGCTTAGCTTTCCACGCTCAGACAAGCTGAGCCAGCATAAGCCACAGGCTCAGCTTGTCTTACAACTTACATCAGCGTACCCAGGCGCTTCGCTTGGGGGTTGATAATCTGGGCTGGCCTCAGCTGATGGCCCACTCCGTGCCTCGTCGCACCTTGATAGCCATGTCGCACCTTGATGAGAAGAGGCGCAGGGTCATTCCACCAGCCCTGCTGAAAGGCCTCCCTCATGAAGGCTCCTCCTCCCTCAACTGTCACCACCAGCAGCCATTCCAGAGGGCCGTGCAGAGGGAGATGAGAGGGAGTGCAGGGCCATTCCACCAGCCCTGCCAGAAGTATTAATTAATTTTCCCCCCTTCTTCCCTCCCCATTCCTTTTTCCTTGTGTCTTTTTAGATTGTAAGCCTGCGGGCAGGGATAGTCTTGTTAATTGATTATGTAAGCTGCTCTGGGAGCCTTTTTGGCTGAAGAGCGGCATAAAAATGTTTCAAATCAATAAATAAAATAAATAAGTCAAGCAACATTTCCATTGCCCATATAGAAAGACAATGAAATACTGAAAAGCAAACTGACCAAAATATGCGCAGAGATGAGACTAAAATGGCCAGATGCACTTCCCATAGCCCTCATGAGTATGAGATCCACACCAAATCGAGTAACAGGACTTGACCTCTCATGAGATATTAATGAGACGCCCAATCTAGGCCTAGCCAGACATATACACCTGCTTGTTGATACAATTCAAAATTACTGCAAGACCTAATGAGATGTGTGAAGACTTTTCATTCACAGATAGAAGTGGCTCAGCACCAGCCCAGCACAGAAGGACACTATTGAACCAGGTGACTAGATTCATATTAAAGTACATCAAAAGAGATCATCGCTGGATCCAAACTGGAAAGGCCCCATACCAGGTACTTTAACACTGTGAAGTGCCAAGGACTCCAGACATGGATCCAAGCCTCCCAATGTAAGAAGACATCTCCACCCCGATGAGAATGAGGACATAATAAAGCCTCCACCGATTACTCATAACCTCTCCCCTGCAGCAAAAGAATTTGTGCCAGGACATCAATATGAATATGAGCCAGCAATGAGATGTGGCTGCAAAGAAGGCAAATGCTATTTTGGGCTGCATTAATAGAAGTATAGCTTCCAAATCGCGGGAAGTGATAATTCCCCTTTACTCAGCACTGGTTAGGCCTCATCTTGAGTACTGCGTCCAGTTCTGGGCACCACACTTTAAGAAGGATGTAGAGAAACTGGAGAGGGTTCAGAGGAGGGCAACAAGGATGATAAAGGGACTGGAAACAAGGCCCTATGAGGAGAGACTGAAAGAACTGGGCATGTTTAGCCTTCAGAAGAGGAGACTGAGGGGAGATATGATAGCACTCTTCCAGTACTTGAAGGGTTGTCACACAGAGGAGGGCCAGGATCTCTTCTCAATCGTCCCAGTTTGCAGGACACGGAATAATGGGCTCAAGTTACAGGAACCTAGATTCCACCTAAACATCAGGAAAAATTTCCTGACAGAGCAATAAGACAATGGAACCAACAACCTAGGGAGGTGGTAGGCTCTCCCACTCTGGAGGCATTCAAGGTGCAGCTGGACAGCCATCTTTCAGGGATGCTTTGACCTGGATTCCTGCATTGAGCAGGGGGTTGGACTAGATGGCCTTGTAGGCCCCTTCTAACTCTACTTTTCTATGATTCTATGATTAATATCAGCTCAGACCTCAGATGGGACAACCATAAAAGACAACACCCAGAGGATCGGATGAAAAGAATTGATGTCATCATTTTAAAAGAACTCCACTTCAGCCTGAGCCACGAGCCTTACCTACATTGAAGTCAGAAGAAGAACACTTGTAGTTGTGTTCTTAGTAGTGGCCTGTGATTCTTTTGTCTTAATTGACTATTACAATATCTCTTGATCCTGCAGAAAAGATAACGTGTGTGAAGGATTGAGGCCTACACAGGCTTAGGTTAGTACCGTTAGTTGAAGCCTGTAGGCCCAAACACTTCCCTAAATTAGTTGAAGCCTGAAGGCCCAAACATTTCAGGATGGGAGGGGGCGTTTGTGAGTTTCAGTTCACCCAACAGAAGTATTATTTCTCCTGTTCAAGGTCACATGGTTATAACCTTCCAATCCTGGGAGGGCTTTATTTGTGTGGGGTGTGGTCAGCTAGAGCCAGAGAGAGACTGACTGCAGAGGAGAGAGGTAGACTGAAGTTAAGTTAGAGAACCTTGTATTATTTGTCTGTTTAATTTTATCATACTTGCTTTTGAATTATAACTGCTCTATTGTGTAAATACCCTAATGTAATAAGTAAAGTGTTGTTGTTTACCCTGAGTTGTTGGAGTGACTTATTCACCACGCCTGAAGCCTATTCCCATGCTACTGGAAACAGGCAAAGGATTTGATCTCCTGGAACGGGAGAAGCTTTGAGAAGAGGCAGAGATCTTCCAAAGGCAGGTCAAGGGGTCCCTGCAGTAGCGGAACCTTGACAACGTGAAATTGCTTTTGTTGCCCCTGACAAGAGCCCAGAAATAAAGTCTTGGCTAACAAGCTAGATACCAAACCTAGGAAGTTAAGAGTTAGAGCAAATTGTTCATAGATTAATAACCCTGTTGCTTGCATTTGTTAGGTTTTATATAATATTATTGTTAAACAAGTGTTGTTTTACCACATGCAGCATAAGCAAAAGCTCTGTGTTGACTCAGAAAAATAATAATGTTTGAAAAGAGTGATCAAGAGTTTAAAAAAAAAAAAGGTAAACGCTTTAGATGCTAAATAGAACTGCTTACAGAATATTTGCATAGAATAAGTTACAAGTGTTAGTTGTGCTATAAAAGCACAAAAGGGGGGGAATGTAGAAATAAATTTTGTCCAGGCTTCAGTTTAACAAAAAGGCCTGGAAGGGCAAGTCAGACCTCTTTCCTTGGCCTTCCAAGAACTTGCTCTGACAAGTCAGACCTTCCATGAACAACCCTGAGGGCAAATCTCTCATGTGCCTAGCCTCTGCTCTGTTATGCTAAAAGAGTACTGGGAACATATCCCCCTTGCAAAAGACTGTACTGATTACCTTATTAAAGCCATGATGGCTGGAAGATGGGCAATGTCTGACCTTTTGTCAGACCTAGATTTCTCTTTTAGAATTGTCTTGTATAGTTGTACAGACTCATTGTTACCTGATCTCTATGTGATACTATTCAGTATAAATAGAAGTGTCTCCCTTTCATTCTTGTTGGCATTCCTGATTGTGCTCAGATGCCATCCCGTGAATTCACTAATACACTTTCCTCTCTAAGAACCTCTGCAAAACACAACTTGGTGGGGATTATGCAGGTGGTATGTGGGACAAAGTGTATGGGATGTCAGGCTTTTTCTCCACAAAAGCATCTTTGCCTGCCAGCAGTAAGCCTGGTCCCAAGGCTGTATAAAGGCTTTAAAGGTAATAACCAGCACTTTGTATTGTACCCAGAAACAGACGGATAGCCAGTGAAGCTGCTGTAACGAAGGAGTCACATGCTTCCTGTCAACAGTCTGGCCACAGCATTCCGGACCAGATGGGTAAAGATATGTGGAAGAACAATATCTAAGAAGAGAAGTTTCAGTATCACATGCCAAGCCCAATCTCCCATTTGGGCCCTGGAGCAGTGACATTTCTTCTCCCAGTACACCCCTAAGCAGTCACAGGAAGACTGTGAAACACCCCATGCTAGTCACCAACAGTCAAAAATGCAAACACCCTGCAGGACTAACTCAAGCATCCCACTGCCGGCAGTGTTCGGCCAGATGTTTCCAGGAAGCTCTCTCAAGCCATTTGTCCCCTAAAAATTGGCATATTTAGAGGTATACTGCTCCTCAACCTGGAGGTTCTATTAATCCTAACTAATAGCCATCATGAGCCCATCCTCCATGAATTTGTTTTAAAGCCACTGGCTATCAAGACATCTTGCAGCCTTACCTTCAGTTCTGACAACAAAGCCAGAGTTTCTTCGGGAGTGCTGGTCTGAGCCACAAAATCTATGCCTTTGAGGAACTTCATCTTGCATCCTGCAGGAAGGGGGAAATATATGTATGCATTATTAGCCCATATACAAGAGCTGAGCCAAGCCTGGTCCAAATGTACTTCTTTATCCCCCATCTCAGTCTGGTCCACATACAGTTTTACATTTCTCCCCACTCCAGCCTCAGTCCCTACCTTATCACAGTACAGAATCATTACCGTCTCTCTGGGTCACATCTCCCCCCCTATCAGTCCTGCAGCAGCAATATTTATTTACACCCACTCAATTCTAACAGGGGCAACAGTGCATCAGCAGAAGCTGGGAAGCCACGATGCAGAAAAGTCCAACTAGATTGGTAACTTATGCTAAGCAAAGGGGTGAAATCACACAGGTTCTCATATCTGGACTGCTATCCCATAAGTTTCTTGTATTGCTTGCACACCGCTTCCTCTCATCACATAGAGCAACAGTTCTGCCACCTGGGGCTGCCAAAGGGTGACCAGAATGAGGGATATTTTTGAATGCAAGTCTGAAATAAGAATTGTTCTGCTTTATGCAACTACAAGGCTCAGGCATAAGGGCCAAATTTTTAACATATGGGTGACATGGTAACCGGATTCCTTCCCCTTCCCCCTCAATTGCCATCCACAGAAGCTACAAACCTAACAGCACTTAAGCTCAGCCCACACTCCTCACACTTTCCACTCAGCCTAATCCTACTCAGTCACTTTGTGCTCTTCTACCATACAAAATACATTCCCATTACTGGAGCTGCATTCTGTAAAATTCACGTTGTTCAGAACAGCCTCATTCCTCTACTACTGACTCACACACAGAAAGCAGTAGTAGGCACACAACTCATTTCTTTTCACCATTCACACCTTCCTCCATTGTCACCCATGGGTTGTTTTCTAGATTGCAAGCCCCTGGGGCAGGGGACCTTTCCTCTCATTCTTTGGGATGTGCCATAGATAGATAGATAGATAGATGTAAACAGTATCTATGTAAACAGTAACTGGATTCACATCTTACTTTTGTTCACGCTACACTTGGACCTAACATGAACAACACAAAAAAGTTAAATACACCGCCTATAAGGTACCCGCTTGTGCAGATGCAAGCCCACTTTTCCTTAACGCGACCCCTACTCTTCAAGAGACGCCCAAGCTCCTGCCTTAAAGAGCATGCTCTGGCTCCCCCTCAACGCACCTTACCAGGCTGGGCTCAGAAATTCATCACCTTTACGGGATAATTTAAAACCGGTTTAACAGCTACGGATCCTCCTCCCCCAGTAAAGAAACCCCGGAACCGCGTGTCTATAAAAATGGAAGAGTAACTTCTATCCCGCTTCAGAATTACTGGTGTGAGTTCTTGTTGTTGGGGGTGAGGTGGGGTTGAGGAACGAAACCTTAATCCAGGTTTATATAAAAATCCAGATTCGTCGTATCGATGCACCTACAACAGCATCACCAGCCATTACTCCCAGGACCCCTGGCACCCACCCCAGAAAGCCATTCCCATCTTCTGCCCCACAACCCAACCTACCCGCGGGCAGTGGGTCTTTCTCCCCCAGCTGGCTCCGCGCTCTCAAAGCAGCCGCTCCCGGAAGAAAAGTCACAGGCAGAACCGGCCCCCGCGCCCCGTTCAAATCGACGCCCCCGGCCAATCACCAGCGCCGCATTGTAGCTCCGCCTTTCCCCCCTGCCTGTTGCTTGCTGGGAACTTCCAAAGTAGTAGCCCGTTTACATTCTTCTCCTGCAAAACTCACGGGGGTGCCGTGGCAGCTTAAAGACTAGCAGTATGCCTATCAGTTGCTGGGGAACGTGGGCGGGAGGGTGCTATTGCACTCATGTCCTGCTTGTGGGTTTCCCGTGGGCAGTTGGTTGGCCGCTGTGTGAGCAGAATGCTGGACTAGATGGACCTTGGTCTGATCCAGCACGGCTCTTCTTATGTTCAGGTTTCGGCTCTGACTCCAGTTCGCCCGCGTCTCTTGCAGCCTTTAAATGGACCTAAAATGCTTTTTATTATTCTGGCAAGCTTTGTATGGGGGGGGGGGGGGCTGGACCGCTATCTATCTATCGTACTTTTCAACCGCCAATAACTGAAGTTTTCTGGGCGGTATACAATACATTAAAAAAAACAAACATAAAATACAGACATTAAAAAATAAAACAGATTTTATCTGTTGCTGTTTTTCTTGTATCTGCCCATTGTCTTGTTATTTTAATTATTATTTTTAAAAACTACCACGTTTTTTATTGTAAGGTGCCTTGCCACAGCTTGCCCTACAAGGCAGGGTAGAGATTATTAAATAAAATATGCTTTCCTGAGAGTAAGCCCAATTGAATGCATTAGGACTTACCTTTGAGTAGGCACGCAATGGAACAGCCCACTGTCCTCTGATTCATGAAATGTCAGCATCTCAACCCATCCTTCTCGCATCTGAGGAAGTGTCTCTAGTCCACGAAAGCCACCAGAAATCTGCTAGTCCTCAAGGTGCCACAAGACACTTGGTTGTTTCTTGTTGGTCTTGTAGATTTTTGCTGTTTTGAATGCACAATTCTGGAGCGGGAGGAGCCATTTCACAGGAGGAGATATTTTACAAACTGGACAGCAGTTTGGTGAATCGCCCTCATTCCTCGCGGGTGCCCTCATGCAGGCCGAGGCTTTAATATTTACTCAGGAGTAAGCCCCACTGATTTCAGTGGTGCTCGCTCACTCCCAGGCAAATGTGTCCGTAAAAGCAAAAAAGCCAGTCTACAGTGCAGGAGGAAATCCCCATACTGCAGTCCTGCGGTGCACACACATAGGTGGCCCTCTTATACACATTTTCCAAGGAGTAAGACCCACTGAATTCAGTGGGGCTTAGACATGTACAGGATTGTACTGTCAATGTGGAAGTGGGTCGGCTTAATATGTCCGTGGGACCCTAAACATGTACAGGATACACTGGATCTCCAACACAGCCTTCCACAATCTAGTGTCCCCCAGATGTGTTGGATTTCAACTCCCATCATTCCCAGCCAGCATATTGGCCTCGCTGGCCGGGAATGATGGGAGTTGCAGTCCAACACATCCGGAGGGCACCAGTGTTGGAGAAGGTTAAGAGAAAAGAGTCTTGTAAATTGTGGCAAGCATCCTGCAAGAAGAGGAATGGTGCCGTTTTTTAAAGTGCCATCAACCGGATTCTTTTTGGTTGTTATTGCTGCAACGGACTCACGCGGCTCCCCTTCAAATCAGCTGGAGGAGGCACCTTTGTTCTGGTGGTTGGTGGCACCTTTAAGCCGAGCAGTCAAATAGAATGTCAAGCTGGCATTTGCGGAGCGAGGTGAAATCACAGAAGCCGCCGGGGCAACGGCAGTGCGCACGCGCAGGCAGCCCGCCTGCCTTGCCTTGCCGGCTCATTCAGCGATTTTAGTCGACGGCTGCTGCTGCTGCAGCAGCAGCGTGATGGCCACCTCTTCCAGCGGCAAGCCGCTGCAACCCGTCACTCACGTCATTTTTGACCTGGACGGCACCCTCCTGAATACCGAAACCCTTTATAACATCGTGTTCCAAGAGCTGTGCAGCCGCTATGGGAAGAAATTCACTTGGGAAGAGAAGACCTTAATTATGGGCAGGAGGGAAGCGGAGGCGATAGAGATCATCCGCAAGATCCTCGACATCCCCCTAACCACCGCAGAAATCATGCGTGAAACTGCAGCGAAGAAAAAAGAATTGTTTCCGACTGCCTCGCTGCTGCCGGGCACCGAAAGACTCGTCCGCCATCTCCATCAATGCAAGGTCCCCATCGCAGTGGCCACCAGCTCGATTCGAGAGTTCTATGAAATGAAAACGGGCCACCTCCAGCCCGTCTTTGGTCTGTTTCATCATATCGTCACAGGGGATGACCCAGAAGTGAAGAACGGCAAGCCGGCCCCTGATATTTTCTTCGTCTGCGCGAAGAAGTTTGAGCCTCCGGCATCGCCGGGAAAGTGCCTCGTGTTTGAAGATGCGCCCCACGGCGTCACCGCGGCCCTAGGGGCTGGCATGCAAGTGGTCATGGTGCCCGATGAAAACCTGAAGAAAGAAATGACTAAAGAAGCAACCCTAACACTCCAGTCGATGAATGACTTCAAGCCAGAAATGTTTGGCTTACCCAAATTTGGCTGAAAACGATTTCATACTCATCTTAATTTAGCCTTCCCCATTGCATGAAAGAGCAGAGTTGTTGTTTTTTATTCAAAGGGTTCATAACCTCTACGGTAATTATATGCTCCAATTGTGTAAATTAAACTTTACTGGAGAACTTTTTCTTCAAAGCCACGTGGGTGCTAGATGGAAAGGCAGGCCTTGGATGCTATGCCTGTACCATGCACCTACTGCGGCCTTCCCCAACCTAGCACCCTCCAAATATGTTGGACTACAACTCCCAGCATTCCTGACCTTGGGGCTGCTGGGAGTTGAAGTCCAAAATGTCTGGAGGGCACCAGGTTGGAGAAGGCTGTGCTATTCACGTGACTTGGTATTGCTGAACAGGGATCATTGCAGGGAGGTAAAATGGCTCCTTGTGGCCAGAGTGCTCATACACACACTGGAGCCCCAGGCAATATACAAGCCTTTCTCCCTCCACATACACACTCCACTCATCACAACGATGGGCATTTTATTCGTACATAAAATGTGTCTGACAATTATGATGGGCATTTTTGTGTGTGTCCCCACCCCCAAGACAGACAAGATACGAACTCATCTTCAGATGACACCTTACTGCACACATTGTGTAGCTAGGCTAAAGGGCAGGGTTGCCATATATGTTTTATTTTTTACACAGAAATACAGGCACTTAGGACTAAATGCATATGAGCATCTGCAAAGTTCCTTTCCTCATGGGGAATTGGGAGCAGTCAGATCTACTATTTTTATTATTATTATTATTATTATTATTATTATTATTATTATTTAATACCCTGCCTGTTTTCCTGCAAGGAACCCAAGGTGGCTTACATAATCCTCCTGCTCCTCTCCATTTTTATACTCACAACCCTGTGAGGTAGGTTAGGCTGAGAGTCAGTGACTGGCCCAAAGTCACCCAGTGAGCTTCATGGCCAAGTGGGGACTAGAACCCAGTTCTCCTGAGTCCTAGTCCAACACTCAAACCACTACGTCACACTGGCTCCTACTATTAGGAAGGTTGAGGAGGCCACCTCAGGCAGCTGATTTTGGTTGTCATTGAAGGGCAGCAAATGGTTAATTATCTTCTTTATGATTACTGTATTTTTCACTGTCAGCGAGTTTTCTGCCTCAGATGCCAAAATAATGTGGCTGGCCTTGGGTACTATGCACCTTGACTTGTGGGGGTGGGGTGCCATTTGCTGCTCCGCCTCAGGCAGCAAAATGTTTTGGGATAGCCTTGTGTGGAAAGAAGTATTTCAAAAGCAGTACTCCAGTGCAAAGGGAAACTGCCTTTAGTCAGAACATAAGTCATAGAATCATAGAATACTGTAGAGTTGGAAGGAGCCTATAAGACCATCGAGTCCAACCCCCTGCTCAATGCAGGAGAACAGATGTGGGAAGCCCAAGCAGTCACCCATCCAAGCACTGACCCTGCTCATACCTGCTTAGCTTCAGCAGGAGTCCTTCTAGCTCAGTATTGTCTGACTGGCAGAGGCTCTCCAGGGTTTCATAGAAGCATAAAGTGAGCCTCGTACACTTTATTTATTTATTTATTTATACCCCTGCGTTTTTTCCTGAAAGGAATCCAAGGCAGCTTACATAATCCTCCTCCTCCTCCTCTCCATGTTATCCTCACAACAACCCTGTGAGGTAGGTTAGGCTGAGAGTCAGTGACTGGCCCAAAGTCACCCAGTGAGTTTCATGGCTGAGCAGGGACTAGAACCCGGATCTCCCGAGTCCCAGTCCAACACTCTCACCACTACACCACACTGGCTCTTGAAAACTGGGCAAACTACAAAGATAATAAAAACAGGGATAATAAAAATGCCCTACATTACAGAGTTGATGTAAAGATTACTAATATATGTGAAGAGCTTTCAAACTATTAAATGCAGTATAAATGTTCAGTATTGTAGTCACAATGTTACATTCCCCCCTCGGAATACTCATGTAATTTAGTAAATTTCCTTTTAAAAAAACCCCAAGGGAAGTCTAGGATGAAAAAAGCTTTGGTTTGAAGTAGGGGTTCCCAATCTTTTTGGGTTGGTGGGCACATTGGAATGTTGAGAGTGCCATGGTGGTACCATAAAATGGCTGCCATGGGGTTGCGGGGGCTTGTCCATTCACAAAATGACTGCTATGTTGGGTGTGGCCAGTCACAAAACACCCATTCCCCAGAAAGCAAGCTGGTAAAACTAAAAGAAAAGTAATTTGCCCAAAAACCTATGTCCAAGGCAGAGGTGGGTCTCGTCTGAGCTCCAAAACACAAAACCATTATTTTGAACCCAGTTTTCTGCTCTAATACCCATTTTTTCCAAAGGCAAACTAATGAGGCTCAGAGAGAAGTAACTTGGCCAAGAAGCGGAGTACAAGGCAAAAGTGGGGGTCTGAGCCACAAGTGCCAACTTTGCCTCCACAAAGAACAAAATACCCATTTCACCGAAGGCAAACTGTGCTCCGAAAAACATACAGAGACGCAAACCCTCCCTCTGCCCCAAAACAGGCACAACACACCGGAGAAAATCCAGACCACACCATAACAAATAAACCTGTTCTCTCTCTCTCACTCACACACACACACACCATAGAGCACGGGGAACCCCCCCTTGCTCCCCACCCCCTCTAACCCCACAGGACACTCCCTAACACTCCCCCAGCTTACCTTTTCCATTTTTCTGGGAAGATGAGTATGCTGGGCTGCTTCCACTCACCATTTTTCTTTTCTAAAAATGCCTCTGCTGCCCATGTGGGACCCAGAGACATTCTTTGAAATAAAGATGGCGCTGGAGGCCAGTACTTCACTTTGCAGCATACCAGCTTCCTAGTTAAAAATTGATACTTTTGATAAAATCTTTAAAAAGAACACTCAGGAGCAGCAGGGGGCCAGGCAAGGGGCCTCACAGGCACCAAGAGAGTTGTCGGGGACACTGGTGCCCATGGGCACCACATGGGAAACTTCGGGTTTAAAAGAAGATATGAGACTCTTAAAAATTCACTCATGCACCAAAAAACATGGCAATTGAAAGTTAGCGTACCCTGGCTTCATGTCTGCACCATGGAAGCAATGCACATCATCTCCACTTTCCCATCTAGTGTGCTCCATTACAACTTAGGTTCCTTATTTGTAAATGTCTTCTGGGGTCATCATGCATCAATGAGCATTGTGCAAAAACAACCATTTTGATTGGAGACAATTATTGTGGATTTCCAAAGCGACTGTCCCCCAGTCATGGAGTTAAGATATGGGCTAAGCCAAAGTTTCTTTGGGGGGTAAAGAGGCATATAAATGTATTAAACTTATTAAATTTAAGTCTTCGAATTGAGTTCTGTTATGACTGAGCTCATGCAAATAAGGTATTGGAACTAGTAACCGACTTCAGCATCATTGCTTTCCATTCCATCTTTCAGTCCTCCTCTTCCTCCTCCTCTGCAGGTTGGAGGAAACACTGAAGTTGGGGTCAGCAGGATGTTAAACTAAAGTAAGACACAGACTTTTGCATTCGAATTCTGACAATTAGCCTCCTGAAAAACGTGTATTAAGCTACATAGTGCAATCTTGTGCGTGTTTAACCAAAAGTAAAACAATTTTAAACAGAGCCAACGTATTGCCAAGGCCAGTGCAATGCATGTTTACTCATAAATGCAGGACTTTCAAGTCAGCTTCCTAGCCTTCAGTACAGACAGGGAGAAAACCAAGACTTCTGTAAAATCTGTAACATGTCAAGAGGAGCATAGGAGGAGTGAGCATCTTGACAAGAAAGGCTGGGGTGGGGGGCGTTGATGAATGCCTTAAGGCATTTTTTCATCTGAAGCAAAAAAACATACACACACAAAAAGGTCCAATTGACACATTCCCTTTAGCAGGCAACTGGAGATCATGGCAAGAAAAGGACACCCCCTTTCAGAATCTGTTGCCTGCAGCAACAACTGCTTCCCATTGCTTCATGGCAAGGGCCAGCCCACTACCTAGACTTGCATTAAAAGGTAGGTGTGCAATTGCAGTGTCTGGAGGAGGACCTTGCCTCCAAAAAAGGCTTAGGACCCGTTGAAGATGACATTGCAAACACAGTCACCTTCCATATACGCACTCCAGACATGCAATACCATCATGCCCTAACATGCAAGCTCTTATATATTATGGCAAGCCCAGCATTATTTCTAACATGGGGTGACTGCGTGGGTGTTAAGAATCATCCAAAACAAATGCTACCAGCACGAAGGCAGGCTGATAGTTCTGGGCTGAAAGTAGAGCAGTCCAACAGGTTTGTCATGCATTACTGCTCTCACAATTTTCTCCATATTACAACGATGCGAATTGGATAGGCATATGACAAAGATGGGCAGCAGAAGTTACAAGCCAGCTTCCACAGAGGCGTAAACCTGCACATTCTGATCTGCTGCTGAAGATAGGGCAGTGGGAGGATCCAGGAGGGGCATTTATTATAAAACAGAAGTCATTAATTATAACTGTTTGTGAATTGGGACATTTAAACTTGCTTTTTTTAAAATTCCAATCTAAATTCAGTAGGAGTCGGAGTCGGTGCATTGTTTGCCGACTCCGACTCCAGGTACCCAAAATTTCCTCCGACTCCTCGACTCCGACTCCACAGCCTTGGTCCTGTTGTAGCTGGAGCTCACTTAATCATCTCCACAGGAGATGCTGCTTCCTTATATACAGTATGTTGGTTTAGGAAGGGATTGGGTAGGTCCTGTTCTGTTACTTTTCTCATGCCGCTCTCGGCATAATGACCCTGTCTCAGGCTTATAAACCACTACTTGCCTGTGTGCCTATGGTACAAATCAGCTCTAGGCAGGAAGCCTTCAGCAATTTGAAAGGAGCTGGTTAGATTGTTAGTGTACGTTTTCCTTTCCAGACCACTAATCTACCGCAAATGAGTAACAAGTATAAGGTGAGCTCATAAAAGTGATTTTGTGGGCTAGTAACTTTTGGAGGTTTATTTATAAGGCTACCTTGCCCATAAACCGTCACACAGAGCAGCAGACTGAACAGAGGTGAATGCCCCAAAGGAGAATGTGTTTAAGATGCCCTGCAGACAGCGCCAGGCAGGGGGAACAAAGCCTTCCAACAGGTCCCTCGTGCCTGGAATATGCTCATGGCTTTGCTTATTATAACTCCAGGTGACAATGGGCTACTGAAAGAGTTAGCATGTGGCAATACCACATGCACGTTAAATGTGGCAGAACTTCTCATGCCACAACAAGGTAATAAAATATGGGGTCTTAATGATTAATATGCACCTAGTGGCCTTGAGAGACTTCATGAAAAAAACAAAAACAAAAAAGCTGAGAATGGAAGCCTCCTTTTTATTAACAGGAGACTGATCAGAAATGTATTAAGCTGTCTCCTAGTCAGGGGGGGGGGGGGAAAAGAGGTCAGTTTGAAGTCAATCTCCTGAAGCAACAATATTGTATGTTTTAAAAACTTCGCTGGGGTGGGAAAGAAGAAATACAGACAGGGCAGCAAGAGATGAGGGATATATGAGATACTGGCAGGCAGTACGTGAGGAACTGGGATCTAGCAGGATGGACAAGTTCATGTTTAGAACATCCCTTTTATCTCAACTGCTTCTGCTCTTTCCCAGTGGTATGCACTGTTAGCACACGCACAGGAAGGAGGGGGGGAAATCAAGGCTGATCACTTCAGCCAAAACGGAAGCATCCTAGCAAGTTAGTAAAAGAACAGGCTCAGCATGAACTAGAAGGGCTGTCAGGATATTAAAAGAAATCTTCCTCTGTCCATTAATTATGCACATGTGCACACGCTAGCATATGAACAAAAATAGTAAGTCTGATGAAAGCAAGCATGCTTAGTTGGCATTTAGATGAAGCATGCATGTATCATATCAGGTGCCATTTTGGAAAAGGCATTCCCTCCCATGTGTGAGAGAAAGGGGAATGCCTCTTCTAGGATACTACCTCCAAGTACCCAATGCTGGGGCAAAACAGTAAGAGGTGGAGATGCTCTGCACATGAGTTTTGCAGCAACATCTGTTTCACCACTGTTGGAAACAGAAAGCTGGGCTAGATGAGCCTTTGCTCTTAACCAGGAGCATTGTGCATAAAGAATCCTGCCTTATTCTATATGGATGCTGGGATAGTGGCAGGGGATTTAACTAGATGAGCTTTGAGGTACCTTCCAACTCTTCTGACTTCTGCAAGTGGGTAGGCCAGTGTTCTCCAACCTTGGGTCCCCAGATGTTTTTGGCCTACAACTACTGGCTGGAGCATGCTGGGAGTTGTAGGCCAAAAACATCTGGGGGCCCAAAGTTGGAGGACACTGGGGTAGGCAATCATACAAATCCAGATGTGCTATAAAGGAGTAAAGTAGTCTTTCCTTCCACATCTTTTGGACTTCAACTCCCATCAGGCCAATGGTGAGGAATGCTGGGAGTTGTTGTAGTCCATGTATTTGGTGGGCACCAGGTTGTGGAAGGCTGGAGTAAAGTGCCTCATGCTCCTTTACTAAAAAATGTCTTCCACCCCCAACTTTTCCGGTCTCAGAGAATACTGAGAACATTTTTATCCTGCCTTTCCCAGAGACCAATGTGGTTTATGACTCAAAACTGAACACTTAATATTTTTACACTTCTGGGACCTTAAACCTTAAAAAAATAAAATAAAGGATTGAAAGTTGGGATTCAGAAGAACAAATCTTATTCATTGTCACGTAGTAAAACAGATACCCAGTATAACTGCAAAGAGTACAATAGCTCGAGACAGATGCCTGCATCAATGAATTCAAAACATTCCAGCTCCGAATCTATGAAACATCTGGCTAGACCTGGCAGTATTACCTCTAAAATGAACTGTGTAAGAGGAGAGCGGCTTTATTTTATTTTTTATTTAAAAAGCAGGAGGGTTGACCACATAGAATTTGGCTGACATTGTGATCAAGTTCAATACTGATAATCGATTATTCCGTCGATCGACCCCACTGCTCACTTTCTAAAAAGAGGGCCATGTTCTTTTAACCCATATTACCTGCTACCATCTATCCAGGACGAAGTGCTAGAAAGCAGCCCCCCACTCCATGGTTCGCTAGCAGAAGTCAAGATGCCTCAGCAATCAAGAACTCCAAGGTGCAGAAAAGAAAGCTATGCTTCAATCAAGCTGTCTGATGTGGACCGTCTTTACTGGAAAGGGCAAAGAAATGTTTCCCCCCACTCCCATGTGGAAAGGAGACACACAGGCCTCTGCCTATATACAGTACCAGCACTATGATGTTTTATGGACAACTGGTTAGCTCCAGAGCATCTTCCCCCAGAAATGATTCATAATGCACTAGGATCAGAGCTCAGGAGACGAAACCTCAGTTTGACCCGGCGGACTGGGCAACCTGAGCTCTGCATTGTTACGGACCACAGTGAAGAGGCTTACAACAGCCAGGAGGGCCATCACCATCACAACGGAGCAGATGGTGAACATATTCCTCGTGCCCGTCTTGTAGTCACTGTCGTGGAGGATGAGCAGGCCGAGGCAGGCCAGCAGGTTCAATGGGACGCGGAACCAGTGCATCACACCTGCCTGGTCCTTCTCAGGGATCACCTTTTGCCGCAGAAAGCCCATTGAAGGGAAGTAGAGTCCACAAGAGAGCTCAATGAGCAGGAAGGCCAAGAAGGATTCTGAAGGGTTCTCCTGCCCGGGATTGGTAGAGAAAGTCAGCATGAAGAGGGAGAAGAACACCATCAGGACTGAGAGGGAAAGGATGTGGATGGGCTGGAGGTGATACTTCTTGGAGGTTGCGATGCGGTAGAGTGATGAACCCACCATGCTGGCAGCCATGAAACTGGAGAAGACAATGCCCAAGGGCGGGTTGTAAGGATCCAGGACGGGCGTCCAGAGGAAGATGAAGATGTAGATGACACTTTCAAACAAGGCCTGGATGGTACCCAAAAGCAGGACCCGACGGTCGGAGAGGAGGCACTTCAAGCCGTCAGTGCAAGTCCTGGACAGGGCCCTCTTCTTGCCATAATTCTCATCCCAGGTCTTCATAGCCAAGACACCAGCCAGCATGAGGAAGGGAATAGAGATCATGAAGGGGGCCACTGGGCCCAAGCCCAGCCATTCAGCAAAGACATTGGCTACCACCCCAGCTCCAACAGCAATAACGCTGTTCCAGAAGGCTGCCTTGGAGAAGGTGGCAGGAATCCACTCTGCTGGGAAGTCATGGCGCTCCACATGCTCGTGGATGTACCACGTTTCAAAGGCAGAGAACAGCAGGGCGGTGGACAGCCCCCCTAATATCCTTCCAACAATTAGCACAAAATAATCCCAGGAGAGCTTTGTGAGGCAGCAGATAGAGTAAGTCAAGGAGAAGAGGATGCAGGACTTCTTACGGCCCAAGCGGTCAACCAAGGAAGTGGAGACCAGTCCAAACAGCACACTCGATGCAAAGCCGCAGACATAAATGATGGTGATCTGGGCCTCCAAGAAGTGATAGTGCTGGTACAGTTTGTAAAGGTAAGGTCCTTGCAACCAATCAGCTGCGAGAGCCAAGAAGTAGACCTGGTAATAGTCTATCTGGAACCGCAGGAAGGCTGGGTTGGAGCAAGACCTGCCAGTGAGCTTGGAGCGGCAGGCAGAGAACTCCAGGCCAATGCATATCACCAGAAGGAAAGCAAAAGCGACGTAGGCAGTGATCAGCATGGTGCTTCAAATCATCATGTGCATCTCCCAAGATCTACACCCAACACACCTGAAAGAGAAGAACACGTGAGACATGGCAGGGACAGTTACAACAGGTGGCTTCGCAAAAAGATTAGGAGGGAAGAACATTAATTTTATCTGCAAATTGATGAGTCACCTTTTAGCCCAAGGTGATTTATGGTTCAAAATAGTTATCCAGGGTGCACTTCTGTTTTCGAAAGGCTTGGCCCCCCAGGTTGCATGTACTTAGCTTTGAGCATGTTTGCTCTCGCACACCCTCACAAAGGCACCCCAGATTTTGAAAAACAATGAAGTTATGCGTATAAGTAAATGTTTATTACAGAATTGTGAATAGCTTTTTGCTTGGTCACCTGTGATAAGCAAGCCCCACCTCCAGGTAGCCAGGAAGGAAAGCTTGTGTAAACTGGAAGTGGTCAACTCACTCTTTTTCTTTCATGCAACTAATGTTCCATATATTCATGTTTATAACAGATGGCTGTCAAGGCTATTATTTAGGAACATCAATTCCAAAGCAATATAATTCTGAGCCTCAGATGCCGGCCACATAGGCTTCCCAGATTGCCCTTGGAAAGAGAATGCTGGATTAGATGGACCTTTGGTCTTATCTGGCAAGGCAATCCTTATGTTCGCAAGCAGTTAACATTGGTATTTGTGGCCATGTAGGCTAGTAAAAAAGACCAATTACTACTACCAGCTAATTTACTTCTGTGAATGTATTTGAAAGGCTTGTTCACTATGCATAAGTTATTTTATCTTTCAATTTCATCTTGGAATTTTTTTGAACAATGAGTGCATTGGCATGGACTGGAATAGCAAAGGGTGAAATGCAGAGACAGAAGTGTATTACGATTATTACGATTATATATAAGTTGCATAATAGGGTTAGCTGGGTGGAGAGTGACACAGGGCATTCAAGCTACCCCAAGTTTTGTTCTATGGATAAAACCTAAATTTTATAATACCTTTCCCCACAACCATGAGGGCTAAGAGTCCGCACCCCCTAGAAAGCTGAGATCTTTCAGGCTTCTCAATTTCACTCCAATTAGCAGATTCCAACCTCGGACAGAAAGAGCACATGCTGTCCCCTGTGTATACGCCTACTGAAATGCTCTTTGCTGCCTGAAACATAACTACTCAAATGTAAGGAGGCCTCTCACTTGTTTAGTTAAGCTAAACTACTGTGTAAAGAAAAAATGACCATGATGGTAGTCAAGAGATTTGCCTCAAAGGGGGATCTGGTCTGGCAGAGCCAGCAGGACAGGGCAAGGATAATGTAGAGAGACCACCGGGAGTCATCCAGCATCTGCCAAGAGTTGAGAAAGAGAGAGGCTGCATGATCTTGAATTTACTAGCTCTAAGTTTCCTCATGCTGTTTCCAATGACTCCTGCATGAGCAGCGAAAAACAAGATCTACCAGCTGAACTAGCCATCTCTCTTCCACCACCAGTTTGAGAGGTATCAACAGCAGTGTTTTGCTGGACTGCAATAATGTCTCCTAAGGACTCTTTTAGAGCCTATCATTAGAATGTCTACAGCCGGGAGAGAGAGAAGCCATTAACAAAATCTCATACCATCAGTATGATATTATTGCAGCAATCTTGAATTACAACTTCCACGCAGTTGAACGTTACAGCCCAACTGTTCAGTTTTAGCTCTCATGCAAACCTGTATCAAACCCCTACCTAATCCAAACCCCACATTAATTCCATACAAATATAAATAATGAGAACTGGAAAGAGCATTTTAAACTTAAGACTTCAGAAAGGGATTGCAAACATTATTTCCTCATACATCCCTATATGCTGTGCATCAGTCACTCATCATCATCATCAGGCGATCACTCGTGACCGAGTAAGATTGTCTTCCGGGATAAAAGGAGGAAATTCTAAAGAAGATTGTGTAGACTCTAGCGATGGGTCCGTAAGTGATTGTGGAGGCCAATTCTAGATCCAGTATATGTGTATGAATTCAAACACGTGTATACAAGGACACACAGCTTCCCACAGTGAGGACACAGGTTACCAGATAGAAGATGGTCCTGTAAAGGATTCATTTGACGTGCTTTTCGCTTAGCACGTTTCTCCCTTTCACCTTGCACTCGGGCTTCTTCAAAGTCCATGGAACCTTTGTGAAAGGCCAACCTCCATTTAGATCGTTCATGGGCCAGAGCTTCCCAGTTTTCGATGTTTATATTGCATTTTTTTAGATTAGCCTTATGAACATCTTTAAACCTCTTATATTGACCACCGATATTCCGCTTTCCATCCTTGAGTTGGGAGTAAAGTAACTGCTTTGGGAGACGGCAGTCAGGCATTCGAACAACATGACCGGTCCACTGAAGTTGGCGTTGAAGGATCATTTTTTCAATGCTAGTAGTCTTTGCTTCTTCCAGTACACTGACATTTGTTCGCCTATCTTCCCAAGTAATTTGCAGGATTTTCCGGAGGCAACGTTGATGAAACCTTTCAAGGAGGTGGAAGTGACGTTTATAGATAGTCCATGTTTCGCAGGCATACAATAAAGTTGGTAATACAATGGCTTCATAAACCAGTGTTTTGGTCTTCTTACAAATATCCCGATCCTCGAACACTCTATGTTTCATTCGAGAAAATGCGGCACTTGCAGAGCTCAGACGATGCTGGATTTCACTGTCGATGTTAGCTGTAACAGAAAGATAGCTGCCAAGATAGAGAAAATGATCGACATTTTCCAGTATTGTCCCGCCAAGCTGGATAGATGGCATCACCAAAGGATTGGCTTGCACTTGCTGATGAAGCACTTTGGTTTTTTTGATGTTAAGTGAGAGACCAAGTTTTTCGTATGCTTCTGCAAAAGCATTTAGGATAGTTTGGAGATCATCCTCTGAATGTGCGGAGACCACATTATCATCAGCATACTGAAGTTCCACAACGGAGGTTGTAATTACCTTACTTTTTGCTTTCAGCCTGCTGAGATTAAAAAGCTTTCCATCTGTTCGATATATAATTCCCACACCGGTGGGAAGTTTCCCCTCGACAAGATGTAAAACCATGGTGATGAAAATGGCAAATAATGTTGGGGCGATAACACATCCCTGTTTAACACCTGATCCCACTTTAAATGGAGCACCATGAGAGCCGTTGTTGTCCAAAACCGTTGCCGTCATGTTGTCATGGAGAAGTCGCAAGATATTCACAAATTTATTGGGGCATCCAATTTTCATAAGGATAGTCCAGAGAGCTGTACGGTCTACAGTATCAAAGGCCTTAGCCAAATCGATAAATGCCATATAAAGGGGTTGATTTTGCTCCCGGCATTTTTCTTGGAGCTGACGTGCAGTAAAAATCATGTCTACTGTCCCTCTAGAGGGGCGGAAACCATATTGAGTTTCAGGGAGGATCTCTTCTGAAATAGATAGAAGACGGTTTGCGAGAATCCTAGCAAATATTTTACCTGCGGTTGCTAAGAGAGAAATGCCCCGATAGTTTCCACAGTCTGTTCTATCACCCTTCTTAAAGAGGGTGATAATTATGGCATCCCTGAAGTCTTCTGGGATCTCTTCTCTTATCCAGATTTTTTCGATGAGTTTATGAAGATGTTGTACAAGTTCGGGGCCCCCTTCTTTAAAGATTTCAGCAGGAATCCCATCTGGTCCACTAGCTTTGTTGTTCTTCATTTGATTAATGGCTTTTTTTACTTCATCCAAAGTGGGGAGTATTGCAAGTTCCTCTTTAATTTGTTTTTGCGGGATTTGCGAAAAAATCTCATTATCCACCTTAGATTTACGATTTAAAAGGTCATAATAATGCTCTTTCCAACGCAGTGCAATAGACTCTTTGTCTTTTAAGAGTTTGGTGCCATCTTTTGATTGTAAAGGGTTTGTACCATAGGTTTTGGTCCATAAATGGCCCTTGTTGCCTTAAAAAAGCCCCGTGCATCATGAGATTCTGCAAGTTGTTGAATTTCTTCAGCTTTCTTTTTCCACCAAGCGTTCTTAAGTTCTCTTGTTCTTCTTTGGACCTCAGCCTTTGCGCTAGCGTAGGTTTTTTTCTTGGCAGCGCAGTTAATATCATTTTGCCATATTTGGAAGGCTTTCCTTTTTTGGTCAATTATATATTTAATCTCATTGTCATTTTCATCAAACCAATCCTGATGTTTCTTAGTTTCATATCCAATAGTTTGTTCACAAGCTGCAGTAATGGAGGTTTTCAGCTTAGACCAATGGTCCTCAATGTTGTCAGGAGGTTCCGTAGGTAGATGTTCCTTAAGAAGTGATTGAAGACGAGTTTGCTTAATAGGATCTTGAAGGACTTGGATGTTCATTTTACGCCTTGGTTTCCTTCCTTGAAGCCTACGTTGGGGAGCAATGTTGATAACCATTGTGGAACGGATTAGTCGGTGGTCTGTCCAGCAGTCGTCGGCACTCACCATGGCCCTAGTAAGAAGTACATCGCGGCGATCTCTAACACGGACAATTACATAATCCAGAAGATGCCAGTGCTTTGACCGTGGGTGCTGCCATGATGTTTTAAACTTATTCTTTTGTCGAAAGAGCGTGTTTGTGATAGTGAGATTATGCTCTGCACATATAGACAAAAGTAAGAGTCCGTTCGGGTTGCTATTACCAACTCCGTCTTTTCCAATAGTTTCTGGCCATAAATCAAAGTCACGCCCGACTCTTGCGTTAAAATCGCCCAGGAGGATAATTTTATCCTCCTTAGGTATCTCTGACAGGAGAGTGTCCAACTGGCTATAAAAACTTTCCTTGATGTCATCATCAGCATCTAATGTTGGTGCATAAGCGCTCAAAATAGTTACCTGTTGGTTATTGGCGAGCTTTAATCGAAGAGTTATCAGGCGTTCGTTAATGCCAGTAGGAACTTCTGACAAAGAGTTCACTAGTTCATTTTTGATGGCAAAGCCTACACCATGTATTCGTCGGTCCTGCTCAGGTAGTCCTTTCCAGAAGAAGGTATAACCTCCTTTTTCTTCTTTCAGCTGTCCCTCTCCTGCCCTTCGAGTTTCTTGAAGTGCTGCTATGTCAATCTTAAACCGTCTCAGCTCCCTTGCAATAATAGCAGTCCTACGCTCAGGGCGTTCACTATCTATGTTATCCAGCAATGTCCGTATATTCCATGTTCCAAAATTCAAATGTCTTTTTCGACCGCTAAAATGGTGACCCCACTGGACGCGGTAATCCAGTCAGGGGAGAAAGAGGTAGACTATGTTTAGGGCACCTTTTCTAGCCCCCTCCCCATACGGGGTGAGCAGAGTGGATCCTAAATAGGGCTGCTCAGTCATGGATACAGCTGCCGAGCTGCTCGACTACCTCGTTCCTTGAACAGGGCGACTGAGTCTGCATCCACCGCCCATGTGCTGGTCCATGACTAGGGGCTTCCAGATTCACAGTCCTGCCCCCGTTGCCATTCGTCAGTCGCCATGGGACTTTTTTTGTTTTTGTTTGGTTGGGTTGGATGGGTTGGGTTGGAAGACGCCTGTGCGTGAAACTGTTTTATGTGGGGAGATCGGTGCACAACGAATCACCACACAAACTTGACAGAGTACGGCAGAGATCCAATGGCACGGTTACCCTGACGATTGGAAAACCATTCTCTGCTGCAGCCTTCATCCGCCTTCACAGCCGTTGTAATTTAGGTTTAATTATCTTCCGCCTGTTCTGCCGTTGAGGACTTTATGTTTTGGATCGTTCTTTGTCTGGTTCCTCTCCCCGGACCTTACTGCCATGGGTGACCCTACTGGGAGTACATAGCTCCCGACGGCATTGCTCACAGGATTCATCGGAACACGCAAGCCCACTCACCACTTCAAGGTGACGATCCGGCGATTCACAGTCCTGCCCACAGTATAATCAGTTATCAACGATAACTGAAAATGTTTCAATGTACAGTATCCCTTTCTTTACTAGCCCAATGTCTGTCTTGTGCAAGTATTCAAATTACACTAAATTCTTCATCATCTTCATGAGCTATTAGCCAGTGACACTAGTAGATAATTGCTCAAATGTAAGCTAAGTGATAAATCTGGTGGCATTGGGCACAGGCCTGTGGCTTACGCTGGCTCAGCTTGTCTGAGCGTGGAAAGCTAAGCAGGGTCAAGCCTGGTTATTACTTGGATGGGAGACCCCTCCTCTAGTTTCCTGCATTGAGCAGGGGGTTGGACTCGATAGCCTTGTAGGCTCCTTCCAACTCTATGATCTATGAAAATCTATAATATTTCAGCATCAGTTCCTCAGCTTTAGAACAGGAACAGCCACCTACCTCATAAGTGTGTCTGAGGACGGAAGAGATAAGGGCATTTTTTTTATTGTGAGCTTTAAAGGAACAGCATGGTTTAGACCTAAATAAGGCTTGAACAGGCATTCTTGGTTTTTATAGTGAGATTTAAGAAAGTGTGTAAGTCTGGCTAACTCAAACCATTAAATATCTTAAATTCCCCATTTTCTTGAAAAATAACTTTTTAACGTAAGTAGGGGGAAAGTATTGCAGGCAGAAAGCAAAACTCCTTTAGTATCTGTAGAACAGGCAATTCCAACATCACACTTCTAGAAACAGGATACAAACCACATCTACAGATTGAGGTTAGACATTCATTCCCCAAAAAGAGCAACTCAGCAATAGAACAGGCTCACTCAGTTGGGTGAGGGGAGTCTTCGATACACCTCCTCCTCCCCATACACAAAAGCCTAAAGTCACAAACGTAAATCAAGGCAAAACAAGCATCTAGTGTAGATACTAAATGTTTAAGTGAAAAATACCCTGAATTAGGAAGGGAGGAAAGGACCACTTCCACCTCTTGTGCTTCTATTAAAACCACTAGAACCCTGATCGGAGGTGTGCCCCCCCCTTCCCATATGAAACACTAAATCCACTTGCACAGGGACTCTAATCCTGAGAAAGTAACATATCCCTTCCACCTCCGAGCCCCACCTTGCAGGATGAGCCCCCTCACCTTGCAGGGTGGGCCCCCTTAGCTTCCCCAGACTTGCTCCAAACTAATTTCTGTCTCTACCTTCCCGGTCAGCTCAGTTTTCAACAGCAGCAGCAGCAACCCACCCCTCTTAGCTTAGATCATCTCATCCTTTAGCAGGGACTCCCTCCTGCAGCCCACCTCCTCAATGTACGCTTACGCCATCACACACACCTCCCTTTACCAACCTGCCTGTGTACCGCCACTCAGCCCCGTCTTCTCCAGGCGAGCTCACGCTCTGCATAATCAGCGCTTCGCTTCCCCTTCTGCTTCCGCTTCCGCCAGGCGAAACTCGCCAAACGCAACAGCGGCACGCTCAGAGCCACCGTGCGAGCCGCTCGTCACGTGATGCAAGGCCGCCAGCCAGGAAACGTCCTCTCAAGGCGATGTCTGGCGCCCTTACGCAGAAACGCAACTTGCGGCCCTCCAGGTTGGCTTGTTGTTGTTTTTGGCCTACAACTCCCATCATGCCTCACCATTGGCTATGCTTGCTAGGGCTGAAGGGAGTTGTCGGCAAAAAAAACAAAACACCTGACGGCCACAAGTTGCCCTCCCCTGTTTAGGCTGCTATCCGCTTGCTTTGGGAGTAAGCCCAACTGAACATCGAGGAACTTGCACAAGATTGCATTTTTAGTCCCCCTGCCTTCTAATGCAACATGTTTACTTCTACGCATCACTAAACCCTCCCGTTGGGAGTGGGGGCAGATCTCTGCAACAGGCGAAGGATGTGGAGAGGCCATTCACCCCTAATATAGAGCGGCTGCGCCCTGGCCTGATGCCATCCAGCTTTCGCTATTACGTCTGTGCATGTGTGGGGAGCAGGACTACCATCTTTAAAAAAATATAATAAAACCGGCCCTCGCCCCTGTGCGATAACAAGTTAAAGCTAACATTGTCTTAATTTGCCTGTGTAGGGGAAAGAGGTGAAAGAAAGAATGGACTGTACCACTTTAGACAGCCTCCCAAATTGCAAAGCTCTGTGCAAATAGAAAACATAGCGTCCAATGGTTGCCGCCTACAGTTTTGCCTGCTGGGCTGGTTTTCTGTTTGTAAGGAGTTGCTAATATCCTGCAGCCAAGCCGCCAAAAGAGTCAGAATTGTGCGCTTTTGTGATAAAAGCCCAAACTTGGTATAATAGATAAAGGGAACCCTATGGCAGGTGGGCAGAAGATAGATCGGGATCTAGACAGGTGATTTGCAATAGATTGGCAAAAGGTTTTGACCTCCAGTTGTTTTAACACTTGGCAACCACAAAAAGGTTTTCCCAGCTTCTAAGGTAGGCTGCTGACAAGGGCAGGCCCAAGAGATTTTGTTGCCTGAGGCGAAGCCAACAGGACTGGCTGTTGAATCTTACTTCAGCATTGGCTACAGGACTGTGTCCAGTACTCTACATTGGAGGGCAGCAAGCTAGCTTAGAGGACACAGGGCAGGTTGCATGGGACAAACAGCTCTGTCTCCAACACCTTGCAACTTCTCCCCAGCCCCTAACATCTGACAACGTCTGAGGTGGCCACCTCACTCTGCCTGATGGTTGGGCTGGCCCTGGCTGCTGAGATGAAGAAAGCTTGCTGTGGAGTGGGGACCAAGAATGAAGTGTGTGTGTGTGTGTGTGTGTGAGAGAGAGAGAGAGAGAGAGAGAGAGGACTGTGAGCTCAGTTTGGGCACTTACCACAAATTCCTAAGTGAGTACTCAGAAGCACCTTGTTCTGCAATTCTGGGTGCTTCCAGACAAAGCTTTTACCCTGCAATCGCCTTGCTTGAAACATGGAATTTTACTGTGGGTGTGGGAGGGTGTCCAGATGACATCATCTTCCATTTGTAACCTCCCATGTTTTCCCACCGCTTCCTAACTTTTTCTTACCATAGAAAATCTGTTAAGGAGGAAAAGGCTGCCCGCCTGATGCGTTATGATCAGTAGCGCTAGGAACCCTCTGAAAGCGCCCTCTGTGTCCACCTGCTTGAGCCGCTATTTTGCACCTGGCTCCAGTTGGGGGTTCTAATAAAAAACAAAGTAGAAGCCACAAGCCTGACGCCTGCCCACGCCTGCCCTATGGAGCTCAAAGTCAAATTCAACTAGTTGAGGTACTGATAGTTATAGATCATGTATCTCAGATTCTATGAGTCCGATTTGCATTTTCTTTATACCAGCTTAAAGAGCGCTAATCAAGCAGTATTTAAATGTGTGGCATTACTGTATAATTATATCATATCATATACGCCGCCCTACAATAAAAAACGATTCTCAGGTTGGCTCAGACAATAAAACAGGTTTTTTAAAAATGAATACAATTATAATAATCTAAATACCTGGGAGAAGAGAAATATCTTTGTCTAGCACCAATGGCAAGCCTTCTTGGGGAGGGCACTCCATAAACGAGGTGCAACAATTGAGAAGGCCCTGTCTTGTAGCCACTCACTACACTTCATTTGGTGGGGGCACATGGAGGGGGGCCTTTGAGGATGACGTATGGGTCCAGGCAGGTACGTATGTTCTTTTAGGTCAGGGGAATGAGCAATGTCTGGCCCGCCAGATGTTTTGGCCTACAACTCCCATCAGCCCTAGCCAGCATAGCCGATGATGAGAGATAATGATCACATTGATCCCCAGTCCCAGTTAGTAGCATAGCAAGCTCTACTTTGGACTAACTGAAGTTTCTGAACCATTTTCAAAGGTAGCCTCATGTACAATGCACTGCAATAATCCAACAGGGAGGTTACCAGAGCATGAATAACTGTTGCCAGCAGGCTATCACTGTCCAGATAAGGTCGCAGCTGGTACATCAACCTAAGCTGATAAAAGGCATTCTGAGCCACTAAGGCCGCATGTGACAATGATGGAACCAGGAACAGCTCCAAGCTGAGTACCTGATCTTTCAGGGGGAGTGCAACCCTTTATAGAATGGGTTGAACACCACTCAGCTGGGTAGACAACCCACTCACTAGCAGTACCCCCATCTTGTCTGGATTAAGTTTCAGTTTATTGGCCTTCATCCAGTCTATTACTCTTTTCAGGCACTGCTTCAGGGCATCTACTACCTCACCTGACTTAGCTGAAAAGGAGAGGTACAGCTGGGTGCCATCTGTATATTGATGACACCGCAGCCCACATCCTGAGTTGGGCGTTATAGACACTGTTTCACAGTGGTTCCAATCCTGTTTGCATGCCTGTTTCCAGAAGGTGGTGCCGTGGGATTCTTGTTCTGTTCAATGGTATTTACGTCATGGGGTTCCACAGGGATCAATTTTATCCCTCATGTGATTTAACATCTACATGAAACCGTTGTGGGAGGATATTTACAGACAGCCCAGAAAGATACTATAGTGGAAAAGCAACAGCACAAAGCACCTAAAATTTTCTAAATGCTGCATTGAGATGAGAGTCCCTGCCGGTTACAATCTTAATAGACACACAATACAAAAGGGAAAGGGAAGAGGAAAGAAAGCAGATTCAGGTACCATTTCTTAATGTTACATAATAATCTCAGCAGTATCATCTGATCTGGTCAGGTGGGCCTCCCTGTCTTAAGTACATACAAACACAATTCAGCAACCTGTCTTTAGATCCCTGGCCGAAAGATGAAGCCAAAGCATGCATCCCTTTGGCTTTGCAGTCCCAGCCAGGGCAACTGGCAGTTGGAGTGGAGTGGAGTGTTTGTTAAAATAGGCAGAATCTACAAACTGGAAGCTTTTAATTAACTCTGCGTTACCAAGAGGCTCAACTATGCAGCTATTTTGGGTATCTCCTCAGCATCTTGACTCCAAACTCTCCATTTTGTCTGGGAAGTTAGACTAAGCGGAGAGCCTTCCTGGAGAAGAAAGCAGAAGGCATATTGCGGCTGGCCACCATTAACAAAGAGCCTTTTCTACACAAGGCATTTATTATACACTCATGATTCCTTACTCATGGTTGTTTACGGGTTCTTTAGAAGACATCGTAATCTTTCAATTTCACTTGTTTTTTTAAAGAGCTTTTCTACACAAGGCATTTATTGTGCACTTGTAATTTCTTACTCGTGGTTGTTTAGGGGTTCTTTAGACAACATCATGATCCTCCAGTTTCATTTCTGGTTTTAAGAGCACTGTCCCAGGTTTTGTTTAGAGCAGGGGAAATGCAGTATTATTTCTGAAGGCGAAAGAAAAGTTATTTTCCTATTTGTGTTAGTGCGATATTCCACTATAGCACAGTTCTACCTGGAGGTTGTGCAGCAGAAAAACAGGAAAGGAAACACTCTTTGTGTGGAGCTTGGATCTTCCGCAACGAAACTGGAAGTAGATACAGTGATTAACAGCCTCGTATAGAAAAGCTCAAAGATTACTGGAGTTATTCTTGCTCTGTGCATGGAGTGCAAGACCTCCAGAATATGCAGGTGCCTTACTCTCTGCCAGGTTCCTAATGCAATCGGGTCATCCGGACACACCTACTGAGTGGCTTATCTAGAGCCTGGAGGAGGAAAGCACCATGCGGAAAGCACTGGCAAACCCACTGGGAAATACACCATATAGACACTTAGTCCCCCATTAGCACCCGTCAAGATTAGGGACCTAGAAATGTGCACACACAACCCACCTCTTGCACTCTGCACTTTTGTACTAGGCAACCATGGTGGGAAACCTGGACTCTCAGTGTGTCATCTACATCCCTTTGCCCCTCTTTCGATCTGGGGGGGGGACCCTCCCCAAAGCCAAGGTTTCAGAAAGGAGTTATTTACAGCTAGAATTGAGTTTGTGGCTTGTTCTAGAGCAGGGGTGGGCAACCATCAGGCCTGCTGGCCAAATCCAGTTCTCGTGGCATCCCAATCTGGCCCTCTGGGGTTCCTTAGATGCCCACGCCCCTTTCCTAGCCACACCCCCTTTTCCCTGCCCTCCGATCAATTGGGGGGGGGGTTCCTGACTTTTGCCCATTCCAAACGGTTGAAATGCCTCTCCTAAGGCTTAGTTATTGGCAGGAAGAGCTTTAAGCCAAATCATGCTGGTGTTCTTGGCATTTTGGCCTGGCCACTTTTGCCTTTGGCCCTGCCCACCACTGGAATGTGGGCCTGGAAACCTCCGAAATGGAACTCGGCCCTCCGGCTGAAAGAGGTTCCCCACTGCTGCTCTAAAGGGTTACCTTTATGTCTCCTCTGATCAGCAAGAAAGTATTTGCCCTTTCTATTCTGCTA
The DNA here is from genome assembly GCA_021292165.1 of Shinisaurus crocodilurus. Classification (NCBI taxonomy): domain Eukaryota; kingdom Metazoa; phylum Chordata; class Lepidosauria; order Squamata; family Shinisauridae; genus Shinisaurus; species Shinisaurus crocodilurus. The sequence continues at coordinate 29,351,273 of CM037881.1, forward strand.
TTCCATTCTGGTTTTGCACCAGTTTGGAGGGTTCAAGGAGAATCCAGGTTTTTGTTTTGTTTTAAGCTCCATGCCATTTGGGGCTCAAGGGAACCTACGAGGACACAACCTACGCTCAGTTGGTCCCCCATCACAGCTCTTTTCCTGCATTCCTATAGTAGATAACTGATTGCTACCAGTTATCTAAGAGCCAGGGAGATTTCACCCACCCTTAATTCATAAGGAACAACCCACACAACGCTAGTGCTCTGGTTCACAAGACAATCTCCTGGATCACAGCTGACCCCTGAGGAAAAGACCCCTTCATGGTGGCCACTTATGAGTTGCTAAAAAAGAGGAAATGCATCATATACAGGCCTGTGGCTCACACTGGCTCAGCTTGTCTGAGCGTGGAAAGCTAAGCAGGGTCAAGCCTGGTTATTACTTGGATGGGAGACCCCTCCTCTAGTTTCCTGCATTGAGCAGGGGGTTGGACTCGATGGCCTTGTAGTAGGCCCCTTCCAACTCTATGATCTATGAAATCTATGAAATCACCGAAAAAGAGGACAAAAGAAGATACAGATTTGCATCAAATATGCATATGCTAATTTATATGGATATATGGAAATTTAGACCATATTATAACAATGCAAATAGAAATATAGTGCATTTCACTGTAGTTGGAAGACTGACCAGGTGTCAGGTGACCTGTATGCCTGCCTGTTCAGCTTGCTGTCCTGGCGCACTGCTGTCTGCCGATGGGCCACAGTTCTGACAGTTCGTTATCTTTCGACTGGATTTCGACGGGACAGCTCTTAAAATAGGTGATGCCTTCAAACAGGGGACTGATCCTCTTGCAGCCCTTCAAATAGAGGACTGCCCTTGGTAAAAGAGGAAACATGGTCATCCTAAGCCCTTTCCACTTTGGAGCAGGTAATATATGCACTCCAGTCTCTTCCTTTCTGGCTCTTGATTCTCCTTTCTTACCTCACTAGCAGTGACCCATATTGCAGCAGGCCAAGTTATTTACATTCTGGTTTCTATCTCCAACCCAATTACGTATCTATCCGGTTTCCATCTTCTTACTTAGGTATCAGTCTCTCCTCCTCTGTCCTTCCAGTGCATTTGCCCATTATTTCTTCTGTGTGTGTGTCCTCTCCCTCCATCTGAATCCTCTCTAGAACATTAACCAAATAGCCACTGGTCTCATTCAAAGGCTGCACATGTATCTGCCTTTTATATAATTGTAATAAGTCACATATCCAATTATTCTGAACTTTGGCTTGTTGTCTCCTTGTCTCCAGTATCAGAGGCGGTATGCCTATGTACACCAGTTGCTGGGGAATACGGGCGGGAGGGTGCTGTTGCACTCATGTCCTGTTTGTGGGATCCCATGGGCAGCTGGCTGGCCATTGTGTGAACAGAATGCTGGACTAGATGGACCCTTGGTCTGATCCAGCATAGCTGCTCTTATGTTATTTGTGAAGGATCACCAACAGGATCCTTTGCGTGAGTTCGGCGCTTAAAGGGTTAACCGGCACTGAGATACAGCCCGTACGAGCGCTGGCAATCACCTACGAGGCTTTCGCACACAAGAGGAAACCGCAGCCCTTTAAATGACCAAATAAGGCTTTTATTTGTTTACACACAACACAGAGCGGAACTAACAGCTTTCCAGGAATACTACAACAGCAACACAACCTTAGCTGACCCCTGGGTTTCTCAATGAACAGGCTTAGGCTAGCGGAGTGAATCTAGTCAATTACCTCAGACCAAAGACTCTGCGTCTAGTCAGTTTCAGCCTGGCTCCGGGTCGGCCGATCCGTGGATGAGAAGGGCGTACTTGGGCTGCTGTTTGGAAGATGAATCTGGCCCCGAAGTACCCTTGGTTCCCAACAACCCTAAACCGGAAGGGAGAGGGGTTTTCTACCCCTGAGTTCCCACTCTCCCTGCCCTCCAAGTCAGGTGGGGGTGTATGCCTGCCCCTTCGTTTCAGGTGGGCTTATTCCTGCCCGGGAAGAAGGTGACGTACTAGTACTTTGCAGCTCTTTGAGACTGCCCTGATAGTTTGATGATCCTTGATGGTCCTTCCTTGGTTTTGTGGATCTCCATCGAGACTCTCCTTTGTTGGGGATGATGGTCTGTCTGCTACTTCTCCGATGACTTCATCCCCCCTTCCTTGCCCCCTCCCTTGGGTGAAAACCGTGTGTGTGTGTGTGGACCTGTGTTGGGCTTTCTCCACATTATTGCTTCTCCCCCCGCACATACAGACATCTGTGTACCCCAATTCCTGCCATAACACACTGTGACTATAAAGATCCTTACATGTGTTGGTCCAGTATATGTGTATGAATTCAAACACGTGTATACAAGGACACGTGGTAACAACAACTGGAAAGCATTTTTACTGAACAGGACTTACTTTTGAGTAAATATTATAGAAGGATGTTGGAAATGGAGAAGAGCATTGCTGGATTATATAGCACTATATTAAGTGCACTGTGGAACCTCCATTTGAATTCTGCTACCCACAGATTGCAGAAAAGCAATGCGTCTGCAATGCTAAAGGACCCTAATGTGGAAGCAACCAATGACGTTGTTCACATGACATGACAGCCCACCATGGCTTATTAACCCATGGTGAGGCTGTTGCACATGTGGAGTGTGTGTGGCCATCATTTTGCATACCCAATTCCCGCTTGGTAGTTGCCATCTTGTGCGAACCTGGAGAGCATGGCTTATGCAAAGGCTAAACAACCCTCGCATAACCCATGGTCTGTTTTAGGGTTATGTGAGGCTTGTTTTTATTAGAAACTCTCTGACTGGGTTCGGACAACACACCACTACTCATCGTGGGTTATTTAACCCACAATGAGCTATGGGGCCTGTGGGCTCCAGGTTTCATATGCAACCCCATTCAGGGGTTGTCATGTCACGCAAACCCTCCTCTTCTGGAGAGGTCCCATCCAACTACGGCTCCGGGAGCTAGGACAGCCTTCCCCAACCTGGTGTTCTCCATATATTTTGGACTAGAAATCCCATCATCCACGGCCAACAAGCTGTGTTGGCTGGGGATGATGGGTCATGTAGTCCAACACATCTGGACTGGAGGGTGCCAGGTTGGGGAAGACTGAGCTAGGAGATCCTGCAGATCCAGAGGTCCCCGCTTCAAATCTCACCACTGCTATGAATTCACCAAGCGGTCTTCAGACTGCCCTTATCCTCTCAGCCTCAGCTCTCCATCTGTGATATGGGGATAATAATACTGACCACCTTTACAAGGTGGTTGTAACAATTACTGAAAGAATGCATGCGAAGTGCTATGAAGTGCTATATAAGCACCAAATATTATTATTTGTGCCAAGGCTCAGTATAACATGGGAGTCAAACTCACATGTGCAATCCACGTACATTATGATTAACACACAAGTTTCACATTTAATGCTTGCTTTCACAAAGGTGTTTTCGCTGCAGGAGCTCTGTAGTTTGTAAGAGCTCTGTAGTTCCCTAATTGTCAGTGCAGAAAGACCATGGATTGAAGGAGACATTTATTATTTCAAAGATCCAAAAGTTTACTTTTGTCCACTAGGTGGCAGAAAATACACGTTCAAGTAGGCTGGGTCAACTTCTAGTAAGAATCTTCTAGTAAGAATGATTCCCATGTATTTTGTTTATATGAGGTGAAAGGCATACTGCAGGGTTGGAGAACTTCTGGCTCTCCAGATGTTACTGGGCTAGAACTCCCATAATCCTTATTCATTGGCCATGTTGGCTGGGGCTTATGGGTGTTGGAGTCCAACAAAATCTGGAGGGCCACAAATCTCCCACCCTTGGTGTACTGTGACGAAGGCTATATAACTATCTTGGCCTTGGCTATATAATTATATTATTGTACTTGGGAGAAAGTACTGATCTGAATAGCCTAACACACACCTAACTTCTGCTGTTTGCCTTGGGAACCATTTGGGGATTCATCTTGGTGTGAGTAGTGTTGATGCAGGTAATTTCCCCCTACCTACCAAACTGCTGTTTGCACTAAAATGCACGTGTTAATGAAAGCCCAGGGACAGTTGTGCTTTTCACAGGTGTATAACAGGCAAAAATCGCACAGATGAAGCTTTCCTCATCACTGCCTCTTTATGCTGGAAAACGCCTCCCTTGCTAAACTTCAGTTTTTTGAGCAGACAAGGACCCTGCCAGGAAAAACAAAATGGCAAACCTAATTCTCACCTGTGGCTTTGTGACCAACCTTGCTGAGTTGGAATTTTTGCTCCCTTTAGATTTTTGTGTGTTTTTTCTGCCAGTGTCCTATGCCTTTTACAAGCTGTTTGACAGGCAGAAATTCAACAGGTGACGCCACCTCTGTCTCCACACAGAGAAGCTGTGCCGGTTGATTTTTGGTCTGCCAGACAGGTAAGCACAGTTCCCGTCAGGAAAAAAGTTGGCAATCGCAGCTATGTGTATGTGTGTGATTGCGCTCCTGCTGTAAGGCACATGGGTACAGTATGTAAGAGATTTTGTTTTCTCCCAGCATGCTTCTGGGTATGCTGAGATCTTAGCACAACAAGACACAGAAAGCATATTGCAGAATAAATGTGTTAGTCTTTAAAGGTGAAGCAAGACTCTTCATTGTCTTTTTTCTTCAACAGACTAACACAGCTACCCTTCTGGAGATTCCTAATAAATATGATTTTCCTCCATTAACCCTCTATAGGCTGAAACAATATGCAAAGGGCTTCTTCTTCTTTTTTTCTCTTTGAAAAGACATGAGGAAGACTTCTGTGAAACCTGAAAGCTTGCATACTGCATTGTGAACATTGTGAACAGAGGTGTTCATTTTTTTGGCCCTGTGCATTTTCTTTAGCAAGGCCTTTCCTGAGCTACCCAAGCTCATCTTACCTGTCACTCTGCTGTGACCTGATGCTTCCTCTCCCAATTGGTAGGGCTCATCCTGTGCCTGCCCCGTGTCCCTCTAACTGAAGCCTTCCCCAACCTGGTGCCCTCCAGATTAAACTCCCATCATCCCCAGCCAGCGTGGCCATTTGGGGGTTGTAGATCAACACATCTGGAGGGCACCAGGTTGGGGAAGGCTGATCTAATGCATAAGCTCTCAGGGGCAGGGGGGGGGGCTGCATCTGTTTTAGTAGCAGCGAGGGTTCAGGAAGCTGCAGGCAGCCCAGGCACAAGATGTACTGGGTCTTTGGAAGCCAGCAGGAGCAAAGGAAGGAAGGGGTTAGGTGAGGTCGCTCAGTTCCCCAACCACAGCCTGTTTTTTTCTGCACCAGCCTCCAGCGTTCATGCCTGACCCAGTTTTATACTGTGGCCCAGATATATTTAGAATCCTCCTGTAGAGTGTGACATGACAAGCATGCACAAGGGGCTTGGATCCTGTAGTGTCCGCAGTGGGGCGGGGATTGCTCCTACCCCCTCAACATCAAGTTCCCAGGCGACAGGGGGCTATGCAGAAATTCCGCAGCACTGCTAGAATTGACTTGCGTTCTTACCAGTGCTCGAAAGGAAATTTGTCATGCTGCACATGCAGTGGCTGTCAAAAAAGGAAAAAAAGGAGTCCAAGCGAAGTGGGTGGGGAAGCTGTATCTCAGTGGTAGAGCAGTTGCTTTGCATGCAAAAAGCCCCAGGTTCAGTCCCTGGCATCCGCAGGTAGGGTTGGGGTTGCGGGTGGGAACCCATCTGGAGGCTTGGAGAGCCACTGCCAGTCAGTGTTGGCAGTACGATATGCATATGTGTCCGTGGCATCCCTCCGGGGTCAGACAATGCTTCATTTGAGCCACGGCTCAGCCAAACCTCCATGTCAAGAGGTAACAGTAATTAGAAATGAGTGCCTCTGAGCATGTGCTGAGTACTATTCCCTCACCACTGAAAAACTGACGCAAGCCCCTGTACATCTGCAAGACCAGATGGAGGGGAGGGAGCACACTCTTGTGGACATCCAAGTGTCTTGGTTGGTCCTACTAGGTACCGTATGTTCCATCCATCCATTAGATTTATAGCCCACTCTATTCCATGGGCTCCAGGCAGGGTAGAATCGATATCTGGGACACACACGTTTCTATTACCCAAGGGGCTCACGATCGAAGTCATTCTTGGGACCGAGGGAGGAAAGAAGCCCAATGATTTAAAACTGACCGATTACAAACATTCAAGATGTTTAGTAATCCTGGAGCGGTCTGTCCCCTTGCCCCCAAATGAAAGCAAAACAGAGACGGATGAGAAAATGAAAACAAAATGGCGAAGACCCCTCCAGGACAACAATAGCAGGTATACGCCCACCTTTCCCTCCCTCTTCTGTTCACATTCTGCAACACACAAAGCCATCTGACCCTATTACTCCATGCTGTACACCTCTCAGTACATTTAAAAAATATACAGACAGCCCACCCTATAGAACCAGCCCCACAACAGCCATTAAAACATGTTGTTGTTGTTGTTATACCCATGTACATTGCACAACCATTTTGGCACCACCAAGGGCCACCTCTGATGTCGCTGGGGGCCAGACGCACTTCTTCCCCATGTACACACACACACACACACACACACACACCTCGGTGTGCAGGGATGGGGAGGTTTAAACCTCCCCTCCCTTCCCACTAAGATTTAAGGATGGGGGTGGGGAATGAAAGCTTCTCCCCTCACCCAGCATTTGCCACGGAGATGGTTGTTTCTCCACTGCTACTCGCAGCAGGAAAACAGCAATCTCAGAAGCCATGGAACAGCAGTATCCCCCTGTGAGGGATTGAGGCCTACTCAGGCTTGAGTTTGTTGAAGCCTGAAGGCCCAAACACTTGGATGGGAGGGGGAGTTTGAGAGTTTTAAGTTACCCGATAGAAGTTAAGAATTAGATATCCTATTCAAGGTCACATGATTATAACCTTCCAGTCCTGGGAAGACTATATATGTGGGGTGTGGTCAGCTAGCAGTTAGTGTGTGTGCTGGGAGAGAGCTAGAAGCAGAAGCAGAGAACCAGCATAGAGAGAAGCAGAGAGAGAGAGAAAGAGAAACTGGCTGGCTGCATAGGATATAGGTAGTCTGAAGTTAACTAGAGAACATTGGATTGTTTGTTTGTTTGTTTTATTTTATCATACTTGCTTTGGAATTATAACCACTCTATTAAGTAAAAACCCAAATTTTATAAGTAAAGTGTTGTTGTTTACCCTGAAAGTTTGGAGTGACTTATTCACGTCTACAGCCTACACCCATGCTATTGGAAGCTGTAAAAGGACTTGATCTCCTGAAATGGGAGGGGCTTTGAGGAGAGGCATAAATCTCCCAAAGGAAGGTTAAGGGGTCCCTGCAGTAGCGGAACCTTGACACACACACCCCAGCTGTGGGGAAAAGTGGGTGGGGTCCTGCCGGCTTTGGAATGGCCGAGGGCAACATGCAGCCCCAGGGGTGCAGAGTGTGCACCTCTGAAGTAAATAAATGGATAAAAGCTAAGAACAGGAAGTGCACAATCCTATGCATGTTTAGACAGGAAAAAGTCCTAAAACTCCCAGCATTCCCCAGCCATCCATGCCATCTGGGGGATGCTAGGAGTTGTAGGATGGGTTTTTTTCTGTCTAAACGTGCATAGCATTGTGCCCTGAATTGGTTTATTGTGATGTGTTATTAAGTGGGGCTGTCTCTGAAGAACAAGCAGAAATGTCAGCTGGTTCAGAACACAGCAGCCAGATTGTTAACAGGCACCTGCCAGTCTGAGCCTATTTTGCTGGTGTTAAAAGATCTTCTCCTGTAGAAATTTGCTCACAACCCTTTCTACTATCTTTTATTTATTATTAGCAAGGGGGTTAAAGATTTGCTAAAGTGAGCTTGGAATGGACTCCCCTGCTTGTAAAACACACACACACGTCATATTGGCCTCTTAAGGAAGTGATTGGCCACAGTCACTTCCTTAAGGCTGCAATCCTACAGCCACTTACCTGGGAGCAGGCCCCATTGAACTCAATGAGACTTACTTCTGAGTTGACCCATACAGGATTGTACAGTAAGCCACCCACTGTGCTGCTGTCCTGAACATCAACTGAGGAGGGAGGATTAAGGGATCACGCAAGAATGGAGAGGGGTGAAGCGACCCATTCAGAGGCAGCGCATTACCTGGAGCCTGGCTGCAGTCCTAGCACATCCTGTCCCGTTTCGTCTCCCTTGTCCGAGTAGTCTTCGTCAGCACAAGGGATTCAGGGCCGGGAGTTAGACTGCCTGACCATACCACCCCACCCACACACACACACACACACACACACCAAGTAACACACAGGACTGGCTCAATGGTAGACTCTTTCCCAGGTTCTGGGCCTCATCAAGTGCCCATTATGCCAACTGCTGGCACCAGCATTCCTGAGCCCCCCATACATTCCTCCAGTGTATTGCCTCTTAATCTAAAGCAGGGGTGGGCAACCTGCAGCCCTTGGCCTAATTTCATGCGGCCCTCAGCCAGTGGAGGCTGGTGACTCCTGTGTCAGTGGGGCTCCTTATCCATTGCATCTTTTGTTTTGAGCCTTATAGGAGCTATCCATGGTGCTGAACCTAAATTTTTTTTTTGCCTGGAAATCAGCACCGTGGATAGCACCTATAAAGCTCAAGACAAAAAGATGCAATGGATAAGGAGCCCCACTGACACAGGAGTCACCAGCCTCCCCTGCCAGGCTTCAGCCTAATTTCAAATGCCTTCTGTGAGCAATCAGTTCAGACCTCTGGCAAGAGCAATCTGTTCCTTCCCTGGTAGCCCACTGTTGCATGGGAAGGAAGAGGGAGAGAGAGAGAGAAAAGGGGGTGTCAGAGAGAGAGAGAGAGAGAGAGGGAGGGAGGGAGAAGGCAAAACAAAAGAGGTGACCACCTGCTTTTGGCTCTGACCCCACCAACCACTTGCATGTTGCCCCCGATTGATTACCCCTGAGGGAGTGTGGCCTTTGACAAAACAAAAAAAAAAGATTCTCCACCCCTTATCTGGAGCACTGGAGACTGGTACCACTAGAGAGAGTGCATTGCAGCACCCAAGATTATATTGTTTCATGTTATCATGAGATGATAAAGAAAATTTGAGGACAGAAATACTGTCTACATTGTAGAAATATAGTAAGACCATAAGAAGAGCCATACTGGATCGGACCAAGGTCCATCTAGTCTTCTGTTCCCAGAGTGGCCAACTACCTGAGGGAAACCTACAAGCGGGACATGAGTGCAACAGCACCCTCCTTCCCATGTTCCCCAGCAAGTGCTGAACATAGGCATACTGCCTCTGGTACCAGAGGTAGCATATAACCATCAGGACTAGAAGCCATTGATAGCTTTATCCTCCATGGATTTGTCTAAACCCCTTTTAAAGCCATCCAGATTGGTGTGTCCTGAATCTCCCACCAATCAGCTGGGGCATGCTGGGAGTTGTAGGACTTTTTTTCCTGTCTAAACATGTATAAGATTGCGCTCTTAATATACTTTTTTTTAAAAAGATACTGTTTGTAATTTTCCAAAATAAAATGTAAATATAAAATAAATATTTTTAACTGGTTTCTTGCTTCCTCTTTCCCAAATGGTGTGAAAGAGCCCAGCAGCCATGTACAATTTTAAGGCACAGTGCTATGCAAGTTTAGTTGTAGGCCTTTTTTTCTGTTTAAACTTGCATAGGATTGTGCTCTTAGTTCTTTTTTTGGTGGAGAGAACACTGACGCTTTAGTAAATCTGTTTATTCAGAAATTGACGTGTTCAGCAGGTAGCAAGGAAATATTTTGCAGGTGGTACTAGTCCCAAACTATCATCAATCCCCAAAAATGTCAGCAGCAACTTGGAAATAAACAAGCAAACAAAAACCCCGGCTTCTCCCCATCACCTCCAAAGGCTTCAAACTGTTCCTTCAAAAAACAAAATAAAACCCCACAGCCCTACACTCAGAATAGTCAAACTAATTCTGCTTTGCTCCACCTATAGTTGGGCGAGGCATGCTCCAAGGTGGCTTAATGGCCCATAACCATAATGACCCATTAAGGAAGTTCCTATTGTTCACATTGCACACACACAAAAAATAACCCAGAGTGGTGGGAGGGCTGTCCCTTCATTTTGTATAGTGGAAAAACATGTCAGTAAGAATTAGGCGTGTTAACTGAAAATTAGTTTGAACAGCGGGGTGTAATCTTAAATATTTTGCTGTTGTTAATTAATCGCTTGCTTCTTCATCAGTTAATTACATTGAACAACGGAATGCTTATTACCAAATAATCAATGTAGGTGTCCTTAGGGTCTGCCTAACTGAGGATGCAAACTAGACAATTGCCTGGGGTGCCACAATCCTGAGGGTGCCTGCCTGAGCTATGTAAATGACTCAGTGAGAGGCCTGCCTGTACTTTTAAGGAGGAGCGTGGGCTGTGTGATCTCCTCTGCATTGCAGGAAATAGGACTGAGTGAGCGTGTAGGCACATCACACTAACCCACCCTGGCAATAAGCCATGGTAGGTTGGTTGTTGTGCGAACAATCCACGGTGAGTCCAGCAGACAATCGGGCTCACCATTGGTTGTTGGCCCCCTCCCTCCTCCTCCTCCCCTTGGTCCTATGGGTACCCCAGGGAACACTGCGGGAGAACTGAGTTTTCTCCCTCCTCCCTGCTGTGATTGCAAAGTTTACCATTTTCCCCCTGGAGATTTTGAAAGCCGGCTTGACAGGCAGCTTCCTCGATCCTCGTTTTGACCTTGGAAGGGCTGTCCATGGGAGTCAGAACTGTTTCTTGTAATTCTTTTTGTTTGTTTTGCGCAAAAAAATGCGCAAAAAAGCATTTTCATTTGAGCCGCACTTGCACAACTGCGAACCTAAACAGTTGTGCAAGTTCGGGGATTTGAAGCCTTGGCTGGGGCAATGTCTAGGGGTGTACCTGCTGCCAAGGTGCAGCAGGTACCCACCCTGGACATTGATCAGAAGAGGCTCTGAATTGTTTTTCCGTCTTTTGGTTTCTCTTGACAGCTGTCAAAAGATAAGCTGTCAAGAGAAACCAAATGGGTGAGGGATTTTTGCACATGAAAAGGGGGTGTTTGCGGATTTACATCCCTTTTGTGGCAAGATTCTCATCCCCCCTCCCCAGCTAGTCCACATGCTGGTGCACAGTTTGCACTTTTTCCTGAGTCTCTAGGTGCTCAGGAAGGTGCAAAAGTGCACCCCCTTTTTTTCTTGGGAAAAGGAGTTGACAGCTAGCTGTCAAAACTCTGGGTCCCTTTAAAAAGGGGTTTTTGACAGGGTAATGGGTGGTTTCTGACTGGGACATATGGCTATATATGTCCCAGTCAAACACTCCCTTGCCCTGTCAAAAACCCTTTTTTAATCCCTTTCCCCAAGAAAAAGTAGGGGAAGCCAGTGCCAGCTGCCCCCAAGCACTGCTTGGGCACTTTGGGAGTGGATGGCACTAGTGGTTGCCCAGGAGCCGCTTGGCAAGAGCAGCCATGGTTTTTTTACCACTCTTGCCAAGGGGCTCAGTAGCCGATTACCCATACCCACGATGGGGTCGGTCACCTGGGTTTGGTTGACACAACACAACAACCCATTGTGGGTACAACAACCTGTACAACAGCCCATGGGTTATTGGAGTGGCTTGTTGCCCACAAACAAGCCACGCTGAGGAAACTGGTCCGAGTTCGCATGACACAGCAACCCATTGTGGGCTGGAACCCACGATGGGTTGTCATGTTGTACGAACCCAGTCAGAGTCTTCTCTGATCTTGATTGACTATTCAGAGCAGTGTCACAGTTGTAAAGGGAAGAAGTAAAGAAACAATAGACATTGAAAAAGCTAAAATTAAAAAACATCCTGATTAACTCTGCTCAGCATACAATAAAAGGAGAATATGTCTGAAAACCAGTTGTTGAAGGAATACAAGCAGGAGGGTGCTATTGCGCTCATGTCTTGCTTGTGAGGTTCCCATTGGGGCATCTGGTTATCCACTGTAGGAACAATGCTGGACTAGAAAGGCCTTTGGTCTGATTCCGCAGGGCTCTTTTTAGGTTCTTATGAAAGGGAGCCACATTTTATTTTGCTTAGGGCAGCAAAAAAAAAAAAGTTGGCTTGCCCTTGCACTCAGGATTAAGTTGGGAAAGGATGGAGCAAATTTCAGTTAACAATTTTTGTTCCATTTTGCTGGAGGGGTTACTTTCATTGCCCTTTGGGATACAACAGGCAATTAATTAATTAATTAAAATGGGCAAACCATTTAATCCTGTCTACTTGTTCAGAAGCAAAAATGTTCAAATCTCAAAATTGACTTCAAATCTCAAAATGGAAGTACAAGGTATTTCAGACTAGCTGTCGGGTTTGTTAGGAGCTAGGAGATAAAGCAAAGTAAACCATGTGTCACACCCAATGTGACATGCTTCCAGCCTTCCCCAGAATCAAACATTTTGGCCCCGTGGCACCAGCTGGATGACCCTAAGCAGCTCCGCAGGCACCTCTTTTATGGACTAAGGTGTCATGCTGCCTATAAAGCAGAAACCAAACCAGAGGCACGGCTTTCCCCATCACTACATCTGTTACGTAGTTGTCAGAGACACGGAGCCTCTGTCCCTTTATTGCACTTTTTAAGCAACAAGGCCCATTGGTCTTTGGCCTGTGATCCAGTCAGTGAGTCCACATCTACAGGAGAAAAAGAAAGAGGAAGGCTTTCTTCTTGGCCTCTGATTCCTCTCACCCATGTTAAGCAGCCTGGTGAGCCGTGTCCGCGTGCTGGCTCAGACGGCTTTAGGAAGGAGCGCTCTTGGCCTTAGGGAGCTATAAATACAGTCCAGGCAGCCGTGTGCCGTGGGCCTGCCGGCCCTGTGCATGTCCTAGAATCCTCCCTGAGCAGGGAAGGCTCTCGGAGGGCCACGGGGCTTTTCGAGCTGGGTGCGTTTCTGATTCCAGCAGCAGAGAGATACTGTGAGTTTGCTCCCAGCCCCGCTGCCCCTGCCTGCTCCTGGAGGGTTTGCCCTCCCCCTACCTTCCTTGCTCATGTGTAGCATTGGCTGCTGCCCCCCACCCTGCCCCATATGCTGCCCTGGCTGCTTTCGGGGGCCCTGCCCTACTTGTTATCCGCCTCCTTGCTGCCCCACCTGCTGCCGGCCCTCCTGCTGCTACTGCCCTTCAGCTTGCTGCCGCTCCAGCTGTTGCCCCAGTGGCTGCCGCACCCCTACGCCCTGCTGCCACCCTCGCCCTGCCTGGGGCAACTTCAGCTGTTGCCAACCACCCCCTTGCCCGGGCTGCCGCCCCCCTTCCCGCTACTGTGGCCCCTCTTGCTCGGCCTGCCGGAGGCCAGGGGCCCGGCTCAGCACCAAGTGAGTTCTCCAGCAACTCCTGGATGCCTCCCTCCTTCAAACATTGAAAACCCAGGCCCAGTGGGACTGGCCCAACTCAGCGACTACACACTGCCCGAGCTACAGTGAGTAACCCTCATTTCCATGAGGTAATAATCCGTTGGCTCCTGGTGTGGCCTACTTATATCCCAGCATGCTTTGCTGCCTTTGATAAGAAGGAAAGGGAGTTCAGCAGACTGAGGAGGCTTCTGTTTGGTTGTCAGCTAGGAGGGTTCGGGAGTGGTCCATATTGGGTGAATGGGAAAGTGATGGTCCTGCTGATGTCTTTGGCACTCCTCAAGTACCCTCCTTGACCTTCCTTGCAATAATCCCACCAACTAATAATCCCCCAAGATCTCTAGGAAATTCCTGGTGGAAATTTGATGGTGTGTGGAGGGAAAACATCTGCAGATAGGGATAGGCAACTGGAGGATCTATTCAACTTCCAGGTCTTCTGATGACTCTCTTCCCCATTATGCACCTCAGCATTTCTCTCCTGCAGGAACCAAGGGGGTACAGGCAAAAGGCTCCTTCTGCACCCTTTTCCCTCCATTGTATGCCTGTGGATTTCCCTCTTGTATGCCTGTGTCTTGGCTTTCGCAGGGGAGTGAAGTGGCGAGGTGCATACAAGCAGAGCTCTCTGTCAAAGCCTCTGTTGTTGTTTGTGCTGGGGAGGAGATAGTTAAAAAAAGTCCAGTCCCCATGTTTTGCCTCCTGTGTGGCTGAGCTGATGAGGAGATCCAGGGCTGCTGGCCCTTCAGCCCCTTAAAAAAAAAATGCAGTCACTGTCAACAACCAGGAGAGAAGCAGCAGCAGCCTTCACAAAGCTCCCCATAACTCAGTAGGAGCCCTTCCTTAACTGACAGTTCTGGAGCACAGAGGCCTGTGAGCTTCCCAACAGCAGTGCCCAGCTGACACTCCTACGCTCTGGGTGCATTGATTGCTCTGGAAGACATAATCGCAAAAGAAAGGACATTTGCAAAATTAGTTATAGGGGACTGGTGGGGCAGGGGTGGGGGGTCCAGAGTGGAGTTACATGACTAAGCACAATAGCTGCTTAGGCAACTTAGTAGGGAAGCAATTGCAAAGACTCGGACGGAGGAGCTTTAGGAGCAGTGAGCTATGTGTATGAGGGCCCATGAAGAGAGATTTGCACAAGCACAAGGAAGCTTGCACAGGTTGGCATGGCACACACAAGGCTTGAATTGTGGGGGGTCTGTGAATGACTGAGGGCAGCCAGTTTTGAAAGAGCAGAGAAATGTACTTGTACAAAGGCTAAAGTAGCTGTCTGAGCCACAGGGCAACTGTTTTGAGATGTAAGAGATGCCTAGGAAATCATTTTGTAAGCAGCAGAATCACTATTCTGTTTTCCCACTGTAAGCTCCAGTTGCTGCAGTATCTGTTACGGTAAGTTGTACCTTTTACTGAATGCATATTTGTGGCAGGGAATATGGGTTTTAGTACTAGAACTCTCACCTTTCCACTGATGCTTCCCTGCCCCCCGTATGACATTGGGGTTCCCCCACTCCTCTGGGACCTGTAGCCCAATACATCTTACCTGGGAGTAAACACCGTTGAACATGTGTACTCGGGGGAAAATACCAACATTTCTAGGATAACTGGTGTTATTACCAAGCCCCCGACTATTCTGCTTCATCATATTAATAACAGTTTTCAACTCTCCATAAAATTACTTGGTGTGAATCTTCTATGGGCTGGCAAGATCATTTTGGCCCAGGATTGGAAAGCTGCAGCTCTGCTCTGCCCACCATTAAGGAACAGTGGGCAGAGATGGGTAAGTTTATGGACAACATCCAGTGGAGGAATAGGCAGCTACCACATGTTACAATGCTGAGGAGGTGGATCCCTTTCATACTATATGAGAATACATATTGCAGTTTTGTCATATTAGAACAGTGTTCTCCAACCTTGGGTCCCTAGATGTTTTTGGCCTACAACTCGCAGCATTCCCCAGCCAGCGTAGCTGGCTGGGGCATGCTGGGAGTTATAGGCCAAAAACATCTGGGGACCCAAAGTTGGAGAACACTGCATTAGAAATATATTTTTCTGTACCTCTCTCTCTCTCTCTCTCTCTCTCTCTCTCTATATATATATATATATATATATATATATTTGAAACCTACATGCAGGTCAACCTGTGTAAGTGTGAGCCAGGAAGTGTGAGCCAACCTGTGTAAGTGTGAGCTTTGTTCCAAATCTTACCTCAGCCATGAACTCACTAAGTGGCCTCGGGCAAGCTGCGCTATTCCCTCAGCCTCCAATACGGGGGACAAAATACTGGCCTACCTTACTGGGGCTGTTGTAAGGATTGGCGAGATCATGTATGCGAAATACTTTGAAAACTTGAAATGCACCAAATATGATTATTATGGAACTATGTTCTCAGTCAGTACTGTTATCAAATAATGCTTCTTTGCTTGTGTGCAGTTGTGATTTCATAGATTTCATAGATCATAGAGTTGGCAGATTTCATAGATCATAAGAGTTGGAAGGAGCCTACAAGGCCATTGAGTCCAACCCCCTGCTCACTGCAGGAAACTAGAGGAGGGGTCTCCCATCCAAGTAATAACCAGGCTTGACCCTGCTTAGCTTTCCATGCTCAGACAAGCTGAGCCAGCGTAAGCCACAGGCCTCAGTT
Organism: Shinisaurus crocodilurus; assembly: GCA_021292165.1. Classification (NCBI taxonomy): domain Eukaryota; kingdom Metazoa; phylum Chordata; class Lepidosauria; order Squamata; family Shinisauridae; genus Shinisaurus; species Shinisaurus crocodilurus. Next base: position 29,367,229 of record CM037881.1, read on the forward strand.
TTGGTCATCTCCAGCCCTATAACTCTATGCATACTGAACCCTGCAATTCTGGCCTAGAAGACACTATTCTGGCAGGAATAGTGTCAGGAAGGCTAAAGCTGAGAATGAGCTAAGGTTAGCGAGGAATGCTAAAAGCAACAAAAAAGCTTTCTTCAGATACATGCACAGTAAAAGACAGAAGAAAGAACTGGTGGTTCAACTACGCAATGAGGATGGCAAATTGATAACAGAAGACAAAGAAAAGGCAGAAGTGTTCAATTCCTACTTCGGCTCGGTCTTCTCCCAAAAGAGGGTCTATGACCCCCCTGGCAAACCTGAAGTGCAGACTGAAGGGGCAGAATTGCAGCTTGAGATTGATAGGCAAATGGTCAAGGAGCACCTGATTACTCTGAACGAGTTTAAATCTCCAGGGCCTGATGAGCTGCATCCTAGAGTAATAAAGGAACTGGCAGAAGAACTCTCAGAACCACTGTCTATTATCTTTGAGAAATCATGGAGGACAGGTGAAGTGCCAGACGACTGGAGGAGGGCAAATGTTGTTCCCATCTTCAAAAAGGGCAAGAAGGAGGAACCTGGGAACTATAGGCCAGTCAGTCTGACATCAATCCCCGGGAAGATTTTTGAGCAGATTATAAAGAAGTCAGTCTGCAAGCACCTTGAAAACAATGCAGTGATTACTAGAAGCCAGCATGGATTTGTCAAGAACAAATCCTGTCAGACTAATCTGATCTCATTTTTTGATTGGGTAACCTCCCTTGTGGACTGTGGGAATGCTGTGGACATTATATACCTGGACTTCAGCAAAGCTTTCGACAAAGTGCCTCATGATATCCTGATTAGTAAGCTAGCTAAGAGTGGGCTAGATGGAACAACTATCAGGTGGATCCACAATTGGCTAAAGAATCGGACTCAAAGAGTGCTTATCAATGGTTCCTTCTCAAACTGGGGAGAGGTAACGAGCGGGGTACCACAGGGCTCGGTCCTGGGCCCGGTGCTCTTCAACATTTTTATTAATGACTTGGATCAGGAGGTACAGGGAATGCTTATCAAATTTGCAGATGACACAAAGTTGGGTGGAACAGCTAATACTCTGGAAGACAGAAACAAAATTCAAAGTGACCTCGATAGGCTGGAGCGCTGGGCCGAAAACAACAGAATGAAATTTAATAGGGATAAATGCCAAGTGCTGCACCTAGGGAGAGGAAACCAAATGCAGAGTTACAGAATGGGGGACACTTGGCTCAACAATACTACAAGTGAGAAGGATCTTGGAATTGTGGTAGATCACAAACTGAATATGAGCCAGCAATGCGATGTGGCTGCAAAGAAGGCAAATGCAATTTTGGGCTGTATTAATAGAAGTATAGCTTCCAAATCGCGGGAAGTGATAATTCCCCTTTACTCGGCACTGGTTAGGCCTCATCTTGAGTACTGCGTCCAGTTCTGGGCACCTCACTTTAAGAAGGACATAGACAAACTGGAGAGGGTTCAGAGGAGGGCAACAAGGATGATAAAGGGACTGGAAACAAGGCCCTATGAGGAGAGACTGAAAGAACTGGGCATGTTTAGCCTTCAGAAGAGGAGACTGAGGGGAGATATGATCGCACTCTTCCAGTATTTGAAGGGATGTCACACAGAGGAGGGCAAAGATCTCTTCTCGTTCATCCCAGTTTGCAGGACACGGAATAATGGGCTCAAGTTACAGGAACCTAGATTCCACCTAAACATCAGGAAAAATTTCCTGACTGTCAGAGCAATAAGACAATGGAATCAACTACGTAGGGAGGTGGTGGGCTCTCCCACTCTGGAGGCATTCAAGGTGCAGCTGGACAGACATCTGTCAGAGATGCTTTGACCTAGATTCCTGCATTGAGCAGGGGGTTGGACTCGATGGCCTTGTGGGCCCCTTCCAACTCTACTTTTCTATGATTCTATGATTCTATGATTCAAACCTGTTATTATTATTATTTTGTGAGAATCTAAGGCAGTTTCTAAACCAGCACTCTTTCAGCCTAATCCTAGGTATCAGGAAGTAAGTGCTGGTGAGTTGAATAGTGCTTACGTACTTCTTAGTAAGGACATTTGGGATTCTTGCATTTCATTTCAACCTTCAGACATGCTTCCAGAGACATCCGGCTCCTAGTGCTGCCAGTGAGAAGGCATTGTGTGGCTGTTCTGTATTTCTTTCTTTCTGGATTTTCTGCAGTCAGAGAAAAGATAGGAGCAGTGGGAAAACATGGGAGGGTTACGAGCTGAAGACTACATCATCTGGATCTCCTGTAAAATTCCATGAATAAGGCAAGGCGATGTCATCATAAATGCCTTGTCTGGAAGCACCCCCAAGCATTTACCTGTATAAATTATTGTAATTAATAGTATAAAGCAGGCGTGGTAAACCTGTGGCCCTCCAGATGTTGTTGGACTTCAACTCCCATCAGCCCCAACCAGCATGGCACAGGTTCTCTGCCCCAGTATAAGGTGTGTTATTGTAAATAACATAGAGAATTGACTACCACTACAGATGTGATGGCCACTGCATGGCCTCAACAGTGTAATCCTGTCCATGTCTACTCAGAAGTAAGCCTCACTGAGTTCAATAGTACTTAGTCCCAGGTAACTGTGGATAGGGCTGCTGCCAGAGGCAGTGTTAGGGGGTCACCCAGTAGGCCTGGAGCCCCAAAGCTTTCATTTAGAGCCCCAAATCTCTGGGAGGCCATCTGCCCCACCACCCTGCTGCCCATGGGCACTTGCTGAAATAAAGGTACAGGGGCCCTGATGATCTCTGTTGCATCTTCTGATCCCCCTGGATGAGCTAGCTTTTTGCCCACATGTGCTTCACCTCCTGCTGCCCCCCTCTGTTGAATCTTTCTCTGCCTGAGGTTTTTTTCTGAAATCAAATGCCCTTCTCTCCCCTGTCCATACATCCCTTTTTACAAATAGAGGTGTCCTTAGGAGACAGGGGCCTTTAAAGACACACACACACAAAGAAACTTCAAAGCATGTGTAAATTAGCATATGAAAATTTGTGCTTTTTTTTTTTGTCCTGTGGGCTGAGCTCTGGATCTTTTCAGTACCTAGCACCACTCCTGGCTGCTGTCTGAAAAAAAAAATAGATTACCGGTAATACAAGAGAGGTGTATCAACTGCTGTTACATTGCCTCTGCCTCAATGCCAGATACTGTAGTACAAACAAGAGGGGAAGCTTGATTATGAGTCCCTAGAGCAGGGGTGGGAAACATGTGGCCCTCCAGATATTGTTGGACTGCAACTCCGATCAGCCCTAGCCAGCGTAGCCAATGGCAAAGGATGATGGGAGTTGAATGGCCTTCCAGATGTTGGACTACATGTTCCCCATCCCTGACCTAAGGGCATCTGGTAGGCCACTGTTGGGAACAGAATGTTTGGCCTGATCCAGAAAGGCAACTCTTTTGTTGTTCTGTTCATGTATTTCCTGTTTGTTTGTTTGTATTTATTTTCTTACTTACCGGTATTTAAAACTTTTATACCCCTGCACTTCAGCCAGAAAGACTCCAAGAGCTGTTTACAGATCAATAAAAATAAGACAGTTCCTGCCCTTAGCCTTAACACTGAAAAACACCTGACCTAAAAGGAAAAAGGGATCAAGAGGAAAAGGAATACAAAAACCTCAGGCACCACTTCTTAATGCTGTACAGTTCTTATAATGACCAGCTGTGATGGAAACGGGCTGCTCATGGTTCAAATACAAGCCTCAGAGGCACTCCAAGAAAAGGCCTGGTGACCCGACCTTCCTCGAAATGGCTGTAATGCAGCCGGATGTTGTTGGGTCTTACAGGGTGGGGCACTGGGCTTCTGGAACCTAGTTGGAAGATGCTGGCTGCTTGTCACTCCCACCACTGCAGGTAAGTAAGAGCAGCAGCAAGTGGAGATGATAGCTCCTCACTGCCTGCTGCAGTTGCAACGGATGGCCTCTGTGCAGAGGGAGGAGAGGCCCAGCCCAGCTGGGAAAAGCAGCAGTGAGTGAAATCTGTATGCATGGCCTTCTGGACCCATTTTGTTGAAATGTTGAGTTTGCACAATTGCAACCAGACACAGACCCTCCCCAATATATTATATCCAACATGACAAAAATAGGGCTCTAAGAAGGGGGTGGGGAAGAATCATGAAACAGTCTAGTTTGTCTCAAGGTATGTAGGTGGTTGAGTGCCGAAGTGCAATGGCAGTTTGTAAAAAAAGACTTCCTGTCATGAAGGAGGGGTATTACTCATTGCAAAGCAATAGTACCAATAATAAAAGGTGTAGCAATTTTTTCCTGGCATGGAGATGCAGTGATTGTCAGAGCTCTGCCTGTTGTATTTCTGCCTGTCATGTAGGAGTCCTGCAAAGCAGAAACCAATGGGCATCAACCTTAGGTTAGGCTCCAAAACACCTCACTGCAGAACAACAGTAATAATGTTGTTGACTTCAGTTATCACAATACCTACCTACCCACCCACCAAAATGGACATGACTTTCAATCTTTCCAGCAGCTACATCTTTTTTCTTCTCATTTTTACCGAGAGGAGGCAAAGGGAGGCCAATCCGGCTCTTTAAAGCTCCCCCACCCCCCTCCACGCTAGGCTCCCGATCCAGATCCAGGCCTTTGCACCTGCTCTAGAGTAAAAATGACAAGGAAAAAAAAGTAATGTCTGTTTTGGCCCACATATGCACCGGGAGGCGTTCTGTGCCATCAACAGGCAGAAAACCAACAGGTTCCTTTTCCCAGTACGGAAAGGCAGGGATGTACGTGTTGAATTTCTGCCCAGCAGGCAGCTGCTAAAGGCACAGGAGGCATAGCAGGAAGTGATAGCGTGGCACCCTCTCCTTTCGCAAGCCAGCAGCCTCCAGGGCGTGCGTCTGCACAGGAATGCCGGTTTGCCCTGAGTTACGGGGAGCGCCAAGATCCAGGGAGGGAGGCCTCGCTGGCTTCCCCCTTCTTCCTTTCCCGTCCTCACATTGCCCCTGCCCATGTGCAGCGAAGGAGTCACGCTGCGGCCCGCCCCTATCGGCACATGGCTTCGTCTCGTTAATCCTGCGCCGTCCGGGAGGATCTATGCCAGCAGCGCCTCGCGGAATTAGCGCAACCGCCCCAGCCTGCCTGGGGTTGGCCCAGGGGGCCCGGAACAGCTGGAAGACTTAGGCCTGCGCCCTCACCGTCCTTCCCGGGCCAGGCGGGCGCGGAAACAGCGGCGGTAGCAGCTTCACAGATGGGGCTGCCCCCCCCCCCCCACGTGCGGCTGCAGCTAATCGCAGTTTGGGAGGTCGTTGCCTCTTGCTGAGGGTGGATCAAGGAAAGAGAGGATTGAGGGCAGCTAAATCTCCCCGGTTAATCGCTCCTTTCCCCTCTCGAGGTCGGACCGAAATAAAAATCAAACAAACAAGCCCACGCCTGCCAGATTTAAGGCCTCATTTGCACCCTCAGCGACCTCCCCCAGGGTGATTACTTTATGAAAGGGAGAGAAATCGGAGCTCAAGCCTGTTTACCAGGTTGAAAGTCCTCCCTCTCGCCCTCCCATGATGTCTGGATGGGGCTGGTTCCGGTCGCTTGACCTAAATTTCTTTAAATAGGTGCTGGGGCTCAGGCCTGATGAATTCTGTACCCTCTGCTGAGCCTTGCAGAGTGTTATTGCTGAGTCTTATTCCATGTACGATTTAGATTATAAATATATGAGGGCAGGGAACTGTTTTTTTTCTTATGAAACTCTATACCACACTCAATTATTTTAAGTATTTTTGTGCCCCCTTTCGATTGCATTGATGGGCTTGTATTACTAATCATCATAACATGTGTGGACAGGCTGACTGGAAAGCACTCTGCACATGTTCAAAGGTATTTTTCTTTTTCTTCACATACCCCAATTTCAGGCATACTTTTGGAAAAATACTCCATGGTGGAATATTAAGCCCTGGTAGTTGCTCAACAATGAAAAGCAATCTGTAAACACTCGAGGCTTTGGAAATACTAGTGGTACAAGTGAGACATTTGTCCTGATATTTCTGGTGACTACAGAAGGCTGTTTGCAGTGGTAACTTACCATAACCACTTGGTAAACTGGTCATCTGTATTATCCTGCCAAGTGGCAAGGAGAAACTTACTGCACATCTGCATCTGATCAGACATCTGTGAAAGCAGAAGTATGGTGAGATTTTCTACACGGCTTGGCTGGACAATACAGATAATCAGTTTACCAAGTAGTTACATGCTCACTGTGGTTTTGTTATCACTCGGTAAACACTTGTTTGCATTGGCCCTTTGTTAGTTCTTGTTTGGAGGGATCAGCACAGCTACCAAGACATCCGGCAGATATAGGTGACCCTGATGTCTGCTAAAGTTGACACAGACAGTGGGCTTACCAAGTGGTGACATTCAGTACCACACCATACAAAGATTACCACCAATTTGGACAGTTTTAAAGGGATTAGGCAAATTTATGGAGGATAACACTATTGATGGCTACTAGTCATCATGGCTATATATAATCTCCAGTGTTGGAGGCAGTAGTATGCCTCTGAATACCACTTGCTGGGGAACACATACACTACTAATGTTATTGTGCTCATGTCCTGCTTGTGGGCTTCCCATTGGGGCATCTGTTTGGCCACTGTGGGAACAGAATGCTGGACTAGATATACCTTTGGTCTGATCCAGCATGTCTCTTCTATTCTCAGGCATGGCCTAGGGCATGCTGGGAGTTACAAGACTTTTTTTCTGTCTAAAGATGCATAGGATTGCACCTTCAGTGTTTAGTAAATGTATCTGCACATTGTGTTATATTCTATGTGTTCAGGAGCTGAGCCTTAGATATAGCAAGCATACAACCCCCCCCCCCCCAGCAAAATGCAGCCCTTTGCTTCCTGTTCTTATTTGAAAACCACCATTTGAATGGCAGGACCATGATAAGAAGAGCCACTTTTCCTTTGAATCTCTATGGGGCAAGATTTACGTGCTAGGACACATAGATTGCCATCCAGTTATGCCTGTATTTCATAGGAAACAGGAAATACAGATCAACCTGGATTTGGAGTGGGACACCTTGAGCTCAGCTCCTGTCATTGAAAATGAGCTTCATGGTGGAGGCCTGCTGGTGAGATCTGGCTCAAAATAAGCCCTATCTTCACTCCAAAGGGGAAAGAGGGGTGATAAGTTTCTTTAAAAATCAAGGGCAGGATGGAGTGACCTGGAAGCCATGCCAGCTGCATGTGATCATGGCATCTTGCCGAGCTGTTGCACGCCAGCTCATATCTAATGTTCACCCCACTTGTAAAATATGGGTGAGGACACACCCTATTAGCATTTTCACATGTGGCCCTAGAAGTGGCCTCTCTCTCTCACTATTCATGTGAATGAGATTAATTCAGGTTAGGAAACAGATGGGTGCATTCTACCAACGTAGGTTATACATTTGTGTTAGTGGGAACCACAGCCCAGGCCTATCTATGTTTACTTGGATCTAAGCCCCATTGATTTAAGTATACTTAAGATTGTACAGGCATGTTTACACCGAAGCAAGTTCCACTGCATTTGATGGAACTTACCTTGAGTAAGAGAGCACAGAATTGCAGCCCTAGATAAAGTATTATTTAGCAGTTCTAAAGTGACTAAAATTTGCTAAGCACCGTGCAGAGGTTAAAATATAAGGCAAGCCCCTGCCTGCAGGTTTACAATTAAATAGACCCAATATACAAAAGGAATGGGAAAAGGAAAGCAAGCACTGGGGCCATGTGTCCTTTCTGGCAGGGATGAGGGACTCAAGCTGTGTGTGGCTGTGCCTTCCCCAACTGATGGATGAGGTCTGGCTGGTCTTCCCCTTGCCATAATGTTCTTCCTTGGAGCCCCAAGATTTCCATATCCCTCTTAGCATTTGACCAGAGGATGGATTCAGCAGAACAGCTGAAAAATACCTTATTCTTCCCGGGTTTGCTCCTTTTTTTGTTAAAGCATATCCACAGAGCACGTAACATGCCATGTAACAAATGTCCCGTCCCCTTCCCTTTTGTTTATATGCAAAAGGATGGTGACTCCTTGTTTTGTTTGTTTAGTACAAAAGTAAGTTCCATGCAGGAATCTAGGTCACCTGGAGAGGGTGGGGAGACTGAGAGTAAGCACAGGATTTCTGGGCCGAATGCATGTGTGGTGCTGTTTTTGCAAACTGCCACAAACACCCAGCAGGGGTCAGCTTACTCAGGGTTGCTATGGTCAATACTTCCAAGCTTGTGGGGTTCTTCCAAGAAGACAGGATTCCTCCATGGATGAACTGCAGGCTGGCAGCAGTAGGGAATGCTGGGGACATCCTAGGCCCTAAGTGTTCGTATGGGAGGTAACCTCTTGATCAGGGCCTGGGACATAGGACAACTGAGCTAGGTAAGGCCGCCTAAGCAGATAATATTCCTTTGGTGGACCCTTGCAACAATACAAGATCCTATAGACCAGTGTTTCCCAAACTTCTGATATCATATGAATTAAAATTGGAGGCACACTTTACTCCTACATTATTAATTTTGATTGTGAGATTAGGAGTTACTCATCCTCTGAAGAACCCAGGCCTTGTGTTTCTGTGTGAGTCGCAGATAGCACACGAAGGGAAAGACCTGCTTGAGACCCAGGACAGTGGCTGCCAGTCAGAGCAGACAATATTGGGTTGGGTCAGCCTTCCCCAACCTAGTGTCCTCCAGATGTTTTGGACTTCAACTCCCATCAGCCCCAGGTAGCATGGCCAACAGTCAGGGATGCTGGGGGTTGTAGTCCAAAACATCTGGAGGGCATCAGGTTGGGGAAGGCTAGGCTTGATGGACAAATAACCTGACCTGGAATAAGGCAGTTCCCTGTGTTCCTATGGGCATGCCTTTGGATTGGAAGGAAGCACGCCCAGAGCAGTGACTCATGCAAAAGCACAATGAACAGTCTCCCCTGAGGCTGAGTAATTTTGTTCTGTCTTGCATTGGGGGCAATTGAATGGTCCCATCACACCCAGTGCAGACAGGGTAGAACTATTGCTCACAGCAGAGGGTGATTGGGAGGTGGCATCACTAAAACAGTAAATCAAGCAGAGATGGACCAAGCAGCCTCCTTGGTGAGTAGGCACTTTGGTCAGACACATACCGTAGTAGGTTTTATTTAGTTGATTTATTTCATATGGGAATTATTGCCATAGACATACGGTATGTAGCTGCATATGTCCACGGCACAGATGACGGTTTGCACACTGATGAATGTACAATAGCATCCTACACTAGGCAAATGGAGCTAGGCCATCCCTGCTGTACTGCCAGCATCCTGTTTCCTACACTGGTCAAACCAATCCCTCTGGGTAGCCCACAAGCAGGACATGAGTGCAATAGTACTCTCCTGCTGTTGTCCCCTAGCAGCTGGTACTGAGAGGAATACTTCCTCTGACACCTGGGGGTTGCATATAGCCATCGTGACTGATAGATTTTTCCTCCATGAATTTGTTAAACCCCCCTTAAAGGCCAACAAAAAAGTTGGTGGCCATCACCAATTATCTTTGCAGCAAATCCTTCATTGAAATCAACGGGAGCTGCCATGTTCTTGTGCAACTTCTGTTCATTGCAGCGGGGCTTGTGCAGGAGAACTTCGAAGTGGATTGTGCCCAAGTCAGATCTGTACCTCCCACTCTGCTATGGGTGCTCAGGTCACTGCATGGCAGGAGCATCTCTGGTCCCATGGCCCTTATGATGCCTTGCCTAGCCCTGTCCTAAGCCCGTTACACACTTCTCCTGGACCATATATAGGATTTTTCTCTGGCAGTACCAATGACTGGTGCTCCCCTGGTGCAACTCTTGTGCCAAATGTTCTTATGCACTCACTCTGGGGTGCAGTACACAATCATGCGCTGTTTCCAGTGCAGAACAAACAACTTAAGAGAATTGGATTCAGGTAAATTAAAATAAATTATCAGCTTTTAACTCACTAACCTTGGGTACTCGCCACACACTTCACCTTCTCTATAAGCCTTTAAACTTTTGCCTTGGCAGTATGTTAACGGCGCACTGCACTGTCCCAGTTTTTCAAAGTAGAAATGTAGTCCTATTAATAGCTGTTGTCCCAGTTTCATATTTAGCAGGGTCTTTCTCTGTGCTCTGGTATATAACTCCTGGCTCACACACATTTCTCAGTTTTAACTATTCCATCCACAGGAACAACTAATGAGTTCTTCATTTATAAAGAGTACTTTTTGTATTTAGGCATTAGAATATTAATAGTGGCTGTGAATAGAACAAAGGGTACTTCCAGATGGAGACACTGTGCAGCTATTCCGTTTCCCCCTCCTTCATGGATTTTGTGATGTAAGAGAAAAACATTGAAAACACTGGAGGGTTACAAATGAAATATGATGGTGTCTGGACCCCTTCATAAAATTCCAGGAACTAGTCAGGGCAATGGCATGATAAAAGCCTCATCTGGAAGCCAGTGACACATGCAGATGGTTGAGTGAGATGTGCTGAGCTATTCATCATGACAGCTATATGGAGGCACCTCTAGGTTCAGAGACACAATGTGCCTCTGGATACCAGTTGCTGGGGAACATGAGTGGGAAGGTGGCCACAGTTAGAACAGAATGCTGCACTAGATAGATCTTTGGTCTGATCCAGCAGGGCTCTTCCTATGTGTTATTTTGGTACCCAAAACAAATTTCTTTCAGTGGAATTTAAACATGTGGGATATTTAAGTTGCAGTCAAAACCAATGGCTAATGTTTCACCAGGTAGTTGGGTGAAATGGTTAAGATCACTGGTATCTTCTAAGGTGGATTCCCTAGAAGATACTCATTGAATATTTAGCAGAGCCTCAACAGGAAATGGGTGTAGCTTTCAGCTCTTCCTCTTTCTGCTGAGTCTCTGAATGTGTGGTAGTAAGAGTTGTTGCCTCCACGTTGTTCTAACAGCAGCATGTAACCAGAGTTGCTGGTCTGAACTCCACAAGTTCAGACCCCAAGTATTTCCAAATGTACTGTAACCAACTGTAAGAAACGCTTTTAAGCCTGCCTGAATGAAACTGCATAATCTGAGTGAGTAAATGTTACTTTTAACTTTTACAAGACTGTGTCTCTGATTATTGTTCTGAGGGAGAGAAAAGGGGGCAAAACCAGGGAAATCCAGTCTGCCTTAAAGCATCCTGGATTTCCAAATGCTAACTGGCTAACACTAGCCAAATCTAAGCTCCTTTTAAACTGGAAAGGGACTCTACTCTGCTGATCTCACTAACGTGAGATAGGAAGGATAATACTCAACAATATATCCTCTCCTAGCATCTTTTTAAAATCCCAACAAAACACACTCAGATTCCTTTGGATTGTGCCTCTTGTTGATCTACATCAGGGGTGGGCAACTTGAGGCCCGTCAGATGTTATTAGGCTGTGAATCCCATCCTCCCTCACAATAGACTATGATGGCTAGGGCTGATGGGAGTTAAGAGTCCAACAACATCTGCAGGGCTAAATGTTCCCCACCCCTGTTCTGCATGGGATTCATAATTTTAAAAGATTCAGTTCTGGATCTCCCTTCCCTTATAGAAGTGTCTCGAAGTCTGGGCAGGAAGCACTTTAGAAGCACTTTAAGGGTGCCATCCTATGCAATGTTTAGTCAGAAAAAAGCTCCTACAACTCCCAGCATGCCCCAGCCAGCATGGCTAGCTGGGGCATGCTGGGAGTTGTAGGATTTTTTTCTGTCTAAATATGCATAGGCTGGCACCACAAGCCTCTCTTGTTTGAGCTGGGATTCACATGTTAGAGTTAAGCAGGTGTGGAGTAATATTAATTTCTGTAGTGCAGGGGTAAATGACCGGATGCCCTCCAGATATTTTGGACTACAACTCCCATAATCCCTATTGGCCATGGGAGTTATAGTCCCAAACAGGGCCACCAGGTTATAACACACTTTTAATTGGGTGCTTGCTTGGGTGCTGTTTTTAATCACTGTTACCAATCCTGAGCCCTTGAGAAAGGACAGGATAGAAACTGAACAAACTCTCTCAATCCCGGTGGAACTCTCAACTGTGGTGGACCATACTTGCTTAAGGCTGCAATCCTATACATGTCTACTCAAAAACAAATCTCATTGAGTTCAATTGAGCTTCTTCCCAGATAAGTGTATATAGGATTGCAGCCTAAGGAAGACCCTCTTTGTTTAGAAAAAATTAAACAGTAGTAGAGAAAACAACCAGACTATACACTGATGATTAATAAACAACCCAGCTCCACAACTGGTTTCAAATGCCAGGATTCAGAATATAATAGCAACGATCCAAACCAAGTTAAGCGCCTTTAAGCCAGGGATGGGGACTCGGACTCGAGGACTCGACTCGTGAGTCGGACTGAGTCCCCCCCTCTGACTCGACTCGGACTCGAGTCCCAATATTTTTAATGGGACTCGAGACTCGACTCGGGACTCGAGACCAAGGACTCGTCAACATCCCTGCTTGATGCCACCTGCAGGTGCTGCCTGGACCCAGTTGCAGTAACAATCCAAGTTTATTTTTTTAAATCATTTTCCTAATGCAACCTTTCAGACATTTTGGGTTTGGCTGCCTCTGCCTGCCTGTTTGGGGTTCCCAGCCTCCTCTGCCTGCCTGGTCTCTTCTTAACCAGTTCCACAGTTTGAATTGTCCAAGACAAATGCCTCTGCCTGCCTGCTTTGGGGTTCCCCGCCTCCTCTGCCTGCCTGGTTATTTTGGGTTTGTCTGCTTGGTCTGTTCTTGTCAAAATCAGTGGCAGAGTTTTGAGATAAAAAGGCACACTTGTGCCTAGAATTTATTTAAGCCACACATCTGAAGTAGCCTTATTTTGTTGGGGAAGAACCCCATTGATTTTAATAGGGACTCGTGGAGTCAGCTTTGGGAGTGACTCGTGACTCGTGAGTCACCATTTTGGACCAAGGACTTGGACTCGGACTCGAGACTCGGGTCCAAAGACTCGTGACTCGACTCGTGACTCGAGACCAAGGACTCTTCAACATCCCTGCTTTAAGCCCCGTTTATTTCAAAGGCGGAGACTTAAAAGCCACACAGTCAACTCCCCCATTGACATCAGTGGGACGTAAAAGTCCTTAATTTGGCGGGATCGTGCCCAAAGTGCTGGAATATACACGATTGCCACTTCCCCCACCCCCACTGATGGGCAGAGGCCTTTCAAACAGCTGTATGACGAGAGACAGAAATACAACAGGTGTCGCTTTACTTGGCTGTCAAAGGCGGGGAGGGGGGAGGCACAGAATCCCTTTGCTTCCCATGCCATCCAGGGGGTGAGGAAAAGGTAGCAACGCTAAAACCTCTGCGAAGCAACAATGAAGAAAAGAGTGCCTCTGAGCATGTCGCGAGGGCCCGAGCCCCCATCCTGCCAGCCTCCCGAGCGCCTCCCTTTTGCCCTCTTTCCCAGCCCATCCTCGCCGCCTGAGATCCAGAGCGCTCGCTCGGTTGGCTCCTTTCCTTTGGCAAAGGAGGACGTGACCCCTTTCTCTGTTGACAATAGCCTGGGAACTGCCGCTCGCCTGTGTCCCAGATGGGACTGAGCCAGCCGGGGGCCTTTCTTTCTCCTGCTGTCCTTCTCCCCACCCCTGAGCGGGGGCGGCTGCCGCCGCCGCTGCTGCTGCTGCAGTGCGCGGAGCGAGCGAGGCGGGCTGCTTGCCTGCGCTCCTCCCCTCCTCCGGCCCCGCCTCCCCTTGCCCATGTGCGGCCGCGGAGCTGATGTCATCGCTTCGGCTGCCTGAAATGTGTGTCAGTGGGGCATGCCTTTGATTCTGTCACATGCAGGCTACACATGAGCCAGCCACTGAGGCACGCCAGATCCGAACTCCCCCGCTCCCTCCTGGCAGGGAAACAGGAGCGGCTAATCCCCGAGTTGAACAAGCAAAAAGCGGCACCAACAATCCTCACCCACATTATATACAAATCAAGGGAAAGAGAGGACGGCGAGGGAGGGTGGGCGGAGAGAGAATCTTGAGCTTTTTTTTTTAACTGAGCCTTTGCTTCAAAGCACGTGGAAGTCGCAGTAGACAGCAAAAAAACTCGCTGCTTTCTGGAACCTTAAACCATTTTGCACAGCGGGCAGCTCAAGAGCAAAGCACGCTCACGCATCCAAGGGGGAAAGCCGCAGAGGTTTCCCTTAGCGCATACCCTGCTCGCTTACCGATCATTCTTTGTATTGATTTCTTTTTGCCTGCTTTCGGGAGTCCAGTCGTACTCACACACACACACACACACGCCACTCAACTATTCTTCACCACCGTCAACGCGATTTCTCTTGCAACCCGAGAGAGAGAGAGAGAGAGAGCGCGCCCAGTTTGCATTAACAACGGAAGAAGGGCGCAGAAAGATAAGAGACACGCCATGGATAACAATTCTGGTAAGCTGCTGACCTTTCTCTTCTGCTCCGAACTCTTTTTTTCACAGGGTTTACCTCAACATGAGATGCACCCGTTTAGCTGGAAGGGGGTGGATAGGCGCCAAAAGAGCAAGTGCGGGAGGGGGGGAGAAAAAAGGGAGACGCACCGGGAGGGCTTGTAACCCGTCTGCAGCGCTTTCGAATTTCCTTTGCATTGCGTTATATTCTAGCCGGGTTTTGCGTTCTTCTTCTCAGTCAGCAGTCTCTCCTAAAATGCTAGCTAGGATTCCAATCTTGTTTCTGCTACAACACCGGAAGGCGAGCATAAGCACAAGTGTGGGATTTAATTCATTCCCTTAAAACACACACACACACACACCACAGAAAGAAATCCTCTCTTGCGTTATTTTTAGATGGATGGTATTTTCCCGAAGCGTAATGTCTGATTTTTGAATGGATTTATAAAGCGGATTGTTGTTGTTGTTGGTGGTGGTGGTGGCGGTGATGATGATAATTTGCATGAATAGAAGGGTGGGAAACATAGAAAAATGGTTTCTGTTGATATTGGAATGATTGTTTAAGTGGAGAGAGGGAGAGAAGCATCCAGCCTGAAATATATGCATGGGCATACAAAGAAAGAGAAAAAAATATTGGTGCAATGTTGTATATAGTAGTTAGGAGGAGGCTGCAGATTTTCCTCCAGGGGGACTGGACGGGAGGTGGTGGTAGGGGGTATTGCTTAAAATTACTACTACTTTAAAATGGAACAGGGTCAGTTTTGGTAAATATCATGAATTTGAATCACATGGGTGATACTGGATTTTTACACCTCAGTAAACAAACCCAGCAACATTTGACAGATCATTCTGGAAAACCGCAGCTCATTTCTGTTAAAATTAAAAGAACACTTGCTGTTTAGTACCCAGTTTGCTTGTGTGTGTGTGTGTGTGTGAGAGAGAGAGAGAGAGAGAGAGAGAGAGAGAGAGAGAGAGAGAGAGGTTAGGTGGGGTCAGCAATTCCCAAGAGGTTTGAGTGTTGTGGAATGTGGGAGAAAATGGTAGTGGCTGATTTCTTAAGTGGGAAGTTGGGTTGTTGCTCAGCATTGGGTTGAATCCTGAATTTATAATTGAGCATTCAAAAAGGGTTGTTGAAAGGAGGAGGGCGAGATCAGGTAAACCACTGTTCTCAGGTAAGCCTGGGTAAGCCCAATGCAGACAAGGACATTTTGATAGGTGAGAAATGAGTAGTTCTTTGGAAACCATCCAGCCTGGTCTGGCAGGGGCTCTATATAAAGCAGCCTTCCTCCTACCTGGTGTCCTCCAGATGTGTTGGACTACTGGGGATGCTGGGAGTTGTAGTCTAACATCTGGAGGGTACCAGGTTGGGGAAGGCTGCTATATAGTCTCAGGTAAAGATATTTTCCCAGCTTGAGTTCTCTTAACTGAAGATGGTGAAGACAGAACCTGGGACTTCCTCTATGGAAATCCTTTGCTCTGCCCTTTTACAGCCAGAAAGCTGTGTTTATTCCACCACTGCATCACACGCAAGTGCAGAAACTGATACCTGGCACAGACAGAGTTTAGCATCCTGAAAATATTTGCCTTCTGTTTGAGAAAAGACAGGTTTCTAGCCCATAATAAAGATAGGCTTGATGGGAATTCTTGATGAAATCTCAGAAGCCAGAGGGGTTCTAAGCAAGATTTGCAGGGATCAGGAAATGGGAAGCTTCTCTGACCTGCATAGCTCTTTTCCTCTCTTTTTGATTAGCAGAAGTAGAATAAATTATGCAGAAGTAAATAGATGCAATTTGTCTTAATTTGCATAATTTATGCAGGTTACAAAATATATACCCTTTCTGGGTGCAGATTTAGGATTACCTTAACTTGTCGTATAATATTTATTTATTTATTTATTCATTCATTCATTTGCTTATTTGTTTTTTCCATTTGTCTAGTGCAGATTACACAGAAACCTGGCTATGGCACCCTATAAGGATGTCATAGAATCATAGAATCATAGAAAAGTAGAGTTGGAAGGGGCCTACAAGGCCATCGAGTCCAACCCCCTGCTCAATGCAGGAATCTAGGTCAAAGCATCTCTGACAGATGTCTGTCCAGCTGCACCTTGAATGCCTCCAGAGTGGGAGAGCCCACGACCTCCCTAGGTAGTTGATTCCATTGTCTTATTGCTCTGACAGTCAGGAAATTTTTCCTGATGTTTAGGTGGAATGTAGGTTCCTGTAACTTGAGCTCATTATTCCGTGTCCTGCAAACTGGGATGAACGAGAAGAGATCTTTGCCCTCCATGTCGGGGTTCTCAAACCTGCTACACGCCTCTGGAATATGAATTTGCATAGGAAGTCCTCGGCTCCACACAATCCTCGAGGTGGGGGGAACAAGGACTATGGCCCTGTGACCCTGACTGGAGGGATGCAAAGCCTGGGTTGCCCCCTGTGTTCTTCTCCCTCCTGCTAAATCATCTATAAGAAGCTTTGGGAGCTCAGGGTAGGGGAAGCATTTCATAGCATTAGAGTGCAACAGATCTCCCATTAACCCCCAGAAATTCCCTGATGGCCACAAGACCCAGTGTGGTGTACTGGCTAAGGGCTGGAGCAAGGTGATCTAGGTTCAAATGTTGCTCAGGAATGAAGTGAACTTGTGAAAGTCACACACTCTCAACCTAACCTACCTCACAGGGTTGTCATGAGGATTAAATGGAAGAACCCCCTCCCTGTCTTGAGCTCTTCAGAGGAATAACTAAATAATAGTTCTTGTGTTTCATACAATGTAAACACATACATACATAGAGGAATATAGGAAGCTGCCTTATACTGAGTCAGAACGTTGGTCTGTGTAGTCCAATATTGTCAACACTGACCGGCAGTAGCTCCCCAGGATCTGAGGCAAGAACATTTTTTCCAGCCCTGTCTGGAGATGCCCGGGATTGAACCTGGGACCTTTTGCATGCAAAGCAGGTGGTCTATTACTGAGCCATGGCTCTTTCCAATACATAAATATATGTATTTATGAATCAATACATAAAAAGAACTGGCGTGTCCCTAATCCCAGGATCACTTGGCATTGGGGAAGAGGAGGAAGCCACTTCATAATGAGATGATAGTATTGTTAGAAGCCAGCATACTAGAGTTTGGAGGCGGTGTGCAAGGTCATAGGGCGGTGTTGCACAAAGTCATGTTGAAATCCCTTGCCGAAGCGTAACATCACTGTGATGTCATCCAGTCCCTTGGAGAAGGAGCTATACCATGCCTTCTCAGCTGGGGCAATGCAGTGGTCTCCCCACAGTGTACTGTGCTCTGACATCACACTGGCCTCTTGAAGGTCTTTGATGTCCCAGGAGGCCACTGTGGTGGTTCATGGAGGCCACTCTCTTGACACTGTGCCTCCTTCTTAGAGAAGTCGCTTTTGTAGTTCTTCTGTGTTACCATCTTGTTTGTGTGATAGTGATAAAAAAAACACGTCAACTCTTTATCAGGTGCCTACAGCAGTGTGTTTGTGTTGGGGGGAGAAGTGCAACTTGAAATGGGTACCCTTGGAGACTTTGGTATTCTCTTCTAATAGGACCCATCTGGGAGCATGAGAGCTGATGCTGGTCTCTCTCTCCCTCCCTCCCTCCCTCCCTCCCTCCCTCCCTCCTCCCCTTTAAGACAAGAATGTCCAACTTTGGTATTATTCAGGACTTTCTATTTAACCTGGTGCCCTCCAGATGTTTTGGACTACAGCTCCCGTAATCCCTAACCATTGGCCATGCTGGCTGGGGCTGATGGGAGTTGTGCAAAACTTCTGGAAGGCAGCAGGTTGCCCACCCCTGTTCCAAACACTGGGCTGGGGGCTGAAAGTGTATCTTATCACACAGACAGACCTCCTCATGAGTGGTCAGATTCCATCATAAAGCTGCACAATAAGGACCAATAAGGGCTTCACAGGTATGGAGCATGATGCTTATTATTACGCTAATCTGATTGACTTTTAACGTTTTTGTTGTATTTTTTGGATTTTTTTGTAAGCTGACTTGAGTTGGCCCATGTGCTTAAAAAGGCAGGATATACAGTACATTTCACCTTTGAATGAAATCAGACAATTAATTAAATCATTCTTCCCCAGATGTGTTGGACTACATCACCCCCATCATCCCCAGCCAGCATGGCCAGTGGGAAGTGCAGTCCAACGCATCTGGAAGAATCCTGTTTGGGGAAGGGTAAATTGAATGCATTCAGGCATAGCCGATGGGCTTCACATACAAAACTCAAACAGAGGGTTATTATTAAGAACAGGAGTATCTGTATTTCTTCTTGCAGCAAGAACACGTTTTCCCTTTTCCTTGTAACTGTAGGCAGATGTGTTTTCCTTTTGTTTCTTTTAACCATACTTCAAACCTGAATTTCCTGAGTGGGGGAAGTGTGGCTTGTGAGTCCCCCCCCCCAAGCTGCACATCGTGGCCTGTCAGCCAGGCATTCGAGGTTGCGTGCTGCGAGACTTTGGCTCTCTCCTTCTGCTGGCCACATGGACCAGCATCCATCTCCCTAATCTGTCTGATGGGAGTGACAATCCTGTCGGGTCCTTGCTTGGATGATCCCGGGTAGGCCTGCATGTGACTGTTGCTTGCATGGTGCTAACCTGACAGTGCATTCTCTGTACTGAGCACTGCAGCCATTGCAAATGCACGTGCCCAGGGTTTTCTCCACCTAATCACTGCTTGAGGAGGATTTCTGGGTGACTCGAAGGCCGTTTGAGAAGGAGGGTGCGTGTAGAGGCACCGGTAGGCTGGGAATTGACATCTCTCACTTGCTGAATTGTCCTAGGTGGATTCCATTTAGAAGGCTGAGGTTTCCCCTTCAAGACGGCTGCTGCGTCCGTCTCCTCCAGCTCACATGAAGTGCAAGGTGTGTGGATTGAATTCCATTCCATCCTGGCTGGCCTGGGGTGTGGCTGTCTTGCTGCTTTTAGGAGTTGCAGCCTCCTGAGCCAAAAACCAGCAAAGCAGTCAGGAATGCTGCATGGTCAAACGGTGACTCAAAGGGAGAGATTGTGTAGTAGTCCACCAGACTGAGCACCAGAGTTTTGCCTCTGTTCCCGACCATGTTGGAGATGTTGGGAAGGGACCATCGCTCAATGGTAGAGCAACATCCTTTACATGTAGAAGGCCCGAGGTCTCCTGCCTGAGACGCTGCGGAGCAGCTGTCAGAGTAGACAAGTGTAGGCCAGATGGGCAAATAGTCTGACCTGGGATAAGGCAGCTCCCTAGATTCCCTAACTAAGGAGGTCCAAACTCTACAGTGGTAGGAGAACTTGCAGTGGTAGTTCCAGGAGGAAGCAAGTAAGCAATGGGTGGACTCAGCTTACAGCTGGGGAAGATGGAGCTAATTCATACACAGTCATCATCATCAGGCGATCACTCGTGACCGAGTAAGATTGTCTTCCGGGATAAAAGGAGGAGATTCTAAAGAAGATTGTGTAGACTCTAGCGATGGGTCCGTAAGTGACTGTGGAGGCCAATTCTAGATCCACACAGCTTCCCACAGTGAGGACACAGGTTACCAGATAGAAGATGGTCCTGTAAAGGATTCATTTGACGTGCTTTTCGCTTAGCACGTTTCTCCCTTTCACCTTGCACTCGGGCTTCTTCAAAGTCCATGGAACCTTTGTGAAAGGCCAACCTCCATTTAGATCGTTCATGGGCCAGAGCTTCCCAGTTTTCGATGTTTATATTGCATTTTTTTAGATTAGCCTTATGAACATCTTTAAACCTCTTATATTGACCACCGATATTCCGCTTTCCATCCTTGAGTTGGGAGTAAAGTAACTGCTTTGGGAGACGGCAGTCAGGCATTCGAACAACATGACCGGTCCACTGAAGTTGGCGTTGAAGGATCATTTTTTCAATGCTAGTAGTCTTTGCTTCTTCCAGTACACTGACATTTGTTCGCCTATCTTCCCAAGTAATTTGCAGGATTTTCCGGAGGCAACGTTGATGCCATACACAGTAGATTCAGGTCATCGATGCTCACAGTGTCTTTTAATCCCCATAATCATAGGTGTGGAGTTGGCTAGAACTGGGAAATCAGTTGTGAACTGGGTACAGTTTTAGGCTCATGTCCCATTGCATATATGGGTAGGGTTGCCATCAGGTAAGCTCTGCAAGGGCTGAACTGCAAAATCAAAGCAGAGGCCTTTGCAAGAGCTCTGTTCCTCTGCAGGTTAACAAGTGTTGCCATCTTTTACCCGGGACAGTGGACCTTATACTCTTATGTCCCCTAGTGAAGTGAGAGAAAAGGCAGCTATATGGCCATTCCCTGGCCATTCCCTCTGCAGTCCTTTTTGTCTGCCCCTGCCTTCCTCACCTGTGTGGCACACCTGGAGATGTGCTTGCCACAGTGTGTGAGGAAGGAGGGCAAGCTACAGGACTATGCAAGGAGTTGTTGTTGCCTCTTCCCCCAAAAAACTGGAGATTTAAAGGGCAACATCTCTTATCCAAGGTTAAAGGGGGCAATCCTGGCCATTTTATGGACAGAGGCTATGCCATTAACAGTTGCAGAAAGCAACAGGTGGTGCTTTGCCCATCACTGCTTCACATCTTGATTTCTGCATATTATGCAGCTGTCAAAAGCCCCTGTCCATAAAAAAGCTGACAATTGCAGCTGGCATGCATGCAAAGGAGTACTCTGTCCTTAAGTATCTACAGTCTGGCTTCTGTTTGGTAGCTCTTTGCGCTATTCCTCGCAAGGGCGTCGGCTTAGAATCTTCCTGAAATCGATTAGCAACCTATGCTCTGACAAGCGGCATGAGGTATGTTAGTTAGCACCACTGGAGAACTGACTGCCCGCTGCCAGGGAAAAGAGAGCAGGTAGCAGGTAGAAGACAAACACCTAGAATTGATTCCTGCCTCATCCTCTTCAGTTTGGATTGACTTCCTTGAGAGCAGCAACAAAATTGGGGGGAGGCAAACAGAAAAAGCCTTGGTGCAATGGTCACAGGAAATGTGAATGCCATGGCTTGTACGTTCCTAGCAATTTCCCCATCCTCTTGAAACCAGCTGTGGGGAATGGGGAATTTGACTGTGGCCAGAAGATTTCTTTTAGCCATTGATACAGCAGTTGTCTGAGGGCCAGGTTCTTCCCATGAGATGCTAGTTGCCTACCTTGGATTTGTATAATTCTGGAATGAATATGTAGTGGCTGAATTCTTGGGCCTGCAAAGCAATTGTGTGTGAGGCCCTATATGGGGGTGGGCAACTTGGTGCCTTCCTGATGTTTTGGCCTACAACTCTTATCAGCCCTAGCCAGCATAACTAATGGTGAGGGATCATGAGAGTTGTGGCCCTCCAGATGTTTTGGCCTACAAGTTGCCCACTCCTGCCCCAAAGTCAATTTTAATCCAGTGTGGCGTAGTGGTGAGAGTGTTGGACTGGGACTCGGGAGATCCGGGTTCTAGTCCCCGCTCAGCCATGAAACTCACTGGGTGACTTTGGGCCAGTCACTGACTCTCAGCCTAACCTACCTCACAGGGTTGTTGTGAGGATAAAATGGAGAGGAGGAGGAGGATTATGTAAGCCGCCTTGGGTTCCTTGGAGGAAAGAAGGCGGGGTATAAATAGAATAAATAAATAAATAAACAAGATGTGATCATTTTTTTGCCTACAGCTTCACCCATAAAAACAGAAAAAATGCTTTTAAAACTTGGAAGAGATAATAAAAAAAAAACCAATCAATCCTTTTCTGGCTTTTGTATGTAACATCCCAGCCAATGGCTCTTCGGGAAGTTTAGCACGTGGCCTTACTACCTGTGTGTGTGTGTGTGTGTGTGTGTGTCTATGGGGAGGAGGTGTTTCATTGTGTAGCAAAATACGCTTTGGGTCCCAGACGATAGTCCGGAGAATATAGTAGCTTCTGACAATGTAGAAGTTGGCCATACAGTGGTGAAATGTTGCCCTTTGCTAACGAGAAAGTGGTGCAACTGTCAAAAGAGACCAAACTGTGCTTTACTGCCTCCCCCCTGCCACACCGCAGGACTGTTATTCTCCCCCCCCCTCCATCTGCTGCATATTGAGCCTTTTCCTTTGATATTAACAGGGAACAGTTAGGAAAAGTAGTCAATTTGTGTGGGTGGGGGGGGGGCATGTTACAGAAACTGTTGCTCACAACTGTCATTACCCTACACTACAGCATGCCAAAGAAATATACGAATTACGGTAGACCGCATCATTCTGGTCCAGCAGTATTTTGCACCAAGGTTTCTGCACATAGCTCTTGTTTGCACCAGGGCTTCCCCATTCATTCCACAGGGATCTCTGCCTGTACAGAACTGCCACTCCCATTGAAATTAATGGAGAAGACCATTCGAATCATCGGGCTCTCAATCAGAGCTTGTATGCTGAAAATATGCCCCATTTGTGTCTGAAGCATTGTTTTCTGCATTTTATTAGTGTTTGAAAACCTGTCTCGTAGGCTGTGTTGTTTTGGGCACACAGCCAATGATCTACTGCTGTGTTTGCATATCCTTGTTCACTTAGAGACATCCAGGTTACAATAATCAGTGGTCTCTGTACACAGCACTCATCTCATGATGAAAATTAGCTAGTGGTTGGCCCGTTGCCCATAGATACCCAATCACCGGGTGAAACAGTACAGATAAACAGTCCTTATATTAACCAATCTGGAGATAATTTGAGATGCTGTACTAGATTGGAAAAAAAGACAACTGAAGCCTTTCCAACTTGTAGATAGAGCTACCTAATTTGGCTTCAGTTGACTTTTTTTTAACCCATTACAGCATCTAAAATTATCTCCAGCTGGGTTAATATAAGGGCTGTTTAGTTTCCCCCTGTGATCCACTGGTAAAAGGGGTCAGGGTGCTTCGGCCATGATGGAAACAGGTCTGAGTAACAGTTGGATGTTATATTTCCAAAATGGGGGATTAAACTTCCACCCTTTTGGTTCTCAGCAACTCTGGGGGCAGCTGCAGATCCAATATGTTACCATCAGATGACCTGCAAAGCCTAATTTGAATGTCTGCAGGCCCCTCCTCCCCCACTTCATTTTGGGACTCTGAAAATGCAGACACTGTCACTTCACCATTGTCAGTGGGGGTTTTTGCTCTCCATCTCCCGGGCCCTCCCCTAGACCAAACGTGCCTTTTGTAACATCTTGCCTGATTAAGAGATCTGGAGATCTCAAAAGCTTGCACATTTTTTGTGATCTTTTGGTTGGCCTAATAAAGGTATTACACTTATATGGATTTTGGAACTTTTGTTTGTAGATATAATTTGGCTTCTGTGTGAATGATAACATATATGGAGGCAAGGACATTGATGGACCCTATTTTGCAACTTCCCCTTGAATATAAGAACCCTTTGTTTTTCCTCTTTTCTCTTGGCGACTAATTTTACAGCTGGGGTGCTTCCAGATGAAGGATTTCTAGTGCTAACAATGAGAAGGCATTGCATACCTCTTTTGTGTTTTTCTTCTTAACGGATTTTCCACAGGAAGGAAAAAGCTGGAAGAAGTGGTGGGAAAACACAGGAGGATTTAAGTAGATGACAACTTTGTCTGGATCCTCCATATAATTCTGTGAATGAGGAAGGTTAGTGGCACAAGAAAAGCCTCATCTGGAAGCACCTCAAACTAGGTTAAGTCTGGGCTACAGATATCCAATTATCAGGTCACAGCTTCCAACGTTTGCCTGGTGAGAATACGGTCATTTGTGTATTTGTAATGCCTGTACCCATACCTGAAGCTCTCCTTCTTTTTCTTTGTACGTTGTACTCATTTACTGAGTAAATTTTACTCTATAATAGCCTACCCTGCTTTGGCTGAAAAAGAGTGCGTCCGCACAATAACAGTTTCTTTCTTTCTTTCTTTCTTGAACACAAGAGTGTTTAACAGAATGTAATCTCAGAGCAGATGCAACTCAAACCCATTCAGCAACTTTTACTATCTGGACGGGCAGTTATGGGGTGGGATATGAAAGGGGAGCAGCAGTGCATTAGTATTTGCCTTGGTGTACATCTGCAAGCATGCATGTATGTGCATCTACACTGTATGGATCCCCTCTCTTCCCCCCCTCCCCATAGTATTTATCTAAAGAGAAGGCGCTGAAACAGTTGTGCAGTTAAGTAATTTTAGACTCCGGATTGAATGGTCTTGCCAGGGCTCCCCTCTTTAGATGGCAAGGCGTATTACTTCACTTACTTAAAAATGCGGCAAGCCAGCCTTGCTGTGTTTGGGGCTCCTCCTGCTTATCCTGCTCAGTGGGACCCTGGAGTTCTGCCCCAAAGTCCTGCCCTGATGGCACCGCTGGCTGAAACCTGAACACCTCTAAACCTGTGCGCACAATGGCAACAGTTTAAAAGGGCATCCCCAACATCACCCCAAAAGACAAAACAGGGACAGTGTTTTACCAGGGACTGGCACCAAGAAGTAGGAGCTGTCCGTGGTAAACTGGATCAGCTGGAGTACATTAGTTAAGTTCAGCCATGCAGGTAAGTCCACAAAATCCTGCTGCCTGTATTTACATTAGTCATTTGTGGAATAGTGATAGCCTGAAAGGGGGAAGAGTAAAAAAAAAACAAACCCTTGGAGGTTAGACAGGAACACACCCCCTCCAGCCTCAAACTGAAATGAGAAGCTAGCTAGAGCTTTTAATGAGAGCTTGTAATCAAGTCACTCACCTATGGCAAATAAGCGTCAAGTCTGGGTGACAAGGCAAGGAAGGTTTTGTAAATTGGATGAGATTTATTTATTGTTTATTGATCCGGCAACTCTCTTCAGTTTACAAAACTTTCTCTGCCTCGTTGCCTGGGCTCGACCCATATTCATCATAGGTGAGTGACTATTTATAAGCCTGCCTTGGTTTCTCATTCCCATTTGGGGCTGGGAGGAGGAGGAGGGGGGGTGTCCCCTGACAAAGTTCTACAACTGAACAGGGAGGTAGTTCTGCAGCAAAAAAGCTTCCCCTCCCAACTCAGAGCTGCGCCACACATCCTGCCCTTTCTCCTGTTGTGATGACTTTGACCTACTTCGCTGTCTGCAGGCATTGAAGGCACTTTCACAGGTGCCAAAGAGACTGAGATCAAAGCTAAAGTATATTGCAGCAGGCAGGATATACTGGGCTAGGAGCAAAGGCAAGACACAGATAGGGTGCGGTCCTGCTGCTTGCTTGAGCGTCTTGATTGTAGAGCAGCCTCTACCTTTGCAGACGATGCTTTCCCTTTCTTAATCCCTGCCGACATGCAGGCATTAGAAAATAGCTTTGGAGTGATGGGTAAGCGGGCGTTCCCTTTTACTGCCTGCTACCTGTTGGACCGAACCGTACCTCTTCAACAAAAGACATTATCTGGCCATTTTTTACAACGCCAAGGTGCATATAGAGCTGCATTTCTCAAACCCTGATTCAGAAGCAGTGAGGTCTGTTGAGTGCACCACCAGGGTTTACAGATACAAGACCCAAGATTTGAAGAGGGTGATTTGCCAAAGGCCACTCAAGTGGTGAGCACGTTACTGGGAGCCAAACTACACATTCACATTACACACAGAAATGCATAATATAACCTCGATGCCTGCTTCTTCTAGGTCACCCTTCCCGAATCTGGTGCCCTCCAGATGTGTTGGGAGTACAACTCCAGGTACCCGCAGCATCTGGAGGGCACCAGGATGGGGAAGGATGCTCTAGGTAAAGTGGGGGGGGTTGCGGGGGAGACGGCAATTTGCAGTAGGAGGAGGAGCTGTGTGGAATTTTATTATACATGCTTCTGTATAATAACATTTAGCAATGTGTTCACCGTCAAGGTTCTGTTTTTTAATATGTAGTTCTGCCCCAAGGATGAGACCTGGATCATAGTCCCCCAGAGCTCCCACATCCCACCCTTGGTGTGAATCACACCACGGCCCAATTCATGGGCCCATTATTGGACATGTTTTGAAACCAGGTTCATAGATACAAGGACAACAAAAATGTCAGCCTGACCTGAATGTGCTTGTGGTAAATCAGTTGCTTAGATGGCTCACCACAGCCTTGAGTTTGCTAGCGAACCTGCAATGCGCAGTGTGTGAAAA
This sequence comes from Shinisaurus crocodilurus, assembly GCA_021292165.1. NCBI lineage: Eukaryota > Metazoa > Chordata > Lepidosauria > Squamata > Shinisauridae > Shinisaurus > Shinisaurus crocodilurus. Next base: position 29,393,648 of record CM037881.1, read on the forward strand.
TTCCACCCACGGCATCACGGGACTCGTCAGAAAACAGGTTAACCAGAATCAGATTCAAACTATGTTGAATTCATTCTGCTTTCCCCACTCTCTGCAGTTTGGTCTAAAACCAAACCCAAATTTGCATATGTGAGATGGACCGTTTCTCTCTCTCCCTCTCCCAACTTCACACCATGGGCCGCAGTTCAGCAATGGAGCACCTGCTTTGCATGCAGAAGGTCCCTGGTATAATAGGCGGCATCTCTAGGTAGGGCTGGGAATGGGAAAGGCCCTTGCCTGCAACTCTGGAGAGTCACTGCCAGGCAGTGTAGCCATTAACTTAGCTAGATTGACTCAGTATAAGACAGGTTCCTATTATGTAACTCTTAATTCTGAAATGACCCAGTTTCTTAGGACTGTACAGAATAAATGCTGTATTGGAGTGGGGGGCGGCAATACTTGTTTCTGCAACTCTGATCTCGCCTTTAGAATAAAACAAAACAAACAAACAAACATTGAATCTTGAGAAACCTAGATACTTCTAAATATGTCACTTGAGTGGTGTTTGGCCCTGTTTGTGTTCTGTCCCCGTGCCCATCTCTTCCCTCTCACCCCCATCCTGCTCTCAGTGAAGCAAACAAATATCTTTGAGATCACATTTGGTATCTTTCTTTCCCAGGCTCTTGGCCTATTCTGGAAGTGCTGCTGCAGTTCCAGCAAGCCCACGGATGCACTCTGATTTGTTTAACCTACTTAAAGCCAAAAAACCCGAGCTGCTCTTTCCTCTCCTGCCCCTCCCACCCCTGTTCCACTGATGAAGGAACGTGCAGGCAGATTAAAGCCTGCACGAGTAGCTAGTGTCTCCTGGCAGGCTTCAGCTAAGACCCTAGCTAGACTCGTGTTCCATTTCTGAGTAATCTTATTTATTGACACATCACCATTTTGTAGAAGCATCAGCCCCTTCTCCCCATTAGGTGGGCATCTCTCCTTCTTCTGAAGGATATCACCTGGAGCCCAGATGTGCTGGTTCTAAAGTGAGGGGGGAGAGAAGGAAATGGGGCCATTTAGATGTTGCCCTCAGTTGGTACTGATTTCTCTAAGCTGGTTTTGTTCCAGGCTGTTGGCTCCAACTAAAAGATGACAAGCAAGGCTGCATGATGAACAGCTGTGAGGTTTTGCCTTCCACATGGGAAGGTGTGAGTTGCGGACTTGGTCCAATACAGAGGGGCTTTTCTGCTAAGAACAACCGCCCTTGCTAACGGCCCAAGTCGTGTGGAATATCCATCTCTCTATAATTTGCTGTTAAGGGGTCTGCTGTGACTCAATACAAGTGGCTTGTTAAGTGGTTTCTATCGGATTACTAATGTCCCCTTAGGATGGTCAAAGGTGTTTTTTGTTGTTGTTGGTTTGTTTTGGCAGGAACCACTTGCCAGGATAGCACAGTGCTGCTTTGTGGGTTTACAGCAGTCCCATCATGGGTGGCCGAGGGGCAGGATTTGTAATACTTTTCGGCACCAAGCAGTTTCTTCTTAGTTGAGAAAACACATGGTATCAGGTCAAACACTCACAACTTGAGTGAACATGGTTGGGGACATGTTAAATATCGGGGCTCGTTGTGCTTAAGGTTCTTCTTTGTGTACCAAGAACTATGGAACATGCAGGGACTAGAGTGCCTTTTTTGTAGCATATCCCATCCCAGTGTGCAAAGAATGCCAGGATTAAAAGGGGTGCATTTGATCTTTGTAGTAGGGTGGCCATTCTTTTCTGCCTAGCCCCAAAGATTAGAAAGTGCTCTCTAACACAGTACAACAAAAGTGGGCGTTGTCCCAGTTTTGGCAGTCAGCATTTTAATCTGATCTGCCAGAGCATTTGCACTTTATTTTGACTGCTGTCACAGCAATCCTGCCATAAGGTAGGTCATTATGAGCCCTATTTTACAGATAGGAGAACTGAGGCTCAAAAACAGTGATCCATCCAAAACCTAATCTGCCAAACTAAACCAATTTGTGATGTTTGATCCTTCAGATGGAATTCAGGGCTAGCATTAAAACATCAAGTTTGTGCCCACTTTGGTTCTTAAATTTGGAACTAGGAATTTCCCTGTTGGAAACTGGCCGGGGCTGCCTTTTCTATAGATTGGCTATGAAGGCAATTTTTTTTCTTGATTGAGGGAGGTAGAAAAAAATTATGCAGTTAGCTTCAAAGTGATTCTGATAAGCGAGCCCAAAATAGGGTCATTGCTTGCATCTGCAGAGGGAGGAGGGAAATTGGGTTTCTCCGCTTCAAAAAAGAAAAGGAGCGGGGGAGGGCAGCAGCTTCCTGGCCTAGATTCTGAAATACACCAGGACTCCCCCAGCTGTTGGCTGCTCCAAAGGCAGCACAATGCTTTACAAAACATGCACAAGAGCCGCTGAGAGTTGCTGAATTCGCCTTTGTTCAGGTGAATCCAGGTCACCAGGTACAAGCAACTGCAGCAGCCGTCTTCAGCACAATGGTTCTGGAGGGTGCCTTGGATTGATTTGTGTAGCTCCTGGGAAATGCATACTGCAGCAGTTCCTCTTCCTACTACAGCACGTAAAGTGGCACAGCTGAAATCACTGTTTGCTAGAGGTTCAAGGACTGCCAGTGTGGGCTGTGATTGCCTCCCCACCCCCACCCCGCTGCAGAGAGAAACCAACTGCAGTGTCAGCAGCATGGACGCAGTGACAAGTGCTGATGGATGAGGCCGCATGCAATGCAGTCCCTAATAATGCCACTCTTGAGGGGAGGGCTGGCCAGTGGGGGGTTGCTGCTGCTGATGGTGCCAATTTGGCTGCAAATAGCTGCCATAAAATGAAAGTTCTGATTTTTAAAAAATCCTGCAAGGGGCTGGGGTGGGTGGGTGGAATCATGACGAACTGACAGCTGTTAAGGCACAGGGGAAGTGGCGTCTGTTCCCCTTTTCTCTGCCACTGACCTGCAGCACTGAGCTTGTATTAGGCATTTCACATGAACTGGAGGTCTCCCCAGACCAACACACTGACCAACATACGACATTGGCTCTCTCTTAAGAGGTCATAGGAAGATAGGAAGCTGCCTTATACTGGGTCAGACCATTGGTCCATCTAGCCAGTTTTGTCAACACACTGACTGGCAGCAGTTCCCCAGGGTTTCAGGCAGGATACTTTCTTAGCCTTACCTGGAGATGCCGGGGATTGAACCTGGAACCTTCTGCATGCAAAGCACGTGCTCTGCCACTGCGCTACAGCCTCTCCAAATTTTTTCAAATTTACCTCCCTGGGCCTCGGATTCCACCTCCACATTCGATGCAGGCAATTGCAAATGTGATTCTGCAGGTGACAGGAAAAGCCCTTTTTTGCATTTCCCAAATTCAAATTTAAAGCTTAATGCTGGGTGAGAATGTATGTCTGATTATAAAATGATGCAAACAGTGTAATGCGATATACACACACAGCGTGAGAGAGGCTCAGAGCTGTTCTAGTGTCATGTGTAAAGATGGCCTTACTGCATGTGCTGTCTCTGCACTATCACATCACCTGGGCAGGGCCTAGATTGAATGTCTGCAGCTTCCTCCCACGTTTCATCTCAAGACTCTGACCATGCAGGCTTCATGACTTCAACATCAAAGCAGCCTGTCCCCCTTTCCTCTCCCCCACCTCCATGCTTTTTGTTACATCTTGCCTGAGCTGGAGATCTCAAAAGCTTGCACATTTTTGGTGACCTTTGAGTTGGGCTTATTATAAGGGTATTACCCTAATATGGATTTTGGCATCCCCCCCCCCTTATGGCCAACACAGCTACTTTATTATTTTTGTTTTTTTGGTCAAACCAGTTTGACTCTCGTAGCTTCCCCCTCCAGGAATCCTGGAAACTGCAGTTTGGTGAGGTGGTTCAGAGAATTCGCTGTTAATGCCCAACCTTCACAATAAGCTACCATTTCCAGAATTCCGTGGTATGTGAAGGAAGGATGCTAATGCAAGTTAAAGTGCTTTAAAATAAGATAAAGATGGCTAAGCTGGCAGTCGAGGTTGCGATCTAGCGAAATATGCCTAACCCAAGCCACTCAGGCTGTTTCAGAGGAAGCTGCTGCCTGCCTTATACCAGGTCAGATTATTTGTCCATCTCGTCCAGTATCATCTATTCTGACTGACAGCGGCTCTCCAGGGCCTCAGGCCAAGAGGTCTTTATGTTATTTAGGGTCCCTCTTCATCAAGCTTTCAGAATTCATGTTTGAAGCTACTGCTGCCTTTTACGAAGAAGTAAAATCCATTGAAATTTGCACGTTAAGGCACATGCCAAGCATATTCCACAGCCATTTTGCATATTCAGTGTCCAGTCGGAGGCTGCTATGTGACATAGGTTAAACCCACAGTTAACCTAACAACTAATTATTTCATTAATTAACCCATGATTTGCCGCCGCTACGTGTGAACCAGGTCAGTGTGAAATACACCAGCAAAAATTCGCTATTTAATAGGGACTTAGGTTATCACAGCAACTGTTCCCTCTGTTGCTGCTGCCCTTTCCTTCCATGTACTTAATTTCTGTGTGTTTTGTTTTCCCCCCTGGTTATTCTTTGATGATGTCCCTGTACTGATCTTTCCATGCTTCCTGTTCACATGCGCTTCTCCTCCTCTTTGGGCTGACTCATTAACAATAACACTATTCCTGTGGACTGGCAGATTTACAATGATTTTGTAGCTACAATAATTTTGCTGTGTTGCAAAACAGCAGTGGCGTGAGCTGGAGGACTTTGTCATGATAGCAGGAACCAAAAAAAGAAAAAGAAAAGGTCCGGATTCTGCCTCTGTGATATCTGGAAGTAGCTCAAGCTCTACGGTATCAAGGATTGTGTGTGGAAAGACAGACCAATATGAATTGAGGTCTCTATTTGTGTGGGTGAATACGTCGAAATGAGCCTATTCAGTGTTATTCCAAACCAGTGGTTGCTATTTTGGGGCCTTGTGAAAAGCTGAATGGTGGGATTTTTCCTCTCTTGGGGGGTAAGCATCCCACAAGTCAAGTTCAGAGTAGGAAATAGCGCCACTTTTCTGTGCACTGCGGTACATATGCAGCCCACTGTGCTTTTGTGTGGTTTTCCCTTGTGTAATAGCTGAGACAGCAGCACACCACACACAGCACAGCAGAGGGAGGTGCGGCTGCAGCCCATAATGGGCCCTGACTCCCATTTCTGTCAAGGCACGCCGGAAACCCCTGTTGCCCGTTTTCACTTCTGGCACCCACGTTGCACAGTTTGGCCAAGTTTTGAACCAGTGGCCTTCAACGTTTCTACCGTCGGGAAACATAGCTGTGCAAGCTTTCACTTCAAAAAGTACGTTGTCAGCGTAAACTGCTGCAAATCTGTACATATCCCAGTGTGTCCTATACAAGTGTGGCTCCCAAATAGTAGAACCGTTCAGAATCTCCAGAGTTCAGTATCTGCAAGAAAAAGTGTTAGGAGATTTAGCAGAACAACAAAAGCTATATATGGTAGGTAGTCCTGCAGGGCATCCCCCGGTATCCAGTACAAATTTGGTACACAGCAGCAGCTGGTATTCATGCAAAGAAAATAGGTACCCTACTTATTAAATAGGTAAAGTTGATAGATGGGATGTAGTGGTACAAATCACATACAAAGCAACTGGTATAGATGTCCCTGTGAACTGTCCAGAAAAATGTTGACCTGGTTATCTAGTAGCCATGAGAACATAATGGGGCATACACCAGACCTCTAGCTTTGCAGGGAAAACGGAGGAGTATCAGTGCTAGGAACTAAGATTCCTGGGTTCTGGCACACTGCTCCTTCTCCTCGTATATGTACAGTAAAGGTGAATATTGATGTATGCTCAGTAGGAAGGGGACAGGAAGGCGTTTAAAAACTGGTGGGTGGGGAGGGTAGCCCCATCTTACCTGTTCCTTGCTTGCAGGCAGCTGCAGTATGGGCATATTGCTTGTACCAGAAGTTGTTGCTCACTCAAAGGGGGAAAAAACCCCATCTTCATATACAGAGTACAGTGTCTCTGAACACTGGAATTGCCATAACTCTTTTGCAAATTAAACACTGCAGCAGTTAATTTTTACCAAGAGAGGTCTGGTGCCTTAGCTTGAACCAGCACTCAATAGGGTTTAGACACCTCATTTCAATATAAACCCGAGGGCTTTATTAGGTGCAGTGTAGACCTGTTTATTTGTTAAGTGTGCACATAAAAATGTACCGTGTGAATGAAGCAAATGTGTTTGGAAACTGCATCATACTGGCACACCCCTCAGAAGGGAGATGATTGGCTGAAACTCCCTGTCAAATGTACAATCAGTAGCAAACTCGGGTTTCCTTAAGGTGTGAAAAGGTGCTCTTCAAAGAACCAGGATTCACATCAGTAACTGTCCGGTTTCTGAGTTCCTTGTCATTTGACTAAATATGTGGAGCAGCCCTGGGTCCTTGAACATGTAATAACACCGCCACTGATCACAGAAGCCTCCTTTGCTGAGTAAAAAACCTCATCTCATACACCTTAGGGCTTAGGGGGATAGGCAGAATGGCTTCTGCGTAAACGGGCTTGTCTTTTTCAGGCCACCGGGAGCCTCGCAATTTAGTTCAAGGCTTCCCGAACACGACCAGCCAATCCTCTGGCTTTTGAGGTCCCGACCCCCTCATCCTAGATATACATTTGCGGGAGCGCGACTGTTGTCACTCCGGCGCAGGGCACTCTGTACACCCTCAGAGGCGCCCTTTCTTCCCTTTTTTAATTGTTCCACGCGGTGCAGGCTGGGGATGGCGATTCTCTTCTACAGGGCCTAACGTTGTAAACAAGGCTCCCCGGCTGACGCCCACCCCCGCGCCCCAATGCGCAGAGAAAGGGTGCGGCGGGCCTCTCCCTCTCCCCCCAAATCGCATGCTTCGCTCCCCCCCCCCCCGTTGCAATGCATCGCGTCCCCGGCGGTTCGCGTGCAAGAGCCGCCGCCTGCAGCCGGAATTATCTGTGCCGCCCGGGCCATGTGAGCAGCGAGTCAGGTGTCTCCCCACCCCGCCTTGGCAGGGCTCCAGCACGTTGCTTGTTCCTGACACTCGTTCAACGGCAGCGAGAGGCGGACACGTGAGGCGCTGACCCGATTGGAGGCGAGGCGGAGCTGGGAACCGGAGCTCTCTTCTTCCACCCCCCTCCTCCGTCCTTCCTCTCTCCCCCCGCCGCGATGTTTTCTCCTCTAGCTATTGGCAGGCGCTAAAAATAACAAGCCGCTCTTGAAGAGCGTGTGCATTTTGGCACAGATTCACTGAGAAGAATGGGGCAGTTCTCTGGATATCCGGCCTTGGGCAACCCCACCTCTGCCCCATTGCAAAAGGCCAGGTCACGGTGCCTCGGAATTCGTTTCAGAGCGGGGAGGGTGAGAGCTGTAGGGGAAAGAAACCTCTTTAGGAAGAGGGCGGAAAAGCAAAGCGGTTTTTTAAAGCAGGAATATTAGTGCTGGCTGATGAATTTTGATTCTTTTCATTTTTTTACATGCTTTTAAAAAAATGGGTGAATATAGAGCCATTAGTGCAGTGGTTAGAGCAGCCTTCTCCAACTTGGCACCCTCCAAATGTGTTGGATTACAGCTCCCATCATCCCCACCCAGTATGGCCACAAGCCATGCTGACGGGGGTTGTTGGGAAGTTGTAGCCTAACGCATGGGGGGGGGGGAGTGCCACATTGGGGACGGCTCTGTTAGAATTTGGACTGGGGAGACCCAGGCCTGCTATGAAGGTCACTGGGTGGCCAAATCCCCAGTCTGCTATGAAGGTCACTGGGTGACCTTGGCCAACTTACGGTCTGGCAGCCTGATGCACCTCACAGGGTTGTTGTGAAGATAAATGTCGGGTTGGGTGGGGGAAGTGAAGCAGCTAGAAACACCCCCAACCCCACCCCCACCCCACACACACACACACCCACACACCCAGCCTATTAAATAACAATGGCTGGACAAGTTTTGAAAGGTGAGGATGACACTTATGTATAAACTCTCCCAGCAAGATACAACAGACTAGGAATTGAGCCCAGAAAAATAATGCCATTGTGACTTGGGGTGCTTCCAGACGAGGCTTTTATTGTGCAATTACCCTGCCTTGTTCATGGAATTTTACGGGTGGTCCAGGCGATCCTGTTTTCCACTTGCAAGCTGTAACTCTCCTGTGTTTTCCCACAGCTGCCTCTGGGTTTTTTTCTTTCCCCCCCAAAAAATGTAAAAGAGAGGGAAGGATGGAATAACTGCACAGCACCTTTTGTTTGGTAGCGCTAGGAGCCCTCTGTCTGGAAACACACTTGGTTTCCTTCCATTTCATGCTCAGCTGATGACTATATCGGTTACTAAGACAGCTAGGAGACTGGCAGTGCAATCCTGTGCATGCCTACTCAGAAGGAAATCCTATTAAGTTCAGTGGGACTTACTCCTGGATAAGTGTGCATAGGATTCACACAGCAGAATGAGGTGGCAGAGACTGGTGGACTTCACTGTACCAGTTATGTTTAGATATGAGAGGAGCCTCCACCTACATTACAAATAACAACTCCCTACAAGTAGAAAACTAGTGTGCAAGGAGCAAGCTGGGCTAGAACCTCTCTCTCTCTCTCTCTGATGTCCTAGTTTTGATGTTTTGTGTAGCCTTGGCAAATTATATATTTCTGCAAGTTCAATGTTGATTTGTGCCTCCCCCCCATGGTCTCTTGCTCTTCCCATTTGGGGGCTAGTATTTTTGTACTGCTTGTTTTTCTTAACCCATAATACAATTTTATTATTTTTTCTTCAGTACACTGTAGACAACCAAGATGAACTTAAGTGCCCTTGATTTCAGTATGCATATCCTTAATTTCCCCATTGGAATAAATGAGAAAAGTGCTTAACTGTAACTGGATCTCACCGTGTCTGGGCTTTTATTTTTTGTTAAACGTAAATCATGTTAATATACTTGTAAGTTCTTTTTATATATTCTTATTTGGAGAGATATCTCAGGGCATCATTCAGTGCCCTTCCTCTGCATTTCTTTTAGGGGGCTGGTTAGTGCCAGGCATAGCCATGATGGGGCTATGCATTTTTAGTTTTCAACCATGTATGCTGCCTAGAGCATGACATTTAATAACAGAAAGGTTTTCTGTTTTCCATTCCCTTTAGTGTCCATAGTTTTGAAGCATACTACAAGGCATCCAAGAGTCAGTGGAGGATATTTGAGCTGATCTCTGTCCAATGTACCTTGATTGAGTGAAAGTGCCAATAGTTGTTTTTGCTGTCAGTGCTGCTGATCAATAGGGCGGTCCCACTCCCCTCCCTTCCAAACACTGTTGAGGCCACTGCAGGTATTCAAAAGGAGTTATAAAAGGTGGTATGGGACTCATACTTCTGAATCTCATATTGAGCATATGAAGCTTCCTTAAGTGGTTTCCATACCTAGCTGCTGTCTACTGTGACATCAGCTCTCCGGAAGAAGCCTTTCCTGGCCTTGCTATCCTTTAACTGGGCATTTCCAGGGATCACACTTGGAAAATTCTGCTCTCCTCTCCTTCAGAGATGCTCAGAAGTGCAAGGGGGGAATGCACTTGTGCATCTTCTCTTGCAGCAGCATCTTTCGGACATCCAAGATGGGCCTGAGGTGTTGGGAGGAGGGGAAGATGTTTGCCTCATTGATCAATATAGTACTGGCAATATAATCAAGCGCTGGCACACGAGTGCATGTAGTGGGCCCCACGTATGCCCTGTTGAACTGCTTGCTGAGGACAGGAGCTAACAAATGCCAGTTGAATTATTTTGGTTGTCATCCATTTGGGGAGGCTTGTGCAGACATTTTCTCAGTTTGGAGAGGCCTCTGGTGTAAAAAGTTTGAGATCCCCGTGATCAAGGGCCGCTCTAGGCCAAAGATCAAATGCAGTTTGAGAGCAGGCAAAAGAATTTCCGGGATGTCCCTGAAGCCTGATGGCCCACTGAGCAAAGGGCTTTGAGTGTGTTCTTGCTGGATACAGACCCCTTTCCCAGGGCCAAAATTGGTTTTAGGGTTGGCAGTGCTTGCGGCTGGAACAAGCTGCTGTTGCCCTTATAAGCTTCACAATGCCCACGAAAATATAAAAGAGAGGCAGTTTATTTTGGGCACACGTCTTTGAAGCCAGGGGGTTTTGCAGGACAGAGCTGAGTGACAATGATTGGTCCTTGCGGCAAATTAAACTCATTCTGTCACCAAAAAGACAGACAGAACAAGAGTGTGGGCATGCTTGCTTGGAAAGTACATCTCGGTTCCTGATGTAGGTCACAAGCGGATATGTATGTGGTGTGCGAGTTCAGGTACACAAGGCAAAGAACGGGGATGGGGGAGTGCGCCTCCCGCTTAAGCTTCTGTGTGGTCCACTTTCCAAAGTCCTCACACAGTTGAGCACATCCCTGATTTTTTGGGTGGGGGGTGAGTGAGAGAGCAAATGTTGGGTAGCAAAGGAAAGTGGCAACGTACCACTAAGGGGATTTAGGGCTAGGATAAGGGGATGGTAACCTATTAGGGGGGGAGCAGAGCTCAGGGGTGGAGCATGTGCTTTGCATGCAGGAAGTCCCAGGTTCGGTCCCCGGCATCTCCAGTTGGAGGAGGATCAAGTAGCATGTGATGTGCAAGACCTCTCTCTGAGACCTTGGAGAAGTGACCCCAGCTAAAGCAGACACTAGTGAGCCAGATGGACAAATAGCCTGGCCAGCTTCCATTATACCAGCACTAGGGGCAAGGAGAGCGAAGTATTACTTGCGGTTTTGCGCAAGCCAGCCTGACCCAGAAGCTTTTATCACCCGACCTGACCTGGCCTATTTTTGTTACGAGGTTTCCTTCTTTGGTCCTAGTTCCTTCCCTTTGGCTAGACCCGAGTTCACAGGCTGAACCCCATTCTGACATTCCTCCAACTCCCGGGCTCACGGCCCGCTACTGCCTGGAGACCTGACATTATAAGAATGTGACAGAATGTCAAGGGGCCATTAATCGAGCACTTTTCTAAATGTACCCTTAGGCAGGCTAGCCGGAGAAGCCTCTGAGCCAGAACAAGCTCTGGTTTGCCATGTGCAGCGGCCTCTTGTGGGGCCTTGGCACTGCCGCCTCTGCCTCCTGCAACAGCTTTCAGATGGGCCGCTCGGGTTTTGTGCCTGCGTATGTGTGCCATCCGCTTGCCCTACTTTTCCTGCAACACGTGCCTCTTGGGCCACATTCCCTGCTGTTTCCTTGGCTTCGTCCTGGAGCCACATAGAGGCTGTGTGTGTTCAGTCGGTCACTGGCTTCACACCTTCAGACACGGCTGCCAGCCGTTCTGTAGATCAGTGCCATGATGGCAAAAGGGACACTTTGCAGGGGGCAGAGATGATGGTTTGCAGTGGGAGCAACTCCACTCAAGGCCAGTTCCCCCATTTCCCCCTCCTCTGACCTCCATATGCAGAGTTTGGCAGGTCAGACAGTTGGCACAAAAGCTGCCCGGAAAACGGGAAGAGCAGTTGTTTGTTGAATTGACCCAAGGGGGGCAGGGCGAGGAACGGTGGCGTTGAACCCCATGAAGGTAGATGTTGGATACATGTTAGAGGTGCAATTTAGCCATGTTATCATGATCGGTGGGAGTTTTTAACTCTTGCTTTCAGTGTGGGATGGAGCCCGCCTTCCTAAGAGACGTCCCAGCAGAGAAACGTGCAGCCTGGGTAGATGGCAGCATCGTCTTCCTTGCAGTTTTTCAAGGAAAGGCTGTGCAAGTCGGCAGCACGCAGCTTGGTCTGGACCAGGGTCCTTCAACCTTTCCAGACCCATGGGGCATTTTCAAGCAGACAGGGGGACACACAATTATTTCCCCCTCTATTCCCTCATTTCCCTTTCTCAGAAATGCCCAGTGTGGCAGTTCGCGGTACTTCTTCGGGGGGGGGGGGTCGGCAGGGAGGATCTGTTGACTTGCATAGAGGCAGTGGCAGCCAGCCAGCCAGCTGTTTGGTGGGGCAAGAGGCAGCAATAGACTTTTGTTTTAGTGAGTGCAGGTGTCCAACAGAAGCCTTCAGTGACCTTTGAGCCAATGTTTGAACCAGTGATACCTTTGGCTTGGGCAGGCCGCTAGAGGTTTCTATCGAGGCACAACCAACGGGGGGCTGCTTCCCCCCCACACACACATATCTTGCTCACCTCTGAGCAATGGCAACCTGTAGGTGCATGGATCCTGCCCCTTCCTCAGACACCAAGAATAACAACATGCCCTGCACAAAGTCAGGAATGGGAAGTAAAGGTTTCATTCATCTCTTTTCATTTGTAGCCTGCTGGGGCTTGGAAGGGTCCTTTGCACCCCACCCACACAGAGGGTCTTGGGTTTCCCATAGTGGGAGACACGGAATGGCATGCCATAATATTTCCTGCAGGCCTGCACAGCTTGTGACCCATCAGGCCAAAGGCAGACCACCAGCCATGCTCGATGAGCCTCGTGTTTTTGCCTGCCTGCCTGGAACTGGGGGAGCATCTGGCAGGCCGCAGCACATGCCTCACAGGAGCATATTGATCTGTAGGGCGTGGGGAGCATTGGTCTTGCTACTGAGCAGGATTTGGACTAGGTGGCCTTTGAATACACATAGGATTTTGATTTTGGCTGCTGGCTGGTTCAGGTTCAGAATGCTGAACTAGAACATGACCCAAGCATGGCAGTTTTTAGAACCCATATTAGTGCAATACCTTTATCAGATCACACACACACACCCAAAATGTGCAAGCTTTTGAGCTCTCCAGATTTCTTCATCAGGCAAGAGGTTATAAAAAGCATCTTGCCTGATGAAGAGATCTGGGGATCTCGAAAACTTGCACATTTTTGGGGGGTGATCTTTTGGTTGGCCCAATAAAGGTATTGCACTAATGTGGATTTTGGGAATTTTACTTATGGTCCACATGGCTATGTTCGCCTCTTGTGACTTTTTAGAACGTAGTTTTAATTCCTCAGCAATGTGCGCAGCCCCTGTGTTCACCTTCCTCTGGCTCCTTGTCATCCCACAGGTGGCGTGATCCTGTACGTGGGCTCGACAGCAGGCTCCAGCCCCACCCCAGGCAGCCCTCCCAGCGGATACCTGGTGCCTTCGCCCCAACACTCACTGCCCTCCTCCTTGGAAGAGCTGACCCTCACCGAGATTGGGGCCATCAAGCCGCAACGGGCCAGCTCCCCCTCCTCGCCCAAGGTAGCCTTCCAGTTCCCGGAGGGGATCCGCTACCCCAGCAAGGGCCAGTCACCCCCGACGCAGAGCAGGGTGCCTGCTGCCAAGCAGAACGGAGCCACCGGCACCTTCACTAGTAAGTGACTCGCTGTTCCTCCACCTTCTCTGTTTAGTGGGGGGGGGGGGATGGAAGCAAAGGAAGGCCAGCGGCAGAGCGAAAGACAGAAACCCAGACACGCGCAACCTCCACACCGTTCCCCTACTTTCAGCTTTAAGGGCCAAAACAGACGTTGCTTGACGTGTGTCTAGCAGCTATGTCTTCTTTTCATTTTTACTCTAGAGTAGGTGCAAGGCTCACCCACCGACCCTGGATCCAGATCATAAAAGCCACCCCCTAGCCCCTGCACTAGGGTTCCAATCCGGATTGGGGGTCCCTGCACCTACTCTAGAGTAAAAACGGGGGGGGGGGGGAGAAAAAAGACACAACTGCTAAACAGGCCAGATGGGCGATTATTTATTTATTTATTTATTTCATTTTTATACCGCCCAATAGCCGAAGCTCTCTGGGCAGGTTTACAACAATTAACAATACAGTCCCTGCCCGCAGGCTTACAATCTAAAAAGACACAACACACAAGGAAAAAGGAATGGGAAGGGAAGAAGGGGGAATATTAATTATTACTTCTGTAATTCTCTGTGTCTCAAGAAGCTCCAGCCTCCTTCTTCTTCCCCACAGGGCTGTAGATGTAAATGTAAATAAATAAATAAACAAACACAGATTTAGAGCAATGTCTGTTTTTGGCCGTAAGAGCAAGGGCAATGGGAAACTTTGGGCTACGGGGTGGGTGAAGAGTTGGCTTCTGCAAGCCAAAGCCTGGAGTGAGCGTTGTGAGAAAATCTCACCTCAGCCATGAACTTGCTAGGTGGGTCTTAGGCAAGCCGCAACCTCATTTCTCTTAGCTCCCCCCCCCCCCCGCATTCTGCAATAACAGGATGATACGGGTGCCCCACCATACAGGGCTGTTCTATGGATTTCTAGCGCAAAGACTTCAGAGTGTCTCACTTACATTCCATTATGTAAGTGAAGTGCATGAAAACCCTTAGAGCAGACTTCCTCAGCCTGGCGCCTTTGAGATGTGTTGGACTACAGCTCCGCTCGTCCCCCATTCAGCATGGCCATTGGACACGATGGCTGGGGGTGATGGGAGGTGTAGTCCAACACACCTGAAGGGCACCAGGCTTGGGGAGGCTGCCTTAGAGAGAGGCTAAAATATTATTCTTCCCAGAGGGAACCACCTTTCTCCTCCTACTGCTCATTTGCACATGCCTGTTTATTTAACTAACCACATCTTGAAAGTTGCCCATTGCTCAACCCGTGGGGCTGAGCTTCAGGCAAAAAGCAAGACAAGTCGGCCACCCTAGAGGGCAGGAAGCTACCTAGTTAATTGAGCTTTAAAAACTCACTGTATCCCAAGGGCTCAAGGTTGGTAGCAACATTATCCTTTAATTTAAGGTATTATTACAGCAACTGTATGTGTGGGAGTGTGAAGCCGTTGTTACTCCCATTTTAAAGATTTGATTTTATTTAAAATTATTTTTAGGTCACCTTTAAGGGTAGAACCTTACGCTGGGAAGAGATGAGTTTGATTTAGTCAAAGCCACCTTTCCAGTGAGTTGAATATTGTGCTGGGATGCAAACCTCAGCTTCCATGGGGCCAGCGTTCTAAGCCAGCTTTCCCCAACCTGTTGCCTTGCAGAGCTGTTGGACGACAACTCCTATTGTCCCCAGGGCTGATGGGAGTTGTAGTCCATCATCTTTGCAAGTCAGTAGGTTGGGGAAGGCTGCTGTAAGCCATCTGGATGTGCAGGGGGAGAGGACCGAGGGTGGAGAGGAGAACACCAGGCCTGGTGGAGGATTAACCCCAATTCCTTTCTCCTTCAACAGAGACAGGCGGGATGGTGCTGCTCTGCAAGGTTTGCGGCGACATCGCCTCAGGCTTCCACTATGGCGTCCATGCTTGTGAAGGGTGTAAGGTGAGGGGCGCCCTCTTTCTCTCTCCTCCCCCCGAGTTTTATTCATTTATTTGCCTACATTTTATATCAGAAGTGATGAGAACTAGAAACCTTTTTAAAAAAAAGTATCAAACCTGAGATTTTCAGGGCACTGAATTTGGTGATAATCAAATTCTACACTCCTACGGGAGAATTGCAGGCATGCAGAGTACACACAACTGTGACTCTTGGGAGTGTTTTGCAGCTACCTCTTAAAAAGATCTATTTAAAATTATTTCTAGGCTGCCTTTAAGGGTGGAACACTCTTTTCTTTTCTTTTTTGCACCTTTCTCTGGGCTGCACTGTAATGAATCTAGTCCAGCGTGCACTCTGCCTTAACTAGTTTATTTCTAAAGTGCCTTGCAGAAGCGATGAGTCTTGATTTGTTTTTGCTCCTCTCCCTATTTCCATTGATTGCAGGAACGCTGCACTGTTAATAGCAAAGTAGGGCAGGATCATTCATGGCGGAAGTAAAAATAGACAGGAGAAACAAAAGGGATGCTTCAGTTATGAATTTTCTT
Source organism: Shinisaurus crocodilurus (assembly GCA_021292165.1). Taxonomy (NCBI): domain Eukaryota; kingdom Metazoa; phylum Chordata; class Lepidosauria; order Squamata; family Shinisauridae; genus Shinisaurus; species Shinisaurus crocodilurus. The sequence goes on from CM037881.1 coordinate 29,409,352, forward strand.
TTGACCAAACTAATCAGTGCCTGCCTGCCATATTGCCAGCCATCCAAGTGGCTCCCAGGAATTTGGGATAGAATAAATGTATCCTAGGTTTTGTAGAAGTAACTGTGACATCTTCAGCTAACTTTTAGAAAGAGACGTGTGCAACACTTCCAAGACTAGAAGCATTTTCAATGCAACTCTAAAAGCAGAATAAAAAGTCAAGCGTCAGTGTGAACACTCAGTCTGTGTGTGTGTTGTATTGAGTCCTTCCTGTTCACTAATCCAGTCCCTATCTGCTTCTACCCACCAGGGCTTCTTTCGCCGGAGCATACAACAGAACATCAACTACAAGATGTGTGTGAAGAACGAAAACTGCATGATCATGCGGATGAACCGCAACCGCTGCCAGCATTGCCGCTTCAAGAAGTGCCTGGCAGTGGGCATGTCCAGAGACGGTGAGCATCTCGGCAGGGCCAGATCCTGGTTTAGGTGGATGGGAGGTTCAGGGACAACGGGCATGGATTACATTGGAGTGACAATCCAGGGCTACAGATGTATCTTGATAACAGGCCCTGTGGCTTTCTTTCAAGTGCATTGGAATTGAGTGAGCAACGCTAAAACACATTGAAGGGCACAGTGTTTATATTCTTTAACAGCACATAGGCAGGGTGGTTTGTTCATGCCATGTATTTATTTATTACATTTCTAAACTGCCCGGGAGCCGAAGTTCTCTGGGTGATGTACAAATTAAAAACATAAATACAGAAGTAGCAATAAAACAAGTTGGATGAAAGCAAGATAAAACTGCCAGCAGCACATAAGAAAACCAGATGTAAAACTGGCTTACTTACCTGTACTGTAAAAGGAATGGCAGCCCTGGTGCAAGCCCTAAAATGGCTGGGAAATAGTAGAGGGGAGCGGGGAGAAGCGGGCTGAGCTACTACTTCGGTATGCTCTGTCTTTAATGTGCCCAGTGGTACAAAGCCTAAGGCAGAAACAGTTGGCTGGCGGCGGCTCTCTCATGTGGGTATAGTGTCAGCAAATCCTTGGCTGATTAATGGGACCCTGTGCTGACTGATGCCTCCGAGCCAGGATTTCCAGAGCAACAGAGAAAGATGTGGGTGGAGCCACTCATGCCCAGAGAACGAGCAGTGTCCTTTGATTAATGGTCACAACAGCTCTCCTGAGAGCATGATAGATGTACCCAGAAGCCTGAGGGGTTAGTTGCTCATTCTGGCTTTGCACTGCTGCTGTGAATTGGGGGGCCGGGCCTGGATCTAGCCCTCCCTCATCTTTCTGGGGAAGAGAATGATGCCAAAATCAGCAGTCACCACCATCTCCCCAGTGGCAAAAGCAGCACTGCACATGTGTGTGTATGCATTCACGAGGCAGTGTACCTGAGCTGACCAGTGCCTGGCCCCCACCTACATATTTTTAGTCCAGTTTGAGATGATGTTGAAGGGTTCAATGCAACAATGGCAGGGAGAATTTTGGCGGATGCAGCTGTTCCCACAATAGTGTTGGGGCAATGAGAAAAGCTGTGCCCTGCTGCCGTACTGTGTGTTAACTGGTTATCTCATGGAGCCCTTCCCCACAGCACTCACATTTCCCTGCCATTTTCTCCCTTCCACAGCCGTGCGCTTTGGGCGCATCCCTAAGCGAGAGAAACAGCGCCTGCTAGACGAGATGCAGAGCTACATGAACAGCCTGAATGAGGCCCCAATGGACGTTGGCCTGAGCCCGGAGGCAGACGCCCCGCCCAGCCCAAACGCCCAGGAAGAGGAGGCGATTGGTGCCATCTCGAGGGCTTACCACGACATCTTTGTGAACGGGCAGGACCGCCTGGGCAAGCGGGGCGGGTCCCCAGGGAGCGAGGCCTGCCCCGTGGCCAACTACAACGAGCAGCAGCTCAACCCCGCTTACAGCTATGGGCAGTACGAGTCGGCCACCCTGCGCCTGTCCAGCTACAGCCCCCCGGAGCCAGCCAGTTACGTGGACAACAGTCCCCGGTGCTTCGGCAACGACATCTTCCAGGCCCAGCAGGCTGGCTATCTGCACAATGCTGGACGTTACCCAGCCTTTGGGTACGGCTACCCGGAGACAAACCCCCAGAGGGGCTGCCCCTGGCGGGGGACAACCAGCAGAGGCATCGTAAGTAGCTAGGAATTCTTTGCCGTGGGATGTTGTGATAACCCCTCGCCGAGCCTTCCCCAGCCTGGTGCTCTCCCCAGCAGAGGTGTTGGACTGCAACATCCCAGAACTCCCAGCCAGTGCCATGCTGGCTGAGAATTATGGGATGTTGGTTGCAGCCCAACACATGGGGAGATCAGGGGAGGCTATGCTTTATAGGCAACTTTGCAGAAGGATTAGATATATTGTGGAAGATAGGTCCATTGATGGCTATGAGCCATGATTGCTAGGGATAGAACCCCTGTGTCAGCCTTACCCAACCAGGCTCCTTTCAGATGTGTTGGACCACAACTCCCATCATCCTCAGCCTGCATGGCCATGTAGTTGGACACATCTGGAGTGCGCCAGGTTGGGTAAGGCTGCCCTACGTTCAGAGGCAGTATACCTCTGATTCCTCCAAATGTGTGGGACAAAACGTGCCCTGCTTATGAGTTCCCTGCGGGCTTTTTATTAATCCCAGATGTGGCGGGTACTTGGTTTCAGGGTAAGAGGCTCCAAGGGGACATAATGCAGCTTCCCGGTGTGCTTGAACCTCAGCGTGCCTCTTTTCAGAAAGTGGGCACTGACTGAGATGTAACTGAGGAAGGCTGGAAGATCGCAAAATCAGGCCACTAGTACCTTGTTAATTCTGCTGCAGGATCTCCCATAGAGAACTCTGGTTTCCAGACTCTTTGAGTTCCCTCTGTCGTAAAATGGCGGCACTGTAGTGGTAATAAGCAACAGGACCAGATCGACGGAAAGCAATTATTAACACTTTGTGCCGACAGGGCTAGTAAGAGCGGGCTATGCAGCTGTCCTCATCTCCCCACCTACCCCATCACTGCCAAGTTTAACACAAGAATGGCAGGGAGAATTTTGGTGGGTGCAGCTTCTCCCACAATAGCGTATGGGCGATGAGAAAAGTAGTACCTTCTGACATCCTCTGTTACTACATTTTCAGAATAGATAATGGCTTCCAACCAGGCAACCTGAGCTGTAGCAACTTCCTTTATAGATATTACCCATTTGAATCAGGGCAGTGGCATTCAGAGGTTTAGTATGCACACATTACACATGGTTCTGTAGGGCTCAGCCACTTGCTCTGTTTGCCTTGACCTAGAAGTGTTGTACTACCGCCATTCTATTCGCAGCCTGCTGACCCAGGAGTACCTCTAGCTCAGGGCTCTCAAACCGTGGGTGCCCAGATGTTGCTGGCCTACAGCTCCTAGCATACCCAGCCAGCATGGCAAATGGCAAGGGATTCTGGGAGCTGTAGTCCAGCAACATCTGGGCACCCAAGGTTGGAGAGCCCTGCATGGATCTACACATGCAGCAGAATAAGGTGATCAAGTCCTGATGTCATAGACTAGAATGCACCACTTCAGACTGCGGGTGGAAGAATATGCTGCCTTATATTTTTAAAAATCCTTATAAGCAGCAAACTAAAATATAAGGACACAGGGTTCTAGCTCAGCTCTCTTCCTACTATGCTAGTTTTCTGTGCCTGCAGGGGGTTGGGTCCCAGTCCCCCCCCCCCCAATTCAAAATGTGTTTCCTTCTTGGTGTCTGAAGTGGCACAGTCCATTCTACTACCTCAGGATTCTACCATCTTGTCCTACATCATTCTGATGCATCGCTAGATCTAGCCATACTTCTTAAGTAATTCTGCAGTTAAGCTTGCAATCCTACACTTACCTTAGACTAAGCGCCATTAAACTCAATGCATCTTACTTCTGGTTAGACATGTACAAATTTGCATTTTAAAGGCACAATCCTATGCATGATTAGATTTTTTTTAAAAAGAAGTCCTACAACTCCCAGCATTCCCCAGCCAATTGTAGGACTTTTTCTGTCCAAACATGTATAGGGTTATGCCTTAAACATATTAATACTTGGCCCAGTATTCCCCCCCCCCCCAAATCTAACTTGGCATTAGAGCAGGGCTCTCCAACCTTGGGTCCCCAGATGTTGCTGGACTACAGCTCCCAGAATCCCTTGCCATTAACCATGCTGGCTGGGTATGCTGGGAGCTGTAGGCCAGCAACATATGGGGACCCAAGGTTGGAGAGCCCTGCATTAGAGAGTTCTACTTCCTGTCCTGCTACCATATAGGGCAGTGTTCTCCAACCTTGGGTCTGGCTGGGGCATGCTGGGAGTTGTAGACCGAAAACATCTGGGGACCTATAACAGGTTGGAGAAGACTGCTATAGGGTCATCCACTAGCCAAGCACTGTGCACAGCTCAGGCTGCACCATCCAGAGTACCGTGTGCTGCGATCAGACAAAGGCGGCAGGTGCCGCTAGAAGAAAATAGCTCCAGATGACTCAAAGCAAGCAAATTTGGCCAGGGCCCTAGTTTTACAAAGGAAAGCAAAAAGTAAAAAGACCGTCGTCATGATGAGCATTACTTTCCCCAAAGTTTCCATATTGATTCATGACAAGTTTGGTGTTGTTTATTTTTAAAAGGAATAGTTTAAAACCAACCTATTCCCCCCCCCCTTTATTGTTTTAAACCTATTTGTGGCACATTCCTGAATGCTTGTTTAAAAACTAGATGTGATGGTGGCAGATTCGTGCCCGCAATGGAGTCTGCCACTGAATTCATATAAAATGGCAGGGCAGGGAGGGAAGTTCAGGTGAAGAGGGCGGGGGGGGGGGACCCTGTTCACATTCTCCCACCCCAAACCACTTTTTAAAAAGCGGTTTTCTCCGAGCGGAGGCTACATGACTGAAAGTAACCCCACTGGAAGAAAAAGCGGTTACAGATAAGCAGTTTTGTGTGTGTAAGAGAATGGACCTGTGGGAAGATTACCTGCTTGGCTGGTCTTTTGCTCTCCCCCCCACCCGCACTCCACCCCATTTATACCTTCCCATTCCATCCAGATGCATCCTTGATTTAAACTGACTTTACTGTGTGTTTTGATTACATAAGCCATTAGCCCTGCTAGCTGGGAACGATGGGAGTTGTAGTCCGACACATCTGGGGGGTGCACCAGGTTGGGGAAGGGGGTGGGGAGAGCATTTTTTGAAATAAAAATAATAAATAGCATTGCTGGTTGGTCAGAACAGGTCTTTTGCTGCCAGGGGTTCTGGTTTGACCAAGCTGACCTTCCTTGTCCATCCCTCCTTGTCTGCCTGCAGGCCTGTCCTCTGAATGCCACCCCCTACTGTAGCAACGGCAAGAGCAGCCAGCAAGTGTGGGAGGAGTTTTCACAGTGCTTCACGCCAGCTGTCAAGGAGGTGGTGGAGTTTGCGAAGAGCATCCCAGGCTTCCAGTCACTCTGCCAGCAGGACCAAGTGATGCTGCTTAAAGCAGGCACTTTCCAGGTCAGTCTCTGTGTTATTACATTTATATCCCACCTTTTATCCTCCCAAGGTGGCATACATGATCCTCCTCCATTTTATCCTCACAAAACAACCCTGTGAGGTAGGTTAGGCTGAGAGTCCACAACTGGCCCAAAGTCACCCAGTGAGCTTCATGGCTGAGCAGGGACTAGAACCCGCATCTCCCGAGTCCCAGTTCAGCACTCTAGCCACTACGCCACACTGGCTCTTCATATTAAACTTGAATCTTTCCTTCTAACAAGAAGTGGTAGGTTTTTATTTCTTGTTGAGAGCTGCCCTGAGAATTTCGTTGTAGGGTGGCCTATTCATACTGTTAGTAAAGAAATAAAAACAACAACAGTCCCAGTCCAGCACTCTCTAACCTCTGCACCACAGTGGCTCTCAGTTGCTCTTGCTGTATGTGTTCTTTCCTGGATAGAAGCCAGGTGCAGTTTTTCCTTAAGCAACCCAAATTCTGTGCAAAGGATCTCTTATGCAAATTGAGCTAATCTGAATATCCTTTCCCAGATCCCAATTATTATTTATTGAGGTTGAATTTTTTCCCAAAGGTTTTCAGTTTTCGGGAGGAGCTGGGATGGCGGATGGCTAGGACAGAGAGAGCAAAAGACATGGGCTTTAGGAATAGGTTTTCTTCCACCATCACAAGCGCTAGAGACTTGCTTCCCACTTTTAAATGAACATTTGTAGCTTAGTTTGATGAGGACCAGTCACATTGGCAGAGTTTCCAGGGTAGGATGGGGAGCTCAAACACACACAGACACTAGAAGTGCTCTTGCCCTCAACTTTGGGAGGAGATAGCTTAGGAGATAGCTCTGTCATAGCTTAGCAACACCTTCCCCTCCCACACCCAGCCAAAGGATTTGAAAACAGTCCAGACTCAAATAGTGCTCTTGTGCCTTCAACAGGTGCATAGCAGGGAGAAGTGCAACAAAACACAGCTGCTAAAAACAGAAGAAAACAGAAAAATGTCAGACCTGCCACACTTCTCTATCCCATGAACTGTGGGCACTTTTCAAGGCCTGCTAACACTGGCGGTGTTGCTCCTCAAATGTTAAAAAAATACCCCTCAAGTGTTCCCCATACAACAGAAGGTAGAGATGGGCAGAAGCCTCTGCTCTTCACAGCTGTTAAGTCTGTGCTCCTCTATTTAAAAAAACCAAAAATCCAACAACAACAAACCGGTAGTTCTCCAGCATCTTCCATCTTCTGACAATCGGACATTCTGACAGGCAGCTCCAAAGCCTGGATCTGGAATGTATGAGTTATTAGAGATGGAGAGCTTTCCTTCATTTGCTGGGGTATTTGTCCAAATGGTTTCACTTTTGCCTAAACTGGCGGTGCCTCACCCTTTCCCTCTGCCTTCTCTCCCCAGGTGCTGATGGTGCGCTTCTCTTCCCTGTTCAGCCCCAAGGAGAAGGTGGTGACCTTCCTGAGTGGGGAGACATACTCACTCTGCAGCCTACGTACCATGGGCATGGGCTCCCTGCTGGACGCCATGTTTGAGTTCAGCGAGAAGCTTAGTTCCCTGGGCCTGGATGCACAGGAAATGGCACTCTTCATGGCCGTGGTCCTTGTCTCAGCAGGTGGGTGTGGTCTCTTACCATGGAAGCATAACTCGGCTAGAGATTGTGGGGGTGGATTGACACATCCTATCATGGACAGGCACTTTTGTGCCTTTTGTTAAAGGCTTTCCCTCTCCTTGCAGTCCTATAACAGGGAGAATCCTGGAGAACTCGCTGCTGTCTCAGAGCACTTAAAAGTAACAGCAGTCAGACCTGTCCAGGATGGAATCTGGGAGCCTACACTGGCAAGTGAAGCCAGTGAAGGGTTAACTGAGGACATTTGAGGAAATTAAGCTGAACCAGAGGCCTAGCCCTGCAATCTGGGGTCAGATCTGGAACATTTGAAGTAATTACAGAGGGCCTGGTTCATGGATCTCAATTTCTATAGCAGTTCCTATTTACCTAGGATTAGATCCAGATTTACTAATCTTTTTATTTATTTTTGTTTTGATTGTTTCAAACCTGATAGTTTTACATGTTTTAGTGGGTTTTATTTTGTTTTTATCATAAGCTATTTGATGGAGGTGGGGGTTGGTGGGATTGAATAAATAACTGAATAACGCAGTGTCTCTGAATAAGTGCAGAGGGCACTTTCCTCAACACTCAGTAACCACAGCTGAACTCCACGCACTTGGGATAAGGAGGCAGGGCATCCAGGCAAGTCTAAGCCCTAATGGCCTCTCCATTTACATATTCACCATTGGGCAAGGTTATGTTCATGGTGTGATTGTGATACTGATCACAACATTCAGCTTTCCCATCTTTTAGCAAAGAAGAGTGGAGGTTTAGCTTTTGGGGGGCGGGATTCAACTATGCCTGGTGAAATTCCAGTAACTCAGAGGAATTCCAGTATCTGAATAAGATAGATTTCTAGGGGTCAGGGAAGAGGCTTTGCTGTCCCTCCCCTCCCCATGTGTAAGTGAAATAGCATAAATTATGTACCGTAGTAAAAATCATATAAAATCCAGCTTGGGACAGAACTTCCATTTTTCAAATGTCTAAGGGCATAATCCTATGCATGTTTAAACAGAGAAAAGGCCTACCATTCCCAGCATGCCCTAGCCAGCATAACTGGCGGGGGCATGCTGGGAGTTATAGGCCTTTTTTTCCTGTCTAAACAAGCCTAGGATTGCACCTTAATAGCCTTTAATATCTGCATGACAGTGTCAGGGCGTCTCTAAGAACTGAGTTTGATACTGACAAGTAAACACTGCAACTACCTACTTTAAGTTAACTTCCCCACCCCCCACCCATACTTTTCCTGTGGAAATAAACACCACAACAAACCCCTCTATTCTCCATGTCTTTCCTATTTCTATTAGTTTTAATGATTTTGCTTTGGCCTTCAGATCGCTCTGGCATCTCTGACATGGATGCAGTTGAAATCCTCCAGGAGACGTTAATACGGGCCTTGAGAACTCTAGTAACTAAGAAGCACCCGGACGACTCCACACTTTTCCCCAAGCTGCTCCTCCGTCTCCCTGACCTGAGAACCCTCAACAACCAGCACTCGGAGAAACTTCTTGCCTTCCGGATCAACCCTTAAGCCCACTGGACCAGCTTCTTAAAACCTAAGCATTTGGGGGAAAAGAATCGTGAATCAACCATCAGGCAAATTTAATGCATCAGGACTAAGTTTTGCTCTTTGGAAGGAGACAGCGTTGATGGAAGTAGAGGAGCAGAAGGGATCCGGCAAGGGCAGGGAGCACATAGCCCATCGCAGCTGGGATCTGCTAGAGCAGATCCCTCCCTGGTGAGGAGATCAGATACAGGAGGAAAGGGTGCGTTTCCCAGATAGCGCTGTTCGCGGCGTTGTGCGGATTGAAGATCATTTATTTGCTAGAGGAGATCAAGCAAATGAACTGGACACACGTTGTACTGTGTCGTTTCTAAATGTGTAAATATATATATATATATATATATATCCATATGATATTGTCTTGAGGTTCTGTATTGTATATAAAAACACTGGGCATAATGTACATAATATAATTATTGGTAGCTCTCGAGGACAGGAAAATGCAGGCCACAATCCTGATGAAGGCGTTGATTGCAACCTTAGCTTCCTTCCTGAATCTGCATGCTACCGTTTGCCCCAAGTCTCAGGCTTTTCTGTTTTTTTAGCCTCTATTCCCCTGCTGCTGTCTCCCTAAGAAAGGATAGCACGTGTGGGGCTAGGTGCTACGTTGTCTTAAGATGTTCCAAGATATGCTACAGATTTTGCTGGGGTAGCTGTTATCTTCAGATGTCAAGTAGAATTGCTCAAGTTGGGCCAGTTTTCCACCTCAATCCCTGCACCAGAGCAAGCGCAGGGCCACAATCCTCTTTCGTCTTGTCTGATGTGGGTGTCCATATAGAATATATATTTTGTAAATGTCTCTAACAAAAACACACACAAAGGAGCTTCCACCAGCTTGTAGGTAGAGTTGCACTCGACTCTCCGAGATGGCCACAGCATGCTAACAGGGGCCATAGATGGAGGAAGAGGGTGGAGACGCTAAGTTGGCTGGGTGTGGGGGTAGTTTTTCCGAAGGGCAAATGGAAGGAGTATGAGTCTCAAGGTGGGGTGTGTGTGTCAAAGGAAGTCTGGGTTAGCCAGTGCTCCTTCCATGCCAAGTAAACTAGTGAAACTAGCAAAGGTTAGTTCAACCATTTGGAAGAAAGGGCTATAAAAAAAAGCAAACACTCCCAATACCATTCTGCCCGGTTCCTCCTGGCAATGGTGCTTTTTCCCCTTGAACATGGAAGCTATGCGAATCCCCCCCCCCCAAGCTGCCTTTGCTATATTCAACCCCGTCTCTATTCCAGATTTGCAAATACAACCCCAGACGTTTGGCTAATCACTCTTCCCTAACAATCAGTAGGCTGCCTTCCCCAGAAGGGGACAAAATGCAGCCAAGAAAGGCTGGTTCCCCCATTTACTATATTTGGGACTGCGTGTACTCTGCACTTTATAGTAAACAATAATAATATATTTTTTAAAAAGCAGCCCCATTCTGTGCCAAGAAATGCCTAAATCTGTGACCTGAATAACTTGTGCAAATAAAACAAATGTCAGATGTTTGCTTATTTTGCGCAATTCTGCTTCTGCTAGTCATGAAAGGGGTGGGTGGGGAGGCACGGATAGGTGGGAGGTACACGGAACACACGATGGAGCACAGACCCATCGTGTCTAAAGTGTGACCCTCCCTCACTGCTCTTAACCACCGCAGTTCTCCCCCCACCCTCCCAAATCCAGACTCCTATACCAGCTGAGAATAAAGTGCCTGGGAGAAGGAGCAATGGAAATGGCATGTGTGAAGCGGGTTCAGCACCCCTCCTTGTGTGTCACTGTGGCACTTTTAAATTGCCACCCCCCCCCCCCATTCCCAACTTTACATATGATTGTGGCACAAATTTGAAGAATTGCCTGTGCTGTTATCACATGTAGCTTGGGCCTGGAATTTCATTAGGCAAAGCCCAATGTTTTCAAGATTTTCTCCTCAGCCGTAGGGGCTAGAAACTTCATTTTACATTAAAAAAAACAAACAAAAAACAAAAACAAAATGAAAGCTGAGATTTGCAGGCTGCTGAATTCTGTACCAGATACCAAATTCCATACTTAGTGTGGTGGACTTATAGACCCCTGGATTACATACAACCTTGATGTAGATCCAGAGATCCCAGGAAATGTTTTTCTCAGCTGTTATACATCAGGCCGTGAATAGATTTAAAAGAAGGAACCAATCCTTGAGGGGTTGTTTTTGGAACTTGTAAGGGAGGTGACCAAAAAAGGGACCCTGGGCTCCCTCTTCTCCCCAATAGGATCCCCCAATGTCCCAGCTTGACTGTGATCAGCCCTGCCCTGTTCTCTGCATTGATACATATCAGATTTTTCCATCCCATTTACAGGAGCTCTCATAGCACGTTTTGATCACCCTCCTGTGTGCATGATATGGGGAATAATTGTGTTCTTTGCAGGGTGGGAGGGACACTGCTGCTGTTGTTGTTCAACACTGCTTTTAAATAAAACCAAACATTGCACTTTTCTTAAAATCTAGAGAGAAAAAAATGTATGTTATAACAAAGAATTCCCTCCCTAAACCGGAGTATATTTGCTGCAAAGGGACAATAGAGAGGGTTTTATTTGCTGCTGCTGGGAGTCCAAAAGACTCACAAAAGATGCCGACAAGGAAGAGAGCGAGAGAGAGTTTATTTTTTTGTCTAATATTGAAGTGCAATAAATATGTTAAAAGATAAATAAAATAAATACTTGCTTAAAAGTGAAACAATCATCTGTCCTTCTTTGTTGTGAAAAGGTCACAACCAGGGCACTAATGGACCAGAGCTCATGCTTTCCCCTATGTGGTGCCTTCCAGATGTTTTTGGATTACAACTCCCATCATCCCTGACCATTGGCTATGCTGGCTAGGGCTGATAGGCTTTGTAGGCCAAAACAACTGGAAGGCACCAGTTTGGGGAAGGTTGGTGTGTATAATGTCCCAAGATCAGTCCTTGCATCTTAGGTAGCATAACAACATAAAAGCCCAGCTGGATCAGACCAAAGGGTTATCTAGTTCAGCATCCTACAGTGCCCAACCAGATGACTCTTGGGAAGCCCACAAGCAGGACATGAAGGCAACAGCCCTATTCCTGCTATTCTCCAGCAACTGGTACTCAGAGACATCCTGCCACAACCTGGAGGTTGCACACAGCTAGTAGCCGTTGATAGATTTATCCTCCGTGAATTTGTCTAATCCCACAGGGATGGGGGGGAAAAACTTCTCTTTACCTGAAGAGGGTTGGAGAGCTGCTGCCTATCAGAGCAGATAGCCCTGGGAGAAATGGGCCAATGGCCCAGCTCAATACAAGGCAGCTCCACGTGTTCTTGACGTCATAGGCGCTGTGCTTTCTGAACCTTTGCAGACATGCTGGCTGTGGGGGCCCACTACTTACGTAATAGCAGCAACCGAAATTGAGTCACAAGCTCACACTGGTTCCTGTGCTTAGGGTGTGGGATAGGCCCTACTCTGCTAACAGTCATGAACAGTTAAGAGTGGCCACCTACACATCTCCAAAAAAGGACATGTATCACCAAACATGGAGGACACCAATTTGCATAAACCTTCAGACACTAAATGATATGTATAGGTGCACATTTAGAAAGTATTAGAAATGCAATATATCTCGCCATAATGGGAAAGATTGTGACCAGGTGACCTGTGTGCCTGCCTGTTTGGTCTGCTGTTGGTTCTAACTCTGGATGACCAGCTCCAAGGGCCCTGCTCTCCAGGCTTCTTATGGTTCTTTATACCACACTTGGACCACCAGAAAACCCTTCTAATAGAGGACTACCCTCTGTAAAGTATGGCCACTCTATGAACAGCTCCAACATAAGAGTACTCCCTTTTTTAAAAAGAGTAATCCACACCTGCTCCCACCTCATTGTAAATCTCAGAATGAAAGAGAATTAAAGCACGTTCAGAGTGACAACAGGTGCAACATTTTAAGAGAAGTAGAGGTAGATTGATAGAACTCCTGCTACCTGTCAAACAAGTACATTTTTATTTATTTTTTGCCCTGGGGTGAGCTCAGGAAGCAACATCCTGGAAATCCCAGCCCCTGTGCCCACAGAGTGTGCGTTTAGTTTGAAATGGGCAAAAGCAGGCTGTGATGGGCATTTATTGGCTAGTGCCTGTGATACTGTCAACACACACCGATTCCTGGAGCAGTTTTGCAATTGTTTTTTTTTTTTTAATGTTAGGGGGTAAGGTGAAGGGCGAATATATATATGCATATATAGATAGCCTTCTCCCTCCCCACCCCCCACCTGCTGACCCCAAAAATGGTACATGAGGGGGAAAGCATGATAACTGAGGCCTAGCACACCTCTTTGCCATGGGAAGCAATTCATTAGTCCAGCGTTTGGTATATATATCTGTAACACACGTTGTCAAAAGGGATTCACACGCCTGACCATTCTAAGAATGCAATGTCTGCCATTTCCCTAATGGTGTGTTAAACTGTGAGAACATGGAGGAGACATTAAGAATTGCTTTCTTGATTTAGGAAGACCTCTGTGACACACTTCAGTAACCACTGTTCTATGTACCCCATGGATTGCTCCTCCATACATCTGTTCCATATTTCTATGTGGCGATGCATATAATTTTTTGATCCACATGGTAGTTATTTTATGCATTCGGCATTCCCCTTTTTACAGCTGTAATGGCCAATCCTTGCCACCAGAGGCCAGTGGAGGCCACAATAATCTTCTCTTCCCCAAGTACTCAAGAGTGGACTTATTCAGTGCCTGGTAACCATGGGGACATCCTGCACATGCCAACTCTGAGCTCATGGCCAGCCAGCTATGTGCCTCTACCACTGTGTAGGATTCAGCTTCTGACATGCCACTACAAATGGAAGGAAAATAAAAACACTGGTGGGGGTGCTGAAAAGCTGAACCCGTGTGAGTGGTGACCGATGCGCATGACTGGCTGGCCATGGGCATAAGAACACAAGAGCCCTGCTGAATCAGCCCATCTAATCCAGCATTCTGTTTCCCAGAGCCAGCCCTGTTCCCAAGGCATTTATTTTGCTGCTTGAGGTGAAGGACAAGATGATGCCCTCCCCACCGAATGTCATGTATCCTCCACTGCACCTCAGGGCTAGTTGGGGGACATAGGGCAGGCTAAGTGCTACACACACGGTTCTCTCCTCCAACAGCTCCCTGTCACACCCACACACACCCCAGCATCTGCCTCCTGAGGTGGCTACCTAACTCCGCCTCATGATAGGGCCGGCCCTGCCCTCAGCAACCAACCAGATGCCAATGGGAAGTCCACACACAAGCAACTGGGGAACCTACAGGAATTTTCAAGCACAATCCCTACAGCTGACCTACCTCGCAGGAGCCATTCCCCCTTCTGTGACAGAGAGGAACAAGCGGCTCTACTAAATTTATTTATTTTATTTATTCTATTTATACCCCACCTTTTTTCCTGCAAGGAACCCAAGGCGGCTTACATAATCCTCCTCCTCCTCTCCATTTTATCCTCACAACAACCCTGTGAGGTAGGTTAGGCTGAGAGTCAGTGACTGGCCCAAAGTCACCCAGTGAGTTTCATGGCCAAGTGGGGACTAGAACCCGGGTCTCCTGAGTCCCAGTCCAACACTCTAACCACTCTAACCACTTCGCCACACTGGCTAAAGAGAGTGCCTGCCGCTTGCAGGTCTTGAATTACACATTTTAGACAAATCTACCAGATTAATGGGCAGGGGCACCTTTTTCAACCACTCTAATCAATTAAGCAAACTGATTAATTGACTAAAGCTGCAATCCTCTGCACACTTTGTTGGGAGTCAGTCCTACTGAACATAGTGTGGGGCTTACTTCTGAGTAAATTTGCGAACCTGCCCATACGTTAAGATCAGCTGTTGTGCTCCTCCTGTGTGTGCCGTTGCCTCCAGAGGCACAGTTGGTGGTGACGCGTGAGAGGGCTTTCTTGGTGGCGGCTCCCCATACTGTGCATGGAACTCCCTGCCCCAAGAGGTTGCATCATCTTCCTCTTTATCTGTGTTCCAGCAGCAAGTGAAGACATTTCTCCTTAAACAAGTATCTGACTCAGTTGTCACTTAATTGTATTTATGGACTGTGAGGAAACCTCACTGAACACAGTGGGATTTATTTCCAAGTAAACATGCAGAGGATTGCTCTGTAAATGTAGCTGTAGTGAGGTGTCATGGTGCCACCCCAGTTGCTAGGCTAGGCTGGCCCTGTGCCCTCTTTTGCACAGGGCTGTCTTCTATTTGAAGGGCTGCCCGAGGACCATCTTCTGTTTGAAGGGCTGTCTCGTCCAACAGTGGTTTAACGATAAGGAACCATAAGAACTGTTGTCCAGCAACTTGGACAGCAGGCTGAACAGGCAGGGACACAGGTCATCTGGTTACAGTCTTCCACACTAACGTGAGATTTATTTATTTATTTAATACATTTTTATACTGCCCAATAGCCGAAGCTCTCTGGGCGGTTTACAACAGTTAAAATCACAAAAGGAGATGTACTGTATTTGTATTTTTATTTATAAATTTTCATCTATACATATAAATTAGCATATACACATTTCATTCAAATTGCTGTCCTCGTGTGTCCTCTTTTTTGGTGTGTGTGTGTGATACATTTCCTCCTGGCCGCCCTGGGCCCTTGTGAAGTTTCCGTGCATTCTTCCAAACGCTGCGACACGGGTGAGCCCCGTTTTGGCCTCCCCTCCCCTCAGAATATGGTGCCCGTTTCTGCACACGTGTCTCATCGCTCGTCATGAAACCGCCCCCCCCCCGGTCAGTGCGATCTGGCGTGGAGCAAAGATGTATGTTTCTGCCTCACCGAGGAGGCAAGGCCCCCTTCCCTCAATAGGCCCGTTGTTCCTGTGCCGCCGGGCTTGGCCCTGCAGCCCCCGGAATCACCTCAGCTTGCGGTAACCAGCCATCGAGTTTGTTTGACTTGAGACCTAGCCAAGAGGCCTGGACAAGGCAAGAATTGTTGAGAGATTGGGAACTCGGAGAAGAGTGGGGGAGACAAGTCTCCTGAAATCTCTGGGATTCTGTTACTGGAGCTTACGTCCTCTCCCCTCGTCTAGGGCCTTGTCCACCACCGCCACAGAGGCAGATGGAGGAGCAGTGTAAGTGATAGGGCGGCACTCCTAGTGTAAAGCCTACTAGTGTGAGTAGATTCTTCTAGATACTTCCAGTATGGGAGCCAGCATGGTGCAGTGGTTAGCGTGTTGGTCTAGGACTGGGGAAACTGTTGAAATCCCCACTCATCCATGAAGCTCACTGGGTGAATTTAGGCCAGTCATTACCTCTCAGCCTAACCTACCTCACAGGGTAGTCATGATGATAAAGGGAAGGGTGAGAACCACATATATCCTCCTTCCTCAGTTGCTTCTTCCAGTTGTGTTGGATTACAACTCCCAGCATTCCTGACCATCGACCGTGCTGGCTGGGGCTGATGGGAGGTGAAGTCCAAAACATCTGGAGGGCACCAAGTTGCACAAGGCCTTGAGCTCCTTGGGTAGAGATATAATAAATAAGCCAAGAGCCACTAAGTGCCCTCCCCAGGGGCGAGAGGCTGGCTTCTTGCTTGAGTCATTGCAAGCAATGTGGAGCAGAAAATAGTCGTTCAAAGAAACCAAAAAGGCCATAGGTCAGTCAGCCACATGTACACACGTGGCAAGAAGCAACACCCTTTATCCACAGAGAAGGGGTATTGTGATACAGCAGTCGTCTTTCATCTCCTGTTAAAATTTTATTTATTTATTTATTTATTACATTTATACCCCACCTTTTTTCCTGAAAGGAACCCAAGGCGGCTTACATAATCCTCCTCCTCCTCTCCATGTTAAGTAGCATCCCTGACTATTGGTCATGCTAGATCAGGCCTGAGGCTCACGCTGGCTCAGCTTGTCTGAGCGTGGAAAGCTAAGCCGGGTCAGGCCTGGGTATTACTTGGATGGGAGACCCCTCCTCTAGTTTCCTGCATTGAGCAGGGGGTTGGACTCGATGGCCTTGTAGGCCCCTTCCAACTCTATGATCTATGAAATCTAGATGGAGCTGATTGGTGCTATGGTCCAAAACATTTGGAGGTCAGCAGGTTGGGGAAGGCTGCCATATCTGAACAAGAGGGGGGTGGGGCTTGCATCATTGGCTGACTCATTCGCAGATGAGCAGAGACACAGTGCTTTTCTACAGGAGGCATTTATTGTGGGTTCATGGTTGTTTCTGGGTTCTTTAGACAACGTCATGATCCTCCAGTTTCACTTCTGTTTTTAAAGAGCACTTTCCCAGGTTTTTTTAGACTGGAGAAAATGGGGTATTATTTCTGTAAGTGAAAGAAACGGTAATTTCCTACTTATGTAATTGTGATATCCTGCCATGGTACAACACCAGCTAGAGAGCAGGGCTCTCCAACCTTGGGTCCCCAGATGTTGCTGGCCTACAGCTCCCAGCATACCCAGCCAGCATGGCTAATGGCAAGGGATTCTGGGAGCTGTAGTCCAGCAACATCTGGGGACCCAAGGTTGGAGAGCCTTGACCTAGTCCTAGAGGTTATATAGCAGAAAGGCAAGAAAGGAAAAGCTCTTTGTGTAGAGCTTGGATCTCGATTCTTCTGCAATGAAACCAAAAGTAGATACTGTATAGCGGTTAACAGCCTTGTATAGAAAAGCTCGCAAGCAAAAGGCGCTTTAACCCCTTCTCTGCCGCCCAGCTGCACGGACACCAATGGAAGCTGTGGCCGTGCCCTTGGCATGCACCTCAACTGCTCACTTCTGTGGCCTGGTTTGCATGTGGGAGGCACCAGGTATGACACATGAGGGGAGGCTCTGTTGCTGTAACATTGGGGGGGGGGGGGAAGAGGGTTAAAGAGGCCTTGCTTGGACAGTATCTTGCTTGTGTGGGAGAAAGCTGCTGAGGTGTATACGTAGGGGGAGCCCTTGAAGATCTGGGCCGATGTTGGGGGCCAAATTTGAACCCCGGGTTGAACTCCTAGAGCAGCCTTCCCCAAGTTGGTGCCCTCAAGATGTGTTGGACTGCGATTCGCATCACCCTCCGCCAGCATAGCTATTTGCTGTGCTCACTGAGGATGATGGGAGTTGTAATTCAACACATCTGAAAGGCTCCAGGTTGGAGTGGAGGGAGGCTGCCCTCTCCAGTTGCCTATCTCTTGTTACTGTATGAGGTCCAGTGTGCTACAAGCAGAGTACAGGCATGCTGCAGTCTGCTAAATGGTATTTACAGATCAAATAGCTCAAAGACGAATCATGAAAATGAGCCAGACCACACACTGCCGGGTGTCAGAAACTCCTTACCCTCCACTGATACTGACTGTTAGGTGGTACATGCACACGCACACGCACGCACACATGCACACACAACTACCACTTTTAGACACCCCTAACTGGATAAATCTGTACCTAGTAAAGGAATGGAAGAACGGCACTTCGTGTATTGTCTGCCTAGCAGCAGGAGCTCCGCCTCCCAAACCACTGTTTATTAGAGGCTAGATATCTGGTTATCTAGTCATGCTGGCTGGGGGAATACTGGGAGTTGTAGGACTTTTTTCTGTCTAAACACGCATAGGATTGCACCCTAATTCTCATTTCTCTTAAACACGTCCCCAGTATTGTTCAGGAGCAAGCTCTCTTGAAACCTCTAGATCCGGATGCCTCAACTGGGCAAGGCCTGACTAGCACTGGACTTTCCTGTGTTGTAGGATTTCCAAGGCCCTGATGGGTCCCCAGCCTAGCCTTCTGATTGGCTGGGAGCCCGATACAGGGTCAGTCTCAGCCCTGGACATTCTGTTAGGCGCCAGTAGTGCTGACATGAGCTAACACATCCCCTCCCTGATCTCTTTTACAAACATCAGATTCCATCCTCCCCTGCATGCTTTATGCTTTCGTCTCAGCTATGTCGACACCACCTTCTGTTCTCTTTACTATCGAGTTAGAATTTGGCTCTCCCCCATGCAGGATCATATATGTACCACCAACACAACTCAGTGCAGCAGCTCTCTATCAATACCACCCAGGTAGGATGGCTAGGTTTTGTACTTTGCAGAAGACAGTCCTCTATTTTGGAGAGCTGGCAGAGGACAGTCCTCTAGTGAAGGTGTCTTCTATTTGATGGGCCGTCCAGTCTGAGTCTGGTTTAAAGTCGAAGAACCATCAGGAGGGAGAGCAGGGCGCGGCCTTGAAGTTGCCCATCAACAGTCAGCGCCTATTAAGTTTACAATAAAAAATTAATTATAAAACAACAGTCAGCACAGAGCTTGGCCACACCCTTCCCCACCACGGTAAGATGCCTCGTATTTCTGTTTAGTAAATAAGAGTTATGGGTTTTTTTTAAAAAAAAATTCCTATACGGCCCCATCGTCAAAGCTCTCTGGACGGGTTACAACAATTCATAAAAACAATAAAATAGATATTAATTAATACCTAAAATATTATAGGTTCAAATTTTTCCATTTGAACCTATAATATAATTTGTACATGTAAATATTATGCAAATTGGTGTCCTCTTTGTTTTGGTAATACAGTTCCTCTTTGGCAATGCATAAGTGGCCACCCTATACCCAGACCATCACTCAGTAGTTTCCTACTGTCAGACCTGGTTCTTAACACATAGATTAATTCACTGAAATGTATGCACATTAAATGTTCCCTGTTACCTTGGCATTGCGGCTGAATGTTTGAAGCCAGCCAGGTGAGATCCTTAGACTTCCCTCGCGGGGTTTGCTTTACTGGCAGGGACATTTCTAGTAAGTCAGATCTGTGGCTATTTACCTCAGTGACCCTGCTTGTTGGAATATATTTTGGTCCCCAGCCTAGAACGCCGTGAATATTTTTCCAGGCCAGGTTCCAGGATTTTAACGTGCCCCAAGGAATAAGCCACCAGGAAGCCCTCCCGCAGTGCCACTGTAAATTGCTGCTTATAGTGTGTGTATATATTATACACATATATTTTGGAAGTGGAGGGCCAAAAATCAGTTCAATTCCTGACATCCTCACCTGAGAGAAGGGAGGCAGCTCAGCGGTAAAGCACTTGGGGCTTTTCGATTCGAGACATTTATTGTGCGCGCCTGATTCCTTACTCATAGTTGTTTATGGACTCTTTAGACAACTGTCGTGATCCTCTGGTTTCTCTTCTGTTTTTTCAGAGCACTTTCCTGGGGGTTTTTAGAATGGGGAAAATGAGGTATTAAATTACAACGAGGAAAATTGAGCTCTTTCTCCTGGTGTATTTGCGCTACTCTGCTATAGCGCAGCTCCACCTAGAAGTTGTGTTGCGGAAAAGCAGAAAGGAAGAGCTTTTTGTGCAGAGCTTGGATTTCGATGCTGCAACGAAACCAAAGGTAGATACAACAATTAACAGCCTCATGCAAAAAAGCTCCTGATGCCTATTTATTTGTTTATTATATTTATATCCAGCCTTTTTCTTCTGCAAGGAACCCAAGGCAGCTTACATAATCCTCCTCCTCTCCATTTTATCCTCACAAAAACCCTGTGAGGTAGGTTAGGATGAGAGTCAGCAACTGGCCCAAAGTCACTCAGTGAGTTTCATGACCCAGTGGGGACTAGAACCCAGATCTCCCATGCCCCAATACACTCTCACCACTACGCCACACTGGCTCTTTATTTAAGGCTCAGGTTCAATTTTGGGTACCTCCAGGTAAAAGAATCTCACAGAAACAACCATCTCCAAGATAAGGAAGAGCTGCTGTTGCCCCTCAGGGCTGGTCCTTTCATTAGGCAGAGTGACTTTGGGTGTCATGAAAGCATAGCAAATTGTTAATTATTTAATGTATTGTTATAGTATTTTTACGGCCAGGGAGAGGGATAAGTGCTTGTGGGATTTTTCTGCCTCAGGTGCCAAAATAATTTTGCCAGCCTTGGGCATTGCATAACCTTGATGGGGTCTGTGCATCACCATTTGCTGATGTACCTCAGGCAGCCAAATCTCTTGGGCTGGCCCTGTTATTGTTGTTTTTGTTGTTGTTGTTATTATTTATTTATTTAATTAATTTCTATACCACCCCATAGCTGAAGCTCTCTGGGTGGCTTACAACAATAAACAGCAGCTCCAGGAGGGCCAAACAGCAATGGGACTGCAGGGAGTGGAAGTTTAACCCTCCCCTTTTCCACTACTGTTGTGCTCCTGACAAAAATTGCCTCCCTGAAGTTACTATTTGCCCATGGAGAGCAGCCTCCATTGGTGTCAATAGCTCTTATTGAGTGTTTCTCCTTGCATCTAAAATTATTTTTTCTCCTTCCAGCTAGAAAATTGGAGGAGGGGTGAGAAGGTCGAGGCTGAGGGAATTCACTGGGATGCAATGATGTTGCAGAGGCAGCTTATGCATCCCTCACTGAGGGAGATGCAAAAAGTTCTGTTTCAGAGAAGAGAGATTTGTGGGAGGCACTGGCCTTTCTTTTTCTCTCTGCAACACTGTTGTGTCCAAAGCACAAGGCTATGTCTAAGATACTATGGTGCTATGAGTGATGACTGAGTGTAGTCATGAAAATAGCAGAGGGAGGATGTCCTAAAATGACACCGTTCTTCTCCAGAGAGCTGAGGGGGCAAATTCCTGCTCAATGCATAAGAGGACCCACTTCTTCAAGCTTCCTGCTTGCCCCTTCCCAAAACTTTTCCAGAAGCCTAGCTTCTTTCTGCACATCTCCCCGCTTCCTCAATCTCCTCACTTCCAGTCACATCTGCAAGTAGTTTGAACTGCAAAGATGATCTGTGTGGAGTAGTGAGCTGGCACCAGATTGCCCCGCCTCCTTGTGTCCCCCCACCCCACCCCAGCACAGAGATGAGTCTGAAAAGTTAAGAAAATCCTGGCAATACAGGGAAGCTGGCCCCCATCTCCATGTTGTGGCAGCACCTGACTGATTAAGCTGTATCGACACAGGGAGGTCCCTGCCAACTCGCTTTTTTCATGCCTTGCCAGTTCCCCCAGTGCTTCAGTTCTTGTCAAGTATCCTTAGATGGATTCTGGTTAAACACAAGTAAGGAGCCTGGGGGGATACACAGGAAGTACCCAAGCCTGAATGTGGTGGGTGCTTCCAGACGATGCTTTTATTGTGCAGCCGCCGTGCCTCATTCATGGAATTGTACGGGGGGGTTGTAATCCAGATGATGTGGTCTTCCAGTCATAACCCTCCCGTGTTTTCCCACCACTGATTCTGTCTTTTTTCTTGCCACAGAAAACCCATTAAGGACAAAAAGACAGAATAGCTGCATGATGGGCGAGTTCTCACATCACGCTAAGCCACCCTGAGAATAAGCCAGCATGGGTTGGTTGTTCATTGAACAAACCACAGTACTCCGGGCAGACGATCAGGCGTGCAGTGGCTTGGCTTGGCATGGCTTGGCTTCCTTCCCCCTCAGTCCTCCCTCCTGCTCCCAGCATGCACCCCAGCTGCCTTTGTGGTACAACCCTTCTTGGATCCTCATATTCCTGACAGCCAAGAGCTCCCCCCACCCAACTGCTACATAGCTGTCAAATCTACAAGTTGCAAAGCACAAAATCTTGGAGCTTCGTATTCCCTATGGAGGGACACCCCCCGGATCTCTACCCCTTTTCTGAACAATTTTAATGTTGGCAGCCTTTTTTTTCTTCTCTGCTCTTTCAAATTTGTGCAAATAGGATCAGTTTGTGTTTTTTTTTTTTTAATCTTCAGTCCTGCGCAGGACCACAGCATACATTCTTAAGTTGTATCAATATGGCAGCAGCTAGTACAGTAACTGATCACATTGATATGCCCCCTGCATGTCTAGAAATGCCAGTTGTCAATCCCCCCCCCCCATGACATGTTGAAATGACAGCTGTCAAACTCCTCCACTTCACTTATTCCTTTTACAGCAAACTCCGAAAGGGGCAGCTGAACGAAATGGGTATGGGTGCTTTTGCTGCAAGTGTAATTACTGCGGGAGTATGTGGAGCTTAATTCTGCTTTGCCAATGTAAAAATGAAGCATGTGAATAAAATAGGAAAATATGTCTTGCTGTGGTCCTGTGCATGTGCGCACTTTCCCAGGACCAAAGGGGGGGGGGAACAAACCCATTTGTGCAATTTTTAAGGACCAAAAAGAAAGAAAGGGGGGGCTGCCAACAAGACAGGGACATTGCCAAGTGTCAGTGCAGTAGCAGTAAAGGGGCAGACACTGACAGCACTTACAGCATAAGAGGAGGGTAGATGGCGGTGGCACTAGCAAGATTGCAAGGAGTGGCCAGCAGGGTTTTTCACCACTTTTGCCAGGCGGCTCTCTTGCCATTTTAAACAACCTACACTGAAGCAACTCTGCAGGGTTAGGATGTCGTGAATAGCCATCCTGAAAACAACAAGCCACCCTAAACAAGCCTAGTACAAGCCATGGGTTCTCAAGTTTGCCTGTTTGCAAAAACAACCCATGATGGAAAAGCTGTGCCAGGTTGGGATGCCACGCTAAGCCACCCTGCAGTCACCCATGGTGACAACCCATCATGGCTTAGTGTGATGTGAGAACCAGGGCGAGCACTAGGAGCCCTCTGTCTGGAAACACCTGGAGAGGGCAAGGCATGCTTCTGTCAGGTCTAAGACAAATCAAGGCTGGGGACAGGCAGGCAGTTCCCCCCACCAGCCCACCCTGGGAATTGAAAAAAAGGGTTGGAAGATGGATTGCTGCTTACACTTTACTTTCCCCTCTAATAAATAGGTTTGGCCCATCTTGGTATTGCTTCAAAAACCTGCCTGACCTATATGATCAGAGGTGGCAGTGGGACATGAAGAAGTATGTATGTACACACTATGGGAAGAAACACCTCTCTCAAACCACTTTCAGCTCCCTTAAAAGCTATTCTCTGTCTCCTACCAAATTTGCATGCCTGTCATTTGAATGTCTGACCTAGGTAGAATGTGCATCTGATTGTTGAAATGGCACTCTTCTGCATTCCATGTCATGTTATTAACACTGTTCATGTACGTGCACAAATATGGTGATAGAGAGGCTTAAAAAAGCACTTTCAGGATCTTGTGAAACTGCATCAGGGTAATTCTAATGTTCCCCGCAGACATGGAAAATAATCCTCCGAAAAGCAGAGAAGAAAATTTGAGGTGCAAGAATTCTGCAGAAGCATCGCTCTTCTGAGACCACAGGCTGTTGCCTGCTGTGCTGACCTCGCCTTCACCCCTAGTGAGCAATGCAGGCCCATAAGAGGCCAGTGTGAGCAGAATATTGTCACAGTGTCTTGCAAAGGGGCCAGAGGTGCATCTGTCACCACCCGCACATTGGCTGGACCCTTGAGTGATGAAGCTAAGTGCAATTGTCTGAGCTAGCACACATCATGCCCATAGAGGCAGGTAGCTAACCCTGCAAAGGAGCTGTCAGTGTCTTCTACTTTGAGGCCGGGATGTTCCGTCCCTCTGAAAAACAGAGGGACTACGGCAGCAGTAGCAGCACCAGCAGATCTCCTAGCCCTGATGAGGGGCTATCCCTTTCTGTCCCCAGCTCCCACCATAAGTGCATTAACCATTTATATTGCTGAAACAGAAATTCTGCACAAATTAAATATCTGGCCAAATCTCAGCATTTTAAAATTTGGAGCGTTCTCCACCTACAGTGTGCCTGGAGCTCGGTAAGTGGATAGGCACGAGGCCAAGTGTGGTGGTAACTTCTCTCCTGGAGGCTGTTCCCCCTGGAGGCCTCATGTTCCCTTGAGACCGTGACCGTCATCAAACCTTAAATTTACTTTTTACTGGTTGGAGGACAAGGGGCTGGCAGGCAGTCTCAAAACGCACTCCAGGCTTCAAAGTTGGCCTGAACCAAAGAACTATTTCCACCCCAACCCCCCATTCTTGATGTGTGGTGGTGTGAGGATTTATATGTTAATCCATCACACACAACGTAGAAGCCAGGAGTAGATTGTCCCCTACGTAATCTCTCTGCTGGGAACCTGCCTTTATGGCTCTTTGGGCCGATATTGGACTATAGATCTCCATCGAGCCGACAGGCCTTTCCACCCCGCGGGCCATGGGCCCGGCTAATGAAATCATGAGCTGGCACAATGACTTCAAATGTGCCTGAAATAAATTCGATTTGGAAAAATGAAGAAAGTCTGAAGTGAGCTGTTTATAGAAGGGGACTGAGGAAAATGGGCTGGCTTCTGGGAAGGATCTAATCCAGTTAGGGCTGTGAAGGTGGCGCTGATGTGTTTGGAGAGGGGGACAAGCATCTTAACTCCAAGTTAAATTTGGGAGGTGGGTGGACAGGCGAGTTCAGTCCATGAGTGCAGGTCTCATCTCAGAACTATTACTGGATTTTCTGCTTGCTCTGAAACGGGTTGCCAAGGGCTTCTTCAGGTTATCAGCAGCGATTGTCTTATAATCAGGACCAAGCAATGTTGTTTTTGAAAAGGTGACATGCATGTCCATTTCACACACAAAGCTGGAGCAACAAACGGCTCTGAAATTCTCAGTTGAAAGGTGTCATTTTCTGACAAAGACCACAACGTGGATGGGGTGGCGGCTCTACCCCTACATCTCTATGGTGCTCTGCCCTGTTCCCCTGGCATTGGTTGCCCCATGCATTGCAGCGTTTCTGGCCTACGGTGCTGGAACCCTATTGATGTGCGTGACTTTTTGAAACTTCATGTCAGGGCTGATTTTGCATGTGGCGGTTGTTATATGATGATGGCTGGTAGACTAGGACAAAGTAGGGCACAGGTGGGCGGACTTCATGCTTGCGGGATCTACTTTGTTTCCTTACTAGAAGAACCCTGAAAGCCACCAACCAGAGCCCAGTACAAAATACATACAATTAGAATTGAAGAATTCTGAGCCCAGGAATTTGGTTTGAGGACCAGAACTGAATGGAGTTCACAGTAATTCTTCGACATACAAATCCACTCCTGGTTACTCAAAGCCTTTTTTCATTTCAGCAGTATAATTTCAGGTGGGATGTGGAGAGTCATTTTATACTTGTTGCTATTGTTAAACAACTGGGGAAGTCGGAAACCCTTGCTGATCTACTGCAAATCACTCAAAGATCTACCACTAGCTCCAGATCTACTGCTGCCTGTCCTTGAACTAGCACAGGGACAAGAGGAGGCCATCTCTTCCTCCCTCGCCCTTCTGTAGTCTCTTGTTAGTGTACCTATAACCAGCAGACACTGACACCCTCAAACCTGAGGAGGCATGCTGGATGGAGAGCCCAAAGGGCCGCCAGAAACATTTTTATGTTTCTAGCAGCCTTCCCTCCCTCCTGAAGAACTGGGAGATTGACCAGCTGTGTGCCTTTACTGCCTGTAAATATGTGGAGAGAATTACAGGGATACCTGCTGTGTCAGGTTGCCCCACACTCCCCTGCTTGCCCTGCCCTGAAAGTGGCTTCTCCTCATCTAAAGGGGCCATCAGGTTAACCACACACACATTTGTATGATATGTGGCACTGTCTGGGCCATAGTCAAGGATTTTTATTTTTATTTATTACTAGCTTTTTTTACCCGGCGTTGCACGGGTCGTCCTTTTCCTATAGGCACTATTTGTTCGAAATTCCTTAAGGTAGCTGTCCGCTGTGAAATCCCTGCTCCCCCCCCCAGGACTGCACAATGAAATCCCTGCTTCCCCCCATGACTATACAATGAAATTTCAGCTTCCCCTCTCCCCGGGACTATGCAACAATGAAATCCCTGCCCCCCCCAGGAGCACACAATGAAATCCCTGTGTGTCCCCCCCGGGACTACACAATCAAATCCCTGCTTCCCCTCCCCCCTGGGACTATGCAACAATGAATCCCCCCCCTGGGACCACACAATGTAATCCCTTCTCCCCCCCCCTCCGGGACTATGCAATCAAATCCCTGCTTCGCCCCTCCCCCGGGACTGCACAACAATGAATTCCCTGTGCCCCCCCCGGTACTACACAATGAAATCCCTGCTCCCCCCCCCGGGACTATGCAACAGTGAATTCCCTGTCCCCCACCCCCCCAGTACTACACAATGAAATCCCTGCTTCCCCTTCCCGGGACTATGCAACAATGAAATCCCTGTGTCCCCCGCCCCCCAGGACCACACAATGAATCCCTGTGTGTCCCCCCCGGAACTACGCAATCAAATCCCTGCCTTCCCCTCCCCCCAGGATTACGCAATCAAATCCCTGCTGTCCCGGCTGTGGTTCATGTGAACATTCTGTTTGGACGTAGGAGAGATTTGCATATCCGCCTCTGATTAGGCCCCTGTGGAGGCAGTGCATACCAACATTCTATGTGCCTGTTGGAGCTATTTGCATAACGCCTCCTGAATGGCCCCTGCGAGCATTCCAAGCGATGCCATTGGCTCTCATCTATTTTGGGCCGTACAGACGCGGGCGAGGGTTTTTCGGAGATTTTAACCTACCAGTCTTTGTCCTTGGGTGATGGGGAGTACGCGTGCCAATTTTGGGGTGGATCTGTCCAACCGGGTAGGAGCCAAGGCGACGCAAACCTGCCGCACGGACCCACGTATGTACAAACAAACCAACGCACAAACGTACAAACCCACAAACATTCACATTTATATAGTAGATTACATTTATATCCCACCTTTTTCCCTCTTCCAAGGAACCCAAGATGGCTTACATGATCCTCCTGCTCCTCTCCATTTTATCCTCACAACAACGCTGTCTTATAAAAGAGGGGTTGGATCCAGATGTTTGGGTGTGTGTTTTTAATGTGGAGGTAGTATTCCAAAACACATCTCCTCAGCTACATTCTCAGGTGGTGCAGACCATGTTAATTAAAACTTCATTGAGTTAAAATCACATTCATCTCCCTCTTTTATAGACTTCCACAAGTCCTCTCCTCCAGTGTAACTAGAGAATGCTGTGTAAGGAAGACCCGAAGGCATATCAGAAGGTTGGGTGCTTCTGCTAAAATGTGTTTCAGTTGGAGACTGGGCAGCTTACAGTGTCAACCATCTTTTCCCTTCTCTCTCTGTCCCCTGTCCCTGTCACCTCCATCTGACCTATTCTGACTACTAGAGTAATTCATATTGGTTCCGAACTAGTAACAAATGAGCAACAAATTAATATGTGACATTTGGAACTCAGTAGTTGACCCTGAAATTTGTTTCTTTACTGGTAATGAATGAAATGAAAAGCCCCCTTTCCCCCCCTCCCAGCTTTTCATTCATAACAAAACAAATGGATGCCCGTGGGCAGGAAAGAGGTGCTTAACTGCACTTCCTGAAGGAGGTCACACCCTAAACCTGGGGCCACCATGGAGAAAGCCATGCTCCTCAGCACAGATGTCCCTACTTCCTGAACTGAGGAATTGGGGGAAGGGAGGTCAAATATAACCTCCATATAGATTTACATGGGAAGTGAAACTCTCTGATTTGCTTGGAGCCCAATAACAACTCTCTGCACAACCCACAGGCTACATGCGGCCACCAAGATATTCTTTGCGCCCCCCCCCATGACCCTTCTGCTGCCATTTTACTGCTGTCAGTGATAAAAACTCGCCACCACCACCGCCACCACCACTCTGTTTGGTTGTGCCAAAGAGCTCGCTCACATGATTCAGTGCTTGAGACCGGAGCAGTGGCTTCTCTGTGTCATGGCATGCACGCACACCCCTGTCTCCAGCCACAGCTCTTTCCTATCATTCGTGCTGCTGTCACCTGCTGTTTGAGCGCCATCCTCCAATGACACCATGAGACTCTTGAAGCTCTCTGGCTATTCAGGGGAGGGCGAGCAAGTGAGGGCCAGGACGGTGTTATGCTTATGTGGCCAAGTTCCCAGTTTGCCTGCAGCAGCAGAGCCCAGCCATGGCCCATGCCACCCCGCCCCTCTTAGTCATTCTGAGAAGTGGCTCTGGCTCCTTTCCCCGTGCAAAGGCAGCACTTTCTGTTCAGCACACTCACAGGGGAGTGTCATTCTTGGATCCCCCAACCCCACCTTTAATAAAAAGCCTCTGCTTCTGCTTCTGTGACTATTCACATTGTTCCTCCCCACATTTTTCTGCTGAGCTCTCTCTTCATTTCCCTTAAAGTGTGTGTGTGTGTGTGTGTGTGTGTGTGTGTGTACGCACGCACATGAGTGGCCCCCGGGCCCCCAACTGGCCCTGGGAGCCAAAAAGGTTGTGCATCCTGCTCTACAGTACAGTATGTAACTCCCAGGCGATGAAGAACTTTAAAGGTCAAAACCAGGATCTTGAATTGAGCCCCAAAGCCTACAGGTATCTAGTGCAATTGCCACAGAACCAGCTGAATATGATCTTACCTAACTGCAAGTTAGTGAGGCAAGTTGTGGCAGCCCCGCATGTGTGAATCCCTCAGGAGCACTTCTATTTCTGGCCAATATCCTTTGGAGAGACTACTGTTACAAACTATTAAATGGATTTTGTGTACTTGCAAACTTGTGGGTTTGCAAATCTATAGCACCCCTTCATTTTCTTAAAAATATAACCCTAGTGATTGTTTAACCTGTGTTGGCAACCATACTCTTCTTATACCTCATAAAAAGTAACAACAATTATTCCCACAATACGTAATTTCCTTTTTGAATTCTTTGCTATTCAATCTTTAATGTCCAGGAGCAGGCTTTTCTCCCACTATTAAAATGGCACCTTGACACAGGGATGAGGAAAGCGGGAGGTGGAGAATGTTATGGAGAGCAGTGACCCCAAATAAACTGAGGAAACCAGTTCTGTCAGGACATCTTCCTCCTTGACTGCCAAGTCAAAGAGGAAGATGCCCCACTCCTACAAAATGTCTCAAGCCAACATTACTCCACTGTCCTTAAGGGCCAGGTATAGTTCTACAGTGGATGGGCTAATTCATCTTTCTCTCACCACCACCACCACCACAGCTCAGTGGTGCAGGCAGAGAGTCCAAGGCCTCAGGCCATGTCTGTAAAATGAAGCCCCCCTCCCCATATGTCAATCTTTGATTGGGTCAGGGCCCTCCAATGACCTCGGCCCTGTCAGGACAGCAAGACTAACAAATATAAATAGACTGAGCATCGGCAGGTGGCAGCATCCCTTGGGATCTTCCAGGTAATCCTATTACCCATTCATTACCTGGGAGGCTCCCGGCGATGGACCCAGCTTGCTGCAATATCTGCTGCCATAAAAAAGACAATCAATCCCCACCCCCTTCCTTACCACAAAGCCCTTCTGCTCAGTCTATCATGAAGTTGGTGGGGTGGGGAGCAGTGTCTGGGAGAGGGAGGTGGAACGATAAGAAAACCTGTGCTGGGGGCTGAGCCCAGGGGGAGATGCTCTTAGTCCTGGCATCAAGTAGCAGACCCTCCCATGTGCTCTCCCAGTAGACTGAAGGGAGGGAAGAACACATGGTTTGCACATGCCCCACTTCCCTGAGCAGTGATAAGCCCCAGGAATGGGGCAACCTGGGCTTGGCTTCCTTTAGACGAGAGAGAGCGTGTGCACAGGAGACTTACACTGGGATGCAGCCTGGGGTCCCAATCCAGCCATACAAAGTTCCCCAGATGGCAAAATCTTCCTTCCCCTGGCTGTGACCCCTTTCCCCTGAGGACTGATTCATTCACTGGTTTCCCAGCATTTGCACGTTTTTTCCCCATTCTAAAAAGTTGAAATGCCTCTCCTAAGGCTCAGTGACTGGCCGCAAGAGTGTGGAAAGCTAAGCAGGGTCAAGCCTGGTTATTACTTGGATGGGAGACCCCTCCTCTAGTTTCCTGCATTGAGCAGGGGGTTGGACTCGATGGCCTTGTAGGCTCCTTCCAATTCTAGTGATCTATGAAATCTATGAAAGACCTTCAAGATAAAACAAGCAGGTATTTTGGGCCCTGCCCCTTTGACCTGCAGCCCCGCCCACCAGCGGGAGGCAGCCCCTGAGAGCTGCTTCACAATTGAATTCGGCCCTCAGGCTGAAAGAGGTTCCGCACCCCTAACTTACAGTGCCTCTGTGATGGAGCAGAAGTGGAGGCGAGCAGCAGCAGCACACCCCTTCCAGGCAGCAGACTCTGCTATCCCACATCAGAATGCCCAGAAAGAAATACCTACATCCACAAGGTGCTTCCAGCCTTCAACCAATCATAGAATCATAGAAAAGTAGAGTTGGAAGGGGCCTACCAGGCCATCGAGTCCAACCCCCTGCACAATGCAGGAATCCAGGTCAAAGCATCCCTGACAGATGACAGATGGCCTGTATATGATGAGAAAGAGGAGGAGGAGCAAGAGCAGCTGCTGACAATGGCGGTGAGAAGTATACAGGCCTGTGGCTCACGCTGGCTCAGCTTGTCTGAGCGTGGAAAGCTAAGCCGGGTCAGGCCTGGCTGTTACTTGGATGGGAGACCCCTCCTCTAGTTTCCTGCATTGAGCAGGGGGTTGGACTCGATGGCCTTGTAGGCCCCTTCCAACTCTATAAATCTATGAATCTGAGATAGACTCACTGAGGGAGGGGGCCCATGGAGGGTGTCTTGCCCAAGGGCCTGGAGGCACGTTTGTGTGTGTGTGTGTGTGTGTGTGTGTGCGCGCGCACGCACACGGCCACACGCACACAGACACACACACACCGCTGCGTACCAGGACATAGAAAGAAGGAAGACAACCATAAGCATTTTTTAAAAAAGGCATCCATGCCTTTATCTCAGTGCACAATAAACACAGCTTTTTCATTTCTGTGGGGAGAGAAAGCCCCACCTTCCCTTTCAAGCACAGATTTTCTGGAAATGTGGGAGGGGGTTGCTATTACCAGAAGAAAGTTAAAAAGGTCTCAACCTAGGTCACTGCCGTCTACCAAGTGAGACCCTTTGTCTGTCTAGCCCAGTGCTGTCTCCTCCAACTGGCAGCAGCTCTCAAGAGTCTGAAAAGCAGAGGTTTTCCCCACCACCTGCTACCTTATCCTTTTGACCAGATACACCGCAGGTTGAACCTGGAACCTTCTGCATACAAAACACATGCCCATCACTAAGTGATGGCATCTTTCTCTGCGTAAAGACATAGTTGTGATGTCTGTGACTGTAAAAAATCCCATTTTACTCTTAGGCACTGTTAGGATAGCTGTGAATAAAGAGCTGCTCATGGAACTGAAGACATCTTGCAGGAGCCTAAGGCTGGTCCTTCGCTGATGCAAAAAAGTCTTGCAGAAACCTGAAGTCCAGTTTTGCAACATTCCAGTTTTCATCTGTGATGAGCAAACGGTGGGCAGGCTGCAGTGCTTCAGTAGCCTGCCACGTGGCTCATCTGCTGTTGTTAGGACCCCTGCCTGACTTGGAGGTCTATGTGAAGCTCCAGCAAGATAGCGAGATCTTAGCCAAGGTATGACTGGTTGTTAGTGGCCCAGTCTGGTGGGTTGATGTTTCCTTATTGGGGTGGGGTGGGGATCAGAGATTTCTTGAGAGAGCGGGCAGGGCAGGGCAGCGGCAGGATACCTAATCATAACACCACTGACTAGACATTTATATAGCACACTACAGGCCTGCAGCAAAAGATTTGGCTGGTTATTTCATATAAATATGTGAACCTTAGCCTTCCTTACCTTTGTAGCTGCTCTCTTTCTCTCTCTCTCTCTCTCTCTCTCGCTCTCGGTTTTCCATGCCCTATTAGACTCTGCAGCCTTTTCCTATTCTCCTAATTCCTATGGACCATTTCCTCTTCCAACCCAGCCCGCTTCTCTTGGCCCTGCTTGCCTTCTCAGGCCCCTGCTCCTCCTTTCATAGCCCCCTTCTGTATTTATTTATTTATTATATTTATATCCCACCTTTTTTCCTGCAAGGAGCCCAAGGCAGCTTACATAATCCTCATGCTCCTCTCCATTTTATCCTCACAACAACCCTGTGAGGAAGGTTAGGCTGTGAGTCAACGACTGGCCCAAAGTCACCCAGTGAGCTTCATGGTCGAGTGGGGACCTGAACCAGGATCTCCCAACTCCCAGTTCAACATTTTAACCAAGGGCTCTCCAACCTTGGGTGCCCAGATGTTGCTGGACTACAGCTCCCAACATTCCTGACCATTGGCCATGCTGGCTGGGGCTGATGGGAGTTGAAGTCCAAAACCACTGCAGGGAACAGGTTAGGGAAAGCTGTACTAGAAGGGGGAGCATTCAGCAACCCTTTTGCTCTTAAAATTGGACCCCTGTGCACTGTTTTATATGTGATTGGGTTCGGGAACATAGGAGGTGACTTCATACCAGCTCAGATCAGTTGTCCACTGAGCTCAATATTGTCTAGAGCAAGGCTCTCCAACCTTGGGTCCCCAGATGTTGCTGGCCTACAGCTCCCAGCATACCCAGCCATCATGGTATGCTGGGAGCTGTAGGCCAGCAACATCTGGGGACCCAAGGTTGGAGAGCCCTGGTCTAGAGTTTCAGACAGAGCAGTTTTTTTGCATCACCTCTTCCCCGGTTCTCTTTCAGCAGGTGATGCCAGGGATTGATTCTGGGGCTTTCTGTATGCAAAGCATGGGTGCATTTAGCTACTCTACCATCATGCCTCCCTATGCTCAACAAGCTAGATGTATAAATAAATGAGGCTACTGATGTCACACCTAGTTTCATCGTGGGGCTGAGATAATAAACATTGGATTCTATCCCATGGTGGAGTTGCATTAGCTTGTGCAAGGCAGGGCATTTAATTTTTACCAGACCCCTGTACATGACTGCAGCCACCTGTGCTATATCCCATACTGTTCCGGAGGATCCCCCAACCCTCAGCAGCACCTTTGGGGGGGGCATGCGGGACTGTTGTGGGTTGGGGATATTGGTGAAATTCAGGTGCCTGGCCTTGCACAGTTTTTGTGAAGAAAAGAGCCTTTGGGGGTTCTTACATGCACACACCCACCCTCATGTGTGAACCGGCTGGAGGCTGGGTGGGGTGGGGTGTGCATAGTTCCTCTAGAATGGATGGCGCCTGGAAGTCCGTAAAAGCCAGGCTAAAAGCTTTCAAGTGCAAATGTCATGAGTTCCCCTCCCTGCCTGGCCAGGTGAAGTGCATCATGATTGGCTGAAGGCAGCAGAGCTACAGGAAGGAGGGGGGAGGGGGGAAAGGTATATTCCCAAAGTGTAGCCTTTGTGTCTTTGTCTTTGGTTCGTCGCTGTGGTTGCTAGCTGTGGAGCAATGGCAGCAAGACAAGCAGAGGTCCAAGCCTTCGGGAGGCCTCAGGAACCGACCCCAGGTAGCTCCTGGTGAAATTAGCTGAATGAGGGCTCTGGTAAAGGCAGGCCCTGTGGAGGGCTACCCATCTCAGACCTTCGGGTAGGTGGAGTAGTTCCCCCCGGGCGGCAGGGCTGTGCTGGATCCAACCCTGGAGGAGAACTGACCCTCAGGTAACTAGTTGTGTGCCTGAGAGATAAAGAATCAGGTTTTGTTATTTTGTAGCTGTATTTCTGTGTACCAAAGTGTCTCTCTCTAATTTTGTGTGCTTCCCTCATTTCCCACCTTTTGTTGTAAAATGCTACCAGAATAAACCTTCCTTGGTTTTACCCCACATGGGTTTTGTAGTTGCTCTGTGGCTTCAGTATCTAAATCCAGGTTACAGAATTAAAGGTGAGTCCCTGAACAGAGATTCAAGTAGGATTGCAGACAGCAGAGGCTGGCAATCTGGTACCTTGAGGTCTCTGGGGGTCTTGGTTCCTTTTGGGTAGGAAAGGGTGGGGGTGTGGCGGGTCAGCCAGCCCCCCCTTCCTCCACAGTTTTCCACTAGAACAAAGCCATAATTGGATACAGCCCATTATTCAGTAATAATAATTGATCAACAATTATTCATAATCATCATTATTCAAGAATGATAATCATCATTATTCATCATGAAATAATGGCTTGCCTAAGACCACCTTGTGAGTTCATGGCTGAGATTGGAACCAGGGCCTTCCTGGCTTGCAACTCCTATGTTTGACCACCGCCACTATGCTGACCCTTCCCCTTCTGTGATATTCCTGCTGATAGCATTGAGCGAAGAGTTGCTGGAGAGAGAAGGGTAAAATAAAAAAGCATCAGCCTCCGTTTTCCTTTCAGCAGCCGAGGAATCCTGTGGTGAGCCTCACTCAAGCCTGCTGTTGCATCCCAATTAAGAATCTGCAAGACAACTGGATTCCCCCCCCCTTAACCCTCAAAAGTTTGTGAAAGTTGGTGCCATCCCAACCTCAGCATTTGTCCTGTTGCAAAACGAGTGCAGAACATGCCTACACACCCAGGAATTAATTTCTGTACAGATTCCCTGAAGTCTCCAGTTTGGGCCACTGTTAGTGGGGACAAATGCGCAGCTAGATGAACCATGCACGGCTGGATGTCTCTTGTGCCATCTTTTCTGAGAACCTAGGAAGGGGTTATCTTTCCCCAGATGCCAGCCTCTGTGGTTTCTTTGCAACACCCACTTGGCCCAAAAGGGAAACTGTGGTCAAATTTCAACGTCACAAGTATTTGTGAGTCAAAGGCCCATTGCAAAAGACAACACAGCCAAACAGATGCTGCAAATTTCCCTGTCCTAAACTGCCCCTTTCGGGAATGCTCAGTGCCCCCTTGTGGTAGGGAAAAGGACTGTGCCACTTCATTAGCAGACCTTCTCTGGACTCTGGCAGACCTTACAGTTTATCCTAGCTTCCTAGCTTCTTCTAGTAGCCTGAGCTGCAGGGGAGGTTTTCCAAAATTCCTGGCCAGCAGTCTGCAAACGGAAGGGATTCCAGAATGCACAGGCAGAGAATCAAAGCCTTCACTGGATCCGGTTGTCTCAGTAGGATGATAATTATTGCACTTGGGCACATTCAGGCTGGGAGTAACCTTATTGCAATATGTCTTTTATATTAATTTATTACTCATCCTATCTCACACATTTGGGACGAGTCAGAATCAGTTTCAAACTAAATGTAAAGTATCCAGTGAAAATCCCATTAAGACAGCAATCCTGTTCCCTACTTATCCGTGAGTAAGTCTCACTCAACTCAATGAGATTTACATCTGAGTAGACATCCATAGAGCTGCACAGGCCTACCATCTTGTCCAAACCCAGCTGGGGTGGGTTGTGAGAGGATTAAAAAATGCTTGCATAACCCATGGCCTGTTTTAGGGTTATGCAAACCAGGTCGTTGTGTGGGTGCTCTCAAATGACCTTAAAGAGCATGATAAAACATAGGACTGTGGTTAAGAACTGGCAGCCTGCAAGCCAAGTGTGACTACTTTCCCACACCATTCAGTCACTGAAAGAAACCTTTTGGACCCAGCCAAACCCTCCTCGTCGTAGCTGGCTTCAGAAAGCTTCCAGAAACATACTGGCTGCCCCATCCATGTGTTTCTTGTTGTTTCCCTCCCTCTCCCTTCTCAGTTGGCCAATGTGGCAGTCTGATGCTTTCACTGCCTCAACCAGCTATGGGCATACTGGCATAGTGAAGTGAAAAAGGAAGTGGGAGAGAGGGACTTGCCCCTTAGAGCCATTTCATACAATATAGAAAACAACAAAAAGACCCATGTACAACAGACTCACCCTTCTGCTTTTTGGATCTCCGGTGTAACACATGAAAATTATCTTGCAGATCTCTTCAGTGGTAAAATGTACATGTTCCAAGGGCATGAGGAGCTCCTACACACACACACACACACACACACACACCAGCTGCAAGGATCAATAAGTTCCTAATGTGTTTCAATGGTATCTTTATCAATGGAAAAATATTCCTATTACTCCTTCACAAGCAAACCAAAACAACCCAGCTCAACAAAAAGCTGCATGCTGCAGTAGCCTCAAAATAGGCTCAAATCTTTGGTATTTCACTACTGGTTTTGATCTCCTTTGTTTGTTATGAAACGAGCAGGTTCCCCCTTCATGCATTATACTAGAGAAGCACAAAATACTGGAAACTTTTAGTGTTCCATAGCTCAAAACTAGGGATGAATCAAAAACTACTTGCCATGTTTCATGTTTGTTTGGTGTGTGCCAAAAAGCAGCTCTCATTTTCAGCAATTTCCCCCTTTCATTGATGCAAACATGTTAACCTTGTTTCAATGCTCTTCTTCTCTATGCCAATTTCCTTTTTTCCTGATTTCTTTCATTGCCCCCAGCCGCCTTTGTCAAAGGCAAAAATGTGATTTTGACTTGGACGTTTTTGTAGATGATGTCATTGAAGAAGAGCCCAACTGCCCTGCAGAGTGGGCAAGTCTTCAACAACTCTTCTTTATTGTCGCCACCATCCCTCAATTCAACCCTAGAGCTTTTAAGTGAGGGGAACTCCATGATTTGTAGGTTTTTATCTGGGAAGGCACAACTACCAGCGAAGTCTCCAGTCACCATTGAGCATGGCATTCCCTTTGCCTCTCCTTTGGTCAAAGCACGCAGCCTGAACAACAAGCAGTCTGGCAAGCAGGCGGAAAAATCCCTGTGTTGTCAAAACCATTCACTCAAACCTCTGGTCCCAAATTGAGAAGCTTTATAATTAAGGATAAGGGAAGAGGGCGCAGTCAGAGAGGCATCAAAAAGAAATAAAACAATTTAGCCTCTAAATAGCCTAGCCTATGATCCTATAGAGAAATAGAAAATATACTTGCAAGATGCAAGTGAAGAGTGGTGACACGGGGAAGAGAATATTCCAATCAACCCTTTCCCCTGATTCTGCTGGGACAAAAAATGGGGCAAAACTCTCTGAAATGTATCCTCCACTAAACGCATAGACTGGGTTCACATGACACGACAACCCCCACTGGTTTATAAGCCATGGGTGTGTGTGTGTGTGTGTTGTGTAATGCAAGCCCACCATGGGTTATTCAGGGTGGCTTTTAAGCCCAGCTTCTTGGCTTATAAGTCACCCTGACAGCCCATGGCTTGTAGGGTTTGTTAGCCACCCCTGGGGTTAATGTGTCGCCTGAACCCAGATGGCACGACAACCCCTGGGCTAAGCCAAATGGCTAGAGCCACTTGGCAAAAGTGGCAAGAAATCCTTGCCACTTTTGCCAAGCAGTTCTGGGCAAGCGTTGCTGACAGTCGCCCCCAAAGTGACCAAGAGGTGCTTGGGGGGGAGCGGACAGAAGCTTTCCCCCCGCCCTGCGCCGCCTCTGCTCAGGGTGGTGGCAGTGTGGGGTGGTGGGAGCCGCAATTGCCAATCGAGGCTGCTGCCGCCGCCGCCGCCGCCAGCCCTTTCAGCTAGCGGCAGTGGCATGGAGCGAAGAATGGCTCAGCCAACTCACGAGTAAGCCAAGCTGATCAAGGCTGCCCTGCACCACTGCCGCCAGCCGGAGCAAAGATCAGGGTGAGAGGTGCCTGCTCCTTGCTGTCACTGTGCACACATGGCGGTGGCAAGAAGGAGCGGCGCCAACAGCCCTCACCCTGGCTCAGGAGGTCTCCTCACGAGCTGGGGTGTGGGATGTCAGCGATCCCTGCTCCGAGAGGCTGCTGAGAAGGAGGACTTCCTTCTCAGTGTGGCCTATTGTGTCCTGGGAACCCTGTTGGCCTGTATGGCTAACACAGTGGCAAGGAGCTCCTGGGGAGATGGCCCATTAAGGTTTTACAACATCCCAGGAATGTAGATGTAAGAGGTGTGAACTGGTACAGATTTCCTATTTACCAGAACACATTAAAGGGGGGATTCTGGCCTTTGTACCTGGAAGACACTTGAAACTTGACAGGAAGGCAAATATGAAATGAGGAAACTAGAACTACTGTGCCATATATTGTGGATTTTTAAGGAGACAGGCAGGCATTTCCCCCTCAAGCCTTTCTCCACAGTCACAATGCTACATCTGATGTGATTACATCACAGACACTCATAAAGAAAACTCACATGGGTCACCACAGCCAATCAGATTAAACAGCAGTGGGGGGAAATGAGGCCAAGAAGAAGGAAAATGGCACCAATCAGCAGCAGCAGCAGCAGCAGCAGCAGCAGCGCCACGGAACAAAAGGGCTGTCAGGTGCTCAGGCCTGAGGACAGCTGAGTATCTCTGAGAGGCAGGAGACTCAGAGAGAGAACATGTTGGGCTGCCTCAGAAATAAGTTTCCCAGACTAAGAGAAGGCAGAGGACCTTTATATCTGTCGGTGGCACCCAATTGTCCCTCTGGTGTCACCTGGTTTCCCAGGCCAGGGCTGTGGATGTCCCAGCTGGAACTGCAAGTAGCTCCCTCATCCATCCATCCACCCATCCATCAGACCTGATGGTGAAGGGAGCAAGGAACCAACTGGTACCTGATCCACAGGCCTCCCAGTTCTGATACTGAACACTGTGTGGCTATTTGGTGAGTTTTTTCCAGTAAATTATTTGACTGCATAAATGTGCTAATGTCAAGGTGAATATTGAAATTAGAGAATATGTAGCATCCCCTGTGCCTAAGCCAGCATGTTGAATTGTTTGTACCCAAATGGACAAAAATAGAGAGCCAACACAGGACAGGAGCTCAGTTGTAACAAGCTCCCAGGCTCTCTAGCTCTATTACCAGGCGAGTGCTAATGGAGCCACATTTTGGAAAACAATTAAACAATGATCAAACAGTCTTGCTTTGGGATTAGGAAGGCCTTAATTATTGTTATCAGGTTCTCAACTAATAACTATTATTTATGTATTTATTTGAAGTGTTTTAATGCAGCTCCTCAACCTAAAAGGCTTCCGAAGCAGCTTACATATAAAAATATAATCAATTAAGCAAGATGGTCCCTGCTCGCAGGCTTACAATCTCAAATGTCATGACTTGTAAGGAAAAAGGAAGGGGGAGGGAAGGGGGGAATAATTATTTCAGTAGGGCTGGTGGGGACTTATCTCAAGGAGTGCCTGAAGCAACATCAAGTAGGCCACTCAACAAGATCTGCCACTGATGGCCTTCTCCCTGTTCCATCAGCCAGAGAAACCAGGCTGGTGGGGACTCGGAGGAGGGCCTTTTCTGTGGTAGCCCCCAATTTATGGAACACTCTCCTCAGTGACCTCCGCCATGCCCCTTCCTTGATTAGCTTCCGCTGTGCATTAAAAACGTGGCTTTTCAGGCGGGAATATGGGGTGGGTTAGGATTTTTAAGTTTTGTACTGTTTTGTTTTTTTTAATTGTGTTTTACACTCTGTTTTTTCTTGTATTTTATTGCACTGTACATCAGCTCAGAGTGGCTGGATGACTGGTCAGATGGGCGATTCAATGAATGAATGAATGGCCCTGCTCTCCCTCTCAGCTCAGCCTGCTGGAATGACTGCTGGTGGTGACAGTTGAGGGAGGAGGAGCCTTCATGAGGGAGGTCTTTGGCAGGGCAGGTGGAATGGCTCTGCTCTCCCTCAACTCAGCCTGCTGGAAACTAGGACAACAGCAGCGGCCTTCTAATCAAACAGAGTTCATGAAAAGCACTCCTGGTCACTCTCTCTTGCATCCGTGGTAGGCGGACTGATGGATCTGGAAACATTCCTAGGCTGGGAACCTGACCAAAAGAGGATGAATCCCTATTAACAGAAGTTGTTTCCTTTCCTCCCTCAGCTCACAGGGCCTTTTGCCCATTGTTACTTTGGTCTTGTCTGGATTCAAACATAGCAAAAGACTGAGGAAGATTTGAGCCCACAAGAGCTGGACTGCATGAAAAGGGGAGAAAAAGCTGAGTTCCATCAGCATATTTAGATGGCACCAAAGCCAATGCCTTTTTTTACATGCAACAGCTTCATATACTCATTGACCTGGTTTGCACGTAACAACAATCCATGGGTTTACCCAGAGTTACCGGTAAGTCGACGATCAAGCAAATGATCAAGTGGGTTGTTTGGTCAATTCCAAGTAATAACTGACTTGGGCAGGGAAGGGGATCTGCGAACAGCCTTAGACTTTTGGATGAGAGGGTTCAGATGTTTGCAGTACAGTCTGCTTTTCCCGAGCGATGCACAAGATTACCCTGGCCGTCAAAGGACCCAGCTTCTCCCAGCTGACTATCAACAGGAAGGATGAGCATTGGCCCAGCTCACAAGTGGTCATCTGTGCTGTGTGTGCCTCCAAGCATATCCTCTGTACTGGCATGTGAGGCTGATTGAAAGTGACTCGGATAAACAGAACAAGACTGAGCCTGTGGCACCTCGAGCACTGCATAAATTGAGACAATACAAGCGCCTTGACCAAAAATAGTGTCGAAGTAGGTGCCATGTGTGAAGGGTGGCTCAGTGTGAAAACAGACATCATGTTTTTAGAGCAATGGGGCTGCTCTGGAAGCACCCTCTGCTTTCAGTTGACATGCCTGGCTTTCCCCCCACCCCACCACTCACAAGCTATGCAGGCTCCTTGCTTGTGTTTACTGTGCTTCTTTTCCCTTGAACCCCAGCACTGCTCCTGTCCTCCTGTGTCCCAGTTCCTTGGAGTTCTGCCGTCATACCCGACTTCTTTCTCCTCTGGAGAAATGTTTAACATGATTCCGGATCATGCAGCTCTGTGCAGTAGCTACAACTAAACTGTGATAAAGCCAGTTGCATTCAAATGGCCTAGTCATGACTGGGCTGGCAACCGGCTCCACATGCGGATGCGTGCAGCTGCCACCTCATGAGATTATGCGAGCCACAGGGCAGGCCCCAAGTGTTGCTCTGTTATCCGGAAACGCCATTTGAACCTGCCCCCTTGTTTAACTGAATGTACTGCTAACCCAGGGCTCTCCAACCTTGGGTCCCCAGATGTTGCTGGCCTACAGCTCCCAGAATCCCTTGCCATTAGCCATGCTGGCTGGGTATGCTGGGAGCTGTAGGCCAGCAACATCTGGGGACCCAAGGTTGGAGAGCCCTGTTAACCTTTGGATTGAAAATGGACACTCACGTGTGTGTGCGTGTGCGTGTGCGTGTGCGTGTGCACCACAACCTATCCCATTGATCCTAATCTCATAAGGACTACTTGTAGCCACCACTGACAAGTGATCATAGTAGGGGGAAGGAGTGGGAGTGTAATTTTGGACCAACCTGGTTCTAGCACCTATGCTTGCCTGTTTCCCATTTTCTCTTGTTCTACTTTCCTAAATTCAGAAGCAGAGAAACAGGAATGTGTGTGTGTGCGCACGCACACACACAGATTGTGGTAGGTGGGGCAAAGTCACATTGGGTTTGGAATGAATGTCCAAGAGAGTGCAGAGCCCAGGGCTACCAGCAGACAGTCCCATGTCTTAACCACAAGACCCATCATCCTGTGAGTGAAAGGCCAGTCTTTATTGCTGGAGTCAACAGCTGACAAGGGAGAAGAAGAGAATCCCTTCCATGATTTTCATGTTGGATCACATGGGAGCAAAAAACACCAGTAGGACAAAGCAGTGTAAGTTTCCCAGAGCTCTAGGCACGGAGAGGCAGAATGGAGATGACCACTGAGAAAAGCTACCTTTAGTTCCAGGAAATGCTTCTGCTTCTCACATTTCCAGCTGCGTACAGCTGCCATACAACCCAGAGATGGCTCTGGTATAAGCAGAGGAGCTTGGCAGCTATCTCAAGAGGCAGATTTGGGGTACCACTAAAGGTAGCAGCGTAGGAGATAGTTCTGACCAAGGGGTGCAATTCACACAGCTCCCATTCATTTAGCAGAGGCTTGCATGGGAGAACTGACTGGTGAATTGTGTGTCTTGGGCCAGCCCTTGGATCACCCTGAATATCTTTCCTCTCTTTCCAGCTTGCTGTTTTAGCAAACCCACTGCTAAGCAAGGGTTTGAACTGGGGGGGGGGGGTTTCTTCCCTCCACGCCCTTATATATCAGTGCATCTCCAAACCAATGGGCTGGCACCAGGATGCAGATCCTCCAGAGAGCACAGATTTAATCAGCTGCCATGGATAATGGCAGAAAATAATCTCCCTTTCTTTCTTCTCCCATCCCCTCCGCTTGCTCCACAAATCAGCTTACATTTTTTCTTCCGCTGTGCTGACAGCTGTGAAGAATTCTCCCATTGAAGAAAAATACCCCCAAAATAAACATAACCCTTGTTTAAAGAGAAGGGCTGATAGCATTAATCAGTTAAGTGGTGTGACTGTTTGAAGAATCCATCAAACACAGGACATAAATGTGGCATTTTAAGCATAACTAACCCTCCTCTTTTTTTGTGCCCATTCCCCATGCCATGGCAGGGCTATCAACCATCTTTATATGACTTTATGTGATACAGGCAATGTGTTTATGATGATATTCCAAAGTAATAAAGGATTTGCCTGAATTGTTTTGGGAAGAAAAACTGTCTCTCAGCACTGGGGACAGGAAGAGGGTTTTAAAATCCACCTGTATAAGCTCGAAGAGTGCCTCTTTCCTCTGGGGCAGTGTTCTCCAACCTTGGGTTGGCTGGGGCATGCTGGGAGTTGTAGGCCAAAAACATCTGGGGACCCAAGGTTGGAGAACACTGCTCTGGGGCATCACCGTGGCCAGGTTTGTGTGATCACCAGGATTTTTTCCCCCGCCCCCCCATGTGCTGGTCACACACTACATAATTACCCTCGCAGTGCTCGGGTTGCTGTGTCGTCTGAACCTGGCGAGGTGCCGCAACAGGGGATGGCTTCCAAACCACCCCAGAACCCATGGGTTGTTGTAGGGTTCTGGGGTGGTTTGGAAGCCACCACCACCCCGCTATGCATCTCGCCAGGTTCAGATGACATGGCAACCCACGCGCCGTGAGGGTAATTAAGCAAAACATGTGGCGCGCAAACAGCATGCATGGGGGCGGGGGAAAGAAGTCATTGTGGCTTCTTTTCCTCACTGAGCATGCAAACCCGCTCTGACAGCTACGACTGTAGGGAAGACGCTGGGAGACATTGGGTTAAAATATTGTGTATTGTAATGCAATAAGGCAGTGGATTTCAAACTCGATAGCTTTGGAGGGAACCTTTCCACATCAGCCTGTCTGCTGAGGAACCCTTTGTGCACCTTCCTCAGAATCACAGCACGTTGCAAAGCATTATGGGAAGTATCCCACGAAGACTATTTGCAGGGCTGGCCCAAGACATTTTGCTGCCTGAGGCAAAGGACAAGATGGTGCCTAGCCCCATTCCGTACACAAAAGCAGACCAGACTGGCAGTTGAATCTTACTTCAGTACTGGTGATTTCATAGATCATAGAGTCGGAAGGAGCCTACAAGGCCATCGAGTCCAACCCCCTGCTCAATGCAGGAAACTAGAGGAGGGGTCTCCCATCCAAGTAATCACCAGGCCTGACCCTGCTTAGCTTTCCACGCTCAGACAAGCTGAGCCGTGATGGAACACTGTCCTCCGCTGCACCTGAGATCAGCAGGCTAGCTTAGGGGCTTCAGGGCAGGCCATGTGGCACACTGGGCTCTGTCCTCCAGTGCCTTGCCTCTGCTCCCCACCCTTTAGCATCTGCTGCCTGAGGCAACTCTCACACTGTCTGATGAACTGAGAGGGGAGCCCAGGGGCAAGGAGAAGGTAGATCAGGTTCTACTGATATAGCAGATCTCTGGGTGATTTGCAATAGACTCCCACACAAGGGGTTCTGATTCCCAGTTGTAAGAAAAGCAAGCACAAAAAGGCTCCCCCTCCCCCACAAAAGACTTATTAGGAAGTCTCAGTGGGATTTACTTCCAAGTAAACATGCTTAGGCATGTGTTGCAAATTAGGCTGCTTTAACCAAGAAAGTTTAGGGGAAATCCAGGAGTGGGTGTTTGGCTAAAAGCTCTGTGAGCTTCAGTTCTGGTACTGAAAACAAATTCCTGGGCTGAGCATATGCTCAGAAGCACCCTTGATTTGACTAAATTCTTTTATACAATGTTCCCCCCATGACAGCTTTCATACA
This sequence comes from Shinisaurus crocodilurus, assembly GCA_021292165.1. Lineage (NCBI taxonomy): Eukaryota > Metazoa > Chordata > Lepidosauria > Squamata > Shinisauridae > Shinisaurus > Shinisaurus crocodilurus. Next base: position 29,453,563 of record CM037881.1, read on the forward strand.
GTCTCATAGAATGTGCGGGTCTATATCTGGAGTAATATTATATGTAGAGAAGTCATCTACCGGTAGTTCTTTTCTTAATTTATCCCTAGATTCCTGATGCAACAATAGGGTGGGATGCAGTTTCTAGGAAAACAATTTATGTTGAGGGTGCATTATGGAAAGAGTAACTGACACTGGGGCATGATCAGATACTGTAGTTGACCCAATGTTAGCTGTTTTCAGTGCTATTGCCCACTCAGAGGAAATTAATATGTAATCAGTTCTGGTGTACACCTCATGCATAGCTGAATAAAATGTAAAGTCTTTTTCCATGGGGTGCATTACTCGCCATGTGTCAACTAAATCATGTTCTAATAAAAGTTTTGAGAGATTGGAATCTGGTGTATTTTGGGGAAACCCCTTGATGGAATTTGTATCCATCTTCCTGTCAATACTGAGGTTTAAATCTCCCTCTAGGATTACTTTTCCTTCCTTAAAACCATCCAGTTTGTGAAATACCTCTTGCAAAAATTTAAGCTGATCCTTATTTGGTCCATAAACAGAGCCCATTGTTAGTTTCCCCCCTTCTGTTGATCCTTTAATGAAAATAAACCTGCCACAGGGCCCTGATAGTGTATCTGTAACTAGGAAGTTGAAATTTCCCCCCAGTACTATCACCACTCCCCTTGATTTGGAAGACCCCTTTGCTTGAAATTGGTCCCCAGAACCAGGAAAGAAAATTACTTACCGGTAATGCTTATTCTTAGCTATATGTGTCTCCTGTAAGAATGTGATATCTAGGCCCTCCTTTTAAAAAATATTTTGAATTCTCCTTCCCTTAATGGGAGTCCCCAGACCCCGTACATTAAGAGAAATTATTTTTAGATCTGTCATATATATATTTCCTCCTTTCCTTGAATTAGAAAGTAATACCCTATACCAGTGATAGCGAACCTATGGCACGGGTGCCACAGCTGGCACGCAGGGACCTCTCTGTGGGCACTCGAGCCATTGGTCACCAGATCATGAAAAGACTGTCCCCTTCTGCAAAACGCTAATGATCTTGTTCTTTCTCACAGTGTGGAACAGAATGCTTTTATTCTAGAATTCCTGTTACAGAATTCTTTTCTACATTGTTATCACATTTAAAAGATTTTGAAGAATGATGCACAGAGCATGGCTTGGATGTAAAGCCCTAACAGTTGACCTGAGTGCTGCATGTGTTGCTCTCAAACTAACGGAGTATGAGCCAAGGTTTGACAAATTATCAGCATGCATGCAATAGCAAAAATCACATTAATTGTGCAAAAGCATGCCCAATGCAAACTTTTACCTAATGCAGTGTTTGCAGTCCAAGACATAAAGTGTTTAAAATGTGTTAAGCACGTTTAGTTTTCTTGTTTATCTTGCTCATCCTAGTACCGGTTGACTCTTACTTTTACTAATCCAACACCTGTAGAAGCAGGGAAAGGACCCGGGGTAAAGCTTGCCCCATACAATTTCAGTCTGGCATATAATCATATTACAAGTTGAGAATCCCTTATCCAAAAATACATGTGCCTAATTATTTAAAAAGTTTGTATAAATTCCCTTCAGGCTATGTGTACAATGTAGTATAATAATTTTTTGAGTTGATTTTTTCCCCAACAAAAAACTGTCTGTATCATTGAAAGCTCTGTTATTGTGTTTTTCTTTTAAGACAAAAGATGTTAATTAGTTTGGACAACTGTATGAGTTGTTTTTCTAAAACGAAAACCTCGGTATTCAGGTTTAATTGCAGTGTTGGCACTTTGAAATAAATAAGTTGGTTTTGTGTTGCAGTTTGGGCACTCGGGCTCAAAAAGGTTCGCCATCACTGCCCTATACAGATTGTTACTATGTGTCTCTGTCTAATTAGCATTGCTACACCTAAAGTCATTTGAAAGCTTGCTTGGTGTTCTGAAACTGCCTAACAGCCCATAAGCATAGCTAAAGCCTGCATCATCCTAGGATCAATGCCCATCTCCAGAACTGCGACCCTAGATGAGGGTAAAGCTAAACCAAGAATATTAGGAGGCAAAATGGTTCCCCTCCCCGCCATGCAAATATTCATGTATTTAAGCTAAAACATAACACACATCACCACTGTTAAGTATTTGAGAGCTGCAAAACACATAGAAGAAAACCCCTGGAGAGAAATTTGACTTCACACTTGATAGAAATTAGAGGATTGATTAGGATTAGAGATTTCCTCCTTAATTCTTGTAGAAGAATCTGCATTTCTGTTGAGTTCCCATCTTTAGTTGCCAATCAAGCTCTTTGTCATTGGTTTGTTCTCTGTTGAGCTCCTCTTCTTCTCCTGCACTGGAATTTCCTCCTGCTTCCTCTCCTGGGCTAAGGAATTGTCTGGCCTCCTGGTGTGATGAAATAATCATGGTATGTCATCCATTTTAATGATAAATTTAACTGGGTGTCCCCATCTGTAGTTTATGCCCAGAGATCTAAGCTTTTCGTTACAGTATTTAAACACCTTTCATCTTTGAAGAGTATCAGGGCTCAAGTCCTGAAACACTTGGACTGGGTCATTTTCATACTGAAGTTGCATACCCGATCTGGATGCTGCCAATATGGCTTCTTTCACTGCCTCATTAGTGAAGCGTGCAATGATATCCCTTGGGTGTGCTCCCATTGCAGGTTTAGATTGTAGAGCTCTGTGAGCCCATGCTATATCCCTTCTTTCTATATTTATTTTTGGGGAAAGTTCTTGTAGCCAAGTTGTCAAGAATCTGATCATATCTCGGCTTTCCACAGATTCCCGGATCCCTAGAAATCTCAAATTTGGGCGTCTGCTATGATTTTCAAGGGCCTCCATTTTTTCCTGCAATTCTGTATTAGATCGTATTGGCGTTGTTATTGGGTTTTTTTTTCTGTGCTAGACCATAGTCGCACTTGCTGTTTTTGCAATCTCATTCAGTTGTTGAGAGACCTCATTTATTTGCATTTTCAATTCTTGCCTCAGACCCTTTAATTGTTCTGCAATCTCAGCCATTGGGACCTCGCTGCCTTTGTCGCCTTTGTCATCCTGGCCTCCTGTTGGGCCTTTGGCCTCCTCAGTTCCCAGGCTTTTAAAAGAGGAGATATTTTTAGCTGCAGAGCTCACAGAAAGTCTCCCATCTAGGCTCCCTGGGGTTCCAGAAAGCATCACCTGTTCTCCTTGCTTCTCAAATGCTAATTTTGTTTAGCTATTGTGTTAGAGTAAGTTATAATTTTCATGGGGGGGGGATCGGAGCATTGGGTTCATACATTATAAACCATTAAAAGCCAAGTGGAATAAGAATATTTCACTGCCCACCTAAAGGCTGTTAGGGAGGGGGCTAGTCTCACTTTGGGGTGCTACTACAGAAAAGGGGGGGGGGTAATGCAAAAGACGACCTGGCCCTCCATCTTTAATAGTTGAGTAGAAGAGAGAATTTCAGCAGGGGTTGCTGGCATGACAAGCTACACTAGGATGGCTAATTATATAATCACCAAAGAAGAGGAAATGCATTGCCATTGCTCTTCAATGGCTGCCTGTATTCATTTATTCAACAGCTGCTTGTGTCCTCCACTGATTTAAAAGCCAAGAGGATGTTCTTTGGGTTGAAGATAGACTGGAAAAACATAACTGTCCTGCAGTATGTTATCAACAGCTCAGAACATGCCTCTGGCTGCAGCTGCAGTGTGTGAAATGGCAGCCATGCAGTACAATCCAACACATGCTCACTCCCACTGAGTTCAGTAGGACTTACTCCCAGAAAAATGTGGTACGGTTGCAGCCTATAGCTGGTTTTGCACATAATGCTAATCCATGGTATGGGCTGTCCTGTTGTGTGAACCCAGCCACGCTAACAAACCATGGTTTGATCACAAACAACCCGATGACCTGGTTTGCACAACATGACACAACAGCCCACCATGGCTTACTTTACCCGCGGGGGCTGTTGCATCATGTCGGGTGCCCATGGGCAGCATTTTTGTATGGCACCCATGGGTGCCCAGCTTGCCATAGCTTGTCATGTTGTGTGAAACCAAGCAGCAGGGGTTGTTTGAGGGTTAACCATCAAATAACCCACGGTGGGCTGTTGTGACATGCGAACAGGCCCAGAAAGAGAATTTATTGCTTGTTGTTGGGTTGTGAACTCTGGGTTCTTTAAACCATGGGTTATATTTATGTGTAGACCCAGAACCATGGGTTGTTCATGGGTTGTTTTGCCAGGCTACAGAGGTAGTGGGCAAGAGTGGTAAAAAAAACAAACAAACAAACCCCAGCTGCTCTACATGCCAGTACTACAGCAACACAAAGGCATTTGGGATACAGGGAGGGAGTAGGCGAGGGAGAAGGGAAACAAACAAGCCAGGGATTGAGAAAAACTGCAGTTTGTTCAATCATCTGCCAGATGGTTTGTTGTAGGGCAACAAACCATGGGTTAAATAAACCATTTAGCATTATGTGTGAACCAGGTCTATGTGTTCATAGATGCACACTAAAGACATGATACACTCACCTACCCACCCAAGAGATTTAAATTCACAGGGTGGGAGCTAAACAATACTAGAATTACAATAGTAGTAGCAATTTACAGGAACATTTTTAAATTTTGTTTGTTTCTTTGTATTTGGAAAATTAATACTTTTTTAAAAAAAATTAAAAAAATTTATCAAGGCACCTTGCAATTAGGGTCAGTGATTTTTCCAGAGATACAGAACAGAAAAATAGGGACAGTCCCTGGTAAATAGTGACAAGTGGGACCTGCAACAAAACATGGCAGTGTAGTGTGTTCCTGTCCACTATTCCGGTCAGCCAGCCATGCGCTCCTCCATCCCATCAGTCAATCAGCCTTCCATAGTAACTGAGCATGCAGAGTCCTTGTTAAGCTATTTTCCCCCACAATATTTTTTTAAAAAGTTTTTTTTTCGGTACTTCTGGAAACCTTAGACTATCCCCCAAGGAAGTGATAGTTCCTCCTTGTGTGTGGATAGTGCCATTTTGGCCACATAAGCAACTTCACTCACAGGCCTGAACATTGGAACTAGAGGAATTATTAGTATATGTAAGAAACATGCTCTTACATTTACGTTCTTTCATGCCCACTGCTGCTGGAAGCAGTGACTACAGGGAGACCACTGTACCCTTGGGAGAATGGGTGTTATGGTCTGCTACTGCTGTTACTCCTGCTTTACTTTTTAAATGTAACTTAGTAGAAACAGTGTGCCAGGTGCTGTACAGAGCAGATACATACCATGGTCAAGAGGGTTTCCTGCCTGCCTGCCTGCCTGCCTATCTTTATTAGACAGACACCACAGAAATGGAACAAATGAGGGACTGACATATGAGAAATGAGGGAAGGACAGGCAGGGAGGGTCCTGGGGCAGTGGAAAAGCAGGAAAAGGCGATGGGGAGAGGGCTAGGCTACCTTCAGTCCTAGTCAGTAGAAAGGAAACTATTCCTTTGCAATAGTTCAGTTAGTGCTTGTTGTGTGGATGAGAAGCAGTTGGGCCTTTTGCTCTGAGAGGAGCAGTATTAATCACCCTGTTCAAAAGTAATTTGAGAAGTGGCCCCAGAGAGGTCTGAAAAACTCAGAGGCAGAAGCCTGATGCCCCCGGATGAGCCCCAAGGCTTGGCTAACCAGTTATTTTTCTCAGTCGGGGGCATGATCTCCTTGTCTTTAATGGGGTCTCATAAATCCTGCTGGTGTCACAGGCACACGGTTACACCTCATGCAAAGACAAACACAGCCTGCCACCTTTAACCCTGCTTATGGGAGGAAGAATTGTACCTTGACACCATAGAGATGCCTCATTCTTGGGTAGGAGGAAAAGAGAGGTGCCAACTTACTGCTTAAGGGTTTTCGGAGCAGTTACTGCAGGTGTGCAAATTTCCCCTCCATTTACTGCCCTGCCCTTAAATTGGCGCAAAGTTCCCCTCCATTTACTTCCGAGCCATTAAATTTGTGTATATCTCTGTGTTTTTTATAGAACAGTCAGGGAACCCTAGCAATTGCAGCAGTATGTACTCTGAAAAGGAGCTGTGAAACGGGGTGGTGAGAGTCAATATCTCCCCTTTCTGGACTAGCTGGGAACTTGGGGAAGTGTTGAAATGGTACAATTGCGCAATTTTCTGGGGCCAAAAAACAAACAAAAAACGCCCCACCCGACCCCAGTTTCACATTTTTGAGGATCCAGTTTATTTTTATTTTTTTAAACATCAGAGAATGAAAAGGGGTAGTGATCGGAGAGGGGAGGGGGAGACAAGACGGGTTCTGATGCGAAGGACACAGAGATACCAGCTGGAGGATGGGGGGGGGGGGAAGGAGAGGGAGAACAAGCCATGGTGAGCCTGATGGTCTGTTGGGTGCACTGTAGGTTGTTCTGCAAACAACCCACACTACGTAGCTCATTTGTAGCGTGGCTTAGCATGACATGTGAACACGGCCAATGTGGTTTCTTATGCTATAAATCAGGGATGGTCAACTTGTGATCCTGCAGACGTTTTGGCCTACAACTCTCATGATCTCTTTGCTGGCTATGGCTGATGGAAATTGTAGGCCAAAACATCTGGAGGGCCACAAGTTGCCCATCCCTTCTATAAACCCTGGCATATGGTCTGAGGGCACAAGATACAGCCACCTTCCTGAAGCTAAGCAGATCTGTGTCTGGTCAGGGCCTGGATGGGAGATCACCTGGGAACCCTGTGTACAACACGTACCACATTGAGTTCCATGATTGAAGGATGGCAGGATATAAATGTAATAAGTACAACAAACATATAAGTTTAATGTGATTAAACAAATATCCAACATTTAACAGGTCAGCAGCACAATAATAAAGCCATTTGTGACAGAGCAATTAGTATTAGCATCTGGTTAACCCCTAATCCCCAAATGCTCAGAGAAACAGAAGGTGTTTGTTTTTAAACCAATTTCCTAAAATTCTCAGTGGCCTGGGCCTGACAAACCAATTCTTGGAAAGAGGTTCTACAAACATGGAGCTACTGTGGAAAATGCCTTGCTTTTTATGGAAACAGATTTTGCCTCTGATAGTAAAGGCTAGGACCAGAGGGTTGGATCCAGATGTAGCCATACTTGGAGTAGACCAACTGAAATTAATGGGACTTAAGTTAGTCATGACTAACTTAAGTCCCATTGATCTCAATGGGTCTACTCTAAATATGATTATGTCTGCATCCAGCCCAAGGCCTTCTCCAGATGATGTAGAAGGTATCTAAAGATTACACCTTTATATTCCTTGTTTAGTAATCCATTAGAAATAATACCCCTTGTCTCATGCAACTGTGATTATATGTATTAAGATTTCTACTTCATGTCTAAGCAATTATAGTGGGGTAAATTCACCCTTTCACCACTATGTGTGTGTGTGTGTGTGTGTGAGTCTAACAGGAAGGTTAATGTCCAGAAGCATCACCCTTGCTCAGAAAGCCTAATAATCCCATGAGTCCAGATTAACTGGGCAGAGGGGAGATTGAGCCACCAGGAGGCAATATTAACTGGGCTATCCTGCAGTGCAGTTGCAAGGAAGGGATGCCTGCTGCCCATTGTTTTGGGAGCTGTGTGTGTGTGTGTGTGTGTGTGTGAGTGTGAGAGAGGGAGGGAGGGAGGGAGGGAGGGAGTGTATAAGCATAAGAGTAAAGTGTATGTCCAGTTTTAATGGAGAAAAATACTGAACTAGGGCATTCAAGGGCATTTCATCCATTTGGCACATTCACAGGTCACTGTGTTTCTACGAGCCCCACACAGCAGAGATATCAAGTAGAAGTTTCCACTGATTTTTAAAAATTAGTTGATCAGCCTTATTACTTTTGACAAATTGATTAAGGATGCCATCCTATACATATCCGGAGAGCATGGCTGGCTGGGGCATGCAGGGAATTGTAGGAGTTTTCTCTGTCTAAACATGCATAGAAGTGTACCCTAAATAAATTTGCAGAATACCACAACTTCAACTTAGGTGTCTTTGGAGATATTGGAGATAATTTACAAGTTAATAAACAGATGCTCATTGTTCGAAGGAAAACCATCTTTAATAATTTATTTTCCCTTTGCTGTTACAGTAACTAGCACCTAAGCAGTATACCAGCACCTAAAAATATAGCCTGAAAAAGTGTGCCCAGTGCCCTTAACTCACAGTCCTAACCAATTTTTTTAAAACACATGTTGCTGATTAAAATTGGCTTCCACCAACTAACCAACTATCATACAGGTATCCATGTGTTTTCCACCATGGGGTAATAGCAGCTTTGTGGAGGTGGGGGAGAAATGGTGCAGGGGAAATAGTTAATTCACCCCCACCCACCGCTGCCGCTCTGCTAGCACTAGTACTCTGATCAAAGTTGGACACTCACACCCATACCAGCTCCTTTTAGGTGAAAATGAAAGTGTTTAGAAAGCTGATCACAGGTCTCCTACATTTTGTCTTGTTTGGCTCTAAGAACCACAGTTGTAGGCATTTGGGCAGCATGTACATGGGATTTTTCCAGTCTGGAATCTGTTCTAGTAAATAGTATCATCTCACTGAGAATCTTGGCTCAAAGATACTGCCTGCTCTGTTAGTCAAGTTAAAAATCTGCTTGACAAACATGGTTTCACCCAGCTTGTTCTCCATAACTGTGCTGTTGTCCTCAGTGCCACAGGGACAAGGTCAAGTGAGTGCCCATCTTGAGGGCATGTGGCAGGCAGAGTGCCGGCTTTTCTACCTCACCCTTCTGTATTGTCACCATGGGGCCACGCCTAGTAGCAACCTCTGCAACACTTCCCAAAGGCTGAACGTGTGGGTTTGTGCCTGTTATGCAATTTCTCCCTCGGCTTCTTCATCTGGCTTGATTTTGCTCATGCTGCAACTAGAACTACCGTCCCCTTCTTTCCCCTTCCTTAGCCATATATGCACAAGCATCCATCACATATATAGCATGGGGTGTAGCATGATTCTGCAAAAACACCATACTCACTTTTACCCACCCCCTGACATATTTTGCAGAACCTTCTCAGCTGTTTCCCTTTCTGGGGAAGTCTAGTAGGAAATGCCCTAAGAAGCACCACCCTCCACCCACCTCTGTAAACAACTGGCCATTTTGAAATCGAAAAACTGCTCTAGTGCTCCTATAGGGTGACTTTAGCTATTCTTCAGCATTTCTATAATGGCAAAGTTGGCCAACCTTATCAGCAAAAGCCACACAAGTCAAGCCTAAAGTATTAAGGCAGAGGTAGGCAACCTGGTGCCCTCCAGATGCAACTCTGGATAGGACTGCAACTCCTATCAGCCCCAACCAGCATGGCCAGTGGTCAGGGTTTGTGGGATTTGTAGCCCAAGGCATCTGGAGTGCACCAGCTTGCCTACCCCCTGTATTAAGGCCTGGTCTAACCATGCAGCAGAATGCAGAATAGGGTAGCCACTTCATGCTGCAGGGGGAGGGAGGAATACCATTTCTTAATTTCTATGTAAATAAGTCTCTGCAAATAGAAGAACTAACCTAGGGGACAAAGTTTCTAACCCATCCATTTCCTGCTGTCTTAATTTTCTTCCTGCAGTGTGGGAGAACATTAAAAAAAAAAAAGATCCTCTCCCCCCCCCAAAAAGAAGAGGAAATGCATCACCAAAAAAGAGGACCACAGAGGACACCAACTTGCACAAAAGTTGTGTGTGTTAATTTATATGTATAGATGCAAATTTGGAAACAATGATTATAATTTTAATAGAAATACAGAACATCTCGCCATAGTGTGGAAGGCTGTGACCAGGTGACCTGTGTGTTCAAACAGGACCGGTGCAAGGCAGTTTGGTGCCCTAGGCAAGATCAGATATTTAGCGCCCCCCCTTCCCACTTGAGAGTGCTGTATTTTTTTTCAAGGCGTTTCTGGCGCCCCCTTTAGCCCTGCGCCCTAGGCAGCTGCCTAGTTGGCCTAATGGTAGCACCGGCCCTGTGTTCAAATAGTGGATGCCTTCAAAGAGGACACATGGCCAGCCTATACCGTTAGAATTCTGCCACCTAATTCTGCCGCATGTGTAGACTAAGCCCTGGATAGTGCCACGCTAGTGCACACTGCAGTACCGATGGGGTGGCTTTGCCTCTGGTCCACTGTTCTGGGAGCAAGCACTAGCGCAGTACTAGAGAGGCATCCAAAATGCAGGCCCAAAGCCCAAATGACTCACCACCGGAAGATGCCGCCCTCCGTCAACCTGTAACACCATCTGTACCTCCCCAGTTATGTATGACTGAAAAATATGCATGAGGCAACACTATTACATGAGTGCTTCCTCACCCTCTGCCCCACCTCATTGGCTGGCTTGGAAGGGTGAGGCTGGGAAACACTGATGTGTCTATTGTTCCTTGGCTGATGTTCCATTGTCATATCCTACAGGTTCCTTGGGTGATGTGAGTGGGGACACAGCTTGGTGGCACCCACCCATTCTTCTGCAATGTGTCATCTGGGCCTGATTCTACACCACATCCAGGGCCACGGGGCCCCCCTTTTCCTGCGCCACAATCTCTTGCTGCCTGTGTCACATGTGGTTCCTATGATGCAGCTTGGCCACCTGTGGTCTGTAGTGACTTCCCATGCCTTCCGGATATAAAACTGTCCTTATTGATCTCCCACCCCCACCCCACCCTTGGAGCTTTCAATAGTTCAGGGTACAATCCTATGTACGTTTAGACAGAAAAAAAGGCCTACAACTCCCAGCATGCTGGGAATTGTTGGCTTTTTTGTGTGTGTCTAACCTGCATAGGATTGTGTTTTTTGTCTAAACTTGCATAGGATTGTGCCTTAAATTATCATCCTGCTGGATGAGGGCAGACTGACAAAAGATGAATCTAGTTGTTGGTTGAGATTTGAGGGTAGGTGGATGGCCTGTTCTGGGTGTATGATCACCTGCCCCCATAAAGCAGAGGTGAGGAACCTCTTTCAGCCTTAGGGCCGAATTCAATTTTGGATAAGTTCTCAGGGTCCATATTCCAGTGGTGGGTGGTGCCGAAAGCAAGGCGGAGTAAAATATTTTTAGACTGCTTTTAAAAAAATTCATTTATTATATTTATATCCCGCCTTTTTCCTGCAAGGAACCAGGGCCCGACGAACTGCATCCTAGAGTAATAAAGGAACTGGCAGAAGAACTCTCAGAACCACTGTCTATTATCTTTGAGAAATCATGGAGGACAGGTGAAGTGCCAAATGACTGGAGGAGGGCAAATGCTGTTCCTATCTTCAAAAAGGGCAAGAAGGAGGAACCTGGGAACTATAGACCAGTCAGTCTAACATCAATCCCTGGGAAATTTTTGGAGCAGATTATAAAGAAGTCAGTCTGCAAGCACCTTGAAAACAATGCAGTGATTACTAGAAGCCAGCATAGATTTGTCAAGAACAAATCCTGCCAGACTAATCTGATCTCATTTTTTGATCAGGTAACCTCCCTTGTGGACTGTGGGAATGCTGTGGACATAATATATCTGGTCTTCAGCAAAGCTTTCGACAAAGTGCCTCATGATATCCTGATTGGCAAGCTAGCTAACAACTATCAGGTGGATCCACAACTGGCTACAGAATCGGACTCAAAGAGTGCTTATCAATGGTACCTTCTCAAACTGGGGAGAGGTAATGAGTGGGGTACCACAGGGCTCGGTCCTGGGCCCAGTGCTATTCAACATTTTTATTAATGACTTCGATGAGGAGGTACAGGGAATGCTTATCAAATTTGCAGATGACACAAAGTTGGGTGAACAGCTAATACTCTGGAAGACAGAAACAAAATTCAAAGCGATCTCGATAGGCTGGAGCGCTGAGCCGAAAACAACAGAATGAAATTTAATAGGGATAAATGCCAAGTGCTGCACCTAGGGAGAGGAAACCAAATGCACAGTTACAGAATGGGGGACACTTGGCTCAACAATACTACAAGTGAGAAGGATCTTGGAATTGTTGTAGATCACAAACTGAATATGAGCCAGCAATGCGATGTGACTGCAAAGAAGGCAAATGCTATTTTGGGTTGCATTAATAGAAGTACCGGTATAGCTTCCAAATCGTGGGAAGTGATAATTCCCCTTTACTGAGCACTGGTTAGGCCTCATCTTGAGTACTGCTTCCAGTTCTGGGCACCACACTTTAAGAAGGATGTAGACAAACTGGAGAGGGTTCAGAGGAGGGCAACAAGGATGATAAAGGGACTAGAAAGAAGGCCCTATGAGGAGAGACTGAAAGAACTGGGCATGTTTAGCCTTCAGAAGAGGAGACTGAGGGGAGATATAATAGCAGTCTTCCAGTACTGGAAGGGTTGTCACACAGAGGAGGGCCAGGATCTCTTCTAGATCATCCCAGTTTGCAGGACACAAAATAATGGGTTCAAGTTACAGGAACCCAGATTCCACCTGAACATCAGGAAAAATTTCCTGACTATTAGAGCAATAAGACAATGGAACCAATTACCTAGGGAGGTGGTGAGCTCTCCCACTCTGGAGACATTCAAGGTAAAGCTGGACAGCCATCTGTCAGGGATACTTTGACCTGGATTCCTGCACTGAGCAGGGGGTTGGACTCGATGGCCTTGTAGGCCCCTTCCAACTCTACTTTTCTATGATTCTATGATTCTAACCCAAGGTGGCTTACATAATCCTCTTCCTCTCCATCTTATCCTCACAAGAACCCTGTGCGGTAGGTTAGGCTGAGAGGCAGTGACTGGCCCCAAGTCACCCAGTGAGCTTCATGGCTGAGTGGGGACCAGAACCTGAATTTCCTGAGTCCCAGTCCAACAGTCTCACCGGTACGCCACACTGGCCCTCACTACATTCCTAACTTTTGTTGCTCCTATTAAGCACAAATGCAACATGTTTTTCCTGGGTGTCTTGGGGCTTTTCTACACGAGGCATTTGTTGTGTGCTTGTGATCACTCACACGGAAGTTTGCAGGGCCTTTTCACAGTCATCATCTGTCAAGGGCCTCTCCCGTGTTTTCCAGCCATTTTCACGCCTTTTTTTTAGAGCAAGGAAAGTTGGGTATATCCTGGATATCACCATGATTCACTACAGTAGCCTAGTGTAATTTAGGAATTCCACTCTGTACCACAGCACCACCTTGTGTTGTGTAATGGAACATATAGAAAGGCAGAGTAGGAAAGCCCCTGGGGGGAAAACCCCTCGTGTGAAGGATGCTCTAATCCTCCTGCAAAGAAAATGGAAGAAGACATGGTAAAGCGCCGGGTTATATAGGGAAGCCCTACATTAGGTACAGATAAGCTCAGGCCAAGTACATAATTGTGGTAAGTCTTCAATACTTCCAGCTTGCCAAACAGACCTCTGCAAATTTTAGCAAATTTCTATTTTAGCATATCTGCTTGCCAGCATTATGATCATTAGTTGCAGTGTGATGTAGGAGATAAAGTGTTGCACTTGAATCAGAAGACCTCTGTTCAAATTCCTGCCTAGTGATGAGGCTCTCTGGGTGGTCTTTGGCTAGTTGCTGCCTCTCAGCCTAACCTAGGGCTTCTCTACATGAGGGTTTAAACCCACCACTTTACCAAACTTCTGCTTCCAGACCCTTTGTGTGATTAAGATCGGCTCCTTTACACGTGTTTCCCCCCGTGTTTTTCTTTCTCTGCCTTTCTATATGTTCCTTTACACAACCACAAGGTGGTACTGCGGTATAGCGGAATTGTGAAAATAACATGAGCTTCTTATTCCTGTTCGTTCCGTCATTTCCAGATAATACTGTACTACACTTTCCTCAATCTAAAAAAAGCCATGGAAAGCATGGGAGAGGCCCTCGAGGATGACAACGTTGTGTAAACTTTAAAGCATCCACTAACTACCATGAGTGAGGAATCACAAGCGCACAATAAATGCCTTGTGTAGAGAAGCCCCTGTTCTCACATAATTGTTCTGAGGATAAAATGGAATTAATCCCATATATACCATCCCTTTGGGGAAGGGATACAAATGTGATAAACAATTGATTCAATTCTTTGAAGGCACGGGGCTGTGTGATGTATATCCTTAACTTATGCTTTGACCTAGATTCCTGCATTGAGCAGGGGGTTGGACTCGATGGCCTTGTAGGCCCCTTCCAACTCTACTTTTCTATGATTCTATGATTCTATGAATCCTTAGAGTATTCTTACTTAGAGTAGAGCCATTAAAATCAGTGAGACATTGGTTAGTTATGATTAACAGGGAATGTCAGTAAACCTTTGGAGCAGGGGTCCCCAACACAGTGCCCATGGGCACCTGCAAAACTTTTAAAATTTATTTTTATTTGTGTGTGTGTGTTTTAATATATGTACATGGATTTCTACATATCCATAACAAGGAATACATATGAAATGCATGCAACTTTCTAACAATTATAGGCTTCAACAAAAGTGGACCAAATATTCAAAATAGGTATCCATTTGAAGGTGGCATATAGATGCCACCCATTCAAATATTGAAAGCGTTGTAAGATCCTTAGCCCATTGCATTATAGAAGAATGCATGGAGAATCTATTTATACCGACCATTTGTTAATTTCCATGAAGCAGGTAAATAATTTAAAAGAGTGTACATCAGTGACTAATTTAAGGACTGTTCCAGTACAAAATTTATCTGTTTAATAACCTCCTCCCAAAAAGAAGAAACTATTGGACATTGCTAAACATATGTTTAAAAGAAGCATTAGCTGTATTAGACAATTCCTTATTAAAGAGACATTGTGGTATCCAATAGACACGAAACAAAAGTTTTTGCTGAATACGACGCAACCTAAGATCCATAGACGCGACAGGTAGATGCCAAAGCAGCGGTCCACTGATTAGGCATTTTGTGGTGGTGACCACAGCAGTTTCTCAACCCAATGTGCTCATGGGTCCAAATAAGTTGGGGACCCCGCTTTAGAGGGAGGAGGAGGATATATAAAGCATGCGCCCTACCACTGAGCTGTGGTGGTAGTAGTGGTTTGCATTCCAAGTTGTACGAGTGGCTTTCCTGCCCTGTCTTCTCCAGTGCAGCCCCTGAAAGCCTCTCCAGAGGGTTGGGGGATGCTCCTGAACAGCAAGGGTTTTGGGTTGGGGGCTGCAATGGGAGGTGGAAATCACTAAAAATTGGGTGGCAGCACTCTGTATGAGTAGAGAAAGGGGGAAACACTACCCATGTCTTCCTTTTTCAGCAATTCCACACCATGGTGCAGTTAGGTCATTTTAGACTGAGGACTTAATGTCCTTACATGGCGGAGGTGGGTGGGTCCTCTTTAGATGATCATGCATGTGTATATTACTTCACTTACTTTAACATTTGGTGAGCTAGCTCTGATGCATTTGGGGGCAGCTCATTCTGCTGAGAGGAACCCTGGAACTCTGCCCCAAAGTCCTGCCCTAACAGCACCACTGGTTCCACAGAACATGCAAACTTGTCATCAGTGGAGCATGGCTCTCTCTCTCTCTTTATCTCAGCTTTCCCTTCCATATAGTAAGGAAAGGTTTCAGCTTTTCTATATAAGATAGGGGTGGATTACCCATTTGTATGGCTCTAAGCCATCCTCTCAGACTGTCTGCAGACTAAGGAAGGAAACATTGCATCGTTTCACCCTCCGCTTGCATTTGGAAGAATTTGGGATGGGGGGGGGGTAGGAATTATGATGTCAGGTTAGAATGATGAGCTTAACAACTTTATAGCTTTCAAAACTTTATAGCATTCAAAAGGAAATCTTCTAGTTCCGGAAGCTGCAGAATGCTACTGTGACCCCAAATTGCTAAATCATCCAGCCCATGATTTCAGGAGGTCATATGTGCAGATGGTAGCCTTTCTTGGCTGTGGGTCCAGAGCACTGGGAAGGAAGCTAGAGCAGTAGTGCCTGTGTGTTTATGTGCCCAGCAGCTTCAAGAAGATAACTGTTTATAATGATCC
The DNA here is from genome assembly GCA_021292165.1 of Shinisaurus crocodilurus. Taxonomy (NCBI): domain Eukaryota; kingdom Metazoa; phylum Chordata; class Lepidosauria; order Squamata; family Shinisauridae; genus Shinisaurus; species Shinisaurus crocodilurus. The sequence continues at coordinate 29,469,437 of CM037881.1, forward strand.
TAGCAGTTTTTGTTCGCCAGTAGTATGTAAGCTACACCTGTAGTGCCTTCTGATACTTAACAAGAAGCATGATCTGGCCCTTCCCTTCCCTTTGCAAAGGCACATAAACATAAAGACATTTCGGCCTAATGGACTTCAGAGGCCTGGCATCTCCGAGGTGCCCATTAGAATGTGTTTATATTTAAGTAGCATATTATTTGTCAAGGTGGGCTAAGGTGGCCACTTGTGAATTGCCAAAAAAGAGGATATGCATCACCAAAAAAGAAAACACCGATTTGTGTAAAATCTATATATGTTAATTTATACGTATAGATGCAAAATTAGAAATAATTATTAAATAGAATTACAGTACATCTTGCCATAGTGTGGAAGACTGTGACCAGGTAACCTGTGTGCCTGCCTGTTCAGTCTGCTATTCAGGTGCTGCTGATGGGCCACTTCAAAGCCCAGCTCTTCCTTTTGATGGTTTTTTATCTTTACACCCAACTCTGACTGAACAGCCTTTTTGTGGAGGACCAAACACCTGGTCCTTGGCGCGAGTTCGGCACTTAACGGGTTAACCGGCACTGAGAAAATGCCCTTTATGCGGCTCCTGTGCGTTCAGAACACAACCGCTACCTAATGAATGACATGGAAGCGTGCTTAGGTCAAAGAATAGACTTTATTTACTATACGGCTAATGGAGCGGAACTACTGGCTCAGCTTGTCTGAGCGTGGAAAGCTAAGCAGGGTCAGGCCTGGTTATTACTTGGATGGGAGACCCCTCCTCTAGTTTCCTGCATTGAGCAGGGGGTTGGACTCGATAGCCTTGTAGGCTCCTTCCAACTCTATAATCTATGAAATCTATAATAGACTACTAGGAATTTCACACTATAAACATAGCAGGTCATAACCTGACCAAAGCGGAAAGCTTCAATCTAGAGGCGTAGCGTATTACAGAAAGAGAATTAACTTTACATCAGAGAATCTGACTTACGGACTTAGTGTAGCGATCTGTATTGTTGAACTCTGGGCGTGCCTGCCCGGAGTTGGAAGCTGCTTGAACCTGACCGGAGCCAGGGACCTGATGTGTGCCAGCCTGCACCGTGTTCCCAACAACCTTTTTTCTGCTGTGCTTGTCTTTTTCTACCCTCTCCCGCCCCCTCCCCGCCCTTGAGGACCAGGTGGGCTGGTTCTGCCCTATGGGGAGGTGGCGCCTCATGTTTCTTGGCACCTCCTGGATACTTTAGGGGTAATCTGCAGCTCTTTGAGACTGCCCCCCACCTTTGGAATGTTTATGCCCTTCGATGTGGATCGATGTAAATGTGCCCTATTGAGGGTATGCAGATGTGTTCACGTATAGCCAGTCTGGGGATTGGGGATTATGCAGAGGGGTGGTGTCAGTGTAACAGGGGAAACTGTGTCAGGGTTCATGTCACTGTGTGTGCTCAGGCTTTCTCCACACTTTTAAATAAGGTCATCTTCAAAATAGAGTATAGTCCTCTGGCAGCCCTTCAAACAGAGGACTGTTCTCAGTAAAAGAGGATGCATAGTCACTCTACGGTGGGCCCGAGACATTTTGCTGCCTGAGGTGAAGGACACAATTACACCCCACACATACAGAAGCCAACCAGATAGGCAGTAGAATCTAATGTCAACACTAGCAATGGGACAGGGCCCTCCACCAGGATGGCTGAGGGAAGTTGCAGGGTAGGCCATGTAGCACACCCAGCTCTGTTCTCGAATCCCTGTCACTTCCTACTCTCCAGCATTTGCTGCCTGAGGTGAATCCCTCAGTCTGCCTAATGATAGGGCCGACCCTGATATTTGTTGGCCAAATTTACCTCAGAAGGACAACTCGCCTATTTGTGCATAATTTGTACATTGAATGTGCCTAGTTTAACACCAGGCTTCATAATCTCTACCCTTTTATCTAATGCAGCAGTTTCAGTTTTCTTAGCTGGGTTGGTAAAAAGAAAGAAAGAATCAGAGAAATGCTATACAGTGTATTTACATTATGATGGGACCAGGATAAGCTACTGGTTTGCTGGCAGAACAACTGCCATATTCAATACATATACTCATCCTGGGAAAGGAGGGGGAAACAAACATATAGTAAATACAAAAACAGTGTAAAAATTGCAGATACCGTATGTTGAATCCTACAGACCAAGAGTGGGGAACCAATCTTCCCCTGAATGCTCCATCCCCTCTGAGAAAATCTCTCAGTGTGGTTGGGGAGAGGCTGCGTGTCAGTGGTGAGGGAGGCTGGAGGTCAGCGCCAGCGCCAAAGGCAGGCATGGTTGGGCCCACACCCCAGCAGGGCCCCACTGACACGACGGGCTCCCGGAGTTGTTCCTCCCCTTCACCATTGCAAGCTGCTTGTTTGCCTACCTCTTGCCCTGGCCAAGCCAAGGGTGGTGGTGAGAAGGAGTAGCAGATGCCACTGCCTACTTGCTCACTGGCTCCCTGCCTCTCAAGCAAGCAAGTGGTAGCAATGATGAGAAAGTGGAGGAGGAGCAAGAGCAGCTGGTGGCAATGGTGGTGAAAAGGCAGGCAGTGAGGGAGGGGCTCATAGAGTGTCTTGCCCAAGGGCCCTCCAAAATCTGGAGCTGGCACTGGTTGAAGCCAAATGTGGGCAGGGCCAGAGCCGCAGCCCCCCTCTCCCCCTTTCTCTCTCTCTCTGTGTGTGGGGAAGCTGGGAGGGGCCGTGAAGTTGCACCATACAGATCACGGATCATCTCGCCCACTATGGTGAGATGTATTGTATTTCTATTTAAATTATGGCAATTTATTTCCAAGTTTGCCTCTATACATAGAAATTAGCATATGCAAATTTTATTCCAAGCTGTCCTCTTTTGTCCCTTCTTTTGGGTACTGTATTTCCTCTTTTTTGATGATGTATAAATGGCCACCCTATCTCTGTCTCTCTTTCCCCCCTTTCTTTCTTGGCCTCTCTTCCCCACCTTTGGATTCATTGGCCAGAACAGATTTGCTTCTTACTGAACGATTGGGCAGTAGAATGCATCACTTTATTTCCTCTTAAGACTAGTAATTACATACATCTCTCTATGTAAGGAAGAATCTCAATATTCTTGGAAGGATCCTGAAATATCCCAGATAGTGCCAGCTCGCTGCATGCCCCACCCCCCAGTAGCCTCACTTCTTATTTTCTTTATGTTGTGAGGGCAAATCATACTGTGGTTTAGGCAATAGGATGCCAGAGCTGCGGTTTGGTTTGAGAGGCCTCCACTGCCAGAGACTGCCTGTGCAATTGAAGCAACTACCGTAACTTACCTTCTCAATTCTCTATCGGCCGCGATCCCACCCTCACAACTTGTATCTGTTTTGATTAATAGCTTTTTGGGGCTTCCCCTCTCTCTTGGGCAATGGTGGAGGAAGTAAAGTGGGGGAAGGAGGGGAGGTACATGAGAGCCTGCCTGGCCCTTTTAACATTTTCTCCTGGGTGTTGAAGAACCATCAGCTGAAAGGCAGGGGAAATCCTGCTAGACCGCAGCCTGGGTGGTGGCTGGGCCTCCAAACTGTGTGTCTTTGTGCACTAGAAGGGCCCCAGGCACTGTGAACAGACAGGAGCAATACAGCCCAGTGTGTCAGGATTCCCTGTCACCAATCAAGGGAACTAATTTGGGTACTGACGTTTGGCCGTGCCGTAGCTGCCCACAGCAGCACTATCAACTGAAGTCAGAATTGCTCTCTTACAGCCTGGGAATCCCATAATTCCACAGAGCAGGGGTGCAGAACTTTTGGCCTAGGGGCCAAATCCAGCTCACCGGCGTTCCCCAAATGGTCACACCCGTTTCCCCTGGCCCCGCCTCCTTTCCTCAAACCACCAATCGTTTGGTGGTTTCGTGGCTTCTGTGCATCCCCCCCCCCCATTCCAAAAGGTTGAAATGCCTCTCTTAAGGCTTAGTTACTGGCAGTAAAAGCTTTAAACTAAAAAATGCTGGTATTTTTGCCCCACCCCTTTTGCCTTTGGCCCTGCCCACCACTGGAATGCGGTCCCCCAAAAGGTTCTCTGAAATGGAATTCGGCCCTTGGGCTGAAAGAGGTTCTGCACCCCTGCCCTAGAGGGAGCTGTGCTAGTCTGAAGCAGGAGGAACAGTGAAGAGTCTTGTAGCACCTTAAAGGGGTTGCACATTGACCGTGGTATACTTTTATGGTAGAGAGTCTGCTTCGCCAGATACATGAAATGGGCATAAGTGCCTAATTACACGATACATTAATTTTGTGGTTTGCACCTACATCAAGAAGAGATTGTTAACAATTTAGTCCTAGGTGCGGGGGAGGAGGTCAGCAGGTGGCAATTTCCAGCAGGACTGCAGTGTGCGAGGAGAAGAGGTTTAACCCTTCTGTCCCCAGCTGTGACACCAACAAAATTCCACCCCCCTTCCCATGTTGCAATTATCGATAGGAAAAAAAGCTCCCTTTAGCACCAATGGGAGCTTTTTTCCTATCGCTAACTGCAGCATGGGGGCAATTCCATCGCCTTATTGAAGCAAAATTGCGAGCATCTAATAACATTTATTCATTTAGGGCAGAATCCTATGGGTTGCACCCTCAATGCTCATAAGCCCCTGAATTTAGAGGGGCATTCTGTGCAGAGCGGGAGGAGTGGTGGAGGTGATCTCCATCTCCCCACACCTCCCGCTCTGCATTTTTGCTAGACAGACGTTTTCAGCCATCTAGCTGGGTCACTTCAGAGGGGGAGGGAAGGAGGCTGTGGAGGACACAGGGTAGCTTGTATCCTGGCCTCTGCAGTCTCTTCCCCTCCCCACCCAGCGGAATGCCCGCTTTACCCTCTCTCCGAGGTTGAGTTTCTGACCTCGGAGAGGCGGCCAGCACGGTTATTTCCACACCAGCTGTAAGGTAAAAAATATCTAAGATAAAAAATATCTAATATCCCCTGGTGTGGCTGCCATGCAATTAATGTAATGTATAGTTAGGGTTAGGCCCTTGTTGGTAGGTATATAGATACGTACCAGGAGTACATAGAACAGGGGCGGGCAACTCGTGGCCCTCCATATGTTTTGGTGAACAGCTCCCATCAGTGCAAGTCAGCATAGCCAACGGTGAGGAGGTGGAACCTGGTGGGATAGGGTAGAGCCTAGTGGTGCCTGGTAGGGACAGAGAATTTCACCTGGATGATCAGGGGAAGATCCTGGCTGAGCCTAGTGCCTTAGGGGGAGAATCTGATGAGCCAAGAGGCAGGGCTAATCGCAAGAACGCCCTTCCAGCCAAATAGAAATTAGCCTGCTCCTTTGGTTCTTGCCCTGACCCTGAGATTTTTCTCCTGGAGGCCCTAAGAAGGGCCAAACCCTAGTACCTGGCAGCCAGAGGCGCTGTTAGCGGGGAACTCACTAGGGCTGGAGCCCCGAATCTTTCATTTGGAGCCCCCTAATCCCTGGGAGACCACCTGCCCCACCACCCTGCTGTCCATGGTCACTTGCTGAAATAAAGGTACAGGGGCCCTGATGATCTCTGTTGCATCTGACCCCCCTGGATTAGCTGGCTTTTTGCCCACAAGTGCTTCACCTCCTGCTGCCCCCCATGAATCTTTCTGCCTGAAGTTTTTTTCTGAAATCAGATGCCTTCTTCTTCCCTGTCCATACTTCCCTTTTTACAAATAGGGGTGTCCTTAGGAGACAGAGTCCTTTAAAGACACACACACACACACACACACACGTGTGCACACACACACACACAGAGCATATTTAAATTAGCATATGCAAATTTGTGCTTTCTTTCTTTCTTTCTTTCTTTCTTTCTTTCTGTCCTGTGGGCCTGAGCCCGGGATCTTTTTGGTATCTGGTTAGCACCACCCCTGCGGGCAGCCCTTGGGATAGGGCTTCCTATGTTGTGGCACCCAAGTTTCAGAATTCTCTAGCCTGGGCAGGTTGCCTGGCCCCCTCCCTGTTAGCATTTAGATGCCAAGTGAAAACCTGTTCTATTCCAGGATGCTTTTGCCACCACTAAAATAACGGCCATTTTCTTCCTCTTTCTATTGTTGTAGGCTGGCTTCTGTTATTGCTGCTTTATCTCATATATATATATATATATATATATATATATATGATAACTATTTTATTGCATGTTGATTGTTAGACACTTAGGGTAGCAACTGAAGAAAAAAAGGTAGGGTAGAAATATTTAAGGAAAATTAACTCCTTGATGACTATCCTTATATTTGAATTTTGTAAGTAGTAATAATTACTAATCAACAACAGGATATGCATACAGGTGATCCTTGACTCTAGCACATCTCACTAACATTCTATAATATTCTAATCCTGTGGACACTGCATCATATTCTACATCCCATGGACACTGGGATATGCTACAAAAAGGGTTGCAAAACTGCTACACTGGATATGCTACAAAACAAAAGAAGAAGAAAACAGAATATAATAAACAAGACCCAGTTTTCATTAAAATGATGACATTTTTTTACTTCCTTCTCTCATTCTTACATAATGCAATAATTTAGCCATTCTTATCGTGGTGCAGTGGATGGGGAAGTTTAAATGATTGGGATGAAGTATATTAATGTAATTTGTTTTCCCATTCCTCAGTGGAGTGTATTTTTTCTCTCCCTCAGATACTTAACATTGAGAACTCTAGCTGCTGTTATAAAATAGCAGATCTTAACATCTTAGTAGGAACATAAAGGTTCTAGAGCAGTGTTCTCCAACCTTGGGTCCCCAGATGTTTTTGGCCTACAACTCCCAGCATGCCCCAGCCAGCGTAGCCAGGTTGGAGAACACTGGGCTAGAGACATATCAGTCCTTGAATTATGCGAGTGGGGGCAGGGGAAAGTAGGGGGCCCTCAGTGAAAGCCACAGGCCCCATCTCCTGCCTGACTAGCACCAATTTAGTCCCTACTTATACTTCAGCGCTGAAATGAGAGAATTATGTCTATGTTCTCATGAGTGTTATTTTTTTGGAGCCTGAGAGGAAACAAAAAAACCCAAACCCCACAACAATGACTCTCTTCCTCTTATTCTTGCTATGCTGGTGAAATTCCCAGAAAGGGGAAATACATATACATACCTGGACTCATCTGACAGAGAATTCCCCAGGGAAGGAGTATCAATTGAGATGAAGAGTGGAAGTCATAGGATGGCAGTGATGCACCATGGATTATTCCTTTCACTAATTAAATTCCACTTGACTAGTAAAACCTATACCATTCTCTGCAGTATGGACTATGTCCATTCTGTGACAATATATCATTCACAGGGATCTCAGCTAGTTCTGGACTGGAACCTACCTCTCCCGTGCCACCCTTTTAATTCAAGAAGGGAATTTTCAGTAAATTGTTAAATGCTTTCATATCCCCATTCTGGACCTACGCACAGCAAAGAAACCAGCTCTACCTAAGTATTTCTTTTGCAGTGAAAATTCTCTCCCTGCCCTAGAAGGGCCTCCCGCCCGAAGAAACAGAATCCAGCCCTTCTTTGTGTGGTTACTTATGTTGGCTATTTATTTTATTATTTTATTTTATTTATTATATTTATACCCCGCCTTTTTTCCTGCAAGGAACCCAAGGCGGCTTACATAATCATCCTCCTCCTCTCCATGTTATCCTCACAACAACCCTGTGAGGTAGGTTAGGCTGAGAGTCAGTGACTGGCCCAAAGTCACCCAGTGAGTTTCATGGCTGAGCGGGGACTAGAACCCGGATCTCCTGAGTCCAATTGGAATGAAGATTGTGCTAGGGGCAGAGGAGGGAGGGTGTGTGACCTGGGAGCAGGGCTGGCGCTACCGCTAGGCAGACCCAGGCGGCTGCCTAGGGCGCGTGGCGGAAGAGGGCGCAGAAACGCTGCGCTCCTTCCTCGCCGCCGGCGCGCTCCTGCCCCGCCTGCCGCCTCCGCCGCACCTCCCCGCCTGCCCGCCGCTGCCGCTGCACCTCCCCCCGTGCGCGCGCGCCCGCCACCTACCTACCTTCGCGTCGTTTCCGGAGCCCCGCCGGCGTTGTTTTGGCAGGAGGAACCAGGGCAACAGGGCTTAAACAGCCCTGTTGCCCTGGTTTCCCCTGCAAAAAAAAAAGCGCGGGGGTCCCGTCGCGTCGGAGGAGGCGGCGGCAGCAGCAGCAGCCAGCAGCGGGGGGGGGGGGAAGGTAGGTGGTGGTGGCGGCGGCGGCGCGCGGGGGGGGTTGCAGAGCAGGGCTGCTTTGCTCCGGAGCCCCCCCCCACGGCACGAGGGGGGGCGCTAAATATAATTTGGCCTAGGGCGCCAAACAGCCCTGCACCGGTCCTGCCTGGGAGAGTGCTGCAGGCCGGATCAGGGAGCTTCATGGACTGCCTTAGGACTACAGTTGGTTCCCCATCCCTGTTCTAGATTCTGACATTGTCTATATATATAAGGCATAGTCTCCAACTGCCCCGAAAATGCCAGGACTGTCACAAAAACCCTTAAGCTGCCCCGGCTTCTCACTTTGTCATGCAGAGTCCCAAATTTAAACTTTTAAAACTTTCCTTAAAGGGGCCATGCCATGGGCAAAATTGCAGCTAAGCTAAAACTGAAAGCTTAGCTGCAATTTTGCCCATGGCATGGCCCCTTTAAGTGTAGCTCCTTTTAGGCTCGAACAGCTCCACAGAGAGACAGATGCTGGGAGGATGTGTGTGCGCATGCACACAGGCTCTACCTGCTGAAAAGGAGGCTGCACCCAGTGGCCTGGACAAAGGGCGGGAGAGGTGAATGAGGGAATATATCACATGGTTCCTATCTTTATACTGCCAAAGCTTTTATTTCCTAACAGAGCTGACTCTGTGCCTCTAACAGGTGAGTTTACAGTGTCAGAAGGAAATGCAAGAAACTTCCCCTTCTCTTTGAAGCTCCATGTTTGGGGGTGTGGGGTGGGTAAGCTTCACCTGTTGAATTTGTGCTAATCCTGACCATTTTAAAACAAAAAGAAAGAGCACTGCAAGCACTGACCCACCCGCATGAAAAACGCCAGATATCAACAATTAAGGGTTTAAGTAAGGTAAAAACAATATTACAAAAGCCACTTTAAAATATTATAAAATAATATATAATATAATAATGTAATAATTATAATATATAAGATTTTGTGTTTTTCCTCTAATAACTTTTGCACTTGACCATGCCCTTAGGCTGCCTGGCCATACCCTTGGCCACACCCTCATGTTGCCTGGCCACACTCTCTTGATCACACCTTCATGTTGCTTAACCATACCTCTTACAAATTCACATGTGTATCCCTATTTTCATCTGTGAAATGTTGGAGGGTATGTATAAGGTAAGTTTTAAAGCAGTTAGTGAGGCTGTTCCACCTGACTGGAAAGTTCCCTCAGACAGTGTACATAGACCAGAGGTGGGCAAAATGTGGCCCATGGGCCACATGCAGACCCCTGGCCGATTTTATGGCCTCCACCACTGCCCTGTCATGGTGCTAAATTTGCTGCTGAAATTTCCTGCAGCGTTTGTTGGGAGGAAATGCTGATTTCCCTTTAAAACAAGGCAGACGGGGTGCGGGTGCCTTGTTTTAAAGCATAAAATTGCACTCCTGGAATTGTTCAAGGAGAGCAATTTTGCTTTAAAACAAGGCACATGTTTCCCATGCGCCTTGTTTTAAAGCAGGGGTGGGCAATGTGTGCTGCTGCCTGCCCCCATTGTGCCTGCTGCTGCCCCCATTGTGGCTCCCACCACCCCGCATTGTCCGCACCCCCATTTTTTAAAAATAAATTGTGTCTGAAGCAGCTGTGGAACACTGAAACAGGCAAATTTTGCTTGTTTCCATCAAGTTAAACAAGCAAAATTTAACCATTGTAGTGCTCTGTGGCACTACAGAGTGATTCGCTGCTGGATTTCTGTGGCAAACTCACGATTTCAGCTCTTTGTGTGTGTGTGTGGGGGGGAGTGCCTCGTGGAATGCAGCCTGCAGCAGGGGTCTAGGGAATGAAAATGGAGCCCGGAGCCCTGGACGTTGCCCACATGTTTTAAAGGAAAATATGTAGATTTCCTCCACACTGCTACCAAATGTTGGTGGCAAATTCAGCAGTGGGGCAGCAGGGGGAATTGGCCCCCAGGCCTTCTGAAGGTGCCCACCCTTGACATAGACCCTAAAGAGTCTCAGACTGACAGGAGCAGGGGCAGTGGTAGGTACCAAAAAGATCCAGGGCTCGGGACCACAGGGGGGGGGGAAATGCACAAATTTGCATGTGCTAATTTACATGTGCTCTAAAATCTGTGTGTTTGTGTGTCTTTAAAGGGCCCTGTCTCTTCAGGACACCCCTATTTGTAAAAAGGGATGTATGGACAGGGGAGAGGAGGGCATTTGATTTCAGAAAAAAACCTCACGCAGAAAGATTCAGGGGTGGGGGCAGCAGGAGGGGAAGCACATGTGGGCAAAAAGCCAGCTGATCCAGGGGGATCAGATACAGCAGACATCATCAGAGCCCTCTGTACCTTTATTTCAGCCAGTGCCCATGGACAGCAGGGTGGTGGGGCAGATGGCCTCCCAGAGATTTGGGGCTCCAAATGAAAGATTCATTTCAACAAAGATAATCTTCCTATTTCTTTTTTTACATTCTCAGCACAGAGGATCATAAGTTCCAGGGTTTTTATGTTCTCTTTGTGGTATTATATATCACCTGGCCATCACTTTATTGCAATTTCCTCTTAAGACTAGTAAAATGTGAAAAAATATATCCAGATACTTTTCTAAATGTCAAAACGTTTTACATGACGTACATGAAGTTTTTTTTTTTAAGGTTGTGTTGCAATTATTTCCATCCGTTCTTTGTGACTCTTTGACACAAACAGTGCAATCCTATCCATGTCTCTCAGAAGCGTCCTACTGATTTTGATGGGACTTACCGTACTTCCTAGTAGTAGTAAGTATGTATAGCATTGCAGTCCAAGTGTTTCTTACCATGAGATGTTATCATTTTTTTCCTATTACATCCAGATCTCTAAGGACCAAAACAGACAAGACACAAGAGATCCATTATAAGATCTCCTGACACTTTAATTTTTACCTAAAAGCAGACATGCGGTGCTCTGAATTTTACTGGAGCAGTGGCACTGGGGGAGGGACATTAGACCCTTTCCCATGTGCTGTTTTCCAGATCTAACCCCCCTGCCACACGCCTATTGCTATTAAGCCCACAGGGGGAAATATAAGTATAATGCAAGCATTTCTGTGATTTCTCCCTTTTTTCATCCTACAGTATATTACAATTTGATACTAGTTTATTATTTTTTGTTATGAATAAATCACAATTGATTAGTTCCAGAGCCTTAATTAAAATTACATTAGTCACAATGGTCAGAAAAAGAAATCTGAACTACAGTGAAATATTTTTTTAAAAAAGTTCTCAAGTTGGTTGCTCAGATTTGTATAAAACACTAAAATATCTCTTGAATTCTGCTAATATTTCAGAATTCCCGATTGTGCAATTGCCATCTTCACTTTCTACCAGAGAGATGGATTTTTTTTTAAAAAAAATATCTTTTTGTGTTTGTTAATCCAGCATTTTATCAGCTTTATTACCTTTTCCAAACATTTTGCTTCACATTAGTTATGTTCTTAAATGCCAACTAAATATATTTCAAATCAAATATTTGCTTTTACTTCTTCTCATCATTTAAATCTACTTAATTCATTTTTGTGTTTTAATTCCATTGCTGTTATTTCATCTATGTTTTTCTGCCTCCCTCTGTTCCCCTCCCCACCCCCCACCCCCACAGCCCCAGAAAATCTGAAATAGCTGTGATTTGCCCTCTTACATATGGTTTGTGGGCTTCCCACACTATGGCCATAGATATTTCCTGTGTGTTATTATTTCTGAAAAAGATTCTTAGTTCTTGTTCATGACTGCATTTCAGTTCTGTGTCTGGTAATATTGTGTCATTCATTCCCCCTGTTTTTGGTCTGAGAGAGTCTATTTCCCATAGTAAGGATAAGAAATCATGATCAGCATATATAATAGGTTCTGTTTTGGGCACTTTAATTTTTTCAACAATACTATTGGAAACCATACATACATACATATACACACACACACACACACACACACATATATATATATACATACTGTATATATATATATGGGGGGGGGAGAAAGAAGGTATAATTTCTGCTGCTTGGATGTCTACAAATATCATAGCCAATAACAATACTTAACATTTGTGCAGTGCTTTCAAGTGTCAAAGTGTTTCGCGAGCATCACAACAACAAACCTGTAAGGCAGCCTTCCGCAACCTGGTGCCCTCCAGATGTTTAGGACTACAACTCCCAGCATCCCTGACCATTGACTATGGTGGCTGGGGGTGATGGGAGTTGAAGTCCAAGCCATCTGGAAGACACCAGGTTGTGGAAGACTGCTGTATGGTAAGTGAATGGGGTGCATCCCGTGTTTCCTTCCATCAGCAGTAGCATCCCCTGAGCAGAATTTCACTCAGAACAATCCCACTGGCAGAATGTGGGGAGGAGGGTTTGCTGATTTCCCCCTCCCCCACTGTCCTAAGGGTTCCCCAACCCTCTGGAGCAGATTTGGGGCGGAGGCATTTGGACCTGCAGGAAGAAAATAATTGACAAAAATCATTGCCTTCTCTATGCCACCAATGGAAATGCTCTGCTGGATAAGAAGCTTTCTGAGGATGGAGGGAGCCCTTCTATCCATAGGAGGCAAATTCTAGATCCAGTCTAATATTATTCCCATGTTTAAAATTTCTCTATCCCCTTCTTGGATATTTCAGAAGTTCTTTTATGGCGTTTCCAAACAGAGGGCTCCTATCACTACAAATCAAGAGGCACTGTGCACCTATCCCATCTTTTCTTCCTTAACAGATTATTTTATGGTAGAAGAAAAGACAGAAGCAGTGGTGGGAAAACACGGGAGGGTTACAAATGGAAGATGACGATGTCTGGACCCCCCCCCCCGTAAGATTCCATGAATGGGACAGTGCAGTTGCGCAATAAAAGTCTTGTCTAGAAGCACCATCTGTTCAGATTTGAATATCGATCCATTCAGATCTCCTCCACTGGGCAATCTCCATCTGTAAAGCTAATAATGTTTTAAACAATTCTCATAGAGGACACATTGGTTAATATTTGGAATATAGACCAATCCAACTGTAAATATCTTCTCACCGTCTCTTCCTTGTAAGAGTATATATTTCTGCTCAAGATTACAGTTTGCATCCTTTATAATAACACTGGTGGTGTTGGTGTTTTTACATATACAGTGACTGCTTTCGGATTTTTATTTCCATGTGCTAAAAAAACTTGGCCAATTTTGTTATTTATCACAGCTTTACTATTTTCTTTGGCTTCATGAACTTCTTGAAGAACCACATCTGCTCTTTCTTTCAAACGTTTACCAAACTTTCCCCCCCTTAATCACATCATTTATTTCTTTTCATGTTGACAGGTACTATTTTCATTACATCTCTATTAATTTCTTACCAGACTTTGATGCAAGCAAGTTATGAATAATCATATAATAAATATTATAATAAAGCTTTATTTTCCAGTGATTCTGCTATTTGGACTGCTACCATCTCTCCTTGTCCACCCGTGGATGCTGGCTCTTTTTCTGTTGGGTTTTCTCTGGAACCTTCTTTTTTCTTTATTTGATACTGAAGGCCAGAGCAATCCAACCCCCCCCCCCCGGATCTTCTGGCTTGCAGGGGCTAGGATGCGGCAGAGGTGCCCCTCCACTGGCTAAGCTCCTCTCTGCTATCACAGGAGTGGTGTTATGCCCGCAGAAAGTTCGTCAGGCATAAATTGACCACCAGCAGTGTACCCAGTGGTGGTAGGACCAGAGGCATTCTTGGAAATCAAGATGGTGCAGCACTGGAGGGAGGTACTTGTTGTGCCTCCGTTTGGAAGACATGGGGCAGCTGTGCCAGAGTGTGTTTGGGGTGGGCCAGGTACATGTCATCTGCAGCCTGGCCCAGCTGTGCTGCCTTGCCAATCAGTGCCTGTTTAAAAGACAGGCCCCAAACACACTTCGGACGCTGGAAGCAATTGTCATTGCAACTCAACCATAGCCAGATACTCCTGCCAGCCCCCGGACCGAGACTTGTGCTTCCTTGACTTCGGAGCACCCCTGACCACGCTTCAGCCTGCTCCTACACTGCTTCGTTCTATTTTGGATTCGGACATATCTCTTGGCTTTCAACCTTGGACTGTGTTAACGACAACGGCTTATTAATTATTTAAATTAAAAACAAATCTTTTAAAACATTTAAAGATCAGCAGTGGCAAGGAGCCTGGCGGGCACCAAGGGAGGTGTCTGTGGGCATATTAGTGCCCACGGCCACCACACTGGAACCCAGAGTTAAAGCCTCCTTTCCTCTACAACCTGATTCCAATCTGGATCCCCGCTCTGCCCCACCCTCCTGGTTGCTATTTAGTAAACAAAAACCAAGCACAGGAAGGCCAGTTGCATACTTAATGTTGCATCGAGTTTAGCCCTGTTGTGCCTCTAGAAATGACTTGCACCACTTGAGCCACCAAATTGAACATGGCCCACTTAGCAATGTAGAGCAGCCTACCAGTGGCTTGATGAATTTCCTGTTTCTGGTGCCGGCCTGGGACTGCAAAAGCAAGAGAGTTATTGGGCACATGTCAAGCCATAAGAGAGTTATTGGGCACATGTCAAGCCATAATACATGGCTGGTGGGGCTGCTTTGGGCTAGGTGGGTCACACAAGCTGTGCGTGTAGGCCTGCCTCAGGAGGACATGCTGACAGATGGGCTAGTTGCAGCTGAGAAAGTTGCTGCTGATGGTAAACATCCACCCCCGAGGCTTATGTGTGTCATTTAGTGCCAGTGAGAGCACCCAAACTCAGTGCGTTCCCAGGCCTGAGCAAACCACCTACCCTTACCACTTCCTCTCGCCTGATGCCAGCCTGCCATATGTCAGAGCTTGTGAGTGCTCTAGGAATGACAGTGCCATGCTCCAAGAGGTGGGTGGACCTACTTGGAGTTGGTAATAGTGAGAGTCTCTGTTTGACACACACGCTGCTCCCAGCGAACGTCCTGGCAGAGTCTGTTAGGAGATCAACGAGCAAGGGGGTGGGTGGGTGGGCGAGATGCAGACACAATGATCACAGGGCCCTGTCTTAAATCAAAACTGGCACAACTTAAGTCCCTGCTGAAGTTATCCGGTAGCTCCTGAGTGGGGTGTGTGGTAGGAATTGTCCACATCTGCTCTACGCCTGGGATATACACCCCTGTAAAAGCTGTTGCACTTTGTACCAAATCATGGGTGGAGCTCATGCACTTCAAAATTTACCACTTCACCTCTGTAAAACACTGGTTTGCATGAGCGAGGAAGGAAGAGAAGCCGCAAGGGCTCCGTTTCCCCGACCCATGCATGCTGGTTGCGCATCGCCTCATTTCCATAATTACCTGCGCTGCGCATGGGTTGCCATGTCGTCTGAACCCAGCGAGGTCAGCGGTGGCGGTGGCTTCCAAGCCACCCTGCAACCCATGACTTGTTCTAGGGTTCTGGTGTGGTCTGGAAGCCACCCCTGCCACCATCCCTCATCAGGTTCAGATGACACGGCAACTGATGCATGGTACAGGTAATTATGGAAATGAAGTGGCGCACGACCGGCACACGCGGGGTGGGGAAAAGTAGCCACCGTGGCTTTGTTTCCTTCCCCAATCATGCGAACCCAGCCTCAGTTAAATGGTTAGCTAAACTCGCTCAGCCACATGGAACTACCATCACCTGCCATGTGTACTGCCGCTCCTGGTTTGGTTTTGCTTTTTTAAGAATATGATTTTTACCTATCCATTATGAATATAACCTGGGCTCCTTATGATGTGGGGCAGTGGAAAACAGCCATCACATGTAAACAAACACAACTTTTTTTTTAAGGGCATGTGTGCACATGTGCAGAGTCGGAACTGTGGAGGCATAGGGTGCTTCCAGATGAAGCTTTTATTGTGCAATCGCCCTGCCTCATTCACAGAATGTTACAGTGGGGTCCAGAAGGTATCATCTTCATTTGTAACCCTTTTGTGTTTTCCCATCGCTGCTTCTGTCCTTTTTCTTACCAGGAAAAAAAAGAAAACATTATTCAGGAGGGAAACAGGGTGTTGTGCCTCCAGTAGGTCAGACAGAGACCAGCTGGGCCGGAGTGTGTTTGGGGTGGGGCCAAGCTAAGTGCAGCCTGACCCAGCTGGGCAGCCTTACCAATCAGCGCCTGCTCAAAAGGCAGGTCCCAAACACACTCAGATGCTGGAAGCAATTGTTTGTTACCACAGCTACAGCCAGACGCTCCTGACATTCCTGACCTCAGACTTGTACCTTTGAACCTTGGAACGACCCTGACCACGACTTTGCCTAATCCCAAACTGGTTTACGTTTGCTCTGTTTTGGACTGATATATTTTGGCTTCGACACTCGGACTGTGATAACGACTACGGCTTATCTCGGAACTGGATGGATTTACGACACAGGGCTGATGTCAAGGATAGGCATGGTTGGGCATCTGCTGAGAGACCACATCCCAGGAGGGCCCCACTGACAAGAGCTCCCTGGACCTGCTCCTCCTCTTCACCATTGCAACCTGCTTGTTTTACTGCCTCTTGCTCTGGCCCAGATAATGGTGGTGTTGAAAAGGAAGAGCAGTAGATTCCACACTGCCTACTCACTCTCTGGCTCTCTGCTGCCTGTCAAGAAAGCAAGTGGTAGCAATGATGAGAAGGAGGATGAGGAGCAAGAGCAGCTGGTGACAATGACGGTGAGAAGGTAGACTCACTGAGGGAGGGGGCCCATTGAATGTGTCTTGCCCAAGGGCCCTGAAAAACTTGGAGCCGGCACTGGAGGGAAAGATGGAATAGCTGCACAATGTCTTTTGATTGGTAGCTTTAGGAGCCCTCTGCCTGGTAGCACCCTTAGACATATATGCCTCTGGCAATGGCAGACAGCATAAAAGAGTCAGAAGTTTGGCAAGCCTGATGTAGGGCATGTAGGCTGCTCATTCATTGAGGAACTGGGATTTTTTGAGAGTTGTGATGTGGAGGACAGCGTATGGGTTTGTGGATGGGAACAGAGGCTTAGCTAATCATTGCTACCCCTGTCCCAGGGCAGGCCCCAAATGCTGCCAACCTGGAGAGACTTAAGAATAACTGTGGACCTTATGTTGTTTAGTAATATTTCTGTCAAATTCAGGGAAAGCCAAGAAGAAAAGGTTTAGTAACAAAAACTCTGTTGGATCAGCCGGGACCCTCTGTCATTTTAGCTCCACTCTCAAAACTGCTTCCCTGGAACGTGAAACTGCTTGTTTTCCTCTTACTTCCTCATTCCATTTTCCTTTTGTTTCATATCTATTAGATTATAAGCCTGCAGGGAGGTACAGTCTTGTTTTGTTTTGTTTTAATTTCTGTACAATGCTTAGAAAAGTTTAAACACTTTTAAAATCAGGGATGGGCACTGTGGGGCTCTCCAGATGTTTTGGCCTGCAACTCCCAGTCCCATCAGCCCTAGCCAGCATAATCAATGATGAGACATGATGGGAGTTGTAGACCAAAACATATGGAGGGCCACAAGTTGCCCACCCCTGTTTTAAATGAATAATGACGACAGAAGAGTGAAAAAAGTAACATGGTGATTGTTACATGGTGAAAAAAGTAACAAGGTGATTGAGAGGGCAGTTGCCTTCCAACTCCAAGCAGTCTTGGATGACACCGTTTTTCTAGACCCATTTCAAACCGGCTTCAGAGCAGGATACGGAGTTGAGACTGCTATGGTCGCCTTAGTGGATGATCTGCGCCTGAGTACCGACAGGGGGAGTGTATCCCTGTTGGTGCTTTCTGACCTCTCAGCGGCTTTCTATACCATCGACCGTGGTATCCTTCTGGAACGCCTGAGGGGGTTGGGAATTGGGGGCACTGTGCTCCAGTGGTTCCGGTCCTACCTCTTGGGTAGGTTCCAGATGGTGATGCTTGGGGATAGCTGCTCCTCAAAAAAGGAGCTGCTATGCTATGTGGCGTGCCACAAGGTGCCATTCTGTCCCCAGTGCTATTTAATATTTACATGAAACCGCTGGGAGAGATCATCCAGAGGCATGGGGTGGGGTGTTATCAGTATGCTGATGACACCCAAATATATTTCTCTATGCCTTCGGTAACCGTGTCAGCTAAGGATAGTGTGTCTCCTCTGAATGAATGCTTGGAGGCAATAATGGGCTGGATGAGGAAAAACAAACTGAAGCTGAATCCAGTCAAAACGGAGGTGCTTGCTGTCAAAGGCCACAACCTGGGTTTGGAGGTGTGTCAACCAGTTATGGATGGGTTACACTCCCCCTGAAAGACTGTGTTCGCAGCCTGGGGGTGCTTCTGGACCCGTCGCTTCAAATGACAGCTCAGATAGATACGACGGCTAGGAGTGCCCACTATCAGCTCTGGCTGATACGCCAGCTGCACCCCTTCCTAGAGTTGGAAGACCTAAAGACGGTAGTGCATGCGCTGGTAACTTCGAGGCTCGACTTCTGCAATGCGCTGTACATAGGGCTACCTTTATACCTAGTCCGGAAACTTCAATTAGTGCAAAATATGGCAGCCAGATTGGTCACCGGTACATCTAGAGGTGCCCATATTACACTGGCTGCCAATCAGTTTCTGGGCGAAGTATAAAGTGTTGGTTATTACCTTTAAAGCCCTACATGGTTTGGGTCCGGGTTACCTGCAGGATCGCCTTCTCCCGTACAATCCGCCCCGCACACTTAGGTCCTCTGGGAGGAATTTACTCCAGTCAGCCAAGACTAGGCTGGCGAGTACTACCCAGAGGACCTTCTCTTCTGCTGCTCCCAGATTGTGGAATGGCCTGTCGGAGGAGACTCATCAACTAGATAGTCTCTTGGCTTTTAAAAAGGCCATAAAGACTGACCTCTTCTGACAGGCCTACCCAGTGGAATTTTAAGAGTTTTTAGGATACTTTTAAAGGTTTTTAAGAATATTTTAATAATATTTACTATGTTTTAACTAGTTATGTATCTTATATTTATGGTTGTTCCCCGCCTCAATCTGAGTGGAGAGGCGGGTAAGAAATAAATTATTATTATCATCATCATCATCATCATCATGTAACCAGGTACTTCCCCTTGGTTTCTCCCATTCCATGATATAAAAAGATTCCTCTAAAATCCAGAATACGTGTATCATTGTTGTGATGTGATGAATTCTGAACTCTCCTAAAGCCTTCAAGGTCTTGCACAGAAGCCATTGTACAGAAAACCTGCTGGCTCCTGTAGTCCAATGTCATATGACTCTGATTTTCATTTTCTCTTCCTCCTCCATGACTATGCATGTCATACCACGTTAGGCTGCAGGCACAAGGCCAATGAGAAGCTGCAACAGTGTCACCCGGTCTGTCCACCCTACTTCCCTCACAAAGGGCCAAACTAGACGTGATGATAATAGCATGAACTCAAGTCACGTGCCTAGTTTTTCCATGGTAAATAGGGGTTGTAGGGGGTGGCACTAACAGGATCAGGACTGTGGGGAGGGGGACAACCCTTTTCCTCCCCTTGCAAGGCCCATTAAAATGGCCTCACCAAGTATTTGCCCTAAGAGCAAAGCCTCCATTGGTACTAATGGAGGCTTTCCTCCTGGGACAAACAGCAGCTTCGTTAGGGTGGCCATGTGTCCTCCATTTGAAGGGTTGTCCAGTCCATGTCTGATGGTTCTTTGTTAAGATAAAGAACCATCAGAAGGAAGAACTGGCTACCAGTTGTTTGCCGAGCCGAATTCAAGGTGTTGGCGTTGACCTTTAAAACCCTGTATGGCTCCGGTCCAGTATATCTCAAGGAGCGCCTCCAGCAACATCAAGTAGGCCGCTCAACAAGATCCGCCACGGATGGCTTTCTCCCTGTCCCATCAGCCAGAGAAACCAGGCTGGTGGGGACTAGGAGGAGGGCCTTTTCTGTGGCAGCCCCCAATTTATGGAACTCCGCCATGCCCCTTCCTTGATTAGCTTCCGCCGGGCATTAAAAATGTGACTTTTCAGGCGGGAATATGGGGTGGGTTAGGATTTTTAAGTTTTGTACTGTTTTTAATTGTGTTTTATACTGTGTGTGTGTGTGTGTGTGTGTGTGTCCCCTTGTACTTTATTGCATTGTACATCGCTCAGAGTGGCCGGATGTCTGGCCAGATGGGCGATTCATAAATATAATAAATAAATAAATAAGAGCTGGGCCATGAAGTTGCCCATCAACCACACCTGGACAGAAGACTGAGCAAGGCACACCGGTCATCTGGTCCCAGTCTTCCACGCTATGGTGAGATGTACTGTATTTCTATTTAAATTACGGTAGAATAATTATTTCTAAGCTTGCACCTATATGTATAAATCGGCATATGCAAATTTTATGCAAAGTGGTACCCTCTTTCTTGGTGATTTGCAAGTTGTCACTCTAAGCTTAGTGCTGGGGGGATTTCATTGGGATCATGGAATAGAGGGGAGGTTTCGAATCCCCCTCATGCTACAGTCTCAGTCCTGCTCTCCTCCCTGCCACCGCCGCTATTTGCACTAGAAAAACTAAACATGTCAATTATATTCATACCTCTGAGCAAGCAGAGTATCTGAGTAAGCTGATATCTGGCTTTTATCTTCCTTCTTGATTAGTTCATACTGAAAAGATACTAAAAAGAAAACATTATGCATAGTATCACCCACCAAAAAGAATCGTACAGTTCCTGTGGTTTAGCAATGGTACATAATAATATATGTCTCTGATTCCAGAGTATCATATCACAGCTCTATAAAATGTAACAATTACCCTTAGGACCATGTTATTTAAGAACCTGAAAGAGGTCTGCTATATCTGATAGCACACATCCAGCGTCTCATTATGTTTGAAACTTGTATTCTGGTGGCTGGCAACCCAGTTGCAAGATAAATGGACATATGCTGTTTTAGTAATATCCACATAATGGACCTTTTTGCATTTTGACAATGTCTTGCCTCACTCTAAATCCATAAGAACAGAAGAAGAGTTGTGCTGAATCAGGCCAAAGGCTAGTCCAGCATTCTGTCCCCACAGTGGACAACCAGTTGCCCCAATGAGAAGCCCACAAGCTGGACACGAATACAATTTAGCAGCCTCCTGCTTGTGTTTCCCAGCAACTGGTACTTAAAGGCACACTGCCTCTGATCCTGTTGTACACCGCCCAGAGAGCTACTGTTGTACACCGCCCAGAGAGCTTCGGCTATTGGGCAGTATAGAAGGTGAATGAATTAATACATAAATAAATAAATAAATCCTGGAGGTAATATACAGCCATCATGATTAGTAGCCATTGATCGTTTTATCCTCCATGAATAAGTCTAACCCCCTTTTGAAGCCATCTAAGTTGGTGGCCATCACTACTACAACTTGTGGATATTGAATGCCATAGTTTAACTATGTACTGTGTGAAGAAATACTTCCCTTTATCTGTTCTGAATCTCTCGCCATTTAGCTTCATTGGATGACCCTGGGTTCTAACTTCTAGTATTATGAGAGAAGAAGACAAAGAAACGTATCCCTATCCACCTTCTCCACACTGTGCATAATTTTAGAAACCTCTGTGATGTCCCCTTTACTCACCTGTTTTCTAGCTTTAAAATCCCCAAACTTTGTAACTTTTCCTCATAGAGGAATTGATCCAGCTCCTCGATCATTTTGGTTGCTCTTTTCTTCACCTTTTCCTGTTCTACAACATCTATCCTTTTTGAGGTGTGGTGACCAGAACTGTACAAAGTATTCCAAATGTGATCACATCATAGATTTGTAGAAAGGCATTATGATAATGGAAAATTTATTTTCAGTTCCTTTCCTAATGATTGCCAACATGGAATTTACCTTTTTCACAGCAGCCTCGCACTACGTCAACATTTCCAAAAAGCTATCCACCACAATCCCAAGATTCCTCTCCTAATTGGTCACTGCCAGCTCCAACCCCATCAGAGTATATATGAAGTTAGGATTCTTTTGCCTCAGTGTGCATCACTTTACACTTGCTTACATTGAACCACAATTGCCATTTTAATGCCCATTCCGCCAGTTTGAAGAAAACCTTTTGGAGCGCTTTGCTGTTCCTTTATGTTTTAGCCACCCTAAATAATTGGTGTCATTAGCAAACCTGGCTACCTCACTGCTCACCCCTAGCTCCAGATAATTTATTGACGAGTTAAAAAGCACTGGTCCTAATGCAGATCCTTGGGGAACCCCACTGTTTACATCCTTCCATTGCAAGAACTGACCATTTATTCCTATTCTCTGCTTTCTGTCCTTTAACCATTTACTGATCCATAAGAGGTCCACTCCTCTTATTCCATGACTGCTCAGTTTGCTTAGGAGCCTTCAGTGAGGAACTTTGTGAAAAGCCTTTTGAAAGTCCAGATAAACAATGTCATCCAGATCACCCCTATCCATCCACATGTTTATTGACACCATCAAAGAACTCTAAAAGGTTAGAGAGACAGGACTTACTTTTGCAGAGGCCATGTTGATTCTTTTTCATCAAAAATGTGTCCTTCTAGATGTTTGATAATTGTATCTTACCAATTTACCCAGAACAGACATTAAGCTAACTGGCCTGTAACTTCCTGGATTCCCCCTGGATCACTTTTTTAAAAATTGGTGTTATATTGACCACTTTCCACTCTTCTTTATTTTGAGAAACCAATTTTTCTTTTGATTTTAAAAATTATTTATTTATTTCTCTGGGTCATTTCTTCTTCTTATATTCCTCCCCTGCCCCCTAGGGATATTTCAAGTGCACACCTACAGAGATTTGCAGTTATGCACAACAGCATATACTAGTGCTTGAGCTTGCTTTTTCCCCCTCCTCCTCCTCCCCCCCCATCCCTTTTTCCTTGTGTGTCATGCCTTTTAGATTGTAAGGGTCTCTCATACTAGTGATCTTTTAAGCTGCTCTGGAAGCCGTTTTGACTAAAGAGCAGAGTAAAAATGCCTTAAATAATAAATAAATAAAGTTGCTCTTTGTATTTTACACTTCAAACGTCTGACACAAACAGCTGTACAGACACTTGTATGGGATGAGGTGTGTTATGGAGGCCCCACTGTGGGGTGTGGGGGGAAGGAACAGCAGGCTTGTTGACCTCAAACTACCACATCTATCGTCACTGAATCTGATACCACTTATAACATTCCAACAAAAATGTACTGCATAGGAAGCTAACTGTGGTGGTGTGCAGGTGCACATGTGTCAACCTGAGAGGAAAAAAGGGGTCAAGGATGTGTCTAAGGACAGCCCACATGACATCACTGATAGATACCACCAACTTTCCATGTGCCACCCACTTCAACTTTGCCATCTGGACAAGAGTTGTGTGAAGTCTACAGGGAATATAGTGTACCATTGATACTCGTGTGGAAGTGGAACAGAGTGTTTATCCTGCTTTTAAGAACCAGCAGGAGAGTATGGTTTTGGCAGTGCAAGGAACCCTGTGTGGATCTCTCCTTGGTCATATTTATGCATTATGCCAAGTCTAGAGTGAATTTTGCTTCAAGAGAAAAAAGCAAATTTCTAGCTTTCATTATTTCAGATGAAGGTGTGAAAATAGGCAGGCATTTGTATCTGCTGGTATCTGGCATGGAATGTGGCTTTTGAAGATTAAAAAGAATAGCTCAATCTGCCTTGTCAATTGTCTTAAGCAAGCCCCACTGAAATGCACGAGAGAAGTGCAAGAGGACAGTAGCATCTTTTAATGGGGCTATATTGCAGGAGAAGTATGCGGCGGATTGTACTCCATATTCTTAACTCCTGAAGAATTGATGGTAGCTGCTTAGTTTCTCGGGGCTGATGCTTTCATGTTGAGTAGTGGTTCGTAAATTGCAGTTCCTGCTCACGTGGACATCACATGCATTAGAGACTCTGCCAAATACACGCACATTTTTAAGTGAAGAGTGTCTATGATGATTATTGTGTGCGTCGTCATCCCTTTTCTTGCTGTGATGGTGATTTTATTTATCTGTTGTTCTCTTTTGAGTTAAATCCATTGTGTGTGTGTCACCTACCCCAATCTTTCATCCTCCATGTGCCAGTTTATCCTGTCAGCAAAATCAAAGGGGTACCATTTTTACTGGACTGTACCATTTCAGGATGCAGGTGGCAGGGTTTTAATGTTTGAATGCTCCGTTTCAAGGGAAACAAACAGACCTTCCTGTAGATAGAAAAAATAGCTTTTCTTTCATGGAATCATAGGGTTGGAAGGGGCCTTGTAGTGCAATCAGTTTCAAAACAGAACTGATGGAAGGCTGGGATAAATCTCTCTTCCTGACATGTCAGGTTGGTATGTGCAGGATGTTTCTGAGATTAGGAGCATTAAACATGAACACACACACCTCACCCCAACACCCCCCTAAGGCTGGGGGGAACAGTAATTTGGCCAAAAATTTGTGAAATTGATCCCATAATTCAAGGAGAAATGGTTTTGTCTAATGGCTCCTCCCATAGCTTTGAATCATTTTGCTGATTTTTCAGAGGTTTACTTAGGAGCAGAGATGTGAATGCCTGGAAAAATTGGAAAAACCCAGTTTTTTTTCTGACAACCATTTCTGTTTTTTTCTGAAAAATTGGAAAAATTCAACAGCTTTGGATTATGAAATATTTTATTTTCAAAAATTGTTACCCAGCCTTTACTCCCCCCGAAAAAATGATTTCTTCAAACTATATAATAAGAACACTTTTATTGAAAGACTAGAGATGTAAAATGTCTGGAAATAATGAAGCCATGGGGAATATGTTTTTTAATCCTCTCTATAAGATTCCCAGTATAGTTATTTCTTCCATTCCTTGTTAAAATTACTGATCTAATGTATCTTTTACTGATAGACTTTTAGGAATGCTCCAAGTCATGCTCAGTTTCCCAACATGTGAGTAGAGTTACCATATCATCATTTGGGAGGAAAAATGTGTGTTCTTGACCGTTTGAGCTTTGTTCTGCAGAGTCCTGTGTTTCTGGGCTTGTATAAAGTTCCTAATTAGATCTCACTACTAGGCAATGCTGCCTCAGCTATAAAACCTTTTAACTGCTGCCACTAGAATAAACCCTCTTCACCCAAAAGAAACTCAGTAGCCTGGTTCCTATGATAGGCATGGGATTGACATTACCACTAGAGACCACCTTTCAAAATGAACAAAAAATAAGATGCTCATTAATGGAAATTATTTACAAAAGTGAATAAAATGTCACTCTTCAAATAAGAAGTTGAAATTTGTTTAAAGGTTCTTAAATTAAATATGGTTGCTTACCATTCCTAAGCTGAGCCTTTCCCAGCTAAAAAAAATTCTCAATAGCTTTTCTTTCAGATCAGATTTCGCTTCACCCCACAAACAAGAACAGCTTGAGGAACTTTCTTACAAATCTGGAACAAGTGCTGAACACCAGACTTCCTTTGCCTCCAGTTCCTCTGGCTTCTAGGATGATTCAGATGTTTCAGGGACTACTTGTTGATGTTCCCTGTGGTCAGACATTAAATAGGAACCTAAAATACGTTGTGTATATCTTGGTTTGCTCATAAAATTATCATGTTTGGTATATTGAATTTAAAAGTAAAGTTTATTCAGACAATAATTACTGAGTTTACGTTTAAAAGTTTTTAAGCATAATGATAATTTTATGAGCAAACCAAGTTATACACAATACAACTTTAGGAACAAAAAGGGTGCGTTATGGTCTTAAAGCAGCCCTCCCCAACCTGGTGCTCTCCAGATGATTTGGACTACAATGCCCAGCATTCCTGACCATTGGCCATGCTGTCTGAGACTGACAGGAGCTGAAATCCAAAATATCTGAAAGGCACCAAGTTAGGGGAAGGCTGTCCTAAAGCAACAAAGTGACTTTGGATCTGTAAAGAACGCTAAAAGAAAATAA
This sequence comes from Shinisaurus crocodilurus, assembly GCA_021292165.1. Classification (NCBI taxonomy): domain Eukaryota; kingdom Metazoa; phylum Chordata; class Lepidosauria; order Squamata; family Shinisauridae; genus Shinisaurus; species Shinisaurus crocodilurus. Next base: position 29,495,307 of record CM037881.1, read on the forward strand.
AATAAAAAAGGTATTGCTTATTTTTCAATTTCCCCCAAATTTCCATGGGGGGGGGAACGCAAAATTTTACATCTCTACTTAGGAGTAACTCTCGTTGAACTCAGTGGTGCTTACTTCTGATTAGATATTGCACTATTAGTCTCTAATCCCCCCCAATAGCATGGAAAGCCAAACCTTTGGGTCTCCTTTTGGATAAAGTGTGTGTGTGTGTGTGTGTGTGTGTATTACAAGACATTCTTATTTTTAAAAATTCAAATGTAAAAGATATTTTTCCTAGTAGTCCAGGTTTAAAAACAGGCTTTCATAGAATGGCACACTATGACCTGGTTCGCACGATACGACAACCCAGCCATGGTGGATTGTTCTCCCATCCAAAAATAAGCCACCCTGCATGGTTTCTGCAGGGTGGTTTATTTTTCATGAAAAAGCCACCCATGGCTTGTTTTATGGTTGTTCTTCCCTAAACACGATGGGGTGTTGTGTCATCTGAACTCAGCAGGGTAACTTCATCGTGGGTTGTCAGGAATGGTTATGGAAGCCTGTTGGCAAGAGGGGCAAAAACCCCTGCCACTTGCTTTTGCAATCTCGCCAGTGACTGCCCTTCCACCGATGCCAAAATGGCACTTTGGACTTGTTTCCCAGCTTTTTTTATTATATTTTTTGGTGTCTCAAAAAAGTACAATTGGGGTAGTGTTTTTATTTTTTCGGCCTCTGAAAATTGCGCAATTTTTATTAGTATTATTTACTAATAATTAAGTGGAAGGGCAGTCACTGGTGAGATTGCAAAAACCAGCAACCCACAATAAAATCACCCTGCCAGATTTGGATGACACAACAACCTATCGTGGGCAAGAACAGCCCTAAAACAAGCCATGAATTCACAGGGTGGCTTGTTCACGAAAAATAAGCCACCCTGCAGAAACTGCACTGGGTTCAGATGATAGGACAACCCACCATAGCTGGTTACCCATGGTGGGTTGTCGTGTAGTGCAAACCAAGTCAGTCTCTCTCTCACACACATGCACACACTAGCAATAGCATCCCCATTTCACAATGGGGAAGAGCAGTAAGGAAATTGCCCAAGATCCCTTTGTGAGGCAAAACTCACAACAATGATAGGACTCCTCCATACTGTGGTTCAGCTGTAGAACACATGCTTTGCATGTAGGAGGCCCCAGACATCTTCCTGTTAAGAGATCTCAGGGCTGAGAAAGTCCCCTGTTCCAGGCCCCGCAGAGCTGATGCCAGTCAGAGTACTGGGGTATATGGACCAAGTGCCAGGCTGGGTAAGAGGTTGCTCCTCTTTCTTGCTGTGAGGAGAGCTGCAGTTCCATTGTAGAGCACCTGCTTTGCATATAGAAGGTCCTATGTTCCATACCCTCCAACATTTCACAGATGAAAATAGGGACACACATGTGGATTTGTAAAAGGTATGGTTAAGCAACATGAAGATGTGATCAGGAGGGTGTGGCCAGGCAACATGAGGGCATGGCCAAGGGTATGGCCAGGCAACCAAAGGGCATGGTCAAGTACAAAGGTTATTAGAGGAAACACACAAAATCTTACGTATATATTATAATTATTACATCATGGTATTATTTTATAATATTTTATACGTAGATTTTGTAATATTGTTTTTACCTTACTTAAACCCTTAATTGTTGATATCTGATGTTTTTCATGGGGTGTGTGTGTCAGTGCTTGCAGGGCAATCTCTTTCTTTTTGTTTTAAAATTGTCAGGGTTGGCACAAATTCAACAGGTGAAGCTTACCCACCCACCCCACACACACCAAACATGGCGCTTCAGAGAGAAGGGGAAGTTTCTTGCATTTCCTTCTGACACTGTAACCTCACCTGTTAGAGGCACAGAGTCAGCTCTGTTAGGAAATAAAATCTTTGGCAATATAAAGATAGGAATCATATGATAAATTCCCTCATTCACCTCTCTGTTGCTCCAGGCCAGCGGCTGCAGCCTCCTTTTCAGCAGGTAGAGCCTGTGTGCACGCGCGCACACATCCTCCCAGCGTCTGTCTCTCCGTGGAGTTGCTCGAGCCTAAAAAGAGGTACATTTAAAGGGCCCATGCCATGGGCAAAATTGCAGCTCAGCTTGCAGTTTTACCTTAGTTGCAATTTTGCCCATGGCATGGCCCCTTTAAGGAAAGTTTTAAAAGTTTAAATTCAGGACTCTGCATGAGGGTTTTCGTGACAGTCCTGGAATTTTCGGGGCAGTTGGAGACTATGTATGTTCAATCCCTGGCATCTCCATGTAGGGATAGGAAAGAATCCTGCCCAAGACCCTGCAGAGCTGCTGACAGTCAGTGTTGACAATACTGTTGGAAACTGGACCTTGGCATCATCTCTCTGCACCTATCTCACCCAAATAGCCACTAGGGGCATTAGGAGTAGACAGACAGAGATACCGGTACCTGCTTTCCTTACTCTTTGACTTCTACTTCCTGCTGCCCCTCTCGCCGGATCGTCACCTTGAAGTGGTGAGTGGGCTTGCGTGTTCTGATGAACCCTGTGAGCAATGCCATTGGGAGCTATGTACTCCCAGTAGGGTCACCCATGGCGGTAAGGTCCGGGGAGAGGAACCAGACAAAGAATTATCCAAAACATAAAGTTCTCAACGGCAGAACAGGCAGAAGATAATTAAACCTAAATTACAACGGCTGTGAAGGCGGATGAAGGCTGCAGCAGAGAATGGTTTTCCAATCGTCATGATAACCATGCCATTGGATCATTGCTGTACTCTGTCAAGTTTGTGTGGTGATTCGTTTGTGCACCGATCTCCCCACATAAAACAATTTCACACACAGGCATCTTCCAACCCAATCAACCAAACAACCAAACAAAAAAAGTCCCATGGCGAATGGCGAATGGCGACAGGGGCAGGACTGTGAATCCGGACATCACTTGTGGACCCATCGCTAGAGTCTACACAATTTTTTAGAATTTCCTCCTTTTATAATTTTCTTTTTGTAATTTTATCCTGGAAGACAATCTTACTCGGTCACGAGTGATCGCCTACTACTTCCTGCTGCCTTTATCATGTAGGTTGATACTTAGGGGGATCTCTTTTGTTCTGTGGTCACTCTGACTTCCTGTTCTCTGTCTGAGCAGTCATGCTACTGCTCCTCCCATGTGCTCATCCTGAGCACATGGCTCTCTAGATAGAACTAAGTATTAGGCTTTTCTATCTAAACTTGTTTTTCTTAATAAACCTTCTTTTTCTTTTTATACTAAGCTACTAAGCCTGAGTCATTTGTCTCCTGAAACTGGGACACACCAAATGTGGGATTAAAGGCCCACAGGACAATCCGATGTGCTCACTTTGCTAACTGAGAACTTCTAACAGGGTTCTCCCCTCAAACATATACCATACATACACCCAACAAATACTGAGTTATATAGACCAATGGTCTGGCTCAGTATGAGAGCGCTTCTTATGTTCATACTTCTAGAGGAATCTTATCCTTCCCTTTACGGAAGAGAGCTATGGAGAAGCCTCTAACAGTGCAATCCTACACATGTCTAGTCAGAAGTATGTCCCCGTTGCGTTCAATGGGAGCTACTCCCAGGTAAGTGTGCATATAACATTGAAGCTTAAGAGTGCATACAAACAATATAATTTGAGCAGTGGGGCTGCCGTAGAAACACATTCACCACACCTTATTCAAACGAGCAACCTTCTTCCCAAGATCAAGCTCAGGGAAAACCAGTTGTTCAGTGTGTTTGCATCAGAAGCTGACAGGTCACAAACTTGCTTCATTGGAGAGGCTGTGCAATTTTTACAAAACTGTATTGTATCTCTGTGTGTTTCTTAAAATAAGGTGATAAATGAACATTCAATTGGATAAACCTTTAAGAAGCATTTTAATTAATAAATAAACAAATAGCCTGACTGAATCATGGGATGAGGTACTGAATCAAAAACTGAATCTGTGTTTGAATTGCTGGTAGGTATGTCTGTCAAGTGCATTGTAAAGGTGGGGCAAAGCCACATTCACCCTGCGGGAGAAAAAAATGCATCAAGTCCTGTTTTAGGTTGTATTTGTCTGCACCTTAAATTTCTTCTTGGTGCCATCTTTAGGATTTGGATGGGTGTCATACGAAAAGGATAAAAACTTTCATAGAGAAGCCTCCCCCAATCTGAATCCTCCCAGATGTTTTGGACTACAACTCCTATTAGCCCCAGCCATGGCCATTGGTCAGGGATGATGGGAGCTGTAGTCTACAACATCTTAGGGTGGCCACATGTCCTCTTTTACATATGACAGTCCTCTGTTTGAAGGGCTGTCCAATCCAAGTCTGGTATAAGGATAAAGAACCATCAGAAGGAGAAGCTGGGCCTTGAAGTTGCCCATCAGCAGCACCTGGACAGCAGACTGTGCAGTCAGGCACAGAGGTCACAGCCTTCCCCGCTATAGTAAGGTGTATTGCATTTCTATTTCAATTATAGTATCAACTTGTAAATTCTCAGTTGTGGTACCTTGTGGATATAAACACACACACACACACACACACGCGATAGCTGTGCTGGTCCATGAGGGGAAAAAATGAATTCTGGAGGATTCAAAAGCTTGCACAGTTTTGTGGAATTTTGGTTGGTCCTGATAAAGGTATTGCTCACTTATGGAGATAGGCATCTGTGGCGGAGTGACAGGCAGAAGCCCGGGGAGGGCCAACCTGAACATTCCAGAGGCTCTGATTGGTTGAAGCAGAGAGCACAGAACCCCAGGGAGTAACTTGGCAGTTAAGGGGAGTTGGTTGTCAGTTGGGGAGAGAGAGTGGGTTGGAGTGAGAGAGGGAGTGGGAGGTTAATAGAGTAGGTAGGGAAAGGATGGTACTGAAGAGTTCAGACAAGAAATCTAGTACTAAGTTGTGAGAAAGCAAACATGAAGGTGTTAGTATAGAACACTTCACAGGAGTTTCCGCTTAGGAAGTGAAGGACCTTCTGTCTGAGGAAGAAGGTGAAGCTCTGGACTAGTGAGGGGGACAGTTAAGTTCACTGGTCTGATACTGTAACTTCAAGTAACCAAGCCAAGTTGATACAAAGAGCACTGTATAACATCTGCCTGCCTTTAACCTGAATCTAAGCAAAGAACAAGTTTGAATGTATAACTGTTGAAAATGCAAGTTATCTGTGCCTGAGTTGAATATCAGTTTTGAGACTTTGTTAGAACAATAAATCAATCTTTTTATTTCAAAGTTCTAAGTCTCCAGAGTCTGACTGGTGGACAGGAAAGTAAGAAGGGAATTAATGGAGGGGCACCCTACTTCAAGTAATCAAATAAAACAAACTGCTCTTAATAAAGACAAACAAACGTGGGTGAACAGCTACATATAAGGCCTGAGACATATAATTGGCTGACGCAGTGACCAATACAAGGTGGCACTTGGTGAGAGTGAAGTACACATTGAGGGTGTGAGGTTTGGAGGAGGGGTCCCGTCCGCTACAGCATCCTTTTCTTGGAGCCAAGTGGGACCCTAGAGAGAATGGGAGGGGCTTCATTTGGCTTGGAATGGGATGCTTGAGTTAGAGGTATAGCAGCTGTGTGTCTTTGGTTTGGAGGACTTACTGTGCTTTAAGCTTGCTTGAGCAAGGGCTGCTGCTGCCGCCACTGAGGCATTTTTAGTTTGCAGCATAGAGGTGTATTATTTGTTCTGCTGATTCCAAACATAGGAAGCTGCCTTATAATGAGTCAGACCATTGGTCCATCTAAACTCTGTATTGTTTAATCTGACTGGCAGCAGCTGTCTGGAGTTTCAGACGGGAGCTTTCCCAGATGCCATGGATTGAACCTGGGACCTTCTGCATGCAAAGCAGCTGCTCTACCACTGAGCGTCATTCCTTCTTCCAACTAAACTGGTGTTTGTTCCTTTAGTCCTACTAGGCCCCATGTGAATTGGTGGTGGATTGTTTAATCTTAGTGCAATTTTGAATATATTGGTTTGAGATGAGTGTGACTGAGGCCCTCTTCGAGTTTTGTGGATTGGTGTTTGAAATGAATTATTCATGAATTATTAGAAATGAAAGCTTTTGTTTTGATTTGAACACCCGAGTGAGCAAATGATGCCAATTGTGGAGAAAATGGTTAATGTAGGGAAACTGCAATGCAAAATGGAGAAATACCGCTACGCATGTTCCACACCTTCGGGTCATAACAGTATTGTTTCAGGCTGTTGCCAAAAAAATAGGTTTTCCCTATTTAGAAGGAAGACAGGACAAACACCTGAAATCTGTGGGATGTTCACACAGTGATGGTGACATTGAGTAGAACCCATGTGAAAAGGCAGGCAACCAACCATAACGACTGCACCATAAAAGTCTTGTGCAGAAGCACCCTTAGATCTGCAGGAGAGGCCCTTTTGAGGGCATCATTACCCACAGAGGTCCATTTGTGGGGCACACTGTGAAAGGGCTTTCTCTTGTGTTGCCCCCAAACTATGGAATGCGCTCTCAAGAATTATGATTGACCCCACTCTCTTGCCCTTTAGGAAGGGAGTAAAGGCGCATCTTTTCAATTTAGCTTTTCAAAATGTGTAGTTTTAAATGTTTGTTGTTTTGTTTATTTAATTTATACCCCGCCTTTTTTCCTTCAAGGAACCCAAGGCGGCTTACATAATCCTCCTCCTCTCCATTTTATCCTCACAACAACCCTGTGAGGTAGGTTAGGCTGAGAGTTTCAAGTGTTCTTAATGTTCTTGTTTTAAATTTTTGTACACCACCTTGATGGCTTTTTAACAAATAAGGCAGGATATAAATGGAAATAAATAAATAAATAAATAATAAATAGTGTAACATTGAATTTTTTAGTATGCAATGTTTTGATGGGGCCTACTGAAAAGTTGATTCTTTGCTTATTGTTATTTGGCCAATATATTCTGAATGGAATTGTTAATTAACTGTCTTGCAATGTTGATTTTATATCTTACTAACTTATTATTGCACTTTATTCTGGTGCTATTGTGGGCTGCTTTAGGCATGGTTAACGTGGAAAAGCAGCATACAAATAAATATGATGGTGATGGTACGTGCTGTAGCGGCTGCAGCCTATCTTGGATAACTTTTGAAGGCCAAGCACTGTGTCTCGGCAAAAACTTTGGCAAGATTAGAGGTGAAGGGTGTGGGTTTGGGTACAATCAGATGGCAATAGGGTTAGGTGAGTAGGGTTGCCATATTTTTTTTACTGGCCCTGCTCCTGTGCCTTTTAAGAGCAGCCTGAAATACAGAAGTTTAGCAGGGAAGCGTTTCCTGGCATGGAGGTAAAATGATGGGTAAAGCATCATTTACTTAAATTTTGTCTGCCGGACTGTTGTTAAAGGCAAGAAGTAGGGCCAGTAAAAAAACAAAACAAGAAACAGTTGGCAGTCTTAGGGAGAAGGGAAGCTGCAAAACACGGTCACTTGGACAAAGCCAGACTGCCCATTGATCCTCAGCTATTCAGCACACGCTGGATGTGCTGAGTGACAGCAGTGGAACAGTTCTCGTGGGGAGACACAGGGCCACATGTGGTACCTCCCTGTTTTCTTCTGTTGTTTCTCACAAGCCAAGCATGGATCCTGGCTCTCATTGGAGATCCATCTCTCTCTCACCAAGACTAGGGATCCTTCCAGGCAGAGAACACCTAGCGATACTAATCAGAAAACATTGTGCAGCTATTCTGTCTTTTCATCTGTAACCGTTTTGCTGCAGTAAGGAAAAAGACCTGAGGATACAGTGGGAAAACATGGGAGGGTTATGAGTGGAAGACATCAATCTCTGGAACCCCTGTAAAATTCCATAAATGAGGCAGGGTGATGGCACGATAAAAGCCTCATCTGGAAGCACCCTAGGTCTAGGACCTTTGCCCCACGCATGCACACCTCCTTTCATGGAACCCTTCCACACTGCAGAGGATTCTGGGTACTGTTCTAGAGTGTACTTTCCAGCCTAATTCTCACAAATGGCAATGAGGTGGACTGTACCACTACATACAGGCTACAGGTGGGGGATCACAGGATGTAAATATCCTTCCTTTGGGGCAGGATCTTACACACAGAAAATTAGCATGTTCAGGATTCAGGAAAAGACTTGTCTAGAATTCTTCTGCCATCTCATTTTCTATATTGCCTTTCAGATGCATTGGTTGACAACTCACAGCATCATCCAGCTGGGGAGTTGTACTCCAACACATCTGGAGGGCAACAGGTTGGGGAAGGCTGGTAGGTTCATATGACCTGTTTGTATTGTTAAAATACTGTGCTTGAGGTGATCTGAAATTCTGTCTGTGTTTGTTTAATCTTTGAAGGGCCTTTCAGACACATGTGTCACCATGTGACATTGTAGTCAATGAGTGATGAACATGCAAGGACTTACCCTTGGATCAAACCCTAGAGAAACCTGGTTCCATGGAATGGGGCAAGGCAAGATTAGGTTGTGCAGCTGGCTGGGACCAGAGGGAGGTTTTGTGTGTTTCTCATCTATAGTAGATCCCATGCATTTCTTACCTGAGGCCTGCACAACTTGTATGACCCATCAAGCTAACCACAGAGCACTACTACTAGGGTTGTCAGCTTTGTTACCAACCCGTTCTTTTGCATTTAACAGCTGCTTGGTCTGCAGATGTGGGCAGGTGATAAACGTTTGCCTCCATGCTGTTGAGAAGTTTCACCTGCTCATGTCTGCAGATCAAGTTGCTCTTAAAAGATTCAAGACCAGGCCTGGCTGGTTTGGGCTGGTCAGTTAGCTTAGCTGCCATATCCATCAGCCACATATGACATTTGGTGGTCCACCAGAGGCTTGATATATCTCCTGTTTTTGCTGCCTGGAGAATTGTCAAGCACCCAACACACCATATAATTAATATATGGCTGGTGGGCTGCCTTCCTTGTGGTGGGTCACGAATTTGTGCAGGCCTGTTATTGCGGCGTGAGTAAGAAAAACCTAGGGGCCATTTGATAAAAACTCCGTGGACACGGCTGGCCTGCATGGCTGGCAGGGGTAAGAAGCGTGGGTTGCCGACACTCAGCAAAGGGGTAGAACGGTTATTCTCTTCCCCACCCCCCCACCCCCCCACCCCAATCAATCAGTGAAGCAGCAGCATGCAAGCCCTGACAGCGGCTCCTTGGGAGGTCTGAGCTCACCCTTTGAAACTGCATCTGGCTGTGGCTGTGTGAGCAGCTGCACGGGGCGTGGCCGGTAGGGAATGCGTTTGTTCTTGGCAATCCGGAGAGTTGGGGCTTGTTTCATAACATTTTTAACGCCCCCCTCCCCCCCCCCCCGCAAGGCACGTTCCAGGTGAGGCTGCAAACTTCCCTATAGAAGGCAAAATAGAACAGAAGGGATGAATCTGGGAAAGACTGCTGGGTATTTTCTCTCTCTTTCTTTTGCAGCAGCAAAAGGTGTATCTGGAACCCCTAAACTTGGAAGGAAAGGAAAGCAGTAGGGAGTGTGGGGGAACATCAGACATCTGAGGACAAAGGCTATGAAGTTAGCCTTGCTCCCGCCATAGCGTTCAATCTAGCGAGTCGTCAGCAAAAAGGCACCAATTCCGCACATAATGCAGAAGCAATCCTGGTTTTTGCTACAAGCATATAGGCTGCTACAGGCAGCCAGTTGCAGCTCCCAGACGAACGTACTTGTATGAATGTGCTGAGCACTTTAGCTCAGGGCTGGAGAAGCTTTTTCAGTCCAAGGGCCAAATTCCAATCTGGGAAAGGTCTTGGTGCTGAGCAGGTCCTTGCTGAGTGCTGAGAAAAGAAACCTTTTTCAGTGCCCTGCAGGGAAAAGCATGCAAAAAGTCTTCTGGCAGCCCCAACATCCCCCTGGGAAAACAAGAAGGAAAACCAGGGGTGGGGGAGATAAGAGGGTAAGAGGGGACAGGGCTTTAAGCGGGGACTGGCAAAGGCTTTGTGGACCAGATTAGAAAGCCCCATGTACTGGATCAGGCCCACAGGCCAGAGGTTCCCGCCCCTGCTTTCGCTTTTTATAGGTGTTAGTTAGGGTACAATAAATGTGATGGGGTGGGGGTGGGGCGGCATTGTGGCAGCAGCAGTCTCCATGTCCATTGTACATGCATTCAGGAGGGAGTCCCCGAGTATACGACTCTCTTCACATGATCAGGAACCCTGTCTTTGAGATCTGGGTCCCTGATCGCACAGAGAAAGACTTCTCTGCATACAGCTGTACGTGTGGGAGCATCCCTACAGATATTCTAATAACGAATGCCAGAACAACTGTGCATTTGGAAACACTTGTATTTATCACATTCACACTTGACATGTTTTGGTGTACAGTTAAAATATTTTTTATGTAATGTGTGAAGTGGCCTTATGTGGTTGCCTCATATGTGTCTATGAACATACAGATAGTGCTTGAACATGGTAACAACCAGACAATTGTGAGAATTATTATAGATCTGACTGAGGCCATACAGACACCCTTACTAGGGAGTATGTCTTACTGAACTCAGAGGGACTTAGTTCTGTGTAAACATGCACAGGATTGTGCTGTTACCCTTCTTGCATATCCCTCCATAACACAGAGTCTCACATTTGTATTATTTCTTTAGCTCTCCAGGCTGGGCAAAAGGTTTTACATGAATTATATTATTAATCTTGTAACAACCCTGTGGGGTAGATTATGAATATCCCTATTTTATAGATGAGGAACTAAGGCTGATGAATAAAGACTTGCCAACGGCCACTCATACAGCAAATGATGCCAATTGTGGATAAAATGGTTAATGTAGAATCTACATTAACCATTTTCTCCACAATTGGCATCATTTGCTCACTCGGGTATTATAGAAAATTTAGACAATGCCACGCCCAAACCAGTACACCCTCGCCTTTTTGCTGCTGTTATTCTGTCGGTTTTCTCTCAAGTGCTCATTAATTTGTGGCAATTATTTCAATTTTTGGGGCAACAAATGTGGTCTCCCTGCTTCCCCTTTTATCCTCACATCAGCCTTGTAAGGTAGTTTAGCTTTAGGCTGAGAGAGAGAGAGAGAGGAGAGTGACTAGCCAAAGGTCACCCAGCAAACTTTGCAGCTGAGTGAAGCTTTGAACCTGTATCTCCACAGTCTATGTCTGGCCCTCTAGCCCCTCGATCCTGGCTGCATGGGATGGCAGTGCAATCATTGCAAGGCTTGTTTGGCTTACTGCTGCTATTGCCCATCTACCGCGTAGGACGTTGGCTAAATGCTATTGCCCGTCACTGATGCCACAGTGTTGTGGCCGGTGAATGAGCCTGGTGCCACATCTTGCTTCACCTGGCTATATCTTTGCCATGACCTCTCCTGAAATGTGGCCACTCCTCCCATTACGCTCACTTTAGTGATCAACAATCACAATTTTAAAAATATATGTATATTTGAAAGTTGCAGCTAGGCAGCAGACAGGACACTTTGGCTCAAGTTGAATTTGAGAAGTATAGATTTCCAGGATTTTTCAGATGGAGAGATGTTTATAAAGACCAGGCAGGGTGCTTCCTAAGTGCTATCATCAAGCCAAACAAACTGTAATCCAATTAACAGGGGGCCCATTTCCATGTGATGCTTTGTGGTCACAAGATGATGGAGTGATTCCAGAGGCTGCAAACATGCAACAGTGTCTTCTGCTAATGGGTTGTCCTTGTTGATAGATAATCCCTTGAAGTGCAGCTGTCTAGGCGTCTCATCACTTCACAGAATGGTCTACATGTAAGGGCCAAACTAGAAGTGAATGGGAATGCCATATTTTCTGCCCTGTTCACATATACAGCAGGGTGGGGTGAAATGGAGTGTGCAAAGGACAAGAGCAAAACCATCCTCCCCATCTTACCTTACTGCACTCCATAGCTGGAAGCACTTGTGCCCCAACCCAGCTCTACAGGGCTGGCCCTACCATTAGGCAGAGGGAGGTGGCTGTGGCTGCCTCAGGCAGCTGATTCAGGTGTCATGAAAGGGCACTAAATTGTTAGTTGTTGTTGTTGTTGTTGTTATTGATAATAATATATAATTTTATATTCTTATTTTTGTTTTATATCATCGTTATTATATTTTTACTGTCAGAGAGAGGCGATTATGGGATTTTCTGCCTTGGCTGTCAAAATAATTTCACCAACTTTGGGTGCTCTGCCTTGGCTGGGGGACATTTGCTCAGGCAGCAAAATGTCTTGGGTCAGCCTTGGCTCTCCACTATAGACCTGAGCTGGGGAGAAAAGTGCTTGAAGCAATGGAGCATGGGGATGTAAGGACAGGTGTGTTGGGGGGATGTTTTTGTGTCCTTCCTTCACATGCTCCATTTTATGTAAAAAATAAATAAATACAATAAAATACTCCCCACTCCTCTTGACATGTTAATAGGGCAGACACATACGTGAAATAGGCCTGGTTGACACAGAACGACAATCCCGAGTGTGGGTTGAGTATGGGTTGTTGCTGAATCGTGTATTGTCATTACGTGTGAACACTGCTGCACTACGGTTTAACCATGGGTTGTTAACCACAAATAACCCAGGGAGAGAACCCATGATTTGTTGTTGGGTTGTGAACTCTGGGTTGTTTGTGCTTAATAACCCATAGTTAAACCAATAGTGCAGGGTTCACATGTAACAACAACCCACAATTCAACAGCAGCCCACAATTCATCCCATATACTGGGTTGTCGTTATGTGTGAACCAGGTCATATAAACAGCCTGTGACCAAGTGACCTGTGTGCCTTGTTCAGTCTTCTGTCCATGTTCTAAGTGTTGATGGGCAACTTCAAGGCACCTCTGGGCTCTCCCTTCTTATGGTTCTTGATCTTTAAACCAGACCTGAACTGGACAGCCCTTCAAATAGAGGATTGTCCTCTGTAAAGTAGAACACATGGCCATCCTATCTGCCTGGCAGTCACTCTTCAGGGTCTCAGGCAGAGAAAGGGCTTTCCTCTAACACAGGGGTGGGCAACATATGGCTCATGGGCCGCATGTGGCCCCCAAGCCATTGAAATGTGACGGTGTGCGAGCAAACAAATTGGCAGCTTGCCACCAAATTTCAGCAGCCAAATATGGACAAATTTAGTTTAAAACAAGCTAAACCTGTCTCTTTTAAGTCTCTGTATGGCTTAATGATGGCAGATATAGCATGGCTATATAGCAGGGATGTCAAATCGCAGGCCTGTGGCGGGGGAGTGGCAGTTCTGCTTTCTTCTGAAGAACAGGTTCATTTTTCTGCAGCATTTTGGTGTTGCAAATGAACCCCTCAAATCCTGCATTATCAGAGTGGGGCTTGCTTGGCCTGTCAGAGACCCACCTCATGCCAAAAGCACGGGGCAGGCGATAAACTTATCCTTGGCAACTGCCCAACAGGTTATGGGTGAGAGCTGGTGATTTGCCAAGGCCACCCAGTGAGCTTCATGGGGAGGGTGAAAATACACATTACATGCAAACATGTGTAATAATAATATCCCTTCGGCTTCTTCTTCTAGGCAAGGCAGCTTTCAGGGGGGGCTATTTTGAAGTAGAGAAGTGTCTGGGCGAGGGGGTGCTTCACCCTTCATCGATCCACTGCTTTGAGTCATCTGCTTCTCCTGCTTGCCGCCAAGGCTCCAGGTACGTTTGCTAGGGAAGCATGCATCTGGAACCCTTCAGGGGGGAATCAACTAGGGGGGCATTGCGGGAGGAAAGTGGCAGCAGAGGAAAGGTAAAGCATCTCCTCTTCCCCACTGCTTCTGCATATCACCACACAAAATGCATTCCCTCTCCCCTCACCACCCAGTAACCAATAATCTAAAGTGGTGAGGTCAAATCATGTGTTAGGCCAGGGGTGGGCAACTTGTGGCCCTCCAGATGTTTTGCCCTACAACTCCCATGATCCCTCACTATGCTGGCCAAGGCTGATGGGTGTTGTAGGTCAAAACATCTGGACCACGAGTTGCCCACACACCTGTGTCAGACATTACACAGCAAGAGCACATAAATAAATACAAATAAACTAGATGTGTGACGTCTCTCTTAAGCAGCAATCATATTACATCTAGCTCGAGCCTCATAATTGGAATATTCTCTGTTTTTCTGACAGTAAATTGTGCTTGCTGATCAACTACAGCTCCCATGACGGAACGACGACAAGTCTAGTTTACAAAGAAAACTGCAGAACCATAGCTGCTTCATCATCAGCTTTCTTTTGAGATGCTTCTTGTTTGTCTTCCCATGCCCAGCCAACCCTGGGCTGGGCAACAGGGCTCTGATTTCTTTCTGAAGATTAAAATAAAACCTTCGGTAATTCCTAGAAACAAAACAGTGCAATGGCAGGCTGATCCCTACCCCAGTTCTGCCAGTGTTGCAAGCAGCAGGCGGACTGCCCTGTAATCGAAGACTGCTCAGTTTACTTTTGCAGCTGCCTTTCAATCTTTCCCCACCAGCACACAATTCTGCCACTGAAAAACCTGCACATTCTGCAAATAAACAAACTAGTGACATGCTCACCAAATGGTAGAAAAAGTTGTGATTAATGTTGCTCGCCAGTGTATGCCTACATTCACTCTCGATCCTTTGCTTCCAGGCCTATTAAACATTCCAGTAATTTCCCCTTTCCTTAATGTGAGGCAGGTCGGTTGCTTGATATGCAAATAGGTCTGAGATGGAGAGTGAGGAACTGGATGGCTCCTGAAAGCAGGGGGAAACAGTGATATTCTCCTGTGCAGTTCCAAGAAAAGGAGACTTGGGACTTCCTAGAAGCAAAGGACACTGGGCTCTCTCCCAGGTGAAAAGGTTCTCGGGACAAGGTGTATTACTTCCTCCCCATCCACTACTGTTTTCCAACAAGGACAGAGCAAACCTGTTATCGGAGTGGGGTGGGGAGATCCACAACCTAGTGTCCACCACATCCATAGCCCTGCTGGCTCACTGCAACCAAGGCAATTGGGGTATTTTTCCTGGAGCGGGGTGACTTTTTTCCTTTCCCCTTCCAACTGACTCCAAAGAGAGGGAAATAACTACACTAGCGCTAAGGCTGGAGTAGCATCAGGCCCCTTTTATCTGGGTAATGAGGGTTTTTTGGATCCTATGGATCTTTGGTCTGCCGCTGACACACTCTGCTTTGCTTTCAGTGCTGGTGGGGCACCATTGGTGGAACAAAGACACTGGTGGAACATTCCACCAAGGGACCTCTGGTGGCATGCATCTTGTTCCGCTGGTAGACCCTCCGCTGCTGGCGGAGCAGCAGTTTACATTTTCTCCCTTACTCTTCTGTCCATCCAAGAGGAGAAACTGGACAAACACACCCCACAGACTTGCGAGATCTTATGATGCAAAGTTACACATATTTGCATACCATTGCTCTGGTTTGGGAATTTTGTTTTGCATGCCCATACGAGGTGACAATTTCCTTACCATGCCCATTTCTCTTCTTGTAATTCTGTGCAGTGGCATGAACAGAGGCTTGTGCCACAGCCACTACAATGTAATTTCATGAAAGGCAAGTAGAAATAGAGCCATATAGTTCTGCTCTGCTTGCTTTTAATAACCATGGCAACCCTCCTCATCATGTATTGCCTACACAAACGTGTGCTGTGGATAAAGTGGCCTTAGGGCTTTATTTCCTGCTTACTGTTTTTAGTGTTAAAAATTAAAAAGGCTTGTTTGTATTATTAGCCAGTTTGTTGAAGAAAATCCAAATATCTTTTTTTTTTCCTTCAAGGTAGCGCTGTGATTAGTTTTTGTGAGGGAAATTGCTTTTAAATAGCACCCAACAAGAAGTATTTCGTTACTGGGAAAAAGCAATCTTTCCCTCTCCCCTCTGCTTCAAGCAGGCGTCCCATTGTGATGTGCCAGAGCTGTGTGTGTTCTATGCTTAGGTGATGTCACAGGCTCCTATTGGATGGTGCTTGTGACATCACAGGTGAACTATTTATTTATTTATTTATTTTTATTTATTTATTATATTTATGAATCAGCCCATCCTGGCCAGACATCCGGCCACTCTGAGCGATGTACAATGCAATAAAATAGAGGGACACACACACACACACACAGAGTATAAAACACAATTAAAAATCCTAACCCACCCCATATACCCGCCTGAAAAGCCACGTTTTTATAACTATAACATACAACTGGACAGTGCTTGTGACCAGGGACGTTCTAGGCTTGGGCACATGGGATCCTAGCCCTGAATCTATTTCCCACAGCACTGAGGGCCCATTGGTGCCAGTGGAAGGGTTTTTTAAAGGTTAATTGCCATGAGTGTGTGTGTGTGTGTGTGGGGGGTGATTTTCAGATTCAATGCCGCTGCTCATAACACTTGCAAGTGACTTGTGGCACAACTGCTTACCTCATGTTTGCACCTTTTTGTGTGTACCTTTAGTTAAGAAAAAACACTACATTTTTAGTAACTTAGGACTCCCTCATAGGGCCATTCAAGGAGGATTCATCTAGCCTTTTTATTTCTTAAAAAAACAAAAAACAAGCTATGCCTTCCTCTGCAGCAGTACTGCTGATCTTCTCTGGATCTTTCACATTTTCATATTTAAAAAAACCCTAAATCTTTTCAGCACTACTGTGTACATATTGGCTTAAAGCCAGATATCCTGTGAGCAGAATTCCTTTCATGATTTGCTCTCACTGGTGAAAGGGAGGGAGGAGGTGATTTTCACTGATTCCCTTTTCCCACTGCAGCCTCCTGAAAATCTGTTCTGGAGGATCAAGGGACCCTCTGAAACAGTGTGGGAGGTGGCATGGGGGTGCTATCTTAAAGAAAGACAGCAGTGAAGAGATATGTTTTTAAGGCCTTCTTAAAGGCCTGTCCTGAGGGCTAAACCAACGAGTTCCAGAACTGTGGGGCCACCACCAAGAAGGACCCATCTCTCATGCTCACCAACCTAACCAATTTTATGAGCGGGCACATGAGCAGGACCTTCTGAAGCAGTTCTGAGTGTATGGGCAGGACCATACAAGTTACCTTAAGGTAACTTGTTCCCAAGCTGTTTGGGGCTTTAAAGGCTAACACCAACACTTTGAATCAGACCAGGAAATGTACTGGTAACCAATGCGACTGACACAAAAATGGTGCTACATGTTCAGGGTTTGTGGCCCCCATGAGCATTCAGGCAGCAAAACTTTGCACCAAGTGAAGTTTCTGAACCATTGTCAAAGGCAGCCCCATGTAAAGCTATGTGGGTGGTTATAGTGACCTGCTTCAGGTGGCACCATGAGGTGTGTGTGTATGTGTAATAAAGGCAGGAATTGGTGTCAAAACGGTACAGCAAGACATTAACAACTGTCAGCTCTTGGTGGCCTGGGTACCATTTCGATGCCACTTCAGGCAGCAAAATGTCTTGGACCAGCACTAGACTTGTGTAAAGATAACACATCCAAAAATGCAGTTGAACCATACTTTTCAGAACTGGGTGGATAACCCATAAGATGTAGCATGGGGGCCAGCTGGTGGCCCTGCCTCCTATTTTACTTCCTTCCTGTCCTGAAAATACTCTATGAGCAGTGCAGCTGAAGGCACATCTCATCTCAGGTGCATTGGCATGCAACCCTATCAGTGACTACTGTTGCGTCAGTACCAATCATGGTATGTGTTGCACAAATTGCTGGGTGCAATTACTGTATCTTATGCTTTGTGATTACTGCTTGACAGAGCATAGGATAGAATAGTGTGGGTGCCAGTTACCATTTCACTAAAACTAGCTGGATGCCATATCCACCACTTCCTTGCTTTGGCTACGGATAGAGCAAATCTGCTCGTTTAAACTGAGTTATAAGATTATAAAAACAATGGTATTTAAGAGAGAGACAATTTGTAATGAATCACAGAAAAAAATATTTTTGATGTCTGAATGTAATAGTAATATGTTACCCTGGCGGCAGGGAAATGTAATGTATCAGTTTCAGGTTTTCAAAGAAGCTTTTACTGCAACCTTCCCCAATCTGAAGTCTCTCCAGATGTGTTGGATTACAACTAGCCCAACACATCTGGAGGACACCAGGGTTGGGGAAGGCTGCTTTTGCCAACTTTAGGGCCCCAAGGAAGTGGCTTGTTCATGCCACTTGCTCCTCACCCCACTGTGAGGAGCTATTCTCTCAGTCTCAGACAATTTTTACACTAGGGTACCTATTTTTCATCTGACACATGCCGGAGGGTGTGGCTTTGTTTTTGCAGAATATGGCATTTCTTGGCAGGGCCCCATGTGGAGGAGGGGTAGGCACATACATGGGCCATTGGGGCGGCGCAATATATTTGCAGGCGAAAGCGTTTGTGATCATAGGGAACTAGCAGAGAAGCATGCAAAAATGTAGACACTGTGATTCTTAACCAGCCTCAGCTGGTTCTCCCTTTTGATTTCTGTGAGGCTTTCGACAGATAGCGCCCACATTTTGCAAAGCTTCCATCATGTAGGAAACTGAGGAGAAAAAGCTGGGAAATAGCAACCAGGGGCCACCTATGAATCTGCCCGGGTGATCAAAACTTGGATGGAATGCTGTGAGCTTATGCACACTTACTTGGAAGTCAAGTTCCACTGGACTCAGTGGGATTTGCTTATTATGGGTACATATGCACAGGATCAGGCTAAAAGACTGCTGTTCTAAATTCACTTACCTGGGAATGTTCCACTGTAGTCAGGGGGGCTTTCTTCCAGGTAAATGTGATTAAGGTTGGGATCAGGGATGGTCTTCAGGGTGGGGTCTCCCTCCTCTTGGAATGTGAACATTTCAGAAAGGGATGAATTAACAATAGTTGGAGCCAATGGATGAGTCCTGCTGGAGCCTGCAGATGCATGCCACATGATAAGCACTGCTTGCCATGTTACGAACCACAATAAAGTTAACCATATAGCTATCAGCCTTATCCTATGCTCTGTTGTGCAGAAGGAAATCGTAGGATCAGTTGATAGATTTCATGTGCCAACATATGGTAAATATTACCTGGTTTCTTTTGCTCCAGTGTTGTGAGATGAATACATTCCCCTGCATTGGGGCAGCAAGAGTTCTTGGGGTTGGCTGCTGTAGTGTTCCATGTTGCAGATACCATGGTGTTGGTTATGGCCCATGAGATTTTGAGATGGCGTGCTCTTCCTTTCCTATTGGGGCAATGGAAGACTTGAGATATTGTTGGTAACTATTCCTGGCCTGCCTTTGGAAGATCTATGAGATTCCCCTACCAAGGACTGCAGTATCTCTGAGAATCTCAAGATGTGCTTCTCCTCCCTGACATGGAACTCTTGAGATTTTAGTCATCTAGACTGGCAGATCATGCTGTGTCAGAGGGGGAGTGGATAGGGAATGGCTTGAGAGTGACAGTGACGTAGACATTCAACATGTTACCCTACTGTTGGGAGTGCAAATAATTTGATGTTGCAACAAACGATTACAGCAGTGCTTCCTGAAAGTCTGATAGCTATGGAACACTTTTACTCTGAATTAAAATTGGAAACACCTCTCCCCCAAAGGTTTACTTTTGCAATGTATATGAATTACCCATCTTCCGAGGAACACACACACACCCATATTGGTGCATGAAACAATGATCCAGGCATGCCTCCTTATAAAAGGGAGACAAGGCCTCAGCAGTAACTTCCATACGGGCAGGTCCTAATGGTTCCAAACAAAAGACATTGGGCGCGTTCGCACGCCAACCCACCCTGGCAATAAGCCTCAGTGGGTTGGTTGTTGTGCGAACAACTCATGGTGAGCCCAACAGACGGATCGGGCTCACCGTGGGTTGTTGGCCCCCTTCCTCCCCCTCGGTCCTCCTGTGGGTATCCCAGGGGACTCCACAGCAGGACTGACTTGCCTGCTCCCCCCCCCCCCGCAACTGCAAGCCCTTTTTTGCTCGCCGCAGCTTTTTTGCCCTTTTAACCATTTCCCCCCCAGAGATCACGAAGTTCAGCTTGACAGCTGGTTTTTGCTATCTCTGTTTTGGCAGCCACTGACAGCCCCTTCAAAGTGCCCAAGCGGAACATTGCAGAAGCTGCCAGTGGTTGGCAAACATTTTTTTTTATTTTTGTTGCTCACACAATGTGCTCAAATATTTTTGTTTTATTTTAAAAATTTATTAGCAGGTGCGCAGTTCTGCGAGTGCGGAAATTGGGAGCCTCAGCTGGGCAATGTTGGGGGGAGGTATCTGCTAGCAGAGTACAGCAGGTACCAACGCTGGACATTGACCCAAAGAGGCTCCAAATAGGGTTTTTCTGTCCTTTTTTTCTCTTGACACCTGTCAAAAGGCAATCTGTCAAGGGAAAGCAAAGGCGCGAGTGACCTTTGCTCACGAAAAGGGTGTGGTGAGATTTATAACCCCTTCATGGCAAGATCCTTTTGCACTTTTTTTCCTGAGACTCTAGAGGAAGTGCATTCCAGCCCTTTTTCTGGGTCCCCTTTAAACAGGGTTTTGACAGGGCAATAGGTGTTTTTTGACTGGGACATATACAGCTGTCAAGCTAGACTTCATGATCTCCCCCCCCCCAAAAAGGTTAAAGGGACAAAAAAGCCGTGGTGGCGAAAAGTGCCACTTGGGCACTTTTGGAGTGGCTGGCACTGGGAGTGGCCTGGTGACCTTGACTATATATATATATATATATATATATATATATATAAAATATAAATATAATAAATAAATAAATAAATGCCGCAAGGGGGTTCTGCCGCTCTTGCCAAGAGGCTTGCTAGCTTCTTCCCGGTACCCATGATGGGGTCAGTTGCCCAGGTTCAGATGACACAACAACCCAGGATGGTTAAAACAACCCCTAGAACAAGCTATGGGTTCTCAGGGTGGTTTGTTGCCCACAAACAAGCCACCCTGCAGGAGATGGTCTGGGCTCGCACAGGGTTAATAACTGACTATGGCCATGTTCATGTAAACTTTTAGTTCAGCGTAACGAACTCTTAATGTCCTTCGGTTCCTGTTCTGCTCATTCTGTAAGAGGAGGAAAAATGAGGTCATTGTAAAATTGGACATTGCAGGAATACTCCACTTTAAAGAAGAAGCGCCCCTTTTGCTCCTGAACTGCTTATGAGACCTTAGTATAATAAGGCTCGCTCCACCTGATCCCAGCGTGCCTTTGTCTGCTACAGAGAACAATGTTGCCTCCAGGTTTTGGGTGAGCCCTTGAGAAAGATGGCCTGAAGGGGGGGGGGATCTCCTTGTGTAGCCCCAACTCCTCATAATCTCCATGGCCACTATTCATTTGCTTACCCTGTCCCTCTGGGCACCATCTGCACTACCACCCAGAGAGATTTAAGTCACGGTGAGTGGAGGCTTCTGCTCTTTCTCCTTGCTTTTGTCACTGGTCACTCAATTGGAGGGGGGCGATGAACAGGCAACGGCAGTCAGGGGCCTGGGTGAGGAGCAGGGTTAGGGGCCTCTAGGGTTTGGCAGTGGGCCCTCTGCTGGGGCAAGGCCCTTGTTAGAGGCCCAACAATTCCAACCCCTGGTGCTGGCCCTGACAGAGGGGACTTCTCTACCTCTCAAGAAAACAGAGCAGAGTACTCTGGGATAACCTCATTTGTCTTCTTTGAACTTGATCCCCCTGTGAAGGGAAACATCTCTCTCTCCATGCGCACTAAGGGTGTTTGAACAGTTCAAAACTAATGCACTCAACTCTTGACATATATTTTGCAGAAGTGCTACCTAATGCTGTTTGATTTAATTCATGTGAATGTAGCCTTTTTGTTTTACAGTGCAGCTGTCAAGAATCCTAGCAAAAGATGCAAAGCCCGGAGCAATAGATTAGGTTGCTTGCAGAGCCCTTGGCAGTTCTGGGCCCCAAGTAGGTTGCCCAGTTGCTGGCTCCAGCCGTGTCCCCGGCTACCTCATCTGCTTGGGCTCTTGTCCAAGCTCCAGCCCTGCAACCTTTTTCCAGTGCGCTGTGCCATGCCTGGAGCTCCGGTCTGCAAAATGCATTGCCAGTCACACACTATATAGTGGTTTCACAATGAACCATTCAGTCTGGATTCAGATGGGGCTTTGAAGCCAACCTCCCTCACAACTCATCCCCCCCCCCCACTTTCAACTGCTACTTCTACTCTTGTCCTGCCAGAATCCAGGGTTTGGCACATTTTTTTATTTTATTTTAAAACCCACATTCCTGTGCAATTCACTTGTGGAAATTCTCCCCTTGGGAAATCTATTGCCAGGTTTTTAATAAGGGTGTGTGTGTGTGTGTGTGTGTGTGTTGCGTGTACACTTCCCCTTAGAGCCGAAGCTACAAAAAGTCAAGAGTTTGAAACCCAAGTTCCAAGCCTCTGATGCCTTCCCTCCCTAGCCCCCGCCCCGCTCCCTTCCAAGTTCACTTGCAATTTCATCTTCTCTCTCTTTTTGGGTAAATGTTTCATTCTACAGCGTTGTTCCTTTCAGCCACACCCTGGGCTGTGCTGAGTTAGCTCTTGCCAGTTAAACCTGTTTATAATTAAGAGCCTCTCCCAGCAGTTTACCAGCCAGCGCAAAACTGCCTTCTGGAGAAAGAGAGAAAGGAAAGCTTCCCCTCTCGGGCTCTTAAAAGGGCCTGATTCAGATGTTAAGAATCAACTTTTGTTTTATTAAGTAATCAGACAAGCCACAGCGCATGGGTTCACCGGGACAGTTTACCATAGAGAATGTGCATTCTCTTGGGTCGTGGGGAGCGCTTATGATTCCTGCAAGCTGCATGGGCCACAACACCTGTGTCCAAGATGCACAAAAGCCTGTGTGTATCTGCACTGGCAGATGTGGGAGGGGTGGGTGGATGGAATCTTCCAAGAGCAGAGCGCAAGGCAGCACACTCTTTGTTCCCGGCGGGTTCATGGGCCTCCTGTCTGAATGGCAGATAGCATGCTATGGGGAGAGATCTTTCTTAACATGCAGCAATCCAGACATGTTAAATTGCTCATACAGGCAGGCAGACACTTGTTTAAACTGGTTGGCAGTTTGAGGTAATCTCTACATTAGGAGCAGGAGTGCGTCTTTCAGGGCTGTGTTGAATATTCTCCAGCAAACATTTTTGGAGTGAAATTTGGAAGTAGGGGGTGGGGTGGGTGGCAGGCGTGTGTGTGTGTGTGTGTGTGTGTGTGTGAAATGTTCCCAATGTGTACTTTTTTCCTGCACTTATTCACTGATATTTGCAGACCCTCTTGACTGCTGCTCCATCCCCCCCCCATCTTCCTTTTTTTCATTCCTGAGACTATGATCCCATCCCATCCAATCAGAATCACTTGTGAACATGGTGATGCCATAATGCCAGAAAACTAATCAGATTGTTTGGCTATGTGGTGATGTCACAAACCCAGTTCAGAGAGAGGGCAGTGCTTCCTGCTCTTACACTGAACTGGTTTTATGATGACATTATGCTGTCTATGATATTTGGCTACAGTAATACCTTGGATTGCAAGTAACTTGGTTTGAGAGCATTTTGCAAGACAAGCAATTTTTAAATACTTATTTAAATTTTTTTGACGATGTACAAGCGACGTCTTGCAAGACAAGTACTGTAGTACGGCTTCAATTAAAAATCTCTGTACAAATTTTTTGGGGGGGATTTCGTTTTGATATAAGAGTGTTTTGGATTACAAGCACGTTTCCGGAACGAATTATGCTCTCAATCCAAGGCATGACTGTATAGAGTGATGTTGCAAAGCCAATTCAGACTGAGTAGAAAGTATTGCCCTCTCTCTCAATAGATGCTGGAGACTGAGACATGTTGGGAATCCTTTCCTCATTGTTCACAGGATCTCTGAAAAATTGCTGAAAGGGGGGCTCATTACCCAGGCAGGATGAAAATGTTCACTAAATGCACACTATGTGCTTTGGCTCAGCATATGGTATCTTTTTATATCCCGAGTACTCTGTTTTGCCCCTGAGCCCTGAAACAATATTCTGCAGCAAGAAAATTCAGATTCAAATTCAGGTTTGGAATGCAACTTTATGCAAAAATCCCTTGCTTTGCACTTATGACTGTGACTGCAATGATCGGCCGCAAACATTAAACAAAGAAAACTGAGGTGCTTGGCTTACGCTGGCTCAGCTTGTCTGAGCGTGGAAAGCTAAGCAGGGTCAGGCCTGGTTATTACTTGGATGGAAGACCCCTCCTCTAGTTTCCTGCACTTGAGCAGGAGGTTGGACTCGATGGCCTTGTCAAGAGGTGGCACAGGGAGGGACCAAGGCCAACCTTCTATTTGACATCCCTGCCATGACCACTTAGTAACAACGGGAAGGAAGGAGTGAGGGAGAGAGGAGTAGGCAAAGAGAACATCAGAGCCTGCTCCAGTTGGACTGCCTGCCCCCGGGCTAACTAACATCAACTGTCCTTCTTTTTAACATTAATTTTTTATTGTGAATTTCATTAAATCAACTGTAATACATTTATTTATTTAATTTATTTAGGGTTTTTTTTCCTTTTTTGTTTTTGTTTTGATTTAACATCAGCTATCCTGTGGGAAAGAACATCAGATGCTGGCTGCGGTGGATTTGGTTGTGATGTTCAGTTTTTGGTTTTTGAGCATGTGGTTCTTGATGTATCTCTTGTATTTTATAAAAATTGTAAGCCACTTTGAGGATTCTAGTTGCAAAATGGGATATAAATACACTAAAGAAATAAATAAGCAGTAGCAAATGTGGCCACAAGACACAAGTCCTATCAAGATGATTGTCAGCCTTCAAACTCGGAGGCTGACGATCATCCAATGCAGAGCGGGGGGAGCAGCAGAGACAATCTTCACCTCTCCGTTCCTCCCCCTCTGCATTTTTGCTAGATGGCTGTTTGGGGCTGTCTAGCTAGCTAGGGCTCGTTGGGAGGAGGAAGGAGGCTGCAGAGGACACAGGATACCTCGTGCCCTGGCCTCTGCCGTCTTCTCCCCTCCTTGCTCCCTTTACCCCCTCTCTGAGATCGACTTCCTGACCTCGGAGAGGCAGCTGGCTTGGTTCTTTCCCTGCTGGCTGCGGGGTGGGTGGAATAGTGGGGTCAGAGCATGGATTCCCAGCTCCAAATTTGGAGCTCTGTCTCTGACCTCAGATCCAGGAATCCGAAGTATCCTATGCCCTCCCCCAGATGATGTGGGGGGGGCATAGGATCATTTCCTCAGTATTCTATCAGATTATTACAACATCCCCAAAGGACACTTATTTTAATTCTTATAATTTGCATGGAGTTAGTGTAAGTGGATTATGTAAATATTGATTTTGTTAAGTGCTTTGAGCGTGTGATCAGAAATGTGGAATATCCATTTAATAATAAACAAACAAATCCTTTTTTATGGTGGATACATTATAAATGTCATGTTATAAGCTTTAAAAGTTTTAAATATATATTTTTTCAATCATATCTTCAGAATGCTGTCAAGGACGGTAAGGACAGTGCTACGTTTCTACAGGTAGATACTAGAGTTCAAACTGCTTAATTCTAAGAAGCTGGGGAATAGGCTGATTCTCCTGAGGTAAACAAAAGGCACTCTGTACATGCCGAGAGGTCCTTTTATTCTATAATAGTACTTCATGAGTGTTTCTTTAAAAAAAAGATGGGTATACTGTATGTCCACATCTGGAAGATGGGATGCTAAATGGGATAGTTAAAGGGAGGAGGGTTGCAGCTATGAGTCCAAGATAGAAACATTTACAGAGCTGCAGAGGGTGACTGTTCTGTGCTATATATTTTTAAAGAACTGTAGTATAGGATCCTGTAGAGATTTGGGATTTCAGTGGAAGGGATGACATCAGTCTTGTGACATTTTAGGAAGTGCTGGGCAGGCAATGAATGTTTCAAAAAGGTTTGAAATGTCAAGGCAATAGTGGTGATGGAGTATGGAACCTGGCAGGTGTGAGCACAGGAGAACTCCATTCACATGAGCATTCTACTCCACATTACTGCTAGGTTAGGTAAGGGTCAAATCAGACATTATTTTAATTCCCTATCTAGCAGCTAATCTTTTTTTTATTACTCTAGAGTAGACACAGGGCCCTCTGATCCAGATCTTAACTCCCACATACACACACACACACACACACACCATGCTAGGATCCAGATCAGAGACCCTGTGCTTACTCTAGAAGGTTTTTTTTTAAAAATTAAAAAGAAGACCTAGCTGCTGGCTAGGGATTTAAGGTAATGTCTGTTTTGGCCCTTAGCAGTCATGGATTCATAGATCATAGAGTTGGAAGGGGCCTACAAGGCCATCAAGTCCAACCCCCTGCTCAATGCAGGAAACTAGAGGAGGGGTCTCCCATCCAAGTAACAGCCAGGCCTGACCTTGCTTAGCTTTCCACGCTCAGACAAGCTGAGCCAGCATGAGCCACAGGCAATATGGGCTGGAGGTAGGGTTGCTTATTTTTCAACTAGCCCAGGCTGCTGTGCCTTTAACAGCAGCATGGTCTGCAGCAATTGGCAGGTAACAATGTTTATCGCCACACCCTGAATATCTTTTATCTGTGAAATACTGCAGATCAAGATGTTGCAGATAAGACATAGTAGTATGGGCTGGTTGAAAAGCTGACAACCCTGCTCTGTAGCTTCTCCCACATTATCTTATCACAGCACCTCCTCCCAGGGCTGCTTGGTTGCAACCCAGAGACTGGATTTGCAGGGCATGACAACTCATGATGGGTTGTCATGTTGTGCAAACCCAAACCAATTTCCTCAGAGTGGCTTGTTTTTGTGCATTTTTTAAAAATGACAGCCCTTCAAAGGTGAAGGGGCTGTCAGTGGCTGTCAAAATGGGGATTGCAAAAGCCAGCTGTCAAGCTGGCTTTCGCGATCTCCGAAAGAAAAAGGGGGGGAAGGGGGGGAAGCCGTGGCGAGCTCAAAATAGTTCACAACTGCAGCGGGGAGGGGGGAGACAATGTGGTCCTCCCGCGGTGTCCCTTGGGATACCTGTGGTAGGACCAAGGGGGCAGGAGGGGGCCAACAACCCACAGTGAGCCCAATCGCCTGTCAGACTCATTGTGGGTTGTTTCACCAACAACCAACTCACTGTGGCTTATTGCAGGGTGGGTTAGCATGATGTGTGAACGCGCCCAGAGACTGACACACACTAAACATTTAACAGCATAGTCCTATGCATGTCTACTTTGAAGTAAGCCCCACTAAGTTCAGCTGGACTTTATCCCAGCTAAGTGTGTATAGGATTACTGTACAGTTTACGGTAAATGTCCGTGTTTAGCAGGAGACTCAGCATCTTCACTTCCCTGTCCCCCCTGGCCTCATTCCTTTTATCCATTCCCCTCCCATGCCTTCTGTGTGGCACACTGAAAGTCCTGCTCACTACAACAGGCAACAGAGGTGGGTGGATGAAAGCACTGTGTGTGTGTGTGTGTGTGTGTGTGCGCGCACGCGCGCGCGCGGAGGGCAGGAGAAGTTGCAGCTGCAGACTAGGGTTGCTGAAAAAGAGGAACTGCATCACCAAAAAAGAGGACAAAAGAGGACACCAATTTGCATAACTTCTGCATATACAAATTTTTATGTTTAGGTGCAAATTTAGAAATAATAAGTATATACAGGCCTGTGGCTCACGCTGGCTCAGCTTGTCTGAGCGTGGAAAGCTAAGCAGGGTCAGGCCTGGTTATTACTTGGATGGGAGACCCCTCCTCTAGTTTCCTGCATTGAGCAGGGGGTTGGACTCGATGGCCTTGTAGGCCCCTTCCAGCTCTATGATCTATGAAATCAATGAAATTTAAATAGGAATACAAGACATCTCACCATAGCTGAGCAGACTGACCAGGTGAGCTGTGTGCTTGCTCAGCCTGCTGTCCAGGTGCTGACTGTGAATGGGCAACTTCAAGGCCCCTTCCTGCTCTCCCTTGTGATGGTGCTTTTTCTTTAAACTACACTGGGACTGGACACCTCTTCAAACAGAGGACACCTTCAAATAGAGGACTGTCCACTGCCAGTTCTCCAAGACAGAGGACTGTCCTCTGTGAAGTAGGATACCTGGGCATCCTACTGCTGTGTCTAATGCTTCCCTGGGGAATTGCACTCTCCAGGTTGCAACCTGGCAAGTCCGCAACTGCTCCTGCACGTTCTTCACTTTCCCTCCTCAAAAGCTGAACTCCCTCAACCTATATGAGCCTATCTACAGCACTCCTAGATTTCAGAGAAGGGGCTAACACAGTAGAATCAGGCATCAGGCCTGAGAGTGATCCCCTCCCCCGCCTCGCTCCACTCTATGGGGATAGGAGAGTTGCCGGATATTTTGGTGCTTGCTGCCAGGCAATGAAATAATCTGTCCTCATCAGGAAACTATGTCCTTTTGCGAATGTGTCTGCCTCTGCCCACCCAGCCGCTTGCCATTTAGTTGAGGGAGAAGGGCTGCCGCTGCTGCTCTTGTGAACAAGGCCTTCTGCAGATGATCAACAATTCAGCCATGGTGGCTTCTTGTTACATCTGAACCAGGTCAAAGAATTAGGTAGATAATCAAGCAGAGTCTGGATAGTACTTTCTTTTCTTTGACGGTGTTGCTACTTCACACTAGCAGCTTAAACAGTAACACTTCTTTGCAAGATTGTGTTTCTAATTAAAAACTAAAGGTTGCATTTCAGCTAGCTGAAAGTCTTTTGTTAAAACTCAATGACTGGGTTCACATGACATGCTAAGGCTTAGCAGCTAAGCCATCTGGGCTTATAAACCCAGGTGGCTTAGCGTGTCATGTGAACCCGCCATGGCTTCTTTGGTGTGGCTTAGAAGCCATGGCTTGTTGTAGCATTTGTATGCCACCCCTAGGCTTAAAGTGTTGTCCGAACCTGGCTGACACGCACCAACAGCCCTCACCCTGGCTCGCGAAGTCTACTCACGAGTTGGGGTGAGGGCTGTCAGCGATCCTTGCTCCCCGCTCTGCTCCCCTTGGTGCTCCCGCAAGTGTCCCCGAGGATACCTGCAGGAGGACTGAGGGGGGAGGAGGTGCCTCAGGACCCCTGCTGTACCTGATCATTTGTCAGGCACAGTGGGGGCCCAGGCTAAATTGAAGCCTAAACTTAAGGCTTAAAGTGTCATCTGAACCCGGCCAATATGTTTTACAAATTGCATCTGTTCTGTGC
Organism: Shinisaurus crocodilurus; assembly: GCA_021292165.1. NCBI lineage: Eukaryota > Metazoa > Chordata > Lepidosauria > Squamata > Shinisauridae > Shinisaurus > Shinisaurus crocodilurus. The sequence goes on from CM037881.1 coordinate 29,524,258, forward strand.
AATCAGAAGTAAGCACCATTGAGTAACGATGCATAAGATTTCAGTCATGCCCTATAAACTTAATTGTGAGATTTGATTAGTAGCTTGCTTGTATTTTGGATGTCTGTGTTTCATGATACAGTTTTTAACCAGACTGTTATCCCATAGCAGCCTGCAACAGTTGCGCAACCATGCCGCGCACAATAATTTTAATGACAACGAAAAGGAGCTGTTGTTTACCAACAGCGCTGAATTATGATTCAGGGGGTTCCCTGCAAAGGAGCAGTATGACTAGGAGAGATAATGTCTGTGTCCATTTCAGCCAAAGCTTATGGGGGCACCCTAATTTCTTTAAAAAATATATGGTGAGTACAAGTCCCAATGGGATGTGTTTCCCAGTCCAGCTTTCCTTTTGATGTGCTAGCTGGATCCCATCATTCCTTCACTGTTCGGTTCTTTAAATGAAAACATGTGTCTGTTCTAGGAATGGAGAGACTGGGGGAGGGGAGGGACAGTCTGGGCTCCCACTGCTGCTCAGCTTGAAAACTCTTGGCCATGATGTCCCCATACCCTAAAGGCCTAAATTGGGCAGTGATCCCGTGTCAGGGCCCACCTCGGCACTGCTCTAGGGGGGCGTTATAAAAGAAGAACCAGTATAAGCTCAGTAAAGATCCCTCCCTGCATCAACGCCGTCTGTATAACCGACGGGGCACACGACTTCAGATTCAGCCCCCCCCCCCCCCCCGCTGTACAGAACCTTTGTACAGGGCAGTGAGATAAACGCTGCAGATGCCTGGCCATAAGCGGCCTGAACACAGGAGGGCGGAGTGCTGCCCCCATGCCCTGTGTAAATGTTACTCCTGGGCGTGGGGCTTTCCTCTCCCCTTTAATAAATAACTCGCCCTGGTAGGGTTGCAACTTGTGATTTTGTGAATAAAGGTTGGGGGGGGGGAGGGGAGGGGAGGGGCCAGGGGGTGAAACTAGGGCAGGCTTTGAGTTGTACGGCATGGAACCTGGTGAGCTTTTGCTGGTTGGCATGTGGAAGCCTAGTGGTTTTCGGTGGTTAAGGGGTGGGGCCTAGCGATTGAAGGGATGGGGTCTGGTGGATTTTTGCAAATCGGGCAGAGCCAGATTTTGGTCTCCCAGGCAGGAAGCTAGTAGATCAGTGTTCTCCAACCTTGGGTCCCCAGATGTTTTTGGCCTACAACTCCCAGCATGCCCCAGCCAGCGTACGCTGGCTGGGGCATGCTGGGAGCTGTAGGCCAAAAACATCTGGGGACCCAAGGTTGGAGAACACTGTAGTAGATCATAGGCTGGGGTCAACAGAACCGCCTCCTCCCACTGCCCTGATCAAGAAACCTGGCTTTTTTCTTTTTTTTTAAACCGACACAAAACCCTATGAAAAAATACTATGCACAGAGTAAAATATCTTTCAATTGTCAATCCTACCTACCTGCCATCTTTACCTCTTATTATGAGGGTTCACCTGTTCTACCTTATAACTGATCTACTTCTGGATCAAGTTTTGAAACTTACCTGTTTATCTTATTTAATCAATACTCCAATACTTGTGGATATTACCTATCACCTTGTAGATTCTCCTAGCACCACAAAATGCCTAATCAGTGGATTGCTGCTTTGGCGTCTACCTGTCATGTCTATGGATCTTAGGCTGCATCTTATTCAGCGAAAACTCTTGTTTCATGTCAATTGGATACCACAACATCTCCTTAATAAGGGATTATCTAAATCGGCTAATTGCTGGTGGTGCAATACAGTTAATGCTTCTTTTAAACGTATGTTTTGGCAATGCCCAGTAGTTGCTTCTTTTTGTGAGGAGGTTATTACACTGATAAATTTTGTACTGGAACAGTCTTTAATATTCACTGATGTACACGGTCTTTTATTAAATTATTTACCCATGTAAATGGATTCTCTGCGCCGTTTTGACAGCTAAAAGACTGATATTACAACACTGGAAGCATAAACGCTCACCTCCTATAATGCAATGGATTGAGGACCTTACAACACTTTCAATATTTGAATGGGTGGCATATAGACCCAAATGGATACTTATTTGGCTTTTTGGTCCGATTTTGTTGAAACCTATGTATAATTGCTAGAAAGTTCTATGCATTTCATACATATTCAGTGCTATGCAAATATACAAATGAATTTACATATATTAAAAGGGGGGAGGAAATAATAAATAAATAAATAAAAGTTTTTATTTTTGAATCGCCCATCTGGCCAGTCATCCGGCCACTCTGAGCGATGTAGCCAGGCCCCCACGGCAGCCATTTAATAAAAGGCATCCAATAAAATACAAGAAAAAACAGAGTGTCAGTTAGCCCTGGGAGGGGCAGTCCAACTGGAGCAGGCCCTGATGTTCCCTCTGCCTGCTCCTGCCGCCTTCACTCCTCCTTCTTTCCCACAGGGCCCTTGATGTCAGTTAGCCCTGGGGGGACAGTCCAACTGGAGCAGGCCCTGATGTTCCCTCTGCCTGCTCCTGCTGCCTTCACTCGTTTTGTGGGTGCTTGTGAGTGCCACACTGGGGACCCCTTCATAGGATATTGAGTGCACGAGGGTGCTGTGTTGGGCCCCCCTGCTTTAATGAAAGAACATTAAACCCAGGATCTCCTATACGAAAGTCATGTGGTCTGCCACTGAGCTATCACCCTTCCCCTTTTCTTGATGGATTCCCCATTCCTCATGATTCCTATAAAACAGAGGTCCCCTGGCTTTTTGGAACCATGGGCACATTTGGCAATTTGATAAATTGCTGTCAGCACCACCACAAAATGGCTCCCGCAGAGGATGTGGCTAATCACAAAATGGCTGCCGTGGGGGCCTGGCTAGTCAAAAGACAAGTAACTCACCCAAGAAACTGAGTACAAACAGAGGAAGAGTCTGAACTCCAAAGCCAACCTGCATATTTAACCCCACAGAAACACAACCAAATACCCATTTAAGATTGCGAACCTATGCATGCCTACATGGAACTCAGTGGGAATTACTACTGAGCAACATAAGGTTGCTGTGTTCATCCTATCCACCTACACACACCTTTCCCCAGCCACAAAGGAAAATGCCCCCAGGGCCAAAAGAAAAGAATCCCCCCCCCCTCAACCCCAGGCTCACCACGCGGTCCACTGCCATAGCAAAAGAAAGGGTTGCGAGGGAGAGAAAGAACAAGGCTAGGTTCTGGGAGGGAAAGGGGAAATAGTGAGAAGAGCAAGGCTAAAGGTTAGGAAGGGGGAGAAACAGCGAGGTAATGAGTAGGGGGAGAGAAATAGCACAGCTAGAGTCTGGGAGTGGAGAGTATGAGAGAGCAATGGGGGTAGGTCTGTGTGGATGGAATAAGATGGGGGGGGGGGGCAGGAAGCAACTGCTTCCTTCTCTTCCTGCCCAGCAAACAACTGATCAGTAGCAGCCAGTTCAGGAACAGGAAGGAGATCCTCCTGGCAACTTAACATTTTCCAAGGTTTTTTTAAAAATTAAAAATAATTTTTTGAAGAAGGCAGGGAGTGGAGAGTTTTGCGGGTGTCATTGGAGGGCCCCACACTTCCCCTCTAGCAGCCGCCATTTTCTTCAGCTTATGCCCTGAGGAAGGGAGTGGAGAGTTTGCCTACTGTGTTTCTGCACTTGGCTTCTGCACTGCTCTGAATGTTGAAATCCACTTTTTCCTGCTTTTCTCTAGCCATCAATCCTAATGAAGACCAGCATTGTCTGGAATCTAATAGGCCTAATAGGCCTTGGCTCACCATCTGTAAGAATGGCCCAGTCTGGAAGCTTCAGAAGAACAAAATGGAAGTATGCTCATCCAGGCTTTTATCCTCCAGTGACTCATAGCTCTTTGCCAGCACTATCTCTTTCTCTCTTTTATTTTGTAAGGAGTAGAGGACAGAAGTTTTTGCTGTTGCTTGCAACTCTCCAACATTTCACAGATGAAAATGGGGACACACATGTGAATTTGTAAACGGTTTGGTTACGCAACATGAAGGTGTGATCAAGAGGGTGTGGCCAGGTAACATGAGGGCGTGGCCAAGGGTATGCCCAGGCAACCAAAGGTCATGGTCAGGAACAAAAGTTATTAGAGGAAACACACAAAATCTTATATATTATAATTATTACACTATTATATATTATTTTATAAGTGCCTTTTGTAATATTGTTTTTACCTTACTTAAACCCTTGTTGATATCTGGTGTTTTTCATGGGTGGGTGTGTGTCAGTGCTTGCAGGGCAATCTCTTTTTGTTTTAAAATTGTCAGGGTTGGCACAAATTCAACAGGTGAAGGTTACCCACCCCCCACCCACCCCACCCCACCCCACCCACCCCAAACCAAACATGGCACTTCGAAGAGAAGGGGAAGTTTCTTGCATTTCCTTCTGACACTGTAACCTCACCTGTTAGAGGCAGAGAGTCAGCTCTGTTAGGAAATAAAATCTTTGGCAGTATAAAGATAGGAATCATGTGATAAATTCCCTCATTCACCTCTCTGTTGGTCCAGGCCAGCTGGTGCCGCCTCCATCCCCTTTTCTTTTCACCCAGCTAATCCCTTTCCCTGTTTGAGCTTAAGCAGAGAGCTACTCTTAAAGGGGGTGCAGGCAAAATTGCAGCTAAACTAAAACTGCAAGCTTAGCTGCAATTTTGCCCATGGCCCCTTTAAGAGCACCTTCAAGTAGCTTGCAGTTGCGGGAGGCAGGGGAATTCGGGACTCTGCATGACAAAGTGAGAAGCCGTGATGGCTTAAGGGTTTGTGGGACTGTCCTGGCATTTTCGGGGCAGTTGGAGACTATGCCCTGAGCCCTCAAGCTGACACATCAGGGCTGTGTGTATTGACCCTAAGTTAAGGAGCCTAGTGGGACTTCTGGGCATGCAAAGGATTAGGGTGCAAAGTTCCCCCTCCAAAAATATATTCAAAACCCAGTGTGTTTTACAATTGTGGTTATTTTCTTTTTTTATATCTCATGTTAACTATTAAAGGCACAATCCTATGTGTGTTTAGACAGAAAAAAAGGCCTACAACTCCCAGCATGCCCCAGCCAGCTATGCTAGCTGGGGCATGTTGGGAGTTGGCCTTTTTTTCTGTCTAAACACACATAGGATTGTGCCCTAACAGGGTTATCAACACAGGTACATAGACCCATTTCATAATAATGGCCTAGGGATCAGCAACTGGACAACTCAGGGTCAGATCTGGGCCTGCAGCTTGCCTCCTAAAGTTGCCAGCCTCCAAGAGATGTTTGAGTAGGAAGTGGTGATTGTGGCAATAGTAGTTCCAAACCTGACATTATGAGGGAAACACGGAAATCCAAGTTATGCTTCTGTGGTAGTGGAGATCACTGCAGTAGAGAATTGGCTGGAAAGGGGGGCTTAAATCATTCCCTCTCTCAACAGAGAGCTTCGGCTATTGGGCGGTATAAAAATGAAATAAATAAATAAATAAACTGCTGTGTCCTGCAACACCCCCCCCCCCCCGTCATAAACATCCCACCAGCAGCAGCTGGGCTCTTTGCAGGAGAGCATCACAGATGCAGGAAGGGTTAAACATTTCTCCCTCTCGCCTTCTGGTCCCCATTTTCTTGGCGAATATGGGATTGGAACCACACATTTTCTGGTCTGCAATAACAGCTGGTTTTGCCTCGTGGGGTGGAAATAAGACACATCACACCCCCCCCCGTGTGATGGTGAAGGGGGAAACCCTCTTCCTAGATGGTGCCTGCCATCTGAAGTTTTTATAAGTGCTGTTATTACAAATATTAGCAGTTTTTTTGAACAATGTTAATCGGTGAAGGCTTTTTAGCAGATTAAAAATATTTTTGACTGGTTAATTAATTACATGTTGCAGCTGTAGTAAAAAAACAACAACACAACATTGTGTGCTAGTAGTAGATTTGACATATTTGTTATGCTGCCTGTACGTGCTTTAAGAACATGAATAGGGAGGGAATGTATATCCTTGGCAGCAGCCTAGGGCATCCTTTGAATCTTAAAAATAAATAGTTCTGAGTTATCAGACTTTAGCAAGGCCTGGAAGATCAGCTCTTTGGTTCATTATTCCTAGATACAAAGTGGAGATGGAAGGGCTCTAGAATTGTCACTGGGGCCCTATGGGGCCCCGGTCCTGAATTAATTCCCCATGATCCCGGATCTATTCCCCAGAGCCCTACATGTCAATTGGTGCCAACGAAAGGGAGGGAAGGGCTAAGCCCCCTCCCCACATAATGCTTCTTCCCAACCCTGCCTGCATGGCAGTTAAGCTTAGAAAAAACCTTTCCATTGGTGCCAAAGACAGGGGATTTCCAGGGGGAACACAGTTAGGGAGGGGAGGATCAAACCTCCCTTCCCTGTGCCTCCCCAAAATCCCTCCTCCACATGGCAATTCGGCTTAGAAAAAGACCTTCCATTGATACCAATGGAAAGATTGGGCCCCAAATCTTTTAAGTGCCTAGCAACACCCCTGCTGGGAAGGGTCTCCGTTTAACCTATTTTCAGGGGAGGTACGTAATTATTTTCCTTTCAAAAGAAAAGCAGTCTGAGTCGTGTGGTAGTAGCCCTTGCATGTTCAGGGTCTAGTATTTGCCATGGACTCCATGCTGGCAGTGGCCTTCCCCATCACCTGTTCTCTTGCATACTAGACTGTATGACCTCAGTACCAGACTGCATTGTCCAGTGACTCACGTCCTCTAATGCTTTGGAGCAGTGTTCCAAACTTGGGTCCCCAGATGTTTTTGGCCTACAACTCCCAGCATGCATGCTGGGAGTTGTAGGCCAAAAACATCTGGGCACCCAAGGTTGGAGAACACTGTTTTGGAGGAAGTAGAATAATGAACAGAATGCTGTGGCAGGAAAACCCCCCACAATCCTTTCTTGTCAGCAAATACAGGAAACTAGCTGAAGCATCAGAGGAGGGTCGTGTGTGTGCCACAATTCTGCAGAATGATGGAAAAGCCTTGGGATGTGGTAATTCAAATTTTGTTTCTTCCTAAGAAACTCGGGTTTCATTATTTTTGTTTCGTTTTTTTTGTTTTTTTTTAAAGAGCAAGTAGGCTAGCTAACCCTTATGGCTGTGGACAATAACTGATGAAATCTCAGAATATAGATGAATTGCTGGAGAAGATTCCCAGCGGTCAAAGATTAGGGCTTCAGTGCCCTGTATAGCTTTTTGCCCCATGACAGAAGAATAAATCATGCAAAGCAGCAAATGTCTTCAAATTTATTAAACTCCCTAGAATATCTACAGGTTGCAGATTGTAGCTTTTCTTGTTGCAGAATTTGGGTTATCTGGGTGTATAATGATTAGTCCTGCGGAAGATACAGGCCTGTGGCTTATGCTGGCTCAGCTTGTCTGAGCGTGGAAAGCTAAGCAGGGTCAGGCCTGTCTATTACTTGGATGGGAGACCCCTCCTCTAGTTTCCTGCATTGAGCAGGGGGTTGGACTCGATGGCCTTGTAGGCTCCTTCCAACTCTATGATCTATGAAATCTATGAAAGAGTGACATTGGACATGAGCCCTATAGGTCCTACACACCCACCCACTCACTCACTAAAAGCAAACCCATCACAAAGGCGTCCACTCATAAAATTATTTATCTAGCTCAAATGTTTATTGTCCCATGACTCTCATTTGGAAATTATTCCAAAACTTCATCCTGCTGCTTAAGAGTTCACTTTGAATTTTTCAGTCAGATTTTATTCAGAACCAGTGGCTGCATTCGCATGCAATGGTAAGCCAGCATTCCAGAGGATCTGGAATGAGTTGCAACCTGTTCACTCCTACTTGGTTCCTCCCACCAACAAGAACAGCTAAGCTAACCAGAAACCGAAAGCTTAGCATGTCTTCTGAACTGGAGCTTCTGGCTTGTGGCTTCCAAATAAACCAGGATTTGTCAACCAAGAACCTGGTTTGTGATCCTAGCTTGTAAGGGGTGCAACAACCGAGGAGCCCTGATTCGGATACTCTTAAGCTTTCAGTTACTGGTTAGTTTAGCCGCTCCCCCAGGTTCTAACTCTGGCTTTTTGGGGGAGAGACAAGCCAGAGTTCTGGGTTCGGACGTCAGGATAAACAATGCAGGGGCAGAGTGGCCCTGGTTGTTCAGCCACTCCCTCTAGCGGGAGGAGCCAAGTGGGAGCACTCAAGCCATGGTGACTAGCACTCTGCCTTGATCATGGCAACCCAGGGTTGTTTAAAAAAACAAAAACAACCCTTGGGTTCTCATTGCATGCGAATGGGGCCAGTGTTGTTTTATATATATCCAGGTAGAACAGTAAACCAAAACTTTTTTTCTGGCTCAGATAAAACCTAATCAGGATGGGGCTATGCAGATAGGAGCAGGACTGGGTTTCAGTGTCTTGGGTCACTAGGAAAAAATGATGGGTTAACTCCTGCATTGCACCTTTAAAAAAAAATCTCTATAAGCGAATAGTTCCCATTTTCTCCTGTGAGGAAAAGTAAAGTGTTGCACTTAAGGACAATTTTAGGGGGAGGGTAAAATGTGCTGTCCACCCATGATAGCGGGAGGCCCAAGTGGCATTGCCCACTCCAGGTTCATGGAATATACGAGCACTCCATCCCTGTACTACTTGTCATAATGAAAAAGGAATTTTGCTAATAAAGTATAACTGACATACAGTGCCTTGCAGAAGTATTCACACACACACCCTTTTACTTTTCCAAATTTTGTTGTGTTACAACCTGGAATTGAAATGGATTTAATTGGCATTGTTACCACTTACTGTACACAAGATACTCAACACTGTGAAGGTGCAAAATATTTTTATTGTGGCACAAAAGTTAAGTAAACAAAAACAAGCTGGCACTTGTTGGTTGCCTAAGTATTCACCCCCTGTGCTGTGACATGCCTAAATAAGCTGTGGTGCAACCCACTGCCTCCAGAAGTCACATATGTACTGTAAGTAGTTGAATGGAGTCCACCTGTGTGCAATTCCAGTGCCTTATGATCTCAGATTATATACATCTGTTTCTGGAAGGCCCCAGAGTTTGTCAGAGAGGATATATAAACCAACAGCATCATGAAGACCAAGGAGCTATCAAAACAACTCTGGGATAAAGTTGTGCAGAAGCACCAATCAGGGTTGGGTTATAAAAAAATATCCCAAACTATGAACATCCCTCGGAGCACTGTTAAATCCATTATTACAAAATGGAAAGAGTATGGCTCAACCGTGACTCTGCCTGGAGAAGGCCATCCACCAAAACTCAGTAACCAGTTAAGGAGGGCATTAGTCAGAGAAGTAACCAGAGGTCAAGAAGCCTCTGAAGGAGCTGGAGAGATCCTCAGCTGAGATGGGAGAAACCATCCATGGGACAATTACCACCCGGACGCTCCACAAAGTTGGGCTTTATGGAAGAGTGGCGAGAAGAAAGCCATTGCTGAAACAGACCCATATCAAAGCCCATTTGGAGTTTGCAAAAAGCCATGTGGGAGACACAGCAAACATGGGGGGAAAGGTTCTCTGGTCTGATGAAACCAAAAGTGAACTTTTTGGCCTTACCGCAAAATGCTGTGTGTGGCAGCAAAGCCAACAGTGCTCATTGCCCTGAGAACACCGACCCCACAGTGAAGCATGGTGGTGGCAGCATCATGTTGTGGGGATGCTTTTCCTCAGCAGGGACTGGGAAACTGGTCAGGATTGAGGGCAAGATGGATGGAGCCAAATACAGGGCAATTCTAGAGGAAAACCTGTTTCAGTCTGCAAGGGACCTGGGAGTGGGGCGGAGGTTCACCTTCCAGCATGACAATGACCCTAAAAACACACAGCCAAAGTAACATTGGTGTGGTTTAATAACAAGAACCTGAAAGTTTTAGAATGGCCCAAAGCCCAGACCTCAATCAGATTGAGAATCTGGGGCAAGACTTGAACATTGCTTTCACCAACAGTCCAACCTGACAGAGCTGGAGCAATTTTGCCAGGAAGAATGGACAAACACTGCAGGATCCAGATGTGCAAAGTTGACAAGAGACTTACCCAAGAAGACTCGCAGCTGTAACTGCTGCCAAAAGTGCTTCTACCAAGTATAGACTCGGGGGTGAATACTTATGCAACCAACAAGTGCCAGTTTGTTTTTGTTTACTTAACTTTTGTGCCACGATAAAAATATTTTGCACCTTCACAGTGTAGAGTATCTTGTGTACATCAGGTGGTAACAATGTCAATTAAATCCATTTCAGTTCCAGGTTGTAAGTAACACAACAAAAAGTGGAAAAGTCAAAGGGGGTGAATATTTCTACAACGCACTGTACTCATTCCCTCCTGGATATTAATGTCTGGGGGTTTTTTTTTGTGGGAGGGAAACAGCATTGCAGGCGACCCTCAGAAAGCTGGCAATTCACTCAATTCTTCCTTGGTTGCATTATCTTCCTTGACTGAAAATTGTCTTTATTTTGAAGCTGAAGATGTAAAGTAGATGCCTGCATGTGGATTCTGAGTGTGCCAAACTAGGAGGTGGAGGTGGAGGTGGAGGTGGAGGTGGAGGTGGGGGGGGAGGGCAAGCTAGATGAGGGTCTCACCACTACAGACAAGTAGCAGGGGAAGAGAATGACCTCTTGCCTCCCCCAGGATTGCGTCTCTCAAGCCACCTGGAATCCCTAGTAGCAGAGGGCGGTTACCATACCCTCCAGCATTTCACAGATGAAAATAGGGACACACATGTGAATTTGTAAAAGGTATGGTTAAGCAACATGAAGGTGTGATCAAGAGGGTGTGGCCAGGTAACATGAGGGCGTGGCCAAGGGTATGCCCAGGCAACCAAAGGGCATGGTCAGGTACAAAAGTTATTAGAGGAAACACACAAAATCTTATATATTATAATTATTACATTATTATATTATATATTATTTTATAATATTTTATAAGTGCCGTTTGTAATATTGTTTTGACCTTACCTAAACCCTTAATTGTTGATATCTGGTGTTTTTCATGGGGGTGGGGGTCAATGCTTGCAGGGCAATCTCTTTTTGTTTTAAAATGGTCAGGATTGGCACAAATTCAACAGGTGAAGGTTACCCACCCACCCCACACCCCCAAACATGGAGCTTCAGAGAGAAGGGGAAGTTTCTTGCATTTCCTTCTGACACTGTAACCTCACCTGTTAGAGGCAGAGAGTCAGCTCTGTTAGGAAATAAAATCTTTGGCAGTATAAAGATAGGAATCATGTGATAAATTCCCTCATTCACCTCTCCATCGGCAGAGGCAGCAGGTGGAGCGTGTGTGCGCGCACGCACGCGTGCACATGCACGCACATGCGCACGCACACACCCACCCTCGGGTCTGTTCCCTCCCTGCTTATTGTGGGCGGCCCTTTGAGCCTAAGAGCACCTTAAAGCAGCTTGCAGGAGGCAGGGGAATTTGGGACTCTGCGTAACAAAGTGAGAAGCCTGGCATTTTCGGGGCAGTTGGAGACTATGCGTTACCAGGTGCTAGGCCTTGGCTGTCTGGGGCAGGGAAGCGAGGGAGATAGAGGGGTGTTGAGGCCTACCTTTGTTGCTGAAGTGCCTGGGCAGAAGGGCAGTAGCTTCCCCCTTACCCCCAGTGATAGCTTTTAGGGTGAAGGGAAGCTGAGCCCTCTTTGCTTTGCTACCAAAGCAATTGTGCAGGGGGTGGAGTTAGCGTTGGAGGGAGCTTCCTCTCAACTCAATTCCACTCCAACAATTGATTTGTTGCAGGGAGAAGGAAAGGGAGACAAAGTAAGGAATCCTCATAGAATCATAGAATCATAGAAAAGTAGAGTTGGAAGGGGCCTACAAGGCCATCGAGTCCAACCCCCTGCTCAATGCAGGAATCCAGGTCAAAGCATCTCTGACAGATGTCTGTCCAGCCGCACCTTGAATGCCTCCAGACTGGGAGAGCCCACCACCTCCCTAGGTAGTTGATTCCATTGTCTTATTGCTCTGACAGTCAGGAAATTTTTCCTGATGTTTAGGTGGAATCTAGGTTCCTGTAACTTGAGCCCATTATTCCGTGTCCTGCAAACTGGGATGAACGAGAAGAGATCTTTGCCCTCCTCTGTGTGACATCCCTTCAAATACTGGAAGAGTGCGATCATATCTCCCCTCAGTCTCCTCTTCTGAAGGCTAAACATGCCCAGTTCTTTCAGTCTCTCCTCATAGGGCCTTATTTCCAGTCCGTTTATCATCCTTGTTGCCCTCCTCTGAACCCTCTCCAGTTTGTCTATGTCCTTCTTAAAGTGAGGTGCCCAGAACTGGACGCAGTACTCAAGATGAGGCCTAACCAGTGCCGAGTAAAGGGGAATTATCACTTCCCGCGATTTGGAAGCTATACTTCTATTAATACAGCCCAAAATAGCATTTGCCTTCTTTGCAGCCACGTCGCATTGCTGGCTCATATTCAGTTTGTGATCTACCACAATTCCAAGATCCTTCTCACTTGTAGTATTGTTGAGCCAAGTGTCCCCCATTCTGTAACTCTGCATTTGGTTTCCTCTCCCTAGGTGCAGCACTTGGCATTTATCCCTGTTAAATTTCATTCTGTTGTTTTCGGCCAGCGCTCCAGCCTATCGAGGTCACTTTGAATTTGTTTCTGTCTTCCAAGTATTAGCTGTTCCACCCAACTTTGGTCATCTGCAATTTGATAAGCATTCCCTGTACCTCCTGATCCAAGTCATTAATAAAATGACTCCACACCTTCCCCTACCCCTGCAATCCCCTACCCCTACCCTACCTACCCCTACCCCTGCAATCGCTTGTAGGTCCTCCCTTTCTTGTTTCCATCCAAGCAGAGGAGCCCTCTTGCTTTTGGATAGTTTTTCTGTATGGAAGCAGCCACTAGGCCCCGTAATGGTCTCTTGACATGCTGAATAGATGGGGCTCATTCGGTCTTGCATCCTTACCGCTTATTCCCTTAGTCTCTCTGTCATTTTTGTGGCCCTTCTCTGAACTCCTTCCAGTATTTCCTCATTTTTCCTGAAAAGTAGGTAGAATGCCTGGTTCATTTATTTATTTATCACATTTTTATCCCAGCGCGCATCCAAGGTGCTAAGAGCCATGGTTTTTAGACTCACAACAACTCTGTGTGGTAGGTTAGGCTGAGAGAGCAACTTGCCCAAGGCCATATACCGAACCAGGGTTTACCCTCTAGCCCAGGGGTGCAGAACCTCAAGCCTGGGGGCCAAATCCAGCCCTCTCGGGACCCCGACACACCCCATTCCCTGCCCTGACTCCACCCTCTTTCCCTTGGCTCCACCTCTTTCCCTGACTACTGATCGTTTTTCCAGCTTTTGTGAAGCTGTTTTCCCGATCTATAAGTTTGAAATGCCTCTTCTAAGGCTTAATTATCAGCAGTAAAGCTTTAAGCTAAAATATGCCTGTATTTTGGGCTCTGCCCCTTTTTCCTTCAGCTCCGCCCACCACTGGAATTTGGACCTCGGGCTCTAGCCATTGTACAGCACTGGCTCTCTTGAAGCCAACACAACCTTGATCTCTTGTTAATAAAGCCATGGTGGTGTATTCAGTGAATAAAGTGTACTTAAATCTCCAGTCAACCATGAATCTTACCATATGGCTTGGGCCACTGAATCTTCACTTATCCTACCTTATAGGATTGTTGTGAGGGAGATAAAGGACAAACCCCTGTAATAGCATGCTGAGCTCCTTGGAAGGACCTACTGGTATACCAGAAGATGAGCAGTCTTAAGGTGTACCACCTTTATCCCTTGAACTCTGTTTTGTGACCTGTAAGTGCTTGTTAATATCCCAGCTTTTGTTTGAGCAAGCATGAAAAAAGGTACTTACCTACCCCCTATGGTAGCCAAATGAGATGAAAAACAGCACAGATAATTAGAAACAAAGGGGCAATATTCTGCAAATCCACTGTGCTACTGTGGAATGCGGTATTGGGAGCAGAAGTCAGCATCCTAATAGACTCTGCTTATATTATTTATAAACAAGTTTCTAACCCTTTGGTCTTTAGGTGAGCCTTAGTGTATGATGCCTGCGGGCATCTCAGAAACCAGATAGGGGAGGAGCATTCACTGCCTCACTTATATTTAGAGCCTTGCATCGCCTATTGCCCATTGTCCCATCCCACGCTGTAATAAACAAAACAAATTTTGCAGGATGAGTAAATATATGCGAATTGCATAGACTGCATTATTTAGTCAAATAGTGATAATAGTTATTATCAGGGATGTTGAAGAGTCCTTGGTCTCGAGTCACGAGTCGAGTCACGAGTCTTTGGACCCGAGTCTCGAGTCCGAGTCCTTGGTCCAAAATGGTGACTCACGAGTCACAAGTCACGAGTCACTCCCAAAGCTGACTCCACGAGTCCCTATTAAAATCAATGGGGGGGTTTTCCCAACAAAATAAGGCTACTTCAGGTGTGTGGTTTAAATAAATTCTAGGCACAAGTGTGGCTTTTTATTTCAAAACTCTGCAACTGATTTTGGCAAGAACAGACCAGGCAGAAAAACCCAAAATAACCAGGCAGGCAGAGGAGGCAGGGAACCCCAAAGCAGGCAGGCAGAGGTCTTTGTCTTGGACAATTCAACTGTTGAACTGGTCAAGAAGAGACCAGGCAGGCAGAGGAGGCTGGGAACCCCAGACAGGCAGGCAGAGGCAGCCAAACCCAAAATGTCTGAAAGGTTGCATTTTAGAAAAATGATTTTTAAAAATAAACTTGCTGTACTTCCTAAAACTTATCCATGTTGCATTTGAGGAACATGATTTTTTCTAAATGTTTGGCCCCCATTCTGGAACGGTGAGATCTCATCACAATTCTACCCTCACTGAACACCCGCTCCACTGGTGATGAACTTGCTGGAACCAGAAACCAGGGATGTTGAAGAGTCCTTGGTCTCGAGTCACGAGTCTTTGGACCTGAGTCTCGAGTCCGAGTCCGAGTCCTTGGTCCAAAATGGTGACTCACGAGTCACTCCCAAAGCTGACTCCACGAGTCCCTATTAAAATCAATGGGGGGTTTTCCCAACAAAATAAGGCTACTTCACACTCAGAGCAGCCACACAGAGTAATCTCAGGTCCTTCTTCTGCCTCTCTCAAGTACACAACACATCAATCAAAATAAATCTTGACACACTGTTGGGGCTGCACTTCTGGTAGCCGTCCATAGTGGCCGAGCAGCGGCGCACCTCGCTTCCATGCGCTCTTCACCGGCAATCACGCTCCTCTCCACTCCTTCTGGCACAGCCCAGGGATGTTGAAGAGTCCTTGGTCTCGAGTCCCGAGTCGAGTCTCGTGTCCCATTAAAAATATTGGGACTCGAGTCCGAGTCGAGTCGGAGGGGGGACTCAGTCCGACTCGCGAGTCGAGTCCTCGAGTCCGAGTCCCCATCCCTGCCAGAAACACACTCAGAGCAGCCACACAGAGTAATCTCAGGTCCTTCTTCTGCCTCTCCCAAGTATGCAACACATCAATCAAAATAAATCTTGACACACTGTTGGGGCTGCACTCCTGGTAGCAGTCCATAGTGGCCGAGCAGTGGCACACCTCGCTTCCATGCGCTCTTCGCCGGCAATCACTGCTCCTCTCCACTCCTTCTGGCACAGCCCAGGGATGTTGAAGAGTCCTTGGTCTCGAGTCCCGAGTCGAGTCTCGAGTCCCATTAAAAATATTGGGACTCGAGTCCGAGTCGAGTCAGAGGGGGGAATCAGTCCGACTCACGAGTCGAGTCCTTGAGTCCGAGTCCCCATCCCTGGTTATTATAAGTGTAGTAGTGTGGAAACTGCCAGCTTCATGAAAATTTCTTCTCTCCCAGGCATTTTAGAGACCAGGTCCAAGGATTGGCACAGCTGGGCACCTGCTGGGGGCCCACCCCCCAGCAGGGGCCCAATGACAAGAGCTCCCTGGACTCACTCCTCCTCTTCACCATTGCAACCTGCTTGTTTGCCTGCCTCTTGTATTGTATTTTATTAATTTAAGTATTTCCAATCGGCCCAGAGAACACTTGTTATTGTTCTCTGGATTAAGTATATAATTAAATAAACAAACAAATAAATACATACATACATGGAGAGCATCACAATTGCATGGAATAATCATCCCATCATCCCTCACCATTGGCAGTGCTGGCTAGTGCTGACGGGGAGTTGTAGGCCAAAACATCGGGAGGGCCACAAGTTGCCCGCCCCTGTATTAATAGCATTTGCCAGAATGAATACCTTAAAGGCAGAAGGAGAGGACGTGTGTCTAAACATCTGGTGGGCTTGCACCCGGGAACTGCAACCTATTGCTGCTCCATGGTGTGATTTACCACCTGGTCCCGCGCATTTGTAGCCGCATGTCTTTGTTCACATTTCATGGTATTCGTTTACTAGTGACTAGGCAGTTGAGGGAAGGCGAAGATGCCCATGGCCGCCTTATAATGTGAATCAGTTCTGGGATCCATGAATCAGATTTTTTCTTCTTTTTTAAAGCACAAACAGGGCTGTGAGCATTGGAAAGGCAGAGAGGGGAGCTTTGTGGGACAGTGATGCTTCGTGATTAGAGGGAGACACCCATGGCCGAGTGACTGTTCCTCTAATCCACGGCCATTCCTCATGGGTGGCCCTCGCTGTGACACTTGTTCTTGAGGCCCCTGTACCTGTGCCTATTAGGCTCCCCAGATCACATTCTGCAGCAGGTCAGGAAAAAGTTTGGGGTCGGGATCAGACTTGGCCAGGAGCCTGGCAGGCGTCTTGCTGTCAGGCGGATGATTTACATAATGAATGCCTTTTTTGTTCCAGAGGCATATTCCCCCAGGCACTGCTGCATAGTGGAGAAGAAACCCATGTTGATCATAGCTTGTCCTGGTGGGCCTCATGTGGGCTCCCATTGTATAGCTGTCTCTTGCCCTTAACCCTTTGCTCATAAGAAAGAGATGGGGGGGGGAGTGTGTGTGTCAGAGAGCGGGAGAGGCTGTAGTGTAAGACATGCATCCACATACCCCACACAGCTCTGTCTTTCACAAGGAAGCTGTAGCAGGCCTATACAGAAAAATGGCAAGGTATAGAATAAATAAATAAATAGGGGAGAAGAGTGCATATATGGCACAGTCAAAGATCTTTGCCTTGAGCCTCATCCTGTTAGACTTAGAAATGGGATCGCCAGAGGTTCACGCTACATCAGGATTGGAATCCACATGTGCCCTGTACACCTAGTGGGACCAAATGCAGTTGGTGATCCCAGCAGGGCCTGTGTGATTAGAAAAAAAACAGGAGGAAAACATCCAAAGTTGCTGTAGAAAATTGATTTTTTTTTTAGGTTTACTCAATGCATTTTGAGTAGATTGCTCTTTACCAAGGTGATTTTTCTTTTGTTGCTCCTGCCACAAGAAACAGGTTATTGTTTTGTCCCTTTTCTGTCCTGCATGGATTAGGCCTTCTCCCTTATATATCTATATATCTGTATATCTATATATATAAAAGAAGGTGTCCTGACTGACTGACTGACTGACTGACTGACTGATTTTGGCTGACTCATCAACACCCAGCTCAGACCGTTTAATCTAGGAACGTGAAATTTTGAAGGGACATTGCTTTTATGATGTAGACACCCACTAAGGAAGGATTTTTGGAAATTCCGTCCCTAAGGGGGTGAAAAAGGGGGGGAATCACCCCACTCTCATATCCTATGGGCAAAACAACAAGGGAGCAGTTATGCAAATCGGCCTCACCTCATAAATGCTGCAGGAGCCAATAGGAGCAGTTATGCAAATAGCTCATATGACACTTAGAATGTTCGTATGAATTCCTGCAGGGGCCAATAGGGGTGGGGGTCAAATCTCCCCCAGGCCATTTAGAATGTTCTCTGAGGGGGTGAAAAGGGAGGGAAACTGAATGACTGTTGTGTGGGGGGCATCGTCGCATAGGCTCCATCACGTTTTGACGGATCTACCCCAAACTTGGCATGGTCACTCTTCATCACCTGTAGACTCTCAGGATTCACCTGATTTTTCTTTAAGATCAGATATTTCTGTCAGAAAAGTTTTCTGCTGCCAGCACCCAGCCTAAACGTTGCACTTTCAGTCAGAGACACTATCTTTTCCATTGTACCAAATCCTAAAATCCATGTGAGCGCAGCCGCGGGCAACAGCTACCGTAGTATAATTGTGAAGGATCACCACCTGGATCCTATGCGTGAGTTCGGCGCTTAACGGGTTAACCGGCACTGAGTTACAGCCCGTACGAGCGCTGGCGACCACCTGAGAGGCTTTCGCGCACAAGAGGAAACCTGAAGCCCTTTAAATGACCAAATAAGGCTTTTATTTGTTTACACAAAACACAGAGCGGAACTAACAGCTTTCCAGGAATACTACAATGTCAACACAACCTTAGTTGACCCCTGCGTTCATCAATGAAACAGGCTCTTAGGCTAGCGGATTGAATCTGGTCAATTACCTCAGATCAGAGACTTTACGCTAGTCAGTTTCAGCCTGGCTCCGGGTCGGCCGATCCGGGGATGAGAATGGCTTACTCCGGCTGCCGCTTGGAGGACGAATCTGGCCCCGAAGTACCCTGGGTTCCCAACAACCCTTTACCGGAAGGGAGAGGTGTTTTCCACCCCTGAGTTCCCGCTCTCCCCACCCTCCAGGTCAGGTGGGGGCTTATGCCTGCCCCTTCGTATCAGGTGGGCTTATTCCTGCCCGGGAAGAAGGTGACGTACTGGTACTTTACAGCTCTTTGAGACTGCCCTGATAGTTTGATGGTTCTTGATGGTCCTTCCTTGGTTTTGTGGATCTCCACCGAGACTCTTCTTTGTTGGGGATGACGGTCTGTCTGGCTTACTTCTCCTGTGACTTCATCCCCCCTTCCTTGCCCCCTCCCTTGGGTGAAGACTGTGTGTGTGTGTGTGCAGACTTGGGTTGGGCTTTCTCCACAATAATATATCTGTAGTTAGTTGGCATTAGTGGGGTTGCAGTCTGATGATTCTATAACAGATGATTCTATACCAGAGCCCCTGGCTCAAGTAAAACCCCAGTCCCTGTCCATCCCAGAGACGAGAAGGGGTGCGTGTGAAATTTTTGGGTGAAAGAATCTCCCACTCCCATTAGAACAAAGTACGGCCTTGATGAAGCTACATTTCCCTTATAAATAGTGATGCCTGGGCAATTGCGGCTTTCCTTCTTTGGTGGTGCTTAATAATTTCAGAGGTATCCATGCTCAAGCAAGCCTGCCTGGAAGCCCAATCACACAGGTATGGAGATGAGCGGGGGTTACTCACTGGTGAGGGGAAAGCACTCTGTATGTCTTCAGAGATACTATTGCTTCACAGGACTGAGACCTGGCACTAGAAATGAGTTCTGTAGCTGAGCCTTGGCTCAAATTAAGCTAGGAGGTAGGCGTGTGTGTGTGTGTGTGTGTGTGTGTGTGTGTGATTCCCTCCATTCTCTTTTGTGGGATGGGGTGCCCTCTGTCCATGGGAAGCCTGCCTGTGTCATTACAGAACAAAGAAATCACAAAATAATAGTGTCCTGGGGAGTTGGGATGGGGGTGGGGGTGGGGGAGAGGAATAAGAGCTTGGCATATGATATGCTGCCAAGCAGAGCAGGGTGTGGGTGTACCAAACTAGGGACTCTGCATGCGTTCAAGGAAGAGTGTTTGGTTACACAGCATGTGGGGAGGGCTGTGCCACATATCTAACACAAAGGCCCACATGCGCATGGGAAGGGGGGGGGATGCATATTTAAACAGATCTGCTGGAATGCCTTGCCATCTTCAAGGTGTGTTGATCACTGTAACAGGCCTGTGAGGTAGGTTGCTATCATGATCTCCTGTTGTGTAGACAGGAAGCAGAAGCTGGCAGATGGGCCTGATTTGACACTCTGAGATAACAGCAAAACTGGGGAAACAAAGCAGGCCCATGTCTGATCTTCTATTTAGTGCCATAACTACGTAGTTATTTCTGTGCTTGGGGCAGGCTCCAGTTTTATACCCCTCCGCTCTTGAAACCTGCATTGTGGCCAATTAAGAAAGGTTGCGGACCTTTAGAAGTACTGCTGCCGAAACTCCCATTGCTCAGCAGCTGTTGTGAAAACAAAAACAAAAACACCTCCAGACTGTTTCTGACTGATGTTACATGTCCCTGCTTTTTTCCTTCCCCACCAGCTGAATGTGCTTTACTGTGTTAGGCTACATGAATAGGGCCAATGAGAAATGGCAGTACTATCACTCTCCTAGCTTGCTGCCCTCACTGAGCCTCTGAGCAAGAAAATGTAATTTAACATTATTTTTCATACCTGTCAGTATATTGTATAATTAATGTCTGTTTTGTGCTCCATCCAGGTTGTGACAAGGCAGGTGCCCTTATCACCCTACCCTAGTTACATTTCTCTCTCTCTCCCAGAATACTGGTTCTTGGGCTGTTTATGTGAGGCCCCAGTTCACACCTTACAGCAAGGATGGAAAACCTTTTTACTGCTGAGGGCTGCATTCCCTTGCTGGAAATCTGTTGAGGGCCGCTCTCTGGGTGGGGCTGAGTGGGCAGGGTCACTCACACCCATTCATTCTCTCTCTTTGTCTGTCTGTCTGTCTATAAGGTGGGATCCATGCTTTCAAAGGGCTTTTCAAAGGTGGGCAACCCTGGTGGCGGGAGATGCTGAGGGAGGCATCAGAGGCTACATTGGGAGTGGCCAGGAGCTGCATGCAGCCAGTGGGTCACCTACCTCTGCATAACAGCCTCATCTCTTCATCATGTTGTGCCATCAGCGTGCATGATGCTTTACAAAATACAGGAGGATGGGTCCCTGCCCTGAGGAGCATGCCATCTTCAGTTCACCACAGGGGAGACAACAGAGAAAGGGGAAGGAGGTGGACACAGGGGAAGAATACGTATTTGAGATTCCTAAGCCTAAATGTGTATGTGGGGATTACGGGGTTGTCCCAGAGGCTGCACGGGGAGGGTGGTTTTGGGGAAGGGAGTGTCATCATGCAGGCAGTTCCAGGCATAAGGGGCAGCAAGGGAGAAAGGGCAGGGTTGTTTGAAGGAGCTGGAGGCCTGTGGGCAGCTGATGGAGTTCAGTTATGCTAGAGAAGCAAAGGTCACAGGCAGCGATGTATCGAGAAACAGAGTGGAGAAAGTAAGGGTGGGGGCAAGACCATGTAGGTCTTTGAAACGAAAGTGCGAAGGTGTTCATTCCCATGTGCGGCTCACCACCACTGTGGTTTTTCCATGCTGTGGATGATTGATAGGATCGCCAGCTTTTTCACAAGCATCCAAAAGGAGAAGCTTCTGGTAGTGTGGCCAATATGCCGCAGTTTTTGCACACCATTGCATACAAACAGCTTGCCATGTAGTGGCAGCTGCTGATATTTCAAAATGGCTTCTGCTTGGTTGGTGGCTGCAGCCTGTAAACTGGTCCTGAGCCTACGCTGCTGCTGAAAGAGCTGTGAGAACAAGTGTGGTCCAGCAGACCAAAAGCTGACCTTGGGTCTGGGTGGCCTGAGTTCAGGTTCCACCTCTGCCACAGATACATTCTTGTGGCCCTGGTGAGTCATTCTCTTTCAGCAGGGGTTTTTGTTTGATTTATGGGATTACCAACTTTTTCACCGACCATGCTCCTGTGCCTTCAACAACAGCAGCTATATGTAGAAATTAAATAGGTGGGAAGTCTCCTACCTCTTTCATGCCTGGAAAGGTTTAGCCTAGTAAACCTCTGTGTTATGAAAGGCAGAGGAGCAAGGCCAGGAAAAAATGTTGGCAACCCCGATAACTGGGAGTCTTTGTATATGTGAATCAGTTTAATATATTTATATCCTGTCTTACCTCCAAAGAGCTCATAATGCTTAACCCCCTCATTTTATCCTCTTAATAATCCTGTGAGGTAGGTTAGGCTGAGAGGCAGTGACTGGTCAAAGGTCATCCAGGGAGCTTCATGGCTGAGTGGGGATTTGAACCCAGCTCCCCCAACACCTAGTCCAGTATACTAATCCAGTCTCCCCCAAGCTGGTACCCTCTAGATTTTTTTTTTATTTCAATTCCCATCAGCCCCAAGCAGCTCTAACCATTATACAACACTGGCTTTGGGGGTGGCTGTTTATTTTGTATGAGGAGACCTCCGTATAGCTCTGAGAAAACCATAAAAGGAGCTATTTGTGTGTGTGTGTGTGTGTGTGTGTGTGTGTGTTGGGGAGGTTTGTTTCCGGGATTGTGTTTATATGCAACTACAGTAATACCTTGGATTGCAAGTAACTTGGTTTGAGAGCGTTTTGCAAGACAAGCACATTTTAAAATATTTATTTAATATTTTTTTTACTTGATATACAAGTGATGTCTTGCAATACAAGTACTGTAGTACGGCTTAAATTAAAAATCTGCACAAATTTTTTTGGGGGGATTTCGTTTTGATATAAGAGTGTTTTGGATTACAAGCACGTTTCCAGAACGAATTATGCTCTCAATCCAAGGCATGACTGTATCTCGGCTTCTTGTGTGTGATTGTATACCACGCATGTGCTGTGTGTGTGTGTGTGTGTGATTGGGTGTGACTCTCTGAATGACTGCATGTGTACTGCTTATGTGCTGTGTGCCTTCCCCATCTTGAATGGATTAGGCATCAGTGACGCCAGCTGAGCCCAACCCGGCCCCACACTTCCCTTGGCTGGCTGAAGAGGGAGGGGGAGGAGCGGGGAGGGAATCAGGGGTGCAAGTGCCTGAAGATTTTGCTGGCACGCTTCTGCTGTAAAAACATCAGCTGCTCCAGCCTCCTTCAATCATGTCCCACACCAGCTTCTCCCTTTTGCCAACGATCAGTGCCCAGTTCTGCAAAAGGAAGGCCCTGGAGCCGAGCGGACGATGCCTCTTCTTCTCCCTGCCTGCTCTGTGGTTTCTCCGCATCTTTGAGATTCTGGAGGAAAAAAGAGCCCAGCAGAAAGGCACACAGGCCCCTCTCCCTGCTCCCAGGAGAGGATTGAGCAGATTGAAGGCAGCTTGCTCTGGAGTTGCCAATTCAGCTGGTTTCAAACTGTGTGTGCATGTGTATGTCTGTCTGTGTTTGAAAACCTGCCTATAGGCAGATTTGTAATTTACTGACTCTGGACAGAGTCTTACGGCCCTCTCTAGAGACCTGAGGTGGGCTGACTGCCTGCTGCCACCGGGCCCGAAAGTTGATGCTGTTCCTGGGCTGGGAGAAGGAAAATGAGATGTTGGTAATAAGAACTGAAAGAATTGTATGCTCAGTTGGCTCCAATAATACATTCAAAATACCAACTCCTCCCGCCCCCACCCCATTCCCATTCTAAAACTCACAATTGCAATCCAGTCATGAGAACTAAAATTTAAAGAAATAATGTGTTTCAAACATGCATGGATTTTATGCTATTCAAGTGCTTTCTTCTTGTTTTTGTAGCAGGGCTGGGCTGAACAGTAGATCAGGAACTACCAGTAAATCTCTGGGTGATTTGCAGAAGATCGGCAAGGATTTCTTACTCTGAATTGTCTAACAATAGGAACAACTAAAAAGCTTTCCGGTATCCTTCTCCCCACCACTCTCCCCCAAATCAGGTTGTTGAAAAAAGAATGCTTGGGAGAAAACCGGGAGTGGATTTTTTTGTAGAAGGATTTGTGAACTTGGATCTGGTACTGATCACAAATTCCTGGGCTGCGCATGTACTCAGGGGCACCGTGTTCCTTAATTCTTAGCGCATGTCTGCCTACCTGAGCCACTGTTTTGCCTCTGAGCTCTTGTTCGTGGAACTTGGGATTCTAGTAAAACACAAAGTAGATCCCGCAAGCCTGAAGTCTGTAGTACGGTGTCCTTTATGTAAGATGGTACTTTTTAGGGCAAAGGTGGGTCGCATGGGCCGGATGTGGTGCCTGCTGCTCCCTGTGGTGCTGTTGAAATTGGCAGTGGCAGCAGCAGGGAAAAAAATTATGCAGTTTACCACTACAGACTGGTTAAAAAGTCAAATTTAGCTTGAGAACTGGCTAAATTTAGCATATTTACTGCTTTGTAGCAGTTTGCTGCTGAATTTCAGGGCAAACCACCATTTATTTATTTTTTTGCCATCACCACCAAATTTGGCAGCACGGCGGCAGGAGTGCAGTCTCCCGTGGGGCAAAAATGGCCCCTAGACCCCCTGAACCTACACTGTAACAGGGGTGGGCAACACAAAAAATAATAATGACAAGTTCCTGCCCTGAGGAGTTTTCAGTCTAAATTTTGACAGCAGGGGTATTTTTGGTACTGCCCCTTTTGCTGGGTCCACCCCTGGAATATGTCTCTCTGAAATGGAATTTGGCCCTTGGGCTAAAGAAAGTTCCTGCACCACTGCCATATCGGTTTTGATTAGCTGATGGTGATACTATAAAAATGTCATTAAAAAACTGAATTAAAAATGATCATATAAAAAGCCTAGAGCGAAGGTGTGCAATTTGTGGCCCTCCAGATGTTTTGGCCTATCACTCTCATCAGTCATCTCATAGGCATCTTAGCCAATGATGAGGGATCATAGGAGCTGTAGGCCAAAACATCTGGAGGGCCACAAGTTGCCCACCCCTGCTCTAGGCAGTGGTTCCCAACCTTGGGTCCCCAGATGTTGCTGGACTACAGCTCCCAGCATCCCCTGCCATTAGCTATGCTGGCTGGGTATGCTGGGAGCCGTAGGCCAGCAACATCTGGGGACCCAAGGTTGGGAACCACTGCAAGGGTAAAATAGAGGGAGAGATCAGGGAGGTCAGTCAGTCAGGCGATCACTCGTGACCGAGTAAAATTGTCTTCCAGGTTAAAAAAATTTTTTTACAAAAAGGAGATTTTAAAAGGAGGAAAATTCTAAAGAAAATTGTGTAGACTCTAGCGATGGGTCCATAAGTGACTGTGGAGGCCAATTCTAGATCCACACAGCTTCCCACAGTGAGGACACAGGTTACCAGATGGAAGATGGTCCTGTAAAGGATTAATTTGACGTGCTTTTCGATTAGCACGTTTCTCCCTTTCACCTTGCACTCGGGCTTCTTCAAAGTCCATAGAACCAGTGCTTTTTTTCTGGAGAAAAGGGTACCGGAACTCTTGGATTACATTTCCTCGGGAGTAGATGGCGATTAAATTGTAATGCAATTAATAGAAGAAAAGGTGCTGGAACTCAGTTCCGGTGAGTTCCACCAGAAAAAAAGCCCTGCATAGAACCTTTGTGAAAAGCCAACCTCCAGTTAGATCGTTCATGGGCCAGAGCTTCCCAGTTTTTGATGTTTATATTGCATTTTTTAAGATTAGCCTTAAGAACATTTTTAAACCTCTTATATTGACCACCGATATTCCGCTTTCCATCCTTGAGTTAGGAATAAAGTAACTGCTTTGGGAGACAGCAGTCAGGCATTCGAACAATATGACCGGTCACTGAAGTTGGCGTTGAAGGATCATTTTTTCAATGCTAAGTAGTCTTTGCTTCTTCCAGTACACTGACATTTGTTCGCCTATCTTCCCAAGTAATTCGCAGGATTTTCCGGAGGCAACGTTGATGAAATCTTTCAAGGAGTTGGAGGTGACGTTTATAGATAGTCCATGTTTCGCAGGCACACAATAAAGTTGGTAATACAATGGCTTCATAAACCAGTGTTTTGGTCTTCTTACAAATATCCCGATCCTCGAACACTCTTATGTTTCATTCGAGAAAACGCAGCACTTGCGGAGCTCAGACGATGCTGGATTTCACTGTCAATGTTAGCTGTAACAGAAAGATAGCTGCCAAGATAGAGAAAATGATCGACATTTTCCAGTATTGTCCCGCCAAGCTGGATAGATGGCATCACCAAAGGGTTAGCTTGCACTTGCTGATGAAGCACTTTGGTTTTTTTGATGTTAAGTGAGAGACCAAGTTTTCCGTATGCTCTTGCAAAAGCATTTAGGATAGTTTGGAGATCATCCTCTGAACGTGCGGAGACCACATTATCATCAGCATACTGAAGTTCCACAATGGAGGTTGTAATTACCTTACTTTTTGCTTTCAGCCTGCTTAGATTAAAAAGCTTTCCATCTGTTCGATATATAATTCCCACACCAGTGGGAATTTCCCCTCGACAAGATGTAAAATCATGGCGATGAAAATAGCAAATAATATTGGGCGATAACACATCCCTGTTTAACACCTGATCCCACTTTAAATGGAGTGCCATGAGAGCCGTTGTTGTCCAAGACCGTAGCCGTCATGTTGTCATGGAGAAGTCGCAAGATATTCACAAATTTATTGGGGCATCCAATTTTCATAAGGATAGTCCAGAGAGCTGTTTGGTCTACAGAGGAGACCCAGAATAGCTGCATATTTTAACTTAAAGCTCTTACTGCCATTAGCTAAACCTTTGTGTAGAAAAGCTGGGAAACCACCAAACGATCGGTGGTAGGGGGAAAGGGGGTAGTGCCAGGGAAAGGTGGTGTGGCTGGATTGGGACCCAGGAAGGCTGGATTTGGCCCAAACTGGAGTGGAAGAACTATATCCTCCTCCAGAGATGGAGAATCGGGAAGCTCCACCTATTATATGGTCCCTGGGCTAGAGAAAGGACTTGCGTTCCACAACTTCTGATTACTTGGGCATACCACCAAGAGAAGACCAACTCTACTGCCTGTTAAAGCTAGAGCATATTTTTGTTTTCACGGTAGATTGGCCTGAACTTCACGGTTCTGTCACGGCCCAGGACTGACGCTCTTCATGTGCCTGTTACAGTCATGGCTGGATCTCTTTAATCCCTCTGTGTTGAAGTCATATGGGGACAAGGAAGCAGGGTGGGCATGCTGGACTCCCAGCTCAGTAACCTATCAGAACTTCTTACTGCCTCCAGGAGGGTCTCTTTCTTTATCCCTGTGAGATTCCGGGGGACTATCTGCATTTTCAAGCAAAAGCCAGCTGGGTTGTTACTAGGAGCTCGTTCCTTTGTGATGAGACCAGTGTACGGAGATGAGAACTGAATGGGTCCATGTTGAATAAAGCTATGTGCTGAATCGCTCATGGGATTGTTTCACTGACATTTAGATTCGTGTTTTTCATGCCACCTGCTCCTTGCAACAATAGAAATAGCCCATAATCAGTACGGAGTGATGGGCTGCAGAGTGTAGTGA